>CM042247.1:11712842-13090342 GCA_023566225.1 Romanogobio albipinnatus | reverse complement strand
CTCACAGATGTCATGAAGGGTAAAATTAGCCGTATAGATCAAAACTACAGTGTGTACCAGACTGTAAACATGTTTATTTCTGCTGTAAAGTTGGGCATTTTAACATGAGGCTCAATGAGATTCTGCTCCTTCTGGAGTCTGTCTCTAGTGGCCAGTCGATGAAGTCCATTTTAAGTCACTTCCGTATTGGCTTCAAGAAAAACTGCGGGAGGTTGCTGCTCGGTAGCAAGGCTGAATCCGAAATCGCCCCCTATACCCTTAAATAGGGCATTATTTGAGGGCACAGCCATTTGTAGTGGTGTCCTGAAACCATAGTGGATGTTATCGAGTGCACTCATTCAATTCCACATTGTACAGCACGAGTGTACAGCCCATGTACACTCAACGGCTGTCCGACTTCACTCACTCGTTTTCATTCACTCCTTCAAGTGAACTGTATTAGTGAACTAACGTAGGGAATAGTGAATGTGGGTTTAGGGGGCGATTTCAGATTCAGCCCAAGTTTGGTCAGAATACACTAAAGCATTGCATACACACAGCCTCACGTCCAATTTGGCATGCTCTTCGTTGCATTCGTTCGCAGCGTTATTCGAGAACGGTTGGGTTTATCAAAAAGCTTTTGATAAAACTTTGCCAGCATGATCTGAAGATGATCTGATTTGATTTTCATGAAAATCAGAGGAACGGTCTAGGACAGGGGTGTCCAAACACGGTCCTGGAGGACCGCTGTCTTACAGAGTTTAGCTCAACACACCTGCTGGAAGTTTCTAGCATGCCTAGTTATAATGGAGATGGTGGTCTATAATGGAGATGGTGGTCCAGTGGGTTAAACCATGGAACTGATACGCAGAAGGTTGCTGGTTCAATCCCAGCAGTCACCACCAGTGTTTCCTTGAGCAAGGCACTTTACTCCATGTTGCTCCAGGGGGATTGTCCCTGTAATAAGGGCACTGTAAGTCGCTTTGGATAAAAGCGTCTGCCAGATGCGTAATTGATTAGCTGGATCAGGTGTGTTTAATTGGAGTTGGAGCTAAATTCTGCAGGACAGTGGCCCACCAGGAGCAGGATTGGACGCCCCTGGTCAAGGAGGGGTTTTTTTGGCGGGAAAATTTTCATAATGGAAAATGGTGTCATAGGATGCAATGAAATCGTCTTGAGCCAAGGTGATACATTTTTACAGGATTCTATGGTGGATAGAATATTCAAAAGAACAGCATTTATTTGTAATATTAAAAAAGTCTTTACTGTCACTTTTGATCAGTTTAATGTGTCCTTGCTGATTAAATTATTTAATTTCATTAAAAGAAAATTGTACTGAGCCCAGACTTTTATATGGTATAGTGTAAAATACAACCCTTTTTATATAAAAAAAGAGCAATTTCCCCTTTAAAAGTTCTAAATTCTTTTGAATGAGATTTGAATGTAACCGTGTGGAGGCGGGGCTCACCTGTCCAGGGCGGGGCTTAAAGCCGCTCTTCAGCATGCGCAATTCTATGACATCACAGGGATGGCTAACGACAGAAACAATGGTGACAGGAGCAGCGCTGCTTCTTATGAAACGATACAAACGCTCGACACAGTACAGGCAGAGAGGAGCAGAGACCCACAACCACGTCTAAAACACACACACACACAACAATTGATAATCATTCACATACAGATGTACACAAAGAAGACATAATACAAACAACATGCCCAGACACAATTATTTACTCTTAATCAGATGGACGGACCTGAGGGAAATGGGGTTGGAAGCGGGCCTCTTCTTGACAAACTGTCTGTGGTCCGCCCGAAAACTCCACCCCCTTCTCTCCTGCTGCTCTGTGATTGGTCCGTGAGTCTGAGCTGAGATTGTAGTGCATGCAGCCAGGTGGGTGGGCCTCCACGTTTGACTGATACTTTAAAGTGCCGCTATTGGATAGAGAGGCGTCAATCATAATCACAGAGCACACAGGACAAAAAGTTATTTTTGCTTAATATTTGACATTTGCAAATTTGTCAACAAAAAAAACCCTCTTTTCTTCCATAATGCAAGGGATTGTAATAGCACAAAAAGTATGCATCAAGTATTTATCTTCTAGAAATAGCACACCATCCGTGCAGCTCTTGCGTACTATTTTCAGTGCATATGTAAAGGGGTCCTGTGTTGCTTGTTTAGTGTGTAATGTTGCGGTTTGAGCGTGAAAAAGGCACAAAGTCCCTCCAGCAGGAGTTGTTCTCTACATCAGAGAGACTGTTTCTGAACTCCCTGAAACCAAGCGTGCCGCACACATCCTGAAAAGTGAAGCTGAAACATTTTAATCGCCCCCAGGTGGCTGGTCCCAGTACAGGTCATAAACTCCGCCCTCTCCATGTAATCTAATGGGACGCGAGACAAACTAAATTAAATTAAATTACACTTCAAAGACTTTTGGTTTCTATCATTTTAGGCAGCTTTTATCACGCTGATGTTAGTCAAGTGTTCTTTTAAAAAAGTTAGGTTTTAGTTAGTTATTTAATGCTGTAAAAACGAGGATGTTCCGTTATGATTGACAGCTGAGATTGACAGCTTCTCTAAACGCGAAGTAGTCACTGAATCACCAACTGACTTTTTTCGGGAGCTTTAACCTTCATTTTAACATTTCCATAACTGTTTATTGTACACCGACATAATGAGTTGTTCTGCAGTAAAACTGTACAAACTGATTCTGTGGGAGTGCATTGATACCGCGGCTCCACTACCGCCCAGACTCGGGTCCCAAATCAGTGCCATATTGGGACATTGGCAACTTTACTTTACATTTTCTACAACGGAAGAGAGAGGAGGTGCGTCGGCCATCCTTTTTTTTACAGTCTATGCCTGAAACGCCTCCATTGTAGTCTTGAGTTTTCTTCCGGTAACAAACACGTCACAATATTCCTCCTTTAAATAATTAATACGTAGAATAAAGGGGCGGAGCCTGGTTGAGTTAGTTTGTTGAAACTCAAGGTTATGGTAAGGGGCGAGACATTTTAGCCTGGCTCCGCCCTCCTACGAATTTTCATTTTCCTTCAGTACTCCGTCTGGGATTGCGGTATATTCTTTGGTTTTCTCCAGTCAAATTTTAACCGGTCCAATCAGCGAACAGAGGGAGTGGCTGAGAACGATGACGATGTTGTGCGCTAGTTTAAGATGACGTACGTCACGACCAAACGTTAGCAATCGGTTATAGCAGATCCAGAGTGGCTCTGGGCAGATCCAATAGTTTCAAGGCTTCGCCTTCAAGGAAGTTAACGCTTGTCAATGGAGAGTGGCCAGACTCTCTGAACAAATGAAATGTACGAGAGTCTGGTAGGACCAGGCTGGAGACATTTCCAAAACACGCTCAAAGTGCTTGACCAATCACAACACACTGGTCCAGCCGACCAATCAGAGCTCATTGTGCTTTCAGAAGGAGGGGCTTCATAGAAACAGGGGTGTGTTTTCCAACTAGCTAGTCATGACCGTTTCTCGAACCCGTATTGTTGCAAATTTGTCGTAATGATGTCACGCAGGTGGTGGAGTAATAACTTATTTTAATGACTCTGTTTGAGATTGAATGCTAGATGTTTGCTATGAATTACTTATGGAAACTTGTTAGCTCCACGGAATAAATCATTTCAACTTTCCATCTCACAATTCAGACTTTTTTTCTCAGGTTTGTCTGATATAAACTCGCAATTGCAAGTCATAAAAGTCAGAATTACAAGATAAAAAGTCGCAATTAACTTTTTTTTAATTCAGTAGCGGATGCAAACGTCCATAATTACGGACATCTAAGGACTAATTCTAGTTTCTCAGTTATTTAGCTTTATTTCCAGATTCAATCACAGGCTTGTTCTTACGTACTAGAGCACGTACGCACATGCACATTCTTCATAAACGGTGCTTTAAAAGGTGGGGTAAGTGTCATTTCAAAAATGCTTTATAAAACTGACCGAGTACCATAAAAAACTCGTAAGGGCAGTAAGGGGCGTGTCTACTAATGGAAGGGAGCGCTCAGTGCACATCATTATTCAAAAGACACGACACAGGAGGACATTAGCTGAAAACATCAGTTTGGAAACAGCAGATTACACCATATATGTGTGGGGCGGAGCTATCAAAATAGGGACGAGACCCTTTTGGGGTAGGGGCGTGTTTGTTTTGGTGATTTGAAATATCAACATCGGTTACCAGAAAGCACTTACCCCACCTTTAAATCTCTTGACAAACTAAAAGACTTTTATTCAAAACAAAAGATATAGATTGTACTGAAATGTTAGATTGCATATTTTGTTCAAGATGAGGATTTATTAAGTCCATATGTCGAACACCACTCAACTTTGCGATGCTGTTTGTGAATGTCCATTGAAACTGTAGTTTTTTTAGGAAAAACAGACTCATTGAACTACGCTGACAACGAGGGAATCTGAAACTATAGTTGGCTAATGATGCTTTCAGAGCGTTACTGACAGACGGGGAAGAGAGAGAGAGAGGAGCTGCAACAATATGTGGAAAATAATGTGTTTTTCGAACATTCAAGCATGAAAACCTAGAGCTCACAAAACCAAGACTTTGAAAAAGGGCATAATAGGTCCACTTTAATGATTTGTTGATGCACGAATTGTAACATTGCATAAATATTCTCTCAATCTTGTTTGTATGCGTGTGAAGGAAATGCATTAATAAACTCACCCCACCACGTGGACCATCAGGATAATGTAGAACACGATGAAGAGGTTGTGAGTGTACCAGAAGATCTCGTAGCTCGAGACTCTAAGAAAAGCAAACAATTGCAGTCACATCAAAAGGACAGCGAGATAAAAGCATCTAGCACAGTGTCCAGGTCTCTTAGATTGAACGAGAGGCTCTTGACGTGTCCTAAAGTGAACTAAAGCAACTCAATTACAGCAGGACAATGGAGAGGAGAAGCCCATCGGCCCCAGATCAATCAGAGGGGACGCACCCCTCCAGGTAATGGCCTCGGTAATTACAGTCGAGTGTATGTGTGAGTAAAGTCGGTCTAGGGAGAGGAGACTAGGGTCAGAGTTAGGTCAAATGACAGATAAAGGTTTAGAGGTTCTCACCTAATGGAGTAAGAGGACGCTGTGAACATCAGAAACAACACCAGCACCAACAGGACGCCAGTGACTCCAGGGACTAAGAGGAGAGCCAACAAAACCAGCAGTTCTCAAACAGCGCTATGATATTAATAAAACACAAATCAAACGCTAAATAAAACTAAATAAGATTTTTGTTCATTCAAAAGGCTAAAATAAATATAAATATTAGAAGAAAACTTGAAACATGAAAGAAAATTTGAAATTTTGCCTTGGAAACTCAAAGTTTAGGTTGAAGCACTAAAATTAATTTACATTTAAATAAGTAAAACTGAAATAAATTAAATAGCAATATTAAAAAGTGTAATATATATATATATATATATATATATATATATATATATATATATATATATATATATATAATAAAATGAATATATACTAAATTAAAATGAAAACAAAATATAAAAAGCGAAGTTCAAACCTTTAAATAATTAAGTAAAACTGAAATGAATGTAAAATTAAATAGTAATATAAAAAAACTAATAAAATTGACAAAAGCACAAAACAAAAAATTATACAAATTAAAATGAAAACTGAAAATAAAAAAAGCAAAGTTCAAAAGGTTAAATAAAACTGAAATTAATATAAAAAATACAATTATTTAAATACTGAAAATATAAAAAGTGAAGTTTAAACCGTTAAATAAATAAAAAAATAATTAATGTAAAAATGTGTTAAATAGTAACATAAAAAAACGAATAAAATTGACAAAAGTACATAACAAAAAAACAAAAACATTATACAAATTAAAATGAAACTGAAAATATAAAAAGTGAAGTTTAAAACGAAATAAAAAAATACATAAAACTGAAATTAATATAAAATAATTAAATACTAATAATATTAAAAACGTATACATTTCACAAAAGATTACTAAACATTAAAGAAATTAAAATGAAAACTGAAAATATAAAAAAGCGAAGTTGAAAACTTTAAATAAATAAAACTGAAATTAATATAAAAAATACAATCATTAAAAATTTTACAAATTAAAATGAAAAATGAAAATATAAAAAGTGAAGTTTAAAACGTTAAAAATATAAAAAAAATAACTAATGTAAAAATTTATTAAATAGTAATATTAAAAAAACGAATAAATTGACAAAAGCAAATAACAAAAAACAAAAAATTATACAAATTAAAATGAAAATATAAAAAGTGAAGTTTGAAATGAAATAAATAAAACTGAAATTAATATAAAATAATAATTAAATACTAATAATATTTCAAACTAATAAAATGCTCTAAAGATTACTAAACATTAAAGAAATTAAAATGAAAACTGAAAATATAAAAAAAGCGAAGTTAAAAACTTTAAATAAATAAAAAGTTAAATTGAAATTAATGTAAAAATTACATTAATACAGTAATATTAAAAAACGAATACAATTCGCAAAAGCACATAAAATTACAAAAGATTAAAACACAATTTAAATGAATATCAAAAGTAAATTCAAAATATTAATAAAAACTATAATATCATTTAAGTAATATTAAACACATGCAGGGGTTTAGTAAGTGAAGACACTAAGTTGTCTGAAATAACCAGAAATATTCATATAATTCAGTCAAACACCTCAGCTGACAATCTCACATTAACCCAAAAATAAAAGGAGAAGAAGTTAGAGGAATGTGTCCACATACATTTCTAATAATCACCCTAGACCATAGTTTCACTGTATTAATGTGTAGTAAAGAAGGGAGATGTGTAATGTGAGGCACCTGTGCTTATGATGAGAACTCTGGGATCCTGAAGAGATAAAAACATACTCAAATCAAACAGCAAAACTAACTATACAAACCTACGGTATATCAACAGCAGATTTAAAGGTGCAGGCAGAGTCTTTTGCTTATGTTGTGTGCGCAAATATGCCACTCATCTATGAGTGTAGGATCACACAAAAACAAATCATTTAAAATGCTTTCCTCAGTCAAACATGGTTCATGTTTCGCATGAGTGAAAGTGACTGATAGGATTACTATCTAGATAATTGAGTAGTGTTTGGCTGGTCATGTGGTCTGATTTTAGGCTTGAGAAAGCCAATGTGCCGAAATGCTGTTTAAGCTTATTAATCTTCTTCTGAGGGTACAAGTTCTGACTCAAACTCCTAAATCTTTCAAGCTACAACTGCCAAACTCAGGTGAGACCTTCGGGCTGTTGCTATATCTTTACTAACTGATCCGACTTATGAATCGGACTTCTGAACAAGCCCACATTCACATGGACTTTCAATGAGAGGTCAAAACCTTTCTACAATAACTATTATAGAGTATTTAAGCTATCACTAGCAAAGCTTAACAACTAGCCTAGGACAACAATCTAAATCATGCTAGCAACATGATAAATCATGCTAACAAAATACTGAAACATGCTAGCAATGTGTTAAACCATGTTAAAACACCCTGGCAATCCATCTGTCCATCCATCCGTCTATCCATCCATCCATCCATCTGTCTATCCATTTTCCATCCATCTATCTATCTGTCTATCCATTGTCCATCCATCTACCCATCCATCCATCCATCTATCTATCTGTCTATCCATTGTCCATCCATCCATCTGTCTATCCATCCGTCCATCCATCCATCCATCCGTCTATCCATTGTCCATCCATCCATCTGTCTATCCATCTGTCCATCCATCCGTCTATCCATTGTCCATCCATCCATCTGTCTATCTGTCTATCCATCCGTCTATCCATTGTCCATCCATCCGTCTATCCATTGTCCATCCATCTGTCTATCCATTGTCCATCCATCTACCCATCCATCCATCCGTCCATCCATTGTCCATCCGTCCATCCATCCATCCATCCATCCGTCCATCCATCCATCCATCCGTCTATCCATTGTCCATCCATCCATCCATCTATCCATCCATCTGTCTATCCATCCATCCGTCCGTCCATCCATCCATCTGTCTATCCATTGTCCATCCATCAATCCATCCATCCATCTGTCTATCCATCCATCCGTCTATCCATCCATCTGTCTATCCATTATCCATCCATCTGTCTATCCATTATCCATCCATCTGTCTATCCATTATCCATCCATCTGTCTATCCATTGTCCATCCATCTGTCTATCCATTGTCCATCCATCTACCCATCCGTCCATCCATCCATCCATCCATCCATCTATCATCCATCCATCTGTCTATCTATTCATCCATCTATCTATCCATCCATCCATCAGTCCATCTGTCTATCCATCAGTCCGTCCATCCATCCATCGACAACAATCTAAAACATGCTAGCAACGTGCTAAAACACCCTGGCAACCCATCTATTCATCCATCAATCCATCCATCTGTCTATCCATCCATCCATTCGTCTATCCATCTGTCCTATTCGTCTATCCATCCATCCGTCCGTCCATCTGTCTATCCATCCATCCGTCTATCCGTCTATCCATCCATCCGTCTATCCGTCCATCCATCCATCCGTCCATCCGTCCATCCATCATCCATCCATCCTAGAACAACAATCTAAAATAAGCTAGTCATGTGTTAAAACATGCTAGCAAACATGCTAAAATATGGTATGTGCTAACTGATAATAGAAACATGCTAGCAACGTGTTAAAAAAAACCCTGGTAACCCATCTATCTATCCGTCCATCTGTCTATCCATCCATCCGTCTATCCATCCATCCATCTATCTATCCATCCGTCCGTCTATCCATCCAACCGCTCATCTGTCCATCCATTCCTCTATCCATCCATACATCCATCCTTCCATCTGTCTATCCAACCATCTGTCTATCCATCCGTCCGTCCGTCTATACATCCAACCGTTCATCTGTCTATCCATTCCTCTATCCATCCATCCATCCGTCTATCCATCCATCCGTCCGTCCATCTGTCTATCCATCCATTCGTCTATCCATCCATCCATCCATGAACAACAATCTAAAATAAGATCGTCATGTGTTAAAACATGCTAGCAAACATGCTAAAACATGGTATGTGCTAACTGATAATAGAAACATGCTAGCAACGTGTTAAAAAAACCCTGGTAACCCATCTATCCATCCGTCCATCTGTCTATCCATCCATCCGTCTATCCATCCATCCATCAGTCCATCTGTCTATCCATCCGTCCATTCATCCATCCATCCGTCAATCCATCCATCTGTCTATCCATCCATCCGTCAATCCATCCATCTGTCTATCCATCCATCTGTCTATCCATCCATCCGTCTATCCATCCATCCGTCCGTCTATCCATCTGTCTATCCATCCATCCTAGAACAACAATCTAAAATAAGCTAGTGATGTGTTAAAACATGCTAGCAAACATGCTAAAACATGGTATGTGCTAACTGATAATAGAAACATGCTAGCAACGTGTTAAAAAAACCCTGGTAACCCATCTATCCATCCGTCCATCCATCCATTCATTCACAACAATCTAAAACATGCTAACAACGTGTTAAACCATGTTAACATGTTAAAACACCCTGGCAACCCATCCATCTGTCCATCCATCTGTCCCATCCGTCTATCTTAGAACAACAATCTAAAATAAGCTAGTCATGTGTTAAAACATGCTAGCAAACATGCTAAAACATGGTATGTGCTAACTGATAATAGAAACATGCTAGCAACGTGTTAAAAAACCCTGGTAACCCATCTATCCATCCGTCCATCTGTCTATCCATCCGTCCGTCTATCCATCTGTCTATCCATCCATCCATCAGTCCATCTGTCTATCCATCCGTCCATTCATTCATTCATCCATCCATCCATCTGTCTATCCATCTGTATCCATCCATCCTAGAACAACAATCTAAAATAAGCTAGTCATGTGTCAAAACATGCTAACAAAAAATGATAAAACATGCTAGAAATGTGATATATCTATCCATCTGGTTTTCTAAAAGACTATTGCCTTCAAAACCTTCAAACTTTAAAACAAAATACTTTAAACTTCAAACTCTCTCAAACTGAAAACCTTTCTGGTCATGCTTCCTCAAGCTAACATCAATGTTCGTCTTGACTAACCAGTCAGGCTTGAAATTATAATATAGAACAGTTTTTACTGCATGTTTGATCACATAAAACCAGCCTTGGTGAGCATAAGAGACGTCATTTATCACTGGACATTTTTCTGAGGCATTATTCATTTCTATATATTGAGTGCACCTTTAAGAGTCCTGCTATATTTTGTAACTGTTACCTGTCCTCGATACTGAGCGACATTGAGCGCTGGGAAATCCTCTGAATATCTCACAGAGAAACTGACCATGTTCACGAGGTGAGCGCTCACATGGACCACTGCAGACATAAACATGAACAAACACAAACAACATCAGAGACTCGCACAGACACACTAGGCATGACCGCATACGTCAAGCATGTGTGGAAGACAATTTGTCTATTCAGCAGCTGTGTGTGTGTGTGTGTGTGTGTGTGTGTGTGTGTGTGTGTGTGTGTGTGTGTGTGTGTGTGTGTGTGTGTGTTGCATGCGGGTGTGTTTTAGCTTGTGTTGTAGTCGTCATGTTAACGGGATGCCTCAGAGCTCTGTAATTAGAACAAGACCACAATGCAATGAGACAGGAAATGGGAGGGGGGTTTCAGACACAAGATAAAACCAGCTGGGAATCCCTCAGGATATTCCTGTGTTCTTACACACACACACACACACACACACACACACACACACGCACCTGTCAGCCACTGCAACACTAGACGCAGTCATTTAACCAAGTCAAACTCTCAGACAGCAACGCACACACGCTCACACACACACACACATTTTCAGACAGACTAGTGACTCAACCAAAATAATCTGTTTTCCCTCCCCCATGAATCTGTCTATCTGCATTGTTCTGGAGTCAGTTTGGTCTGTTCATGGACTCTCTGGTTCATATTGTACTAAAAATGCAACAATCTGCATCTGATTGTTTGGCCTAATGAACAAAAAGTTTTCAAGCAACTACAATGACACGTCTGAGGAAGAAGTCACAAGATTTGACAAAGTTTGAAGGGTCATTGTGTCAAATGTTGTTCTTTGGGCACGTTATAACAAGTGAACTAGATATTTAGGAGCATAAATGTTCTCACGGTTCTCATTTAAAGCATATTTATGGTCACATTAGCATTGTTACGGTAGCCTTGTTTACACAAACAAAAAGGTACAAAAACGGTATATTGTCAATTGAGTGCATTAATGCCCTGCCGTTGGTTCCAGAAGTATTTTTTCCATTAATTTCTCCCATAGGGATTGTGGTTTTAAAAGTTATAAGCCATGAACTAAGTCTACCAGCTAAGAGGTGAATCACAACATTAAAAACTTTGATTTGAAGCAAAAAATTCTTATTCAAAATAATAATTCTTCTTCTTATTATTATTGTGTTTGATCGGACCACACGGGCCAACCTTCGCTCCTTGAGCCTTGGCCGCCCATGACCATTTTTCCTGCTTCTAACACATCAACTTTGAGGACAAAATGTTCACTTGCAGCCTAATATATCCCACCCACAAACACGGGCAGAGTAAGTTGCGTGGACTGGACTATATGCTGAAACAACACATTTCTCACCTGAGAAGACGCATATAGTGACTCCACACGTCACGTGAAATGTCTTACTCTTATCTAGCAGCCGCCGAACACGTCTACCGGTCACCTAAGAGAAATAAACAACACTCATTAAACTCATTTTGACATCTTTACTCTGCATATACAGTACATTAAATCTGGTGCTGTTTGATTATTTTTGATCGAAAACTTACTTTTTGTGTACATTTTTTACTTTATTGGAATGGTACGAAACTTGGTAAAGGTTTTGGCACTTGCTATGTGAATACACACACACACACACAGAACTCATGAGACATGATTTGAAAAGGTATCGCACGTATTGTTCGTGGAAAATAACCACATTGGAAATGAATGGGAGACGAATTTCATCTACTGGAAGCATTTGGTACTGCGCCCAAACAAAATCTCACTGAAAGCTCATTTTTTGAGAGATCAACCTCAAATTTGGAATACAGCTTATTTAGATCTACGGCTTTGATTTTGTTTTGGAAAATATACATTTCATATAAAATGTTAAAATAGTATTTGTGTGCATTTTTAATAAAAATTTAACTTTTTTTTTTTTTTTACTCTAGAAAGAATTTGTGTTTTTAAAAAGAGACCAAACTTAAACTGTCATAAGTCTTCAATGCTTTGGAGCAAAAATTTAAGCTGGAAATTACATTTTAACAGGTAAATGGATTAGAACTATTCCATAAATATATTTTAACATTATAAAATCCCCTAAAAATACTAAAAATTAAATTAAAAACATTATCGAACTAAAATATAGTACATTCATTTAATTGAAATTAAAAATATTTCATTTTTGACCACGCAGGCAGCACCAGAGGGATGTAAGTGGACCCACTTTATATTAGGTGGCCTTAACTACTATGTACTAACATTTTAATTAATAATTTGATACAACGCACTTATTGTGTACATACATGTTTTTACATTGTTCTTACATTTAAAAAATACCTGCATGTAATTAATTTCTGTAGTTAATCCTATCCTTAAACTTACCCATACCCCCACACCTGTCCCTAACCCTACCCTTAAACTTACCCACACCCCCACACCTGTCCCTAACCCTACCCTTAAACTTACCCACACCCCCACACCTGTCCCTAACCTTACCCTTAAACTTACCCACACCCCCACACCTGTCCCTAACCCTACCCTTAAACTTACCCATACCCCCACACCTGTCCCTAACCCTACCCTTAAACTTACCCACACCCCCACACCTGTCCCTAACCCTACCCTTAAACTTACCCACACCCCCACACCTGTCCCTAACCTTACCCTTAAACTTACCCACACCCCCACACCTGTCCCTAACCCTACCCTTAAACTTACCCACACCCCCACATCTGTCCCTAACCCTACCCTTAAACTTACCCACACCCCCACACCTGTCCCTAACCTTACCCTTAAACTTACCCACACCCCCACACCTGTCCCTAACCCTACCCTTAAACTTACCCACACCCCCACACCTGTCCCTAACCTTACCCTTAAACTTACCCACACCACCACACCTGTCCCTAACCCTACCCGTATCCCACCTCAATATCAGCAAAAGTGTTTTGCAATACAATTTGAACACAGTACAGTACAGTAAGTACATTGTACTTATTTTTTGATGTAAGTGCATAGTAGTTAAGGCCACCTAATATAAAGTGGGGCCATGTAAATTAATGTTTTAAATATGAAATTTAAAATATAGAAAATGATTTAAAGCTGCTCTTCAATCACACAGAACCAAAAGCAGCATCTGAGCCACTGAGCTGGCTATTTTAGTGCAGGTTTTGCATGATTTTATAGCATCTTTACGCAGGATTTAAAGCCAGCACAGACCCTGCTCAGAGCAGCCTTAACTCAACTGTCTTTTTAAAGTGGCGATGTGATGGAAGTAGAGATCTGAGTGAAACAATTTCTATCCAATTGTTGTTGATTGGATGGTGGCAGATCTGAATACAAGCATGCAGTCTAATGTAAGAAAGGGGTGGGTTACATTTACATTTATGCATTTGGCAGACGCTTTTATCCAAAGCGACTTACAGTGCCCTTATTACAGGGACAATCCCCCTGGAGCAACATGGAGTAAAGTGCCTTGCTCAAGGACACACTGGTGGTGACCGCTGGGATCGAACCAGCAAACTTCTGCATATCAGTTCCATGATTTAACCCACTGGATCATCTTCACATAAATAAGTAAATGATTGACATATGTCAACAAGACTGTCATTTTCACCACAGGATCCAATGATGACAATTTAAAAAAAAAAAATTTCATCAGCTGAATTTTTTGTTGATGCTGCCTTTAAGAGAGCGAGAGAAAGAGCGAGAGCAACATGATGTGTCTCACCCGCTGGGATCCTCGCAGGAAGGTAAGCAGTAATCTGCACATTGGCAGCAGCACCAGACCGCAGTTGAAGTTGAGAACGGAGGCCGAGGCTCGACTGATGCAGAGACCCAGCTGAAGAAAAACACACACACACACACACACACACACACACACACACACACACACACACACACACACACACACACACACACACACACACACACACACACACACACACACACACACACACACACACACACACACACACACAGGGGGTTCAGTCGCTTTAATAAAGGCCAAATCTGATGCCAAGACACCCTTCCTAGAACATAAGCCATTTATATTAAATGCATTTATACTGTGTGAGAAAAAGTTTCACTATTTAAAAAAAACTATTTAAAAAACATTATATAATAACAAAAATATAAAATAATTGGCATTCATGTTGTAATTGTACAAAGACCTCAAGAGATGGTTATAATGTTACCTTTACAAAATATTAATTCAAAACCATTATTTTATTATTTTCTTTAAAATATTATTTAAAAATAATTATTAATACATTTCAAAAGAAAATATTAATAAGTTAATATTATAAATTTAAGAAATGGGTCGAATATTATGGTTAGGAAATAGTTATAATATTATCTTAAATATCATTAATTCAAAATAATTTCACAAAATTATGAATAAGATAATATTATAATTTTAAGAAATGCTTAATATTATGTTACAATATTTTGGTTAGGAAATAGTTTCAATATTATTTTAAATATTAAATATTAATTCAAAATAATACATTTTCACAAAAATATGAATAAGATAATATTATAATTTTAGGAAATGCTTATATTATCTTAAAATATTATTTCAAAATAATTATTAATACATTTCAAAAGAAAATATTAATAAGTTAATATTATACATTTAGGAAATGGGTAGAATATTATGGTTAGGACATTGTTTTAATATTATCTTAAATATTATTAATTCAAAATAATCAATTTTCACAAAAACTATTAATAAGATAATATGAATTTTAAGAAATGGTTATATTATGGTAAGGAAATACAGTAGGCTGTGTGTGTGAGAGTGTGCGCATACAAACATGTTGTGTGTGTGTCTGTGAGTGTGTGCATGTGTGTGAGTGGTGTTTGATCATCGTTTCCTGACTGTACAGAAGTGAGCGTGCCGTTACATGTCTGTTCAGCTCTATACAGAAACACAACAGCCCTGCTGCATATGAGGGATCACAGCTCTCTCTCTCACACACACACACACACCCAAGTACAGCGGAAAACTGCTGCAATTGTCCAAATCTGGCCAAAAAGGTCTCTCTGTCTTAGTTCGGAAAGTTGTGTCCCTGTGCAGCATCTTTCCAGGACATAAACAACAACCTGTGACAACAATTACCCTGATTCACAAGAGTGCGCTGAAGATATCCTGACAAAAGATAAGGTCCAACACACCACCAGTACAAACACACAAACACACACACACACACACCTCATGCTGAAAAATACAAACACACACCTGTCAAACTCTATACACACACACACACAAGTCTAAAAACAAAAACACACACAAACTACATAAACACACTCAAACTCATATCTCAATGGCTACACAAACAAACTCTACAAACACATTTTAAAGTCTTAAACAAGCCTTTCAAACACAATAATCACCTCTCAAATGCTCCCAAATCTCTACGAACCTCATGCATGTCAGTCTCCACACCCACACACACCTGTAAAACTCACACATCCCACACTTGAAGACTCAGTTCTTACCCCCAGCATCTCGTGTAGGTAATGATACTGCGCTCCGCTGTAGTACAACATGAATGTCCTCCAGAACAGAAAGACATTCACTGCAACCCAAACCATCTGCCCAAAACAAACACACAAACACAATTAAAGTACAACAATCCGACTGACAACATCTCACTGTTCAGCAAACACGAACATCTCAGCGCTCGCGCTTATTGAGACTGTGACAGGGTCAGAAGGGAATCTCTCCTCTCACCATGATCAAGTGTTTGGGTCCTTCATTGACGCTCCAGCTCTTCAGCGCGACGCTCATGATTCTCTCTCGCACGCGCGCGCGTGCTCGCTCACGCACCGCACCGCAAGTCGTCTAACCGCAAATCGCCGTTAAACATCACCGGTGCAGCTGCTGTCCACTCCGTGTCATGATGGTCTGTCTGTCGGCTTCTCCGTCACTCCGCGTGCCGCTCATGTTCTTCTCACGCGCCTCCCACCAAACGCCCGGTTCACTAAACATCCTGTCGGGTGAATCCTGGGTAATACATATAATGAGGATTTTATACCAGCTACTACTACTACTACTACTAATAATAATACTTTTAACACTACATTTCATGGAAATATATTTAATGAAACAAAGGATTATAATAAAACAAACTGTATTTGTGAAGTTTTAGTAAACATGTTTTTGAGAAAGAGAGAGTGAGTGTGTGTGTGTGTGTGTGTGTGTGTGTGTGTGTGTGTGTGTGTGTGTGTGTGTGTGTGTGAGAGAGAGAGAGAGAGAGAGCGAGAGAGTGTGTGTGTGTGTGTGTGTGTGTGTGAGAGAGAGAGAGAGAGAATGTGTGTGTGTGTGTGTGTGTGTGTGTGTGTGTGTGTGTGTGTGTGTGTGTGTGTGTGTGTGTGTGTGTGTGTGTGTGTGTGTGTGTGTGTGTGTGTGTGTGTGTGTGTGTGTGTGTGTGTGTGTGTGTGTGAGAGAGAGAGAGAGAGAGAGAGAGAGAGAGTGTGTGTCTGTATATTACATACAAATACAAATACCTCTATTCCACCTCCACTAATAATGTTTTAAACAAATGCTCGAGGTCTCTTGTGTCTTTTTTTCAGAGATTCAAAAACGATAAGAACACATTTTTACTCTACAGCCGTTTTCAAGTAAAGTGGGACACACACATTAATCTAGTTTGAGCTTGGATAATACCATTGCTTACAACAGGATATTGTACAAATGTTTTTCCAGAATGTAAAAAAATAACTTTATAAAACACACACGGATTGATGATGTTTCACACACAGCTCTGTGTTTTGTAACCAGTAATAACCTGCTGTGTTTTTGCTTTCAGAAAACCATTTACGTCCATCAGCTTTTGCATATTCAAAAGCTATTCTCTGCTAAAGAAGCTTTAACATGTTTGCTAGCTCCTTCTCAGATGACTAACAAAAAAGGTTTTCTGCCAGAGGCACGACTACATCCACTCACAACACCGTCCACTCTTGTTTCAAGGGTGGGTTCTGGAGCACATAATGCCCTGGCCCAAACAAAGCGAGGTTCTTTTATTACCCCGTGCTCAATGGCTGCCCCTTTCGTTCTTTCTTCCCTCCACTGATACCTCTCTTCCGTTTGGCTGACATGTTTTCCCATTTGTTCCTTTCTGTCTATAGCAGCAATGCATTATCTTTTATTTAATATGATGTCCCACTTTAGCTGAATGCTACTGTCCCAATCTATCTAACACGTTAAGGTAAACTGGGACAGTACAAACTTGTTCTTTTTTAAATTTGCACATCATTGGATGAAATGTAATTATCACATGAATACTTATGTTCAGATGTTCTAAACCATTTTTATTTCAATGCGTTGGCAATACAAAATATATATTTTAGCTTTCTGAATTGAATTGTGGGGGAGAGAGAAACATAGCCTAAAACTTGGCCCAAACTTGGCCCATAAGGGGTTATGAACCCTGGATATGAATCAAACATAGGTCAACAGCGCCATCTATTGCTGAGTGAGAGAGCGTCGAAATGAGTGGCTCTATTTTCATTTTTAGGAAACCACACACACACACACACACACACACACACACGCACAACGACCCGCTGCTCTCCCTTCGCATTCCTCATCTCCCCGAGCGCGTTCACACCCCTGCGGTCCGCGGGGGCGCGCCGGGTAACAAACCGCAGCTGTCTAAACGACTACAAATCAGTTCACGCAAACTAACATTATTAGTGATTATTTGAAACTTTGATTTATAAATGCGTCACTGTGTGGCCGAACCCCATTACATTTGCATGTCTGTGAACTATTGAACACTGAACCGGTCAATGTCCGACTAATGCCAAAGAATCGTTCTTCAGAATCGGTTCATTTGGGTGATTCAGTGGATTTTAAGAGTTGGCTACAAGTATGTGTCGGTAATAATCATCTGAAAGTACCAATGTAATTGAATCAAAGTGATTAAGAGTGACAAATAGTCCCATTTCTAAACAGCTAACCAGCCAATGTTGTGCTAACCACCAAACTGGCTTCAAATGGTCAGTCAGGGTGGTTTGATGGGTCATTTTTAGCTGGTCAGGTTTGGAGAACAAACCAGCTAGTCTTTAGGCTTCTAATTAAGCTAGTTGAAGTAGTTTATTTTCAGAGGTGATGTATAAACATTTGTCACTGCGTAAAATGCAGCGTGAGGACTTCGGGGATGAATCAAGCGAGTTCTCGATCAAATGAACCGATTCGCTGCAATGAACTTTTTAACGCTGGCCAACCAGAATCTGCCTACATACATATCTCTCTCTCCTCGACTCCTTGTAGTACTAGATCTCAAACTTTCAACACATTATGTGCGGCGTTTAGTCAAATGGGAACTGAGGATAAACTAATCAGCTGGATCTGCCGGTTAACGGTCATTACAGCTTTCTTCTTGGTTGGCTTTATTATTGGTGAGTTTCTCTACCCTTTTAAGTATTTTTTGATTATGTGTCGCCGAGACAGGTTGTTTTAGACTTTGCATCATTTTGCATAAAGTTGCCAAATATAGGGTTCTTTAGAAAGAGCAATTCATATATTTATTCACTCTTCTTTACTTATCAATGAAATTAAATTGATCAAATTCAGGTCTTACCTGCTGTTGGTCTCACCTGTCCAGATCTCCTGTGCTGCATTCCACAGTTCTTGCATGCCTGGCTTTAGGACAGGTGTGACCCAGACCCCATCCACTTAAAACAGATCTTTATCTAAAACAGGAGTTTAAATCCCTATATGTTTAATACACATAAACACAGTCTTGAAGAAATGTTCAGGGGTCCCACAACCTGAAAATATCAAAGAATTTAAACATTTTCAAGATCTGGAAAAGTCATGGAAATATAAATCAGAGCGCTTGCATATTTATTTTCTGAATGTATTTTTGTGTAATTATGTTCAGCTTTAAATATTGTGAGTTAGATTCATGCTTAAACAAATGTGCATGGGAGAAAAAAGTCATGGAAATCCATTCGGCAAATGGTGTAAATCCTGAATGTTTTGATCACTTTGTTTATTGTTTGATACATTGCATTCTTAAAAACAAAGGTTCTTTATTGGCATTGGTGGTTCCACAAAGAACCTTTAACATTCATGGAATTGTACGATTATTAAAGCTACACTGTGTAATTTTTTTAGTTTATTCTTAGCTAAAAACACTTAGTTCTTTCAAAAATATATGTGCACATTAATGTATATTTACTTCTTTCAAGTAATAAAGTATTCTCGTAAGTTTATAATATGCCATTGAAAATACATACGGGTAAGGGGTTCGAATGGGGGTCGCCATGTTGCCCCTCCATCTTGAAAGTACATTAGCCAAAGAGGGACACACCCGTAAATTCAAGCTTCGCCTTTCGCGTTTTAACACTCGATGGCACCGTGTCGAATGTGAAGAGGGGGATTGCTTGAGACTGCTATATGAAAACCTGAAAGCCTTTTTGAAAGTCTGTTGCTGATGGAGGATCACTCTTATTCTCGAGGATAGAGTCGCAGCGAGAAAGGGAATTAAGACGCAACACAACAGGCAAATCAACACTAATGGACGAGGTCGAACTGGAAGCCATGTTAATCTTGGACTAAATCGGCCACCGTAGGAGTTAAAACGATATCGGAATTGGGAGGAACAGAAACTAATATTTCCTGGATGGTCATGTACCTTTTCACCGCTAGATGGGGGAAAATATCACACAGTGTAGCTTTAAAATGGGGAACCCATGGCGTTTCTTTAGGAACCTTTATTTGCATTTGTGATATTTGATTTTGAAACAGACTCCTTTAGGCAATTCCTCCTTTGCGCCACAAACAGGAGACTAATATTTCTCAGAAGTGGTTTGGTGTAACAGGTGTCTGTTTCTCACATCTGCTGTTCTTAGGCTGGTTTGCTCGACCTACTACTGCCAATCATGGACACGCATCAAAAAGCTTCCTGCAAGACTTCCTGGATGAGATGCAAGCGGAGAATATTAAACACCATCTCAGGTGCCCTCAAATAAACTAGTCCTGGTATTATTGAATGCGGTTAAGCCACTCCAAAACATACATCCTCTAGCCTAGTTGTCCTTCCCATTTAGAAATGAGCCAGTCTAGATTATGTCTCATGTTCGTCACCCAAACAGGAAGTTCACAAGGCTGCCACACCTGGCAGGAACGCAGCAGAATCTGGATCTGGCGGAGCGGATTGGAGCTGAGTGGAAGGAGTTTGGGCTGGACTCGGTAGAGCTGGTCCCGTACGACGTGTTGCTGTCATATCCAAATAAAACAAGTCCCAACTACATCTCAATAGTGGACCACCTGGGCAATGAGGTACATTTTAACAACCACAACCCAAACACACACAAATTGTGTGTTGTTAGTAAATTATTAGTGATAGACGGATGTGTTTTAGGATCACTCAGTGAGTAAAAAAACATTTAGATGTGTTGGAAAGTGTTACATTTTGGGCAGTTTGTGTACATCTCATTTGCCAATTAAATATGTCACTCCTTCCTCTAGGTATTGCAACTAAAATAAATATTGCAAAACCCAGTTGACCAAGTTTCCTTGCACTATGAAATGCACTTGGTTTGCAAGCCCACATGCACTTTTTTCAGACCAAACACATCTGCATTCTTTTAAAGGGTAACTTCAGTGATTTAGCATTAAGCTTTGTATCAGTAGAAACCCGGTAGTATATTAGCATATTCAAATTATGGTACTTTTCCCCCTCATGTCCCCCTGAGACGAGTCATTTTGCGTCATCGGAGGATTTTTGGCCAGAGGCTAGAGACTACAGGAGCTAGTTCTGCATGTTTTCGACCCGCCCACAGGGGTGGGATCTCACTCACAGAATGTAAATGCGCACACCCTCTGCTGCTCGGCCTCGGGCAATCATAACGGAGCGGTGCAGAGCAAAGTGAGTGTTTGAACTTTTCAATGAATTCCTGTGAAAGTTTAGCCTCCATAGGCATGATCTGAAAACGCACCAGACTGGACATGCGCTGAGAATGACAGCGGCGTTTACCTCAGCTCTGCTCAGCTCTTCTCTCTTCTCCTTGAATGAGATCTGACTCCTGCTGCATTTGAGACGTGACTTTCGTTCGGCTCACTCACACTTTATTGAAAAGACACATTCAGTTTTTAATTGTAGTGTCTATTCTCTGACTGAACAAAATTATTGTATTACTATGAAAATCAAAACGATGGTGCCGCGGTGAGCAAGTGATAACCAGTAGCCGTGGTTTTGGGAGTGGCCTCGTAGGGCAGCGAAGCAAGTGCATTCTGGGAGTTGTTGTCTTTCATCCACATGAGACAAAAATATATTTTCTGTCTTTTCTCAGTCTAGAAGGCACCAACTTCAAAAATAATTTCACATTTCTACTACATAAACGACCTAGTTTAAATACACATTCATCTTCCCAGATTTTTTTTCATTCATTTAATTTAATTTATTCAACTCATAGGGATTTTAAAAAACTCTTGGTTTAAAGCTGCACTATGTAAAATATTTTCAGAAAAATTTCCAAAAACCACTAGGCCAGTGTTATATATTTTGTTCAGTTGAGTACTTACAATATCCCAAATGTTTCCAACGATTTGTAAATCGTGAGAAAATTGCCATTTTAAACAAGGAACCGGGACATCGCCTGTCGATGTCGTCATATCTGCGTTCCCCTCGGTTTCCGGTTTTATTCTGCAGAAACGCTTTACTCTCACTGCAGTGTGAACAAGTGTCACAGCAGCCGCTGAGTGAACACACAGAGTAACGTCATAACATCATTTTCAACACACTCAGATGTGTCTAATATGATAAACAGAGCTGCGTTACCTCATACTCATGACCGGAGAAGCGGAAGTGGCGCCGGCGACTGTGTCATAATAAAAGTCCCGCAGCTCGCGAGGCGTGTGTCGCGTTCATCTTATTAATAATCGCTCCAGCGGCCTTGCTCAGCTCCACAACACTCCTGCTCTGCTTCACACTACAGTAACGTTAATAATCACATGAACATGATTTCTGCCCGAGTCTTATCCCGATTCTTTCCCAACGGCTGTGAGGTGAAGACCACATGTCCCAAGATTCTGCGCTCAAACGCGACGTCATCAAACTACGCCTTTGTTCGCCTTTGTGGCGAACTCTAGCGGACGTAAAAGTTACATAGTGCACCTACAATCCCATGATGTATTGCGAACAGCATAATTGAATTAAACACAATGGAGAAATATAAAACTAGTACGCATTTAAAATATAAAACCAATATATTTTAAGTTTATTGCAAAATGTGCATACTGTATACAAACATTTAGAGCGTAAGGTGCTCGACTCGATTACGTCATTCGCAATGGATCATGGGAGTGGGTGAAGCTAAAGAGCTATTTTTGGTGGAATTGTGTACGGCATCATGGGTGATGTAGTTTTTCCACCACGAATTCCATTGTTAAACATGATTATTTTAAAACTAAATTGAAATAATGCAGGCATGACGGCTTCAACAGAAGCAAATGCCATCGATTAGCAACCAGCGTCATAAATGATCATTATCTTTAGAACAAAACAGGCCTGGTCATGTCATTGGAGAGGTTCTACGAAGAAAGACATTTATATTCTCAAGCTCTTTACAAAGACATTTATGTCAAGTCTGTGTCTCAGGGGGAACAGAGAGAGGTTTTTATTTTTGCTCTAATCCATTGTTTTTATGGATCTTTTGCCCTTTCTTGTCTTTAAAGTATTCCTTTTCGTTTGGATTGACCTTTTAAACGGATGCCTGGTGTGATCATTCGCCTTGTGACCGCTCGGGTCTCTATCACAGATCTGAAGAAAATATAATGCGACTTCAAAAAACGATTTAATACCCGAAAAACCATGTAGCAACTCTTGAACAGTCTATTTCAGTCAACACTGTTCTTTTCTTCCTCTTATGACATCAGAAGCCGGATGAAGAGGGAGTGTGTTTTAAGGCCATTTATCTCGTCACGGGTGAGGCTGCGAGTAACGGCTCTAGATTGGTTGCGATGTTGACAGGTTAAAGTCCATGACTCTGTCGGTGGATGTGTTATAGTGATGATTACAGTTCATCATAAGTCTGTCTCTCTCTCTCTCGCTCTCTCTCTCAGATCTTTAACACCTCTCTGGCTGAGCCGATCCCTGAAGGTTATGAAGATGTTACCGATATTGTCCCTCCGTATAGTGCTTTCTCTGCAAAGGGTCAACCTGAGGTGATACACACACATGGCCAACACAACACACAGATAAAATCGACATGAAATCAAAACTGACCCTGTTTATTGTCTCAATGCATGAAGACTGGAGAGTAACGATGCTGAAAATTCAGCTTTGATCACAGGAATAAATTACATTTGAACAATATATTCAAATAGAAAACGGTTATTATAACTTGTAAACATATTTCACAATATTACTGTCTTTACTGTATTTCTGATCAAATAAATGCAGCCTTGGTGAGCAGAACATAAAAAAAAACATTTGAACGGTAGTTTACTGTACTGAAGTGGATTTACACACACACACACACACACACACGCACGTGCATCTCCAGCAGTAACCTGATGTTTGTGAACTGTAGGATGAGCTGGTGTATGTTAATTACGGACGGACGGAGGATTTCTTCAAGCTGGAGAGAGAGTTGGGAATAAACTGTACGGGAAAAATCGTCATCGCTCGATACGGCAAAATCTTCCGCGGGAACAAGGTAGCGTTTAAAAGTAGTTTGGAGGTGAAGTTGAACGAGTTCTTCACATAAGAAAACACTATGGGCTTTGGAGTGTGCTCGAGTGAACTGTTCCCTTGTGCGTTTGCAGGTGAAGAATGCGATGCTAGCGGGAGCTAAAGGGATCGTGCTGTTCTCGGACCCTGCGGATTACTGCGCGGAGGGGGTAGAGCCGTATCCCAAAGGCTGGAACCTGCCAGGAGGAGGCGCTCAGAGAGGAAATGTCCTGAATCTTAACGGGGCCGGAGACCCTCTCACACCTGGCTACCCTGCGAAAGGTGCGAAAGAGACTCTCCATAGTCTTTTATTCCCTACTGTGACGTATATCCTAGTTAAACGGCTTCTCGAACAAGAACAAATGTAGGGCGGGGCTTGGTTTGGAATTGATTGGATGGTTGTGGTTGGTCGATCTCATGTGAATGACAGGTAGGTCGCCCTGCCCTCACGCCAGTAAACACATGATCAGAGGAGAGATAGAGGGAGGGGAAGTTATTTTCTTTAAAGATTACAAGGGACATGAATTTAAAAAAAGAAATGATGATAAATACTGCAGAATTGCATAAAGAAGCGAGAATTGTCCATTTTGATTTCATGGTGACTTGACATGTCTGGTAGAATACACGTACAGGTCCAGCCTGGAGGACGCAGTGGGGCTTCCCAGGATTCCAGTGCATCCCATTGGATATCATGATGCAGTTCACCTGCTGCAGTGAGTCGCCCACTGCTAAACACATGACTCTGAGTCTGACTTGAACATATAGACATTAATGCATAAATATTATTTACAATACTCTTGTTCATTTTACAGTACAATAGTACTATTACAATAGTAATATATTAATATAATTGTTATTATTTAAATATTTATTGAATGATAAATTAAATGTATTATTATTATTTGAATGTCATAGTGAATGAATATGATATGAATATGATTTAAATATTATTTAATATTTCAAATACTTGTTTTATTTTATTCATATACAAATGTTTTATTTTACAGTACAGTAGTATTATTGCAATAGTAATAGATTTCTTTATTAATTTCTGTATTTTTTATCATTTGAATAAAAATATAATAATTATTTTTAATAATAGTAATATCTAATCATGTAATAATAATAATTACAACAATAATAATAATTATTATTAGTTCCCTTTTGTCCTAAGCTGATCACATGCTTGTTTAATTTATTTAATTATAATATATTATATAAATAAAATAATATTTTTTATTTAACCATGCAATAGTATTATTTTTATTTTACAGTGCAATAATATTATTGCCTTAGTATACTTATTTTATTGATTTGTTTAATTGTAATAATTTAAATAATAATAAAATAATGTTATTTTGAATTTTAATAACAATTATTTAATAGTCAAAATGAATGGGTAATAATTTTCCTTTTTTTTTTTATCCTGAGCTGATCACATGCTTGTTTTATTTCTTTAAAATTGCAATATCACTCACATTTGTTTCTTTACCTCACCTGACATAAATCATTATATGATGTCACTTCCTATAGGCACATGGGAGGGCCTATTCCGCCAGATAACTGGAAGGGCGCACTTAACATCTCGTATCGACTTGGACCGGGATTCATGGACGGTTTTAACCAGAAGTACGAGACTTTCCTTCCTGTAAATCCACAATGAAATCTCTCTCTCTCTTTCGTTTAAAGCGAGAAACTAAATACAGTGTTTTTCCTGCACAGGGTTTGAGATTATGGGCTGTTTTGCTTCCATAACATCTTTTGAAGTGTTTTTTTAATATATATATATATATATATATATATATATGTTATCTATTTGCACCTATAGATTTCAATTACAATACATATCTGAGTCAGAAATCTCCACTTCAGCAGCTTTACATACACCAGACTTTACAGTTCTATTCCTGTATCTGTATTTTGAAGGTTTATACCCATAACATTTGCCTGATTTATATAAAATTTTATTCAAATATTTTTGAATAACTCTAACTTTTACCCCGACTTTTATCCCCACAACCTCTGATCCTGCTGTCCTGAAGTGGGACTTAAACTTTAGCCAGTCTTAATCAGCTTACACGCACATATCTACACACTCCTGGTAATCATTAACTCATTTTAATGCACGATGTCAGCAGTACAGAGAGGTTTATGCACTCAACATTCTCATAGAGGGGTGTTCTCACACACACACACACACATTGGGTTTTCATGTTTTATGGGGACTTTCCATAGGCGTAATGGTTTTTATACAGTATAAACTGTATATTCTATCCCCCTACACTGCCCCTGCCCCTAAACCTACCCATCACAGGAAACATTCTGCATTTTTACATTTTCAAAAACATCACTTAGTCTGATTTATAAGATGTTTTCCTCATGGGGACCAAAAAATGTCACCACAAGGACAAGGATTTCGGATATTGCCATCTTTGTGGGGACATTTTGTCCCCATAACGTAAGGTTTACCAGGCCACACACACACACACACACACACATAAAGATTCACACAACGTCACACACTTCTGTGGCTCTGTTGTTTTTCTGTAATGAACTCTGGATGTCCGCCAGTTTACACAATGGCCTAGTGTTTGGCGAACCCATCACACACACACACACACACACACACTCTCAGATTCTATTTATGCATTTGGCAGATGCTTTTATCCAAAGCAACTTGCATTGTATTTAAGGTATACATTTTTATCAGTTCATGCATTAAGGTCCAGTCACACCAAGAACCATCACTATAATTATATTTTAATTATAATATATATTATATAACTATATTAGTGTTTATTCTGCAGTTTTGTCGTCTGTCTCTTTAAATGCTGGAGCTCTTTAAAGCTCTGGATTCTGATTGGCTTTCAATGTTTTTTCTATTGTTCCAACAAAATTGTTTCTCTGTGACGTTATTGTTTGTAACAATTTTGAGAACTATATATTTGTCATTATTAGGTCTGCACGATATTGGAAAAAAAACTGACTGATTTTGTTTTTCTGCAATTATTTTTCATATTGAAATATAAAAAGATCCACAAAATGACATGAATAGCTCTATTCGGAAAGAATGAATCATTCTAGAATGTTTTTATAGGGACGTGAATCTGCATAGAAAATAAATAGCCTAGCATAAATACAATAGAACTAAGATACAAATGAAGGCAAGTCAAAGTATTCAGGTACAGAAATTGAATAATCAAATGTAAATCAACACTGCGTAGTCTTTACCGTATAAATGTAATATAATTGATCTTTTTCAAAGCTACAAAAGTGATTTTCTTTTGTTGTTTGATTAACATTAATGACAGGAATATTAGGCTGCTGTCCCTTTAAGACTGAATGCACGGATCCGCATCTGTTTTCGTTCTCAATTGTTTATTTTCACGTAAGCCATAAGCGACTGTGTTTTCGAGGATACAGACAGACAGGCAGGGCATTTTGACGTTATTATGCAAGCATGTGTCCGTTCAAGCACAAATTGACGTGAAATGCGTTGTGTGTGCGCACAGAAAACGGTTCCAAATTGAGTTTTCTTTCACGTCGTCTTGGGCTAGAATGGTTTAAAATGTGTGACTATTGCGGATGCACACATTGCAATATCAATTCTAAAACGATATATTGTGCAGCCCTAGTCGTTATCGCAAAGATTACTTATGAATGTGAGAGTGCAATGCCCAATATGGCAAATCAGCCCCGCCTTCTAAATGAGCCAATCGTTGATTAGTAAAGTCATCGCATCACTGCAGCTGCCCTTAGAAACTCCGGTTTCTATAGAAAGAGACGTGCACTTAGGATTGTGCATGCGCATTAGCTTTGCGCAGTTTTTGTCATGATTTGAGCGTTTATTAAAGGGTTAGTTCACCCAAAATTGAAAATAAAGTCAGTAATTACTCACCCTCATGTTGTTCCAACCATGTAAGACCTTCGTTCATCTTCGGAACATAATTTAGTATATTTTTGATGAAATCTGAGAGCTGTCTCACTCCTCCATAGGCTTTCAGAGGGACTGAAACTTGATGGCCCAGAATAGTAAGTAAAAACGTATGACTACAGTGGCTCTGTATTAAGTCTATCATGCGACGAAAATACTTTTTGAGCGGAAAAACAACAAAAATAACGACTTTATCCCACTATTATTGTTGTTCAATTTGAGCCTCTGACGAGAGTTCGCGGGAGTGCCACGACGCATGCGCGAGAACTGAGATTAGTAGTAGTAGAAGAAGAACGCCGTAATCTCAGGCTCAAATTGAACAACAATAATAGTGTGATGAAGTCGTTATTTTTGTTGTTTTTCCGCTCAAAAAGTATTTTCGTCGCATGATAGACTTAATACAGAGCCACTGTAGTCATTTGGACTCCTTAAATGACGTTTTTACTTACTATTCTGGGCCATCAAGTTTCAGTCCCTCTGAAAGCCTATGGAGGAGTGAGACAGCTCTCAGATTTCATCAAAAATATACTAAATTATGTTCCGAAGATGAACGAAGGTCTTACATGGTTGGAACAACATGAGGGTGAGTAATTACTGACTTTATTTTCAATTTTGGGTGAACTAACCCTTTAACAATTTATGAGACAGTTGTTTCATTGGTGATTTCAAATATGAAATTGAATCGTAAGCTTGGCGAGCAGTTTTGGAGAATTTGATGTTTCCTCATTCAAAGAGATGAAGCTGCACGTTTCAAAGATGGCCGCCGAGTGAAATGACTCGTCTTAAAGGGACTTTGATTATCGTCCTTGGTGTGAACGGGCCTTTACCTGGGAAAGAGTTCAGGAATGCATTCAGTGTAACTGAAGCTGTCACTTATTATTGACCGTTTCTATTGAGTAAAGAACTATTATGTCTTTGTGATATTTTAGTAAAGTACGTATGAACATCCACACCAACAATCAGGTGACCCGTATCTACAACGTGATTGGCTGGATCCGAGGAGCCATGGAGCCAGGTGACATTACACGACGTTATCTGGTTTTGTTTTTGGAGTCGAGTTTCTCTGTTTTGATCCGGTTGAGTTTGGTTCTGTGTGTTCAGACAGGTACATCATTCTGGGCGGCCATCGTGACGCTTGGGTGTTCGGAGGGATTGATCCCGTGTCAGGAGCTGCCGTGGTGCACGAGAACGTGAGAGCTGCTGGAAAACTCATGAAAAAAGGTGCGTCTTCTCACTGTCTAGTTAAATGCCAGCTTACAGGACACTTTAGTTCTTAGTTTCTTTATTGTAATGACCATGTGTTTGTGTGTTTCAGGGTGGAGGCCGAGGAGAACGCTGATCTTTGCCAGTTGGGATGCAGAAGAGTTTGGTCTGCTGGGATCCACGGAATGGGCAGAGGTACGAATAAATCAATGAATGAAGGAACAAATGAGTGACTGAATACATGAATCAATGCATTTTGATCGAGTGAATGCTTAGAAAATGTAACTAATGAGAAATGAGAAAATGCATGAATGAACAAAACAATTAATGAATTAATAAACTAAAAATGCATAAATTAATGAATAAAAGGTGCTTGAATTATTGAACTAAAATGCATAAATTAATTAATAAAAAGTGCTTGAATTATTGAACTAAAATGCATAAATTAATGAATAAAAAGTGCTTGAATTATTGAACTAAAATGCATAAATTAATGAACGAATGATTGAATTAATGAACAAAAAGTGCATTAAAGAATGAACAAAACAATGCATGAATTAATAAACTAAAAATGCTTGAATTAATAAACTAAAAATGCTTGAATTATTGAATAAAAAGTGCATTAATTAATTAACTAAAATGCATGAATTAATGAATTAATTAACAAAATATGCATGAATTAATGAATTTCTAAAAAATGCAAGAATAACAATGAATTGATGAATGAATGAATGACCGAAAATGAATGAACGAATGAATGAACGAACGAACTACAGAATCAATGAAGGAGTGAGTGAATAATTGATTGATTGAGTGCATCTATCCTCCCTGTATGTGTCAGTTTGATGAAAGCAACATGTTCTTTCTCTTGTGTGTTTGCAGGATAATGCCAGAATCCTGCAGGAGCGAGCCGTGGCCTACATCAATGCAGACTCTGCTATTGAGGGTTAGTCACACACACACACACACGCATGTTTTCATGTTTTATGGGGACTTTTGTAGACGTAATGGTTTTTATACTGTACAAACTGTATATTCTCTCCCCTTACACTAACTCTAAATCTACCCATCACGCAGAACTACTTTTTACATTACTTATAATGGAGTGTGTGTGTGTGTGTGTGTGTGTGTGTGTGCAGGCATGTACACACTGAGGGTTGACTGCACCCCCTCTCTACACACTGTTGTTTATGATATCACCAAGAAGGTGAGCTTCTATCCATCCATCCATCCATCCATCAGTCTTATCTTTATCCATCCATCCATCTAAGATATCCATCCATCATACTATTTTACTGTCTATATTTCTCACTATATAAGTGCAAGTGATGTAAATGGCATGTTTGTGAAGGTTTCGAGCCCAGAGGAAGGCGAGGAGGGCATGAGTCTGTACGAGAGCTGGCACAAACGAGACAACTCCACAGACAGAGATGCACCATGGTAACCACCTGCAGCGCCCGGACAATGATCATCTAGATTTTTGAGATCCATGACGTGTGTAAGCGAATGTGTGTGTGTGTGTTCTCCCTGTAGGATCAGTAAACTGGGCTCTGGTAGTGATTTTGAAGCGTATTTCATCAGATTAGGGATTGCGTCTGGAAGGGCGAGATACACCAAAAACCGGGTGAGTGTGTTTGTTTTAGTCCTGTCAGTGTTTATATCTGCACAAAAAAGAACATTAAATCATACACTTTTGTAGCATTTAAACAAATCTTTCCCCAGAAAACCGAGCGCTACAGCAGTTACCCCGTTTACCACAGCGTGTATGAGACCTATGAGATCGTGGAGCGCTTCTATGACCCGAGTTTCCGCAGGCTGGAGGCGGTGGCCCGTGTTCGAGGTGGACTGATCTTCAGTTTGGCCGATTCTCCCATCTTACCTCTGGACTGTAAAGAATACGCCTCGTCTCTCAGCAAATACGCCAACACCATTTACCAGCTCGCACTGAAGCATCCCACCGCCGTGGAGCAGTACGGCATCTCATTCGGTACACAAACTCGCCGTCATTTAGTATATTCAAAATATACACCCTGAAAAATAAAAGGTTCTTTATTGGCATTGATGATTCTATGAAGAATCTTTAGCATCCATGGGATCTTTCTAATAAACAAAAGGTTCTTTATAGTGGAAAAAGTTTCTTCAGATAATTTAAATGTTATTCACACTCATTTAAATTATCTGGTCCTTTTAAAGAGGATCTATTATGATTTTTTTCTCCCATGGTCATCTTTAGTGTGTAATGTTGCTGTCTGAGCATGAAAAGCCTCCCCAGCGGGAGTTCTTCTCTTTATCAGTGTGACTGTTTCTGAACTCCCTGAAATGCCTCCATTGTAGTCTTTTCCGGGAACGAACACGTCACAATATTCCTCATAATTCAGAATAAAGGGGCGGGCCTGGTTGTGTTAGTTTGTAGTGTGTTGAAACCAAGCGGCAACCTCCCGCAGTTTCTCTTGATGCCAATACGGTGACTTAAACTGCAGTTCATCGACTGGCCACTAGAGACAGACTCCAGAAGGAGCAGAATCTCATTGAGCCTCATGTTAAAATGCCCAACTTTACAGCAGAAATAAACATGTTTACAGTCTGGTACAAACTGTGGTTTTGGTCTATACGGCTAACACTAACTGTGAGGGGGGTGATTTTTTTTTATAACTCATTCGTTTACATTATATAAAGCATTAAAGTTCTGCATAATTAAGGGCGTGGTCACTTGAGTGGCAGGTGGATAGCCGCTGCTGTCACTACTAGCAGTTTGTCTGCTGTCTGTTAGCTCCGCCCACTCCCCATTTTCAGTTATCCGGGAGTGACGCGCTGCCAAGATGGCAACAGCTGCACTTTAATGTCCTTTCACACTGCGTGCAATTTTGACGCGCGAATGGTTTTATTTTTTTGATCAACTGTTTGTGTAATGAATGAGTGCATCCACACCGAACGTGAATGTGTTGCGGCGGAAACCACATGTTTTTTTTGCTTCAATGTCAAATTTTTTAAACTCTCGCAGCGACAGAAAAGGCTTCAACCAATCACATACAAGGAAACAAGGTGACGAAATGACCAGTAAATGTCCAATCAAGTATCGCATTTCTCACAAGCTTACAGCTCCTGTGGAGTACATGCAAATCACTGTAGGCTACAGACAATGATAACATCACCTTTTGAGTTTTGATTTTGTCTAAACCTAATTGTGTCCGCGACTATAGAAAGTGAATGTGTTTCCGTCAGTACGACTGTGGCACTTAAATGTTTATATTGTAACTCAGCTGGAAACACAGCAGCTCCGGACCGATTGGTTCCTGAAGTGTGTTTGTCTCGTCAGATGTGGTGCTACTGTCTCTGGAGGCGCTCCTCAAATTGTCCCACGGAAATTCGGGAGTAAAGGCCAATTTATACTTCTGCGTCGAGTGTACGCCGTAGCTACGCTGTAGGCTGTGTGATGTGCGCGTACCCGCACCTCTCCAAAAATGTAACAACGCGTCAATTCTACGCGGACCGCAAGCGCTGTGATTGGTCTGCCAGAACCTCTCCCTCAGGTCAATAAATTAAAAAAAATCTGCGATAGGAGTGTGTGTCCAGAAATGGGATGATAGTTTCATCCTTATATCTGCTATATAACACAATATTTTGTAGTCCAGAGATTGTTTATGTTAGTGAATAAATACATAGATCCGCTGTGTATAGTTTATTTATTTTCTCATTAAAACCAAAGATGTTAATCAGTGATTGTATATCAAGAACAGGGACACATTAGGGTGCATTTCGTTTTGTGATTTCAACGAAATTAATAGTCTCCGCAACAGCAATCGATTGAAGCGCTCGTCTGCACGAGCCACCGATACTGAAAACAGCACCACGAGCTCTGCATGATTTCACAAACGCACTCCAGCGCCAGATCGCCTCTTATGTAGGGGTGTAATGGTACACAAAACTGACGGTTCGGTACGTACCTCGGTTTTGAAGTCCCGGTTCGGTATGGATTCGGTACAGCAGTTTTACAAAATTGCTTTTTATTAATTTTTATTCAACAGTGGTTTAATGAAAAAAAATTTGTCTGTCCTTAAATGAATTAAATTATAACTAAAAGTTTCTTAAATATAATGCTGTAAACTATATAGGGAGCCCTTACTTACATATAGCTATTAAAGATTAACAACAGAGCCCAAACTATTAGCCTAAATTCAGTTGCTATTTATTTTTAGATATAATAATCAACACTCATAAGCTTCACATAAGGCAGTTTTTGCATTAACTTCTAAATCTAATTATTTTTATTCGTTGCTGAAATATAATCATTTAGTGGCTGTAATTTTCATGACAGGTTTATTTAAACATACATTAAATAAACAAGACATCACTAACAGGCTAAGTAGTATATAATGAATATAAAACGGCTAATATAATGAATATAACGGCTAATATAGTGCATGTATTCAGTGAAAGAGTTGATTTCTCTAGTGAGCTAACAGCTGTGGACACTGAAGGACTTCTGAGTAAACGTGATCCTGCATGACATTGTTTACAAGCTGTTTTATTGTCTTTCCGCGGTTGAAACGCAGATGGAGCGATTACACGACATATGATACATTTCAGTAAGTTGTAATGTATCCTCAACATACCTTAAGATGTATTAATTTATGTTTATTCTTTAGGAAGAGATGATCGATTGACTCGTGCGCCGCCGCTTTAAGTTGAACTGATACGCGTCTATCAGTCACGTCACATTAAAGAGCGTTAAAACGGCATTTATCGTTTGAATTTCGTGATAAAATGGACTGAATACTTAATATGTTCGTGTGGGAACTCGGATTGAAGCGTGTTCCGTGCTTACAACAAGCCGACTGTTAACTGTTAAAGATTACATTCATAACCGTTCGGTACACGCGTGCACCGTACCGAAAGCCCTGTACCGAAACGGTTCAATACGAATACGTGTACCGTTACACCCCTACTCTTATGTAACTCTACTAATCAACTAGAGATGCTTAATTTGTATTACATACAACAACTCAAGCTGCAAGAAACCCACGATCTGATGCAATGACAGCTGCTGATCTCCGACAATGTAAACACTAAACAAGCTGCTTCTTCTTCGGCTTTTGCCTTGATACTGTGGGTTACCATCAACATGCACGTGGACACTGCCTCCTAGCGGTCTGCATGTGGAATTGCACATTGACACAGACAACAACGCAGAAGTAAAAAATGAAAACCAATGCGTAACTTGCGCTGTAGAGGATACGGCGTAGGTCCGACGCAGAAGTATAAATTGGCCTTAAGTGCGGAACCGGCCATGATAAAGTTAAGCTCCTGTACAAGATTAGCACACGCCCCTTCAGACTCTCTGCTCTTTAAGACTGAGTGCACCCAAAACCTTCTTTTCGGTCTTTTAAATCAAATGTAAAGCTCGTCTTCACTGGATGATGAAGTGTCCGTGTTTTCTCAGCTGTCTGTGAATGTTTTGAAATGTTGGAGCTCTGAAACGTCACAGACGTCGCAAATTCGTGTCGCGGCTGATGTGAATGGTTTTGACGCGAACTAGTCACACACAAAATATTTGCTTTTTTGTTACGCGTCCTGTGTGAAAGGGCCTTTAGGCTTCAGAAACGCTCTTCAGAAACCTATGGGTGACGTCACGGACACTACATCCATATTTTTTTACAGTCTCTGGTTGAAACTCGTGGTTATGGTAAGGGGCGGGACATTTCCCAATCAAAGTGCTTGACCAATCACAACACACTTGTCCAGCCGACCAATCAGAGCACAGAAGGAGAGAGACAGGAATTGAACACAGCGTTACTGACAGACTTGAAAGAGAGGAGCTGCAACAATGGAGAATATGGGGAACATTCAAGCATGTTAACCTGTAAATATGGAAACAAAAATGGTTCTATGCCATCGTTGCAAAAACACCCTTTTGGAACCGTTCTTTTTAAAGAGCGTAGCACGTAAAATCCCGTCTATCCACATGCGATTATTTTCATTTCAAATGCACAGCTCTTGATTTTTCTTGCTTCCCGTCAGTCAGCCTCTCTCTTTATCATTTGTGTTTGTAGATTCTCTCTTCTCTGCAGTTGAGAACTTCACGGTCGCAGCGCGAGACTTTCATCAGCGTCTCGGTCAGCTCGACACTGCCAAGTAAGAATGACACAACCAGCTGTAAGATTTGAATTCACTCATAGGTTAGGGATTGTATTACAGTGCTATTACAGAGTCTCGTGTGCTCCTGTGTCAATCTCGTTACACATTACACCCGTTACCTTATCTTTATCTGTCTCTTAGTGCTCTGGATGTGCGGATGGTAAACGATCAGCTGATGTATTTAGAGAGAGCTTTCATTGATCCTTTGGGTTTACCCGGAAGACCGTTTTACAGGTAGGCACAATCTACCATTATATCGTGACGTTACATAACTCAAGTTGGGACTAGTGGTTTTAATAAGTCTAAAAAACACACGTTTTGTAGTATTAGAGCTCTAAAACACATATTTTTCTTGGTATAGTTTGCTCAAAACCCACAATGCACTGTCAAATGCCAGATTTAGCATTACCTGTACTTCCATTAAGAAGGAAATAACCAGTGTTTTTTGGATCAGTTTAAGTATCACCCGTGTCTAATTATATGGTTTTTGTACATGCACAAACAACATGTTTGTCTTTTTCTCTCTCTTGTCTCTTCCAGGCATATCATTTTTGCGCCCAGCAGTCACAATAAATACGCGGGCGAGTCTTTCCCAGGGATTTATGACGCTTTGTTTGACATTGAGAATGTGGCGGACCCGCAGAAGGCCTGGGACGAGGTCAAACGGCAAATCAGCATCGCCGCCTTCACCGTCAACGCGGCTGCCCGGACGCTAAAGCCGGTCGCCGGCTAGACGGCCTTCCTTCTGCTTTTCAAAACATGCTATGCATGACTACAGCTACAGACTTAGTTAATATGTCACGGTTTTATCAAACACAGCAACTATAAGGGGCCTGACATGTAAATGTGGCTCTCACGAGCGAGCAGATAAATTGTCAATATTGAGCAGATGTCTCTCATCCAAAGAGATTAGCAGGGACGGCATTAATTTCCATAAATTCATTAATACAGGGCTGACTGTAATGTTACTGTCAGCAACCCTGATCTAGAACCAATAGGCAAGCACTACTGACATGTTTTATAGTGTTATATTTGATCAAGTGGACTGTACAATGTTGACCATTTGTGCTGAATTACAGTGTAAATTGTGCTTTTTGATTGTAAATCTTGCATAAATTGTCACATAAGAGATTTGTCAAACCACTTACATGTAAAATAATGAAAATTGTTGCAAATATAACTGGTTTCTGAACATGAGTTCATTAGGAAATTTACCTCAAATCAGACGCGATGCGATTCCACGCGACAAAATCAATCACGAGTCACAGCCAATCAGAAGAGCGTGTGGGTGGAGTCTCTGCATGCAAACTGCCTTCATGGAGCCTGGCTCCGCCCTCTTACGTACTTCCGCTCAATTTTCATTTTCCTTCAGTACTCAGTCTGGGATTGCGGTATGGTTACATTTTTTTTTTTTTTTTTTTAGATTTTATTATGATAGGACAGTAGGTAGACAGGAAGCGAAGTGGGAGAGAGAGGGACGGGATCAGGAAAGGTCCACGAGCCGGGACTCGAACTCGGGTCAGCGCACTGCCCACGAGGCTATTGGTGCCGACCAGGTTAAATTTTAACCAGTCCAATCAGCGAACAGAGGGAGTGGCTGAGAACGATGACGTTAATGTCATGCGCTAGTTTGAGATGACATATGTCACGACCAAACGTTCGCGATTGGTTAGGGCAGATCCAATAGTTTTAAACTTCAACAGAGTTCCCGCCTTCAAGTAAGTTAACGCTTGTCAATGGAGAGTGGCCAGACTCTCTGAACAAATGAAATGTCCAAGAGTCTGGTAGGACCAGGCTAGCCTTCACGTGCTATCGGAAATTTCCTACTTCCCACTTCAGAAGTTGTGATTACGAGCTTGTTGCATTGTCGGAGTGAACAGGAATCACGAAGGACTGGTTTATTCTTGCCTATTTATTAGGAAAATCTTATTAAAAAAACAAAATTATATGTAGTGTCACATTCACTGACAACCATATAAACATTTAACGTTACGATGCCGGATTCTGTAATGTTGGTTAAACGCAGGCTATAGGCTAAATCATAGGCTGACACAGTAGTTCTATGTTTAAAGTTTATGGCACGCCCATCTCGGGAATTTGGGTATCAAAATTATTTCCGAACTTTCCAGTGGTAAACACGACATCAGAGGGCGTTTATGTGCAATTTTTACCTCAGAAACTCTTATTTACGATGATTCCGATAGCATGTGAAGGCAACATTAATCAAATATATAAACATTACACCACTTCAACATTATTAAAAATTCATACTGAAACAATCATAGTCAAAAACCTGTGTTTTTCCAACCTTCTACCAGTGAAAGTGCACTGGAACGGCAGTCAAACCCGTGACTTCCCACCCGTGAACTCTGACGTCACAGGGCACGCGAAACAACAATGGCAGCCCCTACGGATGCTGTGTTTATGAAAGTCGAACATTAAAACCAAGTCGCTTATTAAAATAAGGTATTGCTCTAACATTATTTATCCGCAAATGTTATGCATTATCAGCAGATTTTCTAGCGTTAGCTAGTTTTTAGTCCATTGAGTGCAAGAATAAATTAATACCAAATACATTTCCAAATAAAAAGGTATAACAGCTTCTCTTGCTTCATGCTAGGGTGACCATATTTTGATTACCAAAACCAGGACACTCGGCCTGTGAATGAGATACTCAAATGATACTCAAAGTTTACTTATTAATTTAAAAACATTTAAAGTATCCCCCTCTGGATAGAAAATGGTTACCCAGTAAACACAGAACGTTCCCATATGGTTCCCGTTTGCTTATTTTTGTGGGGAACCAAATAAGAACGTTCTGGGAACGTTCTCTTTCGGTTGCGTTTTTGTAACCTAAAGAGAAGGTTCCCAGAACGTTCCCTGCAGGTTATTTTTAGACTTAATTTTTTATAAGGTTTATTTGTATATTTCGTTACTGCGCGCCTCTGATCTGCGCGCGCTTCTCCAGCACGCGCTTTCTTCCGTCTTCCACAGAAAGACGCGCACTCGCGTAATTTTAAAATTAACGGTCATTTCGTTTTTACCGACTGACTAACATTAGTTTATCGATCTTTATTGAATAATATGTTATAATTAATAAATATACCAGTGTAAATAGTGTGATTTCAGAGAGATTTGACACGTAATTGAAGACAACATGATGTTAACCGAGGAGTTTTGGTTTACTGACCAAACCAGAGAAGCTACGTTCCGTTAATTCAGTGGTAAGAAAATAATGCAATGTTATCCAAGTTAAAGTCATCTTTATTCATTATTAATGTCTGTGAATAAAATTCATATTTTAAACCCACATATTGTGTTGAAGTCATTGTTTTTTGGCACTTAAACGTAAAACCTGGTTGTGGTAGTGTCAGTGATACAATTACGAAATGTACATATTAATGCATAATTCAATTTTATTTAATCCTCCATATGAAGGTTTATGTGCTTGAATTATTTCTATTGATTAAATAAGTTCAAAACAAGACATGGATTGTAGTAAGCTACTGATTATTGATGTCCATTCATCCTTTTTCCATGCCGCTTATACCCTATGGGACGCTTATACCCTATGGGACGCTTATACCATGGGACGCTTATACCCTATGGGACGCTTATACCCTATGGGACGCTTATACCATGGGACGCTTATACCCTATGGGACGCTTATACCCTATGGGACGCTTATACCATGGGACGCTTATACCCTATGGGACGCTTATACCCTATGGGACGCGGGCATTGCTGGACGATTACTGACGTACAGCAGGGTAAATGATATCGGAGTAAAGAGGTTAGGGGAATGTTCCGGGAAGGTTAGGGGAACGTTCTCCAAACCAACAGGGAACGTTCTATTTACGTAAAGAAAACTTTCCTGGCTAACCAATAGAGAACGTTAGGATGCCTGTTCTGGGAACCAGAAACTAACGTTCCCAGAACGTTCTGGGAACCAAAAATTGTTATCTGGGTATATTAGGGACAGGACTTGAAAACAGGACATGTCCTGGGAAAATGGTCACCATACTTATGCGCCTTTTTTCTCCTCAGTTTCCCTCAAATAAGCACCTTTGGCGATATAAACTATTGTAAATGAGCATAAGCTCCTTACAGTTCGCCATGCTTTGTTTACATTTAGCTACCACAATTCCTTGCGCTCAGGCAGTTTGGCGTGACTTTGCCGGAGTTGACCGTTTCAACGTTCTTGTTTCTATGATATTTAACCTCTCATTAGACACTTTTAACATTAAGTAAAGCACATAAACAGTAACTTGCCTGAGATTTTCATTGTCATACTTACTTGGTAGGCCCCTATGGTGTTGTTCCAGTCGCCTTCGCACAATAGAAACCGTAAAAAATCGTGACGTCACGTGCTCGGGGGTTTAGGATGGAAAATTGTTTTTATCGCGCATTGCGTCGTCGTGTCTGGGACATGGTGTAAACTGACAAAATCATAGAATGAATGTAAAAAATACTTCATAAAAAATGATGTGACAATTTGGTGGTTTTATGAATAATTTCCAGAGAAAATCTTCCTTGTAGTAAAGCACTAAAGTGAGGTTTTACAAAAATAAAATCTCTGGAGAAAGTCATTTGTGAATTTTAACAAGTTAATGATCAGACAGAAATATACATTTGAGAGTACAGTACAATAAGTTAATGTTTACAGAAACAAGTCTCACAAACAATAGAAACATCAGATGCAGATACACATTCATACATTTCATTCTAGTTTTCAGCAATTCAGTGAATGCCAAACCCGAGTAAGTCTGAATGTGTCTGAAGGAGCTTTATTTTCCTGCCGACATAGACGAAAACTCCCAATCCATGACAGGAACAAGCTTATTCCAAGCTGGATTGAGACTTAAAGGGACAGTTCACCCAAAAATGAAAATTCTGTCCTCATTTCCTCACCCTTTACTTGCTCCAACCCTGTATGAGTTTGTTTCTTCTGTTGAACACAAAAGAAGATATTTGAAAGAAAGTTGGTGACCAGACAGTTGATGGCACCCGTTGACTTCCGCAGTATTGATTTCACATGGAACAACTTCAGGGTGAGTAAAATTTTTAGGTGAACTGTCCCTTTAAGCTCAGCGAAGACAGTTGTTTCAGGTGAAGGTGCATGAGAATAAAGAATGTGAATCATCAGAAAACGTGGAATTATAAAAGAAAAAACAAAAAAGGCAACAAGAAGTGCATTTGCTACAGACATGTCTATTCATTTTAATGTTAAGAATCTTTTTTATTCTTAATATTTTGATGCGCATTAATTGGACCCGTCTTAAACCTCTACAGTAGAAAAGCTTTAAAGAATTACTTTATCGAAATGTTATAATTCGGTGAAAACATTTTAGAAAGACATTTAGTGGACTAAATAATATGTAGGAAAAAAAATGATGCTGCATTGCTGACAAATTTTTCTGTAAACCAACTAGTAAAATTACTACTTGACTGCTGTGATGTCATATAAAAATAACCAAAATTGCAGCAGCTCCAACAGTCAAATAATTAGTTAGGTTTCTGTATGCATTTATTTGATATTTATATTTATGATTATATTAATAATATGAGAAGATTGTTTAAATGTACATTTTAAATGCGTTTTCATTTCAAGTGTAATCCGTGAACAGTCTGATGCTCATCCTACACAATCAATATGATCTGATTTTTATGAATAAAATAAATAGTTTCCCAGATTATACAGCGGGTGAGGAATGAGGTGTAGTTGATCTGACACAGCCTGAGTGTGTCTGAGTTAATCACTGCGGACAAGCCATCATTTTCTCTTCATCTCGATTGTCTGTCTTCTCATTGGTCGGTTGAGGCTTTGGAGGGGGCAGGTCCAGCCGCGCCCAGGTAATAGGCTCCGCCTTCTTCATGACTACCTCCACTTTGGAGGCCATCATGTTGACGACGCTCTTACTGATGTCAATCACCTGTCAAGACACACAATCATATCAACAAAATGACCCAAATACACTGCAAACGCATCAGCTTTGAATTGATGGACTTCTCCAGGCTTTTGTGGTTAACAAGATACAGGGATCATATCTAATAAACGACAGGTGGCGCCATTGTGCTTTTCCACTTATTTGTGCTCTAACGGCTGCAATTCACATGATAAATCATTGCCAGAGAGTGTAGTTTTCACACTTTTTAGTGCTAATGTAATCGAATCAAAAATGGCATAAATAAAGGGAAGTACAGGAATTACAGTTAAACAAATGTAATATATATATATTATAAATCCACACTAACTTTAACGTTTGTATGGCACAATTTATATTTGTTGTTTATTATTATTTATATACACTATTATACTAGTAGTATAATAATTATTTTCAATGAACTTTTAATGTTATATTTTCAGCTTTCATTTTAATTTCAGTTTTAGTATTTTCTTTATGTGCTTTTGTCATTTTTATTAGGTTCTTTTAAGATTTAAGTTTTTTTTATTTTAGTTTTAGTACTTCAGCTTAAACTTATTCTTTCAGTTCACATTTTTACTTTTCATCTAATATTTACATTTTATTATACGTTTATATTATATTATATTATATTTTATTTCAACAAAACTGTTGTAATTTCATGCACTTAAAGCAGATTTTAGAACAAAAGGATTTTAAGATCATAATATACAAATTCTAAATTTTCAATACAAGTTTTAAAAAAATGATTTAACAAATGTTTATCAAATGTTATGAACAAATTGTATTAGGGTTATTATAGTTAACTAAAACTACATTTAAACCATTAAATAAAAACATTTGTTACTTGAAATAAAAGAAACATCAACTGAAATAACATTAAAAATATACTTTAAAAAAACCCTAAACTTTAATTTACGGTATTTCAGTTCTTTGCCAAGACAACATTTTAGTTTAAATTGAAGTACTAAAATAACCAAACTTCTTAAATTTTTATCGAATCACCGGTTCTGGGAAATGTGGAACTTCTCGATACCCATCCCTATTGTTCATATAAAAGATTTGTTCAAAATGAACGAATCATTCATGGCGACCCATCACTATTAAAGGGCCACTTCAGCGCTGGAAAGATGAATGTGTCTTTAAACTGGGTCATTTATGCAGTAGAAATGTGAAATTATTTTAGACATAAAATACATAAATGTCTCGTCTCAGGGGGATATGAGGGGGGGCACGATCATTCGAATATACTACCGGGTTTCTAATGATACAAAGCTTAATGCTAATCGCTGAAGTAACCCTTTAAGCGACGGTTAATGCCACTCACCCCCCACAGGCTCATCTTCAGCTCAAACTCTTTTTCTCCCTCAAAGATCAGACGGATATTCAGCTGCAGAAAAATATCACTCATCAGACAATTAATAAATAACTTCACCACACAGACAATGGCAAAAGCACACAACTGATACCCTACAAACACACATATTGTACAGTGCATGACTTTACACACTCCCTCACCGAGATGCTGTTCGCTTCCACGGAGCAGAGCTCAGGATTCGAGTTCTTGGCATAGATAGCCATAGTCACCTGACTTCCTGTCTGGTGCCAATCAAATCGACATGGAGCCACTTTCTTACCCTGCAGGGACACAAACAGCATGCATTTGAGAATCACGTACGTCACGCCACATTAACCTGATGGGTGTCACGCCACGGCTCGGCTCACCGTGTCTTTCCTCCACTGGTGTGATCCTTTATCACAGCCCTCCTGAGACAGGAAGGAGTTAAAATCAGACGTCTTCCTCTTACAGCAGCTCCAGTACTTCATCCTGAAATGATGCATGCTCATGAAATACAATCTAAAAATATAAAATAGTCCCTTTTCAGCATCATTTATAAATTCTCCTCACCCCTCGTGGAAGATGGGCACTCCGGGATGATGTAAACACGTTTCTTCATCAGTCTTTGGTCCGTTGTATGTCTGATAATCATAATGGCAGAATATTAGCGTACATATTTTATTAAGAAAAGGTTAGGGTTCATCAAGTATATCAGTAAATTAACTAACAATAAAAATACTTCTAAAGCATTTATTAATCTTAATTCCTGTACATTTCAAAATACTGATAGATAGATAGATAGACAGACAGACAGACAGACAGACAGACAGACAGACAGACAGACAGACAGATAGACAGATAGACAGATAGACAAAATACTTCCTCTTAGCATCGTTTGGACAAAAATGTGTCCATTGAAACCCATTAAAACTGCAATTTTTAATCCCAGGGCCATTTAACTATAAAATGATGCAATCTTTGTTAAAGGTCCCGTTCTTCGTGATCCCACTGTTCAAACTTTAGTTAGTGTGTAATATTGCTGTTAGAGCATAAATAATACCTGTAAAATTATAAAGCTCAAAGTTCAATGCCAAGCGAGATATTTTATTTAACAGAAGTTCCCTTTCAAAGCCTACAGCGAACGGCTGGCTTGGACTACATCCTGGTACTTCCTTCATTAGTTACGTCAGTAGAACAGACTAACCTCTGCCCACAAAACTACGTGAAAAAGGGGGCGTGGTCTTGTTGCTGTCCCACGTGGAGAAGAGGACGTGTCGCGTGGAGAAAAGGAAGTGTTGCGTTTGAGTGTGACTTTGTCGCCATGTCGTCGAGACGCTGTTATTTTCATCCCGGAGTCAAATCACCTTTGTTTGGCTTTCCCAGGGACGCTGTAGAGATCATTGAGCGCATACATCACCCCGTTAAGAGGCGTGACCTTTCCACGTGCGCTAAGCTGCTGTCCAATCACAACACAGGAACCGTGACACGTTCGCTAAGCTGCGGTCAAATCCCAACACGGGAACCGCTGGCACAATCAGAACTCGTTACGTATTTCTGAAGGAGGGACTTCATAGAATAAAGGAAGTCATCAGCCGTTTTTAGGAGAGTGAAAACAGCGGTGTGCAGATGAGTAAATTGTGTTAAAAATACTGTGTTTTTTTACACGCAAAGCATGAACACATGTTATATTGCACACTGTAAACACAATCAAAGCTTCAAAAAAACACGAAGAACGGGACCTTTAATAGGCTTTTATTCTGTTGGCAAGGCTAAAATTTGGACTATTTTTTACCAGATTTGGCCAATAAAGCAAATACTCACTTTATTCCTGTTTTTTATTTATGCATATTATACAGTCAATTGGAGAAATTGGTTCATTTTTGTAGTCCATAAAAGTGCATCTATCCATCATATCTACAGGAAGCTAGTTATTTTAGTCTATAGTTTTAAATATAAATTGTATTTATCTTACACAAACGCATCGCTTTGCTTCAGAAGGCCTTTATTAACCCCCCGGAGCCGTGTGGAGCAGTTATATGATGGATAGATGCACTTTTATGGACTTCAAAAATGAAACAGCAATTCACTGCCATTATAAAACTGGGAAGAGCCAGGACATTTTTAATATAACTCTGATAGTGTTCGTCTGAAAGAAGAATATCATATACACCTAGGATGACTTGAGGGGGAGTAAATCATGGGCTACTTTTCATTTTTGGCTGAACTATCCCTTTAATTCAATGCAGAGTGATGAAAACTAGATTAAATTGATCAGACATTTAGTCGTCTAAAACGTGACCAAACAAAAACAGGACATGGTTGACAAAATATGATAAAAACTAAAGAGCACATTTGAACAGGACTAAGGGTACTTTCACACTAGCAGTTTTTGAAACAAAACCAATGGTTCAAAAGCAAAAATATAAAAGTGAGGTGAGCAACGCTATGCATTTTGCCGCTTTCACACTCGCTGTCTTTACTAAGCAACCGGGTAAACAGCTGCTGTTTTAATGACGTAAACGCACCCCGGTTCGGACCCAAATAATATAATATGAACACAGTCCAGCGGGGGCATGGGGAGGGGGGAGCAATCAAACTCGGGTTCGGTCCAGGCAACCGAACCAAGTGTGAAAGCACCCTAAGAATGAGACTAAATAAAAAAAATAGCTGACTAAATGAACACTAAATTACACACACAGCTACAGCGGTTCTCCAGTCACAAACAGGTTGCAGCGGTTCTCGAATCACCAGCACAGAATCGAGAACGGTTTCGTTCGGGCACGTTCGATACTGACAACCGATGAGCTGGAGATACTGAGCATGCGTGACAGCACCGTCTAAACCGAACTGTGTCTCTCGGACAGCTGATGCTGTGCTGACACTATGAGCACGGGTGAGCCGAGTACTTGAATGAGGGGCGAATTTGGCGACATGTACATTTATTTAATAAATAAAATGTACTGGAAAATGTAAATGCAACTAGATTTATTAAACATTTGAACATGCAACAACTGTTCAGTCAACATGTACATTAATTTGACCATTTACCATTGTGTATGCATTATATTTTAAGCTTTATTATCTGGATCATAGTATCTGTAAAGAGTAGATGAAGACTATATTCACTTTAAATGCGTGTAAAACATCCGCTGCCTGTATTGGGTGCTTTTGCAAAACGTAAATATAAGAAACGTATCCAAGATGATGATGATGATTATTATTATTTAATTAAGTTATGATTACAAATTACTCTATTTGAATGTGTTTGAATGTTTTTTCATCCGCCTGGATAATAGAATTGACGTCATTACGTCATTTTTTAAACTGGTTCATTGAAATTAACTGTCAGAAAGAACCGGTTTGTGGAAAAGAACCGGGCTTCCAGATCACTACTTCCCAGTCTGTCAGTAACGCTCTGTTTAGTTCCTGTCTCTATGAAGCCCCTCCTTCTGAAAGCAATGTGCTCTGTTTGGTTGGCTGGAGCAGTGTGTTGTGATTGGTCAAGCACTTTGACTGTGTTTGGGAAATGTCTCACCCCTTACCGTAACCACAGGTTTCAACACACTACTTACTAACTTAACCAGGCCCCGCCCCTTTATTTAGCGTATTAATTATTTATATGCGGAATATTGTGACGTGTTAGTCCCCGGAGGAAACTCACGACTACAATGGAGGCGTTTCAGGGAGTTCAGAAACAGTGACACTCATATAGAGACAAACTCAAACAGCAACATTACACACTAAAGAAACATGAACATGGAAAAAATATATTTAACTAACAGGAGCTCATTGTAAAGTGTTACCATAACATACAGAACAAATGTTTTTCTAACCTTCGAGCAGCCTCCATTTTTACATCCCGTCCCAATTTTGACCTGGCTTCCTTCCTCTTCTGGAAGTGAAAAAGGAGCACATTTCAGGCTTTGCACGAGACGGTCATGTAACTAAATAAAACAGGAATTCATTTAGAACCTCCTGCAAGCTTGTTATGATGTAACGTCACGTCACCTTTTTCTTCAAGATGACCGGCGTCTGCGAGTCTGAGCTTCTCGAGCGCCTGGTTCAGAGACGGGGCGACCTTCCTCTGCAGCTCCACCAGCGGCTCATCAGCGCTGAAACAACGGCAAGTCACGTTCATTCATTTATAAAGTGCTTTATACAGTACAGACTGTTTCAAAGCAGCTTCAGCTGTGGGTTTTGATTGATTGAGATTGATTAAAGCAGCTCTACCAAAGACACACACCATGATGTTTTGATGGAGTTGAGGTTAGCAGCCATTATAATGATGGTGATGATGATGATGATGAAGATGAGGAGGAGTTACCTGGGTCTCTGGATGAACTCCAGAGGTTTGGGGGCCTGGATGATGTACTCATTAAACCTGGGCTTCAGATCCTCCAGCTCTTTCTTCTCTCCTGAGACCTTTACGTCCGGTTTCACGGGTTCAAGCGGCTTCTCCTTGTTATGAGGACCTTTAGTGCAGCCCTAACAAAAACCGTGCAGTAAAACATGCTGATTTAGACAGCTTCAAGCTCACAAAAACACATTTGAGTATAAGATGTTCTGCTAAACACAAGTGAAATCTGAGACTGGCATGTCTTCCGACCCCGTTTAAACCTGCTAAAGCGCTTTGAGCTTGTCCCACTTTCGACCACTTCCAGAGGTAGTGGAAAACACATTCGACCGGATTGCTTTCATAGTGTAAATCAGGGGTGGCGAACTCAGGTCCTGGAGGGCCACTGTCCTGCAGAGTTCAGCTCCAACCCTGATAAAACTCACCTGCCTTTAGCTTTCTAGTAACCCTTCAGACCATGATTAGCTTGTTCAGGTGTGTTTGATTAGGGTTGAAGCAAAACTATGCAGGACAGTGGCCCTCCAGGACCGGAGTTCGCCACCCCTGGTGTAAACGCTCATGTGATCGAATGTGTGCCACAAAAGACCGTCTACTCTCTGCTACATACCTAATGCATAACCATTATGGGAAGCTCGCTAGCTAGACGGGATTTAAACTTTGTCTGGAGACCCAAGTTTGGTTTGAAGACAAAACGTATCGAGCACAATGTTCCCTCACAATTCCTGATTTCTAACACACACTCACAACGTTCGGCCGGTCGTGTGTCTGTCAGAGAAGAACGAAAGCTGATGCTCTCCGTGTGTTTTTCCGTCGCGTTCATATGCAAATTGCACAAGCTTACTTCGTCCATTAGATGGAAAGATCTGAAAAAGCCCACCCACAGACCCTCCCATCGTGGACAAAAAACATTCAAACACCAGGTGTAAACGGGAATGTTACGACCAAAATGCATCATAAAGGATTAGTTAACTTCAAAATGAAAATGTCCTGGGGCCTCATTTATAAACGTTGCGTACGCCGCTCTCTACGCAATAATTGGTATTTATAAAAAGCAAACTTGACGGGAAAATGTGTGGTCCTTCACGCAAGCTCTGACCCAATGGCGACACCGTCGGCAGATGGAAGAAACACACGAAAGTGTGTGAAACTGTAGACCGTTGTGTAAAAGAAATGGCAATACTGCCTCTTATATATAACATGAAGACTTCACAAAGCAAGTCTTACAATTAACAGCCTACACGAACACTCGTTTGATCGATCTGCAGTGCAAAACAAACAAAATCAAACGAAAATTACAACAGAAATGCAAATGAACACATTTGCAAAAGGAAAAGTGAAATGTTCTGCAATAATATTGGCATATGCAATTCATCCTCATAAATAATATGGTAAACAGAACGAAATAGCTCATGTACAAAACTGATATTCTCGTCAATGTGTCCGTCTGGCGGATGGATGGATGGATGGATGGATAGATGGATGGATAGATGGATACATTTGCACGGAACCATTTCCCATTTCCACATAGATTATAACCGACATCTGTAGCTTATCAGATGCAATTAAATGGATGGAAATAAAATGCCCTATCACAATGCGTAATGACGCACAATGGCTGATCTTGCGCTCTTAGAAGATGTGGCAAATGGAAGGATTCAGAGTGAACACATCTTCACACAGCAAGAAGACTTGCTGTGAAACGAGGACACACTCTGGCGATGGAGCGCTAGACGCTTTTTTGCCTCGACTTTGATGTCCGACCATTTCTTTTTTATTTCGGCCATGGTCCGAGGTTGTGAGGCTACAGCATTTACGGCGTCTGCAACCTTTTGCCACTCAAGTGCCTTTTTGGCATTAGTAATGCCCACACTGTGCCCTCCAAAACAAAATTTTTATCCTCTTTTCAACCTTGCCAGTGATAACTTCTACTTCACATTGAGTGAAGTTACGTTTTTTTTTAATTTCCTCTCTGTGTTTGCCATGATTTCGCAATCGATGAATATTAACTTGTGGGCGTTTCACGGACTATTTATAGGCAACTATGGGAGTGACATGAAGCCGCAAAAGCTGCGCTACATTTAGAATTGATTGTGATTTATTAAAGGGGTGGTAAAACACATTCTTTCGAAGGCTTGATTGTGTTTGTGGGGTGCACTGTAACGTGTTCATGCTTCGTTTTTAAAAAATTGCATTATTTTTCATATATTTTACCTTTATTCTACACTGCTCTGTCCCCCCTTGTAAAAGCGGCCTGCTGGTTTCCGGGTTCTATGAAGCCAGTCCCTCAAAAATACACGATGGGCTCAGATTGGTTAGCTGGCCCAGTGTGTTGTGATTCGCTAACCGCCTAGTGCCCGTTTGTCGGAAACGTCACGCCCCTTACCTTTACCGGTAGACTGTGCTTTGGGTAGTATTGGAAACAATGGCGTCAATAAAACCATACCAATTTGAGCCCGAATCAGACCCAGACAATTTTAGTGATGATGATCGAGCAGAACCTGTTCAGTCCTCAAGAGTAAAGACTGCGGATCTATAGTGATCGCTACTGAATGGCACTGTTACTTTTTTAGAACGATTATAGTCAAATATCTATAAATAACTATAGTATCCAAATCAAACACAGAACCATGTTTAACATGCCTGTAGATCAACAATACATAAAAGCTCTAATCAAAGAATAATTTACACTAATGCCAAGTTCGCTGTTGAGATTTAAAAAAAAGTTTGTAACGTTAGGTGTTTGTCGGATAACGTTAAGTATGAATGAGCATTTAACAAACTGGTTTGCAGAGCCAAATGAGCGTTGTCATCTGTTTACTTCCTTGCTACAACGTACAATTAACAATACGAACTATTACAGGAAAACACATCAACGAAAAAATCATACTTACAGGTTGTGGCCCTTAAACAGCTTCTGTTTTTAAATCCATCTTTCAGGACAAGCCGTTGTGCCAATCCTTCATTGAACTCGTGAAGATTGTGGAAGCTTTCCTCCGTGAAATGTGCAGCGGGAGCCGCGCGCGCCCGTCTCACACTGGTCTGTCTCGTGTTTTGATTTATGATGGGCAGCATATATCTGCTGCAAATGCGACCGTGTTCCCCTCTGTCTCATACACACATGCATATAACATGTTGTATGTTAAACGCACTGCAACCCACCCCCGTCCCTAGGTCGGCTGAACAAAGTGGACCTGCAATCCGGATGAAAATAACCATTTGGTCGGCATTGCGGCAACAACACTCCAGCCTACTGACTATACCACAACAACGCTTCCCTGCGGAGATACAAAATGGCCTCGTCCCCCCTTATTTCATATTCTCGGAGGAGGGGTTTATGTAAATATTGGGACTGGTGATGTCAGAGACCCTGGAGGAATGTCTGTAGTCCTTAGAATTTGATTTCTTTAAAAGCAAATATCTCCCTTTGCTTTAAACTTTGAACGTTGTAACTTTGCAGATGTTGTTTATGCTCAAACAGCAACATTACACACTAGCTAAAGTTAGAAAAGTGAAATTGTGGTTTACCACCCCTTTAAGGGAAATCTGCGTAGGATGTGCGTGTGCACGGTTTTATAAATCCGAATATTTCTGTGCATACGCACGTCCTATGTTTCATCCGTACGCCACTTCTGACGCAAATCCTACTCAAAGTTTTATAAATGAGGCCCCTGATGTTTTACTCACCCCCATCTCATCCAAGATGTTCATGTCTTTCTTTCTTCAGTCGAAAAGAAAATAAGTTTGAGGAAAACCAAAAAGGGGGATTTTTCCATTGCAACCAAAATGTTGAAGGTCCAAATCAATGCAGTTTCAAAGGAAGGGCTTCAGAGGCTCTGCACGATCCCAGACGAGGAATAGGGTCTTATCTAGCCAAACCATCGGCCATTTAAAAATAAAAATTGAATATACTTTTTAACTTAAATTGTGCAATCACGTCGAAAACGTCACGCTAGACATAGGCAGAAGTACCGCCCCAAGCGAATGTGCGAGGACTAATACAAATGCCCTTTACCAAAACGCACTCCATCTTGAGATCGAAACGATGATTCAAAATCATCCAACCATCGTTGTTTTACCTTTTTTGGCTACAGGGTGTTTGTATTAGTCTTCGCACGTGTGCTTTGTAAACACGGGGGCGGTACTTCTGTCTACATCTAGTGTGACGTTTTCGACGTGATTGTGCAATTTAGGTTAAAAAGTATATTCTTTTTTGTTTTTGTTTTTTTGTAATGGTCGATGGTTTGTTTAGATAAGACCCTATTCCTCGTCTGGGATCATGCAGAGCCTCTGAAGCCCTTCCTGTGAAACTGCATTGATTTGGACCTTCAACTGTTGGTTGCCATTGAAGTCTATGATGTTGAGAAAAATCCTGGAATGTTTTCCTCAAAAAAAATAATTTCTTTTTGACTGAAGAAAGAAAGACATGAACATCTGGGATGAGATGGAGGTGAGTAAAATATCAGGAATACCAACCTTTAATACCAGGAGTAAACGGGGCCTTTCTCAGAGGATCCGAGTCACTTACTGCAATGCTAAGAAAATCCGAGAAGTCTGTTGTCCGTCTCTTACAGCACGACCAACCCTGAAGAACACAAGAGATAAGGAAAGAAAGATGATTAGTTGGAATGTCTTTTAAAGGAAAAACATGCATTACATCATCCAGAACAATATGGATATTTTCTCAGTAGACTGAAGGGCCGGTCACACTGCACTTTTCGTTCCATTGACTTCCATTCAAACGCATGCGAATGCGTCAGACCGGAAACGCAAGCTTTCACATTTCACTGCGTTCCAAAGTTCAAGCCTGGTGAACTCTGAGCTGCGAATTCTCATCACGTGACGATGTGTGACCAGTAGAAGATCAATACGTCACAGCGTGAGCTGCTGGCTGCATTAAAAAAAATTATATTCTTACAGTAAAGTCAAGCAGATTGTATATTTTCTACATTGGTTTACATTGGCGTCATATCATAAACGCTGCAGTGTCCAAAGAAATTTTGCATGTTCAAAGTCTAGTGTGACCACGGCTTGATACCAGTAAGTACCAGTGAATAGTACAAAATGGATCCATCGGTATGCCCCGCCCCTCGAACGCAGATGAGCCAATAGCAGTTGAGTATCAGTTGCGCTGGGACCGGAACTCGGACATCTTTAGGTTTCAGCGCCATAGAGAAACATTGGAAAATCCGAAGCTCTCATCGGTTTGATGCTGTTTATGCTACCAAAATGCTGAAATGTCGTGCCTGAGGTACTGTAACACTGATTCCAGGGATCCTGAGAGGATTTTGTGTTTGTCATAGTCCCTGCTAACATACAAACCGATATAACGAACTGTTCTCACGTCATATAACGTTAACAGTGTTGGTCAAAAACATAAACAAAAGTCTACATTTCAGTGCCTCTCCATATTAAACTGGTTTTGCCCTGCGGTACATGAACAGTGTTGATCCTGGATGTTGTCATCTGTGATCGTGACGACCGTAACATGAGGCTTCTCCCGTTTGCATTGTGATCTGTAAAACTTACCCTCACTTCCAAAATTAATCTCCCACCATATTTAGTTAAAATCTTTTATATATTTAAGTCCCACTTGAATGCTCCTCGACGAGAGGTGGTCCTTCTGTGTCACAGACGTTACTGTGATTCATTGTCTAATTTATTTTTGTATATATTTTTGATATTTCTCTGAGTTCAGATACGTTTAAGGTCTACATTATCTGTCTTCCTAAGGAGGACTCCTATTTTGATGGGTGTTATAGTCTACGGGCAGTGAAATGGAGAGCTAGCAGTTTATCTGAGTTGATTTCAGAACCCCCGAAAATGCATACGGTCTGTATATGTTTGTTTACTGTTAGTTGTATGAGTGTTTGTGTGTAATTTGCTGTGTATGTTAATGATAATGCAACGGAGAGAGCGAGTTTGTGAATGGGAATGAGAGATGAATAGTGCGCACTTCTGCTTTGTTTGTTCAACTCTATGGTGATTTTTTTGGAGTGAAAAACGATGTAATAAACTTCAAAAACCATTAGTAAAGTTTGGCCATCATTCAGATGGAGTATACGCCACATTCTGTCCCAAAAACATCTTGGGATAAGGTTTTCACACTGACTTGTGTTTGTTTGTTTGTCCGAGTTAGCAACAGTAACTAATCGGTAAGCCCCGCCCCCCTAGGTCAATTATGCAATACTGCAATACTGACAATATAATAGTAAAGGTTCTTGAACTAATCGTTTTTTGAGCCGGTTCTCAGCAAGTAACCGGTTGAGCCAGTTTATTAATCGAACTGAATCGAACTTTAGTTCCGGGTTGATAACGCAAGATGCAAAAGCCGAAGTAGCACGTCGGACTAAAAAAAAGAACTGAAAGAGCCGGTTCATACATCTGTCGAAGTTTGCAGAGGATGACCGAGGATGATTGAGTTGGCGACGCAAGTCTGAGGCACGTAGGCTACTGGAAATATGCTTATTATGACTACTATTATTAAATAACTTTTGATTAAAACCTGCAAAAACCTTTCTGTCGAGATATTTAAATACATTTTACTGAAGTTTATTGTGCATGCAGATTATATTTTAAGTTGTTAAGCGAAATGTATACGTTTATAAGACTGGATTATTCTTTCTATATAGGCTACTTTAGACATGTAACATATCCGCGTTTGTTGATCAGTGCCTGTAATGTGTGCTGTAGTTGAGCAATTTCCAGTCGAATCCGGCGTGAAGGATACATGAACTAACTCTGAACACAAACACAGTTAACTTAAGTGAATGAAAGGCAATTACCAGCAAATGCACTCACGCAAATAACTTGATTGTTTCAATATGCATCGACACAGATATTTGAATGTTTCCTTGATATAACATGACATTGAGAAATGCCTAAAAAAGCATAAAAGAAACGCATAGTGACATCATTGCGTGATGACGTCAGGAATCTATGAATCGGCTTTTTGAACCGGACTGTCCGAAAAAGAACCGGTTCGCGGAAATGAATCGGACTTTGCATCACTACACTATAACAGAAAGAATAAACACTTTAATATATCCACAATCTTCAGGCACTCACCTTCAGAGCATCGTGGAACACAGGGACTCCAGGGTGGTACGTACACGCATCTGCAAAATACATCTAGTTCAGTCATGAAACTCAAGCAATCGCATCATTACCACATGACAAGCCGATTGGCCTCTGCTACTCCTGCAGCCAATGAGATTGCTTGCTCAACAATTAAACAGTCTGGTTCATTGTTTGCTGTAGGCGTCTTGCGGTTCCTCTGAACCCCTCTACCTCCCCCAGCTCCCCCTGTCTCGATCTGCTATGGGATTTATGCATGTCTATTTATTTATTGTAGAAATACTTTTAAATACTATAAAAACAGCAGCGTTTCTGTGTGTCAATTAGCAGTAGCAAGTCCATATTTGCCAAATACAAGACCAAACACATTAACATTGTCATATTCAATAACATTATTCTCAGAGTTGTCATGATTGAAGTGATTTTACACTTAAAACACTTGAATATAATCATGTAACACGTGAATATATCCAATCACTTATTTTAACTTTTGTGAATATTATCATTCGTATTGGCAGTAGTATATTATTATTAGTAATATTTTTATTTATATTGTTATTAATTTTTTTCTTTTCATAAATATATTTTACTTGAATCAGAGTAACTGAACCTGAATGATGGCGCAAAATCCATGTTTCATTGTTTAAAACAATGTTTCATGGATTTTCTGTAAAATTATGCATTTTAGGCATGTTGATATCAAAATACACGTGACCCAAAATAAGCTTTTTATTATAATTAAACAAACTTGGGTGTCATTTAAAACAATTATATACATTCATGTGATCACAAATATCAGCTTAATACATATAAATTATTATTATTAATGAAGATAATTCATATAAAATATAAATTTATTTGAATGTTAAAGGATTAGGTCACTTTTAGATAAATTTTTGCTGATATTTTACTCACCCCCATATCATCCAAGATGTCCATGTCTGTCTTTCTTCAGTTGAAAAGAAATTAAGGTTTTTGATGAAAACATTCCAGGATTTTTCTCCATATAATGGACTTCAATGGGCTCCAAACGGTTCAAGGTCCAAATGACAGTTTCAGTACAGCTTCAAAGGGCTTTAAACGATACCAGACGATGAATAAGGGTCTTATCTAGCCAAACGATCAGTTTCTGCGAGAAACCGAGCAGTATTTATGCTTTTATTTTACCTCTTATCAGTCGAACGTGATAATCGCTGAGCTCCGCCATAACTTCCGCTAAGTGAGGTCAAATATAAGTGTGGTCATAGATATATCGATCGTAGATGCCTCATTCTACTGATCAGTGCAGGCGCTAATGAGGCTTCTACGTATACATCTATGACCACGCTTGTATTTGACCTCACTTAGCGGAGGTTATGGCGGAGCTCAGAGATTATCACGTTCGACTGATAAGAGGTAAAATAATAGCATAAATACTGCTCGGTTTCTCCCAGAAATGGATCGTTTGGCTAGATAAGACCCTTATTCATCGTCTGGTATCGTTTAAAGCTGCACTGAAACTGTCATTTGGACCTTGAACTGTTTGGAGCCCATTGAAGTCCATTATATGGAGAAAAATCCTGGAATGTTTTCATCAAAAACCTTAATTTCTTTTCGACTGAAGAAAGAAAGACATGGACATCTTGGATGACATGGGGGTGAGTAAATTATCAGCAAAAGTTTATTTAAAAGTGAACTAATCATTTAACGCTTCAAGTATGTAATGTTTCTGGGAACAATAAAGCAAAAATATGAAGTTATGTGACATTTCCCTTTACAAACGAAATATCTTATATACATTATAACATTTGTTTTATAATGCAAGAGCCCTTGATAATGATATCACATAAGTCATTGAGCTCTAGTGTGCAGTGCTGTCCAGTTCACAATAACACACGTGTGCATGACAGCCAATGCTACAAAGCAAGCTCATATATATATTTATATATAACAACACTGCATATTTCTGACTCCGTTGTGTTCCTTGCAACACATACAAGACACCAGAGCCATGCATGCTCTCGTTTGGTCATTCATTGACACGTGAGAGTGAAAAATAGACAGCGCGGTATACAAAATAATAAGTAACACTTAGATAATGAATAAACTTTGTAAATGGATTTTTGTGTAACAAACACTCACCCTCCGGGTTGGTTTCTGGATCAAACCGCTGCCCGCAGCCTTTATTATAACACAGCACAGACATTACTGACGGCACACGACACAGATTAAGTATTCAAAGACCACAATAACTGCGTTTGTATTTTATTATTGCACTGGATGTTCGGCGTGTATGTCTGGACCTTCCTCTGCCGGAAACTCACGCAACGCGGTCGGGAAAATTCGCGAACTTTTCTGACACTCGACCGCAGAAACGGAAATAAGTGGGTAGAACGGCAGAGAAATTGAAATACATGTGATAGTTGTGTCGGGTTTGTTAATTAAATCTTGGGTATGTTAAAATATGTACAAAAAAAATTATATTTAAATATGTAGGGTATATTTTATATTATGTCAATTCGCTGTTTATTTTCAATTTATGTCTTTAACGGTTCATCACAGTGTAAATGAGTGTCTTGTGTTGTCACGTGGTTGCTGCTACTTTTCTCAGCGCTTGTCTGGATGGGACAATCACAGTCGAGTACGGTTACTAGATCAGGGCTTTTATGAAAATTATTTTCTGAAAAAATAGCTGTCACGGATTTACATTTATATCACTGATAGCAATTCTTGGAAATCAATATATTTGAACTGTGAAGCTTTCTAGTGTACAGGTGTGTCCAATAAATGAAAGAAATGTCTTGAGATTTGAATGCGGTCGGATGGAGGATTCGCCTTTCTGGGCCATCAAGCGCCCCCTGGAGGAGATTAATTGATGTCCAACGAGAAACAATCATCTCGAGAACTTTCCGCGGAACACCCGAACCAGCACATGGCAGGGACTCGTGCAACATCGGCAAAGATCGGAAAAACGGTCTCGATGTAGAACGTTTGTTATTTATGCGAAAATGAGTTACATTTTTCGTATTATAAAACTATCTATCTATCTATCCACCCACCCATCCATCCATCCATCCATCAGACTGCATTAACTTCCGTCAAACTTTAAACTACTTTAAACCTTAAGCTTTTAATTAACTTTTTTCAAACTTTCTGGTCCAGCTTTCTCAAGCCAACTTCAAAGTTTGCTTACAAACTTTACTCCTCTAGTTATCATTGCTACAAATATGACACACCTTAAAAATTTTAACTAATTAAATGCCAGGAAGCATCCATTTTATTTTATGTTTTGGGAGCTTAAATGCCCTAAGCTGGTAAAGTTTTAGAAAAAAATATAATAGAAATTAGAATTTTTTTTTATTTTTAACTCTCACCAGCAGTGATGCCAGTAACGCGTTACTTAGTAACGCGTTACTCTAATTTGACCACTTTTTTCAATAACGAGTAATCTAACGTGTTACTATTTCCAAACCAGTAATCAGATTAAAGTAACTTATCCAAGTCACTGTGAGTTACTTTTTTTGTCATTTTCCTTAGTAAAAATATATATTTTTGCTTTCTTGTTTAGTCTCAGCAGGGTTTTTCCTGCATAGAGAATTACGAGGCGGCCGCTCCGTCAAATTTCTTGCCGCCTCCGTCTGTCGACAAAACTCAAGACAGGCAGTCACTTGCTCAGATTAGGCATGTCGTGATAATTAAATAATCATCAGAAATATATATTGTCACATCCTTCAGCAACCATTATTAGTATATTATGATTTGCTAGTACAAAGTCATCTAAAGCCATTCCATAGCTGAATGTCTTTCCTCCACTGTAGCTGTCAATCATTCTCCGTTCAGCATTCAAACTGCGCGTCGTTCGGTTCCAGTCAGCAGCTGCACGGTAAAGCTCACTCCATATTATATATTCCCGTTATAATACTTGATATGTTGATAAAATAATTTATCTTCCTGGAGTTAATCTAGCGGTTTCTGAAAGATGTTGTGCTCGCTACTCAGGTGACAACACAAGGACTATTATAGCATCACACGCACAATAACCAGAATTAAAAACTGTGAAGAAACAAATAATCAGTGAATATTTGGACCGATATAGGCTACATAGTAGACTAGGATTTGTGGGCTCAACGCTCATCTTCTCTTTATGCCGTGAACTTTTCAATGTGCACTCGCGCTGCACTGCACACTGACTCCATGTTGCTTTAAGCACATCATTCTGCACCCGGGATGCGCATAAGCGCTTTGTTGCCGCTCTGTTTTGAAGCGTTTCATATATTTTCATAGTTTTGTGCACTTAAAGATTATTAAAAAATATATTGTTCTCACGGATCGATCATATATTTGTTGTCCCTTTACAAGGCTGCACATTACGTTTACAATAAAATATAAATCTTGTAATTTTATATTATTTGTGTAGGCCCATATAATTATTTACATTCATATATAAATATAAATTAAAAATTAAATATAAATTGTTTTTCATAAATGTATTTAATAAGAACACAAAGTAATTTGTACCTTTTCATTAACATGTTTAGGGTTTTATGTTTAGTGTTTTATGTTTAGTGTAGTGTATGTTTTATGTTTAGTGTTTTATGTTTAGTGTAGTGTATGTTTTATGTTTAGTGTTTTATGTTTAGTGTAGTGTATGTTTTATGTTTAGTGTTGGCAAAAACGGTTGTCATTTTTATGTTGAGGCTGCAGAGGTGTTGTCGGCAACTGATGAATGTAACTAATAAAGTAACTTGTAATCTAACTTAGTTACTTTTAAAATCAAGTAATCTGTAAAGTAACTTAGTTACTTTTAAAATCAAGTAATCTGTAAAGTAACTAAGTTACTTTTTCAAAGTAACTGTGGCAACACTGCTCACCAGTGAATAAGCCTAGAAAAAAAATACTTAAGAGATAAAAACATTAAAAAGAGACGTCTTTTGTGCATTTTTAACCGTTGGAGAGTTAAAAAATAAAATAAATAAAAAACATACTGTACATACATGCATGTTTATATAAATATAAAATAGCCTTAACTTCTCGTCTGTTTGATCGGTCCACACGGGCCAGCCTTCGCTCCCCTCGTGCATCAATGTGCCTTGGCCGTCCATGACCCTGTCGCCGGTTCTCCACTGTTCCTTCCTTGGAGCACTTTTGATAGAGACTGACCACTGCAGACCGGGAACACCCCACAAGAGCTGCAGTTTTGGAGATGCTCTGACCCAGTCGTCTAGCCATCACAATTTGGCCCTTGTCAAACTCGCTCAAATCCTTACGCTTGCCCATTTTTCCTGCTTCTAACGCATCAACTTTGAGGACAAAATGTTCACTTGCTGCCTAATATATCCCACCCACTAACACTAAGAGATAATCAGTGTTATTCACTTCAGCTGTCATAATGTTATGCCTGATCGGTATGTATGTAATATATAATTTATAATATTCCCTCTCTTTTTCCTCAAATACATGTTGTATACACCGAACGCTGTATAGATTTACATGACTTTAGATATTTTGTGTTGTTGATAAGTGTAACACTGTAAGAAACACCAGTACTCCGTCACTACAAGAGACATTTTTATTATACGTTCCTCAATGACACAATGTTAATAAAGGCACATGGATCAACGCAAATCAACAACTCGGCTTTCCAACCAAGATTTTTAGTCACACTACCCTTCAAAAAAATAAAATAAAATAAAAAACGGAAATAAAAAATGGCAATATAAATACTATTGTAGCCCAAATCCTTTCAACGGTCAGTGTATGCAAGCAGAATGAACTATTTTAACATAAACTCGAAGGTTTATTGATCGGTAACTACATGACTTCTTTCAAAAGTGTAAATCACAAGTAAAATCCATCAATATTTTGTGATTACAAACCTGAAAAGCAACAAATGCTCATGTCAGCACAGAAACATAAATACAAAGGGCATCCGAACACTATCTAGTCAGGATAATAATTCAGACCCCTAAGTAACGTGTTTACTAGAGTTTGCGTTGGGCGATTGCATGTTCAGTTCTTCAGCTCCTTGCACTTTAATGATATTATCTCTTATTATCTGTTCTCATGAAACACATCATCACACCGACCCAAACAAGCAAACTAATGTTCTCCGCTCAGCACCAAAAAGAAGGAACAGTTTAAAAATCGGCCAAAATGTTTCACTACACACCATAAATGTCTCTTAAACCCATGCTCAGAAGTGTTTTATCGCCGTTATCCCAATTCAATGAAGGCAGCAGTGACGAAAATCTGTACGTATTTTTGGGTAAACCATCCCTTTAAGAGATTCTCTCGTGCGGGACGCTGCTTTTAGTTTAGTGTTCCACAGTCCCGCTCGAGAGATGAATCCATTTATCGTCTTGGCTCTTGGTCTTTGCCTTCCTCCAGCTCCACCAGGCACAACTCCAGGTTTTTGTACCTGTCGGGGTGGATGTTCTCTTTCATCTTTTTGTTGATGTATTTGACCAAATCCTCCGTGCCTTTGGCTTTGGGATGGCGGTGATTGAGCAGGTATCCACGGAGGTTGTCCTCAGTTCCTGGAGTCACCAATCCGACCAGAAAGCGGACAAACATGTCCAGATGTCCGTTCGGAGAAGCCAGCATGCGGTCGATGGCGGGGCGGTACAGCTCGATCACGGGGCGATCCTTGTTTGTGCCTTGTAACCAAGACATTTGGGTCGATATGAACAAATTTTTTGCGTGCTTCCTAAACGCCACGTATACGTGCATGGCGGCCATGTACTCCTGGATGGTAACGTGGACGAACTTGAAGATCCACGTCGACATGTCTTTGCCCGTCCGGCTGACTTCGGTGGTCAATTCCTCCCGAGTGCGCAAATCTTCGTAGGTCAGGTTAACGGAGGTCAAATCGTCCAGGTTAAACCAGTCCCGTCCCTCTTGAATCATCCGATACGCCAACTTCCCCATCATGTCTAAAAACGTCTTGTCTTCGTCCTTCCACTTTTGCGCCTCCACATTACAGCCGCGATACTTCTCGAACGTGCGGTTCATTTGGACGACGATGTACTGCGAATAAAATGCCGTGATGCCAGGCGGGTGTTTGCCGTAGTCGGGATCCTGAAACCCTCGTTCGAAGATGAACGCCACCATCCAGCTAAAGAGGGGAAGGTGGCAGATGATTTCCAGAGCTTTGGAGCGCTTCATGTGGTTGTAAACCATCCTGCCGAGCTCGGGTTCGGTGGTTCTCTTGGTAAAGTACTCTTCCTTGTTTGCATCCGTGAATCCTCTCAATTCTACAAACCTGTCGATTAAATTTGGAGGAATTCGGTGGGCGGAAGAGACGTGGCTGGTGATCCAAACTCGGGCGTTAGGAAGCAACGTGCCTTTGATTAGGCTGGTGAGAAGGACGTCTATTTTTGCTTTCTTCCTGACGCTCGTTAGACTTTCGTTGTTTTCGAAGTCGAGCGGATGACGGCACACTTCTAGAGCATCAATAATGAAGAGACTCAAGCAATCTTCCTTCTCGATGAATCGGATGTCTTCGCATTCGGAGAAATGGCACGTGATCTCCTCTAGGAAGCTCAACTCTTGACCTTTCCCATAGTGCAACTCCTTTGCCGGCAGTGGGAACACGAACTGAAAATCCTGATTGTTTTTTTCCTCCTTCCAATCTATGATGAACTTATTCACCGCCACCGATAGACCGCAGGCAGGAACTCCCGTCATCATGACCGTGCGGATTGGCTTTTGCTCGGGAGGAAGGGGGCGGAAGATGTCAGCGGCCCGGATTGCGGTCTCCTCGATCGTATACGGTATATTTTGGACCTCATTCTCAAGGTTGACGGGACCCCTGCTGCCTCTGATTACGGTTACGGGTTCGACGTAGACGTCACTGATGTAGCGCTGCTGACCTGGACGGCATCGGCCCTCGTAAAGAGAGTAATAGCGCCGGTCGTGGCATACTTTCAGATCGTACTGTAGCAAGGCTGGAAAGAGACACAACAACAACAGAAAATCAGACTGAAGATGGGGACAAGGAATTGATTATGCTTTTTTATGTGCAAAGTTTTATACCACATTCTATACTGAGCTATTTAGCCATATTCAGAAATGAAAGGAACAGTTCACTCAAAAGTTATTATTCATTTATTGTATTGTTTTTTTCCCGATTGATTTCTGAAGGATCATGTAACACTGAAGACTGGAGTAATGATTCTGGAAATATAGCTTTGATCACAGGAATAAATAATATTTTAAAACATATTAAGAGAAAACATATATGTAAGCTAGGGCTGGGCAAAAAAAATCGATTTTCGATTAATCTTTTATTTTTATGTGGTCGATTCAAAACCGATTCTCAAAGGCCAAGAATCGATTTTTTTCCCCATATGCATTTAGTAAAAATTGAACATAATTAACGTTAATCTAATTACTAGTCTTCTCCACTAGATGTCACCCTCTTATTGGCCTTGCGCAATGTTACAAAGGGGGGATTCGTCCCCCCGATCACTATAAGCCAGCCAGCGCATCGCGGTTCTCCGTCCCGGGGGTTTCCAGTCGATCCTGCCCGTTATCGCATATATGCTTGTCGCAAAGATAAAATCGAATGGCAATCGCCTGTAAGGAAGGCACGCAAATAACAGAGATAGTGATGAAATATATTGCACCATCCGGGGCACGAATCAAAGCTCAGACGCCCCTGGAGGAAAAAGCCTCCATAAAAACGGACAGTCTGAATGACGGTCGGCTAAATCGCAAGAAAAGCTTGTCCTTTACTGAAAATCATCCAATATCCTTTTTATGTTTTAGAATAAATATATAAAAATATCCATAAAAACAAAATTGTATTGTATTTAACATAATTGTATGCATTTGAAATTTAGAGATGGGTTCTCTTTTAATGTACCCAAGTGTACCTAAAATAAAAAGGAGTTTAATATACAGGTTTGTGGCTCTTAATTTCTTTTTAATTACCCACTTGTAAACTTGTTCACTGTTCTTTAAAAAAAAAAAAAAAAAATTTGTATTTGTATTAAATCTATATTCATTGAGTTGAATCGAGAATCAAAATCGAATCGATTTGAGAGCTTGCGAATCGAAAACGAATCAGAACATCTGAATCGATACCCAGCCCTAATTTAAGCTGATGCATATGCAAAATAATGTGATCATCAACATTAAACAGCATATAAATAAAAAAGGTCTAATGTTACTGAATGAACTCACGACCCAGGACGAGCTACAGGACCGTGAAAGCTTTGGGGGTGATGGACTCGATCAGAGCTCCTTTCACTAGAACTAAGTAGCCAAGCCCAACCCCTGAAAACCCCCCCCCCACACCATAATCCCCCCTCCACCAAACTTTACACTTGTCACAATGCAGTCAGGCAAGTACCGTTCTCCTGGCAACCGACAAACCCAGTCTCGTCCATCGGATTGCCAGACAGAGAAGCGTGATTGGTCACTGAAAACACGTCTCCACTGCTCTAGAGTCCAGTGGTGACGTGCTTTACCCCACTGCATCCCACGCTTTGCATTGCACTTGGCGATGTAAGGCTTGGATGAGCTGCTCAGCCATGGAAACCCATTCCATGAAGCTCTACACACTGTTCTTGAGCTCATCTGAAGGCCACATGAAGTTTGGAGGTCTGTAGCTATTGACTCTGCAGAAAGTTGGCGACTTCTGCGCACTGTAACCCTCAGCATGCGCTGACCCCTCTCTGTGATTTTACGTGGCCTACCACTTTGTGGCTGTTTATCCCAATTGCTTCCACTTTGTTATAATACCACTAACAGTTGACCGTGGGATATTTAGTAGTGAGGAAATTTCATGAATGGACTTATTGCACAGGTGGCAACCTATCACGTTACCACGCTTGAGTGATTGGAAGACCTGATTTCAATGATATGGAGGGGTGTCCCAAAATTTTTGGCAATATAGTGTATATATAGATATATATGTATTAAATATAAATAAAACAATAAATATAAAAAACCCACTAAAATATTAGTTACATGATCATTATTGATGATTTACTGTTTGTTTGAATAGACCTAAAGCTTTAAAGTGCTGAAAAAGTGTGAATAACAATGAGAGTTTTCTTTTTGGGGGTGGGAACTGTTCCTTGAGCATCTATCAGGTGATGTGTTAATCTGCTGTACCTCTTCTACAGGTCTTCCTCAGGGATTTGGACATCTCCTCCTTTCCGATGTTATCGAGGTTTCGTACGGTGTGATGCAGAGCCTCTCCCAGCCCACAGATCTCGATCATTTTATCAGCCATGTCCAGCGGGTCGTTAATATCCGCGATCTTGGAGTAGTTCTTCTTGAATTTGGAGTGAAAGTTCAGACCACGCTTATAATAGGCCATCTCTGATGGACGGAGCTGACTAAGACTGTTCACCATGGACTGAATCAGACAAAGACACAAACATCTGTATTAATATGAATGGAGTGCAAGATACAGCTTGTCTGATATCATTAAATTGCATTATACTGATCAGCATTAGGTCACCCTTTGGCCACATTGCTTTATAAAAATGCTATTAACGCTATAAAGCCTACTGGATCATGTTTTATATGCAAACCTCCAAGGCCTCTAAATTATGAACATGATCAAAACTTGACAAACCTGTTGGCACACAATCTGCTACATACCTTCTGTCGTTTGATTGATAGGCCTTTTACTTGCTAAAGACGTATAAACTTTTAGTTTAATTGTAAAACATCCACCTTCAGGGCATAGCTCACACTTCTTTTTGCCGTGAAATCTTTACTGATTATTATGAAGCAACTTGAACACTACTGGAATCAAGCAACTTGGGTTTACTTGACTATACAGAAATCATTCTTTTAGAAAAAAATAAAAGTCTCACATACAATCAGGCTTTTGAGGAAGGTGCATTTGAAATTTCATATTTTTTGGTCATATTAATATCGACACCTGCATATTCAGCTCAGTTTGGGCCTCTGAATAAAACTGAGCTGTTTGAACTCCATATTCTCCCTATATCATATGATCCATAAAAGCCTGATGGATCAAATATGATACTCAAACACAAATATTTGGTCTAAAGGTTCAATTAACTGTTCCATTTAAAGTGCCCCTCTTATCATTTTTCAAATATTCCCTTTCATGCAGTGTTTAATATTATAGTTGTTTGTGAATGTAAACGTTCTGCAAAGTCGAAAGTGCAGGATAAATAAAGTTATTGTCTCCCTGGAGAAAGAATCGGGATGAACGCCTAACCGAGTCGTCTGTATTCAAATCTCACTGTGTTACAGTTCACGTCACTAGAAAAGACATTTGTATAATGTCTGCCTATGTTGTACGGTGTCTCGCAAACATCTTGACCCGCCCACAAACACGTCATTTTACTGACGACTGCTTCTCAAATGTCAGAGTTCAACACGGGATTCACAGAACGCTTGCTCTGGAAAGATGGGTCAGTACTCAGTTTATTTGAACCAGCTGCTCCTCAGAATCTCAACCCGTAAGTATGAATAATTATGGATGTATACATTTTCTACCGGGTGTTCAAAATATGTAGTTTTGTGTTTTATATTGTGTACGTTTCCGGCTAACTGAAATACTTTTGCTCATCTTCTGTGGGCCACTATTACCTATAATAAACGGAGTTTGAGGCAAGTAGTTTCAGTGTCATGTCAGTGCCACACCTGCAAACTTGTCGCTTTTCGGCAACAATCGCCGTTTTCTTGATCAATTGGGTCATTTACGTGAATCGCGTAGAACCGGAGAGTTTTTTTTTTGTGGGGGGAGGGGGGGGGGGGGGGTGTTAGGTTCAGTGCACGCATGTAACCGAGTGCAATCTTTAACAGTTGGCTTGTTTCAAGTGCGGAACACACACACGAACATATTAAGTATTCAGTATTACTAAAGAATAAACATGAATGACCATCTGAAGGTATGCTGAGAATACATTACAACTTACTGTCATGTGGTGTAATCGCTAAATCAGTGTTTCAACGGCGGAAAGACGTCAATATAACTGCTTGTAAACTAAACAATGTCATGTAACGTTAGCATCACATTTACCTCAGGCAGTCATTCAGTGTCCACAGAATTTTATTCACTAGAGAAATCAACTCTTTCACTTAATATATGCACTATATTAGCCTATATATTCATTATATTCTACTTAACCTGTTAGTGATGTCTTGATTATTTCATGCATGTTAAATAAACCTGTCATGAAAATGACAGACACTGTGTGTAAATGATTTCAACAACCAATTGGAGAAAAAAATATTTTATAATTAGATTTAGAAGTTAATGCAAAAACTGCCTTATGTGAAGTTTACATGTTTGCATACAATGTGTTATTTGAGTGTTGATTATTATACCTAAAAATAAATAGCAACTTAATTTAGGCTAATAGTTTGGGCTCTGTTGTTAACCTTTAATATTAATGTGCAAGTAAGGGCTCCCTATATAATTTACAGAAATATCTTCAATAAACTTTTAGATATAATTTAATTAATTCAAGGACAGACACTTTTTTCTTCTTCAGTAAACCAATGTTAAATATAAAAATAAATAAAAAGCAATTTTGTAAAACTGCTGTACCGAACTCGTACCGAACCGTGATTTCGAAACCGAGGTACTGTTTGTGTACCGTTACACCCCTACTGTCAGTCTTTTATTTTTTATTTGTGTCATGCGTCACAACACTTCCTTGAGTTCCAGGCGTTTCCGTGTTGTAAATAAAATCATTTTTAAAATATTAAATGTGTCATTCTCTTTCACGCTCAGAAATGTGTCAATTGCATATTAAAATCACAACAAAAAAAAACAATATCGAGCCGGGGGCACGCCCAAAAATCATGTACCGGACATTAGAGGAAACAAACACAGCTACTGACCCTTAACACATGGCGCAGGGTTAAGGAGCTGTGACGGTGTTGAAACTGCAGACCGGCGCCTTCCGGAGGAGGTGGCGGAGGCTCCTTCGGCTCGTCAACATGTACAACAACTTCATCAAAATCATCAATCGGCTCCTCGCTCCGCTCCTCCACTGCAACACTTTCCTTCGGCTGCTCCTGCTGGTCTCTCTGAGGCTGCACGTCCATCTCCCGGTCCCCCAGCTCCTCGTTCAGCGCTCTATCCGTCCACACGCTCTGCACCTCAGACTGCTCCAGGGTCATGGGCTCTCTGTTAAATGACAGGACAGTGAGTCTGCGGAGTACAGGTAAACTACTCTTGTAGATGCATGTGTGTGTTGTGGATGTAGTTACTCGTGTCGGGCAGAAGAGGCATCTTTGTGCACGATGGACTGTGGTCTCAGGTACGGTCCACCTTGGTATATGCTGGACTGATGCGTTTGTGTGCGTTCAGTAATCGCAGTCTCTGGTGAATCGGAGCGGTAAAGCCTGACCCTGTACAACACACATGACAAATGGAATATGAAATCATATTGTGTCGTAATTTTATATGAAGCACACAATAATAATTAAAGGATTTTCAAAATGATGTATCTCCCGTCACACCTATATACCTCAAAACAAGAATGAGCCATCAATTTAAAATGATAAAACTTCAAAAGCCTTGACTTGTTTAAAAATCTGGATCAGAATGATCTGGATTTGGAAATCCTATGTTTTGCGATCCAGGATCAGGTAATCCATTTTACTTTTGTGCCGGTTTTTCAAAGCAAAATTGGATTGGATCCCCCTGATCCAGATACACAATTGCTACGTCCCAATTTGCATACTATCCGTCCTAAATATTATTCGAAAATAGAATTAGTATGTCCAAAATCGTAGTATGTTGAAAAGAGTATTCCACAGATACCCGGATGGTCTACTATTTCCGGAAGTGTGGATCGACGCACACTCTAACGGCTAATATTGCCAACAACCCATTGCGAGTTGGACGAGAATTCGATTAGAACTACAAACTCGGATAAAAAGTGTTAAAAAAACTACAAACATGACGGTTATGCGAGTCCAACGGTTAAGTAGAGAAGTTTAGATAAAGGGGCTTGAGTGATTTATCAGTATTTAACCTGACGAACAGATATTTATTCAATGTTTTTTTAATTTATTCAATTATATTTCACCTGCAGCAGCATTGAGAACTTTTGTACTGATACGTTTGGCCATTAACTTTTAAATGCATCATTATATATATATAAAAATTACAATGGGCAACTTCCCGCTCATTATACTGGAGAGAATTCTGCTGGATAAATTTTTTTTTATTACTCCTAAACAGAAAAATACATTTTTAGGTAGCACAAATTGTTGGAGGCAATGTGGCTCTCAGGATGCCAACCATTTTCACATATTTTGGGACTGCCCTAACATCAGATTTTGGAAAGATATACACAGTATACTAGAACAAGTTTAGGCACTTCATTGGATTTCAGTTTTGAGGTTCTTTATTTGGGCATTGTACCCATAGACTGTAAAAACATATGGACGTAGTGTCCGTGACGTCACCCATAGGATTCTGAAGAGCCGTTTTGAAGCGTAAAGTAGGGTCGAGCTGGCCGTCGCCATCTTGTCAGCGCGTCCCTCCCGGATAACTGAAAATGGGCAAAGAGGCGGGATGTGGGCGGAGCTGACGCGATGACTAACAGACAAATGACAATCCGCCTGTCACTCAAGTGGCCACGCCCTTAATAATGCAGAACTTTAAGGCTTTATATAATGCAAACGAATGAGTTATAAAAATAATTCCCCCCCTCACAGTCGTCATGAAGGGCAAAATTAGCCGTATAGATCAAAACTACAGTTTGTCCCAGACTGTAAACATGTTTATTTCTGCTGTAAAGTTGGGCATTTTAACATGAGGCTCAATGAGATTCTGCTCCTTCTGGAGTCTGTCTCTAGTGGCCAGTCGATGAATTGCAGTTTAAGTCACTTCTGCATTGGCTTCAAGAGAAACTGCGGGAGGTTTACGTTTACATTTATGCATTTGGCAGACGCTTTTATCCAAAGCGACTTACATTGCATTCAAGGTACACATTTTATATTTTGTCAGTTCTTGCTTTCCCTGAGAATCGAACCCATGACCTTGGCGTTACTAGCGCCACGCTCTACTGTTTGAGCTACAGGAAAGCTTGCCAAGGTTGCCGCTTGATTGTACCGATGGCTTCTTGGGAAAGGAGGAACAAATACATTTTTAGAATAATTCTTGCATTAAGCAAAAAAGCCATAACTAGATGCTGGTATAAAACTAACACTCCACAAATACAGGACTGGATTGACGTTTTAAAAAGTATTTTCAATATGGTGAATTTTGAGTGATTTGTTTGCCGATTTCTGGTCAAAATGGATTGAATATATAACTCTTATTGAACCAAATATTTTTTTGATATTGAATGAATGTTTTTTTTTTTTGTGGTTGTTGGTTTTTTTCCCTCTATGAGTGATTCGTCCATCTCCCCCTTCTTTTGTTAATAGTTCCTGATGTGTTAAAGCTGAGGAAAACTTAGAGACACTTTGAGGCATTTTTATATTATGAAAAATTGAACACTGGAGAGTTTTGCTATTCCTGAGTAACAAATATTTTGGTAAAAGTGTAAAGCTGTTAAAGAGACAAACGGGAACTGATGTGAATTGTATCTCTCTGCAATAAAAAGTTAAATGTAAAATAAATAAATAAATGCATCATTATATTTAAACTGCAAACACATGAGAGGAGTCTCTGCATTAAAGACCCACAAATGGCAGATCAACGTGCGACTACATTTCTGTCCGATGTGATAGGAAATTAAAATGAATTTGGAGGATTTTAACTGTGACTATGATTGACAGGTAGTGTTAATTTTGGTCACCTAATTTTAATTTAGTCTTAGTCTTGTGCCAAATGTCCTTGTTAGTTTTAGTCATATTTAGTCATTCACATATCTTTTTTTGTTAGTCAAGTTTTAGTCGACTAAAAGTCTCGTCATTTTAGTCAAAGGAAAACTCTATATTTTGTGGCAAAATAAGTTACATAAAATATATATAACCTGCATAATGTATGTGCCACAACACCACAGCTAACTGGTTGGTTTACAGCGTAGATGCCTAAAATCAGCATTAGCTTATGAGACGATGGGCACAAATATTTATTTTGATCTTGATTCAGTATGAATTCATATGTATATAGCCTACTGTACATATAAGGAAAAATAAGTTTGCCTTTTAGCACTATTATATATATTTTTTGGGTTATATTATATTTGCTTGCATTCTTTACTATTCACTATTATTAACATTTCACAAATAAGTAAGCAGTTATGATCTGCAATACTTTGAGAAACTAGACTACATGTATATTTATTAAAGAGCCATACAGACACCCAGTGGGTAATGGCATTACAAGTGAAATTTTTTATTGTTCCAGCCACAAAATGGCTCTAATTTGCCTCTTTGCAGTGGAATTCTCTATTTTAACCTTATTTAATACACTAATTGTAATATAAATAAGAAAAATATTTTAAAGTGGTCATTAATGGACCATAAGTATTGCACAAATAGTATTTAGTACCAAAAGATCTCCTCAAAATATTCAATAAATAATATTGAATTAAAATATAGGCTATTTATTTTAAAAAATAGTTAGACCATCAATTTATTTAAAATAGTAGACCATCAATGCGTATAAGTGTGACTTAATTAGTAAGGAATACCTGAGGGCTAAATACAGGAAAAACATTAATATCAATGCACACTATGCTGTAGGCTACTGTTTACCAAAAATTGCTGCAAACACCTGTATAGTGAAGCTGTTGTGTAATTTATGCAGCTTAAGCCATTCAAATGTACTGACACAGCACTAGAAGTATTGAGCTCTCCAGGAACTATGTGACCGCGCGCGCCGCCACGAGATGACAGGCTGGCACAACAGGAGAAGTCTGAGAGAGACCTGTAGCCTACTCGAGCAACAGCGCAAACTCTTTCGGAATATTTTGAACAGCTGAATATTATATCTCATTAAGAAAAAGTAGAGACGATTGTAGACGAAAATGAAGAGAGATTTTATCTTAGTTTTTATTTTATGCAAAACATTTTAGTCTCGTCCTTTTTTGTCAACAATAATGCATGTTAATTTAGTGTTAGTCAGCGTTTTTGGACATTGGTGCGGTCTCGTCTCGTCTGACGAAATTAACACTATTGACAGGGCAGTTTAAACGCTGACGGGATGCATGTAACCAAGCGACAGAGTCCGTTATAGTTGATGAAGTAGTAGTATGTCCCAAAGCTTGCATACTCTTCTGCTACACACTCAAAACGATGTACTTTTTCTTCACAAAAAGAGTACACACTTTTAGGTCGTGGTATAAATTGGCAAATTGGGACGCAGACATTTTTTCAGATTACCAAATCTGGATTACAGTGCTCCACGGCGCCCCTAAAGGGACATGGTGAAGGAAAAAAAAAAAAACTTTGGACCGGGTCATCTCATATGATTATGCCAATGTAGTTTACAAACAGTGATAAAAAAATATTTCATTTTAAAGTGTTTATTTTTTTTGTTTGATATTTACAGCCGTTACAGCTAATAGACATTCTGTGGCACCATTCGTGCAAATGACGCGATGCGAATTGAGCGTTTGATGTGAGATTCGCACGAATGGCGCAAGTTGAAATATCTGAACTTTGTGGATATTTGCGCCGCGTTAACCAATCAGGAGATTCGGAAGATTTTGTGTGTGAAGTTGTATATTACTGTACCTTGTTTCAGGTTGTTTGAGCGGAGGTTCTTCAAAGTCATCTTCATCTTCATCATCATCGCTGCTATGCATGGAGCCGTAACTGCTGGGCGGCCGGCCCGTCATGATCCTCGAAAAGAAACGTTAACATCGACGTTAAAACGGAAACACAATGACAGCAGCTGAAACCAGCATGAGAGGAGTCATCGTGCAAAGCTCCAAACATACTTCTGCACATAAATACCTGGAATTCAGAGACCAAAATTAAAAGCAGAGCTCAAAACACTGACGGTTGAACCTTCACTGGAATTAAACGCACATAAAAATCAAAGTGACTCATGTGTGAACCAACCTGACTGTCCAGGAAATGCCTGAACTAGCAGAGACTCTGCTTCTATAAATGCAGATTGTGTTTCAAGCACATTCTTTCGCTGGCAGAAACTATGTTTTCCGTTGAACTAAGTGGCTTGATATTTGATCAGTCAGGTTAGGTGTCTCATACACATACTGGAGGGAAAGAAGCGATAATCCTGATGATCTTTGAACAGATAAACATCAGGTGAGATTATGCTATCTTCTCATATTTCAAACTTTCCAACCAGTTTGGTTGTCGGTTTTAAATGGAATTACACAATTTTTACATTTTTAATTTTTAAAAAATGTCTGTCTATTATTTATATATATATATATATATATATATATATATATATATATATATATATATATATATATATATATATATATATATATATATATATATATATATACACACACACACATACATACATACATACATACATACACATATATACACACACAAATTAAAGTTAAAAAAAACTTGTGTAATCTAACAAAAAACGTTATAAATTACTTTTCAAATGTATTAAAATTAGTAACAATGTATGCAACACCAAACATAGGACTTGGTTTTCCCTCTGCATATTATTTTAAACATCAGTTTTCCCCACACTATATATTGAAAGAAAAAATGCAGACAATCTTAGAAATAAGAGAGAGAAAAAACTTCTGCTCAAGAAGGCAAAATTATGCATTAAGGTTAATCTGGGGTGTGTAAACATTTTGAATTGGCTGAACAGGGTAAATTGTACTGATTTTGTCTTTTGGGAAACATGTAGTTATTAGTTTCTGAAGGGCAGTACTGAATGAAAAAATATGATCTTTAAACAAAATAAGAAAAAAATTTACACATCCTGTTCAAAAGTTTTCACCCCCTGCTCAATGCATCGTGTTTTATGGACGCTTGTTTTTGCCACTCAATAAAAACGGTAATTGAGACTCTCACAATTCTTTTTTTCCTTGCAATTGCAATTTTGCATCTTACAGTTCAGACCAGGGGCGGACTGGCCATCTGGCATACCGGGCGTTTTCCCGGTGGGCCGCTGGACAATGTGGGCCGGCCCGTTGCTACGTAAATATGAAGAATAAATTATAGTAAAACTTCGTAGCCTATATCCTTCCGTCAGCCCAGACGAATGGCCCGCGCAGCACACTTGAAGCAAAACTCTAATCTATAGCCTGGTGTAAAAGCGCTCGTCAATCTCAAAATGTTTGCGATATCCAATCAAATTTAAGGAGGCGGGATTTACTGTACACAGCAGCCGAGCAGCGCGGGCGGCACTTGAATGCGAGCCGAGGTAAGAGCTGAATATGAGTCAATGGGCTACAGCAATATTTCCCGACTGTTAACAATTTTAAAAATGTTAAACGACGGACATTAATTTCCAGGGATGTAAACTACTGCTGACCTTTTAGATTTATTCAGATTGTAATGCCTTTTACGATATTCATCACAGAATGCACAAAGAAACATTAATGTAGGAGTCGCAGTTTTCAGCAAAGGGAATGTTTGTCTTTCTTCAGTAATTTCACAATCATTTTCAAATTATTCATAGTACTCAAACTATATTTCTAAAACGTAGGCTTAGCCTAAACATACATCATGCTAAAACTGGCAACTTTCATATTCAAGCAGCCTATGGAAAGTTTCATATATGAAAATAAATATATAATTTGCTAGTTAGTTCACATGCATTATTTTACACAATGGTAATCAAAAGTTTGAAATAATTAATAATGTTATTGAAAGAAGAAGGCTGAATTTATTTGATCAAAAATACAGTAAAACAACAAATATTAAGAAATATTAATAAAAAAATGTAATAGGCCTAGTTGTTTTCTATGAGAATGTATTGTAAAATGTAATTTATTTGTGTAAAAGCTGACTTTTCAGCATCATTACTTCAGTAAGCGTCACATGATCCTTCAGAAATCATTTTAATATGCTGTATTTTTCATATAATTTTTAAACTCTTTTCCACTATTTGAGCTCTATTCCATAAAATTACAGATTACATACTATAACCACTAGAAAGGCACCCTAAAACAATCCACATTCTGCACTACATCCTAAGTCTTCTAGACCATAGCATTAAGTGCAATACCTACCATAAAATCAGACCATATACAATTAATGATATTAAACTACAGTGTAGGGAAAAGAGAAATCAAAATTTGTATATTAAAAAATGCTATCTGCCATGTGCACCAGGAAAGACAAATTATAACCTGAAGAAGTATGACAGTCATTCAGTATGATAAGCATTTCAATAAAACAATTAATATAATTCATATTTTTGTATAAATAGCTTTGGTGTTTAAAATTGCCCTGTGTATAATGAGCTGGTGGGTTAATGGTGAGGTGTGTCGCAGACCGGGTGTGATGGGCCGCTTTGTGCCAGAAAGTCCAGGGCCACTTTTTTGCCCCAGTCCACCCCTGGTTCAGATTACCGAGATTTAAACTGAAAACAGTAGTGGATCATCCAGGTAACAACAGAGTTTAGTTTCAAGGATATGTACATTTTTGAATGTGGCAATTTGTATACATTCAGTCATTTTGTCTTGTGGAGTATATGTAAACATCAATTGTGTTGAATAGCTTATTCAGGACAGTTCTAAATAAAACAATAATCCCAGATCATCTCTTATTATGTTAAAAGAAAAAGAAGCATATTCTGCGAGGGTTATGAGCAGAAATGTTATGAGGATGCTTTTGCAGACTGTCAAAGTCTGAGAATCACCAATTGGTGTTTTTATTAATTGCCACATACAGTTTACATAAATGTTTAAGAGAAATAGATAACATTTAAGTTCAAAGTAATCACTTTGGTAATCTAAAATACTTCTCAGTTACTAAGATGCGTGTATTTCATTACTCCCCAACCCTGGCAACTAGCAGTCTTACTTTTCAGTCCACATTCCTTTTAATGTAACAGACTTAAAGTTATGACCAGTTTTAAGGACAGGAAGGAAAAGGGTTGTAGTTTATGCAACGCTGATGATATACTCGCTATGTGCAATGTGTGTTATTTGTAGTTAAATTGATTTTAGGGCCTTATTTGTCCTTTCTTTAATGTGCTCTGCAGACCCGGTCTGGCTAGAGTTACATGTAACTAAGCTAACCTAAATCTGGTTTGGCAAAACTAAGGAAAACAGGCCGGTTGAACGAGACTGTGTGTGTGAAGAGTGTTTAGTTTTTCTCATCTCACACTTACCGATTAACCTCAGAATCACTATATTCACTCATGATGATCCTTATGAAGTCCTCACAGCCGATTCTAGCACAGCTCCTGCTTCACAAACAGCACAGATACTCTTTTACAGCCGAAAAGGGAAATCATCCTTCGCCATATTTTGGAGTTATACGATTCAAATAAAGCGATAAAAACGTACCCAAGACACGTAGGAAGCGCTCGAGCGTTAAAATGATTAATTCAAAGTCATCTAGTCGAGATTTTCGCTCTTAAAAAAAAAAAAGAAGAGTTTTAAACTTCGACAGAACGGTCTTCCCTTCACGCCGCGGCTCTCGTCTCTTCCGCATTTCCTTCCGGGTCGCGTCATTCGTCGTGTCGGTGACGTCTTACTTTCGGTTTCGAGGGCAGCGCTGCAACAAATGGTTTGCTTCTGATGAGAGAGGTTAATTTCTGCATCGAGCCTTTGTAGAGGATTTCCTTTAACAAAAGGTTTTTTTGGTTTTTTAGTTTAATATAATAAAGCTTCACAATAAGTACTACTGCAGTGATACTTTGATTAACCGATCATAACATATACCTATAGAGACAGACAGAAAGAAAGACAGAAAGAAAGACACAGACAGACAGACAGACAGACAGACAGACAGACAGACAGACAGACAGACAGACAGACAGACAGACAGACAGACAGACAGACAGACAGACAGACAGACAGACAGACAGACAGACAGAAAGAAAGAAAGAACTATAGATGGACAGACAGATCTATAGACAGACTGAAAGAAAGAAAGACGGACAGACAGACCTATAGATAGACAGACTGAAAGAAAGAAAGACGGACAAACAGAACTATAGATAGACAGACAGACCTATAGATAGACAGACTGAAAGAAAGAAAGACGGACAGACAGAACTATAGATAGACAGACAGACCTATAGATAGACAGACTGAAAGAAAAGACCTATAGATAGACAGACTGAAAGAAAGAAAGAAAGAAAGACGGACAGACAGACAGAACTATAGATAGACAGACAGACAGACTGAAAGAAAGACGGACAGACAGAACTATAGATGGACAGACAGACCTATAGATAGACAGACTGAAATAAAGAAAGACGGACAGACAGACCTATAGATAGACAGACTGAAAGAAAAGACCTATAGATAGACAGACTGAGAGAAAGACGGACAGACAGAACTATAGATAGACAGACAGACAGACTGAAAGAAAGACTTATAGATAGACAGACTGAAAGAAAGGCGGACAGACAGAAAGAACTATAGATAGACAGACTGAAAGAAAGACTGAAGGAAAGACCTATAGATAGACAGACTGAAAGAAAGGCGGACAGACAGAAAGACCTATAGATAGACAGACTGAAAGAAAGACTGAAGGAAAGACCTATAGAAAGATAGACAGATCTATAGACAGACAGACTGAAAGAAAGACCTATAGATAGACAGTCTGAAGGAAAGACCTATAGATAGATAGATCTATAGACAGACTGAAAGAAAGACCTATAGATAGACAGACCCAAAGAAAGATGGACAGACAGACCGAAAGAAAGAAAGACGGATAGACAGGCCTATAGATAGAGAGACAGACCAAAAGAAAGATGGACGGACAGACAGACTGAAAGAAAAACGGAGAGACACAGACTGAAAGAAAGACAGAACTATAGATAGACAGACAGAAAGATGAACAGAACTATAGACACACCAAAAGAAAGATGGACAGACATCGACTCTACTCTGCGCGACTCCACTCGAGCAAGGACACAGACAAGGCACTTGAGTATAGCTTTCCTTCTACTTTGTCCACTTTTGTGTTTTGTGTTTGCTTGTTTTCATCAGTTTATTTCTCTGACCCATATTCACAATGTGCTTCCAAATCTCTACTATTACCACATACACCCGTAAGTCAATCTCAGTACATTCTAGACGCCGTAATCCTAATAATCTGTGTAGTGTACCTATTTTCTCTGCTACGTTAATGTCCATTCCAATTGGTCTCTGGAATTGCCAGTCTGCTGTAAACAAAGCAGACTTTATTTCATCTATTTCCACTCATTCACATCTCAGTCTCATGGCTCTAACTGAAACCTGGATCAAACCAGAAGACACTGCCACTCCTGCGGCTCTCTCAAATAATTTCACTTTTTCACACACCCCTCACCCGATTGGAAGGGGCGGAGGTACTGGTCTGCTCATCTCAAATGATTGGAAATTTGAGCCCATTCCTTCCCTATCTGTCAACTGCTCATTTGAATCACACTCAATCACTATCACTCACCCTGCTAAAATCCATGTTGTAGTTATTAATCGCTCTCCAGGTCAACTGGGTAACTTATTGGAGGAATTGGATATGTCCAATTCCTCCAATTCCTCCTCTCACTTCCCTGAGGATGCCACTCCTCTGGTACTGCTCGGTGACTTCAACATCCACCTTGATAAACCCCAGGCTGCAGACTTCACCACTCTTCTGACCTCATTTGACCTTAAGCGAGTATCTACTACAGCTACTCACAAATCAGGTAACCATCTGGACCTTATCTACACGCGCTACTGCTCCACAGACGACAATTTAGTTACTCCATTGCACACCTCAGATCACTTTCTCATCACTCTTAACCTCCTACTGACTCCTGACACAACACACACTCCTCCCCAGATCACCTTTCGGCGTAATCTACGCTTGCTCGCTCCCTCCCGTCTATCCACTATGGTTTCATCCTCATTCCCTCCACCTGCTCAGTTCTCAGCACTGGACACAGTTCTCAGCACTACTGACACTCTTTGCTCCACTCTAACATCTTGCTTAGACAACTTCTGTCCCGTTTCATCCAGGCCAGCCCGCACCACCCCCTCTGCCCCCTGGCTGTCTGATGTTCTCCACGTACATCGCTCTGGACTGCGGGCGACAGAGAGTAAGTGGCACAAAACTAAAAACACTACTGACCTAACCCTGTATCAGTCTCTCCTCGCTTCTTTCTCTACTAACGTCTCCACTGCTAAAACTACATACTACCACAACAAAATCAACAACTGCTCTGACTCTCGTGCACTTTTCAGAACATTCTCTTCGCTCCTTTGTCCCCCCCCCCCTTCATCAACTCTTACAGCTGATGACTTTGCATCATTTTTCACAAACAAAACCTCCATCAGCAGCCAATTCTCCACACTACAAACCGACACGCACATCTCAACAACCATCACATACACTCCCCTCCTTCTCTCTGCTCTCCGAAGCAGATGTCTCCAAACTCATCCTTTCCAATCATCCCACTACCTGTCCGCTTGATCCTATCCCCACTCACCTCCTTCAGGCCATTTATTCTTCTGTTACTCCTGCACTCACTCACATTGTCAACACCTCTCTTCACACCGGGACCTTCCCCACAGCATTTAAGCAGGCTCGGGTAACCCCACTGCTTAAGAAACCCTCTCTGAACCCAGCACTTTTAGAAAACTACAGACCGGTATCCCTTCTGCTGAGCGAGTTGTGTTTAACCAGCTCTCTACGTTCCTTGAACAGAACCTCCTGGACATCAACCAATCCGGCTTCAAAAGCGGCCACTCAACTGAGACTGCCCTGCTCTCGGTTACGGAGGCACTGAGACAGGCAAGAGCAGCTTCCAAATCCACAGTACTTATCTTACTGGATCTGTCTGCTGCTTTTGACACCATGAGAGTTGACAGGAGGATCTGGTGATTAACGAAGATGGGCATCTCAGGAACTGCTCTCCAGTGGCTCAAGTCTTACCTCTCAGGTAGGTCCTTCAGGGTGTCATGGAGAGGTGAAGTGTCTAAGTCACATCATCTAGCCACTGGAGTTCCACAGGGTTCAGTGCTTGGACCACTTCTCTTCTCCATCAACATGTCATCACTGGGATCTGTCATTCAGAAACATGGCTTCTCCTATCACTGCTATGCCGACGACACTCAACTCTACTTCTCATTTCAACCAGATGATCCCACGGTTGGTGTTCATATCGCTGCCTTCCTAACAGACATTTCTGCCTGGATGAAGGAACATAACCTGCAACTCAGAACTGCTTGTGATCTCAGCCAACCCAGCACTTCATCACAATCTCTCCATTCAGCTAGGATCATCAACCATAACTCCGTCCAGGACAGCCAGGAACCTTAGAGTTGTGATTGATGATCAGCTAAAATTCACTGACCACATTACTGCAACAACCCGGTCCTGCAGATTTGCGTTATACAACAATAGGAAGATTAGACCCTTCCTATCAGAGCAGGCCACACAACTCCTGGTCCAAGCTCTTGTTCTCTCCAGACTGGACTACTGTAATGCTCTTCTAGCGGGCCTTCCAGCATGCACTATCAAACCCTTGCAACAGATCCAGAATGCAGCAGCGAGGGTGGTCTTTAACGAGCCGAAGAGAGTGCATGTCACGCCTCTCTTCATCAGTCTCCACTGGCTGCTCACATCAAATTCAAGACACTGGTACTCGCCTTCAAAGCAACCACTGGCTCTGCACAAATATACCTAAACTCACTTGTTCAGACTTACACACCCTCCAGGAGCTTACGTTCTGCCAGTGAACGACGCCTTGTGGTGCCAAAGAGGCATGAAATCACTCACAGACCTTTTCCTGGACCGCCCCACCTGGTGGAATGACCTGCCTATCTCAATTCGAGCAGCCGAGTCTGTAGCCATTTTCAAGAAACATCTAAAAGACACATCTCTTCCAGCAGCACCTGACCAATCAAGAATAGCACTTAACATTCTATTCATTTTCTGTCTGTCTAATTTATTTAAAAAAAAAAGTTCTGTCCTGTGTGTTCTGTGCTAGATTAACTGAGACTTGTTACAGCACTTGCATACTGTTGCCGTTGACTGTTCTAGTTGCTTCTATTGCTCTCATTTGTAAGTCGCTTTGGATAAAAGCGTCTGCTAAATGACTAAATGTAAATGGACAGACCTATAGATAGACAGACGGAAAGAGACAGATGGACAGAACTATATATAGACAGAGAGATGGAAAGAAAGACAGACAGACGAAGGACAGAACTATAGATAGACAGACAGACAGACGGACGGACAGAACTATAGATAGACAGACAGACAGACAGACTGAAAGAAAGAAAGACAGACAAAAAGAAAGACAGACGGACAGAACTATAGACAGACAGACCAAAAGAAAGATGGACAGACAGACTGAAAGACAGAAGGACAGAACTATAGACGGAAAGGCAGACGGACAGACAGACAGACCAGAAGAAAGATGGATAGAACTATAGATAGACAGATGGAAAGAAAGACAGACAGAACTATAGATAGACAGATGGAAAGAAAGACAGACAGACCTATAGATAGACAGACAGACCTATAAAAGTCTAATATCTGAGTGTCTAATATCTTACCTTTATATAAAGTCTTTGCTAAACAATTAACTGCTGAATGTTTTTTGGATGTTAAAAGTAAAAACGTACCTATAAAAACACCAAAATCAGTTTAATACAAATCTTTTATTTTAAATGCATCAAACAATAATTCAACCTATAAAATGAACAGAAGACAAACAAACAAGAAAATTATAGATAATAATAAATCCAGGGTTTGTCCACAAATGATCCCAGAGTTCACCTGTGGAGAGAGAAGGTCGTTTCAGAAAGTTAATGAAACACAATACATAGTGATATTGCCTCATAACAGCAGATACATACAGTCAAACGCTTCAGGAAGGACAGTTGGCAGTTACTTCTATTGCTCTCCCTAAACACACACACAAAATACTTTTCTTAACTTCAACTTAAAATATTGTGCTTATTCACCATGCGTCTAAATCTAATCAAATAAGAGCTTCCAGCTCAACTGAAGTCTCATGAACTCTACAGTTTAATGCGGTTTGTACCAGTTTGGCATTGGAGGTTTTGGAAGACTTGCGGGGGCATTTTCTCAGTGCAGAGACCCGGGGTGATCTGCTGTTAGCGCTGACCGCCGGCCCCAGGCCACGACTGGCCCCTGTGGGAGTTTTGTAGGCATCCTTACGGAGCTCAAGGCCTCGCCGGAGCAAACTACCTCCACCGCTGCTCTTCGGCGTATTAGGAATAACGAACATCACAGATTTTCTTTGCTTAGGATAGAAATGAAAAGAGTAATGCAGAATTATGTGCATATCATTTTTCTACCACACACAGACACACACACACACACTACCTGAGAGTTTGAAGGTCTGTTGGCATGCCTGCTCTTAACGGTCGTTGTCCGAGAGATGCAGCTCGTCGACTTCTTTAGCTACAGCAGAAGTAGAAGCACAGAGGATGGAGCAGAGCAAAACACCAGTCATGAATTAGAAGTCTAAAACGAGAATTTTTAAAGAGAAATGTGGGAGGAGCTTGAGTTTGTTGCTCTATTTGTTTGTACTGCAGGTGGCATCTACTCTCACCTAAGTTTACGCTACTCCTACATCCAATGTCATGTGTCGGGTCAGAGGTCACTCTTCCGCCAGAACAGGACTCTCAAATGGCCGTTACCGGAAGCTTATAGTTTATAAAGTTATAAATATGGATATTTTCCCTTACACAAAACACACGGCTTCGCTTCAGAAGGCCTTTAATAACCCCCTGGAGCCGTGTGAATTACTCTTATGACGGATGGACGCACTTTTATGGGCTTCAAAATCTGAGGTACCATTCACTCCCATACTCATTATAAAGCTTGGAAGAGCCAGGGGTCTCATTTATAAAACTTTCCGTAGATTTCATCCTAAAAGTGTACGTACGCACAAAAGCTAGATTTTGCGTATGCACAAAAAAACCATGTGTACGCCAGAACCTGCACAAAAATCCCTTTATAAATCCCAGTCAGCAGAAGATTGTGCGTAAGTGCATCTCCACCCCGAAATCACCATTTATGGAGCTTACCTAGTTTTACTATGCATAACCTCATCTGCATATCATTTGCATGCATATTCCCATCCACGTGACACCATGTTTGACACTGTACAAGACATTGAAAAATATTAGATAGGGACTATAAATGCCATTTGTGCTTTACACAGTACATTGCTGACAATCATCCAATATCCTTTTTATGTTTTAGAATAAATATCCATAAAAACAATTTTATAAAATACTTTCAGATTTTTTTTTTAATAAAGTTTTCATTCATTTCCACGGGCCAAATGTTATTTTAATTAAAAAATATTTTATCAATTTTAAACCCTTCAACTCAAATTCATGCAGTTTTGCTGATAATATGAACATATAGGATGTTTATGCTATTTGAATTTAAACAGATAGGCCTACATATTTATTGCAGCGTAAATACAATCATCTGACTAAGCATTTAAAAACGTGCAAATCTTAATTTTTTCTTCAAGTTGTATCCTTCAAATACAGTGGTATTTTTCATAATTTTGTGAAGATGTCTTTACACTCCGTGTCCGTGCAGCTGTGGTTGTACAGTAAGCTATTATCATTGGATCCATTCAAACCGAATAATGGACCGTTCGACCACCGAATCCTGCAGTGTCTGTGATATCGAAGTAAGTGTGCATCACTGATCATTGTTCTCGCTAAAACATTGTCATAACATGAGATCTGCAGTTTAGTTTAAAGAGGAATTATTGGAATTAGCCTATATTTAATCCTTGCTGTCATTAAAACAGCGTGTCACAGGAAAAGTGATCAAAAGTCGCACATCCACATGTCTATCTAAATTCATATAATTTGTTTAAATTCTGAGTAATGACTATGTAATTTCAGTGCATATCGCTATTAATGAAACTGGAACATTAATGTAAATGTGTATCTGTTCTTACTTCATTACTTTTCTCACTCTAGTAAAGGAGTTCATACACATGGGTCAGGGTTTGCGTGCATGTGCGCACATTTTTCTGTCAGGTTTGTTTTTATAAATCACAACTTAAAAGTGGCGCACGCCTCTTTCAGGGCCTGTTTTGTGCGTACGCAACGGTTATAAATGAGACCCCAGGACTTTTGTAATATAACTATAACACCTAGGATGACTTGAGGGCGAGTAAATCATGGGCTAATTTTAATTTTTGGGTGAACTAATCCACTTTAGTATGCACTAAAACAAAATATTAGGGGCATATCACTAAAGGGGTCATGAACTGGCTTTTAAAAAAAATGTTTATACTGTTGTCTGAGGTCAACTTATGACGTTTGCATGGTTTTTACATTCAAAAAATATCTCGCAAAATATCTTTATCAAACAAATACAATGATTTCTCTCTCATCCACCCACGATTGATTGAAATGTTATTTTTGTATTACTTGGCCCGCCCGATCGGTGGATATAACCACGAACCACACACGTACACGCAAGAAAGGAATGTTATTTGTTATTTAAGATAGCCCTTCGGCAGGTTTTGGTAGCCTGGCTGAAAAACACATAGCCCAAGGACGTTGGGCTTTGCGAGCACTGGCGTATGGGCGGCAGTGGCTCATGTAGGTTGTATACAAACCGGAAGGTTGGTGGTTCGATCCCCGGTTCAACCTGACCAAGTGTCGAGGTGTCCATGAGCAAGACACCTAACCCCAGCTGCTCCCGACGAGCTGGATGGCGCCTCGCATGGCTGACACCGCCGTCGGTGTGTGAATGGGCGAATGTGAAGCAATGTGTAAAGTGCTTTGGATGGCCATTGGTCTGTTAAAAGCGCTATATAAATGCAGTCCATTTACAAGTCTGAGTCCGATCACGAATGACCCAATAACACCTTCTCCAGCCTGTGACCGTGTGCTAATGTATGTAATCAATAGATATCAAACGATCTGTAACAATGCAATACTAACACATATAAAAAAACATGTTTTACTCACATAAGTGTGTTGCACCGTTCCTGTCGGATCCAATATAGAAGGCACAGCATTGTGTTTTAATCTCAATATGTCTGCAAATCCAGTCTCGACCTCTATCTTGTTTACAAATGATTCTGCGGTGAAATGAAGCAAACAAATCTCACAATATGTGAGCTGGAACTGGCATATTTATTGCTCGGTAGCGCGACCCGTTTAGCTCCACGAGTCGGTGGGCGGGCTTGAGGCTGCGCTTCTGCATTCTATGACGTCAGTGGTCGACATATTCTGAGATCTCTCATTTTCTGGGCCTGGTGTCAATAAAAGCTTTTCTTTGACTAACAAGGAACGTTTTCAGCTCTGAAACTTACAGGATATTATATCACGATTAACTTTTATATATCAAAGGCTCAAGGGAAAGTTGATTTCTCAGTTCATCACACCTTTAATGATGAAATGAGTGATGATGACGACATGTATAGGCAGCGCCGAATGTTATATGGCAAATATGTTGGTGAGAAAATGTCATGTGTTCAGATCAGGTTAAGATGAACCTTTTTAGAGCATACTGCACTTTTTTTTTTATACTGCTCCCTTGTGGGTTAAGTTTAAAAAAGTGAGTTTATGTAAATGTCAAGTTGCCTATAATGATTGTTTGAGGATTATATTGAAAAAACCGAGGTGGAGTAGTGCTAGTAATTTATTTTGTATGTCAATAGTAAAAACTTTTATGGCTTTAATTAGGAATTTGATGTATAAATGTATGTGTCGGCTGGATAATTCACAGAATGTTATTATCATGTTTTATCACGAAGCAAAATGTGGTGCGATTCCAATCACCTATGAGAAAGTACTGGTATAATTGTCTTTTTTAAATGTTTTGTACTGTTTGTAATTCTGTGTTAGTTGCTGTGTGTCTCCTCCTCTCCCATTATTGTGTCTTGATGTATGGTCAGACACATGCATGTGTCATTATATTATATACACTTACTTTAAGACCTTCTCTGCATCTCACATGCTCATCGTCATCGATCATCGTCCTCCACTCTTGCAGACGCTTCTCAGCAAAGTCCACCTGAAACAAACACAGTTGCATGTGAAACTAGACTGAATACAACAGTGGGATCAAACGGGATTCAGTGTAAACCATTCAGTATCTTATCACTTTGGCCTTCGCCTGGTCGCGTTCCATCTGAAGAGCCTGGTTTTTACTGCTGTAATGCTGTAACTGTTTGAATAATATCTGCAGCTTCTCCAGGAGCTCCTTATTCTGCTCCTCCCATTGCCGAGCAAGATTTTTAAGAGCGAGGATGGAGGCGTTCTGATTTTCCAGCTTCAGCTCCAGCTGAGCTCTAAGCCTGTCGGATTTCAGCCGTTGATCCTTCATCTCAGTTTTAAGAGTACTTATTTGAGTGTCCCTCTCCGAGGAAAGAGCTGAAATCTCAGCCTGGAGTTCCCTCACGATCTTCTCAAGCTCCTGAGCTTTTTCTTGCAGAGCTGCCTGATGGCAAAGCTCAAAGACCGTCGCCTCAGCAAACTGGCTCTGAATAGAAGTCAAGCTTTCCTTCAGCACATTGTGTTGGGTCTCTAAAACAGACATTTCTTGTTGTTTCTGCACTTCATTTTCACTGTAAGGGCAGATCTGCCCTTTAAGAGATGTTACCTCCACTGACAGCATTTCCTCTTGTTTTTCTGACATGGCTGCAGAAGCAGAGTGAAGCTCTTTGCGATTTGATTTGAGCATTTCGTTTATCTCAATGTTTTGTTCCTTTCCAAGCTTCAACTCATGGTCAACAGAGTCATACTCGTTCCTCAGATTTCTGATTTCTTCATCTTTCAGGGAAATCTGCTCGGACAGTTCCAGAATGTGAGTTTGGAGGCTTTCGATTTTAGTCAAAGCCTGACAAGAGACACATTTGCAAATTAATCAAATGTGCGCTTTTTGAATCTTAGCAATTTATTCAGTTAACACAATTATGTGAGATTAACTTAGACTGTTAAAGAGAGAAAATGTATAATTTAAACTGAAGAGCAATCCATCTCACCTATGGATAAAAAAAACCCATGTGCAAAATGTGCAATGTATTATTTTTTTATTTAATTGCTTATAGAACCGTTTTAAAATATTAATTAAATATTTTTAAATATGTTCATTTAATTTGAATAATAAAACAAATGAATAATTCACTTTAATACAAAAATACAATTTTTAAATGATTTATTTTTCCAATTTAATAAAAATTAATCAGAAAATAGACATTTCAAACAGTTTATTTAATTCAGTTTATAACAGTATTAAAATAATTCAATAAAACTTACAATAACAAAACAATAAAATATTAATAAAACCATTTTTTTACCTACATTTTAAAACGTGTTAAATCGCTTGAATTGTCAATTTAATCAAATTAATTTATTTTTTGATTAAATTGACATTTAAAACTTTAATTGTTGTTTTAATATCTAGTTAAAATAAAAAAATACATTCACAATATTTTACACCACAGAATAAAATAAGAAAACACAATAATAAACAAAAACAAATTAATAAAACTATTTTATTGAACTCCATTTTATAACACGAGTTAAATGGTGTGAAATGTAAATTAAATAAAACTAATTTATTGTTTAATGTATTTTTTAAATAGGTAGTCAAAAATAATAAAACAATAAATTAACAACAATTTTAAAATGTGAAAAACAATTTAATAAAACAAAATGAATGGAACAATAAACAGACTTTCAAAACTGCTTATTTGATTATCGTTTTCAAATGTAGTTATTAAACACTAGAACAAAAAAATAACATTTCAAAGCATTAAAGTTTTTAATATGTCTTTCAATTATCCATTTAAACAACTGATTTATTTCCATTTTTATGTCTGAATTATTAAATTGATAACTGACTCCATTCACTTCACTACCACTATCACTCCTAGTCCTCCTTCTCACCTCCATGATGGGTCCCAAAACCTCTCCTCTCTCCTGAGACTGAGCTTTTTGGAGTTCATCCTCCAGAACGGAGATCTTTCCTTGAAGGATCTGCACTTGCTCACTCAGACACTCCTGCACAGGATGAAGTTTATACAGATTAATAAAAACCAGTCAGGGAGAGTACAAAGCAAAGAAACACAACATGATTCATTGAATTGAAAATTAACACACCTTGTGTGTGACGGCCTCATTCAACTCATGCTCGAGAAACTCCTTTCGGCTCCTCCATTCAGCCAGTGATGATTCATGGGCCAGCGTGAGTTTGGTAACTTCCTCCTCAGCTCTCGCCAGCTGAGCGAACGTGTTTCGCACCTGATAAATTCAGTGTGAGAGAGGAATCAGTTTTAAACAGGTTAGCAAGACAGAAAGGAGGGGGTGGAATTGTATCTCACCTGAGCAGCAAAAGTTTCGTTCTCCTCCATTAATTCGTCAATCTTTCGGTCCTTCTGAGAGTTATCGGTTTTTAAATCTTGGCACTGCTTTACAACCTCGTGCACTCTGCGGAGAAGACTGTACAAGAAAAAAAAAAACAGCTTTACAAGTCTCATTTGTTAGCATTCGTTAATGCATTAACTAACATGATCAAGCAATACATTTCATAGCATTTATTAACCCTTATGAGCCCACACAGACATGCTTAGGCCCCGTTTACACCTGGCTAAATACAGGCGTAATTGGGGTCTAAAACACTTTGAGTTTGTCCACTTTCTAACACTTCCAGAGGTAGTCGAAAACACATTAGACCGGATTGCTTTCATAGTGTAGATGCTCATGTGGTCGAACAGCCACTAAAGACGTCTACTCCACCTACTGAGCTAATGTGTAAACATCATGAGAAGCGCGCTAGCCAGACAGGATTTAAACTTTTTCCGTCGTCCATGAGCCCATTAGATTGAAAGATCTGAAAAAACAAATTTAACCGCCCATAAACCCTCCCCTTGAAGAAATCAGGACAGAAGTGGTCGAAAGTGGTGGACAAAAGAGATTAATTAAAATACCAGGTGTAAACAGGATTGTGTCTCCCTCGTCTACTTGTGATCTGATCGATCAAAACGCATCTTCAAAGTCAACCTTAACCTTCTTGCGCCTCACCTCTCGTTCTTCTCCTGCAGCTCCAGCAGAGCAGCTTTATGGTCTTTCTCCAGTTCTCGTTGTTCTTTCAGCATTCGGTCCACCCTATGCTGCAGCTGGATAATCAGACCCTCTGTGTGCAAAAGAGAGAGAAATTCAACCAAATTCACACCAGAGTTACTTCATTCACTCCAGACGGCATAAAGGATACCTTTTTCTGAGATTATGTTGAACTGATCGGCCAGTTCTTTCTCCAGCTCGTCTCTCATATCTTCCTCATGTGCCAATTCTTTCCGGAGTCTCTTCAACAATTGGGGCGTGTTCACATCCTGCACTGGAGAGCTGGAGATCAAGGATGTGAGAGCGTTAAGACCCTTTCACACGGAGCATGACGTGATAAATCTAAGGGAATCGGTGGGCTTTCACACTGAATGTGAAACAATTGATTTCCCATTTGGCTTTAAAGGATTAATTCATTTTATCCCAGTTTACTCAACATTAAGTCATCCTAGGATTGCATATGAATCCTTTCTGATGAAGTTATATTAATAAATATCCGTGTGAAATGCCCTTTATACCTTTATACTTGACATTCATCAACTCTCATCACCCATTATACAATAGCAGGGAAAACTACGAAAAGTGTTTAACTGGCAATTTTGACCAGTCACTACTGAATAAAATGTTAAAGGGGTGGTAAACCACAATTTCACTTTTCTAACTTTAGCTAGTGTGTAATGTTGCTGTTTGAGCATAAACAAAATCTGCAAAGTTACAACGTTCAAAGTTTAAAGCAAAGGGAGATATTTGCTTTTAAAGAAATCGATTTCTAAGGACTACAGCAAACGGCCAGTAGGGACTACAGACATTCCTCCAGGGTCTCTGACATCACCAGCCCCAATATTTACATAAACCCCTCCTCCGAGAATATGAAATAAGTGGGGACGAGGCCATTTTGTATCGCCGCAGGGAAGCGTTGTTGTGGTAGGCTAGTTATTAGGCTGGAGTGTTGTTGCCAATGCCGACGAAATGGTTATTTTCATCCGGATTGCAGGTCCACTTTGTTCAGCCTACCTAGGGACGGGGGTGGGTTGCAGTGCGTTTAACATACAACGTTATATGCATGTGTGTATGAGACAGAGGGGAACAGGTCACATTTGCAGCAGATATATGCTGCCCATCATAAAATCAAAGCAGAGGGGCAGAAAGCAGACAGACAGGGGTCGGAGGAGAAGACCGGAAAATGTGACATAATGGACAATATTCGTCTGTATCTGCAATACACGAGCTGCGGTTCAGCTGCGCGAGACAAAAACTGCCAGTGTGAGACGGGCACGCACGGCTCCCGCTGCACATTTCACAGAGGAAAGCTTCCACAATCTTCACAAGTTCAATGAAGGATTGGCACAACGGCTTGTCCTGAAAGATGGATTAAAAACACAGGTTGTGGCCCGTAAACAGCTTCTAAGTGTGATTTATTTTTCGATGTGTTTTCCTGTAATAGTTCGTATTTTTAATTGTACGTTGTAGCAAGGAAGTAAACATGACATCGCTGTTTGGCTCTGCAAACCAGTTTGTTAAATGCTCATTCATACTTAACGTTATCCGACAAATACCTAATGTTACAAACTTTTTTTTTTTAAATCTCAACAGCGAACTTGGCATTAGTGTAAATTATTCTTTGATTAGAGCTTTTATGTATTGTTTATCTACAGGCATGCTAAACATGGTTCTGTGTTTGATTTGGCTACTAGTAAAGCCAATGTTTAGTGTTCGTTCTTGCGACAGATATTTGGCTATAATCGTTCTAAAAATACAAAAGTAACAGTGCCATTCAGTAGCGATCACTATAGATCCGCAGTCTTTACTCTTGAGGACTGAACAGGTTCTGCTCGATCATCTTCACTAAAATTGTCTGGGTCTGATTCGGGCTCAAATTGGTATGGTTTTATTGACGCCATTGTTTCTAATACTACCCAAAGCACAGTCTACCGGTAAAGGTAAGGGTGTGACATTTCCGACAAACGTGCACTAGGCGGTTAGCGAATCACAACACACTGGGCCAGCTAACCAATCTGAGCCCAATGAGTATTTTTGAGGGACTGGCTTCATACAACCCGGAAACCATCAGACCGATTTTACAAGGAGGGACAGAGCAGTGTAGAATAAAGGTAAAATATATGAAAAATAATGCAAATATTTTTAAAACGAAGCATGAACACATGTTACAGTGCACCCCACAAACACAATCAAGCCTTCGAAAGAGTGTGCTTTACCACCCCTTTAATTTCTTTCTTTCAAAAAACATTTTGAATGGTAGTCTGTGGGGTTTACAGATGCAAGGCGGCCGCCTACCTGCCTGAGCCGCAGGCCACCGTGACAAGCTCTTGAAACTGAACTCCGGCGGGTTTTTGGAGGCGGCTGATGAACGGAGACTCATCATCAGTGTACAGAGGCGAGGAGCAGCTGCTCCCACTGCTGGAGGTGGAGAAGGTCATGACAGCTACAGAGTGAGACAGAGAGTTAACAGGCCTGTAACGATACAATACAATCGTCAACTCGAAGGTCACTAATTTTTTAATGCCGTGCTAGCATCTAGCACCAAGTTCATGGTGAAAAACCGGTTAAAACGTAAAAAAGAGCGGGTAAAAAGATGTTTTAAAGTCCCAATGAAGTGCCTTGAAACACGCAGCATTATTCAATGTGTTGACGTAGTTTCCACTAAACAGGAAGACAGGGCGGGACATATCAAACACACTCCTCCCCTTTTTTTAAATAGCCAATAGCGTTTAGATCACAGCTCGGCCAGATCCATTGAGCTCGGTAAAGCTACAGTTACCTCCTGATCTCTAACCATTTATCCTCGTAATCTCCTCCATAATCGCATTCTGTGCAGAATTCAAATGGGTCCAATACATTTCTGGTCTGTGCTGACTCGATCATATGATCTGCTCTGTGCTCTCGTGTCTCTGGACACTAACGTGAAACCAGACTTCAGTCGCACCAATGGAAAGCATACACCATCTAAATCGTTCCCCATCCCCTATATAGTGTACACTGTGCCATTCGCCATGTGGAAATAAGTGACCGATTTCAGCCGCAGCTTTAGCGTCTGTTTATAATGTAGGGGGCGGGGCTTCAGATTCTAGAGAGCATTTGATTGGAAAGAAAATCTGATGAGAAGCTGAGGTGCAGAGTGATGTCATCAAAATCACTGATCAATATTGGCAGAAGTGAGAGACTAAGTTTTGAATGCTTATATCTTTTAAATGTGAATTTTGTCTTTGTTTTAGAGCACACTAGCTTTACGGGTAATATATTCATACTAAAAGCCAAAAAAACCCTTTAAATTTAAATATTAAAGTCGCCATGAAATCAAAATTGAATACCAACAATGAACTGATTTTATTCAAACATTCTTAGGGTAGTGTGTAAGAAGAAAAACAAGATTTCCACATTGCTACAATTCAATAAGATGTACTTTATATTAGGGGTGCACCGATCCGATATTAGGATCGGATATCGGCCGCGATACTAACAAAATAGCAGGATCGGAAAAATGAACAGATCCACAAGCCGATCCAGGTGTTTTCTTTCGTCGCAGCAGAACCTACGTCATTCGTCAGCTTCATGTGTGTCGCATGCTAGAAGCAACATGGAGCGAGCCAGAGAGTCGGGTGTGGAGGAGATATTTCACGCTTGCCACGCCAACTAGTTCGTCGGCTGTTTGCAATGTCTGCAAAGTAACTTAAATGTTTCGAGGGGAGTTGGTATTACTGCAAAGTCAGGGTCTTTCCTGCATTTAACATTTTTTGACGGCCGCCAAAGCTTAATTTGATGAGTTATTGTGATTTACGAGTGATGTAGAATAGATGCTGCGCTTGTGACTGAGTGACAGAGAGCACGATCAGAGAGCTCCTCCCCCGCGCGCGCTCTCTGGGTCTTCAAAATAATCAGTGTTAACTCTCTCATATTTCACATATTAATCCAAATCAAAAGGTCGGAAGACCGAAACCATGTTGCACGTGACACATTCGGACAATTTTGTCCTTGAATTCTCGCTGGTTGTGAATTGCGCTCAAAAAATGTTGACTCTTCTCTGACCAGCTGACATAAAGCATACTTTCAATAAGCAGGAGACAAATTATATTCAGTTATGAAGTGTTTTCTGTGTGTTGACATCTTTCGCAATGTTCTAACAGACGGGATTCGCACACAACGCGTCTGCTAATGTCCGATTCGCGACCTAATGACTCCTTTGAACCGAATCATTTAAACGACTGGTTAGAACAACTGATCTGTCCAACACTGAACTCATGAATCAGTTTATTAATTTACTCAGAACGCATCTGAAATGAGAACACAAGTGTGCTTACTCAATTTAGCAAGAGTGGGTAAGAATTATTTTTAATTATCAACAGTATTTCATCTTATTTCTGTTGACAATGTGTAGTAAAATAAAAAGGCCTGGCCTACAATCATTTAGACAGGAGTGAGGTGAAACCAGAACAAAGTTATTAGCTAGCTGATCATTTTTATTAAATTGCATATGGCAGAAAATTAGACTATTTGTTTATTTCTAATGCTACTTTTTAATATTGATATGATTATATACCAAAACAATTATCTGTAGTGTAAAAAACGTTTGGTAACTGTCAGATTACTATTGTATGTTTAACCAATATACAGTTTTTTGTTTCCACTGCTACATTTTATTTATTTAAAGAAGTTTGATTACATTCTATTTTAGATTTGGATGCACAATTGTTTTTTAAATAAATAAGAATTCAACACTTTACATACATCTGTTATTTTGTCTTAGTTATGTTTAGTTAGTAAAGTCTGGTGCCTTTAGTCTCTTCAAGGAAGGTATAAGGTGGAAGATATAGAGTTTATTATTAATTCAACAATAGTATCGGAATCGGGTATCGACAGATACACAAAGCCCAGGCATCGGTATCGGGACTGAAAAAGTCGGTGCATCCCTACTTTATATTAGTAAATGTGATAATGTGGCTACTTACAGGCTTTGGTGAGGAATTTATTTAGGTCATTGTTTAAAGACAGACCATCAGCATCATCTTCAACAAAATGAAACATGGATGCGATCATCAACTGACGCAGAAAGACAGAGAGCAAGAGGGTCAGTTCAGAACATTCACAGACTGTCGGTCAGTACTGAACACTCACCCCTGTCTTTGTGTCCAAAGGTACCATGTTGTGCTTTTTAAAACCGCAGTAACAGAGAACAAGCACCACCTGCACACATAAAAACAGTGTTTTTAACATTTAAAGTGCACATTCAAAAGCTTTTTCCAACATAGAAAAGAGAAAGGTCTTTTTAAAATGTCCATTTTAAAAACACATTCGCCAAGTTAATGGCTTTCATGTTTTTGAATACAACATTTATATGAATAAAAAAAGCTGAACACATGCAACATTTTTCCAAATGAAGGTAAATTAATTTAACACCATTTACATTTATGCATTTGGCAGACGCTTTTATCCAAAGTGACTTACATTGCATTCAAGGTACACATTTTTTACATTTGTCAGTTCTTGCTTTCCCTGGGAATCGAACCCATGACCTTGACGTTGCTAGCGCCATGCTCTGCTGTTTGAGCTAAATGAAGAGGTCTTGGGATTAATAATATTTAAGAAAATTTCTGACTTTGACACACAGTTATGAGGTCAACCAATCAGTTCACGGTTTCTGTAGCTCAAACAACACCAAGGTCATGGGTTCGATTCCCAGCACAAGCATGAACTGATAAAATATATACTTTGAATGGAATGCAAATTTGCTTTAGATAAAAGCATCTGCCAAATTCATGCATGTAAATGTTTTAAAACAATCAATTGAGCCTTTAAAATTAGACTTACGTTGCATTCACACAGGACGTCTGCATTAACGCTTCTCATTTACTTCGAATGGGTGACGTCATGTGTTGCCAAACTGAATTGTCGTTCCGTCGCGTCACTTCACTCGTGTTGCAAGCGGCAGAAGTTGAAGATTTCTCAACTTTTCAAGCGTAAATGCAGGCGTCATCCAATCAGATCGCCCTATGCAAATACCCTAGAGCAGATGCGAGCCAATTGCGTTCATGCAACCCTAGAGCAGACGCAAGCCAATTGCTGTCATTTAAAACACCGGTGAATGAAGAACGATCAAAATGAAGGACAAACTGATAATTGCGGTGGGTAATCACCCGGTTCTGTATGACCAATCTTTGTATACATACTGGGACACAAACTGGAGAGACCAGGTCGCAGCGTTAACGCCAACGCCCCGTGTGAATGCAGCGCAAGTGATCTTTTGTATTAGGGGTTCACAGTGCTGAAACCCCATTGTAATTGTTAGAATTCCCAACAATCAGCATTCTCCCCTCAAAGTAATCGGGCAGACCAAACCGTAAGTCGACACTTAAAACGCTGAGGGATGGCCCACAACGTCACCAAAGCTCAGCCCAATCGGCCTGATGGTTGTGCTACAGTGATAAAAAGTATGTAACAAATTCATCTATCGCTCATAAATATTGGAGGTTTTTTCAAAAACCTACTTTTGCAAATAAGTCCTCGGTTTTTGGGCCAACCTCGATGAAACCACTGCGGCACAATTCTCTGGACTCTCTAGGTCAATAATGATCAAAATAAAATGTTGAACTTTGGACAGCTATAAAAGGGTCATTTAGAAAATGGGCGTAGCCAAGTGTACCCAAAAACTCTTTGCGTCATTAGGTGAGCACTAGGGATGGCTGACGCGAAATTGATGCTTCGCGCTTTGTCGAGATCCCGAAGCGCAGAGGTTTCAAAACACTGCTCCGAACTGTGATTCGAAACACCAATGTCACGTGACTACGGCTAAATGAAGCTTCGAAGGGTTTCTTCAGGTGGTGCCTGCCGAAACTTTAGGCGTGTTCGACATCGGCTGCGGCTGGATGTCGGACACTTTCTGCTTCCCGCAGTGACGCTTGCGCTGTGTTTGCATACTTTATCAGCTGAAGTGAAATAAATGCAATATTTGGCAATACACAGATGTTTCAGAGACATTATTGTCATGTAATACTTTATGTACTGCTTAATACAGTGTGTGTTTGTACTAGTGGTGGGCCGTTATCGGCGTTAACGTGAGACTCTTATCGGGCGATAAAAATATCGCCGTTAATCTATTCTCAAAGTTGGGTTGGGAGCTGGGTCTACACTACGCAAGCTATGATGACTTTCACCTTGATATTTTAGCGCGGATGTACTCCTGGCCAAAATGCACTGTAGGGGCGAGAGAACGAGTCTTCATCTGTGTGTATGCCTACTAGTGTTGTCAAAAATATCCATATTTCGCTATGTATCAATACTGAAATATCTGAAACGATACAATACTCATTTTCTACAGTATCGATATCAGCTGCGCTCTCCTCTCCGACCGACAGTGAGTGACACGCTCCGCCTCCTCTCATTCAGTCCGTTTAATCCTCTAAACATTGCGAACGGGTGTTTTGCTGGACTTGTTAGTATTGGTGTGACCGGTCTGAATGTCGCACGGGGTTGCACATAACGTTAATTCTACTAATTCCCGCAGATTTCGCGCTCGCATCTGAAGCGCACACACACGCCGTAATAAAGCCGCCTCTGACATACAAGTGCAAAAATGAGCTCCTTTTTCCAGCTTATTATTGGTCAAATACACTCAAAAATGTCTCAATGCCCATCTTGGTGAGTTTTAACGTAAACAGTCGTAACCAGCTCACAGGAACAGTGTTTTGGATATGCGTGCGTCAGGTCTTAAAGGGACAGAAGTTATTTATTATTCAAACTACAAAAAGACAAACGATCACTTACGAGCACACATATTCTGAATGCCTTCGGCAGAATTCAAATGAGCCATTTTAATCTAAATTAAAAAAATTAATCTATGCCCACCACTAGTTTGTACAAGAATAAAGTTCAACATATAATCCTACACTATCAATGAAGTGGGGTCTTCATTTTTTAGCAGTTTTATTTTGATAAACATGACAACATAACATTGCGACTACATGAAAGGAGGTTTTACTGTTATAAAAAAACAGATTTGTGCGCATTAGTGGAACTGAAGGTTTTAGAATAAACACGAAACACGCGAATCTGGCCAATCGTGGAACAGCTGTGTCGTCATCAAAGTCTGTGCAGCCGCTCTTTAGAAACTGCACCAGCTGTATTAGCTGACTGCTCTCGAATCGCTCTCGCGGCACTTTGTTGACATACGTCACTGTCACGTGGCGTCGGCGCTGCCTCAAGTCGGACAAAATTTCTAACCGGCATGCACTGCTTCAAGTCAGCCGCCAATCGGTCTGCGCATCGCTGGGTGAAGTCGAACAAGCCTTTTGTTTGATTGAAAGGGGCGGAACAAACCACAGTCACACATCTGTATGAAGATAATTCCCCACAGTTTAAAAGTGAAGTTAATCCATCTTCACTTCGTGGGTTTTTGTGAGAGGAGAGAGATTGTGATAGCAGTGATTTTCCCTCATTTGTATGTACTTTCTAAACAATATTTGTGCATGCCAACAACGTGTCCCTTGTGAGAGGATTTTTTTCAAAGGCTGGAGAAATTATATGTAAAAAAAAAAAAAGAAGTCGGCTAAGTCCTTCAACAGCAGAGCAAATAATATTTTTGATTAAAAAAAGTTGACACATTGTGGCTTTATTTATTTTATTAATGTTCATTTTTGATGACCAAAACAAATATAGTTAGTTATTCACAATGAGCAGGCTACAGGTTACAAAACCAAGATCATGTAGTTGTCAGACAGATCTTAAAAACTTTTTTTTTTTTTACATAGATCATTGTCAAGGTTATTTCAGATCCACACATGCAAGTGACCACTAGGTGTCGCCGTAGAGACGGGTGTCGGATTGATTCAAAGCAATGGCACATTTTCTTCAACTGTTTCAGTGCTTCAGGAAACCTCGCCCATCACTAGTGAGCACATGCGGCACATGATTCTAAAGAAGCACGCAACTTTTATCGAGATCAGACCATAGGTGGCGCTATAACTGTTAAAAAAAGCATGCATTTCCTTAGTAAAATGCCTGTATTGTCTGTAAATGCTCTTTTCGATCTATTAAAGTGGTTGCAGTTAATATTTAATATTATTTTTAATTAATAACTTAACTTCTTAGGACAGTTAAACCCAAAAAACATTTATGAAAAAAAACGAAATGCTCCAGAAACTGACACCAATGTTCATCATAGAACTGTCTGTGTGAATTGCATTACTGTATAATGATAATGCATTTTAATGTGTTATAAACAGTGTAAATCGTAAACAAAAAAAGCAACTATAATGATGGTCTTATTCAGAATACAAAAACAACAGGAACAAACACGCACCTTTGCAATCTGAAGCTCCAGCTCGAATCCCTGATGGATTTTCCGGAACATGAGGGATGCCTGTCTTGGGCTGAACTGAAATTCTGCATGTAGAAGGAAATAAAGGTAAGCAGTAGTTTATGCAAATGTGCATGTGTGGAACCATCGCACAGGGAGCCCGAACACTCGACAGGCCCTGTCGGCAGGAACCAGCATCTCTCTGTGTGGCGTCCAGGACTACGGCACTGCTCGGCTCTGCAGCCACACTAGGACAAACCACAGTCTGAACATTCGTGACACGCTCTGACCTGGAATCGAACCTGCAACCTTGCCATCTACAGGCCAACTCCTTAACCACTGAGCCACTGCTACTCTTACATTTTCACCTTGGCGTGTAGTGTTGCTGTTTGAGTTATTCTCTATATCGGTTTCTGAACGCCTCCATTGTAGTCTTGAGTTTTCTTCCGGGGAACAAATTTAAATAATTCCCGCCCAAGGCATCCGCAAAATAAAGGGGCGGGGCCTGGTTGAGTTAGTAGTGCATTGAAATCATAGACTGTACAAAATATGGACGTAGTGTCCGTGACGTCAAACATGGGTTTCTGAAGATCATTTTTGAAGCCCAAAAGTGGGCGGAGCTGTCCGTCGCCATCTTGGCAGCGCGTCACTCCCGGATAACAAAAAATGGGCACAGAGGCGGGATGTGGGCGGAGCCTGGTTGCTGAAACCACGGCCGCCTAGTTCGACCATAGTGGCAATCCACCTGTCACTCAAGTGGCCACGCCCTTAATAATGCAGAACTTTAAGGATTTATATAATGTAAACGAATGAGTTATAATAAAAATTCACCCCCTTCACACACAGTTGTCATGAAGGGTAAAATTAGCCATATAGACCAAAACCACAGTGTGTCCCAGACTGTAAACATGTTTATTTCTGCTGTAAAGTTGGGCATTTTAACATGAGGCTCAATGAGATTCTGCTCCTTCTGGAGTCTGTCTCTAGTGGCCAGTCGATGAATTGCATTTTAAGTCACTTCCGTATTGGCTTCAAGAGAAACTGCGGGAGGTTGCCGCTTGGTTGAAACTCGCGATTATAATAAGGGGCGGGACATTTCCCAAACACACTCAAAGCGCTTGACCAATCACAACACTGATCCAGCCGGCCAATCAGAGCACATTGTGCTTTTCAGAAGGAGGGGCTTCATGTAAACAGGAACTAAACGGTGTGCGTTACTGACAGACTAGAAAGAGAGGTGGTGCAACAATGGAGAATATGGGGGAAAGTGTGCACATTTTAACATTAAAACCTATTCTAGTAGACCTAAAAAGGTGCTTTTTAAAAAGACCCATCTAAGAAGTTTGGATTTGCTACTCACCCTGCAGGATGCTGAAGACCGTCATATTAGGAGATGGTGACACAAATAAATCATCACGGGACTCTTTCCCTTGTCTACAGAACAAGATGACACACATCAACCAAAACATTTACTCATTTAACAGATGCTTCCATCCAAAGCGACTTACAAATGAGGAACCACAAGCAATGTCATGTTACCAACAATATGCACAGTATTAATAAAAAAACAAGACTAGTAAAACCAAAACAGAAGTGAAATGCAGAAAGGAGACACTTCTTTGAATAAATGAGATTACAATAGTAACTACCCAGCAAGCAATAGCCATCATTTCACGGTCTCGGTTAACTATAGACCTGATATATTCCATACCATATGTGAGATGGTGGTCCAGTGGGTTAAACCATGGAACCGATATGCAGAAGGTTGCTGGTTCAATCCCAGCGGTCACCACCAGTGTGTTCTTGAGCAAGGCACTTTACTCCATGTTGTTCTGGGGGGATTGTCCCTGTATTAAGGGCACTGTAAGTCGCTTTGGATAAAAGCGTCTGCCAAATGCATAAATGTAAATGTAATATTCCAGCTATGAGTAACCCACATTCTTTGGTTACATGTTGTTTTGCCTAAATAACTTGTGTGATATTCCATCATGTAAGCAAAGTCAACAGTGATTACAAGGCGTTTGGTTTCTTTTCTTTAACATGTTAATGTTTTAGAGGACTAGTCTATTCTTGGGATATGGTTAGACGTCTGTTCAATTTTCACTGACAGCCTTGTTTCAGCCTAGACGCCAGGGCTGTGTTTGGGAGGCTATTAGATGTCCTTTAAACACAAAATTGCTTGTTGGGTAGTTTGTGAGCGTCAAATTTAATTAGATATTTTGCACTTTAGACTACAAAAAAACTATGAATTTGCATCAGAAACACCTAAAATCAAAGGGAGTAACCAACTGAGTTATGAAAAGGGATTTCTATCGTAACATCACAGCTCACACTCTCGAAGCAAGCTTGAGGAGTCGATGGCCATCTATCATCTGGGTGATTTTGTCAATAGGCTCCTCAGGACACACACTGTTGACCTGTCAGAAGAACATCAGTCACAGTCTTTAAATGTCTTGTGTAAAACATTAAAAGATGACAGAGTTGACTTACCCATGACAACAGTGCTGCCTCCTTGACCGCATTCAACTCCATGATGGACACTAGAAATTGATTTTATAAACACACACACACACACACACACACACACACACACACACACACACACACACACACAGGAGATAAAGTAAACACTACATGGGTACAACCCATATGAAAAAATGCTTAGTAAAATTACTCTAGTCAATACTAGTGTTTTTGAACCATACTATTGTACTATACTAACCATACTATAAAGATACTACTACTGTAGTATCTTTACTATAGTATTTACTAGAGAAATTTTACTAGTATTCTTTTATGTGGGAACAGATACGTAATATTGAAAACCGCAATTGTAACATAAACAAGATGAAACCCCAGAACTCACCTGGTTAAATTATGTAAAATATGTCGGGTATTTCAAACTTTACACCTTATTAAAATGTGAAAAGCGAACGTATGATCGTTTCACGAACGCGTGGGCCGTTGGGTTGGATTATTTTGGCATTAACAATGCCAGAAGAAATGTCATAATTAAAGAAACTATACTAGTGGATATAAAATTTGAATCAATGAACGAGAGCCGATTAACCGCATTTGTTTGACTGAACGACTTGAATACAACCTCTCAACAAAACTAATAATCACGGAGCAGGGCGTTCGCTGGTCATTTAAATATATGATGACGCAACCCTCCGTCCTCTATGCTCATTGGCTATCGTAAATCACGTAGCCAATGGAAACACTAGGGACTTTAAGCAACAGCTGCGAATGGAACGGCAACGGTGTTCTGACGTTGTATTGCGCATGCGCGACTTAAACTGTCACTTCGTGACGTTCTACTGTAACCGTCTACTACGGGAGAACAGCTGATTTGCCGTAGTCGTTACAACGTGAAAGATTAGGTAAGTAAATGTTATGTTTTATGGTATAAGACATTGTAATTGAATCAGTATATGATTGTACCACTAGTCTTTTATTTAATCTGTGTTGATATGTTTTAAATTTAAGCTAATTTGAACGTTTTTTTCCGTTTGTACAAAGATATGTCTGCTGTTGGCAACAACACCTCAGGCAGCACTGAGATTAGAGCTGATGTGAAGCGAACAATGTAAGTATTGCCTAAACATCCTCTTTAAAAACATATTAAATATTTTACTATGCTATACAAATATTTTTTAATGTTGGGTAAAGAAAATTAACAGATTAGAAATAGATTGATACATTAATTATTAGTTATTATTACTTATCTTACATGACAGTTAATTATACTTACTTTTCAAAAGTGAGCTATAGCTACTTCATGATTCTTGTTGATTAGAGCCCCTATGGAGTGGACAGAGAAGCATGATGTACTTCTCTGTAGAGAAATCCTAGTCACAGAACCATACAGGTACAAGAAGGGCAGTGTTGACAAGGGCAAAGCCTGGTCTACGATAGCAGACACACTGAATTGCTCTCAAGATCCTAAATTTAAGGTTATGCAGAGGTCAGTGAGGGAGAGATTCACCTTGATACAGGTGAAATACAAGGCCAGAAATAACAAAGATGAGAAGAGCAGTGGCACATCAACAGAAACAACAGAGCTTGATGATCTCACAGAAGAAATAACAGAAAAAGAAAGAGCAGCAGAGGCAAACAAATGGAGTGATGAGAATACGAGGAAGTTAGAGACAGACAGGGCCAAAGCAGAAGAGGCGAGGAAGAGGGCCATGGAGAGGGTGAGCCAGACCAACAGGAGGCTTAGTGAAGAGGGAGAGGACTGGAGAAACGACAAACGTAGAAGAAGGAGTGGGAATGAAAAAAAAAAGCATGAGTTTTTGAGGGAGAGAAGCCAGACTGAGAGGGTTCTAAGGGAAAAGGAATTGGAATAAAAAAAATACAAGTTGAAGAGCGGGCAAAAGCAGCACAACAGGCACAAAGGCAGATGAGTGAAATGATGCAACTAATGCAACAACAGCAACAGCAAATGCAGGCAATGCAGACTATGCTACTTCAGCAACAGCAAGGGCAAGCATTACTTAGTCTCATTGAAAATATGTCAAAGAAATAGTGATTATTTTATTCTTTCAGTTTTCATACTTAAAACATTTTAACATATAAATGCTTGTTAATAAAATATACAATTTGTTAACATAAAATATAAAATTTGTAATACAATTTTGTGCTATGTATATTGTGTGTTTGTGTACTAAACTAACCATATATAAATAATTTTTTGTTCATATCAAAATAATAAAATATGTTATTATAAAATGTCTCAATCTTTTAAATTCTGTTTATATTGTGTTTACAATATATTTACTTACTTATTGATTATTTGTTCATTTATTTATTTATACATGCATACGTAGCACAGTATAGCTGTGCATGTGTTACCTCATGAAAAATAATCACGAATGTGTGGAGGATCCAAGTTAAAAAACTGCGATGTCTGATTTCCATACAGACAAGTAAGTGCATTTCTTAACAAAGCAGATACAACATACATTTTTCCAACACTACTCAAACCAATTTTTAAATTCTTTTTGAAGTCCATGAACTTGAAGTAGTTTGCTATGTCCCCAAACATCCATTCCACACTCTGACTTCACTCATTCTTTTGTTGAACTCCATCATCTGAGGGGTGAGGTGAACATGACGAAATGGGGCTTGCAGATGCACACGCAGTGGGTATGCTGGGTCGCCATACACACACATTGGATGACCATCTACAGACATGGCATGATGTTCCAGCAGTGTCAATAGACCAGATTCTGCCTGCATTCCTGAGTCATGCTTCTTTCCCTCTGTTAAAATGTAATTAAAAATGTTTTTATAAATATATATATATATTAATTAAAGGTAATGATAATGTTTCTAAAGATGGAAAAGCATTCAGACTGACCTACAGGGCCGTACAGATGGGCAATCAAACCATTAGGAATGGCTACTGCCTGATATTTTAAACTGTGAATTCGTTTGTGACCATTATATAGGATCCTCTGTGTTACACCTGGTCTGGCAATGGGTCATACAGTGCCATCTATGAATCCAAAGCAGTTGTCAAGAGGGGCTCCTATTTGGTGGACGCAGTCAGCATATGTTTCCAGTGCTGCAGGGTTCAGTATGGTGTCATTCCACTGAGTTATCCTCTGATGATGTGCAGAATATATGTAGTCCAGCACAGCGTTTGTGGCCATGCACAGGACTGGAACTTGTCGTTGACCAAATCTTTGCATCATATCACTATACCAGCATGGGTATGTCAGCCTTTTAAGCAGCATACACAGCGCCTCAACTCCTCCCACAACACTTTTCCGATCACAAACGATCTCGTTGGGAATCCCGAGAACATCAGCCAGAATTGGTAGGTCACATTTTCTCACGCGAAATTCATTTAGGCATTCGTCTTCTTCCATGTGATCAAGGTTAAAAGGCAAGTATTGCTTACAAGGTAAATCTAGGTTTTTAGACTTATTCACATCATACAAGAGTAAAAACTCTTCTTCTGACAATAGAATATTATTTAATGCCAAAAGCAACCCTTCTCTTGCTTTTTTTAATGACATTTTTTGTAGTTCAATAAATGAATGAAATCTGCGTTGCGCTGTCTTGTTACGGTTGCTTAGTGATTTTTACGTTCTCGACTACGGCGAGTAGCAGTTTAAATCGCGCATGCGCAATACAACGTCAGAACACCGTTGCAGTTCCATTGGTTCCATTCGCAGCTGTTGCTTAAAGTCCCTACTCCTCTTTATGAAACGGCACAAGTTGTCCCAGTGCAAAGGTCGCTATAAATTGATAGTTTAAATTTGAATTAACACACACAAAAAAGAAACCAGACAAAGTAAGAAAAATAAATATAAATATACAAATAAACCACAGAGAGCATCCCTTAACTGTGGGTGCGGTTTAGAAACCTCAGTTTAATTGTGATAACCTCAAATTCTGGACACAACTTGGTTTGAAGTATTTAGATTTTATAGTAACGTTATAGTGGAAACTATTTTTTTTAAATACATATATTTTGTATGAAATAAAAATGTATTCACTACATTTGCATTATAATAACATTCTACATGTTTTAAGTGCTTTCAATTCAGCAATAATCTGTCACTTTTCTTTCAAAATAGGCCAGACTTCGACCTATATTATAAAGCATTCATTAATTTCAACCATTTAAGTCAGGGGTTTTCAAACTTTATGATGCCAAGGACCCCCAAATAGGATGAACCTTTATGAGGACCCCCCTTCCTAAAATCCATCTATTTATATGGACGAAAAACATTTAAACTGTTAGGTAAATAGTGTGACATAAATACAACATATTTTCCCAACTTAAATTGGCTATTGATGTTGGCTGTATAAACCTGAAGCAAATTTTCAATTAACATTTATTTGTTTAAGCAACTTTCACAATAAATGTATGCAAGCAGCTTACACACTGCGTTATGAATACTGCCTTTCAAACCAAGTGAGCGAAATAAAGGGGACTATAGTGAGAAAAAAAAACACTAAAGATACAAAACAAACATATAGAATTCTGGAAAGTACACGGCAAGAAAGGAGAGAAACATTTAGAGATGAAACAGTTCAAATATTGAGTAGACTTTATCCATTTTTGCTTCGTCTTTTTATTCTCTGAGGTCCCCTTAGACAGTCTGGAGGACCCCAGTTTGAAAACCCCTGATTTAAGTTAATGGAAACTCCATTTTCATGTATAGCACACAAAAGTTAAGTTCTTAAACTAAATGTAAAGGTTTCCTAATATTACAATCTTACAAACTCTTTAAAACAACAATCATCAAATAAGAGAAACTGCACATTGAAAACACCTGATGTGTGTAGCCGACTTGTTCATATTCAATGATTTGTTACCTGACGATACAGGTTTGAATGCAATCCTCCGGGAATCAAGAGCTTTGTTAAAGAGAGATTGTTAAAATTAGCGTTTGACAGGCATCTTTCCACATATGAAAACACATGACAGCTGAAACTTTCCATAACATTAGATCATGAATCTAGTAAAAAAACACTTTTTGTTGAACATCTGGCTAATTGCTTGAAGATATGATGCAGTTCATTGGTACACTTTTAATTTATCTCCAGCTTTGATGCCTTTAAATATTCACCTTTTTAACACCGGTATCTTTTACAAATATTACACATAAAAAATAAAAATTGTACATTAATAGAAGCTTTATTAAACTTGATTGTTTCACTGTAGCTTTAATTTGTACAAATTTACAGTATAAAACCAGTTCTAAAGCACTGAATGCAACGCAGAATTGCACAATAACACTTTCCAAAGCGACTCTGCAAACACTCCTAAGGTATATTGACTTTCCACAGAGACGTTGCTGCATTCATACATGCACCGCTTCTACTTAGCAATGGCTGACAAACCCGTCAATGACTCGATAGACGAAAGATTTTATCATCAAGGAAACAAGGAATACATTTAAATATTATACATAAAGAACAATTATATAAACAGGACAGTAATTAAGATCACTGCATCCCATAATAAAAAAATAACTTATTTGCAAGAAGAAAAGACAAGAAAAGGGAATCGTTGGCATGTGTTGAATCCTCAAATTTACACCTTAATCCTGAACTTCATCTGTGGAGAGAGAGAAAGAGTTGTCAGGAGACGCATTCAAACACATGAGCATACACTAGTGTTGTAGTACTCGAGACCGGTCTTGGTCTCGAGACCGGTCTTAAGACCATTTTTTGATGGTCTTGGTCTTGTCTCGGTCTCGACTGCATTTCTCCTCGGTCTTGTCTTGGTCTCGGACTTAAAGGACTCGGGATTTTATCTCAAGACCAGTCAAGACCACAACTGCAAGGATATCACTAAATTTCCGGTGCATTGTCTGATTTAATATCATTAATGTGATTTGATGTAAAACTTACAGCTTACTTCTTTGTAATGTGATTTATTTTGTTACTATGCTGCCGGGTTCAAAATCAATGCAGAATTGTCTCAGAAATGTGCAAAAATTTATATAAATGCCCACAAAATTCTGAGATTGTTTTTTTATATAACATAGAATAGAATTAAGCAATATCGCAATAGCAAGAGAGCTGTTTTCATGAATATATTAGCGTGATTGCAAATTATATTGAATGTTATACAAACATTCTATAAACAAGAAGTTAATATTAAATTACATTTTAAACTGTGTCTTTGCTAATTCGGCAGCGTTTGGTTATTAAAAGAATCGGTTGCTTTGAACAAATCGGTTGAATAAAGGATTCTGTGACGGTTAAATAATGTTAATGTTTTAATGTTAAATTAATCTGAACATTATTTATGCAGGTGTAATCGTTTCAATTCAGATGCAACTTCTGTACCATTAATTTTATTGGTAGTGATTTGATTGGTAACAGCGATAGTGTCTTACTATTCTAATTGTATTTAATTACCGTATTCAATATAAGTCATTTCTCAGACACTAGATATGGATCTTTTAGATGAATTTAAGGAGTGCTGGTCTGGTCTTGGTCTTGACTCGGTCTCGCCCTGTCTTGGTCTTGTCTTGGTCTCAACACCACAAAGTCTTGGTCTTGTCTTGGTCTCGGCACACGCTGGTCTTGGTCTCGACTTGGTCTCGGTTTAGGTGGTCTTGACTACAACACTAGCATACACTATAGAAATTGTAATTGAGAAAAATGAGAACAAATGACATTGAAAGTGAGATCTGGACGGAGTGCAACTGAATAACCCCAACATCAGGTGAAATGATCAGAAATGCAGTGTGACACCACCACCAAACATACACAACTGAGCAGATGGTCAAATTGTTCGATAATTTAAATTGAGCTATATAACCTGTATTCGCATGTATATCAGTGGACATGACTACTGTGCGTTATTTACACGCAAAACTCAACAAACAAATTAAGACAATGAGAAACTCCACATTAATTGTTAGGACGCGACAAAAGGTGAGTTTAGATGTTTACAATTGCTAAGCACTTACTATTGAAGTTGGCTATCTGCTTAATAATATTTTAAAGGTGCAGTGTTTAGTATTTACGAGGATCTATTGACAGAAATGCAAGATCATAATGAACCGTTATGTTTTTATTACCTTAGAATGAGCCATTTCTATCTACATACACCGCAGATCCCCTTATAGTGAAGTCGCCACCATGTTTCTACAGTGGCCCTAAACAGACAAACTGCTCTACAGTGCGCTAGCTACTCTCTGCCATCTCAGACGACGACATGTGTCCTGTGTTGGCCACCGTAGCTTCTCTATGTGCTTCGAAAGGGAGGGGTGAGCAGTGGGCGGTTGCAATTCACAAACCTCACAGCTAGATGGCGCTATAATTTACACACTGCACCTTTAAGTGGTTAGTCCAGGGGTCTCCAAACTCGGTCCTGGAGGGCCGCTGTCCTGCAGAGTTTAGCTCCAAATCTAATTAAACACACCCGAACCAGGTAATCAGTGTCTTACTTGGGTCTTGTAAGACACTGGTTAGCTGGTTCAGGTGTGTTTATTTGAGGTTGGAGCTAAACTCTGCTGGACAATTCGGTTGTCTTCCAGGTCCAAACGCTCATATCTCGTACCACAAGAAAAAACAACAAACAGTGCTAATATACACACAAACAATGTGCCTCCATACCAAAATTCCAGATGGCCAGACAGCGATTCATCTTTTATAAAATCGATAAAATATTCATGTCTGTGACGCTGTGAGCACAGAGACTTTAAATATAGACTTACAGTCTACTAAACAATGTTTAATTTTTTTAAATGTTTGATGTTTAATATGAATAAAGAGCGCTCATAAACGGCTGTCGATGGTATTCTCAAGTGAAACGAGTTGAGGCTTGGACCCAGAAACGGAGTTCCTTACGTCACGACTTAACAAGCGGATGGCCCTCCAGGACCAAGTTTGGAGACCCCTGGGTTAGTCTTTTGTTTTTAACAATTTGCATAATGCAAAGCTGCTGATGCCAGACTTTTTGAAAAATAAATGTTCAAAAGCATGTAAAAAAAAAAAACTAAGAACTTAAATAATCAAATAACATTAAGAATATTTAATTTGTAAAGTTTTGCATGTCAAATTTCAACCACTATAACCATTTTGCTAAATTTCACAGCATTAAAATTAGATAACACCGGCCACCAAACACACAAAGCCAGAGTTGATTTGAGCAAATGAGCAGGACAGTGTGAGTGAAATAAGCCCACAGAGGAAAGAGCCCTGCAGGTTTAAAGGAATGATTACAGCGACACATACAGTGAAATACTTCGATCAGCACAGATCAGCGCAGTCACTGGTTTTCCTAAACAGACACAGCAAATACTTCATCACACCTGCAATTTTTTCAACCATAAATATTAAGGAAATAAAAAAAAGATTAAAAAAACACTTTCCTATGCATTATATTTAGTGATGCACTGAAAGTTATTTTCTAGCGAAACAGTAATTAACATTTTCATTTAGACCGAAACCTGAAATAATCTGAATTCAAACCTGAACGAACAAACAAACCTGAATAAAATCAACATTAAAAAGTTTGTGCATTTTTTAAATAGCACCTAAGGCTTGAAATTTGTAATTATATAATTTACGTTTGTACTCCAATTCATTGTTGAAGTATAAACATTTAAACAATTGCTAAAAACTTTATGACAGATTTTTTTCAGACATTAAAAATAGTGATGGACATTGAATGGCTTTTCTAAGGTAAATATAACATTACATGACACTGTTTACAAGCCGTTTTATTGACGCCTTTCCGCGGTTGAAAAGTTGATTGAACGATTGCATTAAGCATGATAAATCTTAGTAAGTTGTACTGTATCTTTCAACATACCTTCTGGTCATGATTATTACATGCTTTAACTAGCAGTAAAGAGGAAGAGATGATCTGTTTATAGTTTGAATTTGAGAAAAGCTCAGGCAGTTTCATATCAAATGTAACTAAGCACAAAGCTTAGTGTGATTAATGCGCTACATTATATTGTGTTTAGTAAAGATTTCCCTCATACATGAACCGAGATCTTTTAAAGGAACACGCCACTATTTTTGAAAATAATTAATTTTCCGACTCCCTTAGAGTTAAACAGTTGAGTTTTACAGTTTTCGAATCCATTCAGCCGATCTCCAGGTCTGCCAGTAGCACTTTTAGCATAGCTTAGCATACATCATTGAATCGGATTAGACCGTTAGCATCTCGCTAAAAACATGACCAAAGAGTTTCAATATTTTTCCTATTTCAAACTTGACTCTTCTGTAGTTACATCGTGTACTAAGACCGACAGAAAATGAAAAATTGTGATTTTCTAGGCCGATATGGCTACTATCATTCCTGCGTAATAATCAAGGAGCTTTGCTGCTGTACCATGAGTGCAGCGGCGCAATGATATTACGCAGCGTGTTCCTTTAATCTGTGTGGTTTTTAGTTGATCAAAATGAAGATCCATTAAAAAGGAGAAATTGATATTGCCAACCCAGCTTACCCATGTGCAGAAAAGACACATGCCATCAATTAAACGTAATCGTTATTTGAATCTTCCAAAACGGTTCCAAATTTCAATGCATCACTAATTCACCATGTGCTCTGGATCTTCCCAGATGGTCATGGTTCATGTCCACACACACAACTTTTTCTTTAACAGAAGTGTATCTTGTACCTTTTTGGCATTGGAGGATTTGGGGGACTTGTTTCGGGGAGACTTTCTCAGAGTCGAGTCCAGAGGAGACTTGCCGCTCACCGCTGAGCGCAGGGCTCGACTGGCCACGGCGGGAGACTTGCGGGCGCTGTTACGCAGCTTGTTGAGGCCGCGCTGCAGCCTGCTGTCGCCACGGACGCTGTTCTTTGGTGTGTTAACAACAGTGAACACCACAGACTGCCTTCGCTCGGCCTGCAGATGAAAGAGATATCAAGACATCAAACATTATTACTGTGTGAAAAACCCTTTTATCTGGCCATCTAAAGGAGGACATACAATATTCTTCCAAAGAGATGAGAACCCAAAAACATTCAGGATTTGTGAGGTACATGTTACAGATTTTAATGAGTTTGCAGAATAGCACTACTCATAACTAGGGGTGGGACAAAAAAAATTAAAAATTAGATATGCCGATTTATCGCGATATTTCCGGCCGTGAGACGTTATCGATACTCTGGCTCCAAGTATCGATATTTTTTTAAACTGAATATTCAAATTCATGTCTACATTGTGGCTGTTTACCGCTTTGGCTTACCGGAGTGGCAGTACCCCCAGACTTCCTGTGGTGGCGCTTCCCAGATTGCAGATGATCGGAACAGTGAAGAAGAAATACGAGCGCAATGGCGGGCCGACAAGAAAAATCACAAATGCACCCACGTCTTTTAAATCAAAAGTTTGGGTCCATTTTGGATTTTGTAGTGACGATACAAAAAAAGCTCACTAAAGACCATGTAATCGGCAAGAACTGTCTCGGAAAAATCTAATACAATGGCAACACAACTAACATGCATTCCCACCTCGTGCGCCATCAGTGAATCAGCCTACGCAGGATGACATTTGTAAGGCAAAGCTACCTTTTTCGACAGAACTGCTTGTGCTTGGTTTGTTACCAGTTATCTGTGTGTTTCCTCAGCGATGAAGTTCCACATTCGCGGCTATCTTTTCTTTAACTCCTCAGGATCCATCTCGACCGAACTCGACGACTGCAGTGCAGGCAGATTGCGTGCGCGGTTGTGATTCTTCTGGGAGGGCGCGCGCACCGCACGGCCACAAATAAACTGATATGGATTTTAAATTATTTTATCAACTTGAAATACAGGTAAGGCATATTTTTGTAGATGTGTTCTAAAAATATGCATATATTTTTTCGGAACACATCTACAATATACATGCGCATATATATATAATATAAAACCCGTGTTTCTCCCTTGTCCGACCCGACCCGCACCCGACACAGTAGGATGTAGGACAGTAGGACTCTGGCACTGTGTACATGTTTAAAAGACAAGTTTATTATTGTACCGCTTGGTACTCAAATGTGACCATATTTTATTATATAAGGTTTTATACTGGGTGTTTTCGCACATTTTTAGTAATGTGTGCATTTTGCAATTTCCAAATATGAAATGTTGCTGCTATGAATAAGTTAGAGATGTGACCTTTCTTTATTATAAATCATTTAGTCACAGAAACTGTTCTCTCATGGCTGTTTGATAGCTTTATAGGCATTAAAGTACAGTAAGTGCAATTTCAAAAAAGATGAAGTTTTAATAAATTAAATGCATGATCATATGACTTTTGATGCTTTTTTTTCCATTTACAAAATGATATCGTGATATATCGTGGGCGATTTTCTTGCAATATATCGTCTGTCACAGAATCGCTGGTATCGTGATATATCGTTATCGTGGGCAAAATATCGTGATATTATCGTATCGTGTGTTGACCGGTGATTCCCACCCCTACTCATAACATTACAAAAGCATAATATTGCATAATCAATGCAACCATTATTCAACTATTTAAGTGATGTTGATCGGACTAGGAAAATTGACAAAACATTAAAAAAATATATATTCTTAATTGAATTGTTGTTAAAGTCAATTGTTGTATTTGTGATGGCACAATTTCGCATGTTTCATTGCGTTGACATCATTTTTGGCCAGGCTTTCATACAAACAAAAGTAAATACAAGAGAGAAAAATCAATGAAATATTAATAACTGATTATTATGTAGTGAGTATGTTTTTCTATACATTTTTCTATTTGCATAGTAAAAAAAAAGTTCTGGGTATTTTTTGATATTTTTCAGTAATTTTGTTCTCAAAGAAAGTCTAGGTTAGTAAACACCACAGGTGCTCAACAAAAGTGCATTACCGGAGAGTTTGGAGGTCTGTTTTGACTGTTGCCGAACCTGCCTTTAGGGGTCATTGGTCGCGGGAAGCAACTTGCTAACTTCTTAGCCTGTGGAAACAACAACATCTTTAAATGACAGTCTTACAATTTTAGTAACATGGCAAAATATGCCCGTTCATGTCAATCTCTCGTACCTCAGGTGTGTCTGAGCCTTGCAGTTGTGACCCAGGGCGTTTGGGAGCCAACGGGCTGCGTTTATTTTCTGAAGCACGCAGCTGTGCACTGTTTTTTGTGAGCTGAGAGGCCCGATGAGCAGCAGTGCTGGAACGGATCTGACCCGGCAACATGGTGGCTCGCTGAGGCTGGGAGTGCGCGGGACCCTGGCTCGAACTTGTTCCAGGCGCAAGGGAGAAGCGGCGAGAGTTCAGGGTCTCTAGTATCTGCCCCGGAGCCATTGAAGCACGTCGGATCGTATCGTCCGGGTCACCCATGCGCAGGTCATCGTCCGTTATGGTGAACGACGGTCCCAGACTGGGCTACGGAGGCAGAATAATACGTTTTATTCTAGTTTTATACAAACAACGCAACTAAAGCAAACTATTACAAGCTTACCCTGGACTCCAATGGGTAGCTGCTCTTCAGGTGAGGCAGACAGGCTTTGTTTCGTGCCTGCAATTCGGCGATTCGCATCCAATCATCAGCAGCATGCTCGGGTTCATTCTCCGCTCCGATACAGAACGTACTGGGGGCTACACAGCACACATACACAAAAAAATACGTTATTTTACTTAATTATCTAGACATTACCATCTAATTTCCAAGTATGATTGCATGATTTTTTATTGCAATTTAAAATACAATAAAAAAAATATTTGCAGGGCTGCAAAATTTGGCCCCAAATATTTTATTATATACCAATATGTATTGTAATGATCTGATGTATTGTAAATTAAAAAACTAAAAGCAATGACGTCTAATGACAAAATATCACCTCTTGGTGGGGCGATGCTATGCACGGTACTTCTGCGATATCCAGGCAGATTTTGAAGGGTGTCTGTTTTTGATAAGCTTTCCTCTGAGAGGTCCAAGGAGATCGGCCGTGAGTGATGGACTGCCAAGTTGGGATGAGATCGGGTAGAGTGCAGACTAGAAAACGAATCCTCGCCTTCAGCACTTCCTGGTGTCTTCTATACAAGCAAGAATAAAAGAATAAGCACACTTTACAACCCAGAAAAAAAAAAGGAAGAGACTTGATCAAGAAGCCATGAAAGTGGTAGTGGTACTAGTCAATGTCTATTTAGGGTGTGTTCACACTTGTAGTTCGGTTCGCTTGGATTGTTTGGTCTGGACCAAAATAAATAAATAAAAGTTGTTGTCCTGGCCTGCTTCACATTGGCATTTTAACACCGAACCTAAAGGCATAGGGATAGGTTCACAACCTTTTATAACGTAGCCTATATTTAAAGACGGACCTTACTGAACATCCAAAACAATGCTGTGTGCTGCTGGGCTAAATGCGCTCGTTGTATGTGCGTAGCTACATATGATGGTATTTTGACCCGCTGAGAACTCGTGAAGAGCTTATAAAATGTGTAAAGGAGTCAAAACGGTGGCAAGAATCCCTCCGTCACACACACAAAGATCTGCTGCGAGGAGAAAAACAGGTATACTTGACCCTTTTTAGGGTTAATTTTTGTGACATCACACCCTATTTTTGGTTTGTTTACATGTCTTTGGTGCGTGTTGCGTTCAGATTTCATTTAAACCACACCAGAGTTTGCTTGGAAGCGGACCGAGACTCATCCTTTCAGCGGTCTTGGTCTGCTTGTTTGGTGCACACCAAGGTTCAGATGGCTGCATTCACACTTATTCAAATGAACCACCCTAACAAAGCAATTGCACCAGGGTTCGTTTTAAACTAACCAAACATGCTAAGTGTGAACACGCCCTTAAAAGGTAAATAACGTAACTGTCTCATGAATAGCGTTTCTTGCAAACAAATAAAATTGAAAAAAAAAAAGTTGATATTTCAGGTTGCACCAATGCAACATACTGTAACAGCAACTTCAATGAGGTGTGGAAATGATGATAAAATGTTGGTCCAGTCAAAGACGTATGTAAAGACCTGACAGTGATGTTATTGATTTCCTACCTTAGCCAGTGTGATGTTGATAACTTGTGTAGTGCGTCGCCTGCGTGCCGAAGCAGTCAACTTCTTTGCAGAGTCAACAACAAGCTCGCCAATGGAAGTGATGCTGGACTCTAGTTTGCGTTCAAAGGCATTGTTGTGGTCTACTTTACGCTTGCTGCCTTGTTTACTCATCGGCGTGAAGTAGAGAGTCTCCAGGGATTCTGACCCCAAGGCATGGCGTTTAGCAGCCAAGCGCTCAGAACTGCGTACTAGCGGAGTGCTGGATTCACCCGGTATTGCCGATTGACTGCCAATTTAGGAAAACAGGATAATGACACTGTATGAGTTACCTGGAATACTATGTCAGAAAACTGTACAATTGGGCTGGTTTAGTTACCTGTTAGCATTGAGGGAATCATTCAGCTCAAACTCCAAGCTATCGTTGCTGGTGTCCTGACGTTTCTCTGGGACTCTCATGTATTGACATTCTCTATGTCTCATGTCCTCAATGTCATCAGTTACCTTCCTCTGCTCTCGTAGTTGCCTGTCAGCAAAGTCAACCTGAGACCAACACACAATCAATCTCAACAGGAAACTCAATTTCAAAGCTTGTTTTATTTTCAAAGATTGTAAACTAACTTGTGCCTCCAAGCTTTTCACTTTGCCGTTTGCCTGGTCTAGTTCCATGCGAGCCAGCTTCAGTTCCATCTCCAGAGCTTTGACTTCCCTCTTACTGGCCTCAAGCGATTGCTCAAAATTTTTGTTCAGTTCCTGAGCCTCCACCAGCAGCTGCTTTTTACCGTTGTAGTGATTCTTGGCTTTCTCCACCTGAGAAAGAACCATAAGACAGCCATTGAGTTTTTAAATAACGTGATGTCAAACTGGAGCAATTCAGTTGTGCAATGAGGATTCTTCAAAACATCAAAATGCATGAAAGCAACATAGAAAGATGTAACAACACAGACCTGTGCTTTGTAGTGCTCTACTGCTTCCGACTTTGCCTTCAGCTGCTCCAGGAGTTCCTGATTCTGCTCTTCCAACTGTCGGGAAGCCTTTTTAAGAGCAAGGATAGAACCGTTTTGCTTCTCAACCTTCAACTCTAGCTCAGCTCGAATCTTCTGTGAGGCATCACACTCTCTCTGTAGAGACTGGTTTAGAGAAGTCTGATGGCTCCTTTCTTGCCTCAGCATCTCCAAATTCTGCTGGTAGCCATCCATTTGATGTTTGTCGGCATGAAGCTCAACAATTCTCTTCTCCAGATCCTCTTTTGCCTGATGCATCTTGAGGACATCTTTTTCCTTTTGTTGGTACAGCAGTTCTTTCTGCCTAAGATTTTGATCCAAAGACTGCAAACGATGGTCTTTGTCAGTGACCTCACAACTGGCAGTGTCTAGTTGTCTCTGTAGTGTTTCAACCTTCTCTTCAAGAGCTGTGCGGAGATCATCTTCAGACTGTTTGGCCCTTAATTGTTGATTATTCATTTCATCTTGAAGAGAACTTATTTGTGCTTCCCTCTCAGAGGCGAGAGTAGAGACCTCTTGTATTTTAGCCTGAAGTTCAGTTACGTTTTTCTCAAGCTCTCGAGCAGTTTCTCGAAGTTTCTCTTGTTCACAAAACTCCTTTTGAAGCAACAAAAGCTCTGATTCTTTCTGTGAAGCTGTAGTTGTCAGCTCTACCACTTGCGTCTTAAGAGCAGCCATGTTCTCCATTAATGTGTTGTGTTTAACCTCTAAAACAGAAATCTCTTGTTGCTTCTGCACTTCATTGTCCTGGTAACTGCGGATTTTATCATTGAGAGAGGTTACTTCAGTTGACAGATGGTCTCTTTCCTTCCTCACCATCTCCAAATTCTGCTGGTTCCCCTCCAGTTGTTGTATCTCAACAAGAAGCTCATCAATCCTCTTCTCCAAGTCCTCCTTTACCTGATGCATATCAAGAACAGCCTTCTCCTTTTGTTGGCACAGCAGTTCCATCTGATTCAACTTCTGATCCAAAGTCTGCAGAAGTTGGTCTTTGTCTGTGACACCATTACTGACAGTTTCCAATTGTTGTTGAAGGGTTTCTACCTTCTCCTCTAGCTGTTTGCTGAGATCAGCTTCAGACTGTTTGGCCCTTAATTGATCCTTCATCTCATTTTGAAGAGAAGCCTCCCTCTCGGAGGCAAGAGTAGAGACCTCTAGGATTTTAGCTTGAACTTCCCTCACTGTTCTTTCAAGTTCCTCACGCTTGGCTGTCTCAAGCTCCTGAGCCTTTTCTCTAATGTTCGCTTGCTGGTGAAGCTCATTTTGAAGCAAGATAAGATCTGAATTTTTCTGTGAAGCTGTAGCTGTCTCCTCCACCAACTTCTTCTCGAGGGCAGCCATGTTTTCTTTCAACAGGTTGCATTCTACCTCGAAAACAGACATCTCCTGTTGCTTCTGCACTTCAGTGTCCTGGTAACTGCGAATTTTGTCATTGAGGAAGGTTACTTCAGTTGACAGGTGGTCTCTTTCCTTTCTCACCATCTCCAAATTCTGCTGGCACTCCTCCAGTTGCCGTTTCTTATCATCAAGCCTTTTCTCCAGGTCCACTTTTGCCTGATGCACCTCCAGGAAATCCTTCTCCTTTTGAAGGAAAAGCCCTTCCATCTCCTTTAGCTTTTTATCCCGAGACCCCAGCAGATTATCTTTGTCTGCAGCACAGCGATTGAGCGCATCTAATTCTCCTTGTAGGGTTTCTACCTTCTCATCTAGCTGTCTGCGGAGATCATCTTCAGACTGTTTGGCCCTCAATTGATCCTTCATTTCATTTTGAAGAGAAGCCTCTCTCTCAGAGGCAAGAGTAGAGACCTCTAGGATTTTAGCTTGAAGTTCACTCAACATTCTCTCAAGTTCCTCACGCTTGGCTTTCTCAAGATCCTGAGCCTTTTCTCTAATGCTCGCTTGTTGGTGAAGCTCATTTTGAAGCAAGATAAACTCTGACTTTTTCTGTGAAACTGTAGCCGTCTCCTCCACCAACTTCTTCTCAAGGGCAGCCATGTTTTCTTTCAACAGGTTGCATTCTACCTCTAAAACAGACATGTCCTGTTGCTTCTGCACTTCAGTGTCCTGGTAACTGCGGATTTTATCATTTAGAGAGGTTACTTCAGTTGACAGGCAGTCTCTTTCCTTTCTCACCATCTCCAAATTCTGCTGGTACTCCTCCTGTTGTTGTTGTTTCTCAACAACAAGCTTATCAATCCTCTTCTCCAGGTCCTCCTTTACCCGATGCATCTCCAGGACATCTTTCTCCTTTTGAAGGAAAAGCCCTTCCATCTCCTTTAGCTTTTGATCTCGAGACCCCAGCAGATTGTCTTTGTCTACAGCACAGCGATTGACCGCATCTAGTTCTCCTTGTAGGGTGCCTACCTTCTCCTCTAGCTGTCTGCGGAGATCATCTTCAGACTGCATGGCTCCTAATTGATCCTTCAACTCCTTTTGAAGAGAAGCCTCTCTCTCAGAGGCAAGAGTGGAGACCTCTAGGATTTTAGCTTGAAGTTCACTCACCATTCTCTCAAATCCCTCACACTTGGTAGTCTCAAGCTCCTGAGCCTTTTTCCTAAGGCTTTCTTGTTGGTGAAGCTCCTTTTGAAGCAAGATAAGCTCAGAATTTTTCTGTGAAACTGTAGCGGTCTCTTCCACCAACTTCTTCTCAAGGGCAGCCATATTTTCTTTGAAAAGGTTGAATTCTACCTCTAAAACAGACATCTCCTGTTGCTTCTCCACTTCAGTGTCCTGGTAACTGTGGATTTTATCATTTAGAGAGGTAACTTCAGTTGACAGGTGGTCTCTTTCCTTTCTCACCATCTCCAAATTCTGCTGGTACTCCTCCTGTTGTTGTTGTTTCTCAACAACAAGCTTTTCAATCCTCTTCTCCAGGTCCTCCTTTACCTGATGCATCTCCAGGACATCTTTCTCCTTTTGAAGGAAAAGCCCCTCCATCTCCTTTAGCTTTTGATCTCGAGACCCCAGCAGATTGTCTTTGTCTGCAGCACAGCGATTGACCACATCTAGTTCTCCTTGTAGGGTGCCAACCTTCTCCTCTAGCTGTCTGCGGAGATCATCTTCAGATTGCTTGGCACTCAATTCTTGGTCCTTCATCTCATTTTGAAGATAAATAACTTGAGCCTCTCTCTCAGAAGCAAGAGTGGAGACTTGTAGGATTCTAGCTTGAAGTTCACTCACTGTTCTCTCAAGTTCCTCACGCTTGGTAGTCTCAAGCTTCTGAGCCTTTTCTCTAATGCTTTCTTGCTGGTTAAGCTCGTTTTGAAGCAAGAGAAGCTCAGACTCTTTATGTGAAGCTGTAGTTGTTGCCTCAGCCAACTGGTTTTGTAGAGAGGTCAGGTTTTCCTGCAGCGCATTGTGTTGGGTCTCTAAGACAGACATTTCTTGTTGTTTCTGCACTTCATTTTCACTGTAACGGCAGATCTGCTCTTTAAGAGATGTTACCTCCACTGACAGAACCAGCATTTCCTCTTGTTTTTCTGATGCGGTTGAAGAAGCAGAGTGAAGCTCTTGCTGAAGTTTTTTAACAGTTGCCTCATGCTCCATGCGATTTGATTTGAGCATTTCGTTTATCTCAATGTTTTGTTCCTTCACAAGCTTCAACTCATGGTCAACAGAGTCATACTCGTTCCTCAGATTTCTGATTTCTTCATCTTTCAGGGAAATCTGCTCAGACAGTTCCAGAATGTGAGTTTGGAGGCTTTCGATTTTAGTCAAAGCCTGACTAACCTGGATCTCTCCCTCAGTTTTCTCCTGTCTGAGAACATTTATTTGCCCTTGAAGGTCTCCAATGGCCTGCAGATGCTCATCAAGCTCCTGCTGCGATATGCATGCCTCCTTTTTCAAGGAATCATTCTCTGCTAACACTTTTTGATGCTCCTCCAGCTTCTTCTCATATTCTTGAACGGTGCTCTTGGCGCTTTGCAACTCAACAATGAGGCCATTTAGGGCGTCCTGCTGTGATGCCCTCTCCACTTCCAAACCCTGGATCTCAGCATGCAGAGCATGAACCATCTTGTCTAAAGAGAAAACCTTCCCCTCCAGCTCTTCTCTCTGTTGGCGGAGGTCCGCAGAGATTTTGATCTCCACTGTCAGCTGCACTTCCACCTGCTGTAGACGAGAAACATCACTTTCAAGAGCTGATATCTGCGCAGTGAGCATTTCCTTCTGACTCCGTAGGGCCTCCTCCAGTGTTTCTCTCTCCAAACGGATGCTGTTGACAGACTGCTCCAGATCGAACACAACCATCTGTAGTCTTCTGGTTTCCTTTTCAAAAGAGGCTCTCTCCTCAGCCAACAAAGCCTCAACTTCCGTCTTCTCCTTCACAAGACGGGAAATAGTGTCCTGAAGCTCAGCAAGTTTAAGAGTCAGATCTGCCAGCTCCTGTTTAAGTTTCTCCCACTGAGAAAAAACAAAAATTAAAAATGTTAGTTAACAATTGGTCAATTCCATTAAGAGGTTTTAAAGAATATTTTCATCAGAAAACAAAACATAGCCCCATGTAAACATTAATGCCAGAAGGACAGAACATCTCACCTCCATGATGGGTCCCAAAACCTCTCCTCTCTCCTGAGACTGAGCTTTTTGGAGTTCATCCTCCAGAACGGAGATCTTTCCTTGAAGGATCTGCACTTGCTCACTCAGACACTCCTGCACAGGATGAAGTTTATACAGATTAATAAAAACCAGTCAGGGAGAGTACAAAGCAAAGAAACACAACATGATTCATTGAATTGAAAATTAACACACCTTGTGTGTGACGGCCTCATTCAACTCATGCTCGAGAAACTCCTTTCGGCTCCTCCATTCAGCCAGTGATGATTCATGGGCCAGTGTGAGTTTGGTAACTTCCTCCTCAGCTCTCGCCAGCTGAGCGAACGTGTTTCGCACCTGATAAATTCAGTGTGAGAGAGGAATCAGTTTTAAACAGGTTAGCAAGACAGAAAGGAGGGGGTGGAATTGTATCTTACCTGAGCAGCAAAAGTTTCGTTCTCCTCCATTAATTCGTCAATCTTTCTGTCCTTCTGAGAGTTATCGGTTTTTAAATCTTGGCACTGCTTTACAACCTCGTGCACTCTGCGGAGAAGACTGTACAAGAAAAAAAAAAACAGCTTTACAAGTCTCATTTGTTAGCATTCGTTAATGCATTAACTAACATGATCAAGCAATACATTTCATAGCATTTATTAACCCTTATGAGCCCACACAGACTAGGGATGGGCAACAGTGATCAAGTACTCGAACGTGACAGCGACAATTGATCATGAAAACAATGATCGCCCTGACTTTAAAAAAAATATTTGTCTATTTTTCTGATTGGTTATTGCAGCATTCAGGTGGTAACTGAGGTTTGATTGGTTAGCGTTAGACAGCACGCCTTCCAGACCGGCGAAATAAAGTGAAACTGAAGTGCGCACTGCAGTGATGCCTGGAATCACTGTGATCATGAAATACAGTTAAGTGCAAGATGTACAGCGCTAATCTGTCATATACATCGCATTATAATGAAAACAAGATTGTAATAGAATGTTGTAAATTATCTGTGCTTTAGTTCCCCGTGTATCAGCTGTTAAAGGAAATCCACAAGCGCGGTGAAAAGGACCGCATCCGCGTCCTTTTCTGCAGATGCAAGTAGCAAGATTACTTTTATGTTGTCTATATCTGATTACTCTCATATAGACACATTTGGTTGAGTTTATTTAACCGGCTAGTTAAGCGCTGACGTTACCAACTGGTGTTCATTCTCTTCTGTTTCAGCTCGAATGCAATGCCTGACATTATCGACTCTGGGTTATTTGAGATGGTTATATTCTTTTTAGATAGGCTATTTCTCTTTCAAAAGCATTGATGATATAAATGCAGCAACGTTATTTCGTTCTCATATTTTTAACAGTAGACCTATGTTTTATTTAAAGTTGTTTCTCATTATGCCTTCGAAAACGCACAGTGATGTCTGTCACTTTGATCAGGAAAAATAAAATTAAGTGCAAAATGTGCAGAGCCATGTACATAATATTATAATGAGAACACAATTGTAATAGTGTTGTAAATTATCTGTGCTTTAGTTGCCCGTGTATCGGCGTTGTTGTTAAGGGAAGAGCGCATTCAAATTGTGTAAAAACTAGCACGGCCAAGTTCACGTGCACATTCGCGTCCTTTTGTGCTGATGCAAGTAGGTACACTGATTAATCTAATATAGGGTGCATTTGGTTGAGTTTATAAACCTGCTAGCAAAGCTATGTAGGGTGCTGTTTATTTACAGTTTCAGTTCAATTACAATGATATGATTGATTGGGTTATTTGAGACGTTTTCTAAAAAATTAAAAACATCTAAAAACAAAACCATTTATGCATCATAATCTAGCAGTTATTTTTTCTAGTCATATGTTCTTGTTTTCATAGACATGTGATGTTTGTATTTGTCAACATTAATTTTCGTAACACTCTTAAAATAGTTTCATATATCCATGACAGAGACGCCCAGCCCCCAATTACTCAAGTACTCGTTTTTGAGACCTATCGATGATCGAAAAGAGAAACTGACAAAAATTCCCATCCCTAACACAGACATGCTTAGGCCCTGTTTACACCTAATATTAAGATGTTTCGGTTGATCGGATCACAAGTGGACAACGCTAAATAATATGTGAGATGGTGGTCCAGTGGGTTAAATCATGGAACTGATATGCAGAAGGTTGCTGGTTCGATCCCAGCGGTCACCACCACTGAGTCCTTGAGCAAGGCACTTTACTCCATGTTGCTCCTGGGGGATTGTCCCTGTAATAAGGGCACTGTAAGTCGCTTTGGATAAAAGCGTCTGTCAAATGCATAAATGTAAATACAGGTGTAATTGGGGTCTAAAACACTTTGAGCTGGTCCACTTTCTACCACTTCCTGAGGTAGTCAAAAACACATTCAAACGTTGTGTAAAATGTGTTCAAACAGCCAAAAAAGACCATCTACTCCACCTAATATGTCGGCTGAAGACCTAAAATGGTTTTAGGACAAAAGCTGCTGCTCTCTGTATGTTTTTCAGCCATCCATGAGCCCATTAGATCTGAAAAAAACATACATTTACCCGCCCATAAACCCTCCCCTTGAAGAAATCAGGACAGAAGTGGTCGAAAGTGGACAAAAGAGATTAATTAAAATACCAGGTGTAAACAGGATTGTGTCTCCCTCGTCTACTTGTGATCTGATCGATCAAAACGCATCTTCAAAGTCAACCTTAACCTTCTTGCGCCTCACCTCTCGTTCTTCTCCTGCAGCTCCAGCAGAGCAGCTTTATGGTCTTTCTCCAGTTCTCGTTGTTCTTTCAGCATTCGGTCCACCCTATGCTGCAGCTGGATGATCAGACCCTCTGTGTGCAAAAGAGAGAGAAATTCAACCAAATTCACACCAGAGTTATTTCATTCACTCTAGACGGCATAAAGGATACCTTTTTCTGAGATTATGTTGAACTGATCGGCCAGTTCTTTCTCCAGCTCGTCTCTCACGTCTCCCTCATGTGCCAATTCTTTCCGGAGTCTCTTCAACTGGAATTGTGGTGTGTTCATTACATCCTGCACTGGAGAGCTGGAGATCAAGGACGTACAGGTATTATTTGGGCAATTGACATTCAGAGAATTTTCATAAAAGCGAAATTTTGCAAAGCAACAAATCAGTACAGACTTGCTGCTTAAAAGGACTATGCTGTCATTGAGTTAATGCCTAATCGACAGCATTTGTAGTTCAGAATTCATTGAATGGGCACTTTTCCCGGATGAGCGTTTGCACATTAACCAGAGCGAGAGCAAGAGCCCAACAACAAGCTTCGTTCAGGTTTTACGGAAGCCGTCGGCAGCGCTGTCATTTTGTTTTTAGACCACGAAATCAAAAATGTCACTAAAGAAGTGTTTTTTTTGTTGTGAGGGAAAGATAACGTTGTTCAACTTCCCAAATAACCCAGCGTTAAGGAAACAGTGGATGCAGTTTGTTTATCCGGAGCAGCAATGGAGTTCTGCAAGTGTGTTTGTTTGTTCCCAGTCATGAGTAGAAACCTCAGACGGTGAATGAAACTGCATCAAATGTCTGTGTTTGGTTGGCAATCGGTGCGTAAGAGCATATAATGTGAACAACACGAACGTATGTGAATCGAATTATCCAGGGATAATGCCATGATGTATTGTTTGTGTGTGACTTTAGCTTCGCCCACTGCACGCCTTCACAAACTCGGCTGTTCTTGGAAAGAATCGGTACAGAGTATCTGTCTTTTATAAATATGATAAAACTAAAGACTCTACGGAGTCTTCTTTGAGCTGTAAAGTCAATTTTTTAATCGTTTTAGGGCTTTTGGATTTATGGCATTGCTCGGTCATGGCAAAAAAGTTGTACAATTTGTACATAACTTTGCACAGATAAGGTTAGTTAACCATTTTTCACAATACAATCATGTTAACTTGGGAGATAAAAAGTGGAGAAATAAACATGTGTTGATTGAGATTAACTTGTACTGAACATTTCATAAACTTAAATTGATGTTATTGTAAACAAAAAGTATTTTCAATTAGTACCATCTTACTTCCATAGGCATCACTGATAATACAGTTATAACTTTCTGAAGCCGTGACTCATTTGACATTTCTGATTGTTTTAGTGAAGAAGCCATTTTGTCCTTCACCATGGGATCAGCACAAAAGACACTGACCTGTCCGAGCTGGAAGCCACTGTGCAAAGCTCTTGAAATTGAACTCTGGGAAGCCGTGGGAACCGGCCGACGACTGGAGACTCCTCATCAGTGTACATTAAAGAGCTGCTGCTGCTCCCACCACTGGAGTTCACAACGTTCATAACAGCTACACAGACAGATGATTGATGAGCAAAGATTACATTTGGTGTAAATATTACAGATGTCACCACTTTTCCAGTGGATTGATCACATTAAGAATTGATTTTTAGATTACAGGTTTTCTGAAATGTTATGTTTAAATATGCAAAAGAGACATGATCTAATTAAATATGCACTCATTTGCATAATTTCCAGAACAGAAATCCACTCATTGGATAAAGCCAGATTCAAAAGAAGCATTTGGTTGAAATAAATATAAGATTTTTACAGATGGAATTAATTAGGAAATTAGGAACACATCTGTAAAGTTTGATGTGTGTAAAGCTGCTGAAATGGAGATTTCTGACATTTAAACATACACTATATTGCCAAAATAGTTGGGGGGTTGGGGATTATGGTGTGGGGTTGTTCTCCAGAAAGGAACTCTTAATGCTTCTACATACCAAGACATTTTGGACCATTTCAGGCTCCAAACTTTGTGGGAACAGTTTGGGGATGGCCCCTTCCTGTTCCAACATGACTGCACACCAGTGCACAAAGCGTCAGTCCATAAAGACATGGATGAGTGAGTTTGGTGTGGAGGAGCTTGACTGGCCTGCACAGAGTCCTGACCTCAATCCGATAGAACACCTTTGGGATGAATTAGAGCGGAGACTGAGAGCCAGGCCTTCTCGTCCAACATCAGTGCCTGACCTCACAAATGCGCTTCTAGAAGATTTCCCATAAACACACTCCTAAACCTTGTGGAAAGCCTTCCCAGAAGAATTTAAGCTTTTATAACTGCAAAGGGTGGGCCAACTCCATATCCCGGATTAAGAATGGGCTGCCATTAAAGTTCATGTGCATGTAAAGGCAGGCGTCCCAAAACATTTGGCAATATAGTGTATGTGTTGTAATTGCAGTGTCTTGCCTTCATTTACTCTTAAACATTATCCATTTCACTCTCGAAAACACTGACGCACAGTCAATAATGCTGAATAATGAAAATGTGTTAAACTTACAGTCTTGGTCTAGAAACTGATCTAAGCCTTCGTCTAAAGACAAACCATCAGCGTCATCTTTAACGAAACGAAACAGGGCTGTAATCTCCGACTGACACAGACAGAGAGAAAGAGACACAAAAGAATCTTCGTTAAAGAGCGACAATTTCAAAATGAGTCAGAGCATTCAATATTTGTTGCAGTAGCACTAGATATAGAGCTACTGCAAGCAAAGCATCTAGCAGTCGTTAGCAAAGACTCACCACCTGTATTCTTGAATCCGAGGGTAACATGTTGCCCTTTTTAAAACTGCAGTAACAAAGCAGAAGCACCACCTGTGCACAAATAAAAACACAACATTGCATATCACAAATACACACTGCATTTCATTAAAAGGAAAAATTCACCTCAAAATGCATTTACATGCGTCCCATGTATAAGTGACCACAGCAGGCAAGACCCAAAAATTGTGAATTCAAAAAGTATTTTTACAATATTTTTCACACAAAGCTTCAGAAAACAGTCGTATGAACCACTTGACACATATTCAACATCAAGGGTTGTACAGAAAATTCAACAACAGCATATATGTTTGAAAGAGGCCTTAAAGGGGTGCTATGATGCTTTTTAATGTTGTCCTCTACCTTTAGGCGTTTAATAGCTCAGTCTCTCACAAAAGGTTAAACAACAAGCAGCCCTTTAAAGGATTAGTTCACTTCAAAATTAAAATTCTGATAATTTACTCACCCCCATCTCATCCAAGATGTTCATGTCTTTCTTTCTTCAGTCGAAAATAAATTAAGTTTGAGGAAAACATTCCAGGATTTTTCTCCACACCATTGACTTCAATGGCAACCAACGAGTTGAAGATCCAAATCAATGCAGTTTCAAAGGAAGGGTTTCAGAGGCTCTGCACGATCCCAGACGAGGAATAGGGTCTTATCTAGCAAAACCATCGATTGTTTTTTTTGTTTTTTTACATTTATATAATTTTTAACCTCGAATGCTTGCTCAACTTCGGTGTTGTGCTTCTTCATGACCCAAGACGTCACGTTGGAAAGGTCACGGCCATGACGTAGGTGGAAGTAACCGAACCAGTGTTAAAAACAACAATGTCAAATGATTTTGAAGTTGGAGGAGAGCATGAGATGGATTTTTTCGGCAATGGGTCGGTACTTCCACGTACGTCACAGACGTGACCTTTCCAATGTGATGACATCATGCGTCTTGAAGAAGCACAACACCGAAGTCAAGCGTTTGTGGTTAAAAAGTATCTAAATATAAAAATTTTTTTGAAAATGACAGATGGTTTGGCTAGATAAGATTCCTCGTCTGGGATAGTGCAAAGCCTCTAAAGCCCTTTGAAACTGCATTGATTTGGACCGTCCATTATAAATGGTAAATGGAATGCATTTATATAGCGCTTTCAACAGACCAATGGCCATCCAATTGCCTCACATTCGCCCATTCACACACCGACGGCGGTGTCAGCCATGCAAGGCGCCATCCAGCTCGTCGGGAGCAGCTGGGGTTAGGTGTCTTGCTCATGGACACCTCAACACTTGGTCAGGTGGAACCGGGGATTGAACCACCAACCTTCCTGTTTGTAGACAACCTACATGAGCCACTGAGCCACTGCCGCCCCTATTATATATATGGAGAAAAATCCTTGAATGTTTTCCTCAAAAAACTTAGAGATAGTTCACCCAAAAATGAAAATTAGCCTATGATTTACTCACCCTCAAGTCATCCGAGGTGTATATGACATTCTTCTTTCAGACTAATAAAATCTGAGTTATATTAAAATGTTCTGGCTAATCCAAGCTTTATAATAGCAGTAATAGTTGCTCTGTTTTTGAGGTCCATAAAAAAATCCATCTGTCCGTCAAATAACGTGCTCCACGCGGCTCCGGAGTGTTAATAAAGGCCTTCTGAAGCGAATCGATGCGTTTGTGTACGACAAATATCCATATTTAAACATTTATTTCATTTTTTTCTATGGCTCTGCGTCAGCCGTCCCCGCACCACCACTTCCGGCACGATTATAGATATATACAAAGATGCCTCATTAGTGCCTGCGCGGATCGGTCAAATGAGGCATCTACGTATATATAATATAATAATAATGAGATATTATATATATATATATATATATATCTGATCACGGCAGTTTTTTTTAACCTTATTCGCCGGAAGTTATGGCGCTGGGAATACTGATAAGAGGTAAAAAATAAATACTGTTCGGTTTCTCTCAGAAACCAATTGTTTCGTGTCTTAAGACATCAATGTGTCGCCACGAGCTGCATGGTTTAAAGGGTAACTTCAGTGATTTAGCATTAAGCTTTGTATCAGTAGAAACCCCATTGTATATTTGAATTATGGTACTTTCCCCCCTCATATCCCCCTGAGATGAGAAAATTATGCATTTTATTTCTGGAAAAATTCTTCCAATGAAGCAAACATCGTCATTTTACGTCATCAGAGGATTTTTTTTGGCCAGAGGTTAAAAACTACAGCCAGTAGAGGGAGCGCTCACAGGGAAGAGATCTCACGCACAGATTGTAAATGCGCTCGGCTCGAGCTCATAACGGAGCGGTGCAGAGCAAAGTGAGTGTTTCAACTTTTTAATGAATTCCTATGAGAGTTTAGCTTCCATATGCGTTCAGAAAACACGCCAGACTGGACACACGCTGAGAATGACAGCCGCGCTTACCTCAGCCACTACTTCCCTCTCATGATGAATGAGATCTGACTCCTCCTGCTGTGTTTGTCCTGTGACTTTCGTTCAGCTCACTCACACTTTATTGAAAATACATGTTCGGGTTTTAATTGTAGTGTTTATTCTCTAACTGAACAAAATTATTGTATCATTATGAAGAAAACAACGCTGGGGGCGGTGTAGGGCAGCGAAGCAAGTGCATTCTGGGAGTTGTTGTCTTTCATCCAAATGAGAAATACATTTTCTGTCTTTTCTCAGTCTAGAAGGCACCAAATTCAAAAATAATTTCACATTTCTACTATATAAATGACACAGTTTAAATACACATTCATCTTCCCAGCGCTGAAGTGACCCTTTAATAAGGATTCGTATGTCTATTGCTCTCATATTTTAAAATATCCCCATTGACATGCATTATACGACTATCACACTGCAACGTTTGGAGTTAAAAATCTTCATTTGTGTTCTACTGAAGAAACAAAGACACCTACATCTTGGATGCACTGGGGGTAAGCAGATAAACAAAGATTTCGTTTTTGGGTGAACTATCCCTTTAATTTCTTTTACACTGAAGAAAGAAAGACATGAACATCTTGGATGAGATGGGGGTGAGTAAATTATCAGGAAATTTTCAATTTGAAGTGAACTAATCCTTAAAAATAGCATAATACGGGCACTTTAAAGTTACATTCTAACATCCCCCCCTCCCATTTAGAGCACAAATACCTTGGCAAGCTGAAGCTCCAGGTCAATCCCTTGATTGATTTTCTGTAAGATGAGGGTACTTTGTCTTTTGGTGAGGTTAAAGTCATCTGCATATGGAAAAGAGAAGTTTTAACCTTGCACAAGAATCATGTAAACATTACGTGCATGGTCATGACAGGTGTTGAGATTTCTACATTTAAATCGCCCAAGTTACTTTTTAGGTAAAAGCCTTGCCACAAATTTTTAAAGAGGGACAAGTAAAAATAGTTTTCTGCAAAATTGAGACACAAATGAGTCAATAGAGCATAATGTCACTACTACAACACATCTCATTCCTTTCATAATGTAAAAAAAAACAACAACAGACATGGTACAATCAAGAAATTGTAGAAAGAAAAACACAAGCACAGATTTTAAACTCACCATGTAAAACGCACAAGATGCCTTCCAATTGCTCATACAGGGATAAAGCGGTAAAATCCTTAAATTTATCCTTCCTGCTTCTACAGTAATAGATGATGCATTGGTCAGAGGCAAATTAAGTTGCAAGTTATCATGGCATTTCTTTATGACCATCTGAAAATAACAACTCACAGTTTGCAGCAGATCTCCAGGAGTCGAATCCCATTTCTCATACTAAAGAAGTCCCAGATTGGCTTCTCGGGAAACATGGCATTCATCTGTCAAAAGAACAAACGTCAATATAAAGATCTATTGAAACTTTACAGGGGGAAACATTAGAAATGTAAAACACACATTACAAACTGTCTTACCCATGTCAAAAGTGGTCCTGCATTGGTCCTGTTGAACTTCATGGCGGACTCTATAAACACATTTTAAACGTGTTGTCATTAAACCAGGAAAAAGTCATTCAGACTACGAAGTGTGCTAATGTTCACATTTATATTGTCTACTTCTGTACAACAGATACTGTACCAGCCCACAGAGAACATTTCTTCAAGGACACAGAATGACATTTGATTATTTTAATCATAACAAACAAAACGTAAACCTATGACACTATCCGTGAACGTTGGTGCACATACAAAACCTTAATATATGCTGAGCAAATAAACACAAATATAATTTAGCTTTAGAGTATGATTATGCTCAACCGGTAAGTTTTTGATTTGTTTGTTTACTCTGCAACGTTTTGCCCGCTAACTTTACAAATGTTTAAACAACATGTCGACCGTGGCAGAAATACTATCCTCATAAAACAACCAATAACGCTGAATACACTTATATATTTATATGAATTAATTAGGTGTTTTACCGTGATTTCGGGGTGAGACGAAGCAAAGACACACATCGAATCCCTCGCTGAAACGTTTTCAAATTCAAAACTCACAACGTCAAACTGAATCTGAACTGCTATTGGTTATCACGTGATGACGTATGTCACAGTAGCCAATGGACGCGCAGCTTCTTCCGCGACGCCCTTTGTAGGAAGTCTTTCAAAAGTCTCCGTTTCGAACGAAATACATCTCCCAGAATGCAATACTATACCAGTTGTTTCCATGGTAACTTTGTTGCGTGACCCTAAACTTACGATAATGGTGATGACAATTGTAGAAAATTATTCGTTTATTTGTGTTTACATTTAAATTTTTACTCTAAGTAAATCTATATTCTATATGTAACGTTACTTCAACTTATTTTCTAGATCAATTGTACTCTTACATCTGATTGCTATTTGTTTTGTTTTTTTTGTTTTCAATTTTCAATGTTTTTGTTTTGTTTTTGCAGTCTGGGGATCAGGGCATATTTGGATTTCCAGTGGACTTTTCTTTTAAGAACCTCCACACAATTACAGGTGTGTTTCTAGAGTACATACATTTATATATTTGTTTGAAGCTTTTGTTTACATCACACTCCTTAATCTTTTCGTCAGGATTCATTTTCTGCTGTTTCAACAGTAGTTAGACATTCGAAACACATTTTATTTCCCTAAATGAGGCTCGTTTTAGAGTGAAACGAAATACAATTGGCCGATGCTTTAACGAGTCATTAATTTGAGCCGGATCTTTCCTATGAATCGGTTTGAGCGGTTTTGACTGTTGGTGGGAAAACTTAAAGGATTAGTTTACTTTTAAATCAACTTTTGCTGATAATTTACTCACCCCCATGCCATCCAAGATGTCAATGTCTTTCTTTCTGCAGTCAAAAAGAAATTAAGGTTTTTGCTGAAAATATTCCAGGATTTTTCTCCATGTAATGGACTTCAATGGGCTCCAAACGGTTCAAGGTCCAAATGACAGTTTCAGTGCAGCTTCAAAGGGCTTTAAACGATACCAGACGATGAATAAAGGTCTTATCTAGCGAAACGATCAGTTTCTGTGAGAAACTGAGCAGTATTTATGCTATTATTTTACCTCTTATCAGACAAACGTGATAATCTCTGAGCTCCGCCATAACTTCCGCTAAGTGAGGTCAAATACAAGCCTGGTCATAGATGTATACGTAGATGCCTCATTAACGCCTGCACGGATCAGTAGAATGAGGAGTAGAATGATCTACGATCGATATGTCTATGACCACACTCGTATTTGACCTCACTTAGCGGAAGTTATGGCGGAGCTCAGAGATTATCACGTTCGTCTGATAAGAGGTAAAATAAAAGCATAAATACTGCTCGATTTCTCGCAGAAACTGATCGTTTGGCTAGATAAGACCCTTATTCATCGTCTGGTTTAAAGCCCTTTGAAGCTGTACTGAAACTGTCATTTGGACCTTGAACCATTTGGGGCCCATTGAAGTCCATTATATGGAGAAAAACCCTGGACTGTTTTCATCCAAAACCTTAATTTATTTTCGACTGCAGAAAGAAAGACATGGACATCTTGGATGGCATGGGGGTGAGTAAATTATCAGCAAAAGTTTATTTAAAAGTGAACTAATCCTTTAATAGCTGATATCCCTTACAAAATTAACCATGGTTTTATTGTAGTAAAAATGTTACTACATAGACCAGTAAAAATATTTTTTTGGCTAATTGAATACCATTTATATAACTACAGTTTTACCACAAATGGTTAAACTGTGGTTAGAGAAGCAAAACCATGGTTAATTTGCGGTTACCATGGTTTTACTACAATAACCATGTTTTTTTGGTTTTATTTGTAGTAAAACCATGGTTTATTTTCGTAAGGGATGTTACCCCCCAAAAAAGTGATTTATCAACACATAAATAAAATAAAAAAACAGAATATATATATAGGTTTATTAGACAATTTTTTAGATATCTCCTAAAATATTATCACTCTGTGTACAAATATTGCATGCTGTGCATTGCTTTTCCTCTGACGCACTATTTACTTGATCTCTTTCCATCCCTTCTTCTTCTTCAGACGTTCTTTCTGATGGGCCTAATCCAAACTTTCGTCTGCCAAAGTGCAACTCAGAGCAGAAGTTCCTCAGCCGGACGCTCAGACTCAACAACAACTCCATCTCAGACTTGGCGGGTCTGACTGACACTATCTCTGCTCTGTTTGCTGAGCCAACACATCTGGCCTGGCTCGACCTCTCCTTCAATGAGATTCAACACATTGACCCAGTGTGCACTTTACCACCCATGTCTAACATACAATTTGTGTGTAACTGGGGCATGTGAATGATGTATAGCTACTAGAGGATCTACAATGACATGTCATTCTCTCTCTTTCTGTCAGGTCCTCACTCAACTTAAAGAGTTGCGTTTGTTGTATCTCCATGGAAATCACATTCATAAGATGTCGGAAGTGGATAAACTTGCGGTGTTGCCGTCACTCCAGACCATCACTCTGCACGGAAACCCCATAGTGACAGAGCCTGACTACAGGTATGGTTGAAGGTCAAAGGTCAGTTAGGCCCTGTTTACACCTGGTATTATGATGCGTTTTGGTTGATCGGATCACAAGTAGACGAGAGAGACACATTCCCGTTTACACCTGGTGTTTGAATCCGTCTCTTTTGTCCACTTTCAATCAATTCTGTCCTGATTTCTTCGAGGGGAGGGTCTATGGGCGAGGAAAATGTATGTTTTTTTTTCAGATCTTTCGATCTAATGGACAAAATAAGATCACACAATTTACAAATGAACAAAAACACAGAGCATCAGCTTTCATTTCTGCTCTGACAGACACAAGACCAGCCGAACGCTGTGATTGTGTGTTAGAAATCAGGAATGGTGAGAGAACTTTGTGCTCGGTACATTTTTCATCTTCAAACCAAACTTGGGTCTTCAGCCGACAAAGATGTAGCGACAATGAGTCAGATAAAATAATAACTCAACGGGGAATTTGAATTAAAATAAAAGAGACTCGAATTGCACTATAATTTATAAATAATTCAGAATTAATGTTTACACCTTAACTTATTCGTCCACCGATATGTGAGAACTTAAAGGGGAGTCTGTTAAAGGGAAACAAGTCTCTGTAGCTCAAATGAATGAATTAATGAATTCATAGGGAATTTTGCGAGAGTCTAATGTACAGCCGGGCAAATGACTCTTCCAACGTTCATTTGAACGGGCCGTAAATATCAACTCTGCAGCGGATATTAATATCCGAACAATAGTGAAACACTATTTAACAGCCAGGTAACTTAGATCGGCAGTTCAAGACATTAAATTCATAAGCACATAACACAAGAACAGTTATCTTTGACTACAAACGAAACTTTATTGATTACTCTAACACATCAAACTAATATCTAACATAAACACACGCACTCACACATTCATACGTTGCAGAAAGGAAGAAAGTGAGGAAAGAATAAGAGAGAGAAATTACGAAATCCCAAGCAATGTACATTTATGACACATGACCTGAAGAAACCATTGATCAGTAATTCATCCTCCTATCGTTTCTTAGGCGGGGTTATTACATTTGATCTAATGCACCATTTCAGCTTAAAATCTAGAGGTATTATTTGCGTTTGTCTCACGTGTGTCGTCTGACAAAGGCTGCCCTTTTGGTCCTGGCTGGAGAGGGTTCCCTCGGGTCTTTGATTCGCTGAAGGTCTGGTCGTGTCTTTGATTGACGTCTTGGGAAGCCAATCACGTGGCGTGTTTGGCGGCTGGCTGAAAGTCTTGTGGCGTTGTCCGAAGTTTAAGCACGCTGTTGGAAACTTGTTGAGTAACTTTGCGGCGAAACTTAACAGAACGCGACTTAACGAAAAGAAAATAAACTTTAAGTAAAAGAAAGGAAAGTGAGAGACGAGCAGATGGCCTGAATGAACTCTGTTAACCCATTTTCTCTGATGGTCTGTTTGGCGGATTCTGGAACCGCGCTGGACAGCTCTTGACTGAACAAAGAACAGAACGTGAACACTCGTGAACACCAACGTGAACACGCGTGAACACCCAGCGGTGAACGTCTCGCGAACAACACACTCTCTCTTCGAACCAAAAAAAAAAAACCTACAGTCTTCAGCTGTGGTCTGAGGTTAAAACTCAAATTTGTCCATCCCCTGGATGGGTTCTGGCCAATTAGGATTCAGGGGTGACTGTCTCCACCCCTCCCATACAATTGGATTATCTATAGTCATTTAGTTTCCTGCTCTTAAGCAGAGAGTAAAGTTAGACCTAATTTCTTACTATAAGGACATTATTAATTCTATAAAGATTTCATTCAGCTCATCTGTTTTATCATATCATTACAAGCACAACGGTATCAAAAACGGTGTCTTTTCATCCACTCATTCAATAGTTACATAATTGCATGAATTTGGGAATGATCTACATGCATACTAGTCCCGTGCATCAGTTGTAAACACGCTAACAAACTATGTCAAAGGCTATTTGAATGAAAGTCCAATAATCATACTCTTATACATTCTCTGTAACATTTTCTGGAAGTTTGCAGTTTTAAACTGTGTCACTTGGAGTTCATTTAGCAGTCCTTGAAAAGGACAGAGACTTGTTTGTTTCTTTGTCTTGCGATCACAACGAGTCTTTGTCCTCTTTTATTTTAATTCAAATTCCCCGTTGAGTTATTATTTTATCTGACTCATTGTCGCTACAAAGATTAAATCCCGTCTGGCTAGCACACTTCCCATAATGTTTACGCAGAGAGCAGACGGTCTTTTGTGGCTGTTCAAACACATTTGACCTCATGAGCGTTTACACTATGAAAGCAATCCGGTCGAATGTGTTTTCGACTACCTCTGGAAGTTTAGCCCCCTTTACACCTGCATTTAGCGTCGTCCACTTCTGATCGATTGACCAAAACACATCTTAAAGGGATAGTTCACCCAAAAATAAAAATTAGCCCATGATTTACTCACCCTCAAGCCATCCTAGGTGTATATGACTTTCTTCTTTAAGACAAATACAGAGTTATATTAAACATGTCCTGGCTCTTTATAATGGGAGTGAATGGGAGCCCAAAAAAGTACATCCATCGATCCTAAACACTCCACACGCAGGGTTCCAACGCTTCTTGAAAGTACTTGAATTTCAGACACATGGATTCAAGGCCTGGAAAGTACTTGAAAACAAACATAGTTCACACCGCAAGTCTTAAAGCTACACTGTGTAACTTTTTTAGTTTATTCTTAGCTAAAAACACTTAGTTCTTTCAAAAATATATGTCCTCATTAATGTATATTTACTTCTTTCAAGTAATAAAGTATTCTCGTAAGTTTTTAATATGCCATTGAAAATACATACAGGTAAGGGGTTCGAATGGGGGTCGCCATGTTGCCCCTCCATCTTGAAAGTACATTAGCCAAAGAGGGACATACCCGTAAATTCAAGCTTCGTCTTTCGCGTTTTAACACTCGATGGCACCGTGTCGAATGTAAAGAGGGGGATTGCTGGATTGAACTGGAAGCCATGTTAATCTTGGACTAAATTGGCCACCGTAGGAGTTAAAACTAAATCGGAATTGGGAGGAACAGAAACTAATATTTACTGGATGGTCATATACCTTTTCACCGTTAGATGGGGGGAAATATCACACAGTGTAGCTTTAATGCTCAATTCTAGTTTTTTTGCTCAGATCCGATTTTTTGTTTGGCTGTTCACATTACGTTTTAAAATGTGGCCTATATGTGATTCCAGTGTGAACTGTTTGAGGTTTCAAACTAACCAGCATGCGCAAAAGAACAATAACAATGAACCTTAGAAGCAGCACGCTGTTGCACTAAAGTTCGGGAGGTTATGGAGGAAATTTAAATTTACCTTCAAGACTCTTCACCTTCCTTTGGCACTGAAGCCACGTTCTTCTGTGTCCCCGTTCTTCCATTTCGTGTGCTATTTTTTCAAAAACGGAGCGGTTACGGTAGGATCCTTCTAGTTTAGCTTGAATTGAATTATCTCCCCATAAACTAATTAGGTCTAACACCTCACTCTCCCTCCAGTGACTCGCTCTATCGTTGTTCTCCATATCTAGTCAAGTTTTTAATGTTACTGTCTGTGTCTGTTGTGTCTAGGGCTAACTCGCCGGCGCATAATTGTGACAAATGTCGACGTAGATTGACGTAAAAGTCGCATCAAACCCGCCTTGGTTGTTCACACTGAGGCCGCATTGAAAAAAATCTGATCTGGGTCTGATTCAGGACCACATATGTATGTGGTCTAAATCTGATTTGAAAAAATCAGATCTGGGCAAGATTTAAGTGTTCACACTACCTCTGAAGAAGTCCACTTTTGCCTGCAGTGTGAACGGGGCCTTGAAAGTTCTTGAATTAAGCATGAACTGCATTTTGTTAGAGTAGCATGGTGCTATTACAAAAGTTGGCCTTCATGCGCTGCCAAAGCCAGAACAAAACAGCATTATGCGAGGAAGCTATTTCAATATATTTCTGCTGTTCCATAAGCGCCATCTACTGTCAAAAGCCCTATTTGGACGGTAATTGTTTCTCGTGAGCTCATAAGGTATTTTCATCATTGTCAGGGGCTAGTCTGTGATTTTATTGCCGCCCGAATAAAGAATGTCGGTGTTTTTCTCCCACCACTTGCGTAAAAATCCCCGGCTGAATGACCTACTGTTTTATACAAACACCAACGTCATGTGGTAATTGAATTGCCATCCGAATCGACACCTCTGAGTTTTCAAGATGAGATCACTTCAAAATTCACTGTTTATATCCTTTTTGACCACTGCAGAGCACCGTGCGGTTGCGCTTCGCTGTCATTTGGATGCATTTCTAGACTTGTATTTCTTTAAATGCTGGCAAGTATTTACAAGAGCAATATATTTCATCACCGCTCAAAAAATAAAAATAAGAAAAGCATGTAAACATTTGATATGGGCCGTTATTACGGCAGCAATTATATATGTTAAATATAATATATGTGCAGGTCTTAAAAGCCTTCAAATTGATTTTTAAAAAGGTACATGTACAGGTGATTTAATAAATAATTTTGCATATTTTTTATGCCTAACAATTAAACTGGGAACCCTGCACACGGCTCCGGGCGAATCGATGGGTTTTTGTAAGAAAAATATCCATATTTAAAACTTTATAAAGTACAATATCTAGCCTCCGCCAGACCGCCTTCCGTATTCAACTTATGAAGAAAGTGTAACGTCAGTCGCAATTTAAAACGCTTGCGCTACGTCCAACGTCATCGTCACGTGGAGTACGTTTATAATGGATGGATGCTTTTTTTTGGACTTCACATTTTGGGCTGCAATTCACTGCCATTATACAGCTTGGATTAGCCAGGAAAGAAGAAAGTAATTTACACCTAGGATGACTTGAGGGTGAGTAAATCATGGGCTAATTTTCATTTTTGGGTGAACTATCCCTTTAATACTAGGTGTAAACAGTGCCTTAAGTGAGGGAGCAGAAGGGTTTCCAAAAATGAAAATTCTGACATCATTCCTCACCCTCGAGTCGTTCCAAATCTGTTTTACTTACTATGTTCTGTGCAACTCAAAACTTCCAAAGAAAGAAAGCAACATGACATGATGGTGAGTTAATAACAGAATTGTAATTTTTGCCTCGGCACAGTGTTCACGCAGTAAACATGTCCTGCCGTATCTCAACTCTGTGATTTTCCACTGTGGATCTCTGAACTGGTTGCGTTCCTGACACAACAGGTGCTGAAACTGTGGTTAGTTTCCAGTTACAAACCTCTGCTGTCCTGTGCATAGCAACAGTAATCACATATAGTTCTGGTACACACGTGGCATGTGCATGTCTAAGACCTTTCCGAGCCCATGGGCTATAATCAAGGACATTCGCAGATCTGGTCTCGCCTCACAATCAAATAGAAATAAATAAGACTATATATTTTGCACAAAGCCTATTTTATGCATTATTAAGAGAGTTTTCATTGTATGATTTACGTCAAGCACATTTCCCCCCTAAATAGTGGCCTGGTCTGATGAATCACGTTTTCTTTGACATCACGTGGATGGCCGGGTGTGTGTGCGTCTCTTACCTGGGGAACACATGGCACAGGATGCACTATGGGAAGAAGGCGAGCCGGCGGAGGCAGTGATGCTTTGGGCAATGTCCTGCTGGGAAACCTTGGGTCCTGCCATCCATGTGGATGTTACTTTGACACGTACCACCAACCTAAGCATTGCTGCAGACCATCTACACCCTTTCCCCAGTTGATATTAGCTCAAGTCCATTAAATAACATTAACCAATACAACTTTTGATTTTAATAATGTAGTAAATGTTGAAATTAACAAACTAAAAAAGGCTTTAGGAGTGTTTTTAATTTTGAGTTCATGTTAAAGGGGCTATAAATAAGAATTTTCATGTATTAATCATTTTATTGCAGCTTGTAACAAAACTTAACAATTGAGACCTTCCCCAACTTCCTAGATTGTCTATGAAAGCCTGTAGACTGATTTTTATGTGAAGGACTCTGGATGTTTTTGCCGGGAAAATCATGCCACAATGGAGTGTGTGCATGCGCTATGAGTTGCTGGCTGCAGTTCACTTAATGGCCAAAGAAATTAACAAAGAAAGTTAATGGGATAATTCACCCAAAAATTACAATTCTGTCATAAATCACCCTCATGTCGTTCCAAACCTATAAGACTTTTGTTCATCTTCAAAACACAAATTAAGATCTTTTTGATGAAATCTGAGAGATTTCTGTCCCAGACATCTATGCAACTACCGCTTAGATGCTTCAAAAGTTAAAGAGATCGTAAAACTATGAATTGAGCGGTGTAGTTCAAATTTTCTGAAGAGACTCGATTGCTTTATGTGATGAACAGAATTAATTTAGGCTTATTTTCACGTATAAACATTGGTCAGCAAACATAAACAGAAGCTCAACCGAACCTGCTTGACGCACGAGAATGAACCTCATTACATTTACATTTATGCATTTGGCAGACGCTTTTATCCAAAGCGACTTACAGTGCCCTTATTACAGGGACAATCCCCCTGGAGCAACATGGAGTAAAGTGCCTTGCTCAAGGAAACACTGGTGGTGACCGCTGGGATCGAACCAGCAACCTTCTGCATATCAGTTCCATGGTTTAACCCACTGGACCACCATCTCACACTCATTAGTTCTCGCTGAAGCTCAAACGTGATGCATAACACGAGAATGAGCTTCAGCGAGAACCAATGAGGTTCAAACGTGCTGTGTAACACGAGAATGAACCTCATTGGTTCTCGCTGAAGCTCAAACGTGCTGCGTAACATGAGAATGAACCTCATTGGTTCTCGCTGAAGCTCAAAAGTGCTGCGTAACACGAGAATGAACCTCATTGGTTCTCGCTGAAGCTCAAACGTGCTGCGTAACACGAGAATGAACCTCATTGGTTCTCGCTGAAGCTCAAACATGCTGCGTAACACCAGAATGAACCTCATTGGTTCTCACTGAAGCTCAAACGTGATGCTTAACACGAGAATGAACCTCATTGGTTCTCTCTGAAGCTCAAACGTGATGCGTAACACGAGAATGAACCTCATTGGTTCTCTCTGAAGCTCAAACGTGATGCGTAACACGAGAATGAACCTCATTGGTTCTCTCTGAAGCTCAAACGTGATGCGTAACACGAGAATGAACCTCATTGGTTCTTGCTGAAGCTCAAACGTGCTGTGTAACACGAGAATGAACCTCATTGGTTCTTGCTGAAGCTCAAACGTGCTGTGTAACACGAGAATGAACCTCATTGGTTCTTGCTGAAGCTCAAACGTGCTGCGTAACACGAGAATGAACCTCATTGGTTCTCGCTGAAGCTCAAACGTGATGCTTAACACAAGAATGAACCTCATTGGTTCTCGCTGAAGCTCAAACGTGATGCTTAACACAAGAATGAACCTCATTGGTTCTCGCTGAAGCTCAAACGTGATGCTTAACACAAGAATGAACCTCATTGGTTCTCGCTGAAGCTCAAACGTGATGCTTAACACGAGAATGAACCTCATTGGTTCTCTCTGAAGCTCAAAAGTGCCGCGTAACACGAGAATGAACCTCATTGGTTCTCTCTGAAGCTCAAAAGTGCCGCGTAACACGAGAATGAACCTCATTGGTTCTCTCTGAAGCTCAAAAGTGCTGCGTAACACGAGAATGAACCTCATTGGTTCTCGCTGAAGCTCAAACGTGATGCTTAACACGAGAATGAACCTCATTGGTTCTCGCTGAAGCTCAAACGTGCTGCGTAACATGAGAATGAACCTCATTGGTTCTCGCTGAAGCTCAAACGTGATGCTTAACACGAGAATGAACCTCATTGGTTCTCGCTGAAGCACAAACGTGCTGCGTAACACAAGAATGAACCTCATTGGTTCTCTCTGAAGCTCAAAAGTGCTGCGTAACACGAGAATGAACCTCATTGGTTCTCTCTGAAGCACAAACGTGATGCGTAACACAAGAATGAACCTCATTGGTTCTCTCTGAAGCACAAACGTGCTGCGTAACACAAGAATGAACCTCATTGGTTCTCTCTGAAGCTCAAAAGTGCTGCGTAACACGAGAATGAACCTCATTGGTTCTCTCTGAAGCTCAAACGTGATGCGTAACACGAGAATGAACCTCATTGGTTCTCGCTGAAGCTCAAACGTGATGCTTAACACGAGAATGAACCTCATTGGTTCTCTCTGAAGCTCAAAAGTGCTGCGTAACACGAGAATGAACCTCATTGGTTCTCTCTGAAGCTCAAACGTGATGCTTAACACAAGAATGAACCTCATTGGTTCTCTCTGAAGCTCAAAAGTGCCGCGTAACACGAGAATGAACCTCATTGGTTCTCGCTGAAGCTCAAACGTGATGCTTAACACGAGAATGAACCTCATTGGTTCTCTCTGAAGCTCAAAAGTGCTGCGTAACACGAGAATGAACCTCATTGGTTCTCTCTGAAGCTCAAAAGTGCTGCGTAACACGAGAATGAACCTCATTGGTTCTCTCTGAAGCTCAAAAGTGCTGCGTAACACGAGAATGAACCTCATTGGTTCTCACTGAAGCTCAAAAGTGCTGCGTAACACGAGAATGAACCTCATTGGTTCTCTCTGAAGCTCAAAAGTGCTGCGTAACACGAGAGTGAACCTCATTGGTTCTTGTTGAAGCTCAAACGTGCTGTGTAACACGAGAATGAACCTCATTGGTTCTTGCTGAAGCTCAAACGTGCTGCGTAACACGAGAATGAACCTCATTGGTTCTTGCTGAAGCTCAAAAGTGCTGCGTAACACGAGAATGAACCTCATTGGTTCTTGTTGAAGCTCAAACGTGCTGTGTAACACGAGAATGAACCTCATTGGTTCTTGCTGAAGCTCAAACGTGCTGTGTAACACGAGAATGAACCTCATTGGTTCTTGCTGAAGCTCAAACGTGCTGCGTAACACGAGAGTGAACCTCATTGGTTCTTGTTGAAGCTCAAACGTGCTGTGTAACACGAGAATGAACCTCATTGGTTCTTGCTGAAGCTCAAACGTGCTGCGTAACACGAGAATGAACCTCATTGGTTCTTGCTGAAGCTCAAAAGTGCTGCGTAACACGAGAATGAACCTCATTGGTTCTTGTTGAAGCTCAAACGTGCTGTGTAACACGAGAATGAACCTCATTGGTTCTTGCTGAAGCTCAAACGTGCTGTGTAACACGAGAATGAACCTCATTGGTTCTTGCTGAAGCTCAAACGTGCTGCGTAACATGTGAATGAACCTCATTGGTTCTTGCTGAAGCTCAAACGTGCTGCGTAACACGTGAATGAACCTCATTGGTTCTTGCAAGTCATACTTGAGCTTCTATTTACCACAAATGATGTGTGCATTGATGAATGTTTAAATGTGAATAAAAGCCTCAATTCAATCGGTTCATCATATCGGGTTTCTTTGGATAGTGTCAAAATTCGGACTAAACTTAATGATTTGAAACAACATGAGGGTGAGTAATTAATGACAGACTTTTTGTCTATCTAACCATCCCTTTAATAAACAGGAGCTTATGGTTAATAGTTACGAATAGCTTTTATGAAGTGTTGAATTGCTCAGAATTGTGTATGGAAATCAGAGACAAATGTTCTGTATTAGAGGTGTGATTATTCCACTAAACTGCTTTTCTGCCTCTCTTGCTAGGGCAAATTTGATCGCCACCCTTCCTCATGTGAAGATGATTGATTTCAGTGCTGTGACCAAAGAGGAACGAGAGTTGAGTTCAGTTTGGAAAAAACCACGCAAATCCACGAGCCACAGCAAAGTGGACTGAGCCTTCCTCATCCGACACCCTGTCACGTAACACACGGCTTGGCTTTATGACTGTTTATTAGCAAGGGTTTGATCTACCACAGTGAGGCTGCCTTTAGCACAGCCTGTCCAAAACCGTTAAATGTTTGCAGAGCGGGAGTTACTTTAGTCAACTAGAGTGTTTCCTCAGTAGTTGTTGAAACCACATGTATATGTGGCGAAACATCTTAAGCAACAGAGAAACGTCCACTAGAAGTTTTAAAGCAGTCTAGAAAATGTCCTCATTGTACTCGCTAAAAATGTATGTCTGCACATTCGGTAAAATAAAAACAACACTTAATAAGTTTGAAAGTCTTTAATGCATAATTTCATTCAACAAAACAGTATTAACAGAATATTGAGATTAAATTTTTGGTACTAGCCTAAGAAACGAGATCTCTGTAAATCAGGTAGTATTCCACATTTAGGATAACAAACAAACTTGAACACTATTAGCACACTGCAACAAAAAAACAAAACAAAAAGAAACCATCTTGAGTATTGCAGCGTATTTTATCCCTTTAAAAACCTCAAAAGAAAGAGAAATGTGCCTTGCGACGATGTAGAGAGCCAATGGTGCCACACGGTCTGTGCGCTTGCAAAAATACATAAAATCAAAAATAAATAATTACACAAACATACTGTGTGGCATTTCAAACTCTGTCAGGAAAGATTAGCGATTCACAAGTGCTTTCCTCGTTTTTCGGCACAACAGGAAAAAAATAAGTTTGACTAAGTTAAAGTAATGTCATAATATATTTTTAATGGTTTTAATTACGTTAAAAGTGGAACAGGAAAGGTAAAACTGTCCCCGTTTGCTTAGCTAAAAACAAGCTACTGATCGCAAAGCCTTACGATTAAGGCATAACGCAGCCAGGGGGCGCCGTAGAGCCGCTTACACTTCCCGCTAATCATTCCTCTTGAATCATTTTACACTTTGTACATTAAAGGCATTGACACAACTTCATTTACAAATTACCATCCCACCGCAATCATTCAAACGCACCGCCCCATCCAAAGCTCTCTGATTTAACAGTATTTTTATCGTTAGACAGGACACACTGCCCTGGCTCGGTTTAGCTAGCGTCCATATGATTGCCAGACAGTAAAAGAAACCCTTTCTCTCCAGTTACAGCAGAGCTGCTTTAAAGGATCTCACCGCAAATGAGCCAAAATTATTGATCATGTCACCTGTCCCGTTAGATTTACACTCCGCCACGACATATGGAGGAAAATGATGGTGACTAGTTTAACGAAAGCGCTAAAGTTGCAAGACATCCCATACTTGAGTAGGTAACGGCGATAGACTCGCATCTAGACCAGCCGAGGATCAATTTGATTGAATTTCAAGCAGGTCATTCACACAAAACAAGAGACATCTGCTTCCAAATGAGTCAAATAAAGAACTAAAGATAAAAAAAGGGTTATGTGTGTTACTCTGGTTAGACAGAATTATTGTCGCCCATATTCATCTGCATCCCAATCTTGAACCACAGTGCATACAGTTATGGGATTTAATTAGGAATAATGAACTCTAAACCCACAGTGATTCCAGAATCGGCGAACGAATTACGTGCAGAACCACAACAATGTATTAAGACAAACCAGGCGAACTGAGTAAAACTAAAAATAAATTTAGTACAAGTATAAGAATAATTGTGAAGTCTGGATGTGCTACTTAATGTCTAACCAACTGAAAACACAACAGAAAAAGAAACGAGAACAAATAAAACTAAAATGTGCTTGACACGACTGTTGAAGTTGACATTTCTGTTGTAAAAAGTTTGATTAATGCACGAACACACCTGAAGAACTACTGATCAAATGCAACTCGTCGTAGCATAGATAGTAGATCAGACGGATCTGTGCAGTGGCGGCCCTGAAGGGTCTCGGGTGACGGATTTACACAAGGAGCTCTGCTTGGGGTGAATTATATTTATCTGCAGGACATTCAGAGAACAAAGACATGGGCGTCTGCCTCTCAAGAAGGAGAACAGAGGAGTGAAAAGGGCTAGAAAGAGAGACAGGAACAGAGAATGTGGGGGGAACAGGGTCCATTTTTGGAATCATGGTATAGCAAACTGCACCACCAGCTCTTCCTTGGCATCTACTTTGATTTGTGAGATGGCACTGTAGGCGTATGCAGCGATCTTAGAGACCTGAGGAGGAAAGAACACGATAAATCAAACAAAACATGCGCATCATGTCCAGTAAATTCTAGTGCATTTATCAATTTATGAGCATAATTTATGTTATTAATTTTATCATTTCAGTGGTGGACGAAGTCCACAAATCAAGTACTTGAGTAAAAGTACAGATACCCTAATAAAATATTACTTTAAATATCACTGAGTAAATACTTAGTAAAGCGTGTTGACTCTGATTGTTCGAATATTACAATTGAATAATACTTAAATCAATATGTCATCCGCAATAAACCCGTCTCCAGCGTGTTGCCCCCGATCATTCGAATATTGCACTTTAATAATTATTTAATCAACATCATCCTCAATAAACCCGTCTCCAGCGTGTTGCCTCCGGTCCTTCGAATATTCCGATCTATTACGACCTCTGACCTGTAAAGCGGCCAGAATAATAATAATAATACTATGCTGTTTGTTAATTGGCCAGAGGAGAACTGGCACCCCGACTGAGCCTGGTTTCTCCCAAGGTTTATTTTTCTCCATTAGGTCACCTGATGGGGTTTTGGTTTCCTTGCCACTGTTGCCTCTGGCTTGGCGTGCCCAGTTGGGGACACTAAATTTTTCAACTAAACATCGAAATAAATCTAATTAATAAACTAAATTAACCATGTAAACTAAATTACTGATCTAATTATTGATCTAAAGCCCACACTGTCACCGTATGGAAATTGAAATGAACTGATAACATCAAATGGCTATACAGCTGAATAAAATTATGCTGCATTATTTTCCTGTTTAACACTGTAAAGCTGCTTTGAAACAATCTACATTGTTAAAAGCGCTATATAAATAAAGTTGACTTGACTTGATAACGTACAAAAAAGTACCGTTTGATTTATTTGGTAAACAAGTGAAAATAACAAAATATACCATATACACCGATCAGGCATAACATCATGACCGGTGAAGTGAACAACACCGATTATCTCTTCATCATGGCTCCTGTTAGTGTGTGGGATGTATTAGGCAGCAAGTGAACATTTTGCCCTCAAAAGTTGATGTGTTAGAAGCAGGAAAAATGGGCAAGCGTAAGGATTTGAGCGAGTTTGACAAGGGCCAAATTGTGATGGCTAGACGACTGGGTCAGAGCATCTCCAAAACTGCAGCTCTTGTGGGGTGTTCCCGGTCTGCAGTGGTCAGTCTCTATCAAAAGTGATCCAAGGAAGGAACAGTGGAGAACCGGCGACAGGGTCATGGACGGCCAAGGCTCATTGATGCACGTGGGGAGCGATCAAACAGACGAGCTGCTGGAGCTCAAACTGCTCCAGAAGTTAATGCTGGTTCTGATAGAAAGATGTCAGAAGGCAATGTCCTGCTGGGAAACCTTGGGTCCTGCCATCCATGTGGATGTTACTTTAACACGTACCACCTACCCAAGCATTGCTGCAGACCATGTACACCCTTTCATGGAAACGGTATTCCTGGTATCTGTGGCTCTTTCAGCAGATAATGCGCCTGACACAAAGCAAAAATGGTTCAGGAATGGTTTGAGGAGCACAACAACGAGTTTGAGGTGTTGACTTGGCCTCCAAATTCCCCAGATCTCAATCCAATCGAGCATCTGTGGGATGTGCTGAACAAACAAGTCTGATCCATGGATGTCCCACCTCGCAACTTACAGGACTTAAAGGATCTGCTGCTAACCTCTTGGTGCCAGATACCACAGCACACCTTCAGGGGTCTAGTGGAGTCCCTGCCTCGACGGGTCAAAAAGGGGGCAATATTAGGTCATAATGTTATGCCTGATTGGTGTAGTATATGAGGGAAATGAGGAATTAGGGACAAATATAATATAGACTACAATATAAAAAAACAGATATCACGTAGGGCAAAAAGAGTTTTATTCAGCAGGGATGCATTCAATTGATCAAAAATGTCAGTTAAGACATTTATAATGTTACAGAACAACTTCTATTTCAAATAAATGCTGCTCTTTGAGTCATCAAAGAATCCTGAACAGAAATGCATCACGTTTTCCACACAAATCATCATTGATAATAATCAGAAATATTTCTTGAGCAGTACATCAGCCCATTAGAATGATTTCTGAAGGATCATGTGACACTGAAGTGCTTTGCATATTTGCAATATTTTCATACGCCGCCAGTAAACCGCTAAGACTAGTCTTACAAATTAGTCATGGAACTGTTCTCTTTCAAGAAGACGCTTCATAGCTTTGAGAATGATGTATGTCACAGGCTCATATGTAGCTGTGTATAAAGCAGTGTAATGTACAGTAGGGCTGCTCGATTATGGCAAAAATCATAATCACGATTATATTGGTCAATATTGAAATCACGATTATTTAACACGATTATTGGTGGGTCATATGATCAAAATCTTATTTCATGATATGAGTCCTTTTAAATGTCAGTGAAATTTCACAATTATCCATACTTTAGCAAAAACTAATACTAGGTTAATTAATGCAAGTAGGCTAAATGTCCTCAAAACAGCTACAGAGGACAAGTAAACAGTCCTCAATAAAATAAAAACAAAGAAACTAGTTAAACCTACAAAACCAACAAAAAATACAAATAAAATAAACAGGTTTTCCAGGAAGATGTACTAACAGTGATATTTAGATGAGTAATACACAGCAGAAATAGAAAAAAAAACAAAACAAAAAAACTGCTGTATAAATGAAATAGACTAATTCTTATTTCAAATGAATAAAAAGATATTCATTCAATAGCAGTGAGTGATTTTATCTTTTTTTGTTAGATTAACAATGACTGCTGCTGACGTTGATGTCGGCTGCTGTCCCTTTAAGAGCTGCGCGTACCATAGGCCCACTGTTATACACGCGCTCTTTCTCTGTGTTCATTTAAGCAGGGCCGTTTCTAGCCATTTTGACGCCCTAGGCGAAATCCTTATTGGCACCCCCCAGCCAAATCTTAAAAAGCAACATGGTATTACTGGTATTAATTTGAATCCTTATTAACAAATATATACAAATACAATTTGGAAACTACGTATAAAAGCTGTTCCAGTCACATGAAATTAACAAGAATAAATATTGATTCAGTGCGGCCTTTTTCTCATTGACGCTTGAGCTTCCCCTTTAAATAACGCAACGCTATGCCCTGTACGACACTATTAAAACTGAATGAATCGATTCAGCTTTCAACACCACCCGTAAAGATGCATTAAATTCGACAAAGCAGTTTAATAAAGGATAATAAATATTGTGAATTAGCACATTTTATTATATTATTTTTAAATTGGCTGTTGAAGTTTTATATGGGACAATTACACACTGATCCTTTAACAATGCATTAGCGCAAAAACACACACCTTTTGGAGGTGCAAGAGAAGAAAGCTTAATAGAGTCTAAATATAATGATATCATGAAATGCTAAAGTGAGTGTGGTTAGCCTATATCTTGCCTCTATAATACACACCGAGCAATATTACACTATCTGCCCATTTCACAGCGTGATTTCTCGACTGCCACAAATACGGCCCTAACAAAATACAGATTTGTGCACTTTTTATTGTACCTGTTTTTTTTAATTGGCCTTTGAATTTAGCTTTATTGTGTGGTTAAAAAAAGGGTTACCTTGCCAAAGCTTTGACCGAGCTCTTTGATCTAATGGTGTTGAGCGCTCCAAATGCAAACTTTACATGCAACATTCAGACAGTAATTGACAGTACTCTGATCCAATAGTGTTAGGGGAACCAGTGGGGGCGGCAATCATATTTCAGGGTGGCCTTGACACCCTTTACACACACCCCTGATATGCGTTCATTGGCTCCCCTTCAGCTGATGGCGCCCTAGGCAACTGCCTAGTTCGCCTATGCCTAAAAACGGCCCTGCATTTAAGACATAACCGACTGCGTTTACGAGGATACTTACCAAAAAGGCATTTCGATATATTAGTGTACTAGACTATTTGACCGTTTAGGCATGTATCTGAAGCCCATAGTATACTTTGCTTATGCGCGTTCCGCCTATTCCGCCCCGTCTCGGAGCGCGCGCTGGTGGTCGCCTATGGAATTCTTTCGCAGCTTAATGTGCTTTTAATAGCATTGTTTGGTATCAAGCACGTCCCGCGGTTTATCAACAGTAGATTGCATTTCACATCACTCTCTTATTCAGCTGATTTGGATGTTAAGTTTTGGGTTAGAGAGGAATGCAAGCGCACTGCTGTTGCTGTGAAGGAAAGGAAAGTGTGCTGACTGAACACGGGAAGCGGTACAGTAATCTTTTTACCTTGATTATCTTATTTTCATTATCGTTGGAAGCCAAAATCGAAATACGATTAATTGAGCAGCCCTAATGTACAGTTATTTAATAGCATGTTTAATAACATGAAACTGACCTGCTGTACGTCTGCGTAGGGGACCAGGTCAGCGGCGAGCACCTGATGAGGTTGGCTGGTCAATGATGGGAGAGGAACCGGCTTCTTCTGAGACAGCGTTCTGCTCAACACCTCCAGCTTGGTGCTTTAACAAACACACGATTCAGCTCAATGCACACATACACACATTAAAACAATAAACTACAAAGCAAGCGTTAACAAGCACCCAGGTTGCATTTACACTGCAGGGCTTGAGGCACAATTTTGATTTGGTGACTATAATCGATTTTTTTGACGACCCGCTTACAACATCTTTTAAAAGCTATGCACTTGCGAAACCGCCCAAGTAGAGATGGCCGTATCGATATGAAGTATCGATATATCGATACTGATGTGAGCATCGAAAAGAATCGATACTCAAATAAAAATATCGATATTAGAAGTATCGTATCGTAATCGATATCGTTGATACTGGCCTTGAAAGTATCGTTATCATATCGAAAACAAAATAAGTGGTATCGCCCATCCCTACGCCCAAGACGTTCTGACCCGGAAAAGGATACTTAAGGCGCGATATGCAATGGATGCAGACGAAATGATTATTCAGTGTTTTGCTTTCCACACTATCATTAAAGGTCAGCAAAACATTGCTCTCGTAAGGCGGAGAAAAAAGAGGAGAGCCCTTGATCGCAATTCCCTTTTTCAATGACGTACGACTCGCATTTACTGGGGAATATCCGATTTGACTGCTTACATGGCAGACGCAAATGCACGTATCCGAATCATATCGGAACACGATCGGAGGATATCGGAATTCATGCGTTTTTTTCCTGCTTACACGTTCAAATGTCATATCCGATCTGTGCCACATGAGAGGTAAAAATCAGAATTGGGTTACTTGAACCATGCAGTGTAAATGGGGCCATTGTGTTGCTGTTTGGGCAGTTACAGGACTTCCCCTTGTTAAACGGTTGGTTCACCCAAACATTTTAATTGTCATTAATTACTCACCCTTATGCCGTTCCAAACCCTTAAAACTTTCGTTCATCTTCGGAAAACAAATGAAGATCTTTTTAATGAATTCTGAGAGATTTCACTGCATTGACAGCTACACAACTGACACTTTCAAGCCCCAGCAAGGTAGTTAAGACATCATTAAAGTAACCAATGTGGGTCCAGTGGTTTAACCTGAATTTTATGAAGTGACGCGAGTGCTTAGTCTGTGCAAAAAAAAACTGAATTAACCACTTTATTTTCAAAGTATTAAGATATACTTCAAGCTAAATTGAAGAACAAATTATTGTGAAGTCATTTCAAACAAAATCGAGCCAGCAAATTCGAAAAAGCTTGTCAAAGCTAACTTTCCGGAAAAAAAAGTTTGCTACAGCTGGTAAACACCTCTGAACTACCATTGGTCTGTGGCGATTATGTGATAGGTAGGCGTGGCTCTGAGGCTCCACCTTCCTTCACTTGGAAATCTTCTCCTCTTCATTCCTACTGTTCAGTCCATGAGTGAAAACATGAACACACCGGAGAGCCACTTTATAGTAGAAAATTAAGTTGTACTTCTGTTTTTCATTCAGTAAAGCTGCTTCATTTTAAGCAATCTATTGTACAGTGCAATATAAATAAACGTGACATGACTTTACTAGAATGCTGAATTGCAGAGCTCGAGCAAGCATCCGCATCGCTATGATCAGATGCTTTTCTTATGTTTTATTAAAAAATGCTTGCCGTTTTCTCACTTTTTGTTGTGTTTATGTTGTTATTGAGAGGAAAGCAGGCAGCCCATATTTACATATTCATCTAACCATCGCTCTCAGCAGAGTGGGCGGCGTCGTATGTTCGCTAACAGTAGAAGAAGAACTTTGCCGTGAGTACTCCAACACACGTTCACCCAACAACGTCTGCTCTTGCGTCAACACTACTCGCATGTGACGTGGTGCTCTAGTGAACGAGCGTTGGAGATTAAAAATTTGAAAATAAAATGGTAAATTGTGTTTTTTTGTGCAAACAAAGCACATGTCTCGCTTCATAAAATTGAGGTTAATCCACTGGAGTCACATTAATTAATTATGTCTTTACTGCCGTTCTGGTGCTTGAAAGTGGTAGTCGTAGCTGTCAATGGAGAGACAGAAATCTCAGATTTCTTCATATCTTCATTTCTTTTCTGAAGATGAACGAAAGTCTTATGGGATTGGAATGACATGAGAGGGAGTAATTAATGACAGACTTTTCACTTTTAACTAACATTTGAACCTAAAATATTGATGTTGTCAAAAAAAGTTGGTTACACCATTTCGATAGTCCACTTTAGACTTTCTACTAACTTACTTTGCAACTACGCATTTCAATTAACTCTCATTAGAGTATTAGGATGCTTTCACATCTCTAGTTCGGTTCATCCGGTCCGAACCAAGGGCAAACAATCATACATTGTAGCATTTATCAGCTTTTTTGGTTCCTTTTCACACCACACTGATTGCTTTGGTCCGAACCAGTTGAAACGAACCAAAATGCAGTCACATGACAACATCCACATCACTCATTGGCCATGGCGTATTTCCTAAACTTCTTTTCGATTGGTCGAAATGTTTAAGATGTTCTGAACGCCCAAAAATTAGGTAACGATAGCTTGAAAACCATGTCAGTGGGCAGATATGACGACTGATTAAGTTTTTCCATTTTCGTCAGTGAAGACAGTAAACATATGTTTAACGGATATTTATACTTTTTTTTAAAATAATTTAGTTTAATAATGTTAATTTACAGAAGTGGTACAGAAGTACAGAATTCAAAATGGCGGAATTAGACAAGTTTATTAATTTGCCTGATTATTTTGTCATTTGTTTAACATTTCTGACTTAAAGAAGCAGCTGTCAATATGAAATGTTTAGTTTAGCTACTTATCTCGCACTTGACGTTGAGTCGCGCTGCTATAATTCGCGCTCAGCCTCAGCAGCATCTGTGCCTACTCTGATGTGATAGTTTTTTTCAAATATTTTAACATTGACGAGTGGTGACAGACCAATGAGGCCCAGATCAACGCACACACCTCTGCTTCTGACGTGCGCGCGCTGCTCGACGACGCTGCGGATTGAAGAACACGCTGATTAAAAGATGGGACGAAGCCGAAGCCTCCTGCCAGTTTCATATGTTATAAAGGTTAATCACACATTTTTTAGGGGGGCTGGGCAGAAGTTTAGGGGCCTAGTGACTAAGGGTGTTACGATTTCGATTTTATATCGAAATCGACCAAAATTAAGTCACAATCTCGAACTTCGAATTAAAAAATGGAATTGTCGATGCTGCCACGCCCCCATGTCACGTCCTGTTGCTTGCCAGCAAAGCGGAAAAAAACAATCGCGTTGAAGTGCTGCGAGTCAACCTCAGCTACAGCCACTCAAAAGATAGCATGGCAACTGCAGATGCAGGAGACCCATCGACAGAACTTGAACCCCGTCCTCTTTCACTGAAGTCGCCGGTGTGGAAGTATTATGGATTTCCAGTGAGTTATATTGACAACGCTCACGTGCAAATGCAATTACGTGCGCGTTACGAGTATTCATAGCCGCAGACATGCGACCTTATTCGGTGGTGGAAAACTCCGGTTTTAGGCATTTAAATTGTGCGCTAGAACCACACTACGAAATCCCAAGTAGAATGCATCTCGCAGCTACGGTGATTCCCTCCATGTACAATAATGTAAAGGAGAAAGTTATTGAAGGTCTGATCACCGCACATTTAGTTGCCTTGACTACAGTATTTTAGCAATAGTTTAGCAGTTCTCTTTCCATATTCTTCTTTAAGAAAATTGTTACAGTTGTCTTGTCTTATTATAAAAAAAAAGTGTTTGACAACTCAAAGAGCAGCTCTAAACAACATAGCCATCTTTAGGAAGAACATGAAAGAATTAAAAAATACAGTCATCATTCTCAGGGGATAAAAAGTAGTTATCAGTGTGGTATGTGTTCAACTGTTTGGAAATAGTTTGTTAAGACACTTAATTGTTCAGAGAAGAGTATGGACATGGCTGTTTTATTGTTTTTGTTTGTTTTGTTGTGAACTTGAATGTCATCTGTGAAGAACACTGCACTTACAAAAGAGAAACTAGATGGCGGGTTATTTTGCTTAAGTTTTCAATTGACTGAACACTGAAGATACAAGTTGTTACATTTTTGTTAATTAATGTTAACTAAAATAAATTTGACAATGTAGTGTGGTTCATTGCGAACAAAGGTCAGATATTATATTGCATAAAAGTCTAGTCTAAAAATGGCAGCAACCTGTGCTTTAAAAAAAATGTATGTAAAAATCGAGAATCGTATCGAACCGTGACCTTAGAATCGAAAATGTAATCGAATCGAGAATTTGGAGAATCGTGACACCCCTACTAGTGACACCCATGGTGTAAACGCTCATGTGGTCGAATGTGTGACACAAAAGGCCGTCTACTCTGACCATCTACATTACATCGAAAAATCCATACATTTACCCACCCATAGACCCTCCTCTCGAAGAAATCAGGACAGAAGTGGTTGAAAATTACAAAAGAGACAGATTCAAACACCATGTGTCTCCCTCGTCTACTTGTGATCCAATCGAACAAAACGCATCATAATACCAGGTGTAAACAGGGCCATAAAGTTAGTAGAATGTCTAAAGTGGACTATCGGATAAAGATGTTACACATCTAGCATTGCATGGTTATTTAGGTAACGGACAAACTTGAGAACTATTAGTACACCGCAATTGAAAACAAAAAGAAACCATCTTGCCTATTTTATCTCTTTAAAAACTTCAAAGAAAGAGAAGTGCGCCTTGCGGTGATCTACAGAGTCTACTGTACACATCGATGACATTCAGAACCGCAACACACCTGTACTGTCTGGCTCGGTCCATGTATTCATGTTGCTCCATGCCTTGAGAATCAACAGCCGACACGTCAATTATGTTCCTGCCCAGGAAAAAAACAACAAAGTTTTAATCTACCAACAGTCCTAATTGCAAAAAATTGTGTGCTAAATGTGTAGTGAAAGGAACCACGCGTGTGTCGTACAAGGCTGTCCGCTGCAGGATGCCCGTGAGCTGGGCCTGCTCGTCTGTGCGGTTGGACGTCAGGTTGTCTGCGTTTCGCTCCGAGCCATTGGTGGTTTTTCTTTCCAGGTTTGGGTCAGGAATCAGTGGCCTCACCTCATCACTCTTCTGCACAAAAGAGTCAAGAGGTCAAAAGCATGATCATTAAAAGACCACCGACACACATTTTTACCTAGAACCTAAAACAATGACTAAACAGCTATTTGACTGTTAATATTAAACAATATGTCACGCGCCACATGCAAGTTGTCAGAAGTGGAGGAAGTTTGTACATTTTGAAGTGAAATCAAAATGACTCGACTTTTAACACCAGGTTGCCAAAGGTGGACTGAAACTTACTGTGGATATTGCTCTGGATAAAAATATCTGCTAAATGACTTCTTGCATCGTATTCCCCGACTCCAACTAACTTACATCACAGAACCAAACTCAAACTTGCCCAAAAGTGATTTATACAAAGAATACATTTCCCATGCTTTTCTCAACTGTTAATGAATCATGTATAAAGAGGTGAAAAGAGTACCTGAAAACAATACTTGAGAAAAAGTACAGCGAAATAATCACCAATGCGACTTGAGTAAAAGCCTTAAAGTATCTGATTTTAAGTGTTTTACTCATACTGAACTTGGGCTTAAACACCTGAGAGAAGTGCCAGTGAAAAACAAGAAACAGTTCAAATTAAATAAAACTGAACACCTCAATATTGCAATAAATCAAGGTCGATGCAACAGCCTCTTAAACGCCTACAAACTCTCAAGAATCATGTGCTTAAAAAAGGGCATAAAAGCCAATATCCTTCAAAAGGGTCTCTTTAATATAATGGATAAATAAAATAGTGCTAAAGTAAGTGCATGATTCTTCATGCTCCCTCTCAACCATTCTTTCACAATCTGAGCTGATGAATCTTGACATTGTCACGCTGGAATATGGCCATGATGTGTCTTCCTACATGATACATGAATTTCGAATATTGCAATTTAATAATTGTTTAATCAGTATGGCATCCTCAATAAACCAGTCTCTGGCGTGATGACTCAGATCTTTCGAATATTGCAATTCAATATGTATTTTTGTGTAGGGATGCACCGAAAAGAAAATTCTTGCCCGAATACCAAATGCAGTTTTTCTAATTTTTTCAGTTTATTTTGCCAATTTTTTCACCATTGCATAAATTAAATAGTAAAAATTAGCTTTTTACTATTTTGTCTTGGTTTTAAAAGAAAAATAAATGACAAAACTACAATTTAAAAATATTTATTTAACACTAAACATTTTTTTTTGCATTCTAGCAGACATTATACAAACAAAGCACAATCTTATCTTTATCTTAGGCCTATTATGCCTACAGGTATAATCAAGTCACTGAGGGTGCTTCTGAAATCACTATTAAAGTCGGCATGAAACGGAAGTTGAGATCATCTATTTCTCCTTATTGTGACGTAAATACGAGTGAAACGGCTCCTGAAATTAGAAAAAAATGTAGGGCGAGGCTTGATTTCGTCCTTCGGGGTTGGATTGGATCGTTGGAAGTTGCTAACAAAATGGAGGCAGATTTGAAGTTTGCACTTAGTTGTGGAGGAAAAACTCGATCTATCTCTTAAATAAATGTATTTTCTCTCTAAATCTTTTCTACATATGTTACTGAACATATTTCCTCACTTTTCGCTGGTTTATGCTACAGATTTCACTTATTTTAAGTCTTTTATGGCTTTATTTCTGTAAAAAAATTTCTCAGTTCTCCCATATAAGGGGGGCGCGCCGTAAGCGCGTTCACACACGCTGCATTCCTCAGTGCGAGCCGTCACGACAAGCTGTTCGTCCGACTATATTGAGTAATTTTTACATAAAAAAAGCTTTTATTTCTCATATATTTCTCTCTATTTGCCTCAAGTCCTTCTTGAAGAAAGTACTGTGTACACCGAGAAAAATGCACCTAACCACCATGCTACGATCAGTGACAGGTTTCTGAGAGGCGGTGCAGAAACGAGATGGGGCGATAACCCCGCCCTCGCGCCATAGCACATGACCGGGAAGGAAGAGAGGTTGTTTCGATGGGGGAGGGAAAGTTAACATATTTGATTAAAGATTTAAAGGGTAAATTATTTTTTTTTAAATAATGAAGTGCACAGATAAATCAGTTATAGTAAACACTACAACATTAAATATAAAAATACGAATTGTAAAATTTGATTTCATGCCGCCTTTAAAGTGCAGATGTAGGCTAAGCAAGTGTACAGTGAGTATACAGTCAGACATTTAAGATTTAGAATTTCACAAATATTTTGCAACAAATATTTTTCTATTATTCTATTAGTCTGCCTTTACATTTCTTTAATGCGTTACTATTTCACTGTCACTTCCGAAACTTTGCAGCGTGCAATTGGCCATTAATCCTATTTACAACATGAAAAACAATAGTTTTATTCAATGGATTATATAGACTGTAGACTCGAAAGTGAGCCAAGACCGCTCCATTTACGATCACTAAACGCTGTCGCTATGTCAGTTCAGCGCAATCACACAAAGTTCAATGAAGCTGCTAACAATGCACAATAAATATCTCACTTGCGTCGATTCGTGTCTACACTTTGTTTGTTTGTTCATGAGAGGTTTTGTAAGCCTGTATAACTCAGCACTGAATTGTGTACAAGAGATCAACAACTATGTCACCGCTGCAGAGATACATTGTAAATGGATACATTTGACGTTCTACAGACACAAATATGCACTGGAGCATTTGCCAATAAATTATTACAGTATCAACTGAGGGTGCTCTTGCTTGCATTTGAGGGTGCTTAGACGGTGTCTGCAAAAGGCCATTTTTGCATCTATCTCGGACACTTTAATGCTTCCACAATTCCGACATGTTTGCTGCATTTAGAAGAGTGCGAGCCTCGCTCTCACACACGCTGGTTGCTATATTTGATTGCGTCATCAAAAACATAATTGTTCTGTAAAATTTATTCGGATAGTGCAATTTTTGGCCGAATAATTTCGGTTGCCGAACATTCGGTGCATCCCTAGTTTTGTGTTTTATACGGTGTACGTTTACGGCTAACCAACGTTATTACTGTCTTTCTTAAAGAACTACTGTGAGGAACTACAGTTGCAAACATCTCATAAAGTACCTCGAAATGTGTAACTATCTCTGAGAAACTCCTGCTCAAGTCGTTCTTGCGATGGACGTTCGGGTTGAATAACTAGTTCTTCCAATGTTTCATCATCGGGCTCGGATTGATATGGTATAATCAATATCATCATTACCGTCTTTACAGTGTGTACTATGGCGAAGCCTCTGGAGCTGGAGTTCAGTTATGGTAATGAGCGTCTTGTTTCTGACGTGCGCTGTACGCAATAGACCAATCACAACAGACTGAGCCATCTGGCCAATCAGAGCAGAGCAGCTCTCAGAAAGGAGGGATTTAGAGAGACTGATTCATTGAGTCGTTTGAGAATCCGTTGAAAAATGTGATGTGCAATGTATATTATGAGAAAAATTTGTGTTTTTGACCTTTGATGCCTGTGAACCTGTTTTAGGGGATGCCAAAACAAAATTAGGAACCATTAAAATAGCATAATAGGGGCACTTTAAGTCGAAGCCAAAGCCTAATTCCACTGTTGCTGTCATAGTTTATTTTATTAGTATCTTTGCTCAATAGTATTTATTTGTGCTGCTGCTTGTATTTAAAGGTCCCGTTCTTCGTGTTTTTTTGAAGCTTTGATTGTGTTTACAGTGTGCAATATAACATGTGTTCATGTTTCGCGTGTAAAAAAAAACCCAGTATTTTTTACACAATTTACTTATCTGTATACCGCTGTTTACCCTCTCCTAAAAACGGCTGATGACTTCCTTTATTCTATGAAGTCCCTCCTTCAGAAATACGTAACGAGTTCTGATTGTGCCAGCGGTTCCCGTGTTGTGATTTGACCGCAGCTTAGCGCACGTGGCACGGTTCCTGTGTTGTGATTCGACAGCAGCTTAGCGCACGTGGAAAGGTCACGTCTCTTAACGGGGAGATGTATGCGCTCAATGATCTCTACAGCGTCCCTGGGAAAGCCAAACAAAGGTGATTTGACTCCGGGATGAAAATAACAGCGTCTCGACGACATGGCGACAAACACACTCAAACGCAACAATTCCTTTTCTCCACGCGACACGTCCTCTTCTCCTCGTGGGACAGCAACAAGACCACGCCCCCTTTTTTCACGTATTCTTGTGGGCGGAGGTTAGTCTGTTCTACTGACGTAATTAATGAAGGAAGTACCAGGATGTAGTCCAAGCCAGCCGTTCGCTGTAGGCTTTGAAAGGGAACTTCTGTTAAATAAAATATCTCGCTTGGCATTGAACTTTGAGCTTTATAATTTTACAGGTATTATTTATGCTCTAACAGCAACATTACACACTAACTAAAGTTTGAACAATGGGATCACGAAGAATGTAGGCTACTTATCCATTTCCTTGAGAGTGCCGTCGAGGTTAATATCTGGTGCCGTGCACTTGCCGCGAGAGCCCGCCCACACGCTGTTCTGATTGGCTGTGGTTTTTGTTTAATTTGACGCATCTTGTAGTCGCGCCGCATCTGGTGTGGACAGACAAGTTGCTTGTCGCTGGAATCTTATAGCGTCACGTCTAGTTAGGACACAGTGTTACTCATGGTATATGTATTGGAAAAAAATAAAAAAGTAGAGGTCGACCGATTCATCGGTTTTGTCGATTAATCGGCACCGATAGCTGATTGGTGGAACAATCGGTTATCTGCAAAAATCCACACCGATAGTTTTTCCAGGTTGTGTCCGTTGCTGGAGCGGCTGAGACAGGTGAGCTGTTATTACACAGTATGAGAACGTTGAGAAGGGTCTGCTGGCATTATATAGCACGAGAGCGGCCTCTAGAGGCGAAATAACTCACCAACACATTGTGTTGTTTACATTAACACGGCGCTGCTCGGAGAGCACTGACACATCAGATGCGCGTTTAAAACACGACAGCGAAACGGTATGGATACAGAACACTACCCTCCTGGGACCCAGAAAAAAAAAGTTTTTTATGTCATTACATTGTTTAGAGCATAAGAAACAAATGGAAAAAAAAACATTTTTGAACAATGATATTTTATTAATATGTTATTATATGTACTCTGTAGTTGACAGCAGGACTCAGTTGTTAAAAAAATTAAATGACATGAAATTGCATGTATAGGCAAAAACAATGGGATTTATTTTTAATTCACCAATCAATTTTTAGGTTTCAGGGTTTTTTTTTTAAACAAACTTTATTTAAAGAGGATTCTGAACTATGTTATGAAAGATATAATGAAATGCATTCATATACCATTTTACTTTATGAAATATGTGGGTAAAATTACAATACTTGAATTTTCCCATTCAATACAATGTATCTATTCACTGCATCTAATTTGCATATTATTGTGTTCTTGGTGCAACATGTAATGAAAAAAGAAGTGTAATAATGGGAGGAAAAATTGGCAACATTTTCATAATAATATCTAATATTTCATAGGAATATTGATATGCGATTTCTTTCCCTGTTCACTTGTTATGTCTCCAAAATGCCTGATAAACATGATTTAAATCCTGGTGTCCACTACAGTGGTCATGTATGAAATCAATGCCCTGTTTTGTAACGGAAAGTCATATTTTGATTAGAAACCCCATAACATTTTCCTGAGATGTTGATTTATAACAAACAATTTGAAAATTAATCAGATTTAAATTATAATTAAAAAATATGATCATATTTCCATAAGAGTGCTAAACATTAATGTCAGCCGTTTTTAAAGACCAAGAAGAAGTTGTTGTCCTGGTGAAACCTCCAAACATTTGGTATCCCTGCAAAGCCCCGAATGTGCTCTTTAAAGGACATCCAGACTGTGACATGTATGATGTCAGAGAAATTCACTCAAATATAATGTCCACTACAATGGATAAAAGTCTATTCTTGGGTCCCAGGAGGCTACAGTACTTGTTGCCAAATCATTATAAAGTAAGTAATTAATGGGACAAACCACGCCCTCTGTTCTGCTCATTTAGTATTCCGTTTCTCTCGGAAATACGTCAAATCACTGAAATAAAGTCGGTTGCAACTTCCGGTTCACTGGGACTTTAATATTCATATTTATATGTTTTAAATTTAGCACATTTTCATGGATCAGTACTGTTTTTTTTACTTCTTGTTATAAAGTTCAGCACGGTTTTGCTTATGTTTTTTAATCCAGTATCCATTTTAAAAATATCGGTCGATTAATCGGTTATCGACAAGTGCGGTCCAACCTAGTTATCGGTATAATCCACCATCGGTCGACCTCTAGTAAAAAGTACATACTTATTCTAAAAAGTAGTAGCCTGGATGCCAGACGAACTTAGCCCCGCCCACAAAAAAATTTGCACGGGCAGTTCGGTATGGACTTGATCCATAGAGAAGTAATTATGCCCGAACAGAAACTGTTCGGACCAATGAAATTGTCAGGGCGGGCTTTAGACGATGATGGACAGATGATAAACAGTAACATAATCATCCACGTCATCAAAGGCGCTTGGGTTAAATTTGTTCTAATCCTAAACGGAGAACTTGTTTGTATATGCGTTCACCTTTATTTCTCTCAGAAATGATGATCGTGTTGGTAAGTACTCTGTGTATCCTTAAATTCTTTTTTTACAACACCGGCAAAGATCGTTTACACTCATCTTCTTCTTCTAACGTGACTTATTCCAGCGCGCACAGACAGGGTTGCCAAGTTTTTACAGCAAAACTTGCCCAATTGCTACTCAAAACTAGCCAAAAACAAGCCCAATAGCTTTCCGGGTGGGGGAGTTCTCCGGGAAAAATGGCATTTGGGGGGTAAAATGTGTGTTATTTTGGCTGGACTGTCTGCTAAATTTCGCATTCCTGGGTCTGTATATCACATAATTGGGGTCGCTTCAACCCGCGGACTTGGCAACACAGCGCAGTTGAGTTCTGTTGACATTTGACAAGTAACGTTATGCGTCGCTCCATTGCTCTGATTGGTTGTAGGTCTATCCAATTGAGGTCTTTCCTGGTTCGGTTGAAACACGCCCCATAATCAAAGCCCAACGGAGCAGTATCAGACTCAAATTCTGACTAGAATTGAGTATGACGACGTCAGGCTAAAAAAGTAGTCAAGTAGGGAGTAAATCTTGCTTATATTTTTGATACTTAATATAGTAACTAATTACATTTACTCAAATACATTACACTACTGATAAAGATCATTTTATAGAGATTTTGCTTTAAAAAAAATGTCTATTAATTATTTTATGGCTAAAAAAACAAGTAGAAAGAATTTCCAGTGTGGTCCCAAAGTACAAATAATTTGTACATGTCTGATATAATAATATTACAAACTGTAAGCATAACAATATGAGAATTTAGAGAAAACGATAACGAGTTTATTTAGAATTAATTTGTGTTTCGTATTAAACTGTTCAAAATCATAACATCAGAGGTTTTCCCTCAGATGTACTCTCAGACATTTGCTCAATAATAACATACATTTCCAGGCCAGGATTTGAAAACCCACTGATATTACACTTTCCATGACATTGGGAGCCCTGAATACTTCCTCATACATGACCACTCGTCAGATCTAGGGGTCTGAGTGACACATCTGATCCACGGGCACGAGTCACAAGTCATAAACTCTCAATGTATGACATTTCCCATGTCTAATCATCACAGAACCAGCAGTGGTTCTGCAAAACAATCTAATGAAACGAGGCATTAGAGTAAGTTTGCTGTAGTTTTGAAGCACACACACAGAATTCGTGCAGCCACAACTACAAACACACACCAATAATAACAAATGTATTATATTATGTATTAATAATAACAAACGCCACATTCAGCAGTATTTTATAGGGGTTATATGTGTATTTTGATTAAATCTTCCCTACCTGCTCCGACGTTTCGCTATCGCTGCTGAAACAGCACCCCATGATACACGTTCAGCAGGTTCAATCTCTTTTCTGTGTGAGTTTGTCGTCTCAGGAGCGGTTTTTATGTTGTTTGTCTGTTAGCTGTTTAGAGCTTCGTAGGGACCATCACATGACAGCGCTGCACTCCCAACCGTGTCACGTGACTTCCGTTTTCACACAGCTACCCTTGGCACGTCAATTCCGCTCGTCGCGTGACCCGAGGTCCCGAGCAGAGCCGTTATGTTCGTTTTTTCTACTGATATGAATAATTAAATTAAAGGCGTCGTAAGCGAATTTAAAGCTAAATTAACCAAAACAATGTCATCCAACGCGATTTTTTTCTCATTAGCTAAATTTCAGGCGTGATATTCCCCCAAAATACAACACTTTTGAAAATATTGACAAGTATTACGTTATTAATAATACATGAATGTAAATATAATAAACATATTGGCTTATGAAAATAATAATCAATATTTACTTAGTAAAATTCATTAAAAAAATGTTTTGCAGTTCTACCAATGTGGATGGGGGGGGGGGGGGGGGGTTAATATTTAAACCAAAATGAACGGTATATCTAAATAAATCATATTCATTGTTTATTTATTTCGGTCTTTACAGAAAAATTATATAATAAAACAAAAAGCAAAAAATAACCAAAAAAGGTATAGGCAGAAGCCACTGCTTGTTTATACATATTTATCTAATGAGCATAATTTTTCTCTCTCTAATGGATTAGATTAGTACAATATATACAATAGCGTTAAATAAAACATTTCCCAAAATGTACAATGATAATTACAAAGATCATATGTATATATTTCAGATATTATTTCGATAAATGTAGTATTGCATACACCAATTATTTATATTTTAATATAATTATTTATCACCTTGTTTTAAAACATTTTCTTAAATTTACTAAATTAATTATGCTGTTTTAATTCCATCTCAAAATTATTCCATAGGTTTACCCCTTTGACAGATATACATCTATTTTTTGTATTAGTTCTTAACCTTACTTTTTTAAACATATGAATTCCTCTTAGTACTTAGTACTATACTGACTTTCAAACAGCTTCTGAATACTATTTGGAAGTAAATTATTATATACTTTATACGTTGTCTGTGCAGTATAGAAATCAACTAAATCAAAAAAATTTCAATCTTGTAAATTAATAAACAATTAATTTGTTGGTTCGTAATAGTCAACTTGTTTTATAATCCTTATTGCTCTTTTTTGTAATATAGGCTATATATTGGATCTAAATTGGTTTTACATGTGTGGTCCCACACCTCCACACAATTAGTCATGTATGGAACTATGAGCGCACAATACAAAATATACAATGAGCTTTCATTCGAAATATGTTTTGTTCTATTTAATATTGCAATTGATTTTGATATTTTTCTTTTTACGATCTATTATAACACACAGAAATGTATTTTCATACACTCTTTCAATTTCCTCATTATTAATCCTAATTTTAGCTTTATTATTACTTTGTCGATTACTAAATATAATGAACTTTGTTTTAATCAAATTCAGTGAAAGTTGAAGTCATCAAACCGTTGTTGTTTTTTTAAATAGTTAAATACACACTATAAAGTCACACCTCTCTTCCTGTAACCTTAGTGAATTAATGTCTAGGCAAATTTTATTGGTGTCAACAGGCTGAAAAAACTATAGGATCATGACTTTATGTGGTATTCACCTATTAAAGGTCCCGTTCTTCGCGATCCCATTGTTCAAACTTTAGTTAGTGTGTAATGTTGCTGTTAGAGCATAAATAATACCTGTAAAATTATAAAGCTCAAAGTTCAATGCCAAGCGAGATATTTTATTTAACAGAAGTTCCCTTTCAAAGCCTACAGCGAACGGCCGGCTTGGACTACATCCTGGTACTTCCTTCATTAATTACGTCAGTCAGTAGAACAGACTAACCTCCGCCCACAAGAAAAAACGCGAAAAAGGGGGCGTGGTCTTGTTGCTCTCCCACGTGGAGAAGAGGAAGTGTCGCGTGGAGAAGACGAGGAATTGTTGCGTTTGAGTGTGTTTGTCGCCATGTCGTCGAGACGCTGTTATTTTCATCCCGGAGTCAAATCACCTTTGTTTGGCTTTCCCAGGGACGCTGTAGAGATCATTGAGCGCATACATCTCCCGTTAAGAGGCGTGACCTTTCCGTGCAACGTGCGCTAAGCTGCTGTCCAATCACAACACAGGAACCGCTGGCACAATCAGAACTCGTTACGTATTTCTGAAGGAGGGACTTCATAGAACAAGGAACTCATCTGCCCGTTTTCAGGACAGTGAAAACAGCGGTATACAGATAAGCAAATTGTGTGAAAAATACTGTTTTTTTACACGCGAAACATGAACACATGTTATATTGCACACTGTAAACACAATCAAAGCTTCAAAAAAACACGAAGAACGGGACCTTTAATGTTTAAATAGTTTACTCCCTCATGTTAAATGCATGAATGAAAATACTATAAAAGACTACAGAAACACACTCAGTTTTGTCATTAGAACATCGGAGATGTTTTTGTGCTTTGCTTACTGCAAATAGGTAACTAGTTTCATGCAGATTAACAGCTATGTGTTAGCTTTTATTGAAAAAAGCTCAGCTATAGTAGCTAAATTATGTATTCAAAAGAAAACGCCCTATAATTAGGCTGCAAAGATGCAAGGAAGAAAAACAATATTGTGACGGTAATCGAGTGAAGGTGAATAGAATGTTGAATCCATATTATATGTATTATTATTATTGTGTATTACCAATTATTGTGACAGTGTATTTGCTTCAAAACAGTGCAGCAATGCGATTCACTGAATGCGGCCCCTTTAAGAAACGACACCACGCGCACATGCGCAGAAGAGAGAAGCGCGAGAGACGAGAGTGCTAAAACTTTCACCATTTGAAGCTGAAAGCGACGCTGTTAACGTGAATGAAGGACAAATGTGAAACATTTTCTCCGGATGCCTTATATTTCCAGTCTGCAAGTCAGAGATGTTCCATTTATAATGTAAGAATTGATGTTGCCTAAATGTACTTTCTTATAGTGTAACGTAGCCTAAATAGTCATTCATTTTGATCAGCCTCAATTCAGTCTGTACGTCTTGCCTATGATTTATCTTCGTTGCATTTCTGTTTAATTCATATATTCATTGAATTTATCCAGTGACTTGTTTCATCCTCATAAAATCTGGATTCCTATGAAAATAAAAAAAGAGAGCAACCTGAGGAATTAATGAATATTAATTTTAATTTTTGGGTGAACTAACCCATTAAAACAGCTCTATAGGATCCTATAGAGCTGTTTTAAAGGGTTAGTTCACCCAAACATTTTAATTAATACTCATTAATTCCTCACCCTCCTGTTGTTCCCTCCATAGACAGCCATTTAATGAACACTTTTAAGGTCCAGAAAGGTAGTAAAAACAGTTCAAATAGTCCATGTGGTTCAACCTTAATTTTATGAAGCAACGAAAATACTTTTTTGTGCACAAAAATAACAACTTTATTCAACAATTTCATTATAGCCTGTGTCAGTCTCCTACACAGTTTCCGTTGTAAACATTGCAACACTTTTGAGTTCTACAGCAGCCGATGCTGTTCCCGTGAGCACCACGACACATGCGTGTGATGATGGCGCAGGAGCTGCACTGTATTTACAATGTAAACTACGTAGGAGACTGGCACAGGCTATAACGTTTAGACAAACTACAGGATTGTCACATTATGTAAGAATCACTTATTGATGTGTGTTTTCAGTGTTTTATATGTTTCACAGATTAAATACATGACTAAAAATACTATTAAAGGCTACGTATTTCCGCTCATTTTTCATTTTCCTTCAGTGCTCCGTCTGGGACTGCTGTATGCTTAGGCTTTCTCCGAACAATTTTTTACCGGTCCAATCAGCGAACAGAGGGGGGTCTGAAAACATTGACGTTGATGTCGTGCGCTAGTTTGAGTTGTAGTTCAGTAATGGCGACGGAGAAAGATGCGAGTGAATTCCTGGCACCGCTGACGAATGTCCAGAAGTTAAAGCCGAGCAAGAACAATCACTGCTGAGTTTTATTGGTGGCCATGATGTTGTGGCCCGGGAAAAGTTTGATTTTCCAGCTCGCTCCGTTAGTGTTGAAGGAGTTGGCTGAAGCCGTCCGTCTCCCACCACCCACGTTAAAATCTCTGGCCGAATTACCTACGGTTTTAGACAAACACCAAGGTCGTGTGGTAATTTAATTCCTCTCCGAATCCACATCTCTTGAGTTTTCAAGAATATATCCTTTTTGACCACTGCAGAGCACCGTGCGGTTGCGTGCGCTGTAATTTGGATGCATTTCTAGACTTGTATTTCTTTAAATGCTGGCAAGTGTTTACAAGAGCAATATATTTCATCACCGTTAAAAAAATAAAAAGAAGAAAAGCACGTTAACATTTGAATTGGGCCGTTATTTACAGCAGCATTTATTCTTATCATACCAAGAATATGACCGCATATTTAGAATCAGAATCAGAAAAAGCTTTATTGCCAAGTGTGCTTGCACACACAAGGAATTTTTCTTGGTGCTGAAGCTTCCAGTGCACATATACAATACAAACACAACAAGAACATAGTAATACAAATTCTAAGAATAAAAATATGAAAAATGGTATAAAAAATATAAGGTCACAGTTACGTTTAGTCAGAATAAACATTTACAGATTATGAACATATTTACAGTATTTGAGTAGTATGAATATATAAACATAAATAATCTCCTGAGTTTAAAAGATTGCACTAAACAGTCAGAGTATTGCACTTTGGGGGGGTATTTAACTGTTCAAGAGGGAAATGGCCTGTGGGAAGAAACTGTTCCTGTGCCTAGATGTCCTAGTGGCCAGTGATCGGAGTCGCCGTCCTGATGGTAACAGTTCAAACAGGCGGTGTCCAGGGTGAGCGGAGTCTGTGATGATTTTCCCTGCTCTCTTCCTCACTCTGGAAGAGTACAGGTCCTGGAGGGTTGGCAGGGGAGCACCAATAATCCTTTCTGCAGTCCGGATTGTGCGTTGTAGTCTCTTGATGTCAGATTTGGTAGCTGAACCAAACCAGACAGTGATGGAAGTGCATAAGACAGACTCAATGACAGCCGAGTAGAACTGAATCAGCAGCTCCTGTGGGAGGTTGAACTTCCTCAGCTGACGAAGGAAGAACAGTCTCTGCTTTTTTCACAATGGAGTCCATGTGATTGTCCCACTTCAGGTCCTGAGAGATGGTAGTGCCCAGGAACCTGAATGACTCCACTGCTTCCACAGTGCTGTTCATGATGGTGAGTGGGGGGAGAGCTGGGCTGTTCCTCCTGAAGTCCCCTATCATCTCCACCGTTTTGAGCGTGTTGAGCTCAAGGTTGTTATAACTGCACAGCTATAACCAGTTATAACCAGACAGCCAGCTGTTCAACCTCCAGTCTGTAAGCAGACTCGTCACCGTTTTGGATGAGGCCGATGACAGTGGTGTCGTCTGCAAATTTCAGTAGCTTCACAGAGGGGTCTTTAGAAGTGCAGTCATTGGTGTACAAGGAGAAGAGCAGCGGGGAGAGAACACACTCCTGGGGGGTGCCAGTGCTGGTAGTGAGAGTCCTGGATGTGAGTTTCCCCAGTCTCACGAGCTGCTGCCGGTCTGTCAGGAAGCTGGAGATCCACTGACAGATTGAGGATGGCATGGAGAGCTGGGTCAGTTTAGCTGAGAGAAGATCAGGCATGATGGTATTGAAGGCCGAACTGAAGTCCACGAATAAGATCCTTGCATAAGTCCCAGGTCTGTCGAGATGTTGCAGGATATAATGCAGCCCCGTGTTGACTGCATCATCCACAGACCTGTTTGCTCTGTAGGCAAATTGAAGAGGATCCAGCAAGGGTCCAGTGATGTCCTTCAGGTGGGCAAGAACCAGTCTTTCAAACGACTTCATGACCACAGACGTGAGAGCGACAGGTCTGTAGTCATTAAGTCCAGTGATTTTGGGTTTTTTGAGGACGGGAATGATAGTTGAGCGTTTGAAGCAGCAGGGAACTTCACACTGCTACAATGATCTGTTGAAGATCTGTGTGAAGACTGGGGCCAGTTGGTCAGCGCAGGCTTTCAAACAGGCAGATGAGATGCCGTCTGGGCCTGAAGCTTTCCTAGTCTTCTGTTTTTTGAAGACACGGCTCACGTCCTCCACACAGACCTTAAGCTCGAGTTGGATGGGAGGAGAGGGGGTGCAGGAGGTGATGGGGGACGTGTGAATTGCATATCTTAAATATTCCCAGAACTTTCTGTGATGTAGTGCTTTTTTCCCCCCTCAAATCGCAGTTTTTGCAAGTTCCCGCAATTTCATCGCATAAAATTGCATAAATATCCCGCATTTTCCATCGCATTTTTTAAGAAAACGTGCCGCATAATCAAGGATTTTTGCCCGCAACAATCACAAAAAAAAGCCGCATTTTTCTGGAAGGACTGATAAGCGCCACTTTCTGTCAAAGAGTGAATTTTCCATTTTCTTTCAGCCTGTCTGCCGTTTTTGTTCATATAACATTACATACATAGTTTATTAGGCTCAAATGTGAGGTTTATTATTTTTAAAAACATTTTAATTGGTCAAAACTGGTATTATTTAAACTGTAAAGTTTAAATCACATATATGTTTTACAGTTTAGGCTGTTACCAGACATTGCCGTTGTTTCAAAACAACTTTGCTAACGAAGCAACAGTTCTATTGTAATAAGAACTTTCTGAAATGATTTCACATTTTTTATAACAGTTATTATGTATAACCCTCCTCTATTCAGTATGTGCATGTTGTTTATTAAATGGGTTTCTTTCGTTATCTTGTATAGTACTTGCACATTTTGATTGTCAAGTATTAGAATATTTACTTTTGTGCCATCAATCACAGTCCCTTTTGAAGGTTAATTTCTGTCGTCTTATGCTACATTTCTGATTAGATTAAAAATTAATTTACTAATATAACCCTGTTTCATTCTTATAATATCATGTTACATAAAAATGAGCAACCTAGAGCTGTTTTATACACTACTAATATAATTCATATAATTCAATAATTAAAGGCACCATATGTGTTTTCTGTTAATCCAGTATAAACTCAGTAATTTATCTTTGATTTTTCCAGGTCTGGTCCTGTGGGCGTCAGTATCTCTGTGATCACAGTTCACACCTGAAGTGAAGCCCCTCCCACAACAATTCACCAATAAATACTGGGAATATTCACATCATCCTACAAGAGAAGGACAAACTCCAGGTGTAGCAGCTGAAATCTGTGTGACTGTTAAAGATGGAGTTTATTAAAGAGGAGATTGAAGACACGAGTTATCCAGAACCATCCAGAATAAAACATGAAGATACGGAGGAACAAATAGGTTGGTGTCCATTCTTAATTCTTCATTATTGACTGCTTTAGTAGCTGTGAAATAATAATCAATATATGGATCATAAATGATAGAGAAATGCATCTAAATGATCATATTCACTCAGTTTTAATCGTAGTGATTGACAGAACTGACCTTTGTACATTAAAGATACTTTATACTCACATTGACAGATACCAGATGTCTTGTTTTCTACTAAGTGTTTTTAATTTTCACATTTAACCTCATTGAACTGATTCTGACTGCTTTATATGTTTATTTTAGATCAGATGGAAGTGAAGGAGCAACAACACAAACTAAACGATGTAAAGGAACTCTGTGATTTCAAAACTCAAGAAACAAAAGCCAAAAAGCTGCACACCTGCACTCAGTGTGGAAAGAGTTTCACAAATAAAGGAAACCTTGACAAACACATGAGAATTCACACTGGAGAGAAACCGTATACGTGCACTCAGTGTGGAAAGAGTTTTTCTCAATCATCAACTCTCAAATATCATCTGCTCAGTCACTCTGGAGAAAAACCATTTAACTGTGATCAGTGTGGGAAAGGTTTTATATTGTCAAAAGATCTAAATCTACACCTGATAGTTCATTCAGGTGAGAGACCTCATGCGTGTTCTCTCTGTGGAAAGAGTTTTTCACGGCTGAACAGTTTTAAACAGCACCAGAAAACACATACAGGAGTGAGAGATCATGTGTGTTGTGACTGTGGGAAGAGCTTTACTAAAGCTGGCAATCTGAAACAGCACCAAAGAACTCATACTGGAGAAAAACCTTTCAAGTGCTCATATTGTGACATGAGTTTCACTCGGTCTGTAACCCTGAAATCACATGAGCGAGTTCATACTGGAGAGAAGCCGTACCACTGCACTCAATGTGAGAAGAGTTTCAGAGATCCAACAGGTTTCAGAATTCATCTGCGCATTCACTCTGGAGAAAAGCCATTTAACTGTGATCAGTGTGATAAAGGTTTTATTTCTTCATCACATCTAAAAAAACATCTTAAAGTTCATTCAAATGAGAGACCTCATGTGTGTTCTCTCTGTGGAAAGAGTTTTTCATGGCTGAAGAGTTTTAAACTGCACCAGAAAACACATGATGGAGTGAGAGATCATGTGTGTTGTGACTGTGGGAAGAGCTTTATTACACCTAGTCATCTGAAACAGCACCAAAGAGTTCACACTGGAGAAAAACCTCACAAGTGCTCATATTGTGACATGAGTTTCACTCAGTCTGGAAACCTGAAATCACATGAGCGAGTTCATACTGGAGAGAAGCCGTAATACTGTACTCAGTGTGTGAAGAGTTTTACACGTTTATCAATCCTTCAAACTCATATTAAAAATGTGAGCAACATTTGTTTTCTTGTCAAATAGTAAAAAGCTGAGATAAAATATGGAGTTTTCCCACTCAACAGTCAACAACTCTTACAGTGTAAATAAAGTCATGTTTTTATTTTCTGTCAGGATGGATTGTGTGCTAAATAGTTATTTCTAGAATTAGATATATTTATGTCTTCGATAGTTCACCCAAAAGTGAAATTTTTGTCATTAATTACTCACCCTCATGTCATGTAATCTGTAATACATTCAGAACACAAATTAAGACATTTTTGTTGAAATCCGAGGGCATCTCTCCTGAGATGTTCAACCAGGTTCAAGTCTGGGCTCTGGCTGGGCCACTCAAGGACATTCACAGAGTTGTCCCGTAGCCACTCCTTTGTTATCTTGGCTGTGTGCTTAGGGTCGTTGTCCTGTTGGAAGATGAACCTTCGCCCCAGTCTGAGGTCCAGAGCAGGTTTTCATCAAGGGTGTCTCTGTGCATTGCTGCATTCATCTTTCCCTCAATCCTGACAAGTCTCCCATTCCTGTCACTGAAAAACATCCCCACAGCATGATGCTGCCACCTCCATGCTTCACTGTCGGGATGGTATTGGCCAGGACAGGTGATGAGCCGTGCCTGTTTTCCTCCAGACATGACGCTTGCCATTCAGGCCAAAGAGTTCAATCTTTGTTTCATCAAACTAGAGACTTTTGTTTCTCGTGGTCCTTCAGGTGCCTTTTGGCAAACTCCAGACGGCCTTTTACTGAGGAGTGGCTTCGGTCTGGCCACTCTACCATACAGGCCTGATTGGTGAAGTGCTGCAGAGATGTTGTTCTTCTGGAAAGTTCTCTCTCTCCACAGAGAAACGCTGGAGCTCTGACAGAGTGACCATCGGGTTATTGGTTACTTGGTCCATTTTGGAATAAGGCTGTAACACAACAATGTGGAAAAAGTGAAACGCTGTGAATACTTTCTGGATGCACTGTACATTTAAAAGGGTAACAAAAGCACACCTTATCAGACCTTACTCAACTTTAATCACATAAAACAAAATTTCCCAACAACAAAATTGTGGCCAGTGAAAATGCTGAGTGGCTAGTAACTTTGGAAAACTTCTAGCCACAGTGGCTGGTGAGCAAAAAAGGCCATGTCATATCTATGATGATAGTGTATTTGCTCTGTAACAGTGCAGAGATTAAAGTGTCCCTATTATGCTATTTTAAATGTTCCTAATGTTGTTTGTGTGTTAGAAACCAAATGCCTATTATCATACTTTATTTCAGCTCTGGCTCTTCTTCAGCACTTATACTCACTCGGTGATTCAAACAGTAAAACGTCCTCAACCTTTTGACGTGCATCAAAGTGTTGTTTCTCTTTATTTGTTGTGCACGTTGACCTTTTACGTTCACAAACAGCTGAATAACACACTGCCTGAAATGTAGTATTCTTAAAGCATAATAGGGACATTTATTATATGCGGTCCCTTTAAGAAACATGACATCGCGCGCACTGAGGATGCGCAGAAGAGAGAAGCGCGAGAGACGAGACGAGCAGAAACTTCCACACTCCAGCTCAGGTGGTGGCGGTAATGCACCGAAAGCTGATCTGACAACCGGCAATAAATTAAGAAGAAGAGACGAGACGAGAGAGAAGAAGCTCTGAAACTTTCACCAGTTGAAGCTGAAAGCGACGCTGTTAACGATCGTGAATGAAGGACAAAAGTGGAATATTTTCTCCGGATGCCTTATATTTCCAGTCTGCAGGTGAGAGATGTTTCTCAGATTACAGAGTTTAACATTAATCAGCTCCAGAGTTTACATGTTTAAGGACCAATGTAATGAAATGCGTTGTGTGTCCTGGTTTATTATTAGAGTGTAATAATATGTTGGCAGAGAGTTTTTCACAGACTCTGACTCTATTACACCAATAAAATGTGCTTAATGTGCCACTTTACAGAAGATCTCAGACATCAGCATAATGAATGAGGGGAAAACAGGGAACTTTAGGAGACAAAGAGGCTTTTCAGCAGCTCAGCTAAACATGATGGTCCTGTTGTTTCTCTCAGACTTTGGACAAGAGTGGAACAAACCTTGTTTTAATGCAATTAATATCTAACTTGTATCAAAATGCTCCATATTCCTGACAGAAAACGTGTTCACTTCACGTAAGTGTATTAAAGTAATCCAACGTAAATTCAGTAACTTATCTTTGATTTCTCCAGATCTGGTCCTGTGGGCGTCAGTATCTCACAGTGATCACAGTTCACACCTGCAGTGAAGCCCCTCCCACAACAATTCACCAATAAATACTGGGAATATTCACATCATCCTACAAGAGAAGGACAAACTCCAGGTGTAGCAGCTGAAATCTGTGTGACTGTTAAAGATGGAGTTTATTAAAGAGGAGATTGAAGACATGAGTTATCCAGGACCATCCAGAATAAAACATGAAGATACTGAGGAACAAATAGGTTGGTGTCCATTCTTTATTCTTCATTATTGACTGCTTTAGTTTGCTTTAGTTAGTTATAGCTGTGAAATAATAATCAGTATATGGATGATAAATGACAGAGAAATGCATCTAAATGATCACAACCCAGTTTTAATCGTATTCATGGGTGTCGGAACCATTGTATGTCGGTGGGATAAGACCAACCTACTTTTTACGAGCAATTATATTGGACCCACTCACTTTTATCGTCTCTAATTCAGCACATGTCTGTTTACCTACCCCTACCCAATAAACACATGTTAGACCAGGGGTGTCCAATCCTGATCCTGGAGGGCCACTGTCCTGCAGAGTTTTGCTTCAACCCCAATTAAACACACCTGTACTAGCTAATCAAGGTCTTATTAGTAGGGATGCACCGATATGAAATCTTTTGGCCGATACTGATAACCGATAATTCTTTATATTTGAAAGCCGATAAATCTAAATAGAAATTTTAATGAACTTTGAGAGCCTGATTACAAAAACAAAAGGCTACCCATTAAAAGCCATGTCCCAAACACTTCAACATAAAGCAAACCTATACACTACAGTAGCCTATTATATCCAGTGTAAGATTCCTTACCTTTTCAAATTAATTTTACACTCCTATGGCCAACTTACTTCATTAAAAAAAAAAAAGGTAACACTTTACAATAAGGTTTAATTTTTGTTAGCATTAGTTAAAGGTCCCGTTTTTCCTGTGTTTTTGAAGCTTTGATTGTGTTTACAGTGTGCAATATAACATGTGTTCATGTTTCGCGTGTAAAAAAAACCCACTGTATTTTTCACACAATGTACTCATCTGTATACCGCTGTTTTCACTGTCCAAAAAACGGCTGATGAGTTCCTTGTTCTATGAAGTCCCTCCTTCAGAAATACGTAACGAGTTCTGATTGTGCCAGCGGTTCCTGTGTTGTGATTCGACAGCAGCTTAGCGCACGTGGCACGAAAGGTCACGCCTCTTAACGGGGAGATGTATGCGCTCAATGATCTCTACAGCGTCCCTGGGAAAGCCAAACAAAGGTGATTTGACTCCGGGATGAAAATAACAGCGTCTCGACGACATGGCGACAAACACAGTCAAACGCAACACTTCCTCTTCTCCACGTGGGAGAGCAACAAGACCACGCCCCCTTTTTTTGCATATTCTTGTGGGCGGAGGTTAGTCTGTTCTACTGACTCACGTAATTAATGAAGGAAGTACCAGGATGTAGTCCAAACCGGCCGTTCGCTGTAGGCTTTGAAAGGGAACTTCTGTTAAATAAAATATCTCGCTTGGCATTGAACTTTGAGCTTTATAATTTTACAGGTATTATTTATGCTCTAACAGCAACGTTACACACTAACTAAAGTTTGAACAGTGGGATCACGAAGAACGGGACCTTTAACCAACAATGAATGAACAATACTTCAACAGGATTTATTCATCTTAGTGCATGTTAATCTCAACATTTTCAGATCCAAAGTTGTACCTGTTAACATTAGGTGATGCACTGTGAATGGACTGCTTATAAACACAAACATTGTATTACTAACATTAACAAAGGTTATTGTTGTCTGTTTGTGTTAATTAATGCATTAACAAATGCAATCCTATTTATAAAATGTTACCAAAAATTCTATTGCCTAAAAAAATAAAAATAATATAGCCTACCTAAATAATGCAAACCAGTTATTGAACAGCATTACTTAGGCTGCATAATAAAGAATCAGAATGCAAGTGCATGAAATAGCCTCCGCACGGACAATAAGGAAATGGTTTAATCAAACTGTATTGTTGATGGAAATGATACGAGAACAATAAAAGTGCTAGTTATTAAAATAAAGCTTCTGTGTTTAAAAAAAAAAGAAAGTAATATTACAGTAATAGTAAACAACTTTAATATTAGTCTAGTCTATTAAATAATGTTGCTGTTTGAGAGTGCGCGCTGAAGCTGGAGAGAATGAACGAACAACCGTAAACTGAAGCTCTTATAGGTTAATTAACAACTAAACGGATCATATATGAGAACAATCAGATATTTATACAAAATAAATATAATATTACAACTTATTTTTGCACAAAATCACGCATAGGTGAAGGCCTATAACTCCTGTGGATGCTCTTCCCCTCTTTGAGAGAGCGCGCTGAAACTGATGATCACCGGTACAATGAAGCACTGCAGGTTATTGACTTAACGAAGCGCATCCTATATGACATTAATCAGATGTTTATACTACAAAAACGTAAGTGTAGGCTACTAAAAAACTTTTTCACATATGTCTTCAGAATGACCCACAACCTAATCAGTTTATATGTGAAGAAATCCATTTATTCACAAACTTCTCACGAGACGAGTGTTTGACAAATTATTCGGCAAACTACGTCCTCTCATCACTGCTTTTTGATGGTTTGGAGAACAATTACTCAGTCGCACTCTGTCGTTTCATACAAGGAAGAGCACATCAAGCATTATTTTACTGAGGAGTGCGCGCAGTAAGCAGGTTCGCGGCATAGAACCATGCCAATTGCGAAAGTATAAACAAGGCTTCAACCAGTGTTGCCAACTTAGCAATTTTGTTGCTAGATTTAGCAACTTTTCAGACTACTCTAGCAACTTTTTTTCCCAAAAAGCACCTAGCATCAAATTGAGCAATTTCTTTTATTTATTTGGCAACTTTTAGCAACTTCTGGAAAGTGACTCTAATCCAAACAACACGCGTACGAGCTAGCTCAATGGGCTGAGCGGTTCATTCATAATTCCTTAAGATAGATGTGGAAATGTGGAAATTGCTGAAAAAAACGGAAGATCATTTAGGTAGCATATTTCAAGGGGGTAATCCTACACCCGGAAAACGTACCTTCCATAGGGGAAGCCATTGCTAACCAAGCCATGCTGTTAGCATCCCATTAACTCCCATTCATTTTGGCGTCACTTTGACAGCGATTAACTTTACATTCAGGCGTAACATAACTTTACATTCGAGGCGTTTAAAGACTCCATTAACTTTACATTCAGGCGTAACATAACTTTACATTCGAGGCGTTTAAAGACTCCATTTGTCCATTGTTTATTTCTAAACAAACACAACAATGTATAAAATGCTCCATTACCTTGTATCTTACACTATCGCCCCGTAGAAGCCGTTTTTTTTTGTAAAAATAGGCTCACGATTGCGTCATAACCACGCGACTCCTCCTGTCCATTTCTCTACTATGCGACGTAGAAGCTCGCAGGCAATCTTTTGCTGTCTATGAGGCAATCAGGGGGATGTGGAGGAATAAAGTCCGATATAGTCAAGCGAAAAGCCCATAGAGAGCCAAAAGCAACGGGACAAAATATTTCAACAACGTGATTCAGATTTCACTTTGCACAACTGCTAGAGGACTTACAACTGTCAGACAGGTTACTCACGTCACATTTACGTCATCAAGCTCAGTCTGAGGCTGCGCAGTACGCTCAGCCATCAGGAAGTGAGTGCTTATAATTGACACTCGCATCTGAAGCGCACACACACATACCGTAATAAAGCCGCCTCTGACATACAAGTGCAAAAATGAGCTCCTTTTTCCAGCTTATTATTGGTCAAATACACTCAAAAAACATCTCAATGCCCATCTTGGTGAGTTTTAACGTAAACACAGTCGTAACCAGCTCACAGGAACAGTGTTTGGATATGCGTGCGTCAGGTCTTAAAGGGACAGAAGTTATTTATTATTCAAACTACAAAAAGACAAACAATCACTTACGAGCACACATATTCTGAATGCCTTCGGCAGAATTCAAATGAGCCATTTTAATCTAGATTAATTTTGGAATTAATCTAGATTTAAAAAAAATTAATCTATGCCCACCACTAATTAATACAAATTACATTAGATTTTTTCCAAAGGCTTTAAAATACAAAATAGTATTTTCTGTATTTCAAATACGTATTTTAAATTCAGGTATCTGAAATACTGCCCACCCCTGACTGCAGTCAGTCAGCAATATACTTTTCTTTTATAGTAATATCAAAGCAAGGCCCAGTGATGATCAAATTTTATTTTTGTTATCATTATTTTTTTTTTAAGATTTTGTATTATTTTATTTTATTTTTTGTAATAGCCTGTTAAGCAAGCTATAATGTGCAATCTATGTTTACTCTGCCTGTTAAACATTCTATTTATTTTATTTATTTCGTTTTGCATTTAATTTGTTAAAATTATATAGCCTATTTTCAAAGTTCTCTGTGTTCGGTAATGTTTAGTTATTTCCAAGTTGCTCGTTTGGTGAGTGTGTAGCCTAAAAACTGAGGTGCCGCTAGTTGCGGTTTTGTTTTAACGGTTGATGTTTTATAACGCTAATAAAAAAAAAGGGCTACCCAATTGTCATGTGTGGTGCTTTGGTTTAGCATTGGTTGCTTCATCTTATTTAAACGCAATCATATTTAAAGTCTGTTATTCTGGATGTTAACTTGAATGAATATTTAGTCTGAGTAGGCCTATATGTGTACAGGTGCTGGTCATATAATTAGAATATAATCAAAAAGTTTGATTCCATTTAAAAAGTGAAACTTTTTATTTCTTTTAATTTTGATGATTATAACTGACAACTAAGGAAAATCCCAAATTCAGTATCTCAGAAAATTAGAATATTGTGAAAAGGTTCAATATTGAAGACACCTGGTGCCACACTCTAATCAGCTAATTAACTCAAAACACCTGCAAATGCCTTTTAAATGGTCTCTCAGTCTAGTTCTGTAGGCTACACAATCATGGGGAAGACTGCTGACTTGACAGTTGTCCAAAAGACGACCATTGACACCTTGCACAAGGAGGGCAAGACACAAAAGGTCATTGCAAAAGAGGCTGGCTGTTTACAGAGCTCTATGTCCAAGCACATTAATAGAGAGGCAAAGGGAAGGAAAAGATTTGGTAGAAAAGTGTACAAGCAATAGGGATAACCGCACCCTGGAGAGGATTGTGAAACAAAACCCATTCAAAAATGTGGGGGAGATTCACAAAGAGTGGACTGCAGCTGGAGTCAGTGCTTCAAGAACCATTGCGCACAAACGTATGCAAGACATGGGTTTCAGCTGTCGCATTCCTTGTGTCAAGCCACTCTTGAACAACAGACAGCGTCAGAAGCGTCTCGCCTGGGCTAAAGACAAAAAGGACTGGACTGCTGCTGAGTGGTCCAAAGTTATGTTCTCTGATGAAAGTACATTTTGCATTTCCTTTGGAAATCAGGGTCCCAGAGTCTGGAGGAAGAGAGGAGAGGCACACAATCCACGTTGCTTGAGGTCCAGTGTAAAGTATCCACAGTCAGTGATGGTTTGGGGTGCCATGTCATCTGCTGGTGTTGGTCCACTGTGTTTTCTGAGGTCCAAGGTCAACGCAGCCGTATACCAGGAAGTTTTAGAGCACTTCAAGCTTGACCAACTTTATGGAGATGCAGATTTCATTTTCCAACAGGACTTGGCACCTGCACACAGTGCCAAAGCAACCAGTACCTAGTTTAAGGACCATGGTATCCCTGTTCTTAATTGGCCAGCAAAATCTATGGGGTATTGTGAAGAGGAAGATGCGATATGCCAGACCCAACAATGCAGAAGAGCTGAAGGCCACCTGGGCTCTCATCAGTGCCACAGACTGATCGACTCCATGCCACGCCGCATTGCTGCAGTAATTCAGGCAAAAGGAGCCCCAACTAAGCATTGAGTGCTGTACATGCTCATACTTTTCATGTTCATACTTTTCAGTTGGCCAAGATTTCTAAAAATCCTTTCTTTGTATTAGGGATGGGCATTTCAAGCAAAAATAATATTCGAAGATCGCTGGGAATTATTCGATTTTTATTCGAAAATCGCAACTCCTCCCCCGCATGCACGCGTGTAAAGGCTACACACATATAAACAGAGAGAGAGAGAGAGAGGGAGAGGGAGAGAGACCATTTACACTCTCAATCTGTATGATAACAAACTGTTTAATTCATTAGGGAATAGGCTATATCAACTCAAGCCATGTAATCAGTGTAACATGCTGAAACATATGACTGTTATTTGACATTGCCCCAAGTTACCGCAACCGTTAAATGCCTAAAGTCTACAGTGAGCGCGTGAGGCGATGCGTTCTTCTTCTGTTGTCTCAGGACGTTTTTACTCTGGCAGTTTAGTTTGAAATGGAGCACGGTTCGCATGAAAAATTGCTAATGTGAAAGCTTACATACAGAGCTTGGTGTGCACTGAGGTACCGAACCCGAGAACACACAACCGGAGTTCGGTTGCACTCGAAGCTGTGCCGCGATTGACGTGAATGTGAAACAACACTCGGGTGTGCACTTGTTCTGGAAGAAAAGTAACCAGCGCATGCGTTTTAGCCGATTACAATGTCATTAGTTCAATAACATACACGTAAGTGATGATAGTGTTGATGATTTACCTGAGATACGATCGCGAGAGCGAGCCTGCAGTGTATTCGCACATAGAGTGCAATCAGGGCAGCAAATGAATGGCAATTCACGTCTCCTCAAAAGAGTCAGTTTGCAAGCAGCAAAGCCGCCTTCGAGCGACACATACGGTAAACCGGTAAACATAAGTGTAAACAAAAGTGTAAACAAAAGTGTTGTTTACTCAGCTGCACATTAGGGATGTTAACCGATGACCGTTTGACCGATGGTTGACCGTATCAACGTTAACCGATCAAAGTTTTCGGTTAAAAAAAAAAAAAAGTGATCTCTAAATTAGGCTATTTATAGAGAATGGGAACGTGACGTCACCAACGCAATGCATTCGCGGACTTTAGGACACAGACACTACATTAGAGAATGAGTAATAGTGGAGGTAGACTTTAAAACTTGTATTATACAGTTAAAAACACATTAGAATGGTGAACGCTTGCTGTGTTATGAACTGTCATAGCCTCTCTTGCAACCTGCGTGGAAAACATATCTCAAATCATGCGCACTATTTCAGTTTACCAGCTTGGAAATAACAAAAGTAAGTGAAAGTAATGCTGCCTTCACGTGCTATCGGAAATGTGACAATTCCCACTTCTAAAGTCGTGATTATGAAGTTTGAACTCATCTCGTTCATATTTCGAGGGGTGGAGCGCGTTCACGTGCAATTTTTACCTAGGAAACTCCTATTTACAATAATTCAGAGAGCACGTGAAGGCAGCATAACACTCGGAAATAAACAACTTAGCCAAAATGTGTCTTTATAATTTGTATTTATTATTTATAACCGATATTACAGATGAATATTTTCTGAACCGCTTGAATGTGCTCACACCATAAATAATGCATGAAACGCGTCAGCAAATGCTTCATTGTTCAGCTTCAGATGTAAGTTGCAACTTGTGTGATACAGTGCTTAAATACAGTACTTAGCACATCATCTAAATATATTACATCTACATTTCAGTGGTAACACATAAGGTGTTGATCATCATCTTTCTTTATTATTGTTAGCACTACCTCGAACTAAAGCGGCGTCTCTTCGGAGCTGTCATTATCTTAAATGAGTCGCGGCAATGTTTCAAATGAGCTTCTAACGCTAGACAATAGCCTTTATTTTCTACGCGATCACCTTGTGCCCAAACCATTTCGAAACTAAGGAGCCATTTGTCCTCCGATTACAAACAAGCTCCTCAGCGCCGCGTTTGCGGGACTCATGTTTCGCGCTGTAGGGGATTTAAAAAAATTGACGTGAGTGGAAGGCAGGCGGCGGCGCCTGGACAGTGTGAGTGTGTGTGTGAGAGAGCGGGAGGCAGAGAGATGCGACAGAGTTGCGAAATTGCAGGCGCGGCTCGCGAGTTGCGGCTGTTATTTCAAATAGCGCAGCATATTTTTTTAACTAATCGGTTAACCGGTTTCAACCGGCTAATGAGGCTCGGTGGTCGGTCAAGAAAATGTTTAGTTTTCGCCATCCCTACTGCACATAATAGCACCAAATTAATAAAAAAAAGCCCAATATATTTGACCCGCGTTCTGTTTACTATCATGCCCGTGCACGTTTGTGATGACGTTAGATGAACGCAAACGCACTAGGGTTCAAGTTGAGTGTGAAACCAGACCAACACTGCGGAGGCGGAGGGAAGAATCACGCTCGGACCGCAGCAAACGGGTCCAGTATAAACACCCTGAGAACTGACTGGCCGCTTTAGGTGCGTTATTGGCAGCGCCTCCCATGGTTACATGAACGCGTCACCACCACACCGAAAACATGGGGATTTTTTGGAGGACGATAATCGCACAAACTATTCGATAGTCTATAATTAAATCAACTATCGAATATTCGAAAATCGCGACCCATCCCTACTTTGTATTGGTCTTGAGTAATATTCTAATTTTCTGAGATAGTGAATTTGGGATTTTCCTTAGTTGTCAGTTATAAAATTAAAAGAAATAAACATTTGAAATATATCAGTCTGTGTGTAATGAATGAATATAGTATACAAGTTTCACTTTTTGAATCGAATTGGTGAAATAAATAAACTTTTTGATGATAATCTAATTATATGACCAGCACCTGTACATATTTCACAAGGTGTGAAATAAAGTCCGCGAGAGGGGTCAGGAATGGACACAAACATTGTGGGCATGGGCGGGAGTGGAACACACAGGTTGCGGGAGCGGGCGGTCCTGGTCATACATTCAGCGGGAGCGGGTTTAAGAAAACAGTCCCGTGCAGGGCTCTATCATGGACACTACGTCCATATTTTTTTTACAGTCTATGGTCTTACCCCTACACTATTTCCACTCTAAATAATGCAGTGATTTCCGCTATTTTGTATGGCCCAACCAGACGTTTAGCAAACAAGACGGTTTATTTGTACTTATGTAAATAGCATGTACTCCAGTAAAATTCTGAGAGGACCCACCAACATTTTTTTTGCTTCCAACGCTCATGATCGTATTAACAAGTGAATGATAGAACTGACTTTTGCACATCAAAGATACTTGATGCTCACACTGAGCAGAAAACAAGACATCTGGTCTGTCAGTGTTTTTAATTTTCACATTTAATCTCATTGAACTGATTCTGACTACTTTATATGTTTATTTTAGACCAGATGGAAGAGACGGAGCAACAACACAAACTAAACGATGTAAAGAAACTCTGTGACTTCAAAACTCAAGAAACAAAAGCCAAAAAGCTGCACACCTGCTCTCAGTGTGTAAAGAGTTTCACAAATAAAGGAAACCTTAAAAGACATGTGAGAATTCACACTGGAGAGAAACCGTATACATGCACTCAGTGTGGAAAGAGTTTTACACACCCATCAGGTCTCAGTGTTCATCGGCGCATTCACTCTGGAGAAAAACCATTCAACTGTGATCAGTGTGGGAAAGATTTTATTTCATCATCACATCTAAAAGAACACCTGATAGTTCATTCAGGTGAGAAGCCTCATGTGTGTTCTCTCTGTGGAAAGAGTTTTTCAAGGCTGTACAGTTTTAAACAGCACCAGAAAACACATGATGAAGTGAGAGATCATGTGTGCTGTGACTGTGGGAAGAGCTTTACTAAAGCTGGCGATCTGAAACAGCACCAAAGAATTCACACTGGAGAAAAACCTTTCAAGTGTTCATATTGTGACAAGAGTTTCACTCAGTCTGCACACCTGAAATTACACGAGCGACTTCATACTGGAGAGAAGCCGTACCACTGTATTCAGTGTGAGAAGAGTTTCAGCGATCCAACAAGTTTAAAAATTCATTTGCTCCGTCACTCTGGAGAAAAACCATTTAACTGTGATCAGTGTGGTAAAGGTTTTATTTCATCATCAGATCGAAAAGAACACCTGATAGTTCATTCAGATGAGAAGCCTCATGTGTGTTCTCTCTGTGGAAAGAGTTTCTCAAGGCTGAAGAGTTTTAAACTGCATCAGAAAACACATGATGGAGTGAGAGATCATGTGTGTTTGTGACAGTGGGAAGAGCTTTACTGCATCTATTCATCTGAAAAATCACTACAGAATTCACACTGGAGAAAAACTTTACAAGTGCTCATATTGTGACATGAGTTTCATTCAGTCTGGAAACCTGAAATCACATGAGCGAGTTCATACTGGAGAGAAGCCGTAATACTGTACTCAGTGTGTGAAGAGTTTTACACGTTTATCAATCCTTCAAACTCATATTAAAAAATGTTACAAGTGAGCAACATTTGTTTTCTTGTCAAATAGTAAAAACTGTGAGATGAAATATGTTAGTAAATATATATATAACAAATGTTATGTAATAGTTTTTCCACTCAACAGTCAACAGCTCTTACAGTATAAATAAAGCTGTTGTGTTTCTATTTTCTGTCCGGATGGATTGTGTGCTAAATGGTTCTTTCTAGATTTAGATATATTTATGTATTAGATAGTTCACCCAAAAGTGAAAAATTCTGTCATTTAAAGGATAACTAAACCCTAAACCAATTTTTTTTTAGTTAATGAACCACAAGACTGGGGCTTTATTAATGCTGTTCATTGATTCGAGTAAATGTTTTGACATTGGGTATAAAGGGTTTTAATTCTATAATATATGGTGTAAAACTGTTAAGTGCTGCCCTCTTAAGGTTGAACGGTGGCTACTGCAGTTGAATTTTCCTGTTGGATGTTGTAGGTCATCGTAACATAGGATGGTTCTTCCAAGGGCTCACTACCATAGACAGTAAAAGAAATGGACACAGCGACCCCATTGACTTCAACGGAGAAAATTTAAGTCAGAAGCAAGGGGGTAATCCAGCCCCCGGAAAGCGTACCTTCCATAGGGGCAACCATTGCTAATCAAGCCATCACCTGCTGTTAGCATCCCATTGATTTTGGCCTCACTTTCACAGTGAATAACTTTACATCTGAGGCTTTTAAAGACTCCATTTGACCATTGTTTATTTCTAAACAAACACGACAATGTATAAAATGCTCCATTACCTTGTGTCTTTCACTATGGCCCTGTAGAAGCCGTTTTTAACGATTGCGTCATAACCACGCGACTCCGTAGCGCTGTACCGTATAGACCTGAGGAGAAGCTCGCAGGCAATCTTTTACTGTCTATGAGGCAATCGGGGGGGCATGGAGGCATAAACGCAGATAGAGATGTCGCAAATTCTGCTTCATTCATCAAAAGTTGCTCCTGCTCACTCTCTCTGTCTCTACAAGATTCAGTGTTTCAGATTTCACTTTGCACAACTGCTAGAAGACTTACCACTGTTGGACTGGTTGCTCACGTCACATCTATGTCGTCAAGCTCAGTCTGAGGCTGTGCAGTACGCTCAGCCATCAGGAAGTGAGTCACCGAATCTTGCAGAGATTGCAGAGAGTGAGCAGGAGCAACTTTTGATGAATGAAGCAGGATTTGCGACATCTCTATCGGCGTTTATGCCTCCACGCCCTCCCGATTGCGTGGAGCTCAGCATTCAACACGGTCATCCCATCCAAGTTAATAGCCAAACTTGGAGACCTGGGCATCAACACTTCAATGTGTAACTGGATTTTGGACTTCCTAACTGACAGACCACAGAATGTTCTATCAGGATCCACCTGCTCCACGCCCATCACACTCAACACTGGTGTACCACAGGGCTGTGTGCTAAGTCCGTTTCTCTACTCCCTCTTCACCTCCGACTGCAAGCCTGTGTATGGATCTAATTCCATCGTCAAGTTTGCGGACGACACTACGGTGATTGGTCTCATCAGCAACAACGATGAGACTGCCTACAGGGAAGAGATCCAGCACCTGGCCACATGGTGCACTGATAATAACCTGCTCCTCAACACCACCAAAACGAAGGAGCTCACCGTGGACTTCAGGAAAGAGTCAAGAGGCACACACGACACCATCCACATCAATGGAATGGCTGTTGAGCGTGTCTCCAGTTTCAAGTTCCTGGGGATCCACATCTCGGCGGACATGTCGTGGACGACCAACACCTCCAGCCTGTTCAAGAAGGCTCACCAGCGCCTCTTCTTCCTGAGGAAGAATCAGCTCTCCTCGGTTATCCTGGTGAACTTCTACCGCTGCGCAATAGAAAGCATCCTGACCAACTGTGTTGCAGTATGGTATGGGAGCTGCTCTGTTGCGGAGCGCAAGGCACTGCAGCGGGTGGGGAAAACTGCCCAGCGCATCACAGGGACTCCACTACCTGCCATCGAGCACATCCAGAGGAAACACTGTCTGCATCGAGCTCGCAGCATCCTTAAGGACTCCTCTCACCCAGCCCACAGACTGTTTTCTCTACTGCCCTCCGGCAGGCGTTTCAGGATCCTCCGGACCAGAACCAGCAGACTAAAGAACAGTTTTTTCCCCAGAGCTGTCTCTTTACTGAACTCAAACCCCCGTTGATCCACTTCCCTCATAAACTGCTAACTCTCCTACCTCACATCTTCCTTCACTTTGTTATTTGCACTACCGACTGTTTATTACAGTAACAACTGTTCACTTATGCATCTTGCACTGCCATATCTTAAGTGGATTATGCTCATTTGCACTGCCGACTGTATTTATAGTACCAATGTTTACATTTGCATTTTGCACCGTACTTCTAACTGTAATATGCAACCACTTTCCACTGCACTTTTACACTTTCTTTTTCGGATAGCTCTGTCCATAATTTATTGCACTACCCTAATCCACTGCTATATTCCTCATATTAGCCTAACATATTATTGTATACCTCTATCTGTAAAATTCTGTTTATAGTAATAGCCATCTGTATATTTATTCACTGTACATATTCACCTGTAAATTCAGTTCTGCTTATAGTAATAACCATCTCTCTATTTATACATATTTATATATATTCAGTACATTTCCATGTCCTGCACTTATGCAACCGTTGTATATCCTGCAGTTGCTGCTATTGCACTTCTGGTTAGACCTAAACTGCATTTCGTTGCCTTGTACTTGTACTTGTACTTGTACTTGTGTAATGACAATAAAGTTGAATCGAATCGATTGCCTCATAGACAGTAAAAGATTGCCTACGAGCTTCTCCTCGGGTCTATACGGTACAGCGCGACGGAGTCTCGTGGTTATGACGCAATTGTTAAATTATATAATTTTTTTTACAAAAATGGCTTCTACGGGGCCATAGTGAAACATACAAGGTAATGGAGCATTTTATACATTGTTGTGTTTGTTTAGAAATAAACAATGGACAAATGGAGTCTTTAAACGCCTCAGATGTAAAGATATTCACTGTCAAAGTGACGCCAAAATGAATGGGAGTCAATGGGATGTTACAGCAGGTGATGGCTTGGTTAGCAATGGTTGCCCCTATGGAAGGTACGCTTTCCGCGGGCTGGATTACCCCCTTGCTCACTACCCACGCCCCTGGCACGATCTCATCACGCCCTCAGAAATGTTTTCCCCCATTCATCACATGAGAACGGCTTCACTCCAGTATGAACTCTCATGTTACATGAAGTAGAAACATTATGAATGAAACTTACTTGACAAATGCTTTAACATTGTAATGAAGAAAATGCGGTTAAATAATGCAGTTGTCAGTACACGTCAGGCTTTTCTTGCGAGATTATTGCCGCCCGTCATGTGTACAGACAAGTTTCATACATGAGACGCACTTTCAAACCCTGACATGCAAGTGGTTGCCGTGGTAACGAACAACAATACTGTAACGTGCTGGCGTATATAGTCTATCTTCAGGTGAAGGTGGGGGAGAATGACCGCTCTGTTGCAAAGCTACTGGCGTCACTCCTGTCATTCTCCATCTTTGCGACTTGCGAGTCAGACAGCTGTCAATCAATCCGTCACTGCGGGTCTCAGGTGCACGCCCTCCTCTCAGTCCCGCCCTCGGTTCATCCCCTCTGTCTCCGCTGGGCTCTGCCCACTTTTCCAGCATTTTTCAAATATTGCCAGTAGGTGGAGTTAAGCTCTGAGCTGGGGTTTAGTTACCCTATAAAGGGTTACTTCAGTGATTTAGCATTAACTTTGTATTTAAACTGGGTCATTTATGTAGTAGAAATGTGAAATTATTTTTGAATTTGGTGCCTTCTAGACTGTAAAAAGACAGTAAATGTATTTTTGTCTCATGGGGATGAAAGACAACAACTCCCAGAATGCACTTGCTTCGCTGCCCACCGCGGCTCCACCCCAACGTCGGTTTCATTTTTATAGTAATACAATCATTTCATTCAGCAAGAGAATAAACACTACAATTAAAAATGTGTCTTTTCAATAACGCGTGAGTGAGCAGAACAAAAGTCACGAGACAAACGCAGCAAGAGCAGGAGTCAGATTTAATTCATCATGCGAGCACAGAGCTGAGGTAAGCACGGCAGTCATTTACAGTGTGTGTCCAGGCTGGCGCGTTCTCAGATCACATATGGAAGCTAAACTTTCATAGGAATTCATTGAAAAGTTGAAACACTCACTTTCTCTGCACGGGTGCGCATTTACATTCTGGGAGTGAGATGAGATCCCTCCCCTGTGAGTGGGTTGAAAACATGCGGAACAGCTCCCTCTAGTGGCTGTAGTCTTTAGGCTCTGGCTAAAAAAATCCTCCGATGACACAAAATGATGATATTTGTGTCATCTGAGGATTTTTTACAGAAATAAAATGCATAATTCTCTCGTCTCAGGGGGACATGAGGGGGGAAGTACCATAATTTGAATATACTACCGGGTTTCTACTGATACAAAGCTTAATGCTAAATCACTGAAGTTACCCTTTAATTACTCACCCTCATGTAGTTCAAAACCTGTAGGTTTTCATCAAGGGTGTCTCTGTGCATTGCTGCATTTTATCTTTCCCTCAATCCTGACTAGTCTCCCATTCATGTCACTGAAAAACATCCCCACAGCATGATGCTGCCACCTCCATGCTTCACTGTCAGGATGGTATTGGCCAGGACAGGTGATGAGCCGTGCCTGTTTTCCTCCAGACATGACGCTTGCCATTCAGGCCAAAGAGTTCAATCTTTGTTTCATCAAACCAGAGACTTTTGTTTCTTGTGGTCCTTCAGGTGCCTTTTTTTGGCAAACTCCAGACGGCCTTTTACTCCACCTGGCCATTCTACCATACAGGCCTGATTGGTGAAGTGCAGCAGAGATGTTGTTCTTCTGGAAAGTTCTCTCTCTCCACAGAGAAACGCTGGAGCTCTGACAGAGTGACCTTTGGAAACTTCTAGCCACAGTGGCTGGTGAGCAAAAAAGGCCATGTCATATCTATGATGATAGTGTATTTGCTCTGTAACAGTGCAGAGATTAAAGTGTCCCTATTATGCTATTTTAAATGTTCCTAATTTTGTTTGTGTGTTAGAAACCAAATGCCTATTATCATTCTTTATTTCAGCTCTGGCTCTTCTTCAGCACTTATACTCACTCAGTGATTCAAACAGTAAAATGTCCTCAACCTTTTGACGTGCATCAAAGTGTTGTTTCTCTTTATTTGTTGTGCACGTTGACTTTTTACATTCACAAACAGCTGTATAACACACTGCCTGAAATGTAGTATTCTTAAAGCATAATAGGGACATTTATTATATGCGGTCCCTTTAAGAAACATGACATCGCGCGCACTGAGGATGCGCAGAAGAGAGAAGCGCGAGAGACGAGACGAGCAGAAACTTCCACACTCCAGCTCAGGTGGTGGCGGTAATGCACCGAAAGCTGATCTGACAACCGGCAATAAATTAAGAAGAAGAGACGAGACGAGCGAGAAGAAGCTCTGAAACTTTCTCCAGTTGAAGCTGAAAGCGACGCTGTTAACGATCGTGAATGAAGGACAAATGTGGAATATTTTCTCCGGATGCCTTATATTTCCAGTCTGCAGGTGAGAGATGTTTCTCAGATTACAGAGTTTAACATTAATCAGCTCCAGAGTTTACATGTTAAAGGACCAATGTAAGGAAATGTGTGTCCTGGTTTATTATTAGAGTCAGTGTTTAATTTGTAAAGTGGGGGGGCTATAGCAGTGCTTCTCAATCTTTTTTCAATAACGTACCCCCTATCATTTTTTTTTCTCAGCCAAGTTATTAAAAATAATTTGAGATAGAAATAAAAGTTATGACTATAGTGATGTGCCCACTCAGAATTATTAGATTTATTAAACAAATGAAAAACATTTGCAATAATAAACAATATCACTACCGATAACGATCATCCTATATAAATAAATTAATATATAAATGTGTGTGTGTATATGTATATCTTTATAACATTTGCTATAAAAAACAATTGTAATAAAAGATAGGATCATAAGATAATTCGGGTGACATGATTTTTTACCACTTTCATTAACTTTCTTTAAAACGAATTTCGTTTTGTATAAATTGTATATTCATTTTAGTAAATGCTGCATCAACTAATTGCTTGTATTTAATAAATAAAAAGCAAATATAACAGACAATATAATAACTGTGACATGGAGGCACCGGCGCGCCGCGTTCACTTGCATTGCGCCTGAACTGCAGCGCATAAATAAATTAAATTCAACATAGGCCTATGCATACATTAGCCATTAAATATATTTGTTGCATTGGATGGATCAGTATCCTTTTTACAACAGATCAGGGCTTTCTCGCAGCTCGCATTAGCAGAGCATTGCATCAATACACCACAAAACAAACAACGCGGCTTGTAGCCTATTCAAGGCAATTTTTAGAACATGCACTGCACGGGTGCGAAATGTAAAAAAATAAAATAAATACACTGCATCAATTGTTTTCACAAGCAGTTATTTTTCGGACTATTTAATTCATTCATTCACCTCAAAACGCATCGAAAGTTAAACACAATTTTTTTTAATGTAACTTTCATAGGGAATAAATACGAACACGTTTTTTTAGACGATTAATTTGAATAGTGACGTATGAGGTGCCGGATTCAATAAAAAAGGTTCCTGATCCAACGTCGGAGGTGCCAGAACATGTCAAATTAAGCCCTGATTAGAGTGTAATAATATGTTTGCAGAGAGTTTTTCACAGACTCTGACTCTATTACACCAATAAAATGTGCTTAATGTGCCACTTTACAGAAGATCTCAGACATCAGCATAATGAATGAGGGGAAAACAGGGAACTTTAGGAGACAAAGAGGCTTTTCAGCAGCTCAGCTAAACATGATGGTCCTGTTGTTTCTCTCAGACTTTGGACAGGAGTTGAACAAACCTTGTTTTAGATGCAATTAATATCTAACTTGTATCAAAATGCTCCATATTCCTGATAGAAAACACGTGTTCACTTAATGTAAGTGTATTAAAGGTCCCGTTCTTCGTGTTTTTTTGAAGCTTTGATTGTGTTTACAGTGTGCAATATAACATGTTTTCATGTTTCGCGTTTAAAAAACACAGTATTTTTCACACAATTTACTTATCTGTACACCGCTGTTTTCACTGTCCTAAAAACGGCTGATGAGTTCCTTGTTCTATGAAGTCCCTCCTTCAGAAATACGTAACGAGTTCTGATTGTGCCAGCGGTTCCCGTGTTGTGATTGGACAGCAGCTTAGCGCACGTTGTACGGAAAGGTCACGCCTCTTAACGGGAGATGTGTGCGGCTATGCGCTCAATGATCTCTACAGTGTCCCTGGGAAAGCCAAACAAAGGCGATTTGACTCCGGGATGAAAATAACAGCGTCTCGACGACATGGCGACAAACACACTCAAACGCAGCACTTCCTTTTCTCCACGACCGTCCTCTTCTCCACGTGGGACAGCAACAAGACCACACCCCCTTTTCAGCGTATTCTTGTGGGCGGAGGTTAGTCTGTTCTACTGACGTAATCAATGAAGGAAGTACCAGGATGTAGTCCAAGCCAGCCGTTCGCTGTAGGCTTTGAAAGGGAACTTCTGTTAAATAAAATATCTCGCTTGGCATTGAACTTTGAGCTTTATAATTTTACAGGTATTATTTATGCTCTAACAGCAACATTACACACTAACTAAAGTTTGAACAATGGGATCACGAAGAACGGGACCTTTAAAGTAATCCAACGTAAATTCAGTAATTTATCTTTGATTTTTCCAGATCTGGTCCTGTGGCCGTCAGTATCTCACAGTGATCACAGTTCACACCTGCAGTGAAGCCCCTCCCACAACAACTCACCAATAAATACTGGGAATATTCACATCATCCTACAAGAGAAGGACAAACTCCAGGTGTAGCAGCTGAAATCTGTGTGACCTAAAGATGGAGTTGATTAAAGAGGAGATTGAAGACACGAGTTATCCAGAACCATCCAGAATAAAACATGAAGATACTGAGGAACAAATAGGTTGGTGTCCATTCTTGATTCTTCATTATTGACTGCTTTAGTTTGCTTTAGTTAGTAATAGCTGTGAAATAATAATCAGTATATTGATGATAAATGACAGAGAAATGCATCTAAATGATCACAACCCAGTTTTAATCGTATTCATTGTATGTCGGTGGGACAAGACCCACCTACTTTTTACGAGCAATTATATTGGACCCACTCACTTTTATCGTATCCACATATTATTAAACAAATGTTAGACCACGGGTGTCCAATCCTGATCCTGGAGGGCCACTGTCCTGCAGAGTTTAGCTTCAACCCCAATTAAACACACCTGTACTAGCTAATCAAGGTCTTATTTGGCATACAAGAAACTCCCAGACAGGTGTGTTGAGGCAAGTTGGAGCTAAACTCTGCAGGACAGTGGCCCTTCAGGATCGACTTTGGACACCCTTGTGTAAGACGCTTTATTTCCACTTTTCTAATATTTTCTTCATTTTTATTGAAAATAAATGCCTTTTCGATCTGAGATGTGATGGGAAAAGGGAGTAGAGTGAGTTCTGCAAAAGTCGGATTCGAACCACAGGTTGATTTGTCAAAATGTCATGTGTCTTATCCAAGCGGCAACCTCCTCCAGTTTCTCTTGAAGCCAATTTGGAAGTGACTTCAACTGCAGTTCACCGACTGGCCACTAGGGACAGGTTAAAATGCCCAACTTTACAGAAAAAAACGTGTTTACAGTCTGGTACAAACTGTGGCTTTGGTCTATACGGCTAATTTTGCCCTTTATGACAACTGTGAGGGGGGGATTTTTTTTTATAACTCATTTGTTTGCATTATATAAAGCCTTAAAGTTCTGCATAATTAAGGGCATGGCCACTTTGAGTGACAGGTGGATTGTCGTTTGTCTGCTGTCTGTTAGTCATCACGTCACCTCAGCTCCGCCTACGTCCCGCCTCTTTGCCCATTTTCAGTTATCCAGGAGTGACACGCAGCCAAGATGGTGTTGAAGAATTCTCTTCCTATAAGAATCACTTCTCAAAGGATCATTGTTTTCAGAAGAGGCTTTATTCACACCAACCAACGCAACAAAGTAGTTGGCTACCAGCCCTCCTTTCCACTGGATTTTCTGTCATATATATACTGTAGTTGCCTTCCTATTATGGTAACAACCTTCAAACACTTGGCTCACATATCACCACATTCCAAGTTCTTTTTCTGTTTTGTCATTCTAAAGGACACTTATAGATACACACTTGAAACGTCAGCACACATTTGAACATAATAGTGTCTTTTCATTAGCCTAATTTTTAAATAATAAAATCTTCTACATTTCCCCCCTCTGGGGCTTGTCCAAGCCCCACCTTTACTAACCTTTTCCCAGATGTGTAGTTTCAAAATCCAGTTTTTTCAGTTATGCTACCTAATGACTTAAAATAAGTCACTCAGTTTCACTACCAATGACTAGATTATGCAACCACACTCCGGAGGAATATTAGAACCAAACATCTCCTTCCAGATTTTGCTTTTTTCTCTTTTTCAGGAATGGAGTAAAAGATTTTAATTTCCCTAATTCCTATGTCTTATCATCAATACATTGTTATAAGCGTGAGCGTGCAATTTGTTCAGCCTTGCCTGTGGTTGTCACAGTTATGTAGAATAGTCAAACATCAAATCATGCATTATACTATTAAAGGTCCCGTTCTTCGTGATCCCATTGTTCAAAATTTAGTTAGTGTGTAATGTTGCTGTTAAAGCATAAATAATACCTGTAAAATTATAAAGCTCAAAGTTCAATGCCAAGCGAGATATTTTATTTAACAGAAGTTCCCTTTCAAAGCCTACAGCGAACGGCCGGCTTGGACTACATCCTGGTACTTCCTTCATTAATTACGTCAGTAGAACAGTAGAGCAGACTAACCTCCTCCCACAAGAATACGCGAAAAAAGGGGGCGTGGTCTTGTTGCTGTCCCACGTGGAGAAGAGGAAGTGTCGCGTGGAGAAAAGGAATTGTTGCGTTTGAGTGTGTTTGTCGCCATGTCGTCGAGACGCTGTTATTTTCATTCCGGAGTCAAATTAGTGCTGGGCGGTATGACCAAAAATGTATATCACTGTATTTTTCTAAATTATATCGGTTTCACGGTATATGACGTTTTTTTCCCCTATGCATGACAGGGTGTTAATCACATTTTCTACTGTTTGAGAGAGGAAATACTGCACTAGATTGATTAGAATGCCCTGTTTTACTGTCATGACGAGTGAATATTGTAGAAAAATTCCACACTAGAGTTAATAGGTCTACAGGTTTACAAAATGATGCTGTGGAGAGACAACAACCAATAAAACACAGACCTGCAACATGCTCAGAATCATACTTACAGACACCTGAATATTAAAAGTTGAGTTGAGGGCACCTTAAGCATTTTAAAAATCTAACCCTATATAACAACAAACTGCCAAGGGAGAAACGCGGATATTTGCAATACATTAAGAGCACTCTGAACGAATGACACACATCAGTTTAACACAGAAAGAATAAAGCAGTTACTTTTTGGCCCATTCTTCTTTGAATTGTCAGTTTATTTATTGATACTATTGATACTTACATCATTGTCTTTTGAATAATCCATCGTGTCAGCGCGTTCGTGATCAGACATAGGTTATCAGTGTAATCAGTGCATACATTTCATTTTAATAAGACGTGATGAAATATGCGCGCATACACGCTTCTGGTTCATGTCTAGAGCACTAGAGTTTATGAAATATGTCCATAAAAAACTTAAACGCGCTCGCTCCGGTCTATATCAGTGCTATATGATCCATGTGGTGAGCGTTGTTAAACCCATCGTGGCGCTCCGCGCAGAAACCGCTCTCTCTCGCGCGCCGCGTGTAGTTTGAATTCTCAACTGTAATCAAGGGCTGAATCCGACATCGCCCCCATAACCTCAAATATAGCATTATTTAGAGGGCACAGCGCTTTGTAGTGGTGTCCGAAACCCTAGTGGACGTTATTGAGTGCACTCATTCTATCCCATTGCACCGCAATAACGAGTGTACAGCCGATGTACACACATTGCCTGTCCGACTTCACGCACGTTTTCATTCACTCCTTCAAATAAAGTGATAACGTAGGGAATAGTGAATGAGAGTATAGGATTCAGCCAGGCTGTGCTGTAATGCGATCTCAACTGTGCTCTGACTGCTCTTACTACAGTGCATCAATGAAATGGTTCCCCTTTCAAACAATGACGCGCTGCGCCGCGTTCTGAACGTTGTTTAAGCGACATATACCGGTATTGCGGTATCATCAAAATTCATATAATTAAAAAAATAAATACCGGTATTCGGTATGAACCGGTATACCGCCCAGCACTAAGTCAAATCACCTTTGTTTGGCTTTCCCAGGGACGCTGTAGAGATCATTGAGCGCATACATCTCCCGTTAAGAGGCGTGACCTTTCCGTGCAAGTTACGTGCGCTAAGCTGCTGTCGAATCACAACACAGGAACCGCTGGCAACGTGTGCTAAGCTGCGGTCAAATCACAACACGGGAACCGCTGGCACAATCAGAACTCGTTACGTATTTCTGAAGGAGGGACTTCATAGAACAAGGAACTCATCAGCCCGTTTTTAGGACAGTGAAAACAGCGGTATACAGATAAGCAAATTGTGTGAAAAATACTGTGTTTTTTTACATGCGAAACATGAACACGTTATATTGCACACTATAAACACAATCAAAGCTTAAAAAAAACACGAAGAACGGGACCTTTAAAAGTAATTTTTATATCATAGTCATCTTCTTCAACCCAGATACTTTGCGCATCGTAGAGGGTCACCCTTTGGGGAGGGGTTAGGCTAGCACATACACCCAGGGTCTGGCTCATCATTCATCTTCTTCGTCCTCATTGGAGGTACTTGAATCAACTTCCAATGCTTGTAAAATCCATTTTGATTTATCAGGCCAGTCCTTATCAGTCCCTCCAGAAAAACGTGATTATGCGATCGCATGATTTAATGCATAATGAGCCAAAGTCCGCATATTTATGCGGGGGTCGCATTTTTAAAAAAACGCAGCACTTTCGCCGCGTAAATTGCCTATTTCCGCGTGCAAAATATGCGGGGCTAGCATGATTTCATAATTTCAAAAAACAGCATCATGAAGCTTCGAAGCGTTATGAATCAGTGAGTCGATTCAGCGGTTTGAAGCGTTATGAATCAGTGAGTCGATTCAGCGGTTTGGATTGCCAAAGTCATGTATTTCAGCAGTTTGACACGCGATCCGAATCATGAATCGACTCACTGATTCATAACGCTTCGAAGCTTCATGATGGCGTGTTTTGAAATCAGTCATCACTATATAAGTCGTTATTTAAGTTTTAGCACAAAAACTATTCTCGTTGCTTCATAAAGTTATTGTAGAACCACTGTAGTGAGATGGACTTTGTAACGATGTCTTTAGTACCTTTCATGGGTCTTGAGAGTGTAAAGTGCATTGTGCCAATGGAGGCCCTTCTGAGCCATCGGGTTTCAACTAAAATATCTTCATTTGTGTTCTGAAGATGAACGGAGGTCTTACGGGTGTCCAACGACATGAGGAGAAGACATTAATGACACAATTTTCATTTTTGGGTGAACTAACCCTTTAAGAGATTGCACTTTGTGTATTGGAAGCACTCAAATGTCTGTTTTTTTAAAGCTACCTCTGTAAAACAGGAAGTTATTTATTCATTTTTTCAGAAGTTGTAGCATATTCCTTTTGTAAAGCTACAGAACTTGTTTGACACAATGTTTTGTAAATTTGAGCCATGTGTTTATTAAGGTCTTCAATAAAACAAGATGAGAACTTAAATATTCCCAGCACTTTCTGTGATGTAGTGCTTTTTTTCTTCTTTTTCATCAAACCGCAGTTTTTTGCAAGTTCCCGCAATTTTAACACATAAAATTGCATAAATATCCCACATTTTCCATCGCATTTTTTAAGAAAACGTGCCGCATAATCATGGATTTTTGCCGCAACAATCACAAAAAAAGCCACATTTTTCTGGAAGGACTGCCTTATTATCCATTAGGTTTTCATTGTCTTGCTGTTTTAGCACTTCCATATGCTTATACACCTGGGACAACTGGACAAGATGTTTCTGTCTCCTCACTGGGCTGCTTTCTTTTTTCCTGCAAATACCTCTCTTGTTAGAAATTTGATTACTGTTCCTGAACCCTCATCTGCAGATGGTACTGCTTCTACCCATCTGCTAAATCGATCAATTATCACAAGCATATATCGTTTACCTTGTACTCGCTTTATCATGTCCACATAATCCATTACCAGTTGCCTGAAAGGTCCTTCTGGCACTGGTATGTGGCCAATTGGTGTCGTTGTTCCCTTTCTAACATTGTATTTGGCACATATTTCACATGTGGACAGAAAATAGTCTACCATCGCATATAAATATGGAGACCAATATCCTTGTTGTTTAATTTTTTGTATTAAAACAACAAGGATATTGGTAGGATATTGGATATTGGGATATTGGATATTGTGCTACCCCACAACTTGTCCCTTTGCAAGTTGACATGTAGCTGTGAGCTTTTAATTCTGCTAATTGAGCAGAGCAAGGTTGTGCACAATGTTGGGATACTATAGGCACAAATTCTTCCACGTCTTTTCTTACTACTGAATATCCTGTATGATTTCCCAAGTGATCTTTAAAACTAGATCCATCTAGTCAAGTAAATGACTTCTGCTTCAGAGATAGGTGTTGATTCAAGATCTGGTCGTAATCTTGTGAATGCCAGTGAATTGGCCACACAATCATGTGGCTCTCCTTCGTAATCCAAAGGAATCAATTCAGCTGGATTCACTGTATTGCATCGTTTAATGGTAACATCTGGGTACGTAAGCAATGATGAATATGCTAGAATACGAGTGTGGCGGAGGGGGCGTGGTTTTGCGAGGTCTGTAGCGGGAGAGAGAGAGAGCTAAGCCGGTAAGTGGGTCAAGTGCAGATGAATAACACCTGTCTCTGATTGCTGCAGCGGAGAGAGATGGGAGAGAGAGACCGGGACTGGGACTGCCAACGCCTGCCTACCGTTACCAGAGTTTTGAGAAAGAGATCGAGCCTGAGAGCAACGTTGTTTGTTGTTATTTAAAGTCTTGAGTTTTGAACGCCCTCGTGCGTGACAGTTTTGAGGATCGTGAGATCAATAAAAGAGTGCAGTCCCAGTTACAGACTGGTTTTATGTCCAGGCTGTCCTCCTTGCAGTGGATTTCTTTTCCATCCTGCTGGCCCTTTTTGCTGAGCATAGACATTTGCAGGAACCTGGTGTGCATTTGGAGGAATTGCTGTAGGTGGGGGAGCTGCATAGTCAGTGGGTTATTTACAGAGGTATTCACAGAAGCATTCACAGGAATCATCACTGCCATTTCGTATGACTCTTCTCTTTTAGTGTAGCTTGAGTCTCTTTCTTATGATTGTGTCCCCCAGCTGTTCCCCTTTTAAAGCCTTAGGGCCTACTCTGGTTGGATACTCATTTCGCACTGCCTGCCATATTGCCGGATGATATGCATCAAACACAGTCCCATCCATATAGCAAGAGTTCACATCTCTGTCTAGTTCAGAAGCTTGAAGAATTTCTTTCATTTTTGATCTACCTAGAATTTTCGCCAGAAGTGCTTTAATGTCCCCCACAGATAACAATTTGCCCATTGTTTCTTCTTCAAACACTCTAGTCCACTTTCCAGCCCCCTCCTGAATGTTAAGGCCCGGGTATACTTCGGCCGTCCGCGTTCGTGCACCGCCCGCATGACGTAATTTTCGTCATTCGGAGGGCGTGCGGCCGGCCGCACACCCCGTCCGCGCGCAGCCCAAATTTCGAGACCGCGCGGATGGTCCGCGTGCAACAGCGCATGCGCCAGCAGTACAGAAGAGTCCACTAGGTGGCAATACGCACAGTATTGAGCACAGTGTTCAGCCGTCGAAGAAGAGTGTGCAAAGACCGGTTTAAAAACAACACGCTTTAAAAAAGAGAGGATATCCTTCTCCATCGTTTATGATTCTTCAGTATTTCTTCCAAACTTCTTGCAATGGTGGATGCACTACAGTTCTTCTCCGATCATGCCCAGCGAATGTCCCGTTGATAACAGGACTCAGTGCTGCCCCCCAATGTCTGGTAGAGCATAGGGAAAAAATGTACTGCGCATGCGTCGAACGCGATCATCCGCGCGCATCCGTTGTGTAGTATACTTTGAAAGACGCGCGGACAGGGCTGCGCACGTGACGCGTCCGGGCGCGGTAAGTGAAGTATACCCGGGCCTTTAGGGAGGCAATTGACCAGCCCCTCAAGGTCCCTGAGCACCCATAATTAAAGTAGGGAGTTGTTTTGCCAGAGTTCTTAGCTTCCCTGTCTCTCTTCCTTGTGACCACCTTTCTTCATCAAATGTTACCTCCTCTTCATTTCCTATATTTAAACTCTCTAATAGTCTTTTTCTATCACTCGCCCGTCTCTCTGTGCGTTGTATCAATTCTTCTGTTTCTTTGATGCTTTTATCTAAGTCTTCTATTTGTGTTTCTGTTTCAACTTCTTTTCTTTCTGCTTGTTTATCCGCATACTTAGGTTTTAGTTGCTCTAATGCTGCTCGTGCTTGTTCATAACAATCTAACGGTACATTTTTCTCAAATATTTTATTTTTCTCCTTTTGTCTCACATCTTGTCTTGTTTGTTTTTCGTTTTCTAACTCCACCTGTCCTTCCATTTGCATTTCTCCTATGACTTCCACCAGTCCTTTTAGGATTGGGAACTGCCCTTCTGGAGTTACATTTGACAGATTATTAGAAAACATGTTTTCTTTTTTCTTTGTTTCCTTGTCTACCTCTTTTAAAATTTTCCTTGCCTGTTTTATATTTTTTAATAATTATTTTCCTTTTCTAAACAATTCCAGCACTGCCTTTTCTCTTTTCATTTCTCTCTTCTTTTTCTTTAAACTGTTCTTGATTTTGTAATTTTTTTTAATCAAGGTTTCCATTTCTTCGCATAATGTTACATCAAATGTGGTTATCATATCCTGAGTTCTTTTTTGCCATTTATTTGACATCTTATCTATTAATTCTTTACACAATGGGTATTTCGACCCTAGCATTTCCACCGGAGTGGCCATAATTGTCCTTTAATCAATAATTATTTGAATAACCAATTTCTAGACTTGATTCACTCTTTAACTTAATGTTCTCAAATATAATTTTCAAAAGAATAATCACTTATTTATTTTATTTAACTTTGCCTTTTTACTTTTATCATATGCAACCTTTATAATATCTACAATCACCAGCTGCTTTTTAATTTTCCATTTTTTCTTTTACTATTTAACTTTACTTTGCATGAATAGAATAAAATTATTCACCACTTGTCATATATCTTATTACTTTATTCTAATTCTGCAACGCCACTTTTCTTAAATGAATGTCTCACATTCACAATATTCACAGCACTCATACAAGTCCCTTTATTATTGAATGGGGACAATATTTTCTCTCACACTTGTCCCTCGGGCTCATATATTTTTGTCCCTGGGCTCATACAGACATTCTTTTATCTTTCCTCAAATTAAACGAGCTCTCCTACCCCTTTTAGAGTTCAGGGAGACACCCTTCACAAGAACAGAGCTTATTTTTAACCACAGGCATCCAGAGCCCCCACAGTCACTTTGATTCTTAGCCACAGGCAATCCAGCAAACGCACTCTATTCTATACTTTTTAGAGAATAATTGTTGTTTTATTCTTATTTTTATATATTTAACTTAATCAAATTGATACACTTCCTCAACACGATTGATTTTTCTTATTTTTATTTAATTTTTTTATCAAATCGATACACTTCCTCAACACAACAGATCACAATTAAAACTCTTTTTCCTATCTGTATAAATCCCTGTTGATACACTTCCTCAACACAACAGAACAGCATAGGACTTTTTTAAACTTCTGTGTACATGCTGTACTTGCCATCCATCTAGGCCCACTTGACAAGTACCACAGACCTAATTTACGCTTTTACATTTTTTTTTTATATCCCCAAGGCCTTTTTGTTAGAAATTATACTGCATGCATTTATTCTGAAATCAAAAATCCTTTTCAGTTCTTTAAATTTGGAGAAGCTGTCTCACCATAACAGGTACATTTCTGGCGAAAACCCAAACTTAAGCAAAAACTGCTTACCTTGTGGCCACTTCGTTTGTGTTGATTCGTCCAGGAACGTCCTGCCATGGTTTGTTATCAGCTCCTAAGCATGTCCCATCTGGGGTGCCAAAATGTTGAAGAATTCTCTTCCTATAAGAATCACTTCTCAAAGGATCATTGTTTTCAGAAGAGGCTTTATTCACACCAACCAACGCAACAAAGCCTGAGGGCCGTTGGCCACCGGCCCTCCTTGCCACTGGATTTTCTGTCATATATATATATATATACCATAGTTGCCTTCCTATTATGGTAACAACCTTCAAACACTTGGCTCACATATCACCACATTCCAAGTTCTTTTTCTGTCTTGTCATTCTAAAGGACACTTATAGATACACACTTGAAACATCAGCACACATTTGAACATAATAGTGTCTTTTCATTAGCCTAAAACTGCTAATTTTTAAATAATAAAATCTTCTACAATGGCAACGGCCAGCTCGACCCTACTTTATGCTTCAAAACTGCTCTTCAGAATCCTATGGGTGACGTCACGGACACTACGTCCATATGTTTTTTCAGTCTATGGTCTCACCCCTACACTATTTCCTCTCTAAATAATACAGTGATTTCCGCTATTTTGTATGGCCCAACCAGACGTTTAGCAAACAAGACGGTTTATTTGTACTTATGTAAATAGCATCTACTCCAGTAAAAATTTTCTGAGAGAGGACCCACCAACATTTTTTTTGCTTCCAACGCCCATGATCGTATTAACAAGTGAATGATAGAACTGACTTTTGCACATTAAAGATACTTGATGCTCACACTGACCAATACCAGATGTCTTGTTTTCTGCTCAGTGTTTTTAATTTTGACATTTAACCTCATTGAACTGATTCTGACTACTTTATATGTTTATTTTAGACCAGATGGAAGAGAAGGACCAACGACACAAACTAAATGATGTAAAGAAACTCTGTGACTTCAAAACTCAAGAAACAAAAGCCAAAGAAAAACCATTCAACTGTGATCAGTGTGGTAAAGATTTTAATTCATCATCATATCTAAAAAAACACCTGATAGTTCATTCAGGTGAGAAGCCTCATGTGTGTTCTCTCTGTGGAAAGAGTTTTTCGCGGCTGAACAATTTTAAAGATCACCAGAAAACACATGATGGAGTGAGAGATCATGTGTGTTGTGACTGTGGGATGAGCTTTACTACATATAGTCATCTGAAACGGCACCAAAGAATTCATACTGGAGAAAAACCTCACAAGTGCTCATATTGTGACAAGAGTTTCACTCAGTCTGGACACCTGAAATCACATGAGAGAGTTCATACTGGAGAGAAGCCGTACCACTGCACTCAGTGTGAGAAGAGTTTCAAAGATTCAACAGGTCTCAGTGTTCATCTGCTCCTTCACTCTGGAGAAAAGCCATTTAACTGTGATCAGTGTGGTAAAGATTTTATTTCATCATCACATCTAAAAAACCACCTGACAGTTCATTCAGATGAGAGACCCCATGTGTGTTCTCTCTGTGGAAAGAGTTTTTCGCGGCTGAACAATTTTAAAGATCACCAGAAAACACATGATGGAGTGAGAGATCATGCGTGTTGTGACTGTGGGAAGAGCTTTACTACACCTAGTCTTCTGAAACGGCACCAAAGAATTCATAATGGAGAAAAACCTCACAAGTGCTCATATTGTGAGAAGAGTTTCATTCAGTCTCATCACCTGAAATCACATGAGCGAGTTCATACTGGAGAGAAGCCGTACCACTGCACTCAGTGTGAGAAGAGTTTTAAACATTTATCAATCCTTCAAACTCATATTAAAAAATGTTACAACTGAGCAATATTTGTTTTCTTGTCAAAATAGTAAAAACTGAGATAAAATATGGAGTTTTCCCACTCAACAGTCAACTCTTACAGTGTAAATAAAGTCATGTTTTTATTTTCTGTCAGGATGGATTGTGTGCTAAATAGTTCTTTCTAGAATTAGATATATTTATGTCTTCGATAGTTCACCCAAAAGTGAAATTTCTGTCATTAATTACTCATCCTCGTGTCATGTAACCTGTAATACATTCTGTAAGAATCTATCTGGTCGCCTCCCGATCTCTGCCGTCCCTCGTGGTGGAGTTGTGTGAGCGCTCAAATAAGAAACAACAAGCCAAGAGCAAAGATACAAATGGTTTATTGCTTCCTACCCAACTGAACTAAGCTGGGGCAGTCCCAGCTTATATACATATGGGTTACAAGGTTAGGAAAACACATAAACAAAAATATTAAGATCACTGGTACCAGCATTGAGACATAAGGGGCAAATGTTCAGAATAGACTTGATAAGATTCCCCAACCCCAATTGTGCTCCCTGCTCCTAAGCTCATCGTCATAAATTTGTTTTGATATTGCTTTCATTTCTGTCACAGCATTCCCAATAGAACACAAATTAAGACATTTTTGGTGAAATCCGAGGACATCTCTCCTTAGATGTTCAATCAGGTTCAAGTCTGGGCTCTGGCTGGGCCACTCAAGGACATTCACAGAGTTGTCCCGTAGCCACTCCTTTGTTATCTTGGCTGTGTGCTAAAGGCCTGTACACACCGGGATGAATATCTTGCACGCTTATCGCCAGCGTTTTTAGTGACGTTTTTCGGGGTTAAAACGAGGGTTCACACCCAAGCGATTTTCACTGGTGATGCGCCGAGTGAACGTGCAAATTCAGTAGATAGCGCTCCCGGTACACAAGGTGGTGCTGCGGCACTTTACGTTTCAGACACTCGCTTGTCACACAGAAAAAGAAGAGAGACAGTATGTTAGGCCATAAGGTGAACTAGGTAAAAATGTCTGTGTCCGAAACCTGGAAAATGCTGCCTTCAGAGGAAACATTTCAAGGCAGGAAGGCACCAAGGCACATCCGAATTTAATGTTAGCTTCACTTCCTGTCTCCCGAGAGACCTTCATCTTGATCGATTTTTGAATGCAGCATATTTGTATCCTTCGCTGCCTTTGCTATCCCACAATCCTGTGCGTTCCATTCTGTGACAGTTGAGCTGGAAAAAAAGATGGCGTCCAAAAGTTTAGTTTGCTGTTCAGTTTGTGTGTAAATGTACATTCTTGACCAACATTGGCCGCTTCTGATGTCATTTCTAGCGAGAAATTACTAATGTAGTAATTAAATATGTGTTTAGTTCTCACTAAAGCTCTATCTATTTTGCTGTAGATCATTTAAACTGTTACCCTGCCTCAGAAGTCTGTCCGAAATTAGTTTTGTGAGGTGCCTTCATGTTTAAACGCTGCTTTACAAGCCATCGTCTGATAAGGCAGCGAGGCAACGAGTCAGCTGCTTAGGTTTTCGGATGCAGCCCATGTCTAGAAAGTGATTTTTGTTCCCACACCTGGGCACTACTTTTTAAATGCATTTTTGCATAGACAACACTCTTTTGGATTCAAATTTGACATTGAAGGGGTGCATACAACATATTTGCCCACCGGCAACTATAGTTGCCGCACATTCAAATATGATAAAAAAAAATTTTTTTAAACCCTGGGGAAAATAAATGCAGAACATGTTCACATAGGACACTATTAACATGACCATATGCATGAAACCATTCAGAAAAATGTGGGCACAAATGGGTTAATGAGAGAGTGATTGTGTGTGTGAATTAGTCATACCGTTTCTATTAATTATGAAGTTGTGGTTTGTACTTCAAAGTTATTAAAATCTATGCTATAACGGTTGAGTTTCTAAGCTACTTTAGTGATAAATCACAGGACGGCGTTGACAATGAGTTTCTGTGCTCCTCTGCGTGTGATCTTCACGTGATGTACGAGCTACTGTCAGTGAGTGTTCGTGTGTCACAATATATCAGGCATTAGTTCAACATAATATACATCTGATGGTCTAAAATCACTTAAATGTTCAAACTGGCTGACCTTAAAGGTCCCATGGCATGGATTTTTTTATTTTATAATGTATTCTGAGGTGTACTTGTATTGTTAGTATGATTTTTACATCATAAAATGTCAATTTAGAAATAAAAGGCATTTTTTCTATACTGATGTTTGCCCTCTGGCTGAATGCCCTATTTCAAGGGGCGTGTCTGCTGTGAGACTTCAGTAAAAATGCCCACTGTTGTGATTGGCTGACATCTTTGCATTTGAAATGAGTGGAGGGGGTGGGGTTTAACGAGGTCTGCAAGGCACAAGACTGCCAGAAAGACGGATGGACCTGAGTTCACTTCTCATCAGTTCTCTCAGCACGTCTCAGTTCAGTGAACTGTTGTAGTTACTAGCATACACTTCAGGTTATTCGTTTATTTCTAGTCGGAGGGACTGTCACTCATGTCAGAAAGTTAGTAACTTTAGTAAATTATGGATCAGTGCTGACTCGAGACGCGAACCGTTTAGAACGATTCAGTCCGATTTGGTGAACTGGTTCGACCGGTTCACTAAAAAGAACCGGTTCAAAGGAACGATTTGTTCACGAACCGGACATCAATGGACCAGAGACGGAGAGATTGCTAACAAAGTGATATTGTACTGAGTTGTGAGAGCTGTCAGCGCAAGTTTATTTTGTTTGTACCTGAGAGTTCTGAATAAACACGAGTCTCAGTCACGCCGAGCCCGTCTTCGTCCTTTCTCTACTAACTTTGTAACACATCTAATGTACCATTACAGGAGATGAACGAGTTACGAGTAAGTGTTGATTATAGCATTATTTTTAGATATTTTCCTATCATATGAAAAGCGTCAGTGACGCGCATTGAGTACACAGCGCAAACGAAGACACAACAGCAGTAATCGAATGTAATCCAGTTTATTGTGGGGATAGCTGGCTAGCCTAGCCCGGATACCACGCACTTACCCCCCTTCTGCTTAATCTCGCGCCGCGTTTGGTGCCTCCACTGTGGGCGAGATGCGGTACTGGGGGTCGGTGATGTTGATGTTGAAATGAAAATTTCATGCCATGGGACCTTTAAAACACATACAAATGACAAAGCTTTGTGAGGACGCAAGTGAAAGCGATCTGGCGCGTGTTGTCAGAGACACGACGATACGGCTCGGCTCTCTGTCTCACAGAAAAAAGCTCATGAGCACTGAATGGAGAAGTTTTCCATAACGTTGTTCTTGAATGGTGCACAATCGCTTTAATGTTCAAACTGGCAAGCCTTTAAACTCATTTAATTGACAAACTTCATGAGGATGCAAGTGAAAGTGATCTGGCTTCGGGGATTACGCGCACCGTCTCTGTGTGTGTATCAGCGCATATAAGAATGGCGATTAACTGACCTGTATAAACTGTGTAAAACATGCAATTACCATAGTAATTCTGAGCATCTATAAACAAAGATAACTGCTCCTGCATCTTTCCGTGTGCTTGCAAACTGCACTTGATGTGACTGACGGGGTGGAGTCACGTGAAAACAGAAATAACCGACATGGGAAAATGTTTTGGTTAGAGAGTCTAAATTTTGGTTTCGATTAGTTTTCTGTTAATCGTCCAGCCCTAGTGGCTAGTAACTTTGGAAAACTTCTAGCCACAGTGGTTGGTGAGCAAAAACATGTCAAGCCCATGTCATATCTATGATGATAGTGTATTTGCTCTGTAACAGTGCAGAGATTAAAGTGTCCCTATTATGCTATTTTAAATGTTCCTAATTTTGTTTGTGTGTTAGAAACCAAATGCCTATTATCATACTTTCTTTCAGCTCTGGCTCTTCTTCAGCACTTATACTCACTCAGTGATTCAAACAGTAAAACGTCCTCAACCTTTTGACGTGCATCAAAGTGTTGTTTTTCTTTATTTGTTGTGCTCGTTGACCTTTCACATTCACAAACAGCTGTATAACACACTGCCTGAAATGTAGTATTCTTAAAGCAAGGAACTGTATGTAAGAAATGTATTTCAATTAATCATAAAATGGCCCTAATATGTCAATAGACATTAAAAAATCATGTTAATTTCAAATACTTATATCACTGACAACAGTTGTCCGGCCAAGATATTGTCATTTTAAAATTGAAGTTGCAGCCCTCAACTGATGTTGATGTTGACATGTTGTGTCATGCCTGAAGCGCCGCCCTCCACCTATCTACCAATCACGAAGTCAGTAGTGTTTCTGCATTCGGGTTGCCAGCTCTGCTAGTTACCACAGCTGCAGCTACAAACTTTCTGGATAAACAATGTCTAACTTTACGAAACCTAAACGACCTCGATATGAATCAGAAAAACGTCGTGACAGTGTCCGAAATAAAACAAGGATTTGTATAGGAGATGCCTTTGAAAGATGACGGCTGAAAACGGAAGAATTTGAAGACTGACGCAATTGCTAATTTTCTCCTGGACAGGTAAGGTTCATCTATGTTTGGCTAACTTGTACTTAATGTAAATGGACATTTCAAATATTCACGACAGTCGAACAAAGTTGTGCATGTTCATGCAAAGTAACGTTAGGTTAGCGCAGATGGAGGAGGTGGGTCATTGAATTGAAAAGGTAACGTTAAGGAATTGTTTGGTAAATAAAAATGGCGAGTCGTCATTGCTAACATTAGTAATGCATTATCAGAGCCATTATGCTGAGACGCTGATGAAAACAACATTAGCACGCCTATTATGGCAATGTGAAAACGTATTTGAGACAGTAGCCTAACGTTACCTCGGTAAAAATTATTCCTCATTCTTTCTTTGTATATATAGTGGATAAAACATGCTGCAAGTTGACCTGTATGACCATTGCAAATGTTATTTAGTTACTCTCAATCGTTTCTGATGGGACTGAAATCAACCATGTGATAGCCATTGTTGATATTGAACGCTGACATGGCGTAATTTGTCCCGCGTTATACTTGCTGTGGCAATGTTTGTTATTTGTTAGCCTACTTATGACAAAAACGCTTGTCTTACTGTGTACGACTCGTCACTTGCCATTGAAAGCTCCGTGTAGCAGCCTACGTTCCCGCTGGATCCTGCAGCCTATCTGGCAACCTCGAGTTGGGGTACTTGCAGTAATTTGAAAGTGATTGCAGTACCAGTTTTGGCCACAGTCCTACATACAGCTCCTTTAAAGCATAATAGGGGCATTTATTATATGCGGTCCCTTTAAGAAACATGACATCGCGCGCACTGAGGATGCGCAGAAGAGAGAAGCGCGAGAGACGAGACGAGCAGAAACTCCCACACTCCAGCTCAGGTGGTGGCGGTAATGCACCGAAAGCTGATCTGACAACCGGCAATAAATTAAGAAGAAGAGACGAGACGAGCGAGAAGAAGCTCTGAAACTTTCACCAGTTGAAGCTGAAAGTGACGCTGTTAACGATCGTGAATGAAGGACAAAAGTGGAATATTTTCTCCGGATGCCTTATATTTCCAGTCTGCAGGTGAGAGATGTTTCTCAGATTACAGAGATATACAAGAGTTAGCTTCTATCATACACCAATTCATATCTGGGGAGTTACATAATGCATAGATTTTCTGGATATTAGCTGCCCAATAATAAAAAAGAAAGTTTGGGAGCGCAAGACCCCCATCTTATTTGGGTCTTTGAAGAGTTGACTTATGGACACGTGGAGGCTTTCCAGCCCAAATGTATGAAGATATAGTGGAATCAAATGATTTAAAAAAAGATTTGGGGAGAAAAATGGGAACAGTCTGAAATAAAAAAAGTATTTGTGGTAAGATGTTCATTTTAATTGATTCTATTCTACCTACTAACGATAATGGAAGACTGCTCCAACGCTGAAGATCTATTTTAATGCGGTCCATTAATTTAATAAAATTTTCTTTATGTAATGACTTGAATGAGTTTGAAATTATGAACCCTTAAATACTGGAATCCTGAAGACGACATGCGAAAAGGGAGCATAGTTGTAGGAATTCTTTTTGCCAATTCATTTATGGGAAAACACTCACTTTTGGCTATGTTTAACTTGTATCCTGAAATAAAGCCAAACTCATTCAACAGATGTATTATTAAATATGTGCAGTTGAGAGGGTCTGAAACGAATAACAAGAGATCATCTGCATATAACGAGACACAATGCTCCCTTCCTCCTCTATGAATACCCGAAAATGCAGTAGACGATTGAGAGAGAGGTTCTATAGCCAAAGCAAAAAGGAGAGGTGAAAGTGGGCAACCCTGACGGGTGCCACGAGAAGAAAGGAAATAGGGGGACGTTTCAGAGTTTGTTCTCACACAAGCTGAGGGAGTAGAGTACAGTAAACGAATCCATGAAATTAAAGATCCGAACCCAAATTTTTGTAAAACCATGAATAAATAATCCCACTCCACCCGGTCCAAAGCCTTCTCTGCGTCTAATCATTTCTGGCCTTGATGACTTGGAGGGATTAAGATTACATTCAGGAGTCTACGTATATTAGATGATAACGACCCAGTATGAATCCGGATGATCCAGTTTGATCATCCGATATAATGGAGGGGAGATGACCCCCAGATAACAATTTTTGGTTCCCAGAACGTTCTGGGAACGTTAGTTTCTGGTTCCCAGAACAGGCATCCTAACGTTCTCTATTGGTTAGCCAGGAAAGTTTTCTTTACGTAAATAGAACGTTCCCTGTTGGTTTGGAGAACGTTCCCCTAACCTTCCCAGAACGTTCCCCTAACCTCTTTACTCCGATATCATTTACCCTGCCAGTACGCCAGTACGCCAGTAATCGTCCAGCAATGCCCGCGTCCCATAGGGTATAAGCGGCATGGAAAAAGGATGAATGGACGTCAATAATCACTACTACAATCCATGTCTTGTTTTGAATTATTTAATCAATAGAAATAATTCAAGAGGATTAATTCATATGGAGGATTAAATAAAATTGAATTATGCATTAATATGTACATTTCGTAAATTGTATCACTGACACCTACTACCACAACCAGGTTTTACGTTTAAGTGCCAAAAAACAATGACTTCAACACAATATGTGGTTTTAAAATATGAATTTTATTCACAGACATTAATAATGAATAAAGATGACTTTAACTTGGATAACATTGCATTATTTTCTTACCACTGAATTAACGGAACGGAGCTTCTCTCTTACGGTCAGTAAAGCAAAACTCCTCGGTTAACATCATGTTGTCTTCAATTACGTGTCAAATCTCTCTGAAATCACACTATTTACACTGGTATATTTATTAATTATAACATATTATTCAATAAAGATCGATAAACTAATGTTAGTCAGTCGGTAAAAACGAAATGACCGTTAATTTTTAAATTACGCGAGTGCGCGTCTTTCTGTGGAAGAAGGAAGAAAGCGCGTGCTGGAGAAGCGCGCGCAGATCAGAGGCGCGCAGTAACGAAATAAACCTTATAAAAAAAATAAATCTAAAAATAACTCGCAGGGAACGTTCTGGGAAGGTTCTCTTTAGGTTATAAACAAACCCAAAAAATAACCTGCAGGGAACGTTCTGGGAAGGTTCTCTTTAGGTTATAAAATAACACCTCAAAAATAACTTGCAGGGAACGTTCTGGGAAGGTTCTCTTTAGGTTATAAAATAACACCTCAAAAATAACCTGCAGGGAACGTTCTGGGAACGTTCTCTTTTGGTTACAAAAACACAACCAAAAGAGAACGTTCCCAGAACGTTCTTATTTGGTTCCCCACAAAAATAACCAAACGGGAACCTTATGGGAACGTTCTGTGTTTACTGGGGAGCCTCTAAACGTTTGGCCAATACTTTAGCTAATAATTTAATGTCATGATTAATTAGGCTAACAGGTCTGTAGCTGCCACAACATTTAGCATCTTTGTCTTTCTTTAATATTAAGGAAATCAAAGCTTGATTTAAAGGGGTCATAGAATGACATTTTTGTACAAGTTAATATGATTCTTTAGTGTCTAAATGAAAAGTTTGTAATATACTTTAATTAAAAATTCTCATTAGTATTGTAAGAAAACACTCATTTTACCTGGTCAAAACCAGCTCAGTTTTCAGCAAGTCATTTCAGTGCATGTGACTTTAAATGATAATGAGCTTTGCTCACCCCGCCCCCTCTGCTCTGTGGGGCGTTCGGTTCGACCCGACACAACACCACAACACACGTGGAGTGTTGCCTTGACAACATTTGAGGGTATATTTTCGAGAAATAATGGCAACGGGAGTCTCTGAGGAAACATCTGAGCAACCTTATCATTTTGAACCGGAGTCGGACTAGGAACAAGATGACGAACCCATCGAAGTTCGAACAGGACGTTTCTGAATGGTTGGTTAACGTCATGTCACTTTGATCTATCTTTGTACTGGCAGAGTAGTGTAGTTGCTATGTGTTTACTGATGTGTTAGTTCATTGACAGATTGATGTTATGTTATAAGATTTTTTATTTTTACATTACTTCTTAATCAGTAACAGACACCGTTATAAACCATGTACAAAAGTAAGCTTAGTGTAGTGTTACCACGTTAACTTTATCACCCGAGTACACAGTTTGTAATAACCAACATAATGCGTTGTTCATTATAAACGTGGGATTATGAATTATATTGAGAACATCATACACAGAAAGCATGCCGTAATGTAACTTACCCTGTAAACTTTAGCCTCATTCATCGTGAAGCGATTTGCAAAGATTAATATAAAGGTTAATAAAACGTTACACTCATATCTTCCTGAGGTGCAGCAGGAACACGATCCTTTTTTCAAGAGCAGCTTATTAGCAAAACCTGCTTTATACTGACGCTCGTTTATAAAGCAGTCTGCTGAGAAATGATTCGCGCAAACATTGACGTTGATCGGGGGGAATATTCCCTTCTAAAACAAAACTCAGCAGCCACTGGGTCTTCAGCAGTTCGGATGTAGGAACATCAAAATGACTGCTGTGTTCGTTATTACACACAACAACAACACAACACCACAATCGCTTAGACGCCATTCTGTTCCAGAGTATCAACAATGGCGGACTGATGACAGCTCGCTCAGGGTGGGTCTGTGTTGAAACGCTGCTGTCAATCAACAATCGCAGGAGGGGCGTACACCGTGTAACGTCACACGGTCAGACGGCTCGATTTGAGACAGGGGAAAATATATAAGGAGATTAAAAAAAAAACACTGGATGTATTTTTATCATTATAGGATGGTTGTGTACAGGCACTGCCAACACACATTTCCGTATAATCAACTTGTAAAAGTGCATGTACCATTCTATGACCCCTTTAAGGAAGGGACAAGAAGCCCTGATCTGCGGAATGATTGTATAATTCTAGTAATAAGGGGGATAACTGAATGGAGAACTTTTTTAAAAAATCGTCAGGGAAGCCGTCAGGGCCAGGAGCTTTGTTGTTCTTCATGCTTGAGATGCAAGAGGCTATCTCCTCCAAGCCAAGAGGCTCATCTAGTCTACTAGCTGTATCAGACTTTATTTTAGGTATTTCTAAAGGAGAAAAGAAAGACTCAATAGCATCAACGTCAAAGCAGGCCTCTGATTTGTAGAGATTAGAATAAAACGAAGCGAACTCTGTGTTTATTTTGACCGAGTCAGTAATAAGGTTATTTGAAGAGTCATACACTTGTGAGATTAACTGAGAAGCTAAAAGACGGCTAGCTCTGTCTCCATGCTCATAGTAGCTTGCTCTAGTTTGTTTTAGCAGAAAATCTGCCTTGTTGGTTGTCAACAAGTCAAATTCGGTTTGTAGTTTCAGACGCTGTGTCTCCAGGACAGGGTTTGATGAACTGCCATTTAGCCTATCCAACTCTAAAATTTTGTTGATGAGTTTCTGCTGATTTAATTTTCTAGCTTTAATCCAGTATGCATTAAAATAAATAATCCTTCCATGTATAAAAGTAGAGATGCACCGATTGCAATTTTCTTGGCCGATTCCGATTTCCGATTTTTTGTTAATGAGATCGGCCGATACCGATTTTTGTCGATTCCGATTTTCTTTCTAAGAACTATAATTGACAGCATATACAAACAAAAATCCACTTTTTCTTCAAAGCAAAATTAGTTTTTATTATAAAATAAATTATTAAACATTACAACAGGATCTTCTCGCACTTGAACAACTCTCAAAAAATAAGTGTTCTGTGCCTGCAAAGAAGTAGAAATAACAAATAACTGAAAATCAGTTGCTTATGAAACAAAACATTATAAATTGACCTTTTTCTCTTTTTTACTTGTCTTACAAAAGTCAAAAGATCCTATGAATGAACAAACCTGAAGTGTACAGTACTCCTCCAAATAATAGTTCAGTAATTTGGGTAATAAATGTTGCCAGCTAGGGATGTCACAGTACCAAAACTCCAGTAGTCGGTACCAATACCATAAAACTTTTACAGTACTCGGTACCAATTTCAGTACCACAGCTAAATTATATATATATATATATATATATATATATATATATATATATATATATATATATATATATATATATATATATATATATATATATATATATATATATATATATATATACATTTTATTTAACCATTTAAAAATGTTTTATTAAATGTATTAAGTTTATTATTTGTGATGATAATCATTATAAGTAAATAATACATAAACATTTAAAGGCTGTATGCTGTTTAAAAATAAACATTGTTTATAAAAAAAGATCAAGTGAAAAATAATCAACCATCTAGGCATAATTATTATTATTATTAGTAGTAGAGACGTATTATTATTACATAGAGACAGCGCTAAATCTACTTTAGTCTACAAAAGTAGCCCAATATATTCTGTCAATTTCAATTTTTTAAACCAAACTTTTATTTTTACGGGTTGCCGTTGCCCTTGAGTGTCTGTGTTCATGATATGACTCTCAAATGAAACGGTAAATTCTCATGAAGTGACGGTTTATGCGTTCGGCTGGTCATCCAATTTCTTTGCTTTGGACTTTTCGCTGCTTATACCAAGGACAGATAGGAGAGGCTGCAGACCTGTGGCTGGCTCTGAGCTCTGGCCAGCTTTAGCCCGTTTACCTTTACTACCTTCTTCAAACTGGGCAGTTCCACGGGGTGATGGAGTTTTAAGTGTTGTGCGCTTTCCTGGTGGTTCCCCCACGATTTATTTTAACCTTACAAGTTTTACAAATGGCAAAATTAGTGTCTTCTTCGCTCACAGTAAAAAACTTCCATGCCAACGACATGTTTACATGCGGCTGTGAGCGCCATGGATCACCGATCAGGCCAATCATGCAGAAAATCGGCCAATTCCGATCCCTGGCTGATCAATCAGTGCATCTCTATATAAAAGCTTTAAATGTTTCCCATAGAAGTGATGGCGAAACTGATTCTGATTTGTTGGTTTCCAAAAAGAAATCAATGTTCCTAGAGATATAGTCACAAAAAAGAGTTATCAGCCAACAACCTGGTATTAAGTTTCCAGCCTCTAGCATGTCTTTCTGACTTTTGGGGAAAAGAAAGGTCTAAAACATGTGGGGCATGGTCTGAAATAATTATCGCTGAATATTCTGTGGATTTTACTAGAGATAGAAGAGATTTATCTATAAAACAATAATCAATACGCGAATAAACATGGTGGACATTTGAAAAGAAAGAAAACTCTTTTGCAGTTGGATTGAGGAAACGCCATGGGTCTACACACCCCAGCTGATCCATTAGAGAGGAGAAGGACCTAGACATTGACATCGGGGCAGATGACTTGGGCAGTGAGTGTCAAAATTTGGAATGTGGGAAAAGAGCGTAGTCATAAAAGCAGGGTTATCAAAACTAGGTGTGTAAACGCTCATTAATATGACAGGTGTTTGGTACAGAATTCCAGATACTATTACATACCGCCCGTCCGGATCGGAGAATACATTGTGTGGGATAAACTTTATTCGTTTGTGTATTACAATAGCAGTGCCTCTAGATTTACTATTAAAATTTGAGTGAAAAACTTGGCCTATCCATGGCTTGCGCAGTCTAACCTGATCACTAATCCTGAGATGAGTCTCCTTTTTAAAAAAAACTATATCTGTAGACAGCATCTTTAAGTGCGAAAACACTCTTGATCTTTTAAATTTGACCACCTAAACCCCTCACATTCCAAGTAACAAACAAATATAACATTATAACCAGCCAGCCCCTGTGTTCACATTAGGACTAGTCATTTATGCTGTTGCGAAGATAAAATAAAGTAAAAGGACTGAGCCATGTGAATCGTGGAGATATGGAAGGGAGGAAAAGAAAAGAAAGACCCCCCCCCCCAAAAAAAAAACAAGCAAATAAAATAAATACAATAAAATAAACAATACTTACAACTCTGATACTCGTCTTTTTGAACATGATGAGAAGCCAGAACATCACTTCACACAACCGATTAACCACGTAACACTGTCAACTCCTAGAACTTAAATATACATCCAATAAGTATATTTTAAAACAAAACACTACAAAAAGAAAAGATACAAATAAATTTGGCTAGTTATGCTAAAAACCCGCCACAAAGCGGCCCTCACTGGCAATGGGACAGGTGGCGCATCATTTTAAAATGATTATCCAAATAGCATCCTTAACGTGCAACCCCTAAACAATATAGTTTGGGGGTATAAGTGCACCATCAAAGTAAAGTAGAGGCATTCATAGTGTGGCAGACTAATTCTGCCTTACTCAGAAACAAGTAAAACGAGAACTTAATACTAACTTTAAGACATTTACATCTGTTTATACCTGTTGAATTCACCAACCCGTTTCGTAAATGTGTATTGGTCCATGCCCTAGTTAGAAAAGTTCTGTTGATAAAACGACTCCGCTGCCTCTGGGGAATCGAAGATCCGTTCCACACCATGACAACTCACTCTGAGGCGAGCAAGGTAGAGCATCCCAAAACGTACTCCTTGCTTGTAAAGTAGGCTCTTGATCTTGTTGAAAGCCGCACGTTTCCTCGCCATTTCAATGCTGAAGTCCTCGTACGTCTTAATTTTGTGACCCTTGTAGGAAATGTCCCTGTGGGATTTAGCCCAGCTCATGACAGTTTCCTTAACAATGTAACGGTGAAATCTAATAATCAGTGGGCGCGGGGATTCACCAGTAAGAGGTTTGGGCTTCAGGCTACGGTGCGCGCGATCCAACTCGGGTGGCTTTGCAAGTGAGTCGCCGAGAAGCTCCGAAAGCAGGTTAGTCATGAACTCCCTTGCGTTTTTCCCCTCGATGCGCTCAGGTAGGCCTACCACTCGAATGTTCTGGTGCTTTGAGCGAGAAATCAGATCTTCAACATTTGCTTTAAGCACCGTATTCTCCTTTCCGATGGTTGTCAGTTTTGATTGAAGAGCATTTACATCGTGTTCGAGCTGAGTGATTCGGTCGCTATCCTCTGAGAGACCCGATTCCATCTCGCTAATGGTCGCTGTGGCGGAGGGGGCGTGGGTTTGCAAGGTCTGTAGCGGGAGAGAGAGAGCGGAGCCGAGCGGTCGGTAAGTAGGTCAAGTGCAGATGAATAACACCTGTCTCTGATTGCAGTAATTGGCATGGAGAGACTGCTTATAAGCCGCAGTGGAGAGAGAGATGGCAGAGAGAGACCGGGACTGGGACTGCAAGCACCTGCCTGCCACTACGAGAGTGTTGAGACAGATATTGAGCCTGAGAGCAACGTTAACTGTTGTAGTTGAAAGTTTTGAGTTTACACGCCCTTGTGCGTATTACTGTTTTGAGGATCATGAGATCAATAAAAAGTGCAGTCCCAGTTACGCCGACCCCGTCTTCTTCCTTCCCTCACCTACACGAATCAAACACTACAGTCGCTGCCTGTATTGTTAGAGTTGCACCAATCGATTAGATTGAAGACCGGATTGGTTCCAGAGAGATATTCAGAAGTCTAATAAACTCCCCCGTCATGTCTTTCCTTTTTTTTTCAAAGTATTTGACCAGAGACTCAGCTGTTAGCTGAGCAGATACGGGCTCGTTATCCGCCATTTTACTGTTTTCTTGGCCGGCCTGTGCATGCTGAACTTGTGCCTGTTGCTTACCGCCTTGCTCATTTTAAACGAAAAAACGAGGGTTTCAACCACGCAGACAATGCAATGACTTGAAAATTATTGATAATATAGGATGTATTCTGAAAAGATAACGTGGAATAATGCGGAGCTCAGACACCGTGTGTCCTACCGCCGTATTACCAAACCGGAAGTCCTGCAATTAATATCTAACTTGTATCAAAATGCTCCATATTTCTGACAGAAAAGTGTTCACGTTTAAGTGTAGGTGTACACGTAATTAAGGTAATTCAGTAACTTCTCTTTGATTTTTCCAGATCTGGTCCTGTGGGCGTCAGTATCTCACAGTGATCACAGTTCACACCTGCAGTGAAGCCCCTCCCACAACAATTCACCAATAAATACTGGGAATATTCACATCATCCTACAAGAGAAGGACAAACTCCAGGTGTAGCAGCTGAAATCTGTGTGACTGTTAAATATGGAGTTTATTAAAGAGGAGATCAAAGACATGAGTTATCCAGAACCATCTAGAATAAAACATGAAGATACTAAGGAACAAATAGGTTGGTGTCCATTCTTGATTCTTCATTATTGACTGCTTTAGTAGCTGTGAAATAATAATCAGTATATGGATGATAAATGATCACAACCCAGTTTTAATCCTATTAACAAGTGAATGACAGAACTGACTTTTGCACATCAAAGATACTTTATACTCACACTGACAGATACCAGGGGGCGTATTACAGAAACATCTTAACTTTAGAATCCTATCTTATCCCACTGGTGTCCTAACTTCAAACCTTTTTAAAATGTAATGGTAAAAATCAAGGTCAGAAAAGCCTTTTTCGAGAGAGCGTTACATTTATTAATTATATAAGATGAAGATCAGCGGCGTTTTGATGGTGGAGATCCTTTTGGAGGACCCAGAGGATGTGCTATGCTTCGATGATAAAATGCTTATTTAATCGCAGACTCCCACGACACATGATTCTGCAGTTCGTTGACGAATTGCGACCAACATTACAGAGGCCAACGAGCCGTCACAGAGCATTACCGGTCGTTCTTCACTGGCATAAAGTTGGTTTGATGGTGGACGTTCGATATTCGCAAATTGAAGGTCCGTCTCTAAAGTTACATACGACATTGGTACATACACATTTCTAACTTCATTAGTATTTGAAAATTTAAAATGTGTGCATCAAACGCCTAGATGAACACTTTACAGTTGGTTTTGATACTGTAAGTCATTCTGTTCAAATGCTATTGAAGTTAGAAATGTGTATGTCATATGTAACTTTAGAGACGGTCCCTAAATTTGCTCATATCGAATGTCTAATAACGTCAAACCAACTTTATGCCAGTTCATTCTTCAAGTGACTAACGCCTTCTACTTTTGTTTTATTTTTTATAAAACTTAACTTTTCAATGGAGCTTCAATTTCTGCCTTTCTGGAATTAAAAGTGCGCAGTTGTTTTTCTATTTTGATGTTAGGTTTACCTCAGAAGCAGTTTGTGTGTTGTTGGTTGCTTGGTAACAGACCTGACAGTTGATTACCAAACTCGATTGAGGGGTTTAAGATTTCCTAACTACAGATAAGATGAGATTTTGTAAGATAGCATAAGAATCCTAAATCAAGTTAAGATTTGCTTCTGTAATACAAAATTGTGAAAAATCCTAATTTAACTTATCATATCTGAAATTAAGTCCTAAGATAGAAAGTTTCTGTAATACGCCCCATGATGTCTTGTTTTCTGCTGAGTGTTTTTAATTTCCACCTTTAACCTCATTGAACTGATTCGGACTACTTTATGTGTTTATTTTAGATCAGATGGAAGTGAAGGAGCAACGACACAAACTAAATGACATGAAGAAACTCTGTGACTTCAAAACTCAAGGAACAAAAGCCAAAAAGCTGCACACCTGCTCTCAGTGTGGAAAGAGTTTCCCAAATAAAGGAAACCTTAAAAGACACATGAGAGTTCACACTGGAGAGAAACCGTATACATGCACTCAGTGTGGAAAGAGTTTTTCTCACCCATCAGGTCTCAGTAGACATCTGCTCCATCACTCTGGAGAAAAACCATTTAACTGTGATCAGTGTGGGAAAGATTTTATTTCATTATCAGATCTAAAAGACCACCTGATAGTTCATTCAGGTGAGAGACCTCATGTGTGTTCTCTCTGTGGAAAGAGTTTTTCACGACTGAAGTATTTTAAACTGCACCAGCAAACACATGATGGAGTGAGAGATCATGTGTGTTGTGACTGTGGGAAGAGCTTTACTACACCTAGTCATCTGAAACAGCACCAAATAATTCACACTGGAGAAAAACCTTACAAGTGCTCATATTGTGACAAGAGTTTCACTCGGTCTGGATCCCTGAAATCACATGAGCGAGTTCATACTGGAGAGAAGCCGTACCACTGTACTCAGTGTGAGAAGAGTTTTACACGTTTATCAATCCTTCAAACGCATATTAAAAAATGTTACAAGTGAGCAACATTTGTTTTCTTGTCAAATAGTAAAAACTGTGAGATAAAATATGGAGTTTTCCCACTCAACAGTCAACTCTTACAGTGTAAATAAAGTCATGTTTTTATTTTCTGTCAGGATTGTGTGCTAAATAGTTATTTCTAGAATTAGATATATTTATGTCTTAGATAGTTCACCCAAAAATGAACCTTCGCCCCAGTCTGAGGTCTAGAGCGCTCTGGAGCAGGTTTTCATCAAGGGTGTCTCTGTGCATTGCTGCATTCATCTTTCCCTCGATCCTGACAAGTCTCCCATTCCTGTCACTGAAAAACATCCCCACAGCATGATGCTGCCACCTCCATGCTTCACTGTCGGGATGGTATTGGCCAGGTGATGAGCCGTGCCTGTTTTCCTCCAGACATGACGCTTGTCATTCAGGCCAAATAGTTCAATCTTTGTTTCATCAAACCAGAGACTTTTGTTTCTCGTGGTCCTTCAGGTGCCTTTTGGCAAACTCCAGACGGCCTTTTACTGAGGAGTGGCTTCCGTCTGGTCACTCTACCATACAGGCCTGATTGGTGAAGTGCTGCAGAGATGTTGGTCTTCTGGAAAGTTCTCTCTCTCCACAGAGAAACGCTGGAGCTCTGACAGAGTGACCATCGGGTTATTGGTCACTTGGTCCATTTTGGAATAAGGCTGTAACTCAACAAAATGTGGAAAAAGTGAAGCACTGTGAATACTTTCTGGATGCACTGTACATTTAAAAGGGTAGGAAAAGCAGACCTTATCAGACCTTAGTCAACTTTAATCACATAAAACTAAATTTCCCAACAACAAAATTGTGGCCAGTGAAAATGCTGAGTGGCTAGTAACTTTTGGAAAACTTCTAGCCACAGTGGCTGGTGAGCAAAAACATTAATGTCAAGCCCATGTCATATCTATGATGATAGTGTATTTGCTCTGTAACAGTGCAGAGATTAAAGTGTCCCTATTATGCTATTTTAAATGTTCCTAATTTTGTTTGTGTGTTAGAAACCAAATGCCTATTATCATACTTTATTTCAGCTCTGGCTCTTCTTCAGCACTTATACTCACTCAGTGATTCAAACAGTAAAACGTCCTCAACCTTTTGACGTGCATCAAAGTGTTGTTTCTCTTTATTTGTTGTGTACATTGACTTTGTACATTCACAAACAGCTGAATAACACACTGCCTGAAATGTAGTATTCGAAAAAGCATAATAGGGACTTTATATATATGCGGTCCCTTTAAGAAACATGACATCGCGCGCACTGAGGATGCGCAGAAGAGAGAAGCGCGAGAGACGAGACGAGCAGAAACGTCCACACTCCAGCTCAGGTGGTGGCGGTAATGCACCGAAAGCTGATCTGACAACCGGCAATAAATTAAGAAGACGAGACGAGCGAGAAGAAGCTCTGAAACTTTCACCAGTTGAAGCTGAAAGCGATGCTGTTAACGATCGTGAATGAAGGACAAAAGTGGAATATTTTCTCCGGATGCTTTATATTTCCAGTCTGCAGGTGAGAGATGTTTCTCAGATTACAGAGTTTAACATTAATCAGCTCCAGAGTTTACATGTTAAAGGACCAATGTAATGAAATGCGTTGTGTGTGCTGGTTTATTATTAGAGTGTAATAATATGTTGGCAGAGAGTTTTTCACAGACTCTGACTCTATTACACCAATAAAATGTGCTTAATGTGCCACTTTACAGAAGATCTCAGACATCAGCATAATGAATGAGGGGAAAACAGGGAACTTTAGGAGACAAAGAGGCTTTTCAGCAGCTCAGCTAAACATGATGGTCCTGTTGTTTCTCTCAGACTTTGGACAGGAGTTCAACAAACTTTGTTTTAAATGCAATTAATATCTAACTTGTATCAAAATACACCATATTCCTGATAGAAAACGTTTAAGTGCAAGTGTACACATAATTAAGGTAATTCAGTATAAATTCAGTAACTTCTCTTTGATTTCTCCAGATCTGGTCCTGTGGGCGTCAGTATCTCACAGTGATCACAGTTCACACCTGAAGTGAAGCCCCTCCCACAACAATTCACCAATAAATACTGGGAATATTCACATCATCCTACAAGAGAAGCACAAACTCCAGGTGTAGCAGCTGAAATCTGTGTGACTGTTAAAGATGGAGATTATTAAAGAGGAGATTGAAGACATGAGTTATCCAGAATAAAACATGAAGATACTGAGGAACAAATAGGTTGGTGTCCATTCTTGATTCTTCATTATTGACTGCTTTAGTAGCTGTGAAATAATAATCAGTATATGGATGATAAATGATCACAACCCAGTTTTAATCGTATTAACAAGTGAATGACAGAACTGACTTTTGCACATCAAAGATACTTTATACTCACACTGACAGATACCAGGGGGCGTATTACAGAAACACCATTTTCGAGAGAGCGTTACATTTATTAATTATATACAGTGGGGCAGAAAAGTATTTAGTCAGCCACCAATTGTACAAGTTCTCCCACTTAAAAAGATGAGAGAGGCGTGCAATTTTCATCATAGTTACTCTTCAACTATGAGAGACAGAATGAGAAAAAAAATCCAGAAAATCACATTGTCTGATTTTTAAAGAATTTATTAGCAAATTATGATAGAAAATAAGTATTTCACTGGAATTTAAAGCATGCGATTGATTTTCCGTTTTGATTTTAGGTTTACCTCAGAAGCAGTTTGTGCGTGGTTGGTTGCTATGTAACAGACCTGACAGTTGATTACCGAACTCGATTGAGGGGTTTAAGATTTCCTAACTACAGATAAGATAAGATTTTGTAAGATAAGAAAAGAATCCTAAATCAAGTTAAGATTTGCTTCTGCAGGGTTTCCCCTAGGATTTTTTTCAGAGGGGGTGGTAGACCTCCCGAAACTACTAGTGTCGCGGAGCGGGAGTGTCGTGGATACGTGGTGTTGTCATAGACATAGCGCGCAGTAGACAGTAAATTTGGTAAATAAATATAAACAATATTTATTTATTCATCACACAATTATTTACAACACAAAAGAGGTTGGCTTTGCTTGAGTTGTTTCTCTGGATTTTGTTGCTTTTAAGAAAAAAAAAACAACAACTAATTTTTGCCTGTTTAGGTTTGTCACCTTTCTCCTTTTCTCTTCGACATTTTTACCCCTAAAGTTACTACATCGAGCTCGCAAATCTGTTTTTTAAATATATATTTCAGGGCTAAATCCTAAGTTAGGGTTAGGGTTAGCTTTTTCATGTAACTTGCAATATTCAAGTGTTGATTAAAAAAAGGATGCATGAAGCTAGAATAAAACAGAGGTTCTGTTCTTTCTTTTGATATATTGCATGTTTCAATATCCATACAAGATATTCTGTGGGCCACTTGTGAAAATGATCATAAGTGCTGGCGGTGACTGGCAAATTTCATGTTTATGTTCACTTAAGACATAACCGACTATGTTTACGATGATACTTAACAAGACAGGCATTTCGATGTAATTTTGTGTGAATATTCGCGTGCTGTGAGACGCGTGGCCATGCTTATGTGTGTTGTTTATGTTGCGTTTTGAGAGTAGCAAACTGAGAGACACACTTTCTTGTCTATGTGCGCTTGAATATTTAAATTGGCAAGGCTTTAAAATGTGCAAATGATCAACTTCCATGAAGATGCAGCATTGACCCGAGTGTCTTTCATGCTGGCACTGGACCATCGGTCAATTCTTTTTGTCGACCGTAATGACAAATTATTTTTGTCATTCATTCAGGGGGGGATCGGGGGATCGTTTTGTTTCCGGCCTCCCAAAACAATGGTAGGGGAAACACTGTTCTGTAATACGAAATTGTGAAAAATCCTAAATTAACTTATCATATCTGAAGTTAAGACCTAAGATAGAAAGTTTCTGTAATACGCCCCCTGATGTTTTGTTTCTGCTCAGTGTTTTTCATTTTTACATTTAACCTCATTGAACTGATTCTGACTACTTTATGTGTTTATTTTAGATCAGATGGAAGTGAAGGAGCAACGACACAAACTAAATGACATGAAGAAACTGTGCGACTTCAAAACTCAAGGAACAAAAGCCAAAAAGCTGCACACCTGCTCTCAGTGTGGAAAGAATTTCCAATGTAAAGGAAACTTTAAAAGACACATGAGAGTTCACACTGGAGAGAAACCGTATACATGCACTCAGTGTGGAAAGAGTTTTACTCACTCATCAGGTCTCAGTAGACATCTGCGCATTCACTCTGGAGAAAAGCCATTTAACTGTGATCAGTGTGGGAAAGCTTTTATTTTGTCATCACATCTAAAACAACACCTGATTGTTCATTCAGATGAGAAGCCCCATGTGTGTTCTCTCTGTGGAAAGAGTTTTTCACGACTGAAGTATTTTAAACTGCACCAGAAAACACATGATGGAGTGAGAGATCATGTGTGTTGTGACTGTGGGATGAGCTTTACTACATCTAGTCATCTGAAACAGCACCAAAGAATTCACACTGGAGAAAAACCTTACAAGTGCTCATATTGTGAGAAGAGTTTCACTCGGTCTGTAACCCTGAAATCACATGAGCGAGTTCATACTAGAGAGAAGCCGTACCACTGCACTCAGTGTGAGAAGAGTTTTAAAGATTCATCAGGTCTCTGGAATCATCTGCTCATACACTCTGGAGAAAAGCCATTTCACTGTGATCAGTGTGGTAAAGATTTTATTTCATCATCACATCTAAAACAACACCTGATAGTACATTCAGATGAGAAGCCCCATGTGTGTTCTCTCTGTGGAAAGAGTTTTTCATGGCTGAACAGTTTTAAACAGCATCAGAAAGTACATGATGGAGTGAGAGATCATGTGTGTTGTGACTGTGGGAAGAGCTTTACTTTATCTGGTCATCTGAAACGGCACCAAAGAACTCATACTGGAGAAAAACCTTTCAAGTGCTCATATTGTGAGAAGAGTTTCACTCAGTCTGGACATCTGAAATCACATGAGCGAGTTCATACTGGAGAGAAGCCGTAATACTGTACTCAGTGTGAGAAGAGTTTTACACGTTTATCAATCCTTCAAACTCATATTAAAAATGTTACAAGTGAGCAACATTTGTTTTCTTGTCAAATAGTAAAAACTGAGATAAAATATGGAGTTTTCCCACTCAACAGTCAACAACTCTTACAGTGTAAATAAAGTCATGTTTTTATTTTCTGTCAGGATGGATTGTGTGCTAAATAGTAGTCTTGTAGTACTCAAGACCACTTTTTAAAGGTCTTGGTCTCGTCTCGGAATCTACCACATTTTTTCTCGGTCCCGGACGAAGAGGCCGCGGGATTTTATTTCAATACCGGTCAAGACCACAATTGAGGGCATATCACAAAATTATTTGTTAACATCATTACTGTGATTAGACATTAAACTTCCGACCAAGAACTTGACTCGTGTCTAAATTAATTTTTTTTTAGTTTTTACTGATTGGTTTATGGTGGCCCCTCCTCGCGCCGCCACCCCCCACATCGTATATCGCGTCACACACACACACACCACACGTGAATGCGGTAGACATGAGCAAGCTGTGCCGTCACCGTGACCGTGGCAGTCGGGGAGATCCAAATCTTCTGTTATACAATTTACCTAAACCACAAAGAGTTAATTTGCAAAAAAGCATCCAAAAGAAAACATAAAGCAGTGTGTAAATTCTGCAACGCAACGCTTACTGAGACGGCTGGAACCACGTCAAGCTTTCATCGACATTTATTAAGGAAGCATAAAGAAAGTTAAGCTAAGTGCAAGTGATGATAGCAAATTTTGCTGTACCAAAACTCATGTTCACCCCATCCCCATAGTACTGGGTGAAAGATTCTGGAATCTACCACCGCTTCAATATAATTATGTGTAGCGAATTAGCTCTGAGGGGAAATATAAATAATTATTCATAACTCATTATGATTATTCATTATGATTAATTATGAATATTTTAATCAGTTAAATAGATTAACTTGATATAGCTACATTAACATAACAATCATTCCTAAGGACGTTTAGTATTGATTATTAATTTAATTCTTAGAAAAGGATATTTTTCATGGCCACAGACAAACAATTATTTCTTTGAATTTACCTAAGCGCTTAGAGCGCAAAGCAAGATCGATAATTTAAGGGACAATATGTTTGCAGGCACGGAGTCAGGACCAACATACAGTATATTGTGCACAAACTTTAATAACTAAATCACGGAACAAGACTATAACTAACAGTAGACATACATGACATACACAATATGCACATGACAAGGGGTAAGGCTAAAATGGTTGGAGGGAAAAGGGTCAGAACAGATTTATGGAGTTATGCAGAAAGTCTAGAACCTTTGGGAAGAACCACCATTAATAAACTTCTTTGTCTGAATAAAGAGTTTACAGTTTTACTAACTACTTCTGTTTCGTACTTTACTAGCATTTAGCCTGAGCTGTAGAAAACCATCAGAGGTGAAATCTCAGGAGAAAGTTTGTGGGTTCCGTCCGATGGCTTTGAAGTGACGATCAAGTTCTTCTGCATTGGATGAAGAAGAAATTACAATTTTGCTTGGTTGCTTCGAATCCATTAAGGATGAGAAAATTGCACGTGGCGTGCGGAGTCTGAGTCTTCTGGTCCATGGCCTTGTGAGGCCTTTGGCTCGGTGTGTGTAGAGGCCTGCCATGCGTGCGGCCTGCGGGGCGGGAGTCCTCAGACACAGCGCGTCGTGTCAGGAGAAGAAGTGCGTCGTGTCAGCAGGAGAAGAGAGAGAGGGAGGAGAGATTGCATCGCTCCTTAAAAAGGTCTGCAAGAGGTCACCGCCTCTTCAGTCACAGAGCCAATCGTATTCAGGCTTTCGGAGGGACCATTTTACGATCCTTTGTCTCAAGCAGATCCTTTGCCAATTGGTTGCTGCTGAAGGAACTGTTAAAGGTTCTTGTAATACTAATATGTTGCACAGGTATCGACATATCCTATACACGATCATTCAGATCTTTAGATTACATCGACGTAGACACCAAAAATGCCATACCCATGATTTTTGTTAACCATAGTATGCAATTATGTAACATAAATCCAACAAACAAGTCATGAGATGCATATATATGTTTATATATTTCTCAAGTGGTTATATATAGGCTGTATGAATTTAATTTGTTTTATTTGTCTTTTTCAGAAAGACAGTTTTAGCTCTCTGTACATTCCTTTGAGTCGTAAACCTTATCAGTTTCTAGGTTTTCTGTAACCAGAGAGCTCTTCCTTGCTCTCATGGGCCTTTTCGGGGGATGGATCCATAGACTTTCAGAGTGAGCTCTACGAATTGCTTGTTAAATTGGACAAATAATTGTGTCTGATTTGTCTCAGTCGCTACATATGTATATACAGGTGCTGGTCATATAATTAGAATATCATTAAAAAGTTTATTTATTTCACTAATTCCATGCAAAAAGTGAAACGTATATTATATTAATTTGTTACACACAGACTGATATATTTCAAATTTTTATTTCTTTTAATTTTGATGTTTATAACTGACAACTAAGGAAAATCCTAAATTCAGTATCTCAGAAAATTAGAATATTGTGAAAAGGTTCAATATTGAAGACACCTGGTGCCACACTCTAATCAGCTAATTAACTCAAAACACCTGCACAGGCCTTTAAATGGTCTCTCAGTCTAGTTCTGTAGGCTACACAATCATGGGGAAGACTGCTGACTTGACAGTTGTCCAAAAGATGACCATTGAAACCTTGCACAAGGAGGGCAAGACACAAAAGGTCATTGCAAAAGAGCTCTGTGTCCAAGCACATTAATAGAGAGGTGAAGGAAAGGAAAAAATGTGGCAGAAAAAAGTGTACAAGCAATAGGGATAACCACACCCTGGAGAGATTTGTGAAACAAAACCCATTCAAAAATGTGGGGGAGATTCACAAAGAGTGGACTGCAGCTGGAGTCAGTGCTTCAAGAACCACTACGCACAGTCGTATGCAAGACATGGGTTTCAGCTGTCGCATTCCTTGTGTCAAGCTACTCTTGAAAAACAGACAGCGTCAGAAGCATCTCGCCTGGGCTCAAGACAAAAAGGACTGGACTGCTGCTGAGTGGTCCAAAGTTATGTTCTCTTATGAAAGTAAATTGTGCATTTCCTTTGGAAATCAGTCCAGTGTAGAGTATCCACAGTCAGTGATGGTTTGGGGTGCCATGTCATCTGCTGGTGTTGGTCCACTGAGGTCCAAGGTCAACGCAGCCATATACCAGGAAGTTTTAGAGCACTTCATGCTTCCTGCTGCTGACCCAACTTTATGGAGATGCAGATTTCATTTTCCAACAGGACTTGGCACCTGCACACAGTGCCATAGCAACCAGTACCTGGTTTAAGGACCATGGTTTCCCTTTTCTTAATTGGTCAGCAAACTCGCCAGACCTTAACCCCATTGAAAATCTATGGGGTATTGTGAAGAGGAAGATGCGATATGCCAGACCCAACAATGCAGAAGAGCTGAAGGCCACTATCAGAGCAACCTGGGCTCTCATAACACCTGAGCAGTGCCACAGACTGATCGACTCCATGCCACGCCGCATTGCTGCAGTAATTCAGCCAAAAGGAGCCCCAACTAGTGCTGTACATGCTCATACTTTTCATGTTCATACTTTTCAGTTAGCCAAGATTTCTAAAAATCCTTTCTTTGTATTGGTCTATTTGGGATTTTCCTTCAGTTCAGTTATAATCATCAAAATTAAAAGAAATAAACATTTGAAATATATCAGTCTATGTGTAATGAATTCATATAATATACAAGTTTCACTTTTTGTACGGAATTAGTGAAATAAACTTTTTGATGATATTCTAATTATATGACCAGCTCCTTAATACATAATCAAAGCCTCAATCAATATTCATCTTCCTATATAATTATTATGATTTTAACGATTCTTTCCTGTTTTGATTTTGATTAATCAATAGGACCCATGATTGTTTCTTCCTTTATATTTTCTAAAGTGGTGACTGATAGTCTTTCCTGGTGGTGTGTAATGTGTCGCAAAAACACTTGATTTCAGAACATGTCGTGTGTTTGGATTTTGGAGGCATCACACACCTCTAACTCGACAGGAATGCAGTAACAGGGATTGCTCATTTAGCCTGGCTTCCAGAGATTATATATGGATTTGTCTTTCATTTTATTTTATTTTATTTTATATTTCCTTTTACTGAAACCCTATTTAAAGGGCTTCCGGAGCGTTATGAATCAGTGTGTTGAATCAGCGGTTCGGAGCGCCAAAGTCAAGTGATTTCAGCAGTTTGCCGGTTTGACGCGATCCGAATCATGATTCAACACTGACTCATATAACGCTCCGAAGCTTCATGAAGCAGTGTTTTGAAATTGGCTATCACTATGTAAGTTGTTATTTAGATTTTTTGGCGCACCAAAATTATTATTGGCGCTTGATAATATTAATATTGAACCACTGTACTCACATGAACTGATTTAAATATGTTTTTAGTACATTAAAGGGGAACTATGTAAGATTTTTGCAGTAAAATGTCCAAAAACCACTAGGCAAGTGTTATATATTTTGTTCAGTTGAGTACTTAGAATATAATAGTTTTCAACTATCGTGAGAAATTGCTATTTTAACCAAGGAACCCGGGACGTGTGAGCTATGCGTTTGAGGGAGTCACCTGTCGATTGCGTCATATCTGCGTTACCCTCGGTTTCCGGTTTTATTTAGCAGAAACGCTGTACTCTCATTGCAGTGTGAACAAGTGTCATTGCAGCCGCTGAGCGAACATCATAACTTCCTTTTCAACACACTCAGATATATCTAATACGATAAACAGAGTTGCGTTACCTCATACTCATGACTGGAAAAGCGGAAGTGGCGCGGCGACCGTGTCATAATAAAAGTCCCGCCAGCGACTATGCCATAATAACTGTCCCGCTCTTCAATTGCTCCTGTGGCCTTCCTCAGCTCCACAACACTCGGTCCTGCTCTACTTCATACTACAGTAATGTTAATAATCGCATCCATGAACATGATTTCTGCCCAAGTCCAGGGGTGGACTGGCCATCTGTGTGATCTGGAGAATCACAGAACGGCCGGTACTCCAGGACGGCCGGCCCACCACCCGCCATGCACGCAGTCATCACCTGTTTTTTCCCCCACTAATCTGTTTCACACTCCAGTACTGTAGGTGGCAGCAATGCACCTTTAAGTTGGATGTCAAGTAAGCCGCCAAGTAAGGAGAAGAAGAAGTGGAAGAGTTGGAAGAAACCAACAGCAAAGACGTTAGATAGAAGAAGTATAGAAACAAACAAACAATATGCATAACCCGGCCGTGGGTAAAAAAAGGGAAAGAAAAGGGTGGGGCTGAGAAGGCGAAAGAAAAAAAATAGCGGAATTTAGATACTGAAGCCGCTAAATGTCGCAAACTAACTGAAATATTTAGCAGCACAGCCAGCAGCAGCACCTTACAGTTAAATATTAGCAGCAGTGAAGAAGTGAGCCAGACAGCTATGCAGCAACATGCCACCAGTGATGATGATGAGGGACAGAAAGATGAGCTGGTTCCACAGGCAGATTCAGGGCAAGTAAATATGGAACATGAGAGGAGAAAGACAGTTACTTGCTAGGGATGATGTTAGGAAGTGATATTCACAGGGTTCCCACGCTTCTTAAATGTACTTGAAAGTTCTTGAATTTCAGACACATGGATTCAAGGCCTGGAAAGTACTTGAAAACAAACATAGGTCCTTGAAAGTGCTTGAATTAAGCATGAACTGCATTTTGTTAGAGTAGCATGGTGCTACAAAGTTACAAAAATTGGCCTTCATGCGCTGCCAAAGCCAGAACAAAACAGCATTACGGGAGGAAGGAATATATTTTTGCTGTTCCATAAGCACCATCTACTGTTCAGAGCCCTATTCAGATGGTAATTGTTTCTCGTGGGGTCATAAGGTATTTTCATCATTGACAGGGGCTAGTCGGAGATTTTATTGCCGCCCAAATCCAGAAGGTCAGTGTTTTTCTCCCACACCCGCATAAAAATCCCCGGCCGAATTACCTACTGTTTTTAGACAAACACCAAGGACGTGTGGTCATTTAATTGCCGTCCGAATCCACATCTCAAAGTTTTCAAGATGAGATCACTTCAAAATGCACTGTTTATATCCTTTTTGACCCCTGCAGGCCACCGTATGGTTGTGCTTTGCTGTAATTTGGATGCATTTTAAAGATCTAGACTTTCATTACTGAAATGCTGGCAAGTATTTACAAGGGCAATATTTCATCACTGCGCAAAAAATAAAAAGAAGAATAGCACGTAAACATCTGAAATCTTTTCATTTAATTGGAAAATTCATGTATACAATATTATTTCTATATTTTGATGTTTTAATTAAGTAATGATTTATAAAAAAGAAAACTAAAACTAGTGTGAAATAAATGTTAAAAGCAGGAATAAGAGTGCTGCAAACTGCATCTCTCGTTAAAGCTCGCTCGCTCTTGTACACCAGCCTCTTTCCTCATTGGATTTTGTAAAATTGCAAATTTTTCCTCATTGGAAATTGTATTTTAGTTGTCAGTATATGCCTTAGCGTTACTGCATTAATGATAGACACCGGTACAGTAGGTATTTGATATATTGGCAATAACACACCCGCCTTTATCGTATTTATTGTGCTTGATTTAAAATAAAAGGTGCTTTAAAAAGTCCTTGAAAGTCCTTGAATCTGGTGTTCATGAAAGAGTGGGAACCCTGTATTCAGGTTGCTACATTTTTAATGATTACAGTAGTTAAAACAGCTAAACTTCAACATTTTAGCTGTAAAATGCCACATGCAGTAGCTAATATTAAGAAATATGTTGTGCTTTTACTTTTAAAAATGTTGGTAACGTTACAGTTAATGCTAACAAACTTTGAAGATTTTGAATACAGAAGCTACATTTGTAATGGTCTATTTTCATTTAGATGTGGTATTATTATTTGTGCAGTAAGATTAATTACTGCATTAATTAATTAAGATTATTAAGTAATAAATTAATTTTAAGACAGCATGGAATAGATTGTATGATATGCTGTTATAACAGTATATTATATAATCTATTCCATGCTATCTTGGAATAAACCCTTTTTTTATCCATTCCATCATATGTTTATTCAGGTTGAGCTTAGACTAAGAGCAGAGAAAGACAACCACTCCAGCTCAACTTTAAATTACTTTAATCGCCCCAAGTCAGATAGTCACAGCCTAGAGGGTTTTTTTTCATACCACCCTCACAACATCTAGTCAACATCAGTGCTATTGCTATAATTTGGATGGTATAGTATCATGAGCCACAATTAAAGTCTTGTGACACTCATGCCAGGCGTTATTGTTGTTGTTATCGAGTTTCCGCGTGCCAATTGCTTTGGACCGGGCCTAGTCAAAGTCCAGGGCCATTTTTAGTCCCAGTCCGTCCCTGCCCGAGTCCTATCCTGACTCTTTTCCACCACCTGTGAGGTAAAGACCACATGTCCCAAGATTCTGCGCTCAAATGTGGTGTCATCAAACTACGCCTTTGTTTTGAACAGGCGACCTCTAGTGGACGGAAAAGTTACATAGTGTAGCTTTAATGGATCTTTAGAGAGGAAATGTCAGTGCTGTCTATGCAGGCCGAGCCTTCAGATTTCAACACAAATATCTTAATTTGTGTTTCGAAGATGACCGGAAGTCTTACGGATGTGGAACGGCTTGAGGGTGAGGAATTGATTACATTATTTAAATTTTTTGGTGAACTAACCCTTGAAGACATAATGTCTAGTTTAATACCTCATCGAGAATAGCATTTTTACGGAATTTTGCTGATTTTGTGAGAGCTTTTCACAAAACAAACACTCAAGCAGAAAGCACAGGCCATCTGTCAGTGTCAGTTGGGTGTTTCTGTCCACCATAGACCGCAAAAAAATATGGACTCACTGAAGAAAAGTGAAGCCGCCAAAGTGTGAATATGGCGCTGACATCTTGCGCAGATTTGAGACAGAGTCTGCGCAGTAGAGAGTAGGATGTAGAGTCGCGATATCAAAAGCCAGTCCACACTTGCAGATGCAGAACAATTCATTATGTTGGTGTGAAATAAACAGTTATGGAAATGTAGAAATTAAAGCTCCTCTCAAAAATCCTGTGGCTCAGAGACAACTTCACTCAGCGAAGCATCGCAGCTGTCAATCATGACGTAACCCAATCATATGCATATTCCACATTTTATCATAAGTGTGTCATGCAGTGGTCTTGACTCGGTCTCTGCCTGTCTTGGTCTTGACTTGGTCTCAACCCTTCAAAGTATTGGTCTTGTCTTGGTCTCAGTTTAGGTGGTCTTGACTACAACACTACTAAATAGTTCTTTCTAGAATTAGATATATTTATGTATTAGATAGTTCACCCAAAAATGAAATTTCTGTCATTAATTACTCACCCTCATGTCATGTAACCTGTAATACCTTCAGAACATAAATTAAGATATTTTTGATGAAATCCGAGACCCCTCCAAAGACAGCAATATAATTACCACTTTCAATGTCCAGAAAGGTTGTAAAGATATAATAAAATACAGTGCGTCCGGAAAGTATTTACAGTGCTTCACTTTTTCCACATTTAGTTGTTACAGCCTTATTCTAAAATTAATTAAATTCATGTTTTTTTTCCTCAATTCTACAAAAAACACCCCGTAATGACAACACAAAAGAAGTTTGTTTGAAATATTTGCTAATTTATTATAAATGGGGGGGGGGGGGGGGGGAAATAATATGTACATAAATACTCACAGCCTTTGCTCAATACTTTGTTGAAGCACCTTTGGCACAAATTACAGCCTCAAGTCTTTTTGAGTATGATGCTACATCTATTTTTGGGCAGTTTCTCCCATTCTTCTTTGTAGGACCTCTCAAGCTCCATCAGGTTGGATGGGCAGCGTCAGTACACAGCCATTTTCAGATCTCTCCAGAGATGTTCAATCAGGTTCAAGTCTGGGCTCTGGCTGGGCCACTGGACATTCACAGAGTTGTCCCGTAGCCACTCCTTTGTTATCTTGGCTGTGTGCGTAGGGTCGTTGTCCTGTTGGAAGATGAACCTTCGCCCCAGTCTGAGGTCTAGAGCGCTCTGGAGCAGGTTTTCATCAAGGGTGTCTCTGTGCATTGCTGCATTCATCTTTCCCTCGATCCTGACAAGTCTCCCATTCCTGTCACTGAAAAACATCCCCACAGCATGATGCTGCCACATCCATGCTTCACTGTCGGGATGGTATTGGCCAGGTGATGAGCCGTGCCTGTTTTCCTCCAGACATGACGCTTGCCATTCAGGCCAAAGAGTTCAATCTTTGTTTCATAAAACCAGAGACTTTTGTTTCTCGTGGTCCTTCAGGTGCCTTTTGGCAAACTCCAGACGGCCTTTTACTGAGGAGTGGCTTCCGTCTGGCCACTCTACCATACAGGCCTGATTGGTGAAGTGCTGCAGAAATGGTTGTTCTTCTGGAAAGTTCTCTCTCTCCACAGAGAATAGCTGGAGCTCTGACAGAGTGACCATCAGGTTATTGGTCACTTGGTCCATTTTGGAATAAGACTGTAACACAACAATGTGGAAAAAGTAAAGCGCTGTGAATACTTTCTGGATGCACTGTACATTTAAAAGGGTAGGAAAAGCAGACCTTATCAGACCTTAGTCAACTTTAATCACATAAAACTAAATTTCCCAACAACAAAATTGTGGCCAGTGAAAATGCTGAGTGGCTAGTAACTTTGGAAAACTTCTAGCCACAGTGGCTGGTGAGCAAAAAAGTTAATGTCAAGCCCATGTCATATCTATGATGATAGTGTATTTGCTCTGTAACAGTGCAGAGATTAAAGTGTCCATATTATGCTATTTTAAATGTTCCTAATTTTGTTTGTGTGTTAGAAACCAAATGCCTATTATCATACTTTATTTCAGCTCTGGCTCTTCTTCAGCACTTATACTCACTCAGTGATTCAAACAGTAAAACGTCCTCAACCTTTTGACGTGCATCAAAGTGTTGTTTCTCTTTATTTGTTGTGCACGTTGACCTTTTACATTAACAAACAGCTCTGTATAACACTGCCTGAAATGTAGTATTCGAAAAAGCATAATAGGGGCATTTATTATATGCGGCCCCTTTAAGAAACATGACATCGCGCGCACTGAGGATGCGCAGAAGAGAGAAGCGCGAGAGACGAGACGAGCAGAAACTTCCACACTCCAGCTCAGGTGGTGGCGGTAATGCACCGAAAGCTGATCTGACAACCGGCAATAAATTAAGAAGAAGAGACGAGACGAGCGAGAAGAAGCTCTGAAACTTTCACCAGTTGAATCTGAAAGCGACGCTGTTAACGATCGTGAATGAAGGACAAATGTGGAATATTTTCTCCGGATGCCTTATATTTCCAGTCTGCAGGTGAGAGATGTTTCTCAGATTACAGAGTTTAACATTAATCAGCTCCAGAGTTTACATGTTTAAGGACCAATGTAATGAAATGCGTTGTGTGTCCTGGTTTATTATTAGAGTGTAATAATATGTTTGCAGAGAGTTTTTCACAGACTCTGACTCTATTACACCAATAAAATGTGCTTAATGTGCCACTTTACAGAAGATCTCAGACATCAGCATAATGAATGAGGGGAAAACAGGGAACTTTAGGAGACAAAGAGGCTTTTTTTGTTTCAAGAGGATCACAGTTCACACCTGCAGTGAAGCCCCTCCCACAACAATTCACCAATAAATACTGGGAATATTCACATCATCCTACAAGAGAAGCACAAACTCCAGGTGTAGCAGCTGAAATCTGTGTGACTGTTAAAGATGGAGTTTATTAAAGAGGAGATTGAATACATGAGTTATCCAGAACCATCCAGAATAAAACATGAAGATACTGAGGAACAAACAGGTTGGTGTCCATTCTAGGGCTGGACCAGAATATTCGTCCGGTGGGTTGATATTCGATTTTCAGTTTTGGGATTCAAATATTCAGGGGGATTTTTTTCTCGCAAATACGGCATCCTCTTTGAAACGGTTCTCAGTCGTGCTTGAATATGTTTACACTATAAAATCTGGCGAAATACAATGCTCTTTTTTTATTTTATTTATGTATTTAATTTAGCAATCATCTTATATAGTCTAGCTATTTTAATAGGATGGACAGTTGAATAGCAATCGAACCTCGTTATACTTAATAAATATATTTGCTTCTTCTTAGCCAAGTATTCCCTGCAACTGAGTATTCTCTGTCTGAGCGCACAACTGCCTGAGCTTGCATTTTGGATTAAGCAGCGTTGGTTTGACATTGTGGATAATAGAATAATATAATCAAAATGTATTATCCTTTTTTACCCGTTAGGGATGTGACAGTGAGGAAATTTTCCCTCACGTCACATTACAGCGCTTGTGTACTGTCCGGCTGTGCTCATTTTACTTTCGGTTTAGAATTAGCACCATTTCGGGGGGGGGTTGCTTGAACTGTGGGTTCATTAGCCTATTATTCGTAATGAAAAACACAACAACGAAACCGTACAATGACAAACTCCCTTAAATAGGCGCTTTTACATTTCACTTTGAAATCAAATCTTCTGCGATGATCTTGTCAATCAGCTTTTCCCTCTCTGATAAATGAAATTGACTTGTGCTGTGACTCTTGTTCGGTTCACACTGCACATTCAGTTTTTAATCTAGTTAATCTGTTCTCTAACTAAACTAAGGCTTTCCTGTAGCTCAAACAATAGAGCGATGGCAAGGTCATGGGTTCGATTCCCAGGGAAAGCAAGAACTGACAAAATGTAAAAAATGTGTACCTTGAATGCAATGTAAGTCGCTTTGGATAAAAGTCTGCCAAATGCGTTAATGTAAATGATTTTTACTACTATCATATATCAAAATGATGGTGGGGGCGGTGCCGCGGTGGGCAAGTGATGTAACCAGTGTTCTGCCTGATCACGGTAACCAGAGCATGTGAGCGGAGCGGTGTGGCGCACAGCTCAATATTCCGCTCTATTCCAGCGTGTTCCACTCAATCGCTCAAGGCCCAAGTGAACGCTCCACTCATGAACCGCTCACTGTATTGATTCTCTGTATTGCACTATACTTGTAGAAAAAAATAATTTTTCATATTTATGTTTAAATATTATTATATTATTTTTTATATAATTTCATCTGTTGATTATGAAAAGTGAACAGCATGAGTATAGGACACATCATAAGATGCACAATATGTTGGTCAGAAAATATTTTGACCACTTTAAGTTTTGTTTTGTAGAAAGCCTTTCTTTTAAAGTCTGTTTTGTATAAATTGTATCTTAATTTTGATCAATGACCAATTTGCCTAGATTTAATAAATATGCAAATATAGCAGATATAGCAATATAATCATGGACTAGAGCGTGTCTAATTAATGAACCGAAACTCAAGAAATATGTCTGTAGAAAGCTTAAAATGTCTACTTTTAAACAGATCAATTCAAATCAAAAGAAATGGTGCAAGTACTCTCTTGGTGCGTCCACTACCACTACTGGAGAGTTGACGAGTCCGCATCGTCAACTTCATCTTTGCAACCGGTAATGACAAAGAAAAAACCTAGTTTATTAATAAACAATTAAATTGTCTCCTTGTTATTTTTGACACATTCATAATTATTACTTTTGCTGTTCTTTGTGGCAAGCTTTATGCGTGCGCTTGAGTGCGGAATAGGCTAAATGCTCGTTTTGAATTCTCTCCAGTATATATTTAAGTAATTCAATTAGCCTAATATAAATGTGTACTTAGTTGTCAACTAATGGCTTAAATGAACAACTACTAGTCCAGTAGAGAAAACTTTAGTCAGGGGCAGCCCTACTAATTTCACATATTTTCGAACCAGCATATCACAAAGGGAATTATGGGTTGAGCGAGTGGCGGTGAGAGGAATGAGCGAGCCGTGCAGAGGCATGCAGCAAAACAAAGGAAGCTGGCCTTTGAAATTCTGGTGGCTAAATGTCAGAAGAAATAGGGTTTAACTTATGCGGTGGTGTACAAAGTATCCTATATTGATGCATTTGTAGCAAGTGGGACCTTCAGTTTTCAGTTTTGAGTGTTAATAAAGAAGCTAAAATGATTTCCAACATACATTTTATCTGGTTGTCGTCGTCTTGTTTTTGTTTTGTTTATGTATCAGCTCCCACATCTATTGAATCCTTTTTTTAAAGGGTTGTTTTGCCCTACATTAGGGATGTGACAGTTAGGAAATTTTCCCACTGGTTAATCTTCGTGTGACAACACCGGTAATACCGGTACCACAGACGGGGGCTTTTAAATCACTAATTCTATCTAACTGAAAGTAACATGCACACGACCGCTCTGGCTTTCATAACGCAACTAAAAACTGAACTGAAAACGTGCCAGTGCGCGCACACCGTGAATGACAGCTTGTCTGTAAATGCGCGCTCTGTGAGGCCATGAATGAATGACAGTTCGTCTGTAAATGCGCCCTAGTCAATCAGCTCCCTAGTTCAGTAGTCAGGGCACTGATCAGGCATTGATCAATCTATGATTGAGACGCACACCATGAATGAATAACAGTTCGTCCGTAAAGCCTTGTTTAAGCCCCGGGTATACTTCGGCGGTCCGCGTTCGTGCACTGTCCGCATGACGTAATTTTCGTCATGCAGAGGGCTTGCGGCTGTCCGTGTGCAACAGCGCATGCGCCAGCAGTACAGAAGAGTCCACTAGGTGGCAATACGCACAGTATTGAGCACAGTGTTCAGCTGTCGAAGAAGAGTGTGAAAAGACCGGTTTAAAAACAACCGGATAAAAAAAAAAGAAAAACACGACAATGGACGGCGAACTCGACGAGCGTTTATGCGAAGAGATTAGAAAGTACCCACATATTTACAATTCATGTTTAAAGGAGTTCAAAGACGTGTTTAGGGCGGCAAGTTCATGGAGAGAGATACTGCCCTCCGATGTCTGGTAGAGCATAGAATTCTTTTTTTACTGCGCATGTGTCGAATGCAATCATCTGCGGTGTAGTATACTTTGAAAGACGCGCAGACAGGGCTGCGCCCGTGACGCGTCGGGGTGGGGAAACTGAAGTATACTCGGGGCTTTATACTTGACACGTCCGCACGAGCGCGAGGGTGCGAGTGGCAAAAATGACGTCATCGCAGAGTCAGTCAGCGTAGCAGAGGCTTGCGGTGCGGAGCCAGACGAAAGTAAACAATGCGCGCTCTGTGCGGCTGTGCACATTTTACTTTCGGTTTTGAATTAGCGCCAATTCGGTGGCGGGTTGCTTGAATTGTGGGTTCATTCATTATTTTTAATGAATAACACAACAACAAAACAAATGACAAACTCCCTTAAATAGGCGCTTTTACGTTTCGATTTGAAACCAAATCTTCTGCGATCATCTCAGTCAGCTCCTCACTCTCTGATGAATGAAATCTGATGAATGATTCCTGCCGCTGCCGAGACTCACGGTCGGATCATGCTTTATTAAGCAAACACGTTCAGTTTTTATTTGTATTGTCTGTTCTCTAACTGAACTAAATTATTTTATTACACAGTGGGGCGGTGCCACGGTGGGCAAGTGATGTAACCCGTGTTGAGTCTGAACACCGGTAACAGATTATCGTAGCAAGCCTACCCTACATAAAACACAAAAACGTTTTACCTCTTACCTGTTAGAATTAGTTTTCAGGCAGATGCAAAGACACATAATAGTGGCTAGAAATGAGCATGAAAAGTAAAAATCTATAAAATATTCTTGACGTCCTGACGTCGGAGAATGTTTTCTCTATCCACGCAATGTTCTCACCTTTTTTACTCCTCGCCCGTTTGCATCCCTGATCACGAGTGCAGTGTTCGTACTCGGAGCATATAAACCCTGCCCGCGTGAGGCGCGCCACTTCTCGAGATTCAAGCCTTCATTAGAGACAAGAATATGTTCAGCCCCCTCCCTCCGAAGCTTCGATTATTCAGTGTTGATTACTACGAAACCTTGAATCTCAAAAAAATGGTATTTGGACCAGCCCTAGTCGATTCTTGATTCTTGTTGACCGCTTTAGTAGCTGTGAAATAATAATCAGTATATTGATTATATATGATAGAGAAATGCATCTAAATGATCACAATCCAATTTCAATCCCATTGACAAATGAATGACAGAACTGACTTTTGCACATCAAAGATACTTGATACTCAGACAGATACAAGATGTCTTGTTTCCTGCTAAGTGTCTTTTAATTTTCACATTTAACCTCATTGAACTGATTCTGACTACTTTATGTGTTTATTTTAGACCAGATGGAAGTGAAGGAGCAACAACACAAACTAAATGACATAAAGAAACTCTGTGACTTCAAAACTCAAGGAATAAAAGCCAATAAGCTGCACACCTGCTCTCAGTGTGGAAAGAGTTTTGGGAAAAAAGGAAACCTTAACAGACACATGAGAGCTCACACCGGAGAGAAACCGTATACATGCACTGAGTGTGGAAAGAGTTTTTCTCGTACATCAGTTCTCAAAAAACATCTGCACATTCACTCTGGAGAAAAACACTGTGATCAGTGCGGTATAGATTTTAGTTTGCCATCACAACTAAAACAACACCTGAAAGTACATTTAGATGAGAAGCCATATTTGTGTTCTTTGTGTGGAAATGTATTTCCAAGGCTGGACAGTTTTAAACTGCACCAGAAAATACATAGTGAAGTGAAAGATCATGTGTGCTGTGATTGTGGGAAGAGCTTTACTACATCTAGTCATCTGAAACGGCATCAAAGAGTTCACACCGGAGAGAAACCGTATACATGCACTCAGTGTGGAAAGAGTTTTTCTCAAGCATCAGGTCTCAGTAAACATTTGCTCCGTCACTCTGGAGAAAAAACATTTAACTGTGATCAGTGTGGGAAATATTTTATTTTGTCATCAGATCTAAAAGACCACCAGAAAGTTCATTCAGATGAGAGACCTTACGTGTGTTCTCTCTGTGGAAAGAGTTTCCCACGGATGAAGAGTTTTAAACAGCACCAGAAAACACATGATGAAGTGAGAAATCATGTGTGTTTTAAATGTGGGATGAGCTTTACTAGAGCCGACTGTCTGAAACGGCACCTAATAACTCACACTGGAGAAAAACCTTTCAAGTGCTCATATTGTGACAAGAGTTTCACTCGGTCTCCACACCTGAAATCACATGAGCGACTTCATACGGGAGAGAAGCCGTAATACTCTATCATGCCTTCGTGCTCATATGAAGAAAACAATTATGTTTGTGAGCTACATTTGTTTTCATGTCAAAAAGTAAATACTTTGGGATAAAATATGCAGTTTTTCCACTTGACATTTAGATAGTTCTTTTCTGAATTATATTTGTGTAATTTAATTATTTACTAAATGTACTATATTGTATACAAGCTTCTGATTGTACATGCAATAAAACAGAAACAACATCTTGTCTTGATGGATCTATTTAATGAACACAAAGAATGAGTTGTATACTGTAGTTGTAATCACATTAACAGGCTTTTTTATCATTCTATCTTAATTCTGTAACGAATATGTCTGGAATGTACAGTACTATTGTCAACCAAATGGTTGGAGTTTTTGGAAACTTCCGGTCTCGGCTACAACTACAATGTTTGAGGGCGGGTCAAAGTACACATTGTTCACAGGCAGCCAATGAAGACCATAGGCTGGCATTATGAGAATTTGTTACCAAAGGATGGGCCAACTCCATATTAAACCCTATGGATTAAGAATAGGATGTCATTAAAGTTCATGTGCATGTAAAGGCAGGCGTCCAAACTCTTTTGGCAATATCATTAGGAAGCATGGCGTTGGTTTTCACTGTTATGCTGATTATACTCCACTCTATATTTCTTTGCGCCAATTCACAAAATTCACCAATTCACAAAACTAATGGCATGCATAGCTGATATAAAAAATTGGATGACTAGTAATTGCCTACAACTTGATTCTGAAAAAAAAAAAACATTCTAACCATTGGACCGAAAATCTCTGCACGAATACTGTCTAACACTTGATGGCTGCTCTGTCAAGCCCTCGTCGTCAGTGAGGAACCTGGGTGTGCTCTTTGATACCAATCTCTCATTTGAAAGCCACGTTTCTAGCATCTTAAAATATATCTAAATTACGGCACATGCTCTCAATGCAAAATGCTGAACAGTTAGTTCATGCGTTCCTGACCTCAAGGATAGATTATTGTAATTCTCTACTGGGTGGTTGCCCTGCTCGCTGAATAAATAAACTCCAGCTGGTCCAAAACGCAGCAGCTCAAGTTCTTACTAGAACCAGAAAGTATGACCATATTAGCCCAGTTCTGTCAACACTGCACTGGCTGCCTATTAAACATTGCATACATTTTAAAATCTTGCTTATTACTTACAAAGCACTAAATGGTTTAGCTCCCCAGTACTTGAGCGAGCTCTTAATGTATTATAGTCTATACGTCTATAGACACGTCTGTGTGTGTGCAGGGGCGGACTGGCCATCGGGAGCACTGGGCGTTTTCCCGGTGGGCCGCTGGACAAAGTGGGTCGGCCCGTTGCTACTTAAATATACAGTATATGAAGAATTAATGAATAATATTACATTTACGCAGCCTAGTCTATATCCTTCCATCAGCCCAGACGACGAATGGCCCGCGCGGCCCACGTGAGGGGAAAAACTCGAATCTATTTAGCCTGATCATCTTCAGCCGTGTAAAAGAGTTTGTCAATCCAATCAAATCGAAGGAGGTGGGATTTATTGTTCACAGAAACCGAGCAGCATTTGAATACGAGCAGAGGTGAGATAAACAGCTGAACTTGAGGAGGCAATACAGCAATATTTCCCAACTGTTTACGATTATTTAATTTTTTTTAAAACAATACACATTAATTTCCAGGGATGCAAACTGCTGACCTTTTCGAATTTCTCAGATTGTAATGCCATTTACGTTATTCGACACACAATGCACAAAGAAATATTAACGTAGCAGTTTTCAGCATATCAGAATGAATGTTTGTGTGTCTGTTTCCAGGCTCTCTTCAGTAATATCACAGTCATTTGAAAATGATTCATAAAACTCAAAATATTATTTTCACTAAAACATGGTAAAACTGGCAACTTTCATATTCAAGTATGTCCCGTGAAGGAACGTGTCATATTCTAAAATAAATATAGGCTATAATTTGCTAGTTAGTTCACATGCATTATTTTACACACTAGCCATAACAGTTTGAAATAATTAAGACTAATGTTTTCAAAAGGAGAAGGCTGAATTTATTTGATTAAAAATACAGTAAAAACACAATATTAAGAAATATGAATACAATTTCTAATAGCTGTTGTGAATATAAAGTAAAATGTTTTTTTATTCCTGTGATCAAAGCTGAATTTATCATTATCACTCCAGTCTTCAGTGTCACATGACCCTGCAGAAATCATTCTAATATGCTGTATTTTTCATAACAAAACTTTTTGAACTTGAGTTTTTAAACAATTGGAGCTCTATTCCATAAAATGACAATGTCAAGCTCCTGAAAGGACAAATACTATAACCACTAGAAAGGCACCATAAAATAGTCCACATTCTGCACTACATACTTAGTCTTAGATTAGCATTGCTTTATATGGACTGATTTTATGGTATTGGAATTTTATTTATTAATTGCCATGTGCACCTGGAAAGACCTAAAGAAGTATGCCTGTCATTCATTAATGTTAATGATAAGCATTTCAATAAAAAAAAATAGCATTTATTTTTCTGTATAAATAGCATATTTTATCATCTATACACCCATGACCATGTATTTATGTTAGTAAGTGGTGTTTAAAATTGCTCTGTGCATAATGAGAATGTAATTATGAAACATTGCCATTAGTAGGCTAAAATATTTGTCTGATTCAATATTTAATCCACCTACACAGTGTCATGTCATCGTTATCACAGTGCAAAGTCTCTGTCTCACCTGCTAGTTGGCTTTTTCGCAGCCAACCCTGCAGTGATGCTGCCCTTTGCTGCCTCCCTGAATCGTCTCTACCTCTCCTGAATCCGCCTCTTTTTAATGGGCATCTTGGCTTCAAACAATACCCAAAATAGTGATAGGATTTAGGCATTTAACCATTTTGAATAAAACAATTAATGTGATGCATTACTTGCATCATTCATTCTTCTTGCTAAAACGAAATGTGAGAAACTAACTATCAGCATACATGTAGCTTAGTTTGCCTAATGCCTACCAAAAAATAGTAGTAGTATTTTTTTTCCCCCTCGGAAGGGCAGTTGCCCGGGCAACCTGAGCAACCCCCCTGTGCACTTCCCTGGTGAATTATTTGCTTCATAACAGTGCGGAGATGTGATTTACTGAATGCGGTCCCTTTAAGAGACATGACGCAGCACGCGCTGAGCATGCGCAGAAGAGAGAAGAGCGAGAGCCCTTCTATAGTTTTGTTTTCTTTCTTCTCCCTCTTTTTTATGTTTAATTTGACGCCATTATTAGCGTAAAAGTCGAACACATTGTGATCCCCTGTAAGTGTGTCTTGTTAATGTTCTTGTTAATGCAATAAAAAAAGAGAGAGATGCACGAGAGACGAGATGAGCTCTGAAATTTTCACAATTTAAAGCTGAAACTGACGCTGTAAACGATCGTGAATGAAGGACAAATGTGGAATATTTTCTCCGGATGCCTTATATTTCCAGTCTGCAGGTGAGAGAAGTTACATTTATAATGTAAGAATTTATGTTTGTGTTGCCTAAATGTACATTGTTCGTATTGTAAAGTACATTAATTATTATATTCATAATTTTGATCAGCCTCTATTCAGTCAGTCTGTACATATTGTGTATGATTTCTATTATAGATATCAGTTTAATTCATATATTAACTAAAGAATTTGACCTGTGACTTGTTTCATCCTTATAAAATCCTATAAAAATGAGCAATCTTCCTTTAATTGAAGGTTGTTCTCTTACGAGAGGTTCTCTCGTATTGCGTAAGTTCCTTACGCTACGGGAAAGTATTCTTTCTTCGAGATTTCTGAAAAACCCAAAATTATCCTTAATTTTGTAACATTGTCAACGCAGTGCGGCAGCCTGGCAGACCATAGCAGGCTATTCCAGCGTGCTATTGGCTGCTCTGCTGGCAACTGCAGCAGCCTATCGGTGAGCCCGCGTGACGTGGCGACCAATGAGGGCGCTTCGCGCCCACCTGGCTTCATTTGCCTACAGGTGGGGCGTGGCCACGTGTATATAAGCAGGGCTCACGGGCTGCATATTCGATTTTCTTTTCTTCAGCGAAGCCCTTCGCATCGCTGGATCTGGAACCCGCCGCCGTGACCGCGCAGACAAGCAAGCAGAGGACAGCGCCTGAGGAAGCCGGCAGCATCGCGCCACCTTCAACCATCCGTGCCTGCTCTGCTATCCGGCAGCCCATATCCTTTACGCTCAAAAGTGTTGTCGCCGCTGCGTCACACTTTTTCACAAAAAGAGCCGAGCGTTGATACAAATGTCTCGTTCCACCTGCGGCTCGTGTCATGCGCAGCTCAGCTCCGGGGACCGCCACGTGATCTGCGCTCTCTGCCTGGGCCGTGATCACGCCGCCGCCGCACTCCTCGCCGGCGGATGCCAAGAGTGCGAAGAACTGACGATGTCGACCCTGCGGGCTCGACTCGTCCTGTTCGATGATGATATCCCTCCAGTCCCTGCCACGCCGCGCAGAAAGAAGCGCCGCTCGCAGCGGATTCCGGAGTTCGCCGAGAGAAGCTCGCCGGAACCTTTCCCGCCCGCTTCACTCTCGCCTTCCCCGCCCCCACCCCAGGCCGCCATTTCTGTTGCCGCCTCCGGGGATGAGGCGGATGCGGCCGCGGAACGCGCCGACAGCTGCTCCATCATGGCTTCCGACAGCGAGGACTGGTCTTCCGCGTCCTCTTCAGTCCGGGGCTCCGGACGCTCTCGAGCGGGTGAGGACGCCGAACTTTTGCGCCTTCTCACCCGGGCCGTCGAGCAGCTAGGCCTCGAATGGGCCCCGCCCAAGGTGGCAGCGCCGAACCGACTTGACGGATGCTTCCTAAACAGTCGCCGCCGTGCGCCCACCTCCAGGACTGCACCTTTTCTGCCGGAGCTTCACGAGGAGCTCGCAAAGTCCTGGAACGCGCCATTCTCCGCGAGGGTCTCGTCTCAGGCTTCTTCGACGCTCTCACAAGTTGACGGCGCGGCCGAGAAAGGCTACAACGCTATCCCTCCGGTGGAAGAGGCGGTCGCAGCGCACCTTTGCCCGCCTTCTGGTTGGCGCTCAAAGGCTGCCCTCCCGTCTAAGGCCTGCAGAGTGACGTCATCGCTGATCGGCCGCGCTTTCGCTGCCTCCGGTCAAGCTGCGTCCGCTCTGCACTCTATGGCCGTGCTGCAAATCCTCCAAGCTAATCTCCTCCGCGACCTGGACGAGAAATGCTGTGACGCTGAGTTAATCACGGATTTGCGAAGCGCGACGGATCTCTCCCTTCGCGCCACCAAGACCGCAGCACAGGCCCTCGGACGCTCTATGGCCTCCCTCACGGTAGCTGAGCGCCACCTCTGGCTCACGCTCGCGGACATGCGAGAAACAGAGCGCGCGGCCTTCCTAAATGCCCCGCTCTCCCCGTCTGGGCTCTTTGGACCAGCGGTCAAGGGGATCGTCGACCGTTTCTCCGAAGTGCAGAAAACGACGCAGGCCATGAACCTTTTCCTGCCTCGACGCCCCGGCGCTAGCAATAGCTCCGCTGCTCCCTGTCCTCGTGACCAGCCAGCAACGAGCTCCGCGCAGCGCCCAGCGCGGCCCCCTTCGTCTCAGCGAAGACCGAGCGGCCGCCCCAGATCGCGCTCTTCCAGCCGTGGTAAGCCGCCTCCACCTCGGGGCCCCCGGCCTAGGATCGCGCTGAAGCCCGAGCCTCCAAAGTTCTCCTAGCCAGAGGCAAGAAACGACGGTTAAGTCCCGCCGCGGCCGGACCACCGTCAAAACTCTCTTTCCTGTCAGCCCCCACCACTGTGGCTGCTGCAGATGGATTTCACGCAGCCAACGAGCCGGCAAAAATGCCTTCTCGCCTGTCAATAACCGCCGTTTTTACGGCGAACCAGAGAAATCACAAAAGTTGCATTATTTCTGGTTGCACGGCTCACGCCGTATGTGTTTCAAATGCAGTAAATGTGCCCACTTTTCTGTGTTCACCCCTGCACACAAGCACTATAAACCCTGTGTCCCCCACTCACATAAAGCGGCCACCGGCCGCTCGAGTGCTAGAGTTAGGTCACGTGTCCGCTTGTTTGCGTCCACGACTAACCACCACACGCGCTGTCACACAGCCACTCTTAACCGGTCATGTTCCACGCGTAAGAGTTGTGCCCGCTCAAACGCGCTCACACATTTTCGCGAACATTATGCCTCAGGCGCCACGCGCCGCGCCACACACCATTTGTTTCCCGCCCAGGGTGGCCGGAGCGATGAGTGTAGGGCCGCACACAAGCCACTCCCCGCTCGAAGCGGCAGAGATGCAGTGTGTAGGGCGGCCAGCCATCGCGAGCGATCGGCTGGCCCACAGCACAGAGAGCGCGCGCACTGCGCCCGCCCCTCCTATACAGGCCGTCAAACCCGCGAAGCGCGGCGTTTCGAGCCCGGAGGCCGTTCTATCCCGTGTGGCGCACGCAAGAGCGTGGGAAGCCATTCCAGGTGTATCAGAATGGGTGCTGAAAACAGTGAAGCACGGCTACACTCTGCAGTTCGCTCGCCGCCCTCCGCGCTTCTGTGCGCGTACAGAGACGAGAGTGAGCGAGGAAGTAGCACATCTACTTCGAGCAGAAATAGCCACGCTGCTGTGCAAAGGGGCTATAGAACCGGTTCCCCATTCTATGAGCAAGTCAGGCTTTTACAGCCGGTATTTTCTCGTGCCAAAAAGGGATGGGTCGCTCAGAACGATTCTGGATCTGAGGCGTCTGAACAAAGCTCTTATGAAAAGATCGTTCAAGATGCTCACGACCAAGCAGATCCTCGCGCATATTCGCCCGAGAGACTGGCTAATCTCCCTAGATTTGAAAGATGCATATTTTCAAATCAAGATAACGCCGCGTCACAGGCCATTCTTACGATTCGCCTTCGACGGCCAGGCTTATCAATACACCGTCCTTCCGTTCGGCCTGTCACTAGCACCCCGTACATTTACGAAGTGCATGGACGCGGCCCTCGCTCCTCTGAGAAATCGAGGGATGCGAGTATTGAACTATCTGGACGATTGGCTCATCCTGGCGCAGTCGGAGGCCGAGCTCCTCGCCCACAGGGCAATGCTGCTCAGCCATCTGGACAGCCTAGGGCTCATGGTCAATTGGACCAAGAGCTCATTAGTGCCCACGCAATCAACCTCATTCCTGGGTTTGAATCTGGACACTGTGGCAATGTCAGCCCGCCTGTCACCCCATCGCGCGCGCCAAGTTCGGCGCATGGCTGCGTACTTCCGGCCGGGCAAAATCGCACCTCTAAAGCTTTTTCAGAGGATGCTGGGACGTATGGCCTCAGCTGCGGCTGTGCTCCAGCTGGGCTTAATGCGCATGCGCCCGCTGCAATGCTGGTTAAACGCCCGAGTGCCTCACAGAGCCTGGGCGTCCGGTGGCTTCAGGATCAGAGTGACTCAGGGCTGCGTGTCAGCCCTAGAGCCCTGGTTAGTAGCCGACTGGTACCAGAGGGGAGTGATGATGGGAGCCATCTCACACCGCAAGGTCATCTCGACGGACGCCTCCACCACGGGTTGGGGCGCCGTTTTCGAGGGCAGATCAGCCTCGGGCCTTTGGTCGAGCGAGGAAAAACTCCTACACATAAACTGTTTGGAGATGATAGTGGTAGAGAACGCGCTCAGGCAGTTTCTCCCGCTTATACGAGGACACCATGTGTTAGTCCGGTCGGACAACACCACAGTGGTGTCCTACGTGAACCGGCAGGGCGGTGTCAGGTCCAGAGGTCTGGGCAATCTGACAGAACGCCTGCTCGTGTGGGCACACAGCTCGCTGCGCTCGCTGAGAGCTGCGCACGTGCCGGGCCACCTCAATGTGGGCCCGGACAAGCTGTCCAGGGGCCTCATTCTCCCAGGAGAATGGTCCCTGCACCCCCAGACAGTCCAGCTGGTATGGCGCCTGTTCGGCAGAGCGGAGCTCGACCTCTTTGCAACAAAAGAGAACGCCCGCTGCCCGACGTTTCTGTCCAAAAGCGAGGATGCGCTGTCCCAAACTTGGCCCAGCCTCCCGCTGTATGCTTTCCCGCCGATCTCCCTATTGCCCCAGGTCATAGCGAAAATCAGGGAAACGCGCCGTCCGGTGCTCCTTATAGCACCGCGCTGGGAGAACCAGATTTGGTACCCAGAGCTGGTGAAGCTGTCGCACTCACCCCCCTGGCCAGTTCCGCTGAGAGCAGACCTTCTCTCTCAAGCAGGAGGGTCAGTTTGGCATCCCCATCCAGAGCGATGGTCTCTGCATGTATGGGTGACCAACGGATACCCGTTGACCTGCCCGAAGGGGTTATGAACACGATTTCACACTCTAGAGCCCCCTCGACGAGGCGGTTATATAGTTCTAAGTGGTCGGTGTTCACCGAGTGGTGTGTTTCCAAGGGATTGGACCCACAGCAATGTGGGGTCCAGCGGGTGCTCTCCTTCCTCCAAGAGCTTTTGGAACGGGGCAGGTCCCCTTCCACGCTCAAAGTGTATGTGGCGGCTATAGCAGCGTTCGCTCAGACGACGCTAGGTAGCACGCTAGGAAGGAACGAGCTCATCATCCGTTTCCTCAGAGGAGCCAGACGGATGAATCCCCCGCGGCCCCCGTCGGTTCCTATATGGGATCTGGCCTTGGTCCTAGAGGCCCTGAAGGCTCATCCCTTTGAACCGCTCGAGACTGTGGAACCAAGGTTCCTTTCGCTAAAAACCGCGTTTCTGATAGCTCTGGCTTCAGTGAAACGCGTGGGGGATCTACACGCGCTCTCAGTGAGCCCGACGTGTATGGAGTTCGGTCCTAATGACTCTAAGGTCATTCTCAGACCGAGGCATGGTTATGTCCCCAAAGCGATCGGCACTCCCTTCAGGGCGCAGATTATCTCCCTCTCGGCTCTGCCAGCATCCGATGAGGGGGACGGTGGCAATTTCCTCTGCCCTGTCAGGGCATTGAGGGTTTATGTCACACGCTCCGCCGCCTTCAGGCGTTCTGAGCAGCTATTTGTTTCGTTTGGCGGGCGCACTAAAGGTCTCGCCTCCTCGAAACAGACCCTGTCCAGGTGGATAGTGGACGCGATTGCAGCTGCATACGCTTCCAAACACCTGCAGTGCCCGCTAGGTGTCAGAGCACACTCCACCAGAGGCATGGCCTCTTCGTGGGCTTGGGCCAGAGGGATTTCCATCCACGATATCTGTATGGCGGCAGGCTGGGCCTCCCCGTCTACGTTCGTGAGATTTTACAATCTGGAAGTTCCTGCCTTACAGGCGAAAGTGTTATCAGTTCAATAGGGCTGTTGGTTCTGCCCAGTGGTTCTGCGCAGACATAGCTCACATACTGGTAGTAAGTTCGGTACTAGGCTCATTGTGAATTTGAAGGAAACCGGCGGTGCCGTTCCCTCATTTACGAGACGAGCTGTTGTGAGTTTGAAGGTGACCGGCGGTGCCGTTACCTCACTCATATAACAAGATATTGTGAATTTGAAGGCGACCGGCGTTGCCGCTCCCTCATTCATGAGACAAGGTGTGGTGAATTTGAAGGAGACCGGCAGGTGCCGTTCCCTCATTCATGGGACAGGGTGTTGTAACCACCCGTCGTAACCACCCGTCAGTTCGAATGAAGTGTCTGTATATGTGGTGGCCCGTTTTCCTTACCGGCCACCCTGCCCGAGCAGTGTTATGGTCCCCGGTTCCCTGGGATACATATGCTGTATGCGAGGCGCGCACGGCGTTGACAATATGTTCCCGTAGCGTAAGGAACTTACGCAATACGAGAGAACCTCTCGTAAGAGAACGATACTCGGTTACTTAACGTAACCTCGGTTCTCTCTAGAAGAGGGAACGAGTATTGCGTTCCTTGCCGTGCGCCCCGCGGGCTTTTATGCTTCAGAACTACGAAAACCGAATATGCAGCCCGTGAGCCCTGCTTATATACACGTGGCCACGCCCCACCTGTAGGCAAATGAAGCCAGGTGGGCGCGAAGCGCCCTCATTGGTCGCCACGTCACGCGGGCTCACCGATAGGCTGCTGCAGTTGCCAGCAGAGCAGCCAATAGCACGCTGGAATAGCCTGCTATGGTCTGCCAGGCTGCCGCACTGCGTTGACAATGTTACAAAATTAAGGATAATTTTGGGTTTTTCAGAAATCTCGAAGAAAGAATACTTTCCCGTAGCGTAAGGAACTTACGCAATACTCGTTCCCTCTTCTAGAGAGAACCGAGGTTACGTTAAGTAACCGAGTATCGATTTCTGTCATTATGTGTTAGATTTCTGATTAGTTTAGAAATTAACCCTTAAATGCATGACTGTTTCGCCAATCATTCTTAAATATTCAGGTCTTTAGCAACCCAAATATATGTCCAACACTCGGAGATATTATAAAACTCTCCTGATATTAGAGTAACAATTACAGAAGAATAAAAAATAAAGCATATTTCGTTACTGTTTGAAGTGTGGAAGGGGTCAGTTTGAGCAGATGTTTTATACCATCATCACTGTCCTCGTCAGAGCTAATTTCCCAGTATATTCAGCATCTGGCTCATATTTGTAATGGTTACCCAAGATGGGCAACAAAAAAGGAATGGTGTGGCCAAATTAAACAGAGGCAGAGTGACTACAAGAGGTTTAAAGTATACATTAATATTTATTTAAACATGAAAAGTAGGAATAACCCAACCCCCAAAAATATAACCAGAAATATTAATTCAATTCAATTCAAATTTATTTGTATAGCGCTTTTCACAATACACATTGTTTCAAAGCAGCTTTACAGAAAGTGCATTTCATAAATGTACAGTAAAAATGTTAGAAAGACAATGTTAAAGAAAAATGTTCGAAAAAGTTAATCAATCGTGTATTAATTTAGGCCATAACAACGCTGGCGTTGAGTCGTCTCTTCACAGGCGTGGAGTCGTCTCATCACAGGTGTTGGGGCATCCGAAGTCTCCATGAGCGGCTGGATACAAACTGGAGCTGACAAACTATTGACTAGTGTCCCGAGATAACAACAGAAAAGCAGATGGGAAATAATTAGCGTAGCTGCTGTTCAGAATATTATATTAATGCTGTTGTTCCGATTTAACTGTAGTATAAAAGGTAATTATAATGTGAATGCTTGGCTAAAGAGATGCGTCTTTAATCTAGTTTTAAACTGGGACAGCGAGTCTGAACCTCGAACAATATCAGGAAGACTGTTCCAGAGTTTAGGAGCTAAATGTGAAAATGCCCTCCCTCCTTTAGTGGACTTAGATATCCTAGGAATGACCAGAAGCCTAGAGTTTAGTGACCTTAAAGAGCGCGATGGATTGTAGGGCGATAGAAGATCCGTTAGATACACTAAGAAAATAAGAAATAAACTAGAAAAATAAGTATTCAATAAACATCCAAATTAGAATCCAAACAAATAATGCAAAATTCAATCTTTTTCAAAAAAATTAAGTTCCTCAAAGAATACAAAAAATAGAAAATACCTGCAGCCCTCAAGCCACACTCTCCACTGCAACAACCAACACAGACTAAACTCCATTAAAGGGTTAGTTCACCCAAAATTGAAATTTGAGCCTCTGACGAGACTTCGCGGGAGTGCCACGACGCATGCGCGAGAACTGAGATTAGTAGTAGTAGAATCTACTACTACTAATCTCAGTTCTCGCGCATGCGTCGTGGCACTCCCGCGAACTCTCGTCAGAGGCTCAAATTGAACAACAATAATAGTGGGATAAAGTCGTTATTTTTGTTGTTTTTCCGCTCAAAAAGTATTTTCGTCGCATGATAGACTTAATACAGAGCCACTGTAGTCATTTGGACTCCTTAAATGACGTTTTTACTTACTATACTCTGGGCCATCAAGTTTCATTCCCTCTGAAAGCCTATGGAGGAGTGAGACAGCTCTCAGATTTCATCAAAAATATACTAAATTATGTTCCGAAGATGAACGAAGGTCTTACATGGTTGGAACAACATGAGGGTGAGTAATTACTGACTTTATTTTCAATTTTGGGTGAACTAACCCTTTAAACAAACACACACATTTATACTGGCGGCCAGCAACATTACCCCATGGGGAGGGACGAACTCACATACAACACTTTACACCTTTTCCCATAAATATAGAGTCTAGGAGAAACATGTTGACATAGCATTGAAAATAAATAAATCTTCTCGTATGTTATCACAGATCTCATTTAACATGCATTGAACAGGAATACTAACAGAAGCAACTCGGCCGTGTTGTTCCCATTAGCGGAACCGAAGATTCCCGCCACTGTTTCCCCGTCGGAACTCTAAAATCATGGGACAAACAATACTGCACAATAACCACAGGTATTTCATTAGCTCCTTTCGATAGGTAATCATAATAAACTCTTATGTCAGTGAACAGTCTCTGTGTGCTTGTGAGAGAGTTAATTTATACAAAAATAGTCCAGATTGCGGTAATTCCGTGACCATCACAATATTCACGATCTCAAACATAATTTTCTGCGTCTTCAAAATCCATATTTTGATCGCTGACAGCTTCTTCAGCAGATCCACCATCAACTGACAGTGACACTCATATTTGATTGCGCTCAGCACTTGCTCTGCAGTAAATCGCTGAGCTGATGATTCTTCCTATTCTTTTGTTTTCTGGCTGCGGTAACTACGAGTTAATCAGACATTGCCACCTTGTGGAATAAAGGTGAATTACATTTATTCCATCATTAAAAATTCAATTATTGTTGTGCAGAAAAAAATACATGTACACTAGGGATGTGACGGTGAGGAAATTTGACCAGTGGTCAATCGATGTGGGACAACACCGGTAATACCGGTTTCAACGACGGGGGCATTAAATCGCTAATTCTAAACTGAAAGTAAAATGCGCACGGAGGGGAGCAAAGTGAGGGTTTTCAATTAATTGAATAAACTGAAAACGCGCCAGTGGATTGTGAATGACAGTGCGGCTGTGAATGAATATGGCCGTGTGCATTTTACTTTCGGTTTAGAATTAGTGCCAATTCGGGGGCTTGAATTGTGGGTTCATTAGCTTATTATTCTTAATGAAAAACACAACAACAAAACAGTACAATGCCAAACTCCCTTAAAGAGGCTCTTTTACATTTCACTTTGAAACCAAATCTTCTGCGATCATCTTGTCAGATGCGACTCTCGTTCAGCTCACGCTGTTTTAAGCAGACACGTTCAGTTTTTATTTGTAGTGTCTGTTCTCTAACTGAACTAAATTATTTGATTACTCTAAAACAAGTAATGTAACCGGTGTTGTGCCTGAACACTGGTAACACCGATTATCGCAGCAAGCCTAACGTATACTCTTACACACCTCGGGTCGTTAGCGACCCTATGCAATTTTTACAAAAAATTCATGGAAAAACAGGCCTTCTTTTATCCTTTTTTCCCTTGTTATATTGTTTATAATGAATTGATTGAGGAATAATAAGAAGGTCGGTGTGAGGTGGATGGTAGTGAATGACATCCCGGGTCGTTAAAGACCTGAGGTATGCATTTAAGGGTTAATTGAATAATATAACCTGTGCCCCGTTTCATCCTTATAATATCCTGGGTTACATAAAATTGAGCAACCTAGAGCGGTTTCTGCTTCTAATTTGTAACCATCTAAATGCTCTATATTTGAACCAAATTAAAGGCATCATATGTGTTTGCTGTTAAAGTAATCCAGTATAAATTCAGTAACTTCTCTTTGATTTCTCCAGATCTGGTCCTGTGGGCGTCAGTATCTCACAGTGATCACAGTTCACACCTGCAGTGAAGCCCCTCCCACAACAATTCACCAATAAATACTGGGAATATTCACATCATCCTACAAGAGAAGGACAAACTCCAGGTGTAGCAGCTGAAATCTGTGTGACTGTTAAAGATGGAGTTTATTAAAGAGGAGTTTGAGGACATGAGTGATCCAGACTCATCCAGAATAAAACATGAAGATACTGAGGAACAAATAGGTTGGTGTCCATTCTTGATTCTTCAGTATTGACTGCTTTAGTAGCTCAAGTCAAGTCACCTTCATTTATATAGCTTTTTACAACACAGATGGCTTCAAAGCAGCTTTACAGTGATAATAGGAAATTAATTTTGTTTTCGAAGAAAAGTTTTTGATTAATTTCTGATTGGTGCCATTTAAACAACACCATCCTCAACTAAAACCGAAAATCCCCAATGCGTTCCCGACCTCATCCGCACAGCAACAGCCTCTAGTGGCCTGAGAACACAAATCAGGAAATAGGTTTGAAATAGTTTTGAAACTACCATCATCATCCCTGCACAAACCCCTAAAAAGGCGAATCCGTGAAAAGGCGACAGCATGTACGCAAGCATCACATGCTCAGCCCACAGGCAAGCGTGTTTGAATACATATGTGTGCATATGTGTTTTTATCTGTATAGAGGTGAAGGGACGGACTGATTTGAATCATTTGAATGCCACAGTAAAGAGATGCGTTTTTAGTCTAGATTTAAACTGACAGAGTGCGTCTGCTTCCCGAACAATGTTAGGAAGACTGTTCCAGAATTTAGGTGGTATATAGGAAAAGGATCGACCGCCTGCAGTTGATTTTTATATTCACGGTATTTTCAACTGGCCAGGATTTTGAGACCGCAGTAGACGTGATGGACTATAATATGTTAAGAGCTCGCTCAAGTACTCGGGAGCTAAATCATTTAGTGCTTTGTAAGTAATAAGCAAGATTTTAAAATGTATGCAATGTTTAATAGGCAGCCAGTGCAGTGTTGACAGAACTGGGCTAATATGGTCATACTTCCTGGTTCTAGTAAGAACTCGAGCTGCTGCGTTTTGGACCAGCTGGAGTTTATTTATTAAGGGCAACCACCCAGTAGAGAATTACAATAATCTATCCTTGAGGTCATGAACGCATGAACTAACTGTTCAGCATTTTGCATTGAAGTAATTTAGATACATTTTTAAGATGGTAGAATGCAGTTTTACAGATGCTAGAAACGTGGCTTTCAAATTAAAGATTGGTATCAAAGAGCACACCCAGGTTCCTCACAGACGACAAGGACTGTGCTGTGAAATAATAATCAGTAATTGCATGATAAATGACAGAGAAATGCATCTAAATGATCATAGTTTGAATTATATCAAGAACTGACCTTTTCACATTTAACCTCATTGAACTGATTCTGACTACTTTATATGTTTATTTTAGACCAGATGGAAGTGAAGGAGCAACGACACAAACTAAACAACGTAAAGAAACTCTGTGACTTCAAAACTCAAGAAACAAAAGCCAAAAAGCTGCACACCTGCACTCAGTGTGGAAAGAGTTTCACAAATAATGCAGACCTTAACAAACATATGAGAGTTCACACTGGAGAGAAACCGTATACATGCACTCAGTGTGGAAAGAGTTTCAGACAAAAAGGATACCTTAACATACACATGAGAATTCACACTGGAGAGAAACCGTATACATGCACTCAGTGTGGAAAGAGTTTTTCTCAAGCATCAGGTCTCAGTGTTCATCTGCTCCGTCACTCTGGAGAAAAACCATTTAGCTGTGATCAGTGTGGGAAAGATTTTAAATTATCATCACATCTAAAACAACACCTGATAGTTCATTCAGATGAGAAGCCTCATGTGTGTTCTCTCTGTGGAAAGAGTTTTTCAAGGCTGGACTGTTTTAAACAGCACCAGAAAACACATGATGAAGTGAAAGATCATGTGTGCTGTGACTGTGGGATGAGCTTTACTACGTCTAGTCATCTGAAAGAGCACCAAAGAATTCATAATGGAGAAAGACCTTTCAAGTGCTCATATTGTGACAAGACTTTCGCTCGGTCAGGAAACCTGAAATCACATGAGAGAGTTCATACTGGAGAGAAGCCGTACCACTGCACTCAGTGTGAGAAGAGTTTCAGAGATGCAACAAGTTTAAAACATCATCTGCTCCGTCACTCTGGAGAAAAACCATTTAACTGTGATCAGTGTGGTGCAACGTTCATCTTGTCAAAGCATCTGAAAAGTCACCTGAAAGTTCATTCAGATGAGAGGCCTTATGCGTGTTCTCTCTGTGGAAAGAGTTTTTCACGACTGAAGAATTTTAAACTGCACCAGAAAACGCATGATGAAGTGAGAGATCATGTGTGCTTTGACTGTGGGAAGAGCTTTACTAGAGCTGACCATCTGAAACATCATCTAAGAACTCATACTGGAGAAAAACCTTACAAGTGCTCATATTGTGACAAGAGTTTCACTGTGTCTGCAACCCTGAAATCACATGAGAGACTTCACACTGGAGAGAAGCCGTACCACTGTACTCAATGTGAGAAGAGTTTCAGACATTTATCAAGCCTTCACGCTCATATGAGAATACCATGTCAAATACCCAGTGTTAATTTCGTTGACAAATCATTTTCGTCATAATTTTCGTCAACGACTTTTTTTCACTGACGAAAACGAGACGATAACTAAATAAAAACTAGTGTTGAATGACAAAAACTATGACGACAAGCTTACTGTCATTTTCGTCAACAAATAAAAACGTAACGAAAATGTTAGGGAGGGACGATTAGGGAAGAGATCCAGTCAGAACTGATGTCCTGTGTAACAGATGCGCACATTTGATTTGAACGTGCTGATCTAACCGCTGGAAAACACGGCGCTGTTGCGCGCTCTACTTTGCTTACACAATAAACTATGTTTAATTTCATTCCCATTTAATTCATAATCAGGAGGAAAGACCAGTATTTGACACATATTCAATAAAGTATCAGGGTTATAATAGTTCACTAAAACCATTAAAAAAAATCTTCATTACTGGAAGTTAAATAAATGTTAACTGAAATTAAAAAAATAAATAAACAAACTTATTTGAAGCTTTAGCATAAACGAATATGGCCTACTAACTAAAGCAGAAATACAACGTTATAAAAACTATATAGATGTTTTAAAAAAAACAAAAAAAAAAAGTGAATTGAGCTCTTTCGTGTATTTTTAGTGCCAAAAACAAAATGATGTCAAAATGTCAGTTCAAGTGACAGTCGGTTATGTAATACTTAAATTCTTAATGTATTACAATTTAACTAAACTCATTAGATTTTAGGAGACTAAATCTACTGTAGATTTAGTCGACTAAAATCTTATGATATTTAGTCAACTAAAACTAGACTAAAACTAAAAACTATTCAGGTGACTAAAACTAAATGGCATTTTAGTCAAAAGACTATGACTAAAACTAAATCAAAATTTGCTGTCAAAATTAACACTGCAAATACCTCACAAGTAGACTGAGATAAAAATATGGAGTTTCTCCTAAAAGCAAAATTTGGTGAAAAGCTCGGAGAACTAGAAAGACTTAAAGGGTTAGTTAAGATGTTTTTAATGAAACCCGAGAGCCTGAGTTTTCCTCTGTTTCTTGTCCTGTCTCATTAATGTGTTGGTTGTGTTTGCGTGCAGTTCTCCACTGTGTTCCTGTTGGATGATTATTAAAAAAATATTGTTTCCTTTTTCCTTGTGCGCTACTTCTATATAACCACACAGGTTCACATTCAGATTTGCCAGTGATTACTTACCATCTCACATCTTTGCCAAAACTGGCCCGGATATTTTAAGATAACATTTGGTTTACACCCAGATTAGCCATTATCAATTGTGCCACATTTTTGCCAAAGGTGGCCCATATTGATTATTTATCATATGGACCACTTGAGGCTCACATTCAGATTACACAGCCATGAGCACTGCATCTTTGCCTAAAAAGGCTTGTGTGTGATTTAAAATATTTGAGCCATATTTGCCATGTTACATTTTGTCAGGGCCATAAGAAGGCCTGCAGTGCCACATCATTGTCTAAAGTGGCCCACATCCTTAGGCTATGCAGTCTAGTCACATTATTCATAGGCAGTTAATGAAGACTGGAATTGCTGACGACTCGTTATGGCAGTTCAAAATTTTGACAATATCTTTATTTGTTGTGCACGTCAATCTTTAAAACTTTGCAGACCTTTTACATTCACAACAGCTATATTACACATTGCCTGAAAGGTAATATTCGAAAAGGCATTATTGGGGCGTAATCAGTTGTTAATGTATTAATATATTGGTGAAACAGATTTGGCAAACGCTCCAATGTATATTTGTGTTTGCGCTCTGGGGAATGTCAAATGTCTCTATTTACAATGTGTTTTTGCAGCTGTGAACAATGTAGCCAATCGCAGACAAAGTTGTTGATCTCTTGAACTCAATGGCCAATCAGAGGTGTTTAAGTTAGTCAGAATCCACCCAACGCTCAAAATCAGCTCACACACGGGCCGATCTCGTGACACCGTTACTACACAGCGCTGGGAGATCCAGTTAGAAAGAGTTTGAATTCACCACAGTATTAATAACATCGCTACTGCGAGATCTAGTGGAAGCGTTCGACGCAGAATTCTGTTATAAACCACAGATATCAGATCAAACACAGCTGATGTGGAAACAACATGAGAGAATATCAGGGGTTTCAGTCACAAATCACCAACATTCACCATGATTTACTGTAGTAACACCACGTGGATTTAATGTTGTTGTCATTATTCATCTCAGGGTTAGTACAACATTTTGAGATTGAAATTCAAGCACTTTAAGGGTTTTCAAGTGCTTCACACTTTTTCCAGCACTTCAAAGCTCTAAATATTATCCAATTTTAATTTAAATGTTTAATGTTTTGATTTGTAAAACTAAAAGTTTAAAGGGATATTGTATTGTGGAAGAAGTCAATTTAAAAAAAAAAAAATTCCTTTAATAATCACTGAAGCTGTTGGTCAGTTCAGTGTGAGACTATAAAATAACAATGTTAACCTATATTTAATAAGAGCTATAATAATTTAAAAAACAAAATAATTTTATCTGCATATCAATTCATAAATCTTTGATATGTACGTATATTGTATATTGCAATATATATGGCGCCCATCTATACTGTGAAATAGCCAGGGTTTATTCACATGCTGAAAGTTTTGGTCCCCAGGTATGTGCTACCAAGCCACAAATATTTTACATAAATAATATAAAGTTAAAATTTGTTTCAATTTCTTTGTTATCTGGAGATTTTTTAAGTAGGAAGGGGAAAAAATCGATTTAAATGAATTCCAACACAGGATATTTGGTGAAAATACCTTATTTTCAAATAAGGAAAACTCTGAATACATTCAAGAAGTCTTCTGCATAACAGGATGTCTTAATGTGGTGAAGAAAACGCGGCACTGCATAGGCTAAAAACCTGCAAATAAAAATAAAAACTAACATTAATGACAAAGTTGCATCACATCTGGCAAGTGACAGAACAGAAGTTACTTCATTATATAATGAGGATGAGACGGATGAATGGACGAATAAGAAAATCACGAGCTTGACGTGTTTGATATTAAAAGGCAATAACTTAAAGGGTTAATTCACCCAAATATGAAAATTCTGTCATGAATTACTTACCCTCATGTCGTTCTACACCCGTAAGACCTCTGTTCATCTTCGGAACACAAATGATGATATTTTAGTTGAAATCCGATGGCTCAGAAAGGCCTCCATTGGCACAATGTACTTTACACTCTCAAGACGAGTAGCATCTGCCTGCACAACCGGAGACTGCATTTTCAGGAACGCAGTCCTAGGACCGCATTTCTAGGACACTAGGTTTTTATTGACAACGCCAACTAGCGAATTAGAGGACCAGCAAAGATGGATGACAATCAGAGTGTGAGTATCACATGTGAATCAGTTTTTATTTTAACAAATGATGCATTTCATTGGAAAGTTAACGTAGCCGAAGTGATCGTGATTTGCTAAATAGTCTTGAATGCATAGCTATCATACGTATATTATATAGTGCTGTAAATGAATTGTTAGCACATTCGTTTAACTAAACTTGCATGAAAGCTTGTGTTGACTTAGTGACAGCATAATTGTGTCTTAAGACAACTGTATTACTTTCGTTGTGAAAGCTTGAGTTACTTGTTGGTGTTTTTTTTCTTCATTTTAAGTAAGTTAAAATAATCGTAATGTTTTAGCTGTCACATGCTCACAGTCAGCCTGTTTAACGTTACCACACAATACATGACATGTTATGAGTACGTCTCTTCATTTTGGCATGGTTTTATAATGTTGATTGAGACATATGACGTTTTTATAGCCAGGCATAACAGAGGCCATCATAATAATTGACTGTTAAAATACCACGTGTTAGATTGTGTCATGTATTGTGTACTGTACTCTTTATGAAGTGCTTTCAAGGACACAGCTCAGGGCAGGCAGAAGTATGACAAAAGATGAATTAATTAATTAGTCAAGTCCTAGACTTAGCCCTAATTTATGTCTATTTATTTATATGAAATGAACTTGTTGAAAAGAGGGGAGAGCATCCAGTTGGTAGGTAGTGCTGCTGCATACATCACAATGTGTGCTTTAAATATGTAAAGGACAGGAAAAGTCATATTATTGTAGAAATAACATGTTATTTTTATCCAGATTTCTTGCATCTTTCTCTATTTTTTTTTTCTCGGTTCAGATGCGCTTTTTTGATGTTTCAAGAACCTGTTCACCTAAATCTTTGAACAGTATGCAATAACAGTAATATGAACATTATTTGGTATGAAGATTGATATAATTTTGTATTGTATATAATGTGTGTGCTCTGTGGTGCCTAAGATTTGAAAAATTAAAATTTGAAGTTAAAAATTAGAGAGTTGAACAAGTTCAACTCAATGTTCCTTATTTCATTCACTTCTTTATCTTTCTCTCTATTAGGAGTCAGTGAAGACGTTGTCCATGAAGTTCTTCCTATGTGGTTCACGTCATGAACAAATTTGTTTTTGTGTGTGTTCAAATTCAACTGTTGCAATATATTATTTTATAAAATATACACAATCTTAAATCTACCCCCAGAGTCATCCTTGTGTATTCCCTCTGTACTTGAAAATGTGATTGACTGAAAATGCTAAACCATTCCTTGTTTATTTTACTTGAGGAGTTATTAAATTATGCAACTTGGACCCAATAATTACTCAACATTCCTAGAAACCAGATTTAATTGCAATAAAGAAAGCAGTATTTGGGTGTAATAAACCTTTAATAACCTCAAAAAAAAAAAGGGTTAAAATACTGCCTTGGTGGCACTTGTTTCGGATCTCCAAAACTAGGCTCTTGGAAATGCGTTCCCTTTCGTTCAGTCACTACGACGTACGTTAGTGACTAACGAATGGGGGTTTCGCTTAGAAGCCTATCATCTTCAAGCATATAGAAAACGCCCAATGGCGTGCCAATGCCATGGGGCATGCGAAATTTGCATACGTAACTCCGCCTCACCGCGTGAGTATATAAGGAAGTACGTGGCAATACAGCATTATGTTTCTGCTTTCGGAGCCAAGAGTACCTCTCTTCACTCCTACAGCCTTCTGAGATTCGTCAGCTTCTTCGAGACGAGCAGCTTTCCGGTTGGTGTTGGTGTTACGGCGCGTTCCAGTGATCACATACTTCCTGCCCGCTGATCTCCGCAGTAGTTCGTCTGACAGCTGGTGTGTGTTTCCCTGGGCGCTTCGGCATCAGCCGCGAGGCTTCCTCTCATAAAAGAGCTTGCACGTGACACGTCCTTTTCAGGATGTCTCGTCCGTGCACTTCTGGGTGCGGTGGATTTCTCTCGTCTTCTGATGGGCACGTCACACAGCGCTCGTGGATGACTCATGTTCCCACTGCGGGAACATGACCATCTCGGTGTTACGATCGGATGCCGGAGCGAGAGTCCCCTCTGCCACACCCCAATCTGCGGTCTCCAAGCGAGGCTGCACTTTGGCTGGTGGCCAGGGTGATCTGAGGGTGATGGTGTGGAATGATGCGCCGACGCTCATGCCTCGGCCCACACCCCCCTCTCAAGCACCTGACCCGCTCCGTGTTCAGGCGTCCACATCGGGGCCAGCTCCTGCTGTCCCGACTGTGGCGTTTGGCGCGGCGGAGGACGAGGAAATGTCCATCGCCGCATCACAAGGTGGACTGGAGTCATCCGAGGATGATGATTCGTCTGTGCTGCCGCCTTCGGGCGTTCCAGCATTGCCCGAGTCGGACCCGGAATTGACAGCCATGCTCTCTCGGGCCGCCGCTGCGCTTGGGTTGGAGTGGAACCCTCCGCCCCGACCTGAGCGTTCGCGGTTGGATGATTGGTTTTTGGGGGAGCGTCCGGACACCCGTCCGGCCACTCCTCCAGTTCCTTTCTTTCCCGAGGTGCATGAAGAGATCGCGCGGTCCTGGAAGAACCCATTATCTTCCCGTGACCGTTTGGCGAGCTCTTCTCCACCCTTGATGGAGCAGTGGCTAAAGGGTACACTGGGGTCACCCCGGTCGAGCACTCTGTTGTGATGCAACTGTGTCCGCAGAGTGCTTCGACCTGGCGCGGTGATCCTAAGCACCCCTCCAAGGCCTGTAGGTTTTCATCGTCTCTGGTGGCGAAGACCTATAGAGCTGCGGGGCAGGCTGCTGCTTCGCTGCATGCCATGGCAACTCTTCAGGCCTACCAGGCCAAGTTGCTGTGCGACATGCACGAGGGTGGAGCTGATCCAGGACTCAGCAATGAGTTGCGTGCCGCCACCGACCTCGCTCTCTGGGCGACGAAGGTGACCGCGCGCTCCCTGGGTCAGGTGATGTCCACTAACGTGGTCCAGGAGCGGCACCTATGGCTCACCCTGGCCGATATGCGGGACGCCGAGCGAACACGTTTCCCCCATGTCCCAGGGTGGGCTATTCGGCGGGGCGGTCGAGAACTAACAGTTCTCGGCCGCTCAGAAGCAGACTGAGGCCATCAAACATATACTGCCCCGGTGGTCCGCTGCTGCCTCCACCCAGCCGCCCGCGCAGTTGCCTCAGCCTGCTCGCCGCCAAGGACGCCCTCCTGCGGTTCCCTCAACCTCGCCGCGCAGAGGTAGCCGTAGGAAGGCGTCCCCGTCCGTTGCAGCCCCGCAGCCCGCGAAGAAACGCCAGGCTAAGCGGCGCTCCTGATATGGACAGCTCAGGGATGGGCAGTTCTTTCCAGGAGACGGCAGCAGGGCCGCTCCTTCCCCCGGTGGAGGGCCGGGGGAGAATCTTTTGTTCAGCTGCTGGCCCCCGGGTCAGCAGCACCCTATTGTGGTTAAAGAAAGAACTGACAATCCCATCCCTGAGCACCCAGAGATCGGTGATGACGGTGCGCGCCACCCTCGGGTCCCGCCACTCGCATCCCTCTCTGTCACCAGCCTCCCCTCAGAGCAGACCCCAGTGGAACGTGCGTCCTTCCCTGGTCTCCTCTGTCGGGACGCAGCAGTTAACCGTGCCCCCACACCGGGACGCCCAACAGCCTCCCTTGTCCGGGCCGGTAACGCTGCCTCGCTGCCCCACCCTGGGTACGTCTGTGCTCCGCATGACCCCGTTGGTGCAGTCTCTGGAAGCATGGCTACAGCTTCCGGGGCTGTCCCGCTGGGTCGCGCGGACCATCAGGCTCGGCTACGCGATTCAGTTCGCGCAGGCTCCTCCCCGTTTCAGGGGTGTCCGCTATACCGAGATCGGGGCCAACGCCCCCGTCATGCGTGCGGAGATTGCCACCCTGCTTGCGAAGGGTGCGATCGAGCCTGTCCCTCCAGCCGCAATGAAGTCGGGGTTCTACAGCCCCTACTTCATTGTACCCAAGAAAACCGGTGGGTTACGGCCAATCCTGGACCTTCGCATCTTGAACCGAACCCTACACAGGCTTCCGTTCAAGATGTTGACTGCGAAACGCCTTTTCGAATGCGTTCGTCCAGACGATTGGTTTGCAGCGATCGACCTGAAGGACGCCTACTTCCATGTCTCCATCCTTCCTCGACACAGACCGTTCCTACGGTTTGCTTTCGAGGGGCGGGCATATCAGTACGCGGTCCTCCCATTCGGGCTGTCTCTGTCCCCTCGCGTCTTTACGAAGATTGCCGAGGCCGCCCTTGCGCCCCTTCGGCAGCACGGGGTCCGCATCCTGAATTACCTCGACGACTGGCTTATACTGGGCCACTCTCGGGAGCAGGTTTGCGGACACAGAGATCGGGTGCTCCATCACCTAGCCCGTCTGGGCCTTCGGGTCAACTGGGAGAAGAGCAAACTCTGCCCAGTGCAGAGGATCTCTTTTCTCGGTATGGACATCGACTCGGTCGCCATGTGCGCGCAGCTTTCGAGCGAGCGCGCGCAGTCACTGCTGACTTGCCTCCGTCAAATCGAGAGCAAGAGTGCGGTTCCACTCAAACTATTTCAGAGGCTCCTGGGGCATATGGCATCTGCAGCCGCGGTGACGCCGCTCGGATTGCTACATATGAGACCACTTCAGCACTGGCTTCGCGATCGAGTCCCGAGGTGGGCATGGCAGTCTGGCACGCTCCGGGTACAAGTGACTCGGGCCTGCCTACAGACACTCACCCCGTGCTCGAACCTCAATTTTCTACGGGCCGGTGTGCTCTTAGAACGAGTTTCCAGGCATGTTGTCGTATCGACGGATGCCTCTGCCACGGGTTGGGGTGCCATGTGCAATGGGCAAGCAGCCGCGGGCTCCTGGACAGGACCCCAGCGCCTTCTGCATGTCAATTGCCTCGAGTTACTGGCAGTAAGGTTCGCCCTGCACCGCTTCCGGGCGTTGCTGAGGGGTCAACATGTGCTTGTCAGGACAGACAACACGGCCGTAGTAGCGTACATCAACCACCAGGGCGGTCTACGCTCCCGCCGTATGTCTCAACTCGCCCGCCACCTCGTTTTATGGAGTCAGAAGCGCCTGAGGTCCCTTCGTGCTGTCCATATTCCGGGAGCCCTGAACCGTGCAGCCGACGAGCTCTCACGGCTTCAGTCACTTCCGGGAGAATGGAGACTCCATCCCCAGACGGTCCAGCTGATTTGGGAACAGTTCGGGGACGCGCAGGTAGATCTGTTTGCCTCCCACGACTCTTCCCACTGCAGCCTGTTCTATTCCCTGACCGAGGGCACGCTCGGCACGGATGCACTGGCGCACAGCTGGCCGCGGGGCCTACGCAAATATGCGTTCCCCCCAGTGAGCCTACTCGCACAGCTCCTGTGCAGGATCAGGGAGGACAAGGAGCAGGTCCTTTTGGTCGCCCCGTACTGGCACGGCCGGACCTGGTTCCCCGAACTCTTACTCCTTGCGACAGCCCCTCCCTGGCCGATTCCTTGGAGACCGGACCTCCTCACTCAGAGACGGGGCACCCTATGGCACCCGCGTCCCGATCTTTGGAACCTCCACGTGTGGCTCCTGGATGGGACGCGGCAGGTTTGAGTGGCCTACCACCCCCTGTGGTCGCCACCATCACTTCCGCTAGGGCAGAGTCCACTCAGCATGCCTATGCGTTGAAGTGGAACCTCTTCGTCACCTGGTGCTCTTCTCGCCAAGAAGACCCCTGGAAATGCCCGATCGGGTCCGTGCTTTCGTTCCTCCAAAAGGGGGTGGAGCGTAGGCTGTCTCCCTCCACCCTTAAAGTTTATGTGGCCGCTATTTCTGCCTACCACGATCTCTTGGGGGACAAGAAGGTAAGTCAGCACGACCTGATCATCAGGTTCCTGAGGGGGGCGAGGAGACTGAATCCTCCTCGCTCTCCTCTCGTACCCTCTTGGGACCTCGCAGTAGTTCTAAGTGCTCTGCAGAGACCTCCCTTTGAGCCTTTGTGGTCGGTCGATATTAAGTTTCGCATTGGCCTCGATCAAGAGGGTCGGGGACCTGCAGGCTTTTTCGGTTGACGAAGCGTGCCTGGAATTCGGGCCGGCTAACTCTCACGTGATCCTGAGACCCCGGCCTGGATATGTGCCCAAGGTTCCCACCACTCCGTTCAAAGATCAGGTGGTGAACCTGCAAGCGCTGCCTTTGGAGGAGGCAGACCCAGCCTTGGCATTGCTCTGTCCAGTATGCGCCCTCCGCGCTTACGTAGACCTCAGACCAGCTCTTTGTCTGTTATGGTGGAGAGCGGAAGGGAAGAGCTATCTCAAAGCAAAGGCTGTCTCACTGGATAGTGGACACCATTGTTTTAGCTTACCAGCAGCAAGGTGGACCATGTCCCCTTGGGGTTAGGGCACACTCCACTCGGAGTGTGGGCTCCTCTTGGGCTTTAGCGCATGGCGCCTCGCTAACAGACATCTGCAGAGCTGCAGGCTGGGCGACACCTAACACATTCGCCAGATTCTACAATCTCTGAGTGGAGCCTGTGTCCAGCTATGTACTCGCCCCCCCGAGGGGCCGGTAATGGGCCAGGCTCAGGTGTCATCGCTTGCTCGCCATTCCACTCCATGGACTGGATACGTGCGATATTTCCTCAGGTGAGTTTCCCCGAGAGCCCTGAGTTCCTCCAGCACCGCTTATGCCGATATCTGTGTGTCTTCCCTCTCTCGAGCCCAGACCCTCGTGTCCAGGCAGGTGCCCCGTGTGCATGGTTCCCCTCCGGCGACCCCCACACGAGTATTTCCACCGTTAGCCTCCCTTGCGAGCAGGTGTCTTTCCCTTGGCAAGTCCCTGCCACCCCTAGGGTTAAAAATTCCACCTGCGGCTGGTACCCTAGAGTTTTTCCATATGCAGCCCTTAGCGGGTCATATGTGTACTCTTAAGTCCTCCCTACGGGCAGGCATCTTGGCATTCCTTCACTGGGATATGCTTCCCAGTGTACCTTGGTATTCCTGTGTTAAGCGTGGGTCCTTCGTCCGTATTAGTCTTACGACAGGGAACTCACACTTACGCAGGGCACTGGAAGACGGCTGAAGTGGCGGGATTTTATTGAACCCCCATTCGTTAGTCACTAACGTACGTCGTAGTGACTGAACGAAAGGGAACGTCTCGGTTACGGATGTAACCCTCGTTCCCTGAGGAGGGAACGGAGACGTACGTTCCATTGCCACTTCAGCTGTGCTACCTGTACAGCTACCTAACTAGGAGTTCAGTCTTGGCTCCTCAAGCAGGTAACATAATGCTGTATTGCCACGTACTTCCTTATATACTCACGCGGTGAGGCGGAGTTACGTATGCAAGTTTCGCATGCCCCATGGCATTGGCACGCCATTGGGCGTTTTCTATATGCTCGAAGATGATAGGCTTCTAAGCGAAACCCCCATTCGTTAGTCACTAACGTACGTCTCCGTTCCCTCCTCAGGGAACGAGGATTACATCCGTAACCGAGACGTTCCTGGGATTGCGGTTCTCCGATTCGGTAGGTGGCGCTGTCACAAAAAAATAGGGTCCTATAAATGCGGTCCTAGAAATGCAGTCCTGAAAGTGCAGCCTCCGGATAATGTTGCTCAAGACCCATAAAAGGCACTAAAGACGTCGTTACAAAGTCCATCTCACTACAGTGGTTCTACAATAACTTTATGAAGTGACGAGAATAGTTTTTGTGCGCAAAAAAACCCTAAATATAGTAACCCTTATATAGTGATGACCGATTTCAGAACGCATCATAAAGCTTCGAAGCGTTATGAATCAGCGATTGATTCTGAAACCGGACCTGTTTAAGAATATGCGCCCCTTTAACCTCTTAACTGTCACCGTCCCACAGGTGGGACGCCTGGTGCTCTTTTTTTGATCGCCTTTTTTTCGTATTATATATTTAAGTAATTATCATAAATTAGGTATCATTTGAAAGCTTATAAACTCAAAAATCATCCTGTGAAAACCGTTTTGAAATCGGACATTGTGTTACCATGGAAACGTTACTCTAAATTATTCTAGTGGGCTCTTCCCCTAGTGGGCGGTGTCATGTTTCATATTACAACAATTATTTTATATTCAAAATCTTTTCCAATCTTGACAAAACGCATATTGTCGGAAAGGTCTGAGTCTCAAGGGCCCATATTTAGTGACTGTTTTGTGATGGAAGTGATATTTGGACAGAAATTTACAGGAAAATGCATCAAAAAAAACAATAAATGGAATTTGAATGACACCCGGTGGCTATTTTTGGTACAGCACCTAAACAAAATCTCATCACAAACTTCAAATTTGGAACACAAATTGGTTAGACATTTGGCTTTGATTTTTGGTAATTTTAGAGTAAATTATTTTTTGTAAAATATATATTTTATATGAAATAAAAATATTTAGTACAGTATTTTTTAGTACAGTATAAATTTAAACTTCCATAACTCTTTCATACTTTCATATTTTGAATTGCTTTCACTTCAGCAATAATGTGCAGAGTGTCGTCTTTAAAACGGTCTATATTCCAAAGCATTCTTAAATTACAGTCCTTTAAGTTTGGATAGTGCATTTTCATGTGCATTCTCAAAAAGGGGGGTGACAGTTAAAGGGTTAAGAAAAATGACGCGCACTGAGCATGCGCAGAAGAGAGAAACTCGAGAGAGGAGCAGACACTCCAGTTGAAGCTGAAAGCGACCCTGTTAACGAACGTGAATGAAGGACAAAAGTGGAATATTTCTTTCAGATGCCTTACATTTCCAGTCTGCAGGTGAGAGATGTTTCTCAGATTACAGAGTTTAACATTAATCAGCTCCAGAGTTTACATGTTTAAGGAACAATGTAATGAAATGCGTTGTGTGTCCTGGTTTATTATTAGAGTGTAATAATATGTTGGCAGAGAGTTTTTCACAGACTCTGACTCTATTACACCAATAAAATGTGCTTAATGTGCCACTTTACAGAAGATCTCAGACATCAGCATAATGAATGAGGGGAAAACAGGGAACTTTAGGAGACAAAGAGGCTTTTCAGCAGCTCAGCTAAACATGATGGTCCTGTTGTTTCTCTCAGACTTTGGACAGGAGTTGAACAAACCTTGTTTAAAATGCAATTAATATCTAACTTGTATCAAAATACTCCATATTTCTGAGAGAAAACATATGTTCACTTCATTTAAATGTAATTAAAAGGTCATTCCATGTCACAGCAACCATTTTACCCATTGAAAAGAAGGATATAAAGATATCTTTAAGGCTGCTGTCCGTAACTTTTTTTTGTGTTCAAGAATTACAAAAAATTATATAATGAGAGTGTACAACATGAATCCATTTTCCAAACCGTGTTTTTGTCTTACCCCGAATCAGTATGGTACACTTATAATAAGTGTTTATATTGGGACTATTTCAGACCGGTCTGGTAGGAACCGCTGCGGAGGAGCACTGTGTGACTCGCCATAGACATAAACAGAGAGAAGTAGCTCTGGCTGCAATGTTCTTCTGCAGGACACCAGCAGTTCTGTTTATTAACCGCTAGAGTGCAAAAAGTTACGGACTGCAGCTTTAATACTTTTAGAGTGACAGGCACATAAACTTTGGAAAAATAATATAATATAATATAATAAATATATTCAGATATTCCTCTTTAAAAGAGCTGTATGCAAAGTAACCCACGTTTGGTTTTTGACCACTGAAAATGTGAACAATTGACCAATTTACTCATGAAACCACATTAAGATCTCCATATCTCTGGCATTTTACCATATGGGGCCTTTAAAATGAATACCTAAAGAAATGCTTGATAAGAACCAGAATATAAGAGGATTTTAGGATATCATTCATACTTCTTGAGTTACAGGCATGCAAACTTGGGGCAAAAAACACAATAAGTGTTTTTTTCCCATTTTAAATGGCCATTGTTGGCATATAATGCAACAATTTGGCTCCAAATCTCATATATATTTTTTTATATTCTCCCCCCTGTGAAAAACAAAAACAAGAAAAACCTGTGCATTACTCAGTAAATATACAGCCATGACATTTAATATTTCGGTTTTCATCAGTATTTATGTTTGTCTTGAAAAAAAATATTAACAAAATAAAAATTAAGCCGGTCTGGTCAACTCTGGTAATTCAGTATAAATTCAGTAACTTCTCTCTGATTTCTCCAGGTCTGGTCCTGTGGGCGTCAGTATCTCACAGTGATCACAGTTCACACCTGCAGTGAAGCCCCTCCCACAACAATTCACCAATAAATACTGGGAATATTCACATCATCCTACAAGAGAAGGACAAACTCCAGGTGTAGCAGCTGAAATCTGTGTGACTGTTAAAGATGGAGTTTATTAAAGAGGAGATTGAAGACATGAGTTATCCAGATCCATCCAGAATAAAACATGAAGATACTGAGGAACAAATAGGTTGGTGTCCATTCTTGATTCTTCATTATTGACTGCTTTAGTAGCTGTGAAATAATAATCAGTATATGGATGATAAATGATAGAGAAATGCATCTAAATTATCATATTTTATCAGTTTTAATCGCAGTGAATGATAGAACTGACCTTTGCACATCAAGTATCGGTGTATGAATAGGTGAATGTGAGGCAATATGTAAAGTGCTTTGGATGGCCATGGGTCTATTCAAAGCGCTATATAAATGCAGTCCATTTACCATTTTTATTTTAAAGATACTTTAACACTTTACAATAAGGTCTCATTTGTTAACATCAACAATACATTTGTTACAATATTTATTAATATTTGTTAATGTTAGTTCAGTCCGGTCTACTTAAGTCAAAAACACCATAGGCAAACATTTGATCAACTTTTTATTGGCATATTTTGCTAAATGTAAATTTGGCGATATATCTGTTCTAAATTCTCCATCCTTTTCATGAGCTCCATGAAAAGCCAAGACTGGGAACAGCACCTTCTAGGGACAACCTCCCATTTTTTAAACTGGGAGGGCAGTATAAATCCCCCATTGAGAACAGAGCATGCATCAGTCAGTACGTTTACATGGACAACAATACTCCGATATTAATCTGATTAAGACCATACTCTGATTAAGAAACTATCATGTAAACAGCGATTTCTAATTACCTTAATCCAGTTAAAGCCATACTCGAATTTAACACAAATCGAATTAAGACATGTGGAGTATGCCTATTTTAATCGCATTATCGAAGTGCATTTTAGACATGTACACACCTTAATCTAACTATTAACGTTGTGTAGGAGTTTTTTTGACAGGACACACACACACACCAGGCAAGTGCAGAGGGGAGGGCTTTGGGGGCTCGAGCCCCTGCCCTGCCCTTTTAAAAAAAATATCAAAAGTGTCCCTCTCAACAATCATCAATAATATTGTGACAAATATTATTGTGACGGGGTGGCTTTCCTTTAGCTCAAACTAGGGGTGTGCCGGTTTCAGAATTGGTGATGACGGTTATGATGCGAGTCAAATGTGACGGTTCGTAACATAACCGTCGTCGTGGGGGGGGGGGGGGGGGGGGGGGGGGTGTATTTTAAATACTGTAGTCTATGCCAGATATAAATATAGCCTACATTTTGAAATCATTTGAGGCTGAAACATCCATAAGCATGCATGTTTATTTTAGCACTTCCGTCAGTGAAACAACACAGCCTATAAAACATTTAAACGATTTTCAGTAAATAATGGTTACCTCAAGAATATAAGAAAATTAAATATTAGTTAGAAAAATATTTGATTCATACTATTTCCCCGCAAAGATGCGTCATATACCGCTCTGCGCTTTGAGACAAATGGGACACAAGCTGGATAGACACCTTCTCGAATATCTTCATCTTCATGTTTTCTCCTGATGTTGCAAGGCAACACTTTTTGTAAAATGTCTGAAGAGCGGATTTTATCTTCCACACAAGGTCAAGACATTTAGGCAATGTTTGATTATTCACTGCCAGAGAAAACGAAACTAAAATCACCGCCGCGTGTGTGAAATGCGCTATTCAAATAAACCAAACTTGACGCGCCTTACTAAGTTTAATAACAAGAACAAACTGTGTTAAATACAATTTGAAGTAAAAAGGTATTCGTCCCACAGTGTTTTGTTATACTTTCCCACAGTAAAGGATGTGAATAGTTATAATAGACTTAATTGTAAGCAAACGAAAGGAAGAAATGTTTATAATCCCCTGCGAAAATGGGTGCGACGTGAGTGAAGATTTGGGAAAAGAAACGAGATGTCCATGTCCATTGGGATAAAATGGACTAGGCCTATTTTTAAAATTCACGGAAAATCGATTGACCAGATCCAGATCACAAAGCAGAATGAAAAAGTGCTCTCTGACCATTATTTCCTTTGTAGGCTAAATGAAGCTTTGTGCTTCACTCCTGTGGTAATATTCACGTGAAACAGCATTCACATACAAAACACTGGGTTAGTAAAATAACGAAATTAATTTTTAAAAGTAGAAAATAGTATTTATGTAAAGAGATATATTAAAATATAAAGAGCTCAACTCTTAAGTGGAAGGAAGCTATTTTTCCCCCTCACGTGCGGACGAGTCATTTGGGTTAGTAAAAATAATGAAATTATAGTTTTAAGTAGAAAATAGTATTTATGTAAAGAGATATAGTATATTATCTACCGATTTACCTAATTACCGTGACAGGAACACCATGTTCACTTTACTTGGTTTTAGTGACGATCTGACAGGGGTAGCTATGTTACCCGCAGTGCTAAAAACTCGCTCTGATGCTGTGCTTGTAGCACAAATACACATGTATTTACGTGCCAATATTGCTAAGAGCGGATTGCGTGTTTCATTGTCTCTCCACCATGCTAGTGGATTAGCCGTAGAGTCAGTTGGAGATAGCGGGTTAACTCCGTGTCAGCGCGCGCTCTGATCGGTAAAGGGGCAGAGATTTCGGACCTCCGTTTATTAAGGAGATCTCCAAGATTTTTCTTCTTAAGGAGATCTCCAAGATTTCTCTTCTTGGTAGGGGGTGGTGCACAGACCTCTCCCGAATCATCTCCAGCAGCTCAGCCTCCGAAGCACCACTAACTCCACCTCCGTTTCCCTTGTCAGCTTATCAAATTTTTTTTTTTGTATGTTTGTAAATAATATTTTAATAACACGGTTTTGGCGGTTATAGAGTTCTAATGACGGTGTTTAACTATAACCGTCGGTCTCACGGTTATATACTAACCGTCACACCACTAGCTCAAACAGTGGCGCTAGCAACACCAAGGTCATGGGTTCAATTCCCAGGGAAAGCAAGAACTGACAAAATATAAAATGTGTACCTTGAATGCAATGTAAGTCGCTTTGGATAAAAGCGTCTGCTAAATGCATAAATGTAAATGTAAAATGTACAAATAAAACAGAATTTGAATTATAATTAATATAACAGAGCGTACAAAACAGTAACAAAGGGCTCAAATGTCCCATTTATCTTTTATGTATCTGTTAGTCTGAAAAGTCGTTTCAATGACATGTTGCTATGGTGCGTGTCTTGCTTGACTGCTCATTCTGACACGGTCTCCTCTATATTTTTTTCTTTGTGTTGTAATAATTTTTCGGTTAAGTGTTTGTAATTTTCACATTTAACCTCATTGAACTGATTCTGACTACTTTATATGTTTATTTTAGACCAGATGGAAGAGAAGGAGCAACGACACAAACTAAATGATGTAAAGAAACTCTGTGACTTCAAAACTCAAGGAACAAAATCCAAAAAGCTGCACACCTGCACTCAGTGTGGAAAGAGTTTCAGACAAAAAGTAAACCTTACCAGACACACAAGAATTCACACTGGAGAGAAACCGTATACATGCACTCAGTGTGGAAAGAGTTTTACTCAACCATCAAGTCTCAGGAATCATCTGCTCCATCACTCTGGAGAAAAACCATTCAACTGTGATCAGTGTGGTAAATGTTTTATTTCATCATCAAGTCTAAAACTACACCTGATAGTTCATTCAGATGAGAGACCTCATGTGTGTTCTCTCTGTGGAAAGAGTTTTCCGCGGCTGATCAGTTTTAAAGTGCACCAGAAAACACATGATGAAGTGAAAGATCATGTGTGCTGTGACTGTGGGAAGAGCTTTACTAGAGCTGACGGTCTGAAACTGCACCAAAGAACTCACACTGGAGAAAAACCTTACAAGTGCTCATATTGTGACAAGAGTTTCACTCATTCTGGAAACTTGAAACTACATGAGCGAGTTCATACTGGAGAGAAGCCGTACCACTGTACTCAGTGTGAGAAGAGTTTCAGAGATGCATCAGGTTTAAAAAATCATCTTCGCGTTCACTCTGGAGAAAAGCCATTTAACTGTGATCAGTGTGGTAAAGTTTTTAAATTATCATCACATCTAAAACAACACCTGATAATTCATTCAGGTGAGAAGCCTCATGTGTGTTGTGACTGTGGGAAGAGCTTTACTTTATCTAGTCATCTGAAACGGCACCAAAGAATTCATACATGAGAAAAACCTTTCAAGTGCTCATATTTTCTATATATTGTAATCATTATGTTGCCAACTTCTAATAAATACTTCAATGAGCTCACGGTTTCTGGCTTTAATTAATACATTGTTAGCTAACTGCGTGATTTGTGTTGCGGCAAAAAAATAACTCTATTACCTTCGCAAATTGTCTTTATAAAGATTTATTTTCTTGAAAGAAAAGAGTCACAGTTGTACAGTTATTTCACAATGCCAGCAGAGTGTGCACTGCTAGTCACAACAACATCTGCTCACTTTAGAGTTTTCTCTAACTCAAGGTCTCAACTAGCCTGACAAGCCAGACCCACATCAAGATGTTGGGTTTGGGAACACACCATTGGCAGGGCTCAATCCGAGGGGTGGGATAAACGGTTGTCTTTCAAATTCCCTCTGGACGCAATAGGATAGCGCTACAACCAACCAGAGCAGCGAAGAAGGTGAAGCGGAGCTAGTGGATAGATTAAACTTCCGCCATATCCGGTCGGCAAAACTTACGAACACATCTTCCTTTCTTAAGAATGACTTCAGTGCCGTTCTTTGTTCTTTTCTCAAAGAAAAGCTTAACTCCAAGTCTTCCAGAGCACGGCCAAAGCCGATTCGAACGGCCGCTGTTCGCCAGCTTCTTTGTTTACATGCCGGCATTATGTTAAGCCTGCCCACCGACTCTATACATGCTGTGATTTGCCTGACCAGAGTTTGTTTTTTCCAGCTCACAAGCCAACGGAGAGTTGCTAGACTACCCTGGCTGCAAATTAGATTTGCTGCCGCTAGGGTGCGTCTAGATTTCTAGGCTGTTCTCCCTCCTGTAATTTTCCACACATGACAAAAGTTTCACGCTCAGCACACAAATAACATAATGTGTCTTTTGGTGTTACCCCCAGGCCCTCTGAATTAGATCTGCTTACCCCAAGGTCAGGAAAACCCTCAAGTTGGGTATCCAGTGAACACATGCTAGTCACAGTGTCCACTAAGTTAAGAAAAGTGTCTTTGTGGCAGAATGTTAACCTAAAGATGAACTGTAGATGAACTCAAACAACTATACAGTGAGGAAAATAAGTATTTGAACACCCTGCTATTTTGCAAGTTCTCCCACTTGGAAATCGTGGAGGGGTCTGAAATTGTCATCGTAGGTGCATGTCCACTGTGCGAGACATAATCTAAAAAAAAATATTTATTTATTTATTTATTTATAAATTAATTTTTTATTTGTATGATACAGCCGCAAATAAGTATTTGAACACCTGTCTATCAGCTAGAATTCTGACCCTCAAAGACCTGTTAGTCTGCCTTTAAAATATCCACCTCCACTCCATTTATTATCCTAAATTAGATGCACCTGTTTGAGGTCGTTAGCTGCATAAAGACACCGATCCATCCCATACAATCAGTAAGAATCCAACTACTAACATGGCCAAGACCAAAGAGCTGTCCAAAGACACTAGAGACAAAATTGGACACCTCCACAAGGCTGGAAAGGGCTACGGGGAAATTGCCAAGCAGCTTGGTGAAAAAAGGTCCACTGTTGGAGCAATCGTTAGAAAATGGAAGAAGCTAAACATGACTGTCAATCTCCCTCGGACTGGGGCTCCATGCAAGATCTGACCATTTGGATGATCCAGAGGAGTCATGGGAGAAAGTTATGTGGTCAGATGAGACCAAAATAGAACTCTTTGGTCATAATTCCACTAAACGTGTTTGAAGGAATTAGAATGATGGAGTACCATCCCAAGAACACCATCCCTACTGTGAAGCATGTATTAAGGAGAGGATGACCGGGGCCATGTATTGCGAGATTTTGGGGAACAACCTCCTTCCCTCAGTTAGAGCATTGAAGATGGGTTGAGGCTGGGTCTTCCAACATGACAATGACCCGAAGCACACAGCCAGGATAACCAAGGAGTGGCTCTGTAAGAAGCATATCAAGGTTCTGGCGTGGCCTAGCCAGTCTCCAGACCTAAACCCAATAGAGAATCTTTGGAGGGAGCTCAAACTCTGTGTTTCTCAGCGACAGGCCAGAAACCTGACTGATCTAGAGAAAATCTGTGTGGAGGAGTGGGCCAAAATCCCTCCTGCAGTGTGTGCAAACCTACAGGAAACGTTTGACCTCTGTAATTGCAAACAAAGTCTACTGTACCAAATATTAACATTGATTTTCTCAGGTGTTCAAATACTTATTTGTAGCTGTATCATACAAATAAATAGGTAAATCCAGATTTAAAAAAAAAAAAAATTAGATTATGTCTCTCACAGTGGACATGCACCTACGATGACAATTTCAGACCCCTCCATGATTTCTAAGTGGGAGAACTTGCAAAATAGCAGGGTGTTCAAATACTTAATTTCCTCACTGTATAATGATTATTTGTTCTATGAATATATGTAAATCAATAAACCTAATTGCATAAGTATTAATCTTTTCACCCCCAAAAATGGTTTTAAACCAGTTATTTATATCTTTTGTAATAGTGTGTCAGTAGGTAATTTCAGTTTACATTTTCAAACATTCATTTTGCCATTAATTGTGATGACCTATAAAAAGTTCTCATTACCAAGGTGTCACACAAGAAAAGCCAAGTGTCCTGCTAACATCTCGAGGCAATTGATATGCCAATGCAATTGAGGTCCCGTCCACAGACCTGAAACTGCATGCCCGTTGTACATGGCCCCCCAGCCCGTGGAGGAGGCATCCGTGAAGAGCACAGCATGCCTGGACACTTGTTCTAAGGGCACCCCGGCCCAGAGAAACGAAGCGTCGGACCACAGGCTGAAAGTTTGGCGGCAGTAAGGAGTCACTGGGACCCGGTACTGGCCACTCTGCCACGCCCACCTCGGGACTCGGCCATGAAGCCAGTGTTGAAGTGGTCTCATATGAAGCAATCCGAGCGGCGTTACCGCGGCTGCAGATGCCATATGCCCCAGGAGCCTCTAAAAAAATTTCAGTGGGACCACTGTCCTGCCTTTGAATGAATTCAAGCAGTTCAACACCGACCGCACCCGCTCTTCCGTGAGGCGCGCAGTCTGGCTGACCGAATCCAGCTCCATACCGAGATAAGAGATCCCTGACAGAGTTTGCTCTTCTCTCGGTTGACCCGAAGGCCCAACAGGCTGAGGTGACTGAGCACCATGTCCTTGTGTTCGCACAACTGCTCCCGAGACTGGGCGAGTATGAGCCAGTCGTCGAGATAGTTGAGGATGCGAACGCCGCGTTCTCTGAGCGGAACAATGGCTGCCTCTGCGACTTTCGTGAAGACGCGAGGCAACAGGGACAGCCCAAAGGGCAGGACTTTGTACTGATATGCCTTCCCCTCGAGCGCAAAACGTAGGAACGTTCTGTGTCGAGGAAGGATAGAGACATGAAAGTACGCATCCTTCAGGTCGATCGCTGCGAACCATTCTTGGGGACGGATGCATTCGAAAATGCGTTTCTGCGTTAGCATCCGGAACGGGAGCTTGTGCAGGGCCCGATTCAGGATACGCAGGTCCAAGATTGGCCGTAACCCACCACCTTTCTTGGGTACAATGAAGTAGGGGCTGTAGAACCCTGCCTTCATATCAGCTGGAGGAACCGGCTCGACCGCATCCTTCGCCAGTAGGATATCGATCTCTGACCGCAAGACCTGAGCATCGCTGCTTCGCACGGAGGTGAAGAGGATGCCCTTGTACTTGGGAGGCCGGTGAGCGAACTGAATCGCGTAGCCAAGTCTGATGGTACGGATGAGCCAGCGAGACGGTCTGGGGAGCTGTAGCCAAGCCCCCAGAGACCGCACAAGCGGGACCAACGGCACCACAGACGTACCCGGGGTGGGGCAGCAAGGCGGAACAGACAGATGCACTTCCGGGAAGAAGGGCACTGGGGAGGGGAGCTAAGAACCAGCACGGGGGGGGGGCAACCCTCCAACCGTGAGGGCTCGGGACACGGTGGAGTGTTCCACTCGAGCCCGACACTCGCAGCGGCCCGGGAAGGCATAGCCATGAGCTCTGGGTCGGACTCGGGCAACGCTGTCACACCCGAAGGGGGCAGCGCAGCCGAATCTTCATCCTCAGAGCCCATTAGCTCGTCCCCCGATGCTGCAACCGACATCATATCCTCAGCCGGAGCCCCGAAAGCAACGACTGGAACCCCTCGAGAGGGGCCAGCATGCTCTTCCGGGGACTCCACCGGCGCAGCGGAGGGGGGAGGGGCCAGAGGAGCCGTTTGACCCGTCGGGGATGCCCTCACAGTAACCCTCAGGTCGCCACCAAAGTTATCAGCCAAAGTTGCAGCCCTCTGCTTTGCAGCGGGAGGGCCACTAGATCGGGGGATACGCAACGGCACTCCACCCCTTTCGAGGTATTGGAGTCTGGAACGCCCAGCGAACCAACTCTTTGATCTCCGTTGAAGCGGCCACTCACTGAGACGCGCCGTCACACCCGCGCTGGAAGCAGCAGTCGTTCCTCTCACGAGACTCGTCGTTTACACTCTTCATAGAAACAGGAAACATTCACTGTTCGGCTCCGAAGTAGAAAGCAATGATCTAGCATTCCACTTCCTTATTTATACCCGCACCGCGGGGCGGAGCGTGGAATGCGTGGATCGCACACACTCGAAGTAGATTGGTCTCTGAGATCAGATCCCAATTCGTCGGTCAGTTCCGACGTACGTCGAACGTGACCGACTGAAAGGGAACTTCTAATGGCTCTGCTCCATCGTTAGCTCTGAGTGGTGACACGACGCACAATGACAGTTGGGGGATTTTTATGGAGGACCAAATGAAATAATTCAATAAATAATGAATTCACTAAAACAACAATTAAATGTACCAGTTTATTCTGAAATAATTATTGTAATTATTAATTAATGAACTCATTAATTCATTTATCAACTCGTTTCACGTGAGAATGCCATCGACAGCCGTTTATGAGCGCTCTTTATTTATATTAAACATCAAACATTTTAAAAAGTTAAACATATTACATACTTACAGTCTCTGTGCTCACAGCGTCACAGACATTAAAAAGATATAATTGTGAAATATATTAAACAATAAACGTTGTGTTTTCATGTAATTTTACAAAATTTACAAAATTAATCAATAATTAATTAAATAGTTAATTATGAAATTAATTATTTTTTTAAGTATTTCAGAATAAACTGGTACATTTAATTGTTGTTTTATTGAATTAATTATTTATTGAATTATTTAATTTTGAGAAATTTGGTCCTCCATAGATTTTCGCTCTCCACTTCCTGTGAAGTGATGTATTGATGTTCCCTTATTCCCTACGTCGTTCGCAGTGCCCTCTGAATTGAACATGTTCGCTCCCTTCGGATTGGTACCTCACTTAAGATTGTGGAAAACCCTGTGAAGTCCACTTCGCAGTCCACATACGGTCGAATAGAACGCACCTCTTGTCTTGATTGATGTATTTAATGAACACTAATCATCACAGCTGTTCGTCATCTAGGTTATCATCATGTGTGTATTAGTTCCTCACGTCAGTAGTTCTAAGTGCTCTGCAGAAGCCTCCCTTTGAGCCTTTGCGGTCGGTTGATATTAAGTTTCTGTCAATGAAGACGGCTCTGCTGACCGTATTGGCCTCAATTAAGAGGGTCGGGGACCTGCAGGCATTTTCGGTTGACGAAGCGTGCCTGGAGTTCGGGCCGGCTAACTCTCACGTGATCCTGAGACCCCGGCCTGGATATGTGCCCAAGGTTCCCACCACTCCGTTAAAAGATCAGGTGGTGAACCTGCAAGCGCTGCCTTTGGAGGAGGCAGACCCAGCCTTGGCATTGCTCTGTCCAGTACGCGCCCTCCGCGCTTACGTAGACCTCAGACCAGCTCTTTGTCTGTTATGGTGGAGAGCGGAAGGGAAGTGCTCTCTCAAAGCAGAGGTTGTCTCACTGGATAGTGGACACCATTGTTTAGGCTTAGCAGCAGCAAGGTCGACCATGTCCCCTTGGGGTCAGGGCACACTCCACTCGGAGTGTGGCCTCCTCTTGGGCTTTAGCGCATGGCGCCTCGCTAACAGACATCTGCAGAGCTAGAGGCTGGGCGACACCGAACACATTCGCCAGATTCTACAATCTCCGAGTGGAGCCAGTGTCCAACTATGTACTCGCCCCACCGAGCCAGGCTCAGGTGTCATCGCTTGCTCGCCATTCCACTCCACGGACTAGATACGGGCGATATTTTTCCTCAGGTGAGTTTCCCCGAGAGCCCTGAGTTCCTCCAGCACCGCTTACGCCGATACCTGTGTGTCTGCCCTCTCACGAGCCCAGACCCTCGTGTCCGGCCAGGTGCCCCGTGTGCATGGTTCCCCTCCGGCGACCCCCACACAAGTTTTTTCACCGTCAGCCTCCCTTGCGGGCAGGTGTCTTTCCCTTGGCAAGCCCCTGCCACCCCTAGGGTTAAAAATTCCACCTGCGGCTGGTACACTAGAGTTTTTCCATATGCAGCCCTTAGCGGGTCATATGTGTACTCTTAAGTCCTCCCTACGGGCAGGCATCTTGGCATTCCCTCACTGGGATATGCTTCCCAGTGTACCTTGGTATTCTTGTGTTAAGCGTGAGTCCTTCGTCTTTATTAGTCTTACGACAGGGAACTCACACTTACGCAGGGCACTGGAAGACAGCTGAGTGGCGGGATTATATTGGAACCCCCATTCGTTAGTCACTAACGTACGTCGTAGTGACTGAACAAAAGGGAACGTCTCGGTTACGGATGTAACCCTTGTTCCCTGAGGAGGGAACGGAGACGTACGTTCCGTTGCCACATCAGCTGTGCTACCTGGAACGCAGGAGTTCAGTCTTGGCTCCTCAACCAGGTAACATAATGCGATATTGCCACGTACTTCCTTATATACTCACGCGGTGAGGCGGAGTTACTTATGCAAAATTCGCATGCCCCATGGCATTGCCACGCCATTGGGCGTTTTCTATATGCTCGAAGATGATAGGCTTCTAAGCGAAACCCCCATTCGTTAGTCACTAACGTACGTCTCCGTTCCCTCCTCAGGGAACGAGGGTTACATCCGTAACCGAGACGTTCTTCTGAACGTGTTACACATATATTTATTTAAATTACATATATTATATTTAAATCTCAGGGTGGATAAATTTTTTTTTTTCAATGAATAAAATCATGTACAAGTCACTCAGAATTGATTGCAAAAGTGTTTATTTTATTTTATTTTATTATTTGTCCTTTTTATTATTTGTAAGGACACTATATCAGCCCATTGGAATTGATCTGCATGCAGTGAACACTGCAAAATCCAGGTTGGAAGGTTTCTGAATAAATGCCCTGGAGCTCGCCTCGCTTTCCCTTCCCAGCATAACCTGGTGGATACACAAGAAGCACAATAAGCACTAGGGTTTATAGTTGACATTGAACATTTACAAACATTAAGAATAATTTCTCAGCTCTGTAGGTCCATGCCATGCAAGTGAATGGTGTCCAGAACTTTTAAACTCCAAGGGATGACATAAGTAAATTAGACAATTTCTATTTTTAGTTTTCATTTTAAATGTCACAACTAGACAAACAACTAGTTTATTCATCACCAATTTACACAAAACGTACCAGGTGTGCAGCATTTGTACTCAAACCCACACTCCAAACAAGTGGAGATGGAGTACATCCTCCAGAAGAGCTGTTTGTAGTGAGACGACTTATTTTTCCAACATGAAACTATTTACATAACATTAACATAACATTTAACATTTAACATTATCAATGATGTTCTTGTTATGCATTTTATTTTTTAATATCAATATTTACTTTCTAGCCATAAGAAGTGCGCCTGATTCCTGAAATTGTCATCCTCAACTATGTCCCTGAACCTTGAGCAAGCCAATGACAGGGGCATGTTGGCAGCATCTCCTTCTTCAAGAACAATTTCAAGAAGTATGTTCTTCAGCGTTGCTCCTGATAACTGAAAAGATAGCAACGGTTAGCACAGGCCGTTAAAAAAAAAAAAGTTAAAAAGCCCATTATACTAACTTGAAGATGAAGCATGATCGAGGGTCATCTTTTAACAGCTCATTCTTAAAGAAAAATATAATTGGATTCAAATTGTTCTATGATACACATTTTAAATCATCATTAAAATTGATTATGCATCCCTTGCTTAAAACAGAGGGCACGAAGGTCTGCTAAAATGAAGTTATTTAAAATTAGCTGACCAATATTCTAGTTACATAATTTGAAACCCAGCATAGTATATGTATTTTGTTTCATATTGAAGTTCTTACTTTCATATGAAAGTTCAGTTTTCTTCCCAGAGGTTTCAGGGAGTGCAGAGCATTCTTCTTCTTCTTCTTCTTCTTCTTCTTCTTCTTCTTCTTCTTCTTCTTCTTCTTCTTCTTCTGTAAGTGGATTAGAATTAAAAAAAGAAAAAGAAAAGTGCACTGGTATGCCTCAAGAGTGTCCTGCACATCTTTCACTGATAAGTGAACCTAAAACACAATAACATGCGTTTCACATTTATTTCACTGATTGTTGAGTAATACATTTTATAAAATAATTATGCTATTAAAACAAATGTTTCAATTACATTACATTACATTGTGGATTACGTAGAAAAAAAGCATAACTACAATGAAAACAGGTTTAAAAAGAATTACATGCATTGTATAATTAAGTTAGGAGTTGTATTATAATATCAAATACATTTACAAAACATTTAAGACATTTACAATTTGAAAATCAATGCAGTCCTAAAACGTACAAAAATTACACTGCCACAATACCTTATTATGGTCTTCAGAATCCATAATCTGGAGAGCAAATTATAGAAATGGAATGCAGAAAAGATATTGTCATGCATGTTACAGATTTTGTAATTTGTGTGTAAGTTACTACTAAAAAAAACTACAGACATTTATTTGGATACTTTACCCATATTCTTTTGAACTACATCAAGACTAAAAACAGTGTACAAACGCCATTATGAAATGGTCTTTTTCACAACTTATAATGCTTTTTTACAAAACTAAAAACTGTACAACAAGCTTACCCCTTCATCTCAACGGCACGCTGATACACATGAAAAAGCGTTTCTCTTCTTTGTTTTCTGATGGATCGCAACAAAACTTACACATTACCGCCACCAACTGTGGGAGCTACAACACAGGTGATACTAAATAAACCAATCAAAATCCTCTGGAAGTTTGTACAGCCCACTTGCGGCTAAAGCTCCACCCACTTGCTGCTGCCCCACCCATTTGCAGCTGGCTCCGACCTCCGTTTATACCCATCTCGGCCAGCTTGTTTAAGAATACGACGTCACGCCCGGGTCATGAGGCAACCTAGACAAGAGATCGTCGAAGGATGGCAAGTCGATTGGATCCTACACTCTAAATAAAAAGGTTCTATATGGCACCAAAAATGGTTCTTGGCTCGTAATCATAGGGGAACCTTTTTTAGTGCTATATAGCACCAATTTTGGTGCTTCAGTGGTTCTTCAGCGGTTCTTCAGAGGTTCTTCACCGGTTCTTTGACTAAGGTGCTATATAGCACCGCTACCATATACATAACATATTAAGATATGGTGCTATATAGCACCAAAAGTGGTTCCTCTATGATTACGACGAAGAACCATTTTTGGTGCCATATAGAACCTTTTTTTTTTTTAGAGTGTAAGGCGGTTGGCAACAAATGGAATGTGAATGGACAGGAGAATGCTGAAGGAAGTGACGGTTCAGGAAATGAATTAGACGAGATGGAAGTAGGTGGCGGGAATTATGGAAAATGGGATACGGTTAGAAATAATACACGGAAAAAGAAACGAAAGAATAAGTCTGATGAAAGTGATTCCGACAGCAGATTAAATGTAGAGGAAACGGAGAGAGAGGAGTATAAGGTATTTGTAAAACCTGAGCATGAAGAGGATTCATTTGGTGATATGAATCCAATACAGCTAACAAAAACTCTAAATAAGGAAATTAGCGTAATAAAGAGTGCTAAAATACTAAGAAATGGATCATTGCTGATTTTAGTAAACGTCTCAGTAGAAGATGTGAAAGGAAATATAAAAAATGCAAATGTGCGTGAAGTAAGACTTCTGAAAATAAACAGGAATGGAAGTACAACTGATAGTCTTTCAATTATGATCACTTTTGATGAGGAGAAACTCCAGAATAAGGTCTATATTGGATATATGTGTTACGATGTGAGGCTATATATATACCCCCACCACTTAGATGTTTTAAATGTCAGAGATTTGGACATGTGGCGGCGGTGTGGAAGGGAAAACAGAGATGTGGTAAGTGTAGTGGTGAGCATGAGTATGGCAAATGTGTAGAGGGTGCAAAGTTGAAGTGCTGTAATTGTGGAGGGGAACATAGTTCAGCTGATTGGGCTCATCAGCAACAACGATGAGACTACCTATAGGGAGGAGATCCAGCACCTGGCCACATGGTGCGCTGATAATAACCTGCTCCTCAACACCACCAAAACGAAGGAGCTCATCGTGGACTTCAGGAAAGAGTCAAGAGGCACACACGACACCATCCACATCAATGGAATGGCTGTTGAGCGTGTCTCCAGTTTCAAGTTCCTGGGGATCCACATCTCGGCGGACATGTCGTGGACAACCAACACCTCCAGCCTGGTCAAGAAGGCTCACCAGCGCCTTTTCTTCCTGAGGACACTGAGGAAGAATCAGCTCTCCTCGGCTATCCTGGTGAACTTCTACCGCTGCGCAATAGAAAGCATCCTGACCAACTGTGTCGCAGTATGGTATGGGAGCTGCTCTGTTGCGGAGCGCAAGGCACTGCAGCGGGTGGTGAAAACTACCCAGCGCATCACAGGGACTCCACTACCTGCCATCGAGCACATCCAGAGGAAACGCTGTCTGCATCAAGCTCGCAGCATCCTTAAGGACTCCTCTCACCCAGCCCACAGACTGTTTTCTCTCCTGCCCTCCGGCAGGTGTTTCAGGATCCTCCGGACCAGGACCAGCAGACTAAAGAACAGTTTTTTCCCCAGAGCTGTCTCTTTACTGAACTCGAACCCCCGTTGATTCACTCCCTCATATACTGCTAACTCTCCTCTCCTACCTCACATCTGCCTTATTTGCACTACTGGAATGTTAATTTGCACTACCGACTGTTTATTACAGTAACAACTGTTTACTTATGCATCTTGCACTGCCATATCTTAATTGGATTATGCTCATTTGCACTGCCGACTGTTATTTACAGTACCAACTGTTTACATTTGCATTTTGCACCGTACTTCTGTCACATGTCTGTCCTGTCTTGTGGAGCACATGTGGTGTGTTGTTGTTTTGGGCTGTGCTCAGGTCTTTGTCTGATCCCTCCCCCTTGTTATCTAATTAGTGTTTGATTTCTTCCACCTGTTCCCTCCTGATTTCTTCCCCTTTATATAGTTCCCTTGTGTTCTCAGTCCTTGTGCTTACGTTGTAATGTCTGGTCTACGTCTCCCTTCCCTGTGATCCGCTCCCTGATTTTTTGGTATGTTGTTTGTTCCAATTATGTTATGTTTTCCCCCTTGTGGGTTTTTTGGTTTGTGTTTATGTTTATTTTTATAATAAATTCATCTTGTTCCCTGCATTTGAGTCCTCACCTCAGTTTCCTTCAGACGCACGTGACAGAACGTAAGCACCATGCAGAGGACTCAGCAGGAAATGGTCCCACCACGTATGAACATTTTGGAGTGCTTTGCGTGGTGGGCTCGTCTCACTGAGGAGGCCAATAGGCTCCCTGTTCCGGTGGATCGTGTTCCGGTAGCCCCAGTTCCGGTGGATCCGAGGCCAGTGGTACATAAACGGAGGAGGAGGAGAAAGGTTCCCTCCATGCCAGGTTGGGTGGTCCCTGTTCCGGTGGTCCGTATTCCGGTGGACCGTGTTCCGGTGATCCCTGTTCCGGTGGTCCCTGAACCGGTGGTGCCAGTTCCAGTGCCTGAGCCGGTGGTGCCAGTTCCAGTGCCTGAGCCGGTGGTGCCTGTTCCTGAGCCTGAGCCGGTGGTGTCTGTTTCTGAGCCGGTGGTGTCTGTTCCTGTTCCTGAGCCGGTGGTGTCTGTTCCAGAGCCGGAGCCAGTGTCGTCTGTTCCAGAGCCGGAGCCAGTGTCGTCTGTTCCAGAGCCGGAGCCAGTGTCGTCTGTTCCAGAGATGGAGCCAGTGTCGTCTGTTCCAGAGCCGGAGCCAGTGTCGTCTGTTCCTGAGCCGGAGCCAGTGTCTGTTCCTGAGCCGGAGCCAGTGTCTGTTCCTGAGCCGGAGCCAGTGTCTGTTCCTGAGCCGGAGCCAGTGTCTGTTCCTGAGCCGGAGCCAGTGTCTGTTCCTGAGCCGGAGCCAGTGTCGGTTCCTGAGTCTGTGCCTATGCTTGTGTCTATTTCTGTGTCTGTTTCTGAGCCGGTGGTGTCTGTTCCTGAGCCGGAGCCAGAGGCGTCTGTTCCTGAGCCCTCAGTGACCGCGACACTGGCCATTATGGCCACAGCCATGTGGTGTGTGTGGGCTACGCACACACTTGGACCGGTGGTGTCTGCTCCTGGGCCGGTGGTGTCTGTTCCTGAACCGGTGGTGCCAGTTCCAGTGCCTGAGCCGGTGGTGCCTGTTTCTGAGCCGGTGATGTCTGTTTCTGAGCCGGTGGTGTCTGTTCCAGTGCCTGAGCCGGTGGTGTCTGTTCCTGAGCCGGAGGCGTCTGTTCCTGAGCCCTCAGTGACCGCAAACCACTGGCCATTATGGCCACAGCCATGTGGTGTTTGTGGGCTACGCACACACTTGGACCGGTGGTGTTTGTTCCTGAGCCGGAGCCAGTGTCTGTTCCTGAGCCGGAGCTGGAGCCAGTGTCTGTTCCTGAGCCGGAGCCAGTGTCTGTTCCTGAGCCGGAGCCAGTGTCTGTTCCTGAGCCGGAGCCAGTGTCTGTTCCTGAGCCGGAGCCAGTGTCTGTTCCTGAGCCGGAGCCAGTGCCTGTTCCTGAGCCGGAGCCAGTGTCGGTTCCTGAGTCTGTGCCTATGCTTGTGTCTATTTCTGTGTCTGTTTCTGAGCCGGTGGTGTCTGTTCCTGAGCCGGAGGCGTCTGTTCCTGAGCCCTCAGTGACCGCGACACTGGCCATTATGGCCACAGCCATGTGGTGTGTGTGGGCTACGCACACACTTGGACCGGTGGTGTCTGCTCCTGGGCCGGTGGTGTCTGTTCCTGAACCGGTGGTGCCAGTTCCAGTGCCTGAGCCGGTGGTGCCTGTTTCTGAGCCGGTGATGTCTGTTTCTGAGCCGGTGGTGTCTGTTCCAGTGCCTGAGCCGGTGGTGTCTGTTCCAGTGCCTGAGCCGGTGGTGTCTGTTCCAGTGCCTGAGCCGGTGGTGTCTGTTCCTGAGCCGGAGCCGGAGGCGTCTGTTCCTGAGCCCTCAGTGACCGCGACACTGGCCATTATGGCCACAGCCATGTGGTGTGTGTGGGCTACGCACACACTTGGACCGGTGGTGTCTGTTCCTGGGCCGGTGGTGTCTGTTCCTGAACCGGTGGTGCCAGTTCCTGAGCCGGTGGTGCCAGTTCCAGTGCCCGAGCCGGTGGTGCCTGTTCCTGAGCCTGAGCCGGTGGTGCCTGTTCCTGAGCCTGAGCCGGTGGTGTCTGTTCCAGTGCCTGAGCCGGTGGTGTCTGTTCCAGTGCCTGAGCCGGTGGTGTCTGTTCCAGTGCCTGAGCCGCCTGATTTCCGCGGGCCGCCCTGGCCGCCTGAACTCCGCGGGCCGCCCTGGCCGCCTGAACTCCGCGGGCCGCCCTGGCTGCCTGAACTCCGCGGGCCGCCCTGGCCGCCTGAACTTTTTGTTTCCCCCTTCCCTTCCCTTCCTGGTCTGTTTCCCCCTTCCCTTCCTGGTCTGTTTCCCCCTTCCCTTCCTGGTCTGCCCCTCCAGTCCCGCCCTGGTCTGCCCCTCCAGTCCCCCCCTGGTCTGTCCCGCCCTGGTCTGCCCCTCCTGTCCCGCCCTGGTCTGCCCCTCCCGTCCCGCCCTGGTCTGCCCCTCCCGTCCCGCCCTGGTCTGCCCCTCCCGTCCCGCTCTGGTCGGTCCCTTCAGTCAAGCCCTGGTCTGTCCTTCCCACCCGCCCTGATCTGTTCCTTCCTGGTTTGTCCTCCTGGTCCCGCCCTGTTCTTGTGGAGCGTCTGGTAGCCGCTCCTTAAGGAGGGGGTAATGTCACATGTCTGTCCTGTCTTGTGGAGCACATGTGGTGTGTTGTTGTTTTGGGCTGTGCTCAGGTCTTTGTCTGATCCCTCCCCCTTGTTATCTAATTAGTGTTTGATTTCTTCCACCTGTTCCCTCCTGATTTCTTCCCCTTTATATAGTTCCCTTGTGTTCTCAGTCCTTGTGCTTACGTTGTAATGTCTGGTCTACGTCTCCCTTCCCTGTGATCCGCTCCCTGATTTTTTGGTATGTTGTTTGTTCCAATTATGTTATGTTTTCCCCCTTGTGGGTTTTTTGGTTTGTGTTTATGTTTATTTTTATAATAAATTCATCTTGTTCCCTGCATTTGAGTCCTCACCTCAGTTTCCTTCAGACGCACGTGACAACTTCTAACTGTAAAATGCAACCACTCTCCACTGTACTTTTACACTTTTTTTTCGGATAGCTTCTGTCCATACTTTATTGCACTACCTTAATCCACTGCTATTCCTCATCTTAGCCTAACATATTATTGTATACCTCTATCTGTAAAATTCTGTTTATAGTAATATCCATCTGTATATTATATTCATAGTACATATTCACCTGTAAATTCTGTTTATAGTAATAGCCATCTGTATATTATATTCATAGTACATATTCACCTGTAAATTCTGTTTATAGTAATAGCCATCTGTATATTATATTCATAGTACATATTCACCTGTAAATTCTGTTTATAGTAATAGCCATCTGTATATTATATTCATAGTACATATTCACCTGTAAATTCTGTTTATAGTAACAGCCATCTGTATATTATATTCATAGTACATATTCACCTGTAAATTCTGTTTATAGTAATATCCATCTGTATATTATATTCATAGTACATATTCACCTGTAAATTCTGTTTATAGTAATAGCCATCTGTATATTATATTCATAGTACATATTCACCTGTCAATTATGTTTATAGTAATAGCCATCTGTATATTATATTCATAGTACATATTCACCTGTCAATTATGTGTATAGTAATAGCCATCTGTATATTATATTCATAGTACATATTCACCTGTCAATTCTGTTTATAGTAATAGCCATCTGTATATTATATTCATAGTACATATTCACCTGTAAATTCTGTTTATAGTAACAGCCATCTGTATATAATATTCATAGTACATATTCACCTGTCAATTCTGTTTATAGTAATAGCCATCTGTATATTATATTCATAGTACATATTCACCTGTAAATTCTGTTTATAGTAACAGCCATCTGTATATTATATTCATAGTACATATTCACCTGTAAATTCAGTTCTGTTTATAGTAACAACCATCTCTCTATATATATTTATATTCAGTACATATCCATGTCCTGCACTTGTTCATCCATTGTATATCCTGCACTTGCTGCTTTTGCACTTCTGGTTAGACCTAAACTGCATTTCGTTGCCTTGTACCTGTACTTGTGTAATGACAATAAAGTTGAATCTAATCTAATCTAATGTTGGTGTGGAAGGAAATGAGAAGGTGGATACTCTGGCTAAACAATCTCTAAGAATAAAGCAAGTAGATTATCAGGTCCCATTAAGTAAAACGGAAGCTAAAGTACTCATAAGAACATATGCACAATCAGTATGGCAGGTATATTGGGATGATAATAAAAACGGTAGACATTTATACAATATACAAAAACAAGTTGGTGCTGGGAGGAAGGAGAGCAGGAATCGAAGAGAAGGAAGGATCATAACTCGGCTGAGAATAGGCCATACTGGACTTAACAGTACACTATATTAAATTGGAAAACATTCAACTGGGGGATGTATACATTGTAGCCAACAAGAAACAGTTGAGCATGTATTAATCCATTGCAGGAAATATAACACTGAGAGATGTCACCTTATTCAATCATTGAAGAAAGTAAAACATTTTGTCCTTACTTTATCAGGTCTATTAATGGAATCAGCTAAGGTGTATGATGAAATTATTAAATTTATGAAAGAAAGTAAATTATATAAAAGAATATAGTGTTTTGTTTATTTATTTTTTCTGTTTTATTTCCAGTTTGTTTATTTGTTTTGCTTATTTTTTATGTTTATTTATATTTGTATAAAAGCAAATAACTAGATCCATATTCCATTCCAGTTGGTGGCGGTAATGCACCAATAAGCTAGGTTGCCAACCGCCAATAACCACCAAAGAAGAAGAAGAAGATGTTTAAGAATACGCGGCCCCTTTAAGAAAAATGACGCGCACTGAGCATGCGCAGAAGAGAGAAGCGAGGGACTGCAAGAGTGCTGAGACTAGTTGAAGCTGAAAGCGACGCTGTTAACGATCGTGAATGAAGGACAAAAGTGGAATATTTTCTCCGGATGCCTTATATTTCCAGTCTGCAGGTGAGAGATGTTTCTCAGATTACAGAGTTTAACATTAATCAGCTCCAGAGTTTACATGTTTAAGGAGGTTTAATGTAATGTATGCGTAGTGTGTCCTGGTTTATTATTAGAGTGTAACAATATGTGTGTTGACACCAATAAAATGTGCTTAATGTGCCACTTTACAGAAGATCTCAGACATCAGCATAATGAATGAGGTGAAAACAGGGAACTTTAGGAGACAAAGAGGCTTTTCAGCAGCTCAGCTAAACATGATGGTCCTGTTGTTTCTCTCAGACTTTGGACAAGAGTTGAACAAACCTTGTTTTAAATGCAATTAATATCTAACTTGTATCAAAATACTCCATATTCTTGACAGAAAACATGTTCACTTCATTTAAAGGTCCTGTTCTTCGTGATCCCACTGTTCAAACTTTAGTTAGTGTGTAATGTTGCTGTTAGAGCATAAATAATACCTGTAAAATTATAAAGCTCAAAGTTCAATGCCAAGTGAGATATTTTATTTAACAGAAGTTCCCTTTCAAAGCCTACAGCGAACGGCTGGCTTGGACTACATCCTGGTACTTCCTTCATTAATTACGTCAGTAGAACAGACTAACCTCCGCCCACAAGAATACGCGGAAAAAGGGGGCGTGGTCTTGTTGCTGTCCCACGTGGAGAAGAGGACGTGTCGCGTGGAGAAAAGGAAGTGCTGCGTTTCAGTGTGTTTGTCGCCATGTCGTCGAGACACTGTTATTTTCATTCCGGAGTCAAATCACCTTTGTTTGGCTTTCCCAGGGACGCTATACTTAGAGATCATTGAGCGCATATATCTCCCGTTAAGAGGCGTGACCTTTCCACGTGCGCTAAGCTGCTGTCGAATCACAACACAGGAACCGGGCCACGTTCGCTAAGCTGCTGTCCAATCACAACACGGGAACCGCTGGCACAATCAGAACTCGTTACGTATTTCTGAAGGAGGGACTTCATAGAACAAGGAACTCATCAGCCGTTTTTAGGACAGTGAAAACAGCGGTGTACAGATAAGTACATTGTGTTAAAAATACTGTTTTTTTTTACACGCGAAACATGAACACATGTTATATTGCACACTGTAAACACAATCAAAGCTTCAAAAAGACACGAAGAACGAGACCTTTAAATGTAATTAACCCTTTAAGCCCTGAAGGTCTTTTTTTTGTCTTAGGTGTTTTTTTTGTCTTTAAAGAAAAAAACTTTAAAGACTCATCTCTCCAAAACTATAGTAAGGAGAGTCAAATGGTAGGTATCATTTGTTAGCGAACATTTCGTATTTTTAGAAAATATAAATGGTATTATATTTGGACAATATATTGCTGAGAAACTGCTGATAAAAGGCAATTTTTTAATATATATTTTTAATAATTTTACAAATATTTCTTATTTAACATTCAATAACTCAGGAAGGAAATAGGGCAGCAGAAATTTTTTGGGTAACATTCCCTTATATTTAGTCTGCATCTGGATCAAATTTTGTGTCGTTATATTTTGTGGAATTATAAACGTTTCTTCCTTTCGTTTGTTTATTTAAAAACTTTGTTTACTTAAAAACAAAGGTTTTTGCTGCGAATTTAGTCTCACAATTCATGCGTCCCCCATCACCTCCTGCACCCCCTCTCCTCCCCCCTCCTGTCATCCAACCCGAGCTTAAGGTCTGTGTGGAGGACGTGAGCCGTGTCTGCCAAAAAAAGAAGACTAGGAAATCTTCAGGCCCAGACGGCATCTCATCTGCCTGTTTGAAAGCCTGCGCTGACCAACTGGCATCACTGAACCCTTGCTGGATCCTCTTCAATTTGCCTACAGAGCAAAAAGGTCTGTGGATGATGCAGTCAACATGGGGCTGCATTATATCCTGCAACATCTCGACAGACCTGGGACTTATGCAAGGATCTTATTCGTGGACTTCAGTTCGGCCTTCAATACCATCATGCCTGATCTTCTCTCAGCTAAACTGACCCAGCTCTCCATGCCATCCTCAATCTGTCAGTGGATCTCCAGCTTCCTGACAGACCGGCAGCAGCTCGTGAGACTGGGGAAACTCACATCCAGGACTCTCACTACCAGCACTGGCGCCCCCCAGGGGTGTGTTCTCTCCCCACTGCTCTTCTCCTTGTACACCAATGACTGCACTTCTAAAGACCCCTCTGTGAAGCTACTGAAATTTGCAGACGACACCACTGTCATCTGCCTCATCCAAAACGGTGGACTGGAGGTTGAACAGCTGGCTGTCTGGTTATAACTAGTTATAACCATGGGCGTCTGAAGCAAAAAAAATGTGGGTGGGTCCTCAGAATTTTTTTACTGGAGTAGATGCCAATTACATTAAGTACAAATATGCCGCTTTGCTTGCTAAACGTACAGTTCGGAAAGACAAAATTACGGAAATCGCCATATAATCGAGAGCAGCAGTAGTGTAGGGGTAAGACACACGGCGTCTAGTTTTGACACAAATCGACCCGCGGTTCGAGTCCACCTTTCGGCGAGTTCAATCTTCTCCCTTTTCCCATCACATATCAGATCGGAAAGGCATTTATTTTCAATAAAAATTAAGAAAATATTAGAAAAGTGGAAATAAAGCGTCTAACATGTGTTTAATAGTAAGTGTTTATCGATTAGGGGTAGGTAAACAGACATGTGCTGAATGTTAGAGACGATAAAAGTGAGGGGGTCCAATATCTTTGATCGTAAAAAGTGGGTGGGTCTTTTCCCACCCACATACAATGGTTCCGACGCCCATGGTTATAACTAGTTATAACAGTTATAACAACCTTGAGCTCAACACGCTCAAAACGGTGGAGATGATAGTGGACTTCAGGAGGAACAGCCCAGCTCTCCCCCCACTCACCATCATGAACAGCACTGTGGAAGCAGTGGAGTCATTCAGGTTCCTGGGCACTACCATCTCTCAGGACCTGAAGTGGGACAATCACATGGACTCCATTGTGAAAAAGGCCCAGCAGAGACTGTACTTCCTTCGTCAGCTGAGGAAGCTCAACCTCCCACAGGAGCTGCTGATTCAGTTCTACTCGGCTGTCATTGAGTCTGTCTTATGCACTTCCATCACTGTCTGGTTTGGTTCAGCTACCAAATCTGACATCAAGAGACTACAACGCACAATTCGGACTGCGGAGAGGATTATTGGTGCTCCCCTGCCAACCCTCCAGGACCTGTACTCTTCCAGAGTGAGGAAGAGAGCAGGGAAAATCATCACAGACTCCGCTCACCCTGGACACCTCCTGTTTGAACTGTTACCATCAGGACGGCGACTCTGATCACTGGCCACTAGAACATCTAGGAACAGGAACAGTTTCTTCCCACAGGCCATTTCCCTCTTGAACAGTTAAATACCCCCCCAAAATGCAATACTCTGACTGCACTCAATCTTTTAAACTCAGGAGATTATTTATATATTCATACTACTCAAATACTGTAAATATGTTCATAATCTGTAAATGTTTATTCTGACTAAACGTAACTGTGACCTTATATTTTTTATACTATTTTTCATATTTTTATTCTTAGAATTTGTATTACTATGTTCTTGTTGTGTTTGTATTGAATATGTGCACTGGAAGCTTCAGCACCAAGAAAAATTCCTTGTGTGTGCAAGCACAATTGGCAATAAAGCTCTTTCAGGAGAAAACATGAAGACGAAGATATTTGAGAAGGTGTCTATCCAGCTCGTGTTTCATCTCGCGTAGAGCAGTATATGACACATCTTTGAGGGGAAATTAACTTTTTTTTAAACTAATATTTAATTTTCTTATATTCTTTAGGTTACCATTATTTACTGATAATTTTTTTAATGTTTTACAGGCTGTGGTGTGTTGTTTCACTGACGGAAGTGCTGAAATAAACATGCATGCTTATGAAATGGATGTTTGAGCCTCGTTTATTATTTCAAAATGTAGGCTATATCTGGCATAGACTACAGTATTTAAAATAGCATATATGCATTAGTTATATTCTCAATTTAATTTACAGAGCAATCCCTGCAAAGTTTTGTTTAACTATAGAGGAGGATGTAGTGCTCACAACAAGACTATATTTGTTGTTCAGATATTCCTCTGTAAAATACAAAAGTATCAGCTGAATGCAAAGTGACCCACGTTTGGTTTTTGACCACTGAAAATGTGAACAATTGACCAATTTACTCATGAAACCACATTAAGATCTCCATATCTCTGGCATTTTACCATATGGGGCCTTTAAAATTAAGAAACCAAAAGAAATGCTTGATAAGAACCAGAATATAAGAGGATTTTAGGATATCATTAATACTTCTTGAGTTACAGGCATGAAGACTTGGGGCCAAAAACATAATGTGTTTTTTCCCATTTTAAATGGTAACTGTTGGTATATATAATACAACAATTTGGCTAAATCTCAGATAAAAAAAAGTAATATTCACCGCCCTGTAAAAAAAACCTGTGCATTACTCAGTAAATATACAGCTATGACATTTAATATTTTGGCTTTCATCAGTATTTATGTTTGTCTTAAAAAAAATTATGAACAAAATAAAAATGTTGAGCCAGGCTTGGTCAACTCTGGTAATTCAGTATAAATTCAGTAACTTCTCTTTGATTTTTCCAGGTCTGGTCCTGTGGGCGTCAGTATCTCACAGTGATCACAGTTCACACCTGCTGTGAAGCCCCTCCCACAACAATTCACCAATAAATACTGGGAATATTCACATCATCCTACAAGAGAAGGACAAACTCCAGGTGTAGCAGCTGAAATCTGTGTGACTGTTAAAGATGGAGTTTATTAAAGAGGAGATTGAAGACATGGGTTATCCAGATCCATCCAGAATAAAACATGAAGATACTGAGGAACAAATAGGTTGGTGTCCATTCTTGATTCTTTATTATTGACTGCTTTAGTAGCTGTGAAATAATAATCAGTATATGGATGATAAATGATAGAGAGATGCATCTAAATGTTAATATTTGATCAGTTTTAACCGTAATCAATGACAGAACTGACCTTTGCACATCAAATATACTTTAACACTTTACAATAAGGTCTCATTTGTTAACATTAGTTATAGAGATGCACCGATTGCAATTTTCTTGGTCAATTCCGATTTTTTTGTTAGTGAGATCGACCGATACTTTTTTTTTTGTGAACTCATGAAGCAGCACGACGCATGCGCGAGAATATGATGCAGAACCGGCATTCGGGAATCCATGAAATGCACACTTTAGTCCCATTTTGAGCACTACGCCGAGACCTAAAGCACGATCAATGTAGAATTCAACAGCTTAGATACGGCGCGTCTTCCTCTGCTCGTTGTAAACAAATCTCCTCGCTTCTGGGTCACGTGTCCGAACGCCGGTTCTGCGTCATATTCTCGCGCATGCGTCGTGGTGCTTCGTGAGTTCACGGCAGAGGCCAACAAGGAAGACAAGAACTTGTAGAATAAAGTCGTTATTTTGATTTTTTTTTCACACAAAAACTATTGTCGTCGCTTGGTAAAATTATTGTAGAGCCACTGTAGTGAGATGGACTTTGTAACAACGTTTTTAGTGCCTTTTATGGGTCTTGTGAGTGTAAATGTACTGAATGTCAATGGAGGCCTTTCTCAGCATCAGCTTTCAACAAAAATATCTTCATTTGTGTTCCGAAGATGAACGAATGTCTTACGGGTGTCGAACGACATGAGGGTGAGTAATTAATGACAGAATTTTCATTTTTGGGTGATCTAACCCTTTAAGGAGGAGCTGGGGAGGAGGTGGGTTGCAAAGCAGTGGAAGCAGCCAAGCAGGCAGACTGAACTGAAGCTGCGCTTAAGTAAGGCGCTCTGTTTGAGAGATCGGATCAGCTGATATGGGTGGGGTTGGAATTTTTCCAATCAGCTGATAGCGGGGCTTGACTACATGGCCTGCCTGGACTAACACAGAATGCTTGATTTAATAAAATTCCAGCTGTTCATTGTTGGTTCACGTTACTTAACAAATGTTAATAAATACAACTTTTGTAAATGTTGAAAGTAACATGAACTTAGATTAATAAATGCTGTTCATTTTAACTAATGAAACCTTATTGTAAAGTTTTACTGATACTTTATACTCACACAGTCTTGTTTTCTGCTCAGTGTTTATAATTTTCACATTTAACCTCATTGAACTGATTCTGACTACTTTATATGTTTATTTTAGATCAGATGGAAGTGAAGGAGCAACGACACAAACTAAATAATGTAAAGAAACTCTGTGACTTCAAAACTCAAAAAACAAAAGCCAAAAAGCTGCACACCTGCACTCAGTGTGGAAAGAGTTTCAGACAAAAAGGAAACCTTGACACACACATGAGAATTCACACTGGAGAGAAACCGTATACATGCACTCAGTGTGGAAAGAGTTTTACTCGAGCATCAGGTCTCTGGAATCATCTGCTCCGTCACTCTGGTGAAAAACCATTCAACTGTGATCAGTGTGGTAAAGATTTTATTTCATCATCAAGTCTAAAACTACACCTGATAGTTCATTCAGAAGAGAGACCTCATGTGTGTTCTCTCTGTGGAAAGAGTTTTCCGCGGCTTAACAGTTTTAGAGATCACCAGAAAACACATGATGGAGTGAGAGATCATGTGTGTTTGGACTGTGGGATGAGCTTTACTAGAGCCGACTGTCTGAATCGGCACCAAAGAACTCATACTGGAGAAAAACCTTTTAAGTGCTCATATTGTGACAAGAGTTTCACTCAGTCTGGACACCTGAAACTACATGAGCGACTTCATACTGGAGAGAAGCCGTACCACTGTACTCAGTGTGAGAAGAGTTTCAGTGATTTAACAGGTTTAAAAAATCATCTTCGTGTTCACTCTGGAGAAAAACCATTTAACTGTGATCAGTGTGGCAAAGATTTTAAATTTGCATCAAATCTAAAACAACACCTGATAGTTCATTCAGATGAGAAGCCTCATTTGTGTTCTCTCTGTGGAAAGAGTTTTTCATGGCTGAACAGTTTTAAACTGCACCAGAAAACACACGATGGAGTGAAAGATCATGTGTGCTGTGACTGTGGGAAGAGCTTTACTGCATCTAGTCAGCTGAAACGGCACCAAAGAATTCACACTGGAGAGAAACCGTATACATGCACTCAGTGTGGAAAGAGTTTTTCTCGCCCATCAGGTCTCAGTGATCATCTGCTCCGTCACTCTGGAGAAAAACCATTTAACTGTGATCAGTGTGGTAAAGATTTTAAATCGCCATCATGTCTGAAAAAACACCTGGTAGTTCATTCAGATGAGAAGCCTCATGTGTGTTCTCTCTGTGGAAAGAGTTTTTCATGGCTGAACAGGTTAAAACGGCACCAGAAAACACATGATGGAGTGAGAGATCATGTGTGTTTGTGACTGTGGGATGAGCTTTACTACATCTAGTCTTCTGAAACGGCACCAAAGAACTCATACTGGAGAAAAACCTTTCAAGTGTTCATATTTTCTATATATTGTAGTCATTATGTTGACAACTTGTAATAAATACTTCAATGAGCTCACGGTTTCTGGCTTAAATGAATACATTGTTAGCTAACTGCGTGGTTTGTATATTTATATTGCTGAAATGCATAACTTGGACACAGTCTCCTCTGATAACAGATCACTCTAAATTGTAATGTAGACAAATGCAGTTTCTGTAAAGCTGCAATGAAACGATATGTATTGTGAAAAGCGCTGTACAAATAAATATGAATAGAATTGTGACAAGTTTTTCCACTCAACAGTCAACAACTCTCACAGTGTAAATAAAGTCAGATTGGATTGTATCTAAATAGTTCTTTCTAGATTTAGATATATTAATGCCATTTAATTGTGTACTAAATTGTCTTTTGATACATGCAGTTATGAGAAATAAAACAGAAACAACATCTTGTCTTGATTGATGTATTTAATGAACACTAATCATCACAGCTGTTCGTCATCTAGGTTATCATCATGTGTGTATTAGTTCCTCACATCACTCATCATTCTTTCTTTATACTGTAATAAATATGTTTGTGATGTACATTATTATTGTCAACCAGATGTTCTCTGGACATTTTTGCTTTGTCATGTGTTGGCCACATTAGGTTCACATTCAGATTCGCCAGTGATTTCAGGATCAGGAACATTCAGGATCTTTGCCAAAACTGGCCCAGATATATTTTAAGATAACTGGGCCACATTTGCTGCAACACCCTTGAGCCACATTTGGTTTGTACACCAGATTAGCCAAATGAAATGTACAGGTGCTGGTCATATAATTAGAATATCATCCAAAAAGTGAAACTTGTATATTATATTCATTCAGTACACACAGACTGATATATTTTAAATGTTTATTTCTTTTAATTTTGATGATTATAACAGACAACTAAGGAAAATCTCAAATTCAGTATCTCATAAAATTAGAATATTACTTAAGACCAATACAAAGAAAGGATTTTTAGAAATCTTGACCAACTGAAAAGTATGAGCATGTACAGCACTCAATACTTAATTGGGGCTCCTTTTGCCTGAATTACTGTAGCAATGCGGCGTGGCATGGAGTAGATCAGTCTGTGGCACTGCTCAGGTGTTATGAGAGACCAGGTTGCTCTGATAGTGGCCTTCAGCTCTTCTGCATTGTTGGGTCTGGCATATCGCATCTTCCTCTTCACAATACCCCATAGATTTTATATGGGGTTAAGGTCGAGCGAGTTTGCTGGCCAATTAAGAACAGGGATACCATGGTCCTTAAACCAGGTACTGGTTGCTTTGGCACTGTGTGCAGGTGCCAAGTCCTGTTGGAAAATGAAATCTGCATCCCCATAAAGTTGGTCAGCAGCAGGAAGCATGAAGTGCTCTAAAACCTTCTGGTATATGGCTGCGTTGACCTTGGAACTCAGAAAACACAGTGGACCAACACCAGCGGATGACATGGCACCCCAAACCATCACTGACTGTGGAAACTTTACACTGGACCTCAAGCAATGTGGATTGTGTGTCTCTCCTCTCTTCCTCCAGACTCTGGGACCCTGATTTCCAAAGGAAATGCAAAATTTACTTTCATCAGAGAACATAACTTTGGACCACTTTTTTTCCTTTTTGTCTTTAGCACAGGCGAGGCACTTCTGACGCTGTCTGTTGTTCAAGAGTGGCTTGACACAAGGAATGCGACAGCTGAAACCCATGTCTTGCATATGTCTGTGTGTAGTGGTTCTTGAATCACTGACTCCAGCTCCAGTCCACTCTTTGTGAATCTCCCCCACATTTTTGAATGGGTTTTGTTTCACAATCCTCTCCAGGGTGCGGTTATCCCTATTGCTTATACACTTTTTTTCTACCACATCTTTTCCTTCCCTTCGCCTCTATATTAATGTGCTTGGACACAGAGCTCTGTGAACAGCCAGCCTCTTTTGCAATGACCTTTTGTGTCTTGCCCTACTTGCAAGATGTCAATTTTAGTCTTTTGGACAACTGTTAAGTCAGCAGTCTTCCCCATGATTGTGTAGCCTACAGAACTAGACTGAGAGACCATTAAAGGCCTTTGCAGGTGTTTTGAGTTAATTAGCTGATTAGAGTGTGGCACCAGGTGTCTTCAATATTGAACCTTTTCACAATATTCTAATTTTCTGAGATACTGAATTTGGGATTTTCCTTAGTTGTCTGTTATAATCATCAAAATTAAAAGAAATAAACTGTGTGTAATGAATGAATATAATATACAAGTTTCACTTTTTGAATGGAATTAGTGAAATAAATCAACTTTTTGATGATATTCTAATTACATGACCAGCACCTGTATTATTTACAATGTGTTTTTGCAGCGGTGAACAATGTAGCCAATCACAGACATACTGTTGATCTCTTGCACACAATGGCCAATCAGAATCCACCCAATGCTCAAAACGCCAGAGTTTTTATGCAGCAGGCTCGTGAAAGTGTAGACACGATGTAAGTAAGAGATTTATTGAGCATTGTTGGCAGCTTCATTGATTATAACAGAACTTTGTGAGATGAACTGACAAAGCAATAGCGTTTTAGTGATTGTAAAGGGAGACATCTTTTATCACAGATGAACACATCATTAATTAATTTATTCATTTTGAAGCCTAAATGCAGTCGCCAGAAGTAAAAAGCTAAAGGTAAGCTATAAACGGACTACACCACGGTCGCTCGACTTCAAAGTCACCATCATTAAGCTTCTGACAACGCTTTTTTTTTTATCTCAAAACATTTTCCCGGAACATTTGAGTTAGACTAGTTTATAAGAGCACAATTATGAGCATAATGAGGCTGTAAAAGCGGACTGAGCTTACCTTTTCTTACCTTACATCTCCCTGACAGCCTCTGTAGTCCCGTTAAGCCACTTAGCAAAAACCTTTTTCAAGATACTTAACAGTTTAAAAAAATCACGATGGGGTAATACTGACGTATTTTACGTCATAGAATAAAATGTGAAAGTGTCTTTGAGCACTGGCATAGACAGGAATCACAATGTAGGTGGGCCCAGAGAAAATTCAGTGGGCCTAGCCCAGACATCCCAACCTGAAAAAAGTCATTTCAGGGAGGTATCCCGAAGACCACATCGCACGTGCACAGTCTGTGTCTCGCATGTGTGCTCTTGCTCGCTCGCTCTAGATTGCGGGAGAATTTAACTAATTTGCGGGCATCAGGGAGCCGCTATCAATATGCGGGAGACTCCCGGAACTTCCAGGAGACTTGGGATGTCTGCTAGCCTAAAATGCATCTGTTATAAAAAATGGATCAACACAACATCTGATTGAATACACTACTGTTTAATCGAAAGAGCCACACGCCTGAATGTCACTGTTAAGAAGATAATGGCAAGAACAGCATTAGCACGGTGCGCGGCCACACCACACACACGCGTGCGCACCTGACAGACGCAACACTATCATCAAATCAGCATGACAGTAGTGGAAAGCACAGTAACGTTAGTGGATAGTATGTAAGAATGATACTTGTCATAGTTTGGCTCAGCGGCCACATAAACCACATGAAATAAAGAAACAGTGACTAGGCAACTACATAGTAGATAAATGCAGATTGCTTACTTTTGGTGATTATAAAAGAAGACGACGGGGCTTAGAGTTGAACACTGCAATTATTTCATTATAGTCCAACGATTCAGTCAATTCTCGTTCAAAGGAGAGCAGGGACAAAGAGTTCAGTCTGTGTGTCAACATTGCTGCTCGGATACCAGTTTTAATCCGATTTACAGTTGAAAACAATCGTTCGACAGTACAGCTTGTTATGGGTATTGTGATGAGAGCTCGTAGGAGACGGTTCATTCTTGGAGAGATGTCGTGCGGGCATGCATGGAGCACCTCCACAAGTGTTGGAAATGCGCTGCCATTTGACACTTTTCTTTCCATCTGCTGAACAAACACCTCATGTTCAGAATCCTTAACAGCGATGTTAAAGTGTGCACCGGCAGGCTGTAATAAAGTATTTTCGCCGAAGGTGTTCGACTGAGGCAAGCAAGCAGCGGCAGCTCTCATTAACCCGTACGTGTCATCCTTAAAACGGGTGTTCAGTTCCATGATCTGTTTGTCTAGTATGTCATTCCACAATTGTTTCAGGTCAGAGTTGTCCTTGACAGGTGATGCTTTGCCCACTGTAGAGTCTATCAGCGTATCGCCCAACTTAGCTGGCAACTTCCTCTTTCGCGCCCCAGTGACGTCCCAATTCACAATGTCATGCCTTTTCATCAAATCATCAGTCAGTGTCATTACTTTATCGAGGTCGCGTTCTTCATTTCTGAATGAAGTGTAGCTCTCTTTAAGCCCTTCGAAGTTTTGTCTTCCCTGAGCTTTCAGAAAATTCAGCAAGAGTCTCCAATATAGGACCCAAAAGTGTCAGCACTTTACTTACTGCAGTTGACCACGAGCTCCATCTGATGTCACATCACCTCTCTAGCTCTAAATTCTGTTGCTGGATTTCCATAAATCTAGGAATGTTGATGACACCCCGTCATGAAACTATGCAAGTTGTTAATGACATCAAAAAATGTTGATATGCTAGGAGACACGTTTGATGCTGTGCACAGGACGAGGTTAAGGCGGTGGGAATTACAATGCACATATACTGCGTGAGGAAAGGTTCTCTTTAAATTCACATGTACCCCTCCTTTATTGTCGGACATAACCGATGCCCCATCGAACCCAATTCCAACGCACAAAGCTGGATCCAGCTGCAACGGCTCCAATACTTCTAGGATCTTTGCTGATAGAGCACTTGAACTCATGTCTCTACAAACTCCACAGCCCTTTCCTTCAACAGCCTTTTATGTATGCATCGGATACACACTGCCACAAGTTCTTTTTTTGACAAGTCTTTACATTCGTCTGCCAAAATTGCATAGTATGTGTCAGTCTCGTCCTGCAAATCCACCTTTATTTTGCGGATAATTAATGATGCTGCGATTTCCAGTATTTAATTTTGGATATCGGCTAGTGAGTTTCGCGTTTCAAGGCAATTCGTCCAGTCGCCTTTTTATTTCGGGGTCGTAGCTGGAGAGCAGCTTTAAGAATTCTAAGAAGTTGCCTTTGTTCAGTACCTCTTCATTTTCAGTCTCATGATGTCCACGAAAGGGAATGTCTTGTTTTGCACAGAATAAAATAAGGTCTATTACAAATTTAATGTGTTCTCTATTCCCTTCCACAAACGATGAGACAGCATCTTGGAAAGGGAAATATGGTTAATTATATTTCCCCGTCCTGGTTTATGGCTTTGACTGTATCCTTCAGACCTGCCCAGCACTGTAGCATGTGCCCTGCCAGCACAACACTGTGTTTAACACAACACTGGGAGAGATGTATTTTTCCCGTTCTCGGTTGCGCGCCACAGGTTTAAAAGAGCTCTTCTGATTGGCTGAAATTCTCTGCTCTCTGAACCGCTGCCTCACAGATGCACAAATCTCTTTTGCTCCACATTTCGCGTAGTATATGGTGCAAAAGTGAGAGCGCGCGGAACTTATCATTTGAAGGCGAAAAAAACTGCGTTTGAGACTCGTAGCAGCAGATTCAAGCAGTTGTAGTGATTGGACTTGTGATTGTGTTAGAAAAATATCAAAGAAAAGAAATACATTTGTGACCAAATATTCTACAAGTGTGCAACTCTCATTGCATGGATTCACATATTAATTTACAGATGTGCAAAATTTGTCTGTGACTTCACATTTTTGATACGGGTGTGTGAATGCGTTTTGCACCATATTTACTGCAGCAACTGAAGCAAAAATATGAGCGTATGAGTTTCTTCACGTGTGATTCGTAGAACAGGATTTGTGCACCTACAGTGAAGAATGTGTGACGGTGTAACTGTTGCGTTGTGTTAGTGAGAAAAAAAGTCTACAAGTTTACAACTCCTAAAATATCTCTGTGACTTCAAATTTATTGGTACACATGTGTGGATATGATCTACAGCTACAAATTCCACTCTCACGCCTGTTCAGTTGTTTTGCACCAAAAATACATTCATAGAGATGCTTCTAGTCTCGAAAGCCAGTTTTTGTAAATCGGCTTTTGGTGGCCACTTCAGGGAAATGGCGACATGGCTTACAAAACACAGCATCTCTCGAAGTACTATACTCTAGCCATGGGAACTTTTCATACCAACGGACATTAAAACTTATAGTGCTATAGTGATGACTGGAAATGTACTGAGTTTTGGCTGTCATTCAAGTTTTGGGTCATCAATGGTGGACAAGTCGGATGGATCTGTTAGGTTCTCAGTGCTGGCCCTAGGCTTAGTCGAGTCTGAAACAATGAATGCGCTGCTATTGTAAATTATGATTAATTCATTTTCATGATTGCGCATTTGTACGCCTATTAATTAGCCTAATACATGGCTGTATGTACCTGTACACTGGCGTGGAGGAGTGGAGGTAGACGTTGGATGTTGGAGCGCTGCTGGTGATGAATTAACGTTAACACTAACAGAGCTGAGCTCCTCGAGATTGATAGCTCCTGAATATTTGAATCATCTTTCTCCAGCGTTCGTGGTCTTTTCGAGACAAACTTTAGTAAGTTGCTCTGAAGGGGGAAGGGGCAAGGGGCTGTTTGCAATCTGACTTTGAAATGTGCTTCGGGCATTTCGTCATCATTAGATTATATGGCAAACAAGAATTAAGAAATAATATGATTTATTTTTTGGGGTAAAGTATTGTGATAATTGCAACAGAATCACTCATTAGGCTGTCTTGAGATTGGCAACCGCCCACCCGTAGCTACGCGAGTGGTCTTGAGGTTTTGTTCACCACAGACCTTATTTCAGCCATTTAAACAAAATCCCATTAAAAAACCTATTGACTTCGAGACAATGGAACCGGAAGTGTTAAAATGCTAACTCGCTTCCATGTTTTGGCGTACAAAGTGATGTCATACCAGCACAACTCTCTTTCAGAAACACTCTGTGGCTACATCTGAAACCTGGAAAAGCTGCCTTCGGAGGACACATTTCAAAGTAGGAAGGCATCAAGGCACATCTTAAATCTAATGTTAGCTTCACTTCCTGAGATACCTTCATCTGATCGAATTTTGAAGGCAGCATAAATGTATCCTTCGCTGCCTTTGATATCCCACAATCCTATGCGTTCCATTCTGGGACTGTTGGGACAAGACCCACCCACTTTTTACTACCAGTGATATTGGACCCACTCCCTTTTATCATCACTAATTCAGCACATAAACACAACTAACTGATAAACACTTATTATTAAACAAGTTAGATGCTTTATTTCAACTTTTCTAATATTTTCTTCATTTTTATTGAAAATAAATGCATTTCCGGTCTGATATGCGATGGGAAAAGTGAGTGTGAGTTCGGCAAAAGGTGGATTTGAACCTCGGGTGGATTTGCGTCAAAATATTCTGCCATACGTCTCACCCCTACACTATTGCCACTGTAAATGATTCAGGGATTTCCGTACTTTTGTCTGGCCCAACCAGATTTTTAGTAAACAAGGCGATATATTTGTAGGCTACTTAATGTAAATTGCATCTACTCCAGTAACATTTTTCTGTGAGAGGACCCACCCACATTTTTTTTAACTAATGTAGTAAATAAATATTAGTTTAGTTCTCACCAAAGCTCTCTCTATTTTGCTGTAGAGCTATTTTGCTCATTAAACTGCTACACTGCTTTATAGAAGTCTGTCTGAAATAAGTTTTGTGAGGTGCCTTCATGCACAAACGCTGCCTGACAAGTCATTGTCTGATAAGGCAGCGAGGCAACAGGTCAGCTGTCTAGGTTTTCGGACGCAGCCCGTGATTTGATTCTGGAACCGGGCCTGTTTAAGAATATGCGGCCCCTTTAAGAAATAATTACGCGCACTGAGCATGCGCAGAAGAGAGAAGCGCAAGAGACAGGACGAGTGCTGCGACCAGTTGAAGCTGAAAGTGACGCTGTTTAATGATCGTAAATGAAGGACAAAAGTGGAATATTTTCTCCGGGTGCCTTATATTTCCAGTCTGCAGGTGAGAGATGTTTCTCAGATTACAGAGTTTAACATTAATCAGCTCCAGAGTTTACATGTTTAAGGACCAATGTAATGAAATGCGTTGTGTGTCCTGGTTTATTATTAGAGTGTAATAATATGTTGGCAGAGAGTTTTTCACAGACTCTGACTCTATTACACCAATAAAATGTGCTTAATGTGCCACTTTACAGAAGATCTCAGACATCAGCATAATGAATGAGGGGAAAACAGGGAACTTTAGGAGACAAAGAGGCTTTTCAGCAGCTCAGCTAAACATGATGGTCCTGTTGTTTCTCTCAGACTTTGGACAGGAGTTGAACAAACCTTGTTTTAAACGTAATTAATATCTAACTTGTATCAAAATACTCCATATTCCTGACAGAAAACATGTGTTCACTTCATTTAAATGTAATTAAAGGGTCATTCCATGTCAAATCAACCTTTACCCATTGAAAATAATTAAGAATAGAAGGATATCAAATCACTTTATTGTCACACAGCTATATACACAAGTGCAACAGCAGGTGAAATTCTTGGTGCAGTTCCGAGCAACATAGCACTCACGACATGACATGTACAACATTTAAAGGGCATATTGCAGGTTAGAGACTCCAGTGAGTCAATGTATTGAAAAATAATGTAGGAACTAGATTTTCTTTAAAATATACTTTAAAATACACTATTAAGGCTTTTGGAGTCGTTTTTGTGAGAAAATTTTACTTCCGCATCTAAAAATGCCAAAACCGGACGTGACATAACGAGAGGGAGTGCGGTGAATTTCAACGATAGGAAAACAATGGATCGCAATGACAGCTCGGACGCTGAGGACATTATAAATGTTTATTAATACTCATATGGCAGACCACAGCCATACAATTATGACACACAATTAGGGACAGACCAGGATTAGACAGAACAATGATTACAGGAGACAGATTGAGTATTTATGTGAGGAGAAACAGTGGAGAACAGCGGCAGGTGTCTCGGAGAGAGACCAGTGTTAGCTAGATGAAGCTAGCTAACGATATGATCACTGTGCTCAGATCACAACACTGTACTGATTATTATCATGTATCAGGCAATAGCAAAGCTGGTAACGTTATTGTTATCTAGTAAGTTATTGATTTACTTACCAATAACAGAAACTTATAGGCTTTGACCATCAGGAAAAGTCACACTCGTTAATATCCGTCCACACTAAACGTTATGTGATATAACGTTAGCGGTTTCTCATCACGACTGATTTGGTAACTTACAAGACTCACGCCACGGTGCACAGTTCACGTTTTCTCCGAGCTGCATCTCTGACGGATCCAGGACCGTCACATCTCCCGCTGACCGCCGAACCACAGACAGTAACGTTGTGTTATTGTGTTTATCCTTTATTCATTAATTCTGTATTATGGGTTTATTTCGTGCCGATTCACCGCTAGTGTGAGGATGTATGACGTTATGTATTTGAGTGAACTTGAATGTGCATACATGGCATGAATAAAATATCACAGAACTTTTTTTCGAAAAAGTGTGAGACTGTATTCATTTGTGTTAATGTACATACTTTGTATTCATTAATGTAAACACGACGGCAAAAGCATCGCGTGTGGATGTTTATTCATCCTTTAGGCAAGGTACACACTGGCTGCGTGACACGTGCGGCTCGAGACATGCCGAAAGCGCGTGCTAGAAATAGAACCGATGCGACACGCAAGAGTGTTGGAAGCGTTTCCAAGCAAAATAGAATAGGAAAAGCTGTTTGTCATTTTGACACGAATACATATTAATAAATGACATTTTTATGTGTGAAAGTCTCTAGGTTTTGACATAAATGCAGATATAATTGTAATTTAAAAAAATATATATAATATCGATTTTCAAATATTGCACCTGCCAATGCAGAGCAAAACATTTTGTTGCCTATTCGGCCGTCAATACTGCCGAGTGCTGACGCTGTCTTTGCTGTATCAGTAGGCTATATATTTATATAAATATTTATTTATATATTTTATGTTTAACATGAAGTATAGGCCTTCAACTACGTCACCTAGCAGCAGCAGCGCCGCGTCAGACACGCTTCGGGTGTGCAAAGCGGTGCAAAGACAGAGAAAACGCCACGCAGCTGAAACGCAACAGAAACGCCACGCTTGCAGTGTGTAGCCGGTCTACAGATAGAAAACGCCACGCTCACGTCACGCAGCCAGTGTGTAGCCGGCCTTACACGAGTATAACAATGTTTGACTCCATCACATCGCTGGGATGATAATCCTCCGGTCTAAAGCACTACACACACCACCGTGTGTTTCCAAGCAGATGCATGAAGGGAAGTCCCGTTTCTTCACCTGCACAAAACGCCCTGACAGCCTGACAATGATAAATTGGAATAGAAAAACTACCGAAAATACACAGACTCTACTGAATACCAACCTATTCTGCACTGAGCCAACGCAGAGCTCGGCGAACCACTCCCTCTCGTGACGTAATATGACGCGATGTTGAAAAAAAAGCGCTTTTTCCAAGCGGCCAACGAAATGGCCACTTTATCTACTAAATTTGTGCTCTTATGTCTTTTTAAAACATTTTAAATCCTGCACTACCTTTTCATATGGTATTTTCATACAAGGTTATAAATTAATCTAGAAAAAAATGTAACCTGCAATATGCCCTTTAAAGCAGCATCAGATTACACATCTGATGCGCCCACAATTACTCACAGCACAGTATACACTACAATAAACAATAAATAATTTACACAATGTGAGTGTAGTTCTCACAGCTTTAACCAATATACACATACTTACAATATACATATACTTTAAACAATATACACTAAACATACATTAAACAGTATAAGCTATAATAATAATATACAATGTACAGTATACATTATTATTCACAGTAGAGATCCAATTATGTACAATAGGTGCTATATGATAAATAAATGATACATAAATGTGTATATAATGTGTGTGTATCTACAGTGGGTTGTGCTGAGTGATATTCTGTCCAGTGTGTGTTATGATCCTGATGGATCAGGAGTTAAGTAGTCTAATTGCTTGTGGGAAAAAGCTGTTCTGGAGTCGGCTGGTGCGTGTTCTAATGCTGCGGTACCGTCTGCCTGATGGCAGCAGTGAGAGCAGCCCATGGTTCGGGTGGCTAGAGTCTCTGATGATCCTCTGAGCTCTCTTCACACACCGCCTGGCGTAAATGTCCTGGAGGGAGGGAAGCTCACCTCCGATGATGCAGCTGGCCGTGCGCACTACCCTTTGCAGGGCTTTGCGGCTGCGGGCGGTACTGTTGCCGTACCAGGTGGTGATGCAGCCAGTCAGCAGGCTCTCGATGGTGCTGCTGTAGAAGCGTGTGAGGATGTGGCGGTTCATTCCAAACCTCCTCAGCCGTCGCAGGAAGAAAAGGCGCTGATGAGCCTTCTTCACAACGGCCTCAGAGTGGACGGACCATGAGAGTTCCTCTGTGATGTGGACACCAACGAACTTGAAGCTGCTGACTCTCCACCGGTGCTCCATCGATGGTGATGGGGCGGTGTTCTCTCTCATTCCTCCTGAAGTCGACCACCAGCTCCTTGGTCTTGCTGACGTTGAGGGAGAGGTTGTGCTCCTGACACCACCGTGTCAGAGTGTGCACCTCCTCTCTGTAGGCAGTTTCATCATTGTCAGTGATGAGACCTACCACCGTCGTATCGTCAGCAAACTTGATGATGGTGTTGGAGCTGTGGATTGCCACACAGTCATGTGTGTACAGGGAGTACAGGAGTGGGCTGAGAACACAACCCTGAGGGGCTCCAGTGTTGAGAGTCAGTGATGAGGAGATGTTACTGCCCATTCTGACCACCTGGCGTCTGTTTGACAGGAAGTCCAGGATCCAGCTGCATAACAGGCTGTTTAAGCCTAGAGCCCGGAGTTTCCCGTCAAGTATGGAGGGCACAATGGTGTTGAATGCTGAGCTGTAGTCCACAAACAGCATTCTCACATACGTGTTCCTCTTTTCCAGGTGGGAGAGAGCAGTGTGTATAGTGGATGAAATGGCATCATCAGTGGAGCGGTTTGTGCGGTATGCAAACTGCAGTGGGTCCAGTGAGGGGGGGAGAACAGAGCAGATGTGGTTTCTGACTAGTCTCTCAAAGCATTTACTGATGATGGGGGTCAGAGCAACAGGACGCCAGTCGTTTAAGCAGGTGGTTTTTGATTGCTTAGGTACAGGAACAATAGTGGACGTTTTAAAGCATGTGGGGACCACAGACAGGGAGAGGGACAGGTTAAAAATGTCCGTGAAGACTCCAGCCAGTTGGTGCGCGCACGCTCTGATGACGCGGCCGGGAATCCCGTCTGGACCCGCAGCTTTACGGACGTTCACCCGCCGGAAGGATCGGGTTACATCCGCTAAAGATACGGAGAGTGCACTAACCTCTGTATCTTCAGCCGCGAGCTCTCTCTCCACGAGGGCGGTGTTAGTTCCCTCAAAGCGAGCATAGAAGGTGTTGAGCTCGTCCGGGAGAGAGGCAGCGGTGTTCACGGTGGAGTTTGTGTTCCCTTTATAGTCCGTGATGGTGTTAATTCCCCTCCACATGCTTCTGGAGTCGGTGGTGTTGAACTGTCCTTCAATCTTGTCCCTGTACTGGCGTTTTGCTGCTCTGATGGTTTTCCGGAGGGCATCATTTGCTTGTTTATGCTCCTCCGCATTACCGGAGTTAAAAGTGAAGGTCCGCGCATTGAGTGCCGCGCGAACATCCCCATTTAGCCACGGCTTCTGGTTAGGGTACAGCCGTATTGTTCTGGTCGGAACAACGTCATCTACGCACTTCCTGATGAAACACGTTACGCTATCAGCGTAGACCTCGATGTCGTCATCAGAGGCCGACCGGAACATCTCCCAGTCCGCGTGATCAAAACAGTCCTGTAGCATAGAATCCGATTGGTCCGACCAGCACTGGATGGTTCTGAGGGCGGGTGCTTCCTGTTTCAGTCTCTGCCTGTATGCGGGCAAAAGTAGGATGGACGCGTGATCCGATTTGCCAAATGGTGGGCGCGGGAGTGTTTTGTATCCATCCTTGAAGGGAGAGTAACAGTGGTCTAAAACACGGTTCCCTCGCGTGTTGAAGTTAACATGTTGGTGGTATTTGGGTGCGATGCGCTTGAAGTTGGCTTTGTTAAAGTCTCCGGTCACAATAAACGCAGCGTCAGGATGCGCGGTTTCCTGCTCACTCACTGTCCTATACAGTTCCTTTAGTGCCCGGTCTGTGTCGGCTTGCGGGGGAATATACACAGCTGTGATGATGACCGCGGTGAATTCCCTCGGTAGCCAGAATGGTCGGCACAGAAGCATGAGAAATTCCAGATCAGGAGAACAGAAAGACTTGATAGAATGAACGTTCCTCTGATCACACCAGGATCGGTTGATCATAAAACATACACCCCCACCTTTGCTTTTCCCGGAGAGATCTTTTTCTCTGTCCATTCGATGCACGGAGAACCCCGCGGTTTCGATGGCCGAATCTGGAATCTCAGCGGACATCCAAGTTTCTGTGAGGCAGATAATGCAGCAGTCCCTCGTCTCTCGTTGGAAAGAGATCCGCGCTCTCAGCTCGCAGAGTTTATTGTCCAGAGACTGAACATTAGCCAGTAAAATACTGGGAAGCGGGGGTCGGTTTGCGCGGCGTCTTACTCTGATGAGTACGCCGGCTCTCTTCCCTCTTCTCCGGCTGCGTTTGCGCGGTCGGGCCGTCCAGACAAAAGGATCCGCTGCTGTGTTTGTAAGCAGCGTGTCGTCACTGAAGAATTTAAAGTCTGGTTTTCGGTGTGCGATTGCTGAACCAATGTCCAAAAGTGTCTGTCTGTCGTACGTAGTAAGGCAGACAACATCCAAGACGAAAAACACAAAAACTATAAACAGAACAAACAAAAAACTACAATGTTTCAGCGGAGCTCGCGACGTAGCAGCCATCCTCGGCGCCATCTTGACTCAACAAGATATCAAGATATCTTTAATGCTTTTTGAGTGACAGGCTCAAAACTTTGGAAAAAATAATATTTATGGCACTCAGACAGGTATATTCTATGAAATTGTGTTGATAGAAAAAAACGAGACCCATTTCAACACTATTGTTTAGATATTCCTCTTTAAAAGAGCTGTATGCAAAGTGATCCACGTTTGGTTTTTGACCACTGAAAATGTGAACAATTGACCAATTTGCTCATGAAACCACATTAAGATCTCCATATCTCTGGCATTTTACCATATGTAGCCACTAGCCAGTGTTTCCCCTACCATTGTTTTGGGGCGGGAAACGCTTATTATTAAAATAATTATTTGCCTGTCATGTTGAGTATCATCGTAAACATAGTCGGTTATGTCGTTAACGTAAACTTGAAATTTGCCAGTTACCGCTAAGCATTTATGGTCATTTTCACAAGTTTCATGGCCCACAGAATATCTAAACATGCAATATATCAAAAGAAAGAACATACCCTCTGATTTATTCAAGCTTCATACATATTTTTTTTTTAATCAACACTTGTTGCAAGTTTCATGAAAAAGCAACATTTTGAGCATAAAGCTGAGAAAATCACGTTTTTGTAAAAGACTACACCGATGATCGATGATCAAACACAGATGGAGTAGATCAAGTTCATCAACACCCCAAAGCTTCACAGTCCTAGAGCTCGTCCTGGGTTGACATTTCTATCAATAATATTAGGCAGTTTTGATTTATATGCTGTTTAATGTTGATGATCGTGTTATTTTACATATTCATCTGCTTACATATGATATCGCATGTTGCTGCTTCTTCGGCTGTGTTTTGATCATATATAATTTTATGCAGACTATGCAGTGATATTTTACATTTGATTACTTTTTTTGTACCTGACAATCTAGTTTAGACCTACATGAAAATATTTTTTTTATTTTACTGTTTATTTCATTTGTATATGTTTGTTCTGCTGTATTTATTTGCACTTTTGCTCATTATTTGATTATTTGTTCTTATTTTAAGACTGTCTTTAACAATAAAATATAGTTTGGATAATAGTTTTAGTTTAGTCATAACCTTATTTATTAAGGTTACATGGCTCAAAAACAACAAAAACAATACTAGGCCTATTTTATTTTATTTAGTAGTTTTTTTGTGGTGGGGCCAGTGAAAATTTTGGCAGGGCAAGAAAAAATTTGAACCCCTGGAAAAATGTCTTATTCATTGAGCCCTGAAATATATTTAAAAAGAAACGGATTTGCGAGCTCCATGTAGTAACTTTAGCGGTAAAAATGTTTAAGAATGTAAAGAACAAGGCCAGATTGTCTGGGTGAGGAATAAAGACTGTCTGAAAAAATAAAAGAGATTAACATCTGAATCCACTCATACAATTATCACTCTCATCTGAGACAACGTCCCACTGATACCCCTTTTCCACCAAAGCAGTGCTAGAGCTAGTTCGGAGCCAGAGACTAGTTTCAAATCGGTTCTTTGTGTTTCCACACGCAAAGCCCCAGCTCCGAGCCAGGAAAAGTGGTTCTTTAGTAGCACCAAAACATTGCTGGGCTAGAACAGGGCTAGAAGTAAGAACCGATTACGTCAGGCGCCGGGGGCGGGTCAACAAGACGTACACAGACTTGAGATCCGCCATTGTTGAAATAGCAGCTAATGGAGCTAACAGCTGCTGCTCGTTTGTAATCTCCGTCTATACAAATTACGGCGAACTGCATGAATGCGTTGGATTCGCTGTGTTTTCGTTGTGTTTTGATGCCGCTGTAGGATCGTAAAGCCATGTGAATCAATAGTAACGCAACGTTTGCAGTGTTGATGGAAGGCTTGTTGGCAGCGGTGCTGTGCAGAGACCGATCGCCGTATGATAACGAGTCCAGCGAGAGCATACCGTAAATCCTCTAATATAGGCCCGGGCCTTTATTTTACTCAAGCGCATCGCGGTCCAGGCCTTTATTGGAAGGAGGCCAGAATTAGAGGCAGGCCTCAATTTCTATTTGAGCAAATCAAACTACCAGTAGAATGACTAAAAATGAGATTTTGCGTCTATTTCAACCTATAAAATACTAGGTTCATTTATTGAAAACGTACAGTTACCATAACATTATGGTATGCATACAGAACATTAACAACAAATACCGGTAATTCAGGCTAAATTCCAGTGTAGAAATATGGTAAGAAAAACGTAGCAAACATAGGCTACCGGTAAACTGCATTGTAAACACTTAACCATACATGGTGATAATTAGGTTATTGATTCATAACAAAAGGCAACAGACACCTTACCGCTCCAAAGTTTAACCATTCCTGTCTCGTTTGGTTTGAAGTTATAAAAAAAAATCCTCCAATTCTGTTTAATCCTCGTCCTCCACAGTTTCCTCCTCCTTTTCATCTCTCCCTGTAAACTCCTCATCACTCCGCGCCAGCCTCTACAACAAGTTAATTATTGTACAGCTCCTCTTCGTCCTCCTCATGTTCCACTGACCGCTGCGCGTCTGTTCTCATCCTCGCGCCGTAAACGTTAGCCTACCGGACCCGGTGACTGAAGTCTCACGTGCTAGTCATGAGTGAGGTGATCAGACATCCCAACCTGAAAAAAGTCATTTCAGGGAGGTATCTCTCCTAAAATTATGTAGATCACTTTTACTATTTACATAAGCTGCTTATACTATTTATGTAAACTGCTTTTATTTATATTTCATTGCAACTTTAAACAGGTCTAAGGAGTTTGTTGTTTTCATGTAGCCTTGGCAACTAGCCGACCTGAAAAATATGCACATGAAATGAAACTTGTTTAACTCAACCATAACATGTTAGTTACAAACTGTAGAGCGTGCAAGATTGTCATTATGTTTATACTTTATATTTTCGTTTTTTGGGGCACTCTCCCTCTGCCATGGCGCTCCAGTTTCTAAATACACTGAACTGATTAATTCGGTTCGGGAGAAGAGATAAAAGCCCGCCCACACTGACAATTGATTGGTTGACTTACCGAAACAAGCCAATCAGGACGCTCTCCGTCTTACATGCGCTTCATTAGGTGCACACTAGCACACACACGTAAGGTTTCTCGCTCTCTCTCCCTCTCTGCCGTGCGCGCGTGCACAGTTTGTGTCTCGCATGCGCGCTCTTGCTCTCTCGCTCTAGATTGCGGGAGAATTTTACTAATTTGCGGGCATCAGGGAGCCGCTATAAATATGCGGGAGACTTGGGATGTCTGGGTGATTGACATGACCAGTACCCTGTGGTACTTGCATGTTACTATCACAAGCAAGCATAATGTTGAGGCCTGCCCAGAAAAACGTTGGTTCTAATAATAGCCCCGGCCGCTATTAGAGACCGGCCTTTATTTACCTTCGGTGACAGCGAGACCGGCCAATGTTGGAGACCCGGCCGCTAATGGAATACAGGCCAATATTAGAGGATTTACGGTATGACTCCTTATTAGGGGTGGTGAAAAAAATCGATTATCGATTAATCGCGAGTATGTTATGGACGAGCATGAATCGATCATTAAATTTTCAAAAATCGATTTTTTTTATTTATCTAAACCTGACTCTACCACCGTGTGTGTGTGTGTGTGTGTGTGTTCATTAGATGAATGTAAATCTGTCGTTAATGCTGAGATGATTCTGAGGGAACACTCTAGAAATCCTCCCGCCTCGCCTCCTCTGGAGCTCAGGCACATTAGCATTAGCGCGTTAGCACGGCTCAGATTCGCGCACAAACACCGAATAAACGCCTTCAATCCGCAGATTTATGAGCGCTTCAGATGAGCGAGCGCGACACACATCGACGCGCACATTCGCGGGAATTAAGGCGATCCTGAGGACGCGATGAGCGGATCTCACACACACACACACACACACACAGCCGGACTGATGCTGGAAACACACCGCCGCTCCGCTGCACCGACCCGCGGCTCCCGCTCACGGAACCGAACGGGCCTCGACACTCCTCCGACACGAACCCGTTCTTCTTCTGTCGTTTTTTCCCCTTTTGTCTTTCTCACGTCAGGAAACGAACGAGAGGAGCTCGAGCGTTCCGCCCCCCTCACGCACGCACCGCATCCATCACTCTTGACATTTTGTCACTGTGTTCTACAGTACAGTATATAAGCTGAAGCTACAGTAAGTTGTTAAAAAATGTTCATTTTGTCTTCTTAATGATTAAATTGGACAATTTTCTTCTAGAAAGACAAGGTGTTTGGAGAAAAAACTTCTTCTTTACCTTGACATGTTTCGACTGCAACCTGCAGTCTTCCTCCACCTGAACACGTTGTCTTTCTAGAAGAAAATTGTCCAATTTCTACAGTATGTTGGTTCTGATCTACTTCCTAAAGGAAATAAGCCTTTCATTTATTTGTTATTGTTTAGTTCAACTTGATGAGTCACAACACAATGTGATGTATTCATTTCTGTGTAACTACACGACACTACACGACAAGTGCTTTGAGTTGTTGTTACTCAATAAAAGAGATAAGTAATTCAGTAGCTGACTTTTTTTTTATACTGCAATCACTTTGTAGTGTATTTTCGTTTACTGTTGTGAAATGGAAAATCAATAACCGCTAATCGAGAATCGTTAATAATCGAAAATCGACTGTAATCGAATCGGGACTTCAATAATCGTAATCGAATCGAATCGGGAAATCAGACAGATTAACCACCCCTACTCCTTATGCTTTTGATTCACTCATGCGTTTTTTAAAATATTATACGTGGATCGGTCTGTGCAGAGCCGATGCATCTCAAACAAGCCTGGTGTGTGTGTGTTTCCCGCTAGCGTTGCTGAGAAAGATGAGACGTATACAGTGACGTAAGACCTGGCTCTGTTGTGGCTCTCTAGCCTGTGGAAAAGCAAACGGTTCTTAGCAGGCTCCTCAGTTGAACCAACTATGAACTGGGACTAGCTCTGGCTCCGATCTAGCTCTAGCACTGCCTTGGTGGAAAAGGGGTATGAGTGAATCAACTGAGAATGGCCCTAATTTACATGTTCCTGAAACTTCCCCCAAACTCCTGATCCCCTCTCCTGGGAGATCACTGAAATATACCCAAAATCTATTGGATTTAATGTCAATTCTCACTATACAGTATCATATGTGTTTGGTATCGTTTGAAATGTCTCAGTGCGAATGGTACAAAAATCTCATAAGCACAGAAGTATACAATAAGTTAATAAGAGTTTTTAGAGCTTAGAGATATTTTACTCATGACGGTGAGTGTGGCTTTTGGAGCCATTTGGTATCTTCTTCCAATCCAGGCAAATGGGAACTTGATCCAATTTAAATTCCCTTTGTTTTCATGTATTTCCATTTGAAACAGTTTTCGGTCTGGTCTGAGTTATGAGGGGCGCTTACTGTAATGAGTTTGGCCCGTAACGCAGAATGTATTGACACTGCGTTGTGTAATATTCAGTCAGGTATGGATATCTTATTCTTTGCTACAGATCTATTTGATGTTATGTACGAATTATCTTTGAATTGATTATGTAATTGGCATTATACATTTATCTGACTGTTAATAAAATTGTTACATTTTGATCCTTTCTGAATTACTCTGTAATTATTAACTATCTCCAGAACGGAACGATATAATTGCAACAAAGGGTTAAAACGAAATGATTAAATGTGTGACTAACTATCAAATATAAATGACCAAACAACCCATTGGCATTTTATCCTAAATTCGACATATTAGTTTTAAATCAAGATATATTAGTTTTAAATCCATTCTACCCAGCTGGAGACACGAACGCGCAAGCGACCTTCACCGCGGTTCGCTACCGATCCTTGGAGCGAATTCAGCGGCCTTACAAATGTGTCAAAAAAAAGCATCAAAATCCGGAGAAACAACTCAAGCAAAGCCAACCGCTTTTGTGTTGTAAATAGTTGTGTGATGTATAAATAAATGTTGTTTATATATTGATTTACCAAACTTACTGCCTACTACTATCCGCGACACTAGTAGTTTCGGAAGGTCTACCACCCCCTCCTGAAAACAATCCTAGGGGAAACACTGTGGAGCCTTTAAAATAAAGATACCAAAATAAATGCTTGATAATAACTAGAATATAAGAGGATTTTAGAATATCATTAATACTTCTTGAGTTACAGGCATGCAAACCTGGGGCAAAAAACAATGTGTTTTTTACCATTTTTGAAAGTTGGCATATAATGCAACAAAGATTGTTAAAGTCGACAGATTTTACTAATAGTCCTACCAATCTCTGTTTATAAATAAAATAAAGCTGCCATCTTTTTAAAAGTAATTTTTACCCTCCTGTAATTTGGCTCAGAATCTCAGGTGAAAATTGTCATATTGACCCCCCTCTAAAGAATTGTGGATTACTAAGTAAATATACATCCATGACATTTAATATTTTGGCTTTCATTAAAATTTATGTTTGTCTTTCTTCAGAAAAAAATATTAACAAAATAAAAAAAAATGAGCCAGGTCTGGTCAACTCTGGTAATTCAGTAACTTATCTTTCATCTTTCCAGATCTGGTCCTGTGGGCGTCAGTATCTCACAGTGATCACAGTTCACACCTACAGTGAAGCCCCTCCCACAACAATTCACCAATAAATACTGGGAATATTCACATCATCCTACAAGAGAAGGACAAACTCCAGGTGTAGCAGCTGAAATCTGTGTGACATCCTACAAGAGAAGGACAAACTCCAGGTGTAGCAGCTGAAATCTGTGTGACTGTTAAAGATGGAGTTTATTAAAGAGGAGATTGAAGACATGAGTTATCCAGAACCATCCAGAATAAAACATGAAGATACTGAGGAACAAATAGGTTGGTGTCCATTCTTGATTCTTCATTATTGACTGCTTTAGTAGCTGTGAAATAATAATCAGTATATGGATGATAAATGATAGAGAAATGCATCTAAATGATCATATTTTATCAGTTTTAATCGTATTTAATCGCAGTGAATGACAGAACTGACCTTTGCACATTAAAGATACTTTAACACTTTACGATAAGTTTTCATTTGTTAACATTAGTTAATGTATTAACTAACAATCAACAATACATTACATTTAGTAATTTAGCAGACTCTTTTATCCAAAGCGACTTACAAATGAGAGCAATAGAAGCAACTAAAACAGTCAAGGGCAACAATATGCAAGTGCTGTAACAGGTCTCAGTTAATACAAAACAATACATTGATTATAATATTTATTAATCTTTGTTAATGTTAGTTAATAAAAACCCAGCTGTTCATTGTTGGTTCACATTACTTAAAGGGCATAGTGCAGATTACATTTTCCATCCATCCATCCATCCATCCATCCATCCATCCATCCATCCATCCATCCATCCATCCATCCATCCTCTTCTGCTTATCCGGGGCCAGGTCGTGGGGGCAACAGTCTAAGCAGAGACGCCCAGACTTCCCTCTCCCTAGCCACTTCCTCCAGCTCTTCCGGGGGAACCCAGAGGTGTTCCCAGGCCAGCCGGAAGACATAATCCCTCCAGCATGTCCTAGGTCTTCCCCGGGGCCTCCTCCCAGTGGGACGTGCCCGGAACACCTCCCTGGGAAGGTTTCCAGGAGGCATCCGAAATAGATGCCCGAGCCACCTCAGTTGGCTCCTCTTGATGTGGAGGAGCAACGGTTCTCCTCCCGAGTGACCGAGCTTCTCACCCTATCTCTAAGGGAGCGCCCAGCCACCCTGTGGAGTAGGGCTGTAATCTCCCAGTCGATTATTAGTCGATACGTTCTGGCTCGACCAAAATTCTGATTGGTCGATTTTTTGCCGCGTTCATTTAATCAGTTTTACCGCGCCACGTTCATTTCATCAGGTGGAGAGCACTAATTGCTAATGGGGGTGTTTTTAGAGCACCCCTGTTTCACAGGTAACAGTTTGTCTTCAGAACACCCCTCTTGTTTTCACTTCTTTTGGATTAGCCCAACCCACTGGAGAAGAGAGACAGATTGAAGAAGGCTAGTTTGCTGTATATTATTTATTTAATTGTGAGCGTTTTTTTCTGCTCTTGATCTGGCTTGTTTAATAAATATTCCTTTTTTATTAAAGTGGACTTGCCTTTTGTGTTTATGAGTAAAAGCTTTAAGTTAATAGTCTATTCGTGTCTCAGCCACGAAGCTGAGCTGATCCTATGTTCAAGCTGCACAGAGTGGCTGAAATGATAGTGTCTGTCAGTTAGTATAATACATATGACAAAAACAATTGTCTAAATTATGTTGCATATTCCTTAAAAGTTCTTGTGATGATATCACTAGTTGACAACATAGTACTATATTTTCGGAAATCATAGGCTATGATGGTGCACGTGATGCAACGCTGTCAGAGCCGACAGACTCGAGTGTCAGACTCATTTCAGTGCAAAATAATCAGCTCAAAAACGATTTAATATACTGCAAATAACCTACTAGTTTTTTATGTTTATTTATAATTTATTTAAGCAGACAACAAGGCTACCAAGTACTGCACACAGTGTGCAGCTAATTAATTTAATTTTTTTTTTTTGTCGATTTTTAGTCAAAAATTTCAGGACTTCAGTCGACCAAGATTTTCTTTGGTTGATTACTGCCCTACTGTGGAGAAAGCTAATTTCGGCCTCCTGTATCCGGGATCTTGTCTTTTCAGTTAAGACCCACAGCTCATGACCATAGGTGAGAGTAGGAACGTAGATCGACCGATAAATCGAGAGCTTCGCCTTACAGCTCAGCTCCTTCTTCACCACGACAGACCGGCACATCAACTGCATTACTGCAGAAGCTGCACAGATCCGTCTGTCAATCTCCCGTTCCATCCTTCCCTCACTCGTGAACAAGACCCCAAGATACCTGAACTCCTCCACTTGAGGCAGGAACTCTCCACCAACCTGAATTGGACAAACCTCCCTTTTCCAACTGAGAACCATGGCCTCGGATCTTGGAGGTGCTGATTCTCATCCCATCCGCTTCACACTCGGCTGTAAACCATCCCAGTGCACGCTGAAGGTCCTGATCTGAGGAGGCCAACACGACAACATCATCCACAAAAAGCAGAGATGAAATCGCGTGGTCCTCAAACCGGACACTCTCCGGCCATTGGCTGCACCTAGAGATTCTGTCCATAAAAATTATAAACAGAACCGGTGACAAAGGGCAGCCCTGCCGGAGTCCAACATGCACTGGGAACAAGTCTGACCTACTGCCAGCAATGCGGACCAAGCTCCTGCTCCGGTCGTACAGGGGCTAAACAGCCGTAAACAGGGGGCCCCGTACTCCCAGAGCACCCTCCACATGACACCACAAGGAACAGCGAATTCCTTATCCAAATCCACAAAACTCATGTGGATTGGTTGGGCAAACTCCTAAGAAACCTCCAGCACCCTGGAAAGGGTATAGAGCTGGTCCAGTATTCCACGACAGGGACAAAAACCACACTGTTCCCCTTAAATCCGAGGTTTCCTCAATCGGCCAAATTCTCCTCTCCAGTACCCTGGCATAGACTTTCCCGGGGAGACTAAGAAGTGTGAACCATTCTCCCCGGTCCCTCTTCTTGAAAAGAGGGACCACCACGCCGGTCTGCCTGTCCAGAGGCACTGTCCCCAAACGTCACGCGATGCTGCAGAGGCGTGTCAACCAAGACAGCCCCAAAACATCCACAGACTTGAGGTACTCAGGTCGGATCTCATCCACCCCCGGTGCCTTGCCACCGAGGAGCTTTTTAACTACCGCGATGACTTCAGCCCGTGTAATGGACGAGTCCACCTCCGAGCCCTCAGCCACTGCTTCCTCAATGGAAGACGTGTCGGAGGGATTGAGGAGATCCTTGAAGTATTCCTTCCACCGTCCGACAATATCCCCAGTTGAGGTCAACAGCTGCCTGTAAACAGTGTTGGTGGGGCACTGCTTCCCCCTCCTGAGGTGTTGAACGGTTTGCCAGAATCTTTTCGAGGCCAACCAATAGTCTTTCACCATGGCCTCACCGAACTCCTCCCAGGGCCGATTTTTTTTGGCGTTGAAGGCCCCACGTTGAAGGGGAGATACAATTTTCTTGTATGAAAATACCATATGAAAAGGTAATGCAGCATTTAAAATATTTTAAAAGACATGAGGGCACAAATTTATTAGATTAAGTGACCGTTTCGTTGACTGTAAAAAATGCTTTTTTTTTCCAACTTCATATTACGTCACGAGAGGGAGTCGTTTGCTGGGCTCTGCGTTGGCTCAGTGCAGAATAGGTTGGTGTTCAGTAGGAGTTAGTGTGCTTTTGGTAGTTTTCCTAATTCAGTTTATCATCAACATGGTAGATTATTGTGTCCAGCCTGTCAGGACATCAAGTCCACAAGTTTCCTAACAAATCAAAAGTTAGGAAACCTGCCTGGGTGGTGTTTTGTGCAGGTAAAGAGACGGGACTTCTCTTCTGCATCTGCTTAGAAAAACGCAGTGGTGTTCACTTTAGACCAGAGGATTATCATCCTGGTGATATGATGGAGTTCAATATTGTGATCCTCGTGTTAAGCACGATAGGAAAATCAAAACACAAAGAGGGGAGGGATGGAGGGAAGGAGGGGAGCCAAGTCAATGTCGACGGGACAGCCCTAAAGTTATTAGAAGGAACCTGGGAGGGACAGGAGGGTTGAGCCAGGGAGACTCAGGGCTGGAGTCCAAGCAGAAGGCCAAGGCAGTGCCGGAGGGACAGGCCTGGGTTGGTCCAGACAATTGGGAACCCTGGCAGACAACCAGGGTGGGAACGGAGGGATGGACCAGACGAGCTCAAGCAAGTCAGGAAACCTGGCAGACTTTTGCATATCTGTAGATGGCCAGGGCACTGCAGGGAACTTGGGTGGATCCGACAAGGCAGGCAGCAAGAGCAAAGCCATCAGGGCAGACAGAGCTGGTGTTGTGGAAAATTTCGAAGTCACATGTGTCCCCTCAGTTCAGTCAGTGAAGAAGAAAATCTCTCAGAAGTGAAGTTCTAGGTCTCAGAAGGTAAACTTTATTGCCAGAACAACAAAGTGAGATGCCAGCTGATCATCTGAATCTCTTCACTTGTAGCTCACACTTTTATACAGTTTGACCAGTGATCTCATCTGCAGGTGCTGTTCTCCCTCTCATTTCTTAGCGTCTACCAAGTACTCCAACATTTTCATCAATGTCAAACCATTCATAAGCTATCTCTTTGTAATGGTGGCCAACTGCCAACATTTTTGGATTGTCCCAAACAGTGATTTTTTGCCTCATTATTTTTTATCAAGAAGAACACATCAAAGGCCACGTGAACCAAAAGAGCAACTTATTATCAGTGCAGATGGCAGCTGCAAGCAACTTCAGATAAAATCCTATCCTTTCCCATAGGACTTTTCTGAGTCATGAAGGCCATGAGGCCTCTAATCACTTGTAAGCCAATTTATTCTACAATTGTTTTTCATAGGATAAATAAAATACTTTAACAAATGTTTTCATACATTGAACACATCAGACCACTCATTAGACCTAATTTTTAAATTAACTGTGCTCTTTACTAAAAGGACAAAAAATACATACAGTGAGGAAAATAAGTATTTGAACACCCTGCTATTTTGCAAGTTCTCCCACATAGAAATCATGGAGGGGTCTGAAATTGTCATCGTAGGTGCATGTCCACTGTGAGAGACATAATCTAAAAAAAAAAATCCAGAAATCACAATGTATGATTTTTTAACTATTTATTTGTATGATACAGCTGCAAATAAGTATTTGAACACCTGAGAAAATCAATGTTTATATTTGGTACAGTAGCCTTTGTTTGCAATTACAGAGGTCAAACGTTTCCTGTAGTTTTTCAGCAGGTTTGCACACACTGCAGGAGGGATTTTGGCCCACTCCTCCACACAGATCTTCTCTAGATCAGTCAGGTTTCTGAGCTGAGAAAACACGGAGTTTGAGCTCCCTCCAAAGATTCTCTATTGGGTTTAGGTCTGGAGACTGGCTAGGCCACGCCAGAACCTTGATATGCTTCTTACAGAGCCACTCCTTGGTTATCCTGGCTGTGTGCTTTGGGTCATTGTCATGTTGGAAGACCCAGCCTCGACCCATCTTCAATGCTCTAACTGAGGGAAGGAGGTTGTTCCCCAAAATCTCGCAATACATGGCCCCGGTCATCCTCTCCTTAATACAGTGCAGTCGTCCTGTCCCATGTGCAGAAAAACACCCCCAAAGCATGATGCTACCACCCCCATGCTTCACAGTAGGGATGGTGTTCTTGGGATGGTAATCATCATTCTTCTTCCTCCAAACACGTTTAGTGGAATTATGACCAAAAAGTTCTATTTTGGTCTCATCTGACCACATGACTTTCTCCCATGACTCCTCTGGATCATCCAAATGGTCATTGGCAAACTTAAGACGGGCCTTGACATGTGCTGGTTTAAGCAGGGGAACCTTCCGTGCCATGCATGATTTCAAACCATGACGTCTTAGTGTATTACCAATAGTAACCTTGGAAACAGTGGTCCCAGCTCTTTTCAGGTCATTGACCAGCTCCTCCCATGTAGTTCTGGGCTGATTTCTCACTTTTCTTGTCATTGAGACCCCACGAGGTGAGATCTTGCATGGAGCCCCAGTCCGAGGGATATTGACAGTCATGTTTAGCTTCTTCCATTTTCTAATGATTGCTCCAACAGTGGACCTTTTTTCACCAAGCTGCTTGGCAATTTCCCCGTAGCCCTTTCCAGCCTTGTGGAGGTGTACAATTTTGTCTCTAGTGTCTTTGGACAGCTCTTTGGTCTTGGCCATGTTAGTAGTTGGATTCTTACTGATTGTATGGGGTGGACAGGTGTCTTTATGCAGCAAACAACCTCAAACAGGTGCATCTAATTTAGGATAGTAAATGGAGTGGAGGTGGACATTTTAAAGGCAGACTAACAGATCTTTGAGGGTCAGAATTCTAGCTGATAGACAGGTGTTCAAATACTTATTTGCAGCTGTATCATACAAATAAATAGTTAAAAAATCATATATTGTGATTTCTGGATTTTTTTTTAGATTATGTCTCTCACAGTGGACATGCACCTACGATGACAATTTCAGACCCCTCCATGATTTCCAAGTGGGAGAACTCGCAAAATAGCAGGGTGTTCAAATACTTATTTTCCTCACTGTATATTGACCTTTGAAAATCTCCAACACTGGCTGGTCAGACTTGGGCAATACAGGGACTAGAGTAAGGCAGGGGAACCCCCCCCCCCCCCTCTTTGGCTGAGAGAATGGGCAGCTCTGAGGTGGCTTCCTTGGCCAAGGCTGACTCTGGGGACTTCGGGGCTTGAGCCGATGAAGCCAAGAGAGATGTGTGTGTGGCCCAGACACACAGAAGAGTCAAAGGCATTGCAGGACAGAGTGGATTCAACAAAGCAGGTTGCTCGGTGATGGGCTGCTCGGTGATGGCTGCTGGGTTGCTGACTGATCCCGAGTCCTGTTCTTATTCCAGACACACAGGACAGCCAAAACATAAAACCCAAACACAGCCTTCTTGGCCATGGTAGGACTGACAGGGAAAGTGCAGGGAAAGTGTGGCTGTAACAGGGAGAGTGGGCAGCTCAGCCATGACCTCTGTGGCATTGACAGAGGAAGTGGGCAGCTCTGGGACCACCAGGCTTGAGATCACCGCAGTCAGGTCCTCCTGGACCACTGGACCTGGCACTACTGAAGTCAGGTCCTCCTGGACCACCGGACTTGGGACCACCAAAGTCGGGTCCTCCTGGACCACTGGACCTGGGATCACTGAAGTCAGGTCCTCCTGGACCACCAAATCTGGGACCACCAAAGTCGGGTCCTGCACTTGGGAGCTTAGGAGTCGGGTCCTTGAAAACCACTGGAATATGGTTTCGGTCATCCACTACAGCCAGGAAGTAAAGGCAAAGTCTTTGATGTTGCAACCTTCTTGTTGAAGAGAGACATACTGTTGGATAGTTGGATCATCTGGTCTTTCACTGAGACCCAGTTGGAGGGAGATGGGAAAAGAAAGATGCCCAGAGTCTGCTGAGTCCTCTTGTGGCGAGTTCATACTGTCAGGGTTTGGAGTGAGGGATGAGGCGAGGACTCAAATGCGGATCAAATGGGCTGAAAGAAACAAGAAAGGCAGCAAAAACTGCAAGCAAGACTTTTCAGGAACAAGACTAGGCAGGGTCAGGACACATACTTTACTCTTTAGCTTTTTCTGATTATTAAGTTATGGATTAGTAATGGTTTTCTTGATTTTCTTACCATTTATGTAGTTAATTAATATGACCCAGTACTTAAATATAAAATTACACTGTAACAATGACACCATAAAATAAAGTGTATCCAATACAAAAATCCAATACAAAAATAATATGAAAAATTATTATTTCATGTTAACTAATGGAAACTTATTGTAAAGTGTTTAAGATATGTTATACTCACAGAGACTGTCTTGTTTTCTGCTAAGTGTTTTTAATTTGGACATTTAACCTCATTTAACTGATTCTGACTGCTTAATACATTTGTTTTAGATCAGTTGGAAGTGAAGGAGCAACGACACAAACTAAATGATGTAAAGAAACTCTGTGACTTCAAAACTCAAGAAACAAAAGCCAAAATTCTGCACACCTGCTCTCAGTGTGGAAAGAGTTTCACACAAAAACAAAACCTTAACAGACACATGAGAGTTCACACTGGAGAGAAACCATATACATGCTCTCAGTGTGGAAAGAGTTTCCAAAATAAAGGAACACTTAACACACACATGAGAGCTCATACTGGAGAGAAACCGTATACATGCACTCAGTGTGGAAAGAGTTTTTCTCAAGCATCATGCCTCCGTGTTCATCTCCTCCGTCACTCTGGGAAAAAATCATTTAACTGTGATCAGTGTGGTAAAGATTTTATTTTGTCATCAGACCTAAAAGACCACCTGAAAGTTCATTCAGATGAGAAGCCTCATGTGTGTTCTGTCTGTGGAAAGAGTTTTTCACGACTGAAGAATTTTAAACTGCACCAGAAAACACATGATGAAGTGAGAGATCATGTGTGCTTGGACTGTGGGAAGAGCTTTACTACACCTAGTCATCTGAAAGATCACTACAGAACTCATACTGGAGAAAAACCTTTCAAGTGCTCATATTGTGACAAGAGTTACACTCGGTTGGGACGCCTGAAATCACATGAGCGAGTTCATACTGGAGAGAAGCCGTACCACTGTACTCAATGTGAGAAGAGTTTCAGAGAATCATCAGGTTTAAAAAATCATCTATTTATTCACACTGGAGAGAAGCCGTATACATGCACTCAGTGTGGAAAGAGTTTTTCTCAATCTTCAGATCTCAAGTATCATCTGCGCATTCACACTGGAGAAAAACCATTCAAGTGCGATCAGTGTGGGAAAGGTTTTAATTCATCATCAAATCTAATACAACACCTACATGTTCATTCAGATGAGAAGCCTCACTTGTGTTCTTTCTGTGGAAAGAGTTTTTCAAGGTTGGACAGTTTTAAACTGCACCAGAAAATACATACAGGTGTGAGAGATCATGTGTGTTGTGACTGTGGGAAGAGCTTTACTGCATCCTGTGAACTGAAACGGCACCAAAGAGTTCACACTGGAGAGAAACCGTATACATGCACTCATTGTGGAAAGCGTTTTTCTCGCCCATCAGGTCTCAGTGTTCATCTGCTCCGTCACTCTGGGAAAAAAACATTTACCTGTGTTCAGTGTGGTAAAGATTTTATTTCATCATCACATCTAAAAGAACACCTAATAGTTCATTCAGATGAGAGACCTCATGTGTGTTCTCTCTGTGGAAAGAGTTTTTCACGGCTGAAGAATTTTAAACGGCACCAGAAAACACATGATGTAGTGAGAGATCATGTGTGTTTGGACTGTGGGAAGAGCTTTATTACAGCTGACAAACTGAAACAGCACCAAAGAATTCATACTGGAGAAAAACCTTTTAAGTGCTCATATTGTGACAAGAGTTTCACTCGGTTGGCACGCCTGAAATCACATGAGAGACTTCATACTGGAGAGAAGCCGTAATACTGGGTGCCAATAAGCGCATATCTGGCACTAGATTTTTGTGTGTAAAGGATGTCACAGCCCCCCTAAAATGTTATTGCCGCCCCCACTAGTTCCCCCACACTATTGGATCAGAAAACGGTCAATCTGACAATTCCTATATACCATTGGATCAGAGTACTATCAATTACTGTCAAAAAAGTTTGTGTTTGGACCGCTCAACACCATTAGATCAAAGAGCTTGGTCAATGCTTTGGCAAGGTAAGGCTTTTTTAACCATACAATAAAGCTAAATTCAAACTAAAGGCCAATTTAAAAAAAATCTGTATTTTGTTAGGGCAGTCCTTGTGGCAGTCGAGAAATCACACCCTGAATAGGCATATAGCATTTGTGCATGGTTGAGGCAAAATATAATTGCACACTTACTTGTGATTTCATGATTTCAATGCATTGTTAGAAGAATTAGTGTGTTTTGTAATTGTCCCATAAAACTTTAACGGGCAATTTAAAAATGGTATAATACAATGTGCTAATTCACAACATCAATACATCATGTATTAAATCACTTTGTCGAATTTACTCGTCTTTACCATGGTGTTGAATGCTGAATTGATTCATTCAGTTCTAATAGTGCGTAATGCGAGCAGTGTTGTACACTCCGAGGGCATAGCGCCGCGTTATTGAAAGGGGAAGTTCAAGCATCAATGAGTAACAAACACTGCACTGAATCAGTATTTATTTGTATTACTTTTATGTGAATTGTAATAATAACATGTAATAATTATGTAGTTACAGTGGGGAGAACAAGTATTTGATACACTGTCGATTTTGTAGGTTTGCCCACTTACAGAGCATGTAGAAGTCTGAAAAAAATCAAAAATTTCAAAAATCCAGAAAATCACATTGTATGATTTTTAAGTAATTCATTTGCATTTTATTGCATGACATTAGTATTTGATACATCAGAAAAGCAGAACTTAATATTTGGTACAGAAATTTTCTGAAATTCTTTGTTTGCAATTACAGATATCATACGTTTCCTGTAGTTCTTGACCAGGTTTGCACACACTGCAGCAGGGATTTTGGCCCACTCCTCCATACAGACCTTCTCCAGATCCTTCAGGTTTCGGGGCTGTCGCTGGGCAATACGGACTTTCAGCTCCCTCCAAAGATTTTCTATTGGGTTCAAGTCTGGAGACTAGCTAGGCCACTCCAGGACCTTGAGATGCTTCTTACAGATGGTCATTGGCAAACTTCAGACGAGCCTGGACATTAGTGATGTATCGTTCATGAACGATTCGTTCATTTTGAATGAATCCTTAATATGACTCGGGAACGACGAGTCGTCTCAGAGAGCGATTCGTTCATTTTGTATTGACCCGCGCATGCGCATTGCGCAACATCTCATGCGTAGGCTACTACAGGAATCAGAAATGATTAGTTCATCTCTCGAGTCGTTCGTTCATCAAGTCCCAGCCCCATATTAGGGCATGGATATGCAGTCTGTACTGGCGGAAACAGAAAAGATTAGTTCATCTCGAGTCTTTGAGTCGTTCGTTCAAGTCCCCATAGGCTGAATGCAGAAACAGAAACGATTAGTTCATCTCTCGAGTCAGTCTTCGGGTCCTAGTCTCATTCTTTTGTCATGTGACATGACAGTATTGGATACAGAAATTAGTTAATAATTCACATATAACTTTTTTTTGATGCGTGATGCGTTTCTGGCCTCAAATTGTAACTTTTTTATTTCTTACACTTTATATATTTGTGAATATCTGTCAAGATGGTTCTTTTCTATAACATAGAATTATATTATTAAAGAGTTGGTTAATGCTTTAAACTTTATCCATATGATGGGGAAATCACTTTGATAAAGCAAAGATTGAGACTTGTTTACAGTGGGTTCTAATCTTCAGTAAATAGCAAAGCCATATCATAATAATAATGGAAATATATTGACTAGACTATTTGGGATCAGCTGTAATTTTATTTTTCTAATGATATACTGTTAGGCTATGATTTGTGTTTTTATTGAATAAAAAAACAGGAACAAAATAGAACTGTAGTGTTATGTATTTTGGATTCATGCATAATTTTGAGTTACTATGTTTTTTAGTCCATAATAAATCACCTAAAAAGTGTTTTTTAAGTTTTTTAACTGAAAAGTCACATGTCTAAGTATATCACAATATAAACTTCAATATGCAGTTATTTTATAAAGAAACCTTTGCATTTGTAAACTAGCTTATTACAACACTATACACACTCTTGAATGGTTTTTTATTGTTTATGGCTCATTGTAACAAAGCTTTAGAGCAAATTTGATAACTATCCAAAAATAAATTAAATCAAATTAAATACAAACAAATTAAAATTGAAAGGACACTATAAAGCCACAGTGTATAATAACCATAAATAAACTTAAATCACAGCACAAAGCCTAAAAAAATATTGCACAACAAGCTGGGCTTTTCAAATAAATAAAAAATAAATAATCTTATAACACAATGTGGCTATATTGTTAGGGCTTGCTTTAAGGCATGTTTGCATTAAAAAAAACAAGCTCCCGGACCTTGGATGGGCTGAGCCTGTTTCTTCTGTCTGAGATAATCTGCCCAGTCTTAGAAAAAACTCTTTCAGATGGCACAGATGTGGCCACAATGCAAAGTCTAGCCATCATGACCTCAGAAAGGCTTTTGTACACAGGTGAACATCTCCTCCACCATGTCAGAGGGTCTGACGTGCGGGGTAAGAGTGGCCCCGCAAGGTAGGCCCGCATCTCCACCATAGCATCTGACGTAGTTGAAGTCGTAGCAGAAGGCCTCAAGTTTGCTACCCTCTCATCAAAGTCTTCCCAAAACATGGCCCTTGAACTGGAAGTTGCACCAGCATCTGGAGGATTCTCCTCTTCACTTTGAGTTGGGTTAGGGTTAATAGCTGCTGCAGCTGCTGTAACCCTCTTCACTGTCTCATCTGCTGCCTGGTGGTTGACATAGGCTTGCTTTTTGCCAAGCAAATTGCATCAGCAAGCTTCTCAATGAGCTCCACTTTGCCAAACCTTCTAGTCATTTCTGACATCAGGGTGTCCACTAGTTTTTTTAACAGGCGCAAAGCTGGAGGGATTCCTTTGATACCGGGCAACAATCTTCTGAAGACCTTGTGTCATTAAAATTATTTTGGAGGCAGTCACAAACATGTACAATTGTTTACATACTGTACATATAACAAAGCCAATATAACACAATGAAAACATGCATTATAAAGAGATATAGAGTTTAAAATGTGGTTTTTGATAAAAAATTAAAAAATACTTACTTTTCTGCACTCACTTCAGTGGTGACCTCTTCAAATGGATGAATAATATCCACGATTTCTCTGGCAATTTCCCATTCCTCTGGCGACAAGGTCGGCATAGATGCATTAGTGAGAGCCAGGTTAGAGATGATCGGCTCTTTGATTTCAATAAATCTTTTCAACATGTAAAATGTTGAATTCCACCTTGTGGCCACATCCTGTTTTAAGCGCAGCTGCTCTTGACCCATCTGTTTTTGTGTGGCCTTCAGCTTATCTGAAGCAACTGTGCTTCTATGGAAGAGCTCAACGGTTGTCTTCACCTTTTGTAATACAGCTTGGACCTCCTTCAGTGCAGCTCTCACAATAAGGTTCAGCAAATGTGCAAAACAAGGTATGTGATCCCAGTGAAGGTGGTCTCTCAGGGCTGAAACAATGTTGCTGGCATTGTCTGTGACACAAGCAACAATTTTGTCACCCACACTCCATTCATTTGCAACCCTGCTAAGCACACTTGCCAGGTGAGCAGCAGTGTGTCTGTCTGTCTGTCAAGACAAAACAGTCCAGGAGATAGGAGGTCATCATAAAATCCTCAATGGCAAGTCACAGCCATGTAACTTGTGGTAGTCACAGAGGTCCAGCAGTCTGTTGTGAGACATAAAGCAGATGCACTCTTGATTTTGTCCTTTATGTCAGCTCTTAACTTGTCGTAGAGCTTAGGCATTACAGTTTTTGATAGTGTTTTTCTGCTAGGTAGGCTGTATGATGGGTCCACAAGATGTGAATATACCTTAAAGCCCTTATCCTCCACTATAGAAAACGGCTGAAAGTCACAAGCAATCATTTTGACCAGAGCCTCATCTAGTTTGCTTTGTCTTAACAGATCCATTGGTCGTGTTATGAAACTGCCCATGGAGGTTTTCTGTTGTGGCCTCCTTAGCCTAACTGCTCCTTGAATGGTGGTGGGTGCTGCTGGTATACTGGATGCCGTAGATGTAGTCCACGTGTCAGCCAAAGTAGTGGAATATCCTGAAGAAGTGCTGGTGGTGGAAACGGCTCTAGGTGCTGCAGGGCCACCATCTTCACTCTCTGTTCTAACTTGTGGTAACAGCAAAGTTGGATGTGAGGTTTTAAGGTGTCTCCTCAGATTTGAAGTATTTCCTCCTTTAGTTGAAAAAACTTTCTTGCATGTGTTGCATTTTGCTTCAGTGGCTGAAGTTGCCACAAAATAAATTCAAATGTCACTCCTTTTTCTAGTGCTCATTCTCCTGATTAAAATCTGTCTGACTATCTTCTCTGCTCCTCACCTTGTGCAAAACAACAGGGGGATTGGTGTGAAAGGGTCACTGTCCCCTTGGTGACAGCCTTGAGTGACAGTTGCACTTCAACTGAACCATTGGCTAGACCCGTGTTTGACCCAAACACACATTAGATTTGTATGAAGATCATTGTTTGTGTTTGTACTTTGTGTAGTTTTACTTTGTGTTTGTGGGTTCAGTTTATTAAGTACAATGTATATTTAAAATAATTTAAATAATAATTAAAAAAAACACCACAGAGGCACAAGAAACATTTAACAATAAAAATAGACTGACAGGAACAAGATGTCACTTTTTTATTTTTCAGATGTTTGTTGCAGATATCTTTTGATAATTGTATGATAATTCCTAAACAAAATAATATACAGTCAATAATATGACTAATGTTGTATATGTTGCGAGACACTGAACCCGGGAAGCGGTCACGTGACAAAAGAACGAGACTAGGACCCGAAGACTGACTCGAGAGATGAACTAATCATTTTTGTTTCTGCATTCAACCTATGGGGACTTGAACGAACGACTCAAAGACTCAAGATGAACTAATCTTTTCTGTTTCCGGTGACTGTCTGCAGCCTTGCCTATGGAGCTGGGACTTGATGAACGAATGACTCAAACCCGAGACTCGAGAGATGAACTAATCAAATCTGTTTCCGGACGCATATGTATTACACGGCTGTCACAGCCAGATCAGAGCATCAGACATGATGACGGAACTAACGGCTCGAACCTGAAGACAGACACGAGAGGTTAACGATTTGAAAAAAAAGAAGAGGAACGATTTGGATCGGGAGGTGAGGTGCCTGAATCAAGCTAAGCAATTAATTAATAATTTCTTTCTCAAAGTTTGGCCATAGCTGCATTAGCTTATAGTTCATTTTTTATTCCAAAAGTAGGCTACTAAATGTGTTGAAAAATGAAAAATGTAACATTTTAATTAGATTCTGCTGAAATGAACGAAATGACTTGAAAAAAGAATAGTTAATTTTGCTGAACGAGATTCAAAGATCCGAGTCAGTAAAATGATCCGAACTTCCCACTACTACTGGACATGCGCTGGCTTGAGCATGGGGACCTTGCGTGCGCTGCAGGATTTTAATCCATGACGGCGTTGTGTGTTACTAATGGTTTTCTTTGAGACTGTGGTCCCAGCTCTCTTCAGGTCATTGACCAGGTCATGCAGTGTAGTTCTGGGCTGATCTCTCACCTTCCTCATGATCATTGATGCCCAACAAAGTGAGTTCTTGCATGGTGCCCCAGACCAAGGGAGATTAACTGTCATCTTGAACTTCTCCCATTTTCTAATAATTGCGCCAACAGTTGTTGCCTTCTAACCAAGCTGCTTGCCTATTGTCCTGTAGCCCATCCCAGCCATGTGCAGGTCTACAATTTTATCCCTGATGTCCTTACACAGCTCTCTGGTCTTGGCCATTGTGGAGAGGTTGGAGTCTGTTTGATTGAGTGTGTGGACAGGTGTCTTTTATACAGGTAACAAGTTCAAACAGGTGCAGTTAATACAGGTAATGAGTGGAGAACAGGAGGGCTTCTTAAAGAAAAACTAACAGGTCTGTGAGAGCTGGAATTCTTACTGGTTGGTAGGTGATCAAATACTTATGTCATGCAATAATATGCAAATTAATTACTTAAAAATAATGGGATTTTTTTGTTTTAGATTCCGTCTCTCACAGTTGAAGTGTACCTATTATACAAATTACAGACCTCTACATGCTTTGTAAGTGGGCAAACCTGCAAAATCGGCAGTGTACCAAATACTTGTTCTCCCCACTGTATGTCTGAGAAAAATTTTTTAGCAGTTAGGGATTGCACATATGTACAGTGAGGAAAATAAGTATTTGAACACCCTGCTATTTTGCAAGTTTTCCCACTTGGAAATTATGGAGGGGTCTGAAATTGTCATCGTAGGTGCATGTCCACTGTGAGAGACATAATCTAAAATCCAGATATCACAATATATGATTTTTTAACTATTTATTTATATGATACAGCTGCAAATAAGTAATAATTAATTAATTAATTAATTAACCTTTTGGGACTTTATCTTATTCACCGTATCCCCCAGAGTTAGATAAGTCCATACATACCATTCTCATCTCCGTGCGTGCCATAACTCTGTCTGACGCAACCCCCCCGCTAGCCTAGCTTAGCACAAAGACTGGAGGTAAATGGCTCCAGCTAGCCTACTGCTCAATACGTGACAAAATAATACCAACATTTTTCTATTGTGTACTAAGTGTGGAAAATGAAAAGTTGTGATTTTCTAAACCGATATGGCTAGGAACTATACTCTCATTCATGTGTAGTAATCAAGGAAGTTTGCTGCCGTACCATCGGTGCAGCAGTGCAATGATATTACGCAGCGCCTAGTTTTGTGTGCATCCCTGCACATGTTGGAGTAGATGGGATTGAAAAGGCAGATAAAGGAGCAAAATGGGCTTTGAAGAGTGGGAATAAACACATACACAATATTAGTAAGTCAGAAGCTAAAGTGGTGATTAAAGGACAAATAAAAATGATGTGGCAGAATCAATGGAACAAAGAAAGTAAAGGGAAATATCTATTTAAAAACAATCCATTAGTACTTGGGACAGGGTCTGGAGGATGAAATATAAAAGAGGAGAAGGTTATTACAAGAATAAGGAATGGGCATACTGGGCTAAACGGTTCTCTCTACGTGATTGGAAAACATAATGATGGAAAGTGTGAATATTGTGGAGAGCAAGAAACAGTGGATCATGTTTTATTGCATTGCCAGAAGTGTGATTATATATATATATATATATATATATATATATATATATGTGTGTGTGTGTGTGTGTGTGTGTGTGTGTGTGTTTCTCGTTTTAATTTTTGTTCTCTTTACACTGCAAAAAAATGCTCTTCTTATTTAGTTTTTTTTTTCTTGTTTCAAGTCCAAATATCAAACAATTCTTAAATCAAGATGCATTTACTAGATAAGTAAAATGACATGAGATATTTTTTCTTGTTTTCTGGGGAAAAAAATCTAAAGTTTTTGCTTAAAGCTGCACTATGTAAATTTTCCATCCACTAGAGGTCCCCTAATCAAAACAAAGGCGAAGTTTGATGATGCCACGTTTGAGTGCAGAATCTTGGGACATGTGGTCTCCACCTCACAGCCGGTGGAAAAGAATCGGGATAGGACTCGGGCAGAAATCATGTTCATGGATGTGATTAACAACGTTTCTGTAGTAAGAAGCAATAGCAGGACCAAGTGTTGTGGAGCTTAGCAAGGCGGCTGGAGAGATTGTTAATAAGATGAACGCAACAAACGCCTCGCGAGCAGCGGGACTTTTATTATGACACAGTCGCCGGCGCCATTTCTGCTTTTATGGTCATGAGTATGAGGTAACGCAGCTCTGTTTATCATATTAGACACATCTGAGTGTGTTGAAAATGAAGTTATGACGTTACACTGTGTGTTCGCTCTGCGGCTACTATGAACTTGTTCACACTGCAGTGAGAGTAAAGCGTTTCTGCAAATTAAAACTACGGGTAACGCAGATATAACGCCATTGACAGGCGACTTCCTCACACGTCCCGTTTCCTTGGGGAAAATAGTAATTTTCTCATGATTTACAAATAGTTGGAAACATTTGGGATATTGTAAGTACTCAACTGAACAAAATGTATAACACTGGCCTAGTGGTTTTTGGATATTTTACTGAAAAAATGTTACATAATTTAGCTTTTTTTAAAGATGCACTATCTGCCAATGGGGTGAGAAAAATCAATCTTATTTCTGTTCGGGACAGAAGAAACAAGATTTCAATCAGAATTGAAATTGAATGTTTTTCTCACCCCATTGGCAGATAATTTTGCTTGTTTTAAGCAAAAACTCACTTAATGTAGATTTTATTTTCAAGAAAACAAGAAAAAATATCTTATGTCATTTTACTTATCTGGCAAAACCATCTTGATTTAAGAATGTTTTGATATTTATACTAGAAAAAAGACCAAATTACTAAGTAAGAAGAGCATTTTTTGCAGTGTATGCCTATAATTTGGGTGTTTATATAGCATTAGTCCGCACTCCAGATAAGTGGGAGACGGTAATGCACCTGAAAGTTGTTTGCCAACCGCCAATAAAAACAATAGAAGAAGAAGAAGAAAAATGACGCACACTGAGCATGTGCAGAAGAGATACAGGACGAGTGCAGAGACCAGTTGAAGCTGAAAGCGACACTGTTAACGATCGTGAATGAAGGACAAATGTGGAATATTTCATTCGGATGCCTTATATTTCCAGTCTGCAGGTGAGAGATGTTTCTCAGATTACAGAGTTTAACATTAATGTGAGATGGTAGTCTAGTCTAGTGGGTTAAACCACTAAACTGATATGCAGAAAGTTGCTGTTCGAGCAGTCGCCACCACCAGTGTGTCCTTGAGCAAGCCACTTTATTCCATGTTGCTCCAGGGGGATTGTCTCTGTAATAAGTGCACTGTAAGTTGCTTTGGACATGTTAAAGGACCAATGTAATGAAATGCGTTTTGTGTCCTGGTTTATTATTGGAGTGTAATAATATGTTGGCAGAGTTTTTCACAGACTCTGACTCTATTACACCAATAAAATGTGCTTAATGTGCCACTTTACAGAAGATCTCAGACATCAGCATAATGAATGAGGGGAAAACAGCAACTTTAGGAGATAAAGAGGCTTTTCTGGAAACCTATACATATTTCTATCCTGCTTCTGTTACAAATTTGCAGGGACCAATCACAAACCGGCTTATGTGACAAAATGGAAAAAAATTAAGGCAGAAACCGAACCCCGTCAAAAAACCCATTTTTTTTACCGAATCCTGGATTCGGTGCATCCCTAGAAATAATAATGTGAAGCTTGAGCCAAAGACGAACGAACAAGTTCAGACAAGACTAGGGTGACATTTAAGGGATAATAATGTATATTCATTGTACACTTATTATACAGATTTTCTTTACCACATACATAATTACGGGGACATATTGAATTGAGATGAATGTTTTAAATCTTACCTGTTTATAAATCAATTTTGTACAGTGTACAAAACAATCATCCAGACAAGATAATCACAAGAAGTAATAATTATAGTTGTATTAATAGTCCTCTGATTTAATTTTCAATACAATCAAAAACAGACACAAGTTGCATTTGAATGAAATTATGTTTTATAAACAAGGTTCAGGAGAAGCACGTTCAGATAATTGACACAGGTGGAGAGCACTCAGCTAATCAACAATAGAGGTATATATACACGCAGCAGTCCTACCTCCGTTTGTTGACAGTTATCAGCAACCCTTCGCCACACCTTTTAACTCTTAAACCACTCACATATACGGGGGGTACTCTGGGTTCGGGCCTAATTCCGAGCTCGAAGCCCTCCCCCCGGACAGCACGCCAAATACACATTGAATTACTCTCTATAAATTATATGTTAGTGCGAACTCGTGAAAGAGAGAGCATCTGTTGTGATGCGTAGATGCGCGCTGTTATAATGCGTTGCTGTTGACGACGGTCATTATAAGGAAGGAAATCCCACAGAATAGAATCTTGCTTAAAGTGCATAGAGCTGCTTTTTTTGCAGTTTATTGATTTTAAAATATAAAACTTGTTGAAATGTTTTCAGTGTGTACATCTGTTCTTTTTGAACACTTTCATCTCATTTGAACAAAACCGTGATAATATTGATAATCGTGATCATTTGGGTCACTATAATCGTGATATGAAATTTCATACCATTTCATCCCTAGTTAAAATGCGTCATCACAGTCTGTGAAAAGGGTCTATTGGCGGGTTTCACATCATGACGGATAGAGAATCAATGGATCGTTGGTCTGCTTGGTTGAAGGACTATCCAATTTCATACAGAGTCATTTGAACTATGCCCGTTGTTCACGCCTCTTGTGCAGTAAAAATACAGAGCAGACTTTAGCTTGTTCTGGTGATAGTCAGACAAAGGCTTTTCAGCAGCTCAGTTAAACATGATGGTCCTGTTGTTTCTCTCACACTTTGGACAGGAGTTGAACAAACCTTATTTTAAATGTAATTAATATCTAACTTGTATCAAAATACTCCATATTCCTGACAGAAAACATATGTTCACTTAATTTAAATGTAATTAAAGAGTCATTCCATGTCAAATCAACCTTTACCCATTGAAAATAATTAAGAATAGAAGGATATCAAGATATCTTTAATACTTTTAGAGTGACAGGCACACAAACTTTGGAAAACTTAATGGCACTTATTTATAGTCTATGTAATTGTGTTGACAGAAAAAAACGAGATCCATTTCTAGTTTCAACATTATTTGTTGTTCAGATATTCCTCTGTGAAAGACAAAAGTATCAGCTGTATGCAAAGTGACCCACGTTTGGTTTTTGACCACTGAAAATGAACAATTGACCAATTTACTCATGAAACCACATCAAGATCTCCATATCTCTGGCATTTTACCATATGGGGCCTTTAAAATGAAGATACCAAAAGAAATGCTTGATAAGAACCAGAATATAAAAGGGTATTAAGATATCATTAATACTTCTTGAGTTACATGCATGCAAACTTGGGGCAAAACTTTGTAAATGGTCACCGTTGCCATGTAATGCAACAAAGATCGCTAAAGTCGACAGATTTTTCTAATAGTCCTACCAATCTCTGTGTAAAATAAAATAAAGATGCCATCTTTTTTAAAGTCATTTTTACCCTCCTGTAATTTGGCTCCAAATCTCCAAAAATCCAAATCTCCAAATCTAAAGAATTGTGGATTACTCAGCCAAAATATTAAATGTTGTGGATGTATATTTACTTTCATAAATATTTATGTTTGTCTTTCTTCAGTAACTTATCTTTGCATCGCCCCTCCCACAGCAATTCACCAATAAATACTGGGAATATTCACATCATCCTACAAGAGAAGGACAAACTCCAGGTGTAGCAGCTGAAATCTGTGTGACTGTTAAAGATGGAGTTTATTAAAGAGGAGATTGAAGACATGAGTTATCCAGAACCATCCAGAATAAAACATGAAGATACTGAGGAACAAATAGGTTGGTGTCCATTCTTGATTCTTCATTATTGACTGCTTTAGTAGCTGTGAAATAATAATCAGTATACAGGGTTTTTCCTGGATCAAAAATGGTCTTCGGTGGTGGCTGACAGACATGGTCATCCACACACACACGCACAGTAAAAAGTACCCTACCCACGTGATCTGCAAGCGCAATACTGACAATACATTTAAAATGAATTCAAAGAAACGGTTTGTAATTTTTGCTTAGCTTATTTTGATATTTGTTTCTTTTGTTCCTCATTTTTACACTATTTACAGATAATTGTTTTGGTATATAATCATATCAATATAAAAAAGTAGGATTACTTAAAAAGTAGTATTAAAATAATTAACAAATAGCCAAATATTCTGCCATATACAATTTCATAAAATGATCAGCTAGCTAATAACAACTTTGTTCTGGTTTCACCTCACCCCAGTCTAAATGATTTTAGACTATTTATTTCACTACACATTGTGAACATAAGCTGAAAGACTGTGGATAATTAAAACTCATTCTCACTATCCACTCCTGCTAAAGTGGGTGAGCACACTTGTGTTCTCACTTCAGATGCGTTCTGAGTAAATGAAAAAACTGATCCGTGAGTTCAGTGCTGGACAGATCTGTTGTTCTAACCAGTCGTTAAAATGATTCGGTTCAAAGGAGTCATTACTTCGCGACATCCCGTCTGTTAGAACATTGCGAAAGATTTGTCAACACAGAAAACACCTCATAACTGGACAGGATTTGTTTCCCGTTTATTGAAAGTATGGTTTATGTCAGCTGGTCAGAGAAAAATTAACCTTTTTTGAGCGCAATTCACACCCAGCGTTAATTCAAGGAAAACATCGTCTGATAGCGCCACATGCAACATGGATTCGGTCTTCCGACCTTTTGATTTCGATTAACGTAATATGTGAAATATTAGAAAGCTAAGACGGTGCTTATTTTGAAGACAGAGAGCGTGCAGGGGATCGTTCTTTCTGTCATCAAGCCCTCAAGCGCAGCAGTCATCTACATCATTCATAAATCACAATAACTGATCAAATACGGCTTTGGTGGGACAAAAATTTGTTTTGGCGGCCGCCAAAATTTTTTCAATGTAGGAAAAACCCTGGTATATGGATGATAAATGACAGAGAAATGCATCTAAATTGCTGTGTAGGGCTGGTCCAAATACCATTTTTTTGAGCTTCGAAGCTTTGGTCGTAATCAAAACCAAATATCCGAAGCTTCGGAGGGAGGGGGCTGAACATATTCTTCTCTCTAATGAAGGCTTGAATCTCGAGAAGCGGCAGGCCTCACGCGGGCAGGGCTTATATGCTCCGAGAACAGACACTGCACTAGTGATACAAAACACACAGGTCTGTTACGTCCCAGTAACAAGCTCCTATATTTCACAGCAGATTCATTTAGATTGATAATAACGGGTAATATTAGGCTTGCTGCGATAGTCGTGTTACCAGTGTTCAGGCATAACATCTTGTCCACTGCGGCACCGCCCCCACCGTCATTTCGATATAGTATAGTAGTAAAAATCATTTAGTTCAGTTAGAGAACAGATTAACTACAATTAAAAACTGAACGTGCAGCATGAGCCGAACAAGAGTCACAGCACATCAGCAGCAGGAGTCAGATCTCATTCATCACGAGAGTGAAGAGCTGACTGACAAGATGATCGCAGAAGATTTGATTTCAAAGCGAAATGTAAAAGCGCCTATTTAAATGAGTTTGTCATTGTACTGTTTTGTTGTTGTGTTTCTCATTAAGAATAATAGGCTAATGAACCCACTATTCAAGCAACCTGCACCCGAATTGGCGCTAATTTTAAACCGAAAGTAAAATGCGCACAGTGGCACTCTCATTCATTATCGGCTACACAAGCACTGTAATGTGACGGTGAGGGAAAACAGTATAGGACCCAGGACCAGTAGTGAAAAATGAAGACCAAGAGTCAGGAGTGCAATTAATTAAAGAGAAATTTACTGAAGAATAGTTTACAGTTTCATCAGCAGAAGCCAGCTTCAAGTCTCACAAGAAGTTCGTAGGCCGCGCTCCCTCTACCAGCCTATCGTACATACAATTTCTCAACAGTTATTCTGTTTTCAAGGGCTAGCCACGTCATTACTGCAAGGTGGATGATTCTGATTGGCTCAGAGAAAATGGACAGTCATGGTAAATTTCCACACATTGTCAGTTAATCAGATTCACGTGTACATCTATCACTTGTTGACACACTTTCACCCCTGGAAGTGACCTTCCAGATTCTGAAGCAGGCTTGTCCAGAACAACAAGTCCACCCATCTCTTAGGATGCCGTAATCCTCCTCCAATACTGATCTGTAACACAGAAGACTGCGCACATACACAGTCTCTCCAAGGTTGGTTGGTTGAGCTCTGGTCCTAATCAGAGAAAGTTTCCCAAAACATACTGATAACATGTGCTTTCTCTCAGTGAGAGGTACAGACAATAGTACAGGCCATATTCATTCAATTCTTTAGGGTTTTAGTAAAAGGAAATATAAAATGAAATGAATAAAAAATAAAATGAAAGACTAATCCATATTTCATCTCTGGAAGCTGGGCTAAGTGAGCAAGCACTGATACTGCACTCCTGTCAGGTTAGGGGTGTGTGATGCCTCCAAAATCCAAACACATGACAACTTAGATCAAGTGTTTAGTGACACATCACACATGCCTAGGACAGACCCTCGGTCACCACTCAGAGACCAAATACAAACTTTAGAAAAAATAGAGGAAGAAACAATCATTGGTCTTATTGATTAAGCAAAATCATAACTGGAAAGAATAATTAAAAATCATCATAATAATATAGGAAGATAAATATTGATTAAGGCTTTGATTATGAATTTAATTCAGATATACACTTACCTAAAGGATTATTAGGAACACCATGCTGTGTTTGACCCCCTTTCGCCTTCAGAACTGCCTTAATTCTACGTGGCATTGATTCAACAAGGTGCTGAAAGCATTCTTTAGAAATGTTGGCCCATATTGATAGGATAGCATCTTGCAGTTTATGGAGATTTGTGGGATGCACATCCAGGGCACGAAGCTCCCGTTCCACCACATCCCAAAGATGCTCTATTGGTTTGAGATCTGGTGACTGTGGGGGCCATTTTAGTACAGTGAACTCATTGTCATGTTCAAGAAACCAATTTGAAATTATTCGAGCTTTGTGACATGGTGCATTATCCTGCTGGAAGTAGCCATCAGAGGATGGGTACATGGTGGTCATAAAGGGATGGACATGGTCAGAAACAATGCTCAGGTAGGCCATGGCATTTAAACGATGCCCAATTGGCACTAAGGTTCCTAAAGTGTGCCAAGAAAACATCCCCCACACCATTACACCACCACCAGCAGCCTGCACAGTCGTAACAAGGCATGATGGATCCATGTTCTCATTCTGTTTACGCCAAATTGCCAAAATTGTCCAATTTTGGTGAGCTCGTGCAAATTGTAGCCTCTTTTTCCTATTTGTAGTGGAGATGAGTGGTACCCGGTGGGGTCTTCTGCTGTTGTAGCCCATCCGCCTCAAGGTTGTACGTGTTGTGGCTTCACAAATGCTTTGCTGCATACCTCGGTTGTAACGAGTGGTTATTTCAGTCAAAGTTGCTCTTCTATCAGCTTGAATCAGTCGGCCCATTCTCCTCTGACCTCTAGCATCAACAAGGCATTTTCGCCCACAGGACTGCCGCATACTGGATGTTTTTCCCTTTTCACACCATTCTTTGTTAACCCTAGAAATGGTTGTGCGTGAAAATCCCAGTAACTGAGCAGATTGTGAAATACTCAGTCCGGCCCGTCTGGCACCAACAACCATGCCACGCTCAAAATTGCTTAAATCACCTTTCTTTCCCATTCTGACATTCAGTTTGGAGTTCAGGAGATTGTCTTGACCAGGACCACACCCCTAAATGCATTGAAGCAACTGCCATGTGATTGGTTGATTAGATAATTGCATTAATGAGAAATTGAACAGGTGTTCCTAATAATCCTTTAGGTGAGTGTATATAGGTATATTGAAGCGGCAGTGGATTTCAGAATCCAACCTTTTAGGTACAAAGTCTAATACATTGTGATTCTATTATTCTTTTTTCTACAATGTCAAAACAACGCAGCTTAACCCAAAATACAAGCTCATGCATTCTTCCTGAAAGACTGTGAAAATTTGCATAACTCCAGATTGTCTGGCGAAAGACAATTGCTCACTGAGAAGACACTTTTTGCAGCCGACGTCCCACTGAGTGAATCAACTGAGAATGGCTCTAATTTACACATATTCCTCTTTATCTAAAACTTCCCCCAAACTCCTGATCCCCACTCCTGGGATATTAATGAAATATTCCCAAAATCTATTGGATTTAATGTCAATTCTCACTATACAGTATTTTATGTGTTTGATATCGTTTGAAATGTCTTAGTGCGACTGGTACAAAAATCTTATAACCACAGAAGTATACTAGGGTATATAAGGGTTTTTACAGCTTAGAGATATTTTACACATGACGGTGGGTGTGGCTTTTGGAGCCATTTGTTCTCTCCTTTCAATCCAAGCAAATGGGAGTTGATTCAATTTAAATTCCCTTTGTTATCATGTATTTCCATTTTAAGGAGGTTTCGGTCTGGTCTGAACTACTTAAAGTGATGTAAAAATGAGTTCGGGGCTCAATACTATTAACAAGATTGACCCGTAACATAGAAAACAAAAAGTCAGGAAATCTTTCACTCTTTAGGCTATTTTGAAATATTTGATGTTATGTATGAATTATCTTTGAATTGATTATGTAATTGGCATTATACATTTACCTGACTGTTAATAAAATTGTTACATTTTCATCCTTTCTGAATTACTCTGTAATTATTAACTATCTCCAGAACGGAACGATATAATTGCAACAAAAGGTTAAAACAGAATGATTAAATGTGTGACTAACTATTAAATATAAATTACTAAACAACCAATTGGCATTCTATCCTAAATTCGACAATAGGATTAAATGGAGTCAGATAAAGTATATTATAATTCATTCCATTTTGCCCAGCTGAAACACGGACGCGCAAGCGACCTTCACCACGGTTCGTTACCAATCATTGGAGCGAATTCAGCGCCTTACATTCCATATAAGCTTGTGCAGTTGTGCGCTCTAGACAGAGAATACTCATTTGCAGGGAACACTAAGAAGAAACAAATATATTTATTAAGTATAATAAGGTTGGATTCCTATTCAACTGTTGGCGATAGGCTATTAGATAATTGTAAAAAAAAAAAAAAAAAATAGTATTGTATTTCGCCAGAATTTATAGTGTAAACATATTCAAGGGTGAATGAGAACCGTTTAGAGGGGGATGCCGGGTGTGCGAAAAACAAAAAAGATTATTCGAATCCCAAAATTTTAAATCGAATACCAACCCACTGAACGAATATTCTGGTCCAGCCCTATGGGCATTTGTACTTTTATTTACTTTTGTTTTATAAAAAAGTATTCAATCAACTATCACAAACTTTGCATCATTTGAAAGCTTAAAACACTCAAGATTAATGTTCTGAACTTGTTTTTGCAATAAATACACCAGAGAGGAAAGGGTTCAATGAAATGATGAAGGATCGGCAATGTAAACATCAACAAAATAAACGCAGTACTTATCTTTCATCTCCTATCGTGCAGATCAAATCGGACGAATCCAAGATACACATGCATACATGTCAGTGTAAGGGTCCATTCTTCAAAATGCATCCAAAACATTGAAAAAATGGGTTTTTGCATCAGCAAACAGTAATCAATCATGTCCATTTTCAATGAAATATCGATTCTAATCAGTATTCTGACGATCTCCCCTGTCGTGTTAGCCTGGCTCCGCCCTCCTACGTAATTCCAATCAATTTTAATTTTCCTTCAGTACTCCGTCTGGGATTGCAGTATATTCTCTGGTCAAATTTTAACCGGTCCAATCAGGGAACAGAGGGAGTGGCTGAGAACGATGACGTTGATGTTGTGCCCTAGTTTGAGATGATATACGTCACAACCAAACGTTAACAATCGGTTAGATCCAGAGTGGCTCTGGGCAGATCCAATAGTTTTAAACTTCAACAGAGTTCCCACCTTCAAGGAAGTTAACGCTTGTCAATGGAGAGTGGCCAGACTCTCTGTACAAAGGAAATGTACGAGAGTCTGGTAGGACCAGGCTACTGTCGTGTAGACTCTTCCGCTGGATATGAGCCCTCCCTTGCGTCTCTCCTTCAATCACAGGCGTTCTGGTGACTCAACATAACCAGGAAGCACGTAACAGGCTTGCAAGGTGTCAATCAAAGCAACCATGGTTTTCGTTGGATAAAGCCAGTCAATCCTTAGCCTTAACGTATCATCCTCAAATTTGAATCAAAACATGATCAGACATTCAGTTTTATATTTAGGTTAGTTTCAGGCCTTTAACATTAAAGTCTCAACCATTTTTCCCTAAGTTAACTAAGAAATAAAAAACGTGAGTCCCATACATGTATATTTTACTCTGTTCCTATACTACTTGGAGATATTATGACTCTTGGGTAACAAAATTTCAAGTGTATCTGCATAAGAGCAGATTTATGAATATAGGCCATAGGGTTTAAGAGCTGCAGACATTTTTATTTAGGTTTGTCGTTTTCAGAAAATTCTCAAAAATAGGGGCGCAAGTTAAGAGTCAAAAGCACAACGGGTGCGCGCTGCTCCCGATCTCCATACCCACAGTTTCTGCGCTGCCTCCATCCGCACTAACCTACTTGTGCGTCCGGTGTGAAACCGATCAGTTAAACTTCACAGTGGTCAAATCAGCATGACCAAAACTTCCGCGATTGTATTTTTCCTTCAAACAAGTTAAGAGAGTGAACAACGCACATCAAGAAAGAAATTTTATTTCACTATTTAAGATAGCCCGTCGGACAGGGCGGTGATACATTTTGGTATACCCACAGCCCCGGGACGTCGGGTTACCGATTTTGCAAGCCCTGCTGTAGAAGAGCAGTTCATTAATAGTTTCATGTTAACTAATGAAACCTTATTGTAAAGTGTTACCGATACTTTATACTGTCTTGTTTTCTGCTGAATGTTTGTAATTTTGACATTTAACCTCATTGAACTGATTCTGATTACTTTATATGTTTATTTTAGACCAGATGGAATTGACGGAGCAACGACACAAACTAAATGATATAAAGAAACTCTGTGACTTCAAAACTCAAGAAACAAAAGCCAAAAAGCTGCACACCTGCACTCAGTGTGGAAAGAGTTTCAGAAAAAAAGGAAACCTAAACAAACACATGAGCATTCACACTGGAGAGAAACTGTATACATGCACTCAGTGTGGAAAGAGTTTCAGACAAAAACAAAACCTTAACACACACATGAGAGTTCACACCGGAGAGAAACCGTATACATGCACTCAGTGTGGAAAGAGTTTTACTCACGCATCAAGTCTCTGTAAACATGTGCACGCTCACTCTGGAGAAAAGCCATTTAACTGTGATCAGTGTGGTAAAGATTTTATTTCATCATCAAGTCTAAAACAACACCTGATAGTTCATTCAGACGAGAGACCTCATGTGTGTTCTCTCTGTGGAAAGAGTTTTTTGTGGATTAAATATTTTAAACTGCACCAGAAAACACATGATGAAGTAAGAGATCATGTGTGCTGTGACTGTGGGAAGAGCTTTACTACGTCTAGTCATCTGAAACAGCACCAAAGAACTCATACTGGAGAAAAACCTTACAAGTGCTCATATTGTGACAAGAGTTTCAATCGGTCTGGAAACCTGAAATCACATGAGCGAGTTCATACTGGAGAGAAGCCGTACCACTGTATTCAGTGTGAGAAGAGTTTCAGAGATGAAAAAGGTTTAAAAAATCATCTGCGTATTCACTCTGAAGAAAAAACATTTAACTGTGATCAGTGTGGTAAAGATTTTAAATCACCATCAAATCTAAAACAACACATGATAGTTCATTCAGGTGAGAGACCTCATGTGTGTTCTGTCTGTGGAAAGAGTTTTTCATGGCTGAACAGGTTAAAACGGCACCAGAAAACACATGATGAAGTGAGAGATCATGTGTGTTTGTGACTGTGGGATGAGCTTTACTACACCTAGACATCTGAAACTACACCAAAGAACTCATACTGGAGAAAAACCTTTCAAGTGCTCAAATTTTCTATATATTGTAATCATTATGTTGACAACTTGTAATTATAACTTCAACGAGCTCACGGTTTCTGGCTTAAATTAATACATTGTTAGCTAACTGCGTGATTTGTATATGTACATTTCTGAAATGCATAACTTGGACACAGTCTCCTCTGATAACAGATCACTCTAAATTGTAATGTAGACAAATGCAGTTTCTGTAAAGCTGCACTGAAACTATATGTAAATACCATATCGTACTCACGGCCACACACTTGACCTGGACCCATTTGACTACGCTAACTACCGCCCAATCTCCAATCTACCGTATGTCTCAAAAATCATGGAAAAGGTTGTCGCCACTCAATTGCAGTCATATCTATCTCTCAACAATAGTTTCGATTTATTTCAGTCTGGTTTTCGCCAAAACCACAGTACTGAAACTGCATTAGCAAGGGTTATCAACGACCTCTTACTCATTGGTGACTCGGGAAACATTTACTTACTTCTACTACTCGACCTCAGCTCAGCTTTCGATACTGTCTGTCATAAAGTCCTACTCATGCACCTTTCAGAGATTGGTATCTCAGGAGCCGCGTTTTCCTGGTTTTCCTCCTATCTGACAGATAGGAAATACTACATCACTATGCACAATTACACTGTCACTCTCAAACAAGGTGTTCCACAGGGATCAGTTTTTGGCCCGTTACTATTTATTATTTACATTTTGCCTCTCTGACAAATTATTCGCCGCCATGGTTTTCAATACCACTGCTACGCCGACGATATCCAGATATATACTGCTTGCCGACCGGATTCTATTTACCAGACCACGTCACTATCATCATGTGTTAATGAATTAAAGACCTGGCTCAACTCCAATTTTCTCAGTCTGAATCTGACTAAAACAGAAATATTAATCATTGGCCCTCCATCTGTAACAAAGAATGTAAGTAATATTCCCAGACTTGACCTTGAAGCTACATCAATAATTCCATCCATCCGACGCTTACATTAGTCAACTTTGTAAAGCGTCCTTTTTTCATCTGCGCCGTATTGCCAAACTCCGTCCCTATGTCAGCCCAAAAGACGCTGAAGCACTAGTCCACACTTTCATCACATCTCGCCTCGACTACTGTAATGTTATTTTTTCTGGACTACCAGCACACTCTATTTCACGTTTGCAATATATTCAAAACTCTGCCGCAAGACTACTAACTTACACTAAAAAAACTGCCCATATCACTCCAATTCTGTTTAAACTGCACTGGCTACCCATGTTATCCCGTATCACTTACAAAATTCTTCTGCTTACCTTTAAGTCACTCAATGGTCTTGCTCCAGCCTATCTCTCTGACTTACTTTCTCCTTATATTCCCCCTCGAACTCTCCGATCTTCTGGCTGTGAACTCCTCTGTGAGCGGAGATTTCGTTTATCATCTATGGGTGGCAGGTCTTTCTCTGTTACAGCCCCTAAGCTATGGAACTCTCTTCCCCTGGCTCTCAGGACAAGAACCACGTTACATGAATTTAAATGTAAACTCAAAACACATTTGTTTAATCAGTATTATCAGTCATGACAATGTTAACTTGACATAACACAGTCACAATATTAACTCGCTACCAATAATCTGTTGCATCTTTACTCTAACTGCCCACCATGCTGTCTGTAATTAATGTTTATTGCCTTTGTTTTTCATGTTGTATTGCAAATGTAGTGCGATTTGCAACTGCAATCGCTCATTACTTGGACTGGGCAAATGTCCACTGTCCGTCTATGTGTAAACTGCTTGTTATTTACTGTTATTGTGAAGCGTCCTTGAGCTTGGGAAAGGCGCTATATAAATTAAACGTATTATTTTTATTATTAAATAAAGTCGGATTGGATTTTGTCTAAATAGTTATTTCTAGAATTAGATATATTCATGTAATTGAATTATGCACTAAATTGTCTTTTGATACATGCAATTATGAGAAATAAAACAGAAACAACATCTTGTCTTGATTGATGTATTTAATGAACACTAATCATCACAGCTGTTCGTCATCTAGGTTATCATCATATGTGTATTATGCCAAGTTCACACTGCCCGATTTTAGCCCAGATTTTGACTCGCCGACAGGTTTTGCGGAATTGCCGTCAAATGCCCGAAATCATAGGCAAATCGGTGCTTGTGCACGCGAGTGACAATAACACTGTGTGAATGATCAAAGACGCAATCAGAGAGAATTGCCGAATCAGTGCACAGACAATTTGGACTGCAAGTTTCTGCACTGCAGTCTATATTTTTAATAACAATTCCAGTCTTGCGCAAGAACTCCAGTCTGACGCACGTGTGATCTTGCGTTATTTCCTTCTCACTTCAAGCGTGTGTTTGCTTGTGAAACGTAGTTTACGGGACAGAGCTGTCTGTGATTCTTCCTCTTGTACAGTCATGCTGTGTGAACTCCCATGTCACCGATCCATCGTGCAGTGTGAACACAACAGTGACTGAATGCTGACCCAGATAGTCATGCAGTGTGAAAAGAACAGTGATCCGACGAGCATGAAAATCGTGCAGTGTGAACTAGGCTTTAGTTCCTCACGTCCCTCATCATTCTTTCTTAATACTGTGTAATGTCTAGTGTGTTGGTTCTGTTTCATGTTCATGTTCTTATCTTGTTTTCTCACTGTCATGTTTCCTGGTTTTGTCATGTGTTCCTGTTTGTCATGTGATCCTGCCATGTGCTCCATTGTCATGTGTTTCCCTAGTCTCTTGTGTCATGTTGTTATTGGTTGATTTAGTCATGTGGGTTCTCAGTTCAGTTTTGTCATTAGGCTTGTTCGACCTAATACAGCGATGCGCAGACCGATCAGGCGGCTGACTTGATGCAGTGCATGCCGGTTAGAAATTTTGTCAGAGTTGAGACAGCGCCGACGCCACATGACAGTGACGTATGTCAACAAAGTGCCGCGAGAGCAATTTGAGAGCAGTTAGCTAATACAGCCGGTGCAGTTTCTCTAGAGCGGCTGCACGAGGCTGCACGGACTCTGATGACGACACAGCTGTTCCACGATTGGCCAGATTCACCGCATGACAGCAATCACGTGTGTTTTGTGTTTATTCTAAAACCTTCAGTTCCACTAATGCGCACAAATCTGTTTTTTATAACAGTAAAACCTCCTTTCATGTAGTTGCGATGTTATATTGTCATGTTTATAAAAATAAAACTGATAAAAAATGTAGACCCCACTTCATTGATAATGTAGGCTTATATGTTGAACTTTATTCTTGTACAAACACACGCTGAGTAAAGTATTACATGACAATAATGTCTCTGAAACATCTGTGTATTGCCAAATATTGCATTTATTTTCACTTCATCTGTGATAAAGTATGCAAACAGCGCAAGCGTCACTACGGGACGCAGAAAGTGTCTGACTTTACGTCTCCGTTTGCAGCTCTGTTTTCAAGTCAAGTCATCGTTTGTTTTGTATCAGTTCATGTTCTGTTCACTTTGGATTTGTAAATAAAACTGCACTTGGGTTCATCACTTCAACTTGCCTTCAGTGGACCTTAACGTTACAGAATACTCGACCACTAAAATGAACCCAGCAGTTTGCCATCTCCTGCGCCTCCGCCAGGGTCCCATTGAGGATTATGTTGTGGACTTTTGTAAACTGTGTGATTTAGTTGGCGTGTCACTAAAGGACATTTTTAGAAATGGGTTAAACGAGCCTTTGCGCTCTGGACTACCAGGGTGAAAAATTTACTTTTCCCTGGCCCAGTATATCGACCATGCCCTTCTGCTGACTGGCTCTGCATTTACTGTGGGAATGGCAGAGGAGGAGCCCCGCCATTCCACAGTACCCACCACACCAGAGTGCCTCCATGCCACCACTATCATGTCTGGATTAGTTCACGTCATGCCTGCCATGCCTGATCTTATTCAAGTCATGCCTGATCTCATTCACATCATGCCTGCCATGCCTGATCTCGTTCACGTCAAGCCTGCCATGCCTGATCTCGCCCACGTCCAGAGCCAAGCGGCTTCTCCTGTTCACGTCCAGAGCCAAGCGACCTCTCCTGTCCACGTCCAGAATCCAGCGGCATCTCCTGTTCACGTCTAGAGCCAAGCGACCTCTCCTGTTCACGTCCAGAGCCAAGCGACGTCTCCTGTTCACGTCCAGAGCCCAGCGACGTCTCCTGATCACGACCAGAGCCAAGCGACGTCTCCTGTTCACAACCAGAGCCAAGCAATGTCTCCTGTTCACGACCAGAGCCCAGAGAGGGCTCCAGCCCTTGACCAGAGTCCAGAGAGGGCTCCAACCCCTGACCAGAGTCCAGAGAGGGCTCCAGCCCCTGACCGGCGTCCAGAGAGGGTTTTCTCACTGTCATGTGTTCCTGTTTGTCATGTGATCCTGCCATGTGCTCAATTGTCCATGTTGTTATTGGTTGATTTAAATGGACCGTTCCCACATGGTGGAATGACCTGCCTATCTCTATTCGAGCGGCCGAGTCTGTAGCCATTTTCAAAAAACATCTAAAAACATATTTTCTAGCAGCACCTGACCAATCAAGAATAGCACTTATCATTCTATTCATTTTCTGTTTGTAATTATTATACCCTTAATCAATTACACATGTATCATTTTAGTTAGTCAATCATTAATAGGCACTTAGTTAAAATGAATATAAATAGCCTATATAAAGGTCAGAAGCTTTAAAATCTATAAATACAGCTATAATAATTGGTGAACAAAACCTCACCTGAACATAATTACTACATGTAAGCCCAAATGTCCAATTCTCTCTATATATCAACTAAAATAACTTCATAACTTTTACTTGAATTTTACCTGTAAGTTCTCGTCTTTCATTGACAGCTCTTTCCTTCTTGCTGTGTAAATTTGTTTAAATTATTAATATTTTTCAATCATGTAATATTCGGCAGAAGAGAGAAGTGAATCTCAGTTTCACTGATCCACAGCATGTGATAGGCTTTGATCCTGAGTTTAGCTGTGACATCAGCAGTGAACAGCCAGAGTTGACAGAGAAAGCTGATGATCAGCATCATGGGACCAACAAAGCCTGAAAAGATTGGTTAGATCCTGTAACCCTGAGTTTGTTAAACTACCATCATGGTACAGGCCCCTGATTAGCCAAATCAAATGTATTATTTACAATGTGTTTTTGCAGAGGTGAGCCATGTAGCCAATCACAGACATAGTTGTTGATCTCTTGCACACAATGGCCAATCAGAATCCACCCACCGCTCAAAACACCAGAGTTTTTATGCAGCAGGCTTGTGAAGCCTCTCATTAACATACAAAGTGAAAATGTAAGTAAGAGATTTATTGAGCATTGTTGGCAGCTTCATTGATTATAACGTAACAAAGCAACAGCGTTTTAGTGATTGTAAAGGGAGACATCTTTTATCACAGATGAACACAACATTTATTAATTTTGAAGCTTAAATGCAGTCGCCAGAAGTAAAAAGCTAAAGGTAAGCTATAAACGGACTACACCACGGTCGCTCGACTTCAAAGTCACCATCACTAGTTAGCCTAGTTTATAAGAGCACAATTATGAGAATAATGAGGCTGTAAAAGCGGACTGAACTTACCTTTTCGGCGTGATGACGTTTACAGCGTCTATAGTCCCATTTAGCCACTTGATAGCAACCGCCTGTACAGCTTCAAACAATCCCGGACGGGTAATACTGATGTATTTTATGTCATAGAATAAAATGTGAAAGTGTCTTGAGGTTTTGTTCACCACAGACCTTATTTCAGCCATTTAAACAAAATCCTATTAAAAACCCTATTGACTTCGAGACAATGGAACCGGAAGTGCTAAAATGCTAACTCGCTTCCAAGTTTTCTCCTACAAAGCGATGTCATACCAGCACAACTCTCTTTCAGAAACACTCTGTGGCTGCGTCCAAAACCTGGAAAAGCTGCCTTCGGAGGACACATTTCAAGGTAGGAAGGCACGTCCCAATCTAATGTTAGCTTCACTTCCTGTCTCCTGAGATACCTTCATCTGATCGAATTTTGAAGGCAGCATAAATGTATCCTTCGCTGCCTTTGATATCCCACAATCCTATGCGTTCCATTCTGTGACAGTTGAGCTAGAAAAAAAAGATGGCATCCAAAAGTTGCGTTCGCTGGTCAGTTTTTGTGTAAATGTACATTCTTGACCAACATTGCCCACTTCTAATGTAATTTCTAGCGAGAAACTACTAATGTTTGTGTGCCCATATAATCTTAGTGAAAGTGGTAAACAGATTTGGCTTGCTGTCTGCTATAGAGGGGCTTGGAGAGGATATTCTACCCGAGCTCCGATTGCCTAGCCTAGTCTCAAGAAGGGTCCCCACAGCAGTTTTGCCCACGCAAAGCGAAACGCGCACGTGATTGGACAGAAAGTGAGGCTTCATTTATCATCGATCACGTGACTCTGGAAAACCAATACACACCCCGATACGGAGCTTCACTAGAAATTAGCTGTGTCTCATTTCGGAAGGCTGCATCCTCCGGAGGTCGCATTTGAAGGCTGCATGCCTCTGAAGGCTGTCTCATTTAAAAAAAGTAAGTAGGACACTCCAAATGCGACCTTCAAATGCGCCCTTCTTTTCAGGAATTCGGAGTGTGCATGAGATGTACAGTATCCTTCGTTGCTGCAGATAACCCACAATTCTTTGCGTCGCCATTAACAACCATCATGCTTTTTAAATATTATTTGAAAAAATGGCGCCGCCGGCAGATATACATGCAAGCGAAATGTGATGTTTAAACTTAAGTAGTTTCAAGCTTGTTTTTGTTTTTAAGCTGTATATACCTCAAATAGATAGTTGTGGTAAACAGGATTACAAGTGTTTAGTAATAAACGTTTTAAACGTTTCAAACGTACTTTGCTGTCAAGGCAAAACATTTCATAGTCATTTTCAAGTTATAAATAATTTTCATTCATATAACTGGTGTGAGAGCGCAACTCCACTGTGAACGTGTTGGCATAGCAACGTGATACTTCCTGCCTGTGTGTCCTACGGAGGACGTCTCGTTTAATTCTGATTAAGGACACTCCGTATACCGCATCCTTCACAGGATGTGTCCTCCAGAGGATGCAGCCTTCAAAATTAAATGAAATGAGACACAGCTATCGTGTCCGCTTAGGACCCAACGTGGTAGCTGTTTTAAATGCCTGATCAAAAGCTGTTATCGCAATGTTTTCGTTTGATGGCTAATCGAGTTGCCGTAGCTTTCTAGCAAGCTAAATGCTCTGTTCAAAATAAAAGCATTTAAAAAATGTTACAATAAGAAAACGCGTTACGTATCAGACACCTTTAGTAAAACAAAAAACATAATAAAAATTGTTGTATTAAGTAATAAGGATAAGTAATGAATAATTAAAGGATTTATTTTCAAAGCATTAGTTTTAATTCTCAGTTTCTTGGATATTTTACCTCAACAAAATATCCTGTTGGATGTTTTTCAGTGGAAGAAAAATATAACACTTGTAATGAGAACATCCAAATTACCCCACAAATCAGATTCTGGAACGAATAGAATGGGTAATAAAAATAAAACACCCCAAATGTATTTGTTTATAGTTGTTGTTTTTGAATACATACAAAAAATATAAGTTGTTCTAGAGTGCTATTTACATTTTTATTTTTAAAGAAAAGTTTTCTTTTATTTGATTCTTTGATTCATTAATAACGATTAATGATTATTATTATATTATACAATATTGCTAATTATGATAAATAACAAGTAAAATAGCAACTGTTTGTCTTTATATTCTCCTTTCATTACAGATGGCCATTACCATATCATAATTATCTTTGTGTAACATTTATATTCCGTTACTTTTAGAGAAAGTAGTGACAATCCAAATCTTCAATTTTGTTTATCTTTATTATATATGACTTTTTTATTAAGTAAAAGAAATTACAACATGTAGAAATACAAAAGTAATTCAACCGAATTAATACGCGTTTATAAATATTATATTTTAACAAGTTAACATTTAACCAATGTTGAACATTAAAAAGATTATTTAGATATTTATAAAGAAGTCCATCTCTATGGCCAAGATGTGATTGTAGTCTGCAGTCTGCAGTGAGCAGCCAGTAACAAGTAGTAGTAGAAGAAGAACGCCGTAATCTCAGTTCTCGCGCATGCGTCGTGGCACTCCCGCGAACTCTCGTCAGAGGCTCAAATTGAACAACAATAATAGTGGGATAAAGTCGTTATTTTTGTTGTTTTTCCGCTCAAAAAGTATTTTCGTCGCATGATAGACTTAATACAGAGCCACTGTAGTCATTTGGACTCCTTAAATGACGTTTTTACTTACTATTCTGGGCCATCAAGTTTCATTCCCTCTGAAAGCCTATGGAGGAGTGAGACAGCTCTCAGATTTCATCAAAAATATACTAAATTATGTTCCGAAGATGAACGAAGGTCTTACATGGTTGGAACAACATGAGGGTGAGTAATTACTGACAGAATTTTCATTTTTGGGTGAACTAACCCTTTAAGAACGAGATATGCTTGGTGTCACAACTGATAGCTTCGGTTATATACTAGTATATGAAACATATATGATTTGCAAGACGTTAAAGACTATTTTAACACAATTGAAACAACAAAAATCAAAACGCGATTTTGTAAGATTTGTAATCAGGCTCTGAACAGATTACCCAATGAAAATTCTTTCAGCCAATAGAATCACTATGGGGTCCTAAGCGGACGGTAGGACCCGATTTCTCATGACACCGGGCCTGTTTAAGAATATGCGGCCCCTTTAAGAAAAATTACGCGCACTGAGCATGCGCAGAAGAGAAAAGTGCGAGAGACCGCACGAGCCTAGGCCAGTGGAAGCTGAAAGCGACGCTGTTTAATGATCGTGAATGAAGGACAAAAGTGGAATATTTTCTCCGGAGGCCTTATATTTCCAGTCTGCAGGTGAGAAATGTTTCTCAGATTACAGAGTTTAACATTAATCAGCTCCAGAGTTTACATGTTTAAGGACCAATGTAGGCCTTATGAAATGCGTTGTGTGTCCTGGTTTATTATTAGAGTGTAATAATATGTTGGCAGAGAGTTTTTCACAGACTCTGACTCTATTACACCATTAAAATGTGCTTAATGTGCCACTTTACAGAAGATCTCAGACATCAGCATAATGAATGAGGGGAAAACAGGGAACTTTAGGAGACAAAGAGGCTTTTCAGCAGCTCAGCTAAACATGATGGTCCTGTTGTTTCTCTCAGACTTTGGACAGGAGTTGAACAAACCTTGTTTTAAATGCAATTAATATCTAACTTGTATCAAAATACTCCATATTCCTGACAACATATGTTCACTTCATTTAAATGTGATTAAAGGGGTCATTCCATCTCAAATCAACCATTTTACCCATTGAAGATAATTAAGAATATAAGGATATCAAGATATCTTTAATACTTTTAGAGTGACAGGCACACAAACTATGGAAAAATAATATATATGGCACTCTGGTATATTCTATGTAATTGTGTTGATATAAAAAACGAGATCCATTTCTAGTTTCAACATTATTTGTTGTTCAGATATTACAGAGAGTACGAAAACATAATAGGTGTTTTTTTCCCATTTTTGAACAGTCACTGTTGCCATATAATGCAACAAAGATAGCTAAAGTCGGCAGATTTTACTAATAGTCCTGCCAATCTCTGTTTAAAAGTCAAATAAAGCTGCCATCTTTTTTAAAGTAATTTTTACCCTCCTGTGATTTGGCTCTGAATCTCAGGTGAACATTGTCAAATTGACCCCCCTCTAAAAAATTGAGGATTACTCAGTAAATATACATCCATGACATTTAATATTTCGGTTTTCATCAGTATTTATATTTGTCTTTGTTCAGAAAAAAATATTAACAAAATAAAAATTGAGCCGGGTCATGCCAACTCTGGTAATTCAGTATAAATTCAGTAACTTCTCTGATTTTTCCAGATCTGGTCCTGTGGGCGTCAGTATCTCACAGTGACCACAGTTCACACCAGCAGTGAAGCCCCTCCCACAACAATTCACCAATAAATACTGGGAATATTCACATCATCCTACAAGAGAAGGACAAACTCCAGGTGTAGCAGCTGAAATCTGTGTGACTGTTAAAGATGGAGTTTATTAAAGAGGAGATTGAAGACATGAGTGATCCAGAACCATCCAGAATAAAACATGAAGATACTGAGGAACAAATAGGTTGGTGTCTATTCTTGATTCTTCATTATTCACTGCTTTAGTAGCTGTAAAATAATAATCAGTATATGGATGATAAATGATAGAGAAATGCATCTAAATTATAGTATTTTCGTCAGTTTTAATCGTAGTGAATGACAGAACTGGCCTTTGCACATCAAATATACTTTAACACTTTACAATAAGGTCTCATTTGTTAACATTAGTTAAAGGATTTGTTCACTTTTAGATAAACTTTTGCTGATAATTTACTCACCACCCATGTCATCCAAGATGTCCATGTCTTTCTTTCTGCAGTCGAAAAGAAATTAAGTTTTTTGATGAAAACTTTCCAGGATTCTTCTCCATATAATGGACTTCAATGGGCTCCAAACGGTTCAAGGTCCAAATGACAGTTTCAGTACAGCTTCAAAGAGCTTTAAATAATATCAAACGATACCAGACGATGAATAAGGGTCTTATCTAGCTAAACGATCCATTTCTGCGAGAACCAAGCAGTATTTATGCTATTATTTTACCTCATCAGACGAACGTGATCAACTCTGAGCTCAGCCATAGCGCCATAAGCGCTAATGAGGATTCTACGTATACATCTATGACTAGGCTCGTACGTTTACCTCACTTAGCGGAAGTTATGGCGGACCTCAGAGATGTTAAAAGAAGGTAAAATAATAACATAAATACTGCTTGGTTTCTTGCGGAAACGGATCGTTTGGCTAGATAATCCTTTAATGTATTAACTATTAATCAACAATACATTTGTTACAATATTTATTAATCTTTGTTAATGTTAGTTAATAAAAGTCCAGCTGTTCATTGTTAGTTCACGTTACTTAACAAATGTTAACAAATACAACTTTTGTAAATGTTGAAATTAACATCTACCTCTTATCCCGCACCGCTGTACTTTTTTCCTTTGGTTTTATAAAAAATATTCAATCAACAATAACAAACTATGCATCATTTGAAGGGCTGCCACTAACAACAATTTTTATATCAATGAATCTATTGACTAATTTATCACAATTTTCAACAATTTTACTTAACATTTAATTTACTAAACATTTAATAACTTGAAACTTTGGCATTCAGTAATTTACAATAAAAAAGAATAAATGTTAACAAGCCCTTGACAAAATGTAAAACTGTTCCTATACTACTTTGAGTTAAGGCCTCAAGATTTTTATTGCGCATGTTTAACAATGAGGTTTAACGCCTCGTGACTAAATAAAGGGTGCCAATGTGAGTGTGCACACCAATGCGCAAAATGACAGGCGTAAAAGCGTAATTTAAAAAAACGCCTTGGGTTCGTTTTTTTTTTTGAAGCGGCGCGTTAAAAACTGGCCGACCAATCAGATCGGCACTTTTGCTCATGTGCCTGGAGCTGCTGAAGTTACAGCAAAACACGACTTGGCAGCACCCTATTGTGGTTAAAGAACCCAGAGCGTGCCACTCTCGTCCCCCTCTGGCGCCAGACTCCTCTCAGAGAAGACCCCAGTAAAACGCACGTCCTTCCCTGGTCTCCTCTGTCAGGACGCGGCAGATGGCCGTGCCCCCACACCGGGACACTACGCCTCCCATGTCTGGGCCAGTAACGCCACCTCGCTGCTCCACCCGGGGTATGTCTGTGGTTTGCATGACCACACTGGTTCAGTTCTTGGAAGCCTGGCTAGAGCTTCCCAGACTGTCCCGCTGGGTCGCCAGGACCATCAGGCTCGGCAATGTGATTCAGTTCGCCCAGTCTCCTTCCCGCTTCCGGGGAGTCCACTATACCATGGTGGACCCCAATGGGACCTCGCAGTGGTCTTATCAGCCCTGCAGAGAGCTCCCTTTGAGCCATTGCGATCAGACAAGCTTAAGTTCCTGTCTATGAAGACAGCGCTTCTGATCGCTTTGGCCTCCATTTTGGAGGGTAGGGAACCTGCAGGCATTTTCGGTTGACGAAGCGTGCCTAGAATTCGGGCCGGCTAATTCTCATGTGATCTGGATATGTGCCCAAGGTTCCAACTACTCCGTTCAGAGAGCAGGTGATGAACCTGCAAGTGTTGACTTTGGAGGAGGCAGACCCAGCCTTGGCACTGCTCTGTCCAGTACGTGTCCTTCGTGCTTGCGTAGACAGAACGCAGTGTTTCAGGACCTCAGACCAGCTCTTTATCTATTATGGTGGGAAGCTGAAGGGAAAGGCTCTCTCCAAGCAAAGGTTGTCTTACTGGATAGTGTACGCCATTGTCTTGGCTTACCAGATGCAGGGTGGTCCATGCCCCCTAGGGGTGAGGGCACACTCCACCCGGAGTGTGGCCTCCTCTTGGGCTCTAGCACATGGCGCCTCGCTGACAGACATCTGCAGAGCTGCAGGCTGGGCGACACCCAACACATTCGCCAGGTTTTATAACCTCAGAGTGGAGCCAGTGTCCTCTCATGTACTCGCCTCAAATAGTGGCCGGTAGCTGGACAGGCTCAGGTGTCTTCACTTGCTCGCCATTACACTCCACGGACTGGATACGTGCGATTATTTCGTCAGGTGCTTCCCTGAAGCCCTGATTCCTCCAGCACTGTTGATGCTGACACCAGAGTGCATTCCTTTTCGGTCAGCCCTCGTGTTCGGCTGGGTGCAGCCGTGTGCATGGTTCCCCCACTGGGTGACCCCCACATGTGTATTCCACTGTAAGCCTCTCTGAACATGTGTCTTTCCCTTGGCAAGCCTTGCCACTTATGGGGTGTAAAAGTCCACCGTTGCCTGGTTAACCAGGGTTCTTCCATATGCAGTCCCTGCGCATGTCTCATGTGTATCCCTAAGTCCTCCCTGCGGGTAAGCACTTGGCGCATGTTTCCACGTGGAATACGGCTTCACAGTGTACCTTAGTATTCCTGTGTTAAGCGGGAGTCCTTCGTCCATACTAGTTTAGGTCAGGGAGCTCACACTTACCCAGGGCACTGGACGACAGCCGAGTGGCGTGATTAGATTGGACCCCCATTCGTCAGTCACTGATGTAACTCGGAGTGACTGAACGAAAGGGAACGTCTTGGTTACGTATGTGACCCTCGTTCCCTGAGAAGGGAACGGAGACGTTACGTCCCTCTGCCACTTCTGCTGGAACGGCTGGGAGTTCAGATCTCGGCTCCTCAGCAGGTAACATAATTGCCAGCGTACTTCCTTATATACCCACGAGGTGGGGCGGAGTTACGCTATGCAAATTCCACAGGCCCATGGCATTTCGTCGCCATTGGGCGTTTTCTAAGATCTCGAAGATGATAGGCTATGATAAGCGAAACCCCCATCCCTCAGGGAACGAGGGTTACATGCGTAACCGAGAGGTTACCTGTTACCCCTTTTACACCAAGGCAGTGCTGGGGCTGGTTCGGAGCCAGAGCCTAGTTTCAAATTGGTTCTTTGTCTTTCGACACCCAAAGCAACAGCTCCGAACCAGGAAAAGTTTTTCTTAAGTAGCACCAAAACATTGCTGGTCTAGAAGTAAGAACCGCTTGCGTCAGGGGCTGGGGGCGTGGTAACAGTGACCAACAAGACGAACCACCATTTTTGAAATGGCAGCTAATCAAGCCAATAGCTGCTCGATTGTAATCTCCGACTATACAAATTACGGCGAGCTGCAGTAATGCGTTAGTGTTTTGATGCCGATGTAGGATCGTAAAGCCATGTGCATCAATAGTAACGCAACGTTTGCCATTGTTGATGGAAAGCTTCTTCGAGATGCATCGGCGCAGACCGATCGCCATATGACATCAAAGTACAACGAGAGCATACGTCTCCTTATACATTTGAATCATTCATGCTGTATTTTGATATCATACGCTCATCGGTCTGCACCAATGCATCTCGAACAAGCCTGGTGTGTTTGTGTTTCCCACTGCCTCGCTAGCATTGCTGAGAAAGATGAGACGTATACAGTGACGCAAGACCTGGCTCTGTGGTGGATCTCTAGCCTGTGGAAAGGCAAACCAGTTCTTAGAAGGCTCGTCAGTTGAACCAGAACTCAGAACTGGCCCTAGCACTAGCTCTGAACTAGCACCCTGTTCATTCTGGTGAAAAAGGGGTACACGTGTCTCATTTAAAATTAGACCAGATTTATGAATATAGACCATAGAGTTTACATTTTTACTTGGGTTTGTCGTTTTCAGAAAGTTCTCAAAAATCGGAGCGCAAGTTAAGAGGTTAACTAAGATTAATAAATGCTGTAGAAGTGCAGTTCATTATTAGGTCATGTTAACTAATGAAACCTTATTGTAAAGTGTTACCGATACTTTATACTCACACAGACTGTGTCTTGTTTTCTGCTGAGTGTTGGTAATTTTCACATTTAACCTCATTGAACTGATTCTGACTGCTTTTATATGTTTTTGTTAGACCAGATGGAAGAGGAGCAAATACACAAACTAAATGATGTAAACAAACTCTGTGACTTCAAAACTCAAGAAACAAAAGCCAAAAAGATGCACACCTGCTCTCAGTGTGGAAAGAGTTTTGCACAAAAACAAAACCTTAACACACACATGAGAATTCACACTGGAGAGAAACCGTATACATGCACTCAGTGTGGAAAGAGTTTTTCTCAAGCATCAGGTCTCAAATATCATCTTCACGTTCACTCTGAAGAAAAAACATTTAAATGTGATCAGTGTGGCAAAGGTTTTAAATTATCATCACATCTAAAACAACACCTGATAGTTCATTCAGGTGAGAGACCTCATGTGTGTTCTTTCTGTGGGGAGAGTTTTCCACGGATGAACAGTTTTAAACAGCACCAGAAAACACACACAGGTGTGAAAGATCATGTGTGTTTGGACTGTGGGAAAAGCTTTACTGCATCTAATCATCTGAAACGGCACCAAAGAGTTCACACTGGAGAGAAACCGTATACATGCACTCAGTGTGGAAAGAGTTTTTCTGATGTATCAGGTCTCAGTGTTCATCTGCGCATTCACTCTGGGAAAAAAACATTTAACTGTGATCAGTGTGATAAAGATTTTATTTCATTATCAAGTCTAAAACAACACCTGAAAGTTCATTCAGATGAGAGGCCTCATGTGTGTTCTCTTTGTGGAAAGAGTTTTTCACGACTGAGCAGTTTTAAACTGCACCAGAAAACACATGATGGAGTGAAAGATCATGTGTGTTTGGACTGTGGGAAGAGCTTTACTACATCGAATCATCTGAAACTACACCAAAGAACTCATACTGGAGAAAAACCTTACAAGTGCTCATATTGTGACAAGAGTTTCAATCGGTCTGGAAACCTGAAGCTACATGAGCGAGTTCATACTGGAGAGAAGCCGTACCACTGTATTCAATGTGAGAAGAGTTTCAGAGATGCAACAGGTTTAAAAAATCATCTGTTTATACACTCTGAAGAAAAGCCATTTAACTGTGATCAGTGTGGTAAAGATTTTAAATCGCCACCAAGTCTAAAAAAACACCTAAAAGTTCATTCAGATGAGAAGCCTTATGTGTGTTTGTGATTTTGGGAAGAGCTTTATTACACCTAGTCATCTCAAATTCATACTGGAGAAAAACCTTACAAGTGCTCATATTTTCTATATATTGTAATCATTATGTTGACAACTTGTAATAAATACTTCAATGAGCTCACGGTTTCTGGCTTCAAGGGATAGTTTCACTCACCCTCAAGTCATCCTAGGTGTATATAGCATTCTTCTTTCAGATGAATAAAATCAGAGTTATATTACAAAAGTCCAGGCTAATCCAAGCATTAGAATTGGATTTATAGTTGCTCTGTTTTTGAAGTCCACAAAAAGTGCATCTGTCCGTCAAATAACTGCTCCACGCGTCTCCGGGGTGTTAATAAAGTCCTTCTGAAGCGAATCGACACGTTTGTGTAAGAAAAATATCCATATTTAAAACGTTATCAAGTAAACTTTCGGCCGACCGCCTTCTGTGGAAAAGTGTTGAATGTTGAAAGTGAAACTCAAGATGCGTACGTGACGTCATGACGAGCACACCTGGTCGCGTTAGTCTTTCGATCTGCAGGGGAACTTTGAACAATGTTTCCATAAATTGAACAGGGAAGGCGGTTAGTTTACTTTATAAAGTTTTAAATATGGATATTTTTCTTACCCAAACCCATCGATTTGCTTCAGAAGGCCTTTATTAACACCCCGGAGCCGCGTGGAGCATGTTATTTGATGGACAGATGAATCAAATTCTAATGCTTGGATTAGCCTGGACTTTTGTAATATAACTCTGAAAGAAGATTGTCATACACACCTAGGATGACTTGAGGGTGAGTAAATTATGGGCTCATTTTAATTTTTGGGTGAACTATCCCTTTAAATTGGCTTTATGCACAGCTGCACTACTTCCTGAACTTCAGCCAGCTCCTTTGTTTCCTGTCTGCCATTATTGGACAAACTGATTAATCCAGGTGTGCCTGACCTCTGTAGTCACAACAACAATAATCAGACACACCTGGATTAATCAGTTTGTCCAAGAATGGCAGACAGGAAACAAGGAGCTGGCTGAAGTTCAGGAAGTAGTGCAGCTGTGCATAAAGCCAATTAATACATTGAGCACGTTTACATGCACACCAGTAAGCTGGTAACTCACAAATATCAGCTTATTGAGTTAACCAGTTTTCCCAGTTTATATGCAAACCAGTAAACTGACAACACAAGTAAACCGCGTTTACATGACTTTATTAATAAATCGGATTATTTCCTTGTAGTGACGTCAAAAATAAAAATTTCCATAGCTGACTCAGAGTATTCCATATGGTATGTCCTTTTTGATGTTAAATAAAGCTTACAATGTGTTACAGATGCAGCGTTTTGACTGAACCACTTCTACTACACGAGTGAGTAATTGAATTGAATTGAACTGTGGCAAGTTTTTCCACTCAACAGTCAGCAACTCTCACAGCAGGCACGTGCAGAGGGGGGGCTTTGGGTGCTAGAGCCCCTGCCCTTTTTCAAAATGAATCAAAAGTGCCCCTCTCAGACAAATATCAATGATAATATCGTGGTCAAGTGCTGTCGTCAGACTCGAAACCCCAAGCATTTAGTCAGAGCCTCAAAAGTCGGACAATTTCTGTTGAGGCGTTGCCATAACGCGTTGCTATGGGTTGCGTGCGTTTTGATTGACTGCTGATTTTCCACTGTTCGGAAACAGCTCTCGAGCCAAATATGGTCCTTTTAGAGAGTGTGGCCTCACGGTAAAAAAGTAAACCAATATTTTTTTTTCATCCATAATCAGAGCGAATGTGTTGATTTAATTACAAATCTATATATTATATATTTTAAAGTATTACACAATTCACCAATGCCCATTTGTCATGTGTATATACACCAACCAATCGTGATCTGGCAAGTGTTAAATTCACTTGTATTTATGTATATTGATACACCGTTTACTATTTCATGAAACTATCAAAGTTAACAAAACCCAAGTGCCACCGGCACCTACAGGCCTATGTGAAGTGTAGGCTGGCGAAATGGTTGCGTGAAAGGACTTTATTATATTACCATTTTTGATGATTATGCAGCATTATGAAAGACGTCTCTTCTGTTCATCAAGCCTGCATTTATTTGATTAAAAAAACAGCAATATTGTGAAATATTATTAAAATAATGGTTTTCTATTTTAAAATAATTTAAAATATAATTTATTCCTGTGATCACAGCTGGATTTTCAGCATCATTGCTCCACTCTTCAGTGTCACATGATCATTCAGAAATCATTCTAATATGAGGATTTAATGTCAATGATGGAAACTGTGATACTCTTTTCATGATTTGTTGATTAATAAAAAGTAAAAAAGAACATAATATAATATTTCACAATATTAGGCTACTGTTTTTTCTGTATTTTTGATTAAATAAATGCAGGCTTGATGAGCATATATAAGAGGCAGTGTTTTCTGGTGGCACATATAGTTTTTATTTCTGTCACTGTATCTGCAGAATCAACAAAGACAACAGTTCAGGTTAACAGTATGTTGATATGGCTGGCAGTATGACTTATTCTTTGGCAAAAGTGAAACTCTGTTCAATAAACTCACATATACACTCATTACTCTGATATACATTACTCAGATATACAGCATGTCAGAAAATAAGAACATTTGTATTTCACTAACTGACTGAAATTAATATTTCAGTAATCAGATACTAATTCTCAATTTACACAGACTGTATACGAGCACTTAAAGTACCTATATTTAACTGTATGTGATTGTAAACTCTGTTCTTTAAACAACATTAGGCCATTTAACTCCGAATGACTACAAACTCTCTCACTAGCATCATAATAGTCACCCACAATGACTGAATGTAATGAAGCAGTCACATTAAAGATCAACTGCCACTTAACTATGTTTAAAGACAACTTTGAGTGCATTAACTTTATAATCATTATGAATCGCGATCTCTCCCACGGCACCCGCCTGCGCGACCGAGTAGGCCGCATTCCAGCCGGGGTACAAGGCGGCTTTTTTTTTTTTTTTTCAATAACGACACAATGCATCAAACAAACACATCTAAACATTATAAAACATCAGTTGCGATGTCCCATCACTCATTTTACCTGCAGAATCAACAAAGACAACAGTTCAGGTTAACAGTATGTTGATATGGCTGGCAGTATAACTTATTCTTTGGCAAAAGTGAAACTCCCTGCGGCTCACCACTGCCCCCTAACATCACCCGCCAGTATAGGCAGATATGTGATGTTGAAAAAAAAGACATCAGTATACTTAATAAATGACAACTAATAATGACAACACTTATAACAAAACATAAACTATTTGAATTTATACAACAGTTTAAATATATATGACTTTATATAACCATTTGAATCCAACCATTTTGCCACTTTATTACATTTGAGCCCCTGCCCCTGAAGAACTCTGCACGGCCCTGTCTCACAGTGTAAATAAAGTCAGATTGGATTGTGTCTAAATCGTTCTCTCTAGAATTAGATATATTCATGTAATTTAATTGTGTACTAAATTGTCTTTTGGTACCTGCAGTTATGAGAAATAAAACAGAAACAACATCTTGTCTTGATTGATGTATTTAATGAACACTAATCATCACAGCTGTTCATCATCTAGGTTATCATCATGTGTGTATTAGTTCCTCACATCACTCATTCTTTCTTAATACTGTAATAAATATGTTTGGGATGTGCAGTATTATTGTCAACCAAATTATCAGATCTTGTATCACACAAAGAGTTGGAGTTCATTTTTATCCTTCATTATTGCTGCATCCAAACCAGAATTCTGGCCACGGCTGTTTTATGATATTTAGGGCATATTTGCCCAACAGCTCAACTGTACCATATATTTGCCAAAAGGGACCCAAATTATTATTAATTATGTAAGTCATATTTGCCATATCAAATGTAGGTCACTTTAGACACCCACCTACATTTTGGTGTAAAGTACTCGGCCATATTTGCTATGCCATGTGTTGGCCACATCAGGTTCATATTCAGAGTCACCAGTGATTACTGTCCCACATCTTTGCCAAAACTGGCCCAGATATGTTTTAAGCCCAGATAAGCCATATTTGCTGCACCACATAATTTGCACATTTACTGTAAATGTTAAAGATAAAAGTAATTTGTGAGAGTAGTTTCATTTTGATTAAAAAAGCAATTGCAACTGATTCTGTGTTAAAGTTTTATTCACAAACGAGGAGATATCATGACATATAATTAGCACAAACACTTTTTTTTTTAAACACACTCTTTACAGAGGGTCTTTGAGATCCCAGACAAAGTTTGCTTTCCTGTAGTTTAAACAATAGAGCGTGGCGCTAGCAATGCCAAGGTTTGATTCCCAGGGAAAGCAAGAACCGACTAAATGTGAATGAATGCAATGTAAGTCGCTTTGGATAAAAGCGTCTGCCAAATGCATAAATGTGTTAATGTAAAGTTTGGTCTACTCATGCAATCCCAGTGATTCTTAATAAAAAAAGAATGTTTGGCTTGTTTAGCGTTTACGACACCCTCTGGCAAATCATTGGCTATAATCATATCAAACCGCTAACAAACAACACGACATAACACAATATACATATAAACTATTGTGCATAAATAACAGTTAGAATATGAGCTTAACTTCGTTTAACGCTGAACATGACCTGTATGTAAGCTGAGGAGTGTGCACTAATATTTTTAAGTGGCGCTTTAACACAAAACAGGAAACTTGTGAATATTCATGTAAGCTCCGCCCAGTGTCACCGAAAATCTGAGGGTGCGTTCCATTCGACCATAAGTGGACTGCGAAGTGGACTTCAGAGGGTATTCCGCCATCTTAAGTGAGATTCCAATCCAAAGGGAGTGAACATGTTCAGTTCAAAGGACACTGCGAACGGCGTAGGGAAGAAGGGAACATCGATACATCACTTCACAGGAAGTGGAGAGTGAAAATCCCCCAACTGTCATTGCGCGTCACCTGCTCTGCGATGGAGGAGTTCATGTATGAATTTGAATATTCATAGTTATTATACAAACTAGAGTATTTATGAATGGTTATGGCAATAACTGTTACATTTGCATATTATATTTTATGAATACCGGTATGTAAACAAATTAAAAGTGTTCAGAAGCAGCTAAGGGCTGTCATTTTTTTATATTTTACTTTATTTACCTCAGGAATGTTTTTATGCAGCTGCGCTTGGGAAAGACCGCACGAGATGAGTCCGCTACAAAGACCATTGATTAAGAATGCATTTATACATAGTTAACCATATCAAAATGTATTTCATTTTGAATGACAGGTGCAGCTTCAAATCTGTTCATAGTCAATAAAGGTATATGTAAGCTAATAAAACTAATGGACAGTGTTTTGATTATATTTTTTAGATACATACTGTGTGTTTTGTAAATGTATATGGTTTTAAATTTGAAAGTAAAGTAAATTAAAATATAAATTTGTTATATCATAATCTGTACGACCCCATCTTTGCCTTTCTTTTGTAAGGCCGCTGAAATCGCTCCAAGGATCGGTAGCGATAGCGACTCGAAGGCCGTTTGCGTGTTCGTGTTTCAGCTGGGCAAAATGGATTTAATAATAATATTCTCTATCTGACTCCATTTATCATATTTGTCGAATTTAGAAGCGAATGCCAATTGGTTGTTTAGTCATTTATATCTAATAGTTAATCATACATTTAATCATTTTAACCCTTTATTGCAATTATATCGTTCCGTTCTGGAAATGGTTAATAATTACTAGAGTAATTCAGAAAGGATCAAAATGTAACAATTTTATTAACAGTCAGGTAAATGTATAATGCCAATTACATAATCAATTCAAAGATAATTCATACATAACATCAAATATTCCGAAATAGCTTAAAGAGTTTTGTTAAACAACCTTGTTAATAGTATTGAGCCCTCGAACTCATTGCTGCATCGCTTTAAATAACTCACACCAGATCAACAACTGTTTCAAATGGAAATACATGAAAACAAAGGGAATTTAAATTGAGTCGAATTCCCATTTGGCTTGATTGAAAGGAAACCAAATGGCTCCAACAGCCACACCCACCATCATAAGTAAAATACCTCTAAGCTCTAAAAACTCTTATTAACTTCTTGTGTATTTCTGTGCTTATGAGATTTTTGTACCATTCGTACTGAGACATTTCAAACGATACTAAACACATATAATATTGTATAGTGAGAATTGACATTGAAATATACCCAAAATCTATTGGATTTTTGTGATCTCCCAGGAGAGGGGAGATTAGGAGTTTGGGGGAAGTTTGGGACAAGGTAAATACATGCAAATGAAGCCATTCTCAGTTGATTCACTCAGTCGGATGTTGGCCCAGATGAGAGTGATAATTGTATGAGTGGATTCAGATGTTCATTCATTTTCAGACAGTCTTTCTGAAAGTTACTCATCCAGACAATCTGGCCTGGTTCTTTATATTCTTACACTTTGATGACGTTGCAATTCCGAATGAGCGATTATTGTCGTCAGCGGAGTCCACTTCACCTGAAATACCGTGCTCAGGGAGTAGGGAGCAGTGAACACTGCGAAGGGACCCTGTCGAATGGAACGCACCCCGAATATTTCAGAACACGGGGCCTGTTTTAGAATACGCGACCCCTTTAAGAAAAATTACGCGCACTGAGCATGCGCAGAAGAGAGAAGCGCGAGAGACCGCACGAGTGCTGAGACCAGTTGAATCTGAAAGCGACGCTGTTAATGATCGTAAATGAAGGACAAACGTGGAATATTTTCTCCGGATGCCTTATATTTCCAGTCTGCAGGTGAGAGATGTTTTCTCAGATTACAGAGTTTAACATTAATCAGCTCCAGAGTTTACATGTTTAAGGACCAATGTAATGAAATGCGTTGTGTGTCCTGGTTTATTATTGGAGTGTAATAATATGTTGGCAGAGAGTTTTTCACAGACTCTGACTCTATTACACCAATAAAATGTGCTTAATGTGCCACTTTACAGAAGATCTCAGACATCAGCATAATGAATGAGGGGAAAACAGGGAACTTTAGGAGACAAAGAGGCTTTTCAGCAGCTCAGCTAAACATGATGGTCCTGTTGTTTCTCTCAGACTTTGGACAGGAGTTGAACAAACCTTGTTTTAAATGCAATTAATATCTAACTTGCATCAAAATACTCCATATTCCTGACAACATATGTTCACTTCATTTAAATGTAATTAAAGGATCATTCTATGTAAAATCAACCATTTTACCCGTTGAAAATAATTAAGAATATAAGGATATCAAGATATATTTAATACTTTTAGAGTGACAGGCACACAAACTTTGGAAAACTTAATGGCACTTATTTATAGTCTATGTAATTGTGTTGACAGAAAAAAACGAGATCCATTTCTAGTTTCAACATTATTTGTTGTTCAGATATTCCTCTGTAAAAGACAAAAGTATAAGTTGTATGTAAAGTGACCCACGTTTGGTTTTTGACCACTGAAAATGTGAACAATTGACCAATTTACTCATGAAACCACTTTAAGATCTCCATATCTCTGGCATTTTACCATACGGGGCCTTTAAAATGAAGATACCAAAAGAAATGCTTGATAAGAACCAGAATATAAGATGATTTTAGGATATCATTAATACTTCTTGAGTTACTGGCATGCAAACTTGGGGCAATAAACAATAAGTGTTTTGTAACATTTTTGAACAGTCACTGTTGGCATATAATGCAACAAAGATTGCTAAAGTCGAAAGATTTGACTAATAGTCCTACCAATCTCTGTTTAAAAGTAAAATAATGCTGCCATCTTTTTTAAAGTAATTTTTATCCTCCTGTAATTTGGCTCCAAAACTCAAATGAAAATTGTCATATTGACCCCCCTCTAAAGAATTGTGGATTATATACATCTTTACTTTATATATATATATATATATTTTACAACTCTGGTAATTCAGTATAAATTCAGTAACTTATCTTTGATTTGTCCAGATCTGGTCCTGTGGGCGTCAGTATCTCACAGTGATCACAGTTCACACCTGCAGTGAAGCCCCTCCCACAACAATTCACCAATAAATACTGGGAATATTCACATCATCCTACAAGAGAAGGACAAACTCCAGGTGTAGCAGCTGAAATCTGTGTGACTGTTAAAGATGGAGTTTATTAAAGAGGAGATTGAAGACATGAGTTATCCAGAACCATCCAGAATAAAACATGAAGATACTGAGGAACAAATAGGTTGGTGTCCATTCTTGATTCTTCATTATTGACTGCTTTAGTAGCTGTGAAATAATAATCAGTATATGGATGATAAATGATAGCTAAATGCATCTAAATGATAATTTTATCAGTTTTAATCGTAGTGAATGACAAAACTGACCTTTGCACATCAAATATACTTTAACACTTTACAATAAGGTCTCATTTGTTAACATTAGTTATAGAGATGCACCGACTGCAATTTTCTTGGCCGATTCTGATTTCCGATTTTTTGGATCATCGTGTTGGGGTAACAGCTTAGGACCCAGGACCAGTAGTGAAAAATGAAGACCAAAAGTCAGGAGTGCAGTTAATTGAAGAGAAATTTACTGAAGAATAGTTTGCAGTTTCATCAGCAGAAGCCAGCTTCAAGTCTCACAAGGAGTTCGTAGGCCGCGCTCCCTCTACCAGCCTATCGTACTTACAATTTCTGAACTGTTTTCAAGGGCATTGATTACATCAACACTGACAAAAAGGCTACTCCTGATTGGCTACAGAAACATAAAAGTCTAAACATTAGTCACACATGTATAGATATTCGAGAGTGGCGTCATTCAGTCAGGATGCTTGTCGCAACAACCCTAGATTAGGATAGGATGTTGTCCTAAGACGTCGTAAACACAGGCGCAATATCATCGATTACACTCTTCTGACGCCCAGTGGTCTAGGTGTCAAACAGCAGACCTGCATAAAACATGTAACACACACACAAGAACTAGGGCATCTCAGCTTTCCGGTCATGTCAGTGAGGCCTGAACTTTATCAAAAGAACACATACTACCAAAACATAGATAGACTTGGTCGGCATTACTGGGAACGCCCACAAAACGTCATATCCACCATATGCCGTGGGGGAAAACAAGCCATTAGAATAAATGCACGTAGACCGTGTTAGATGCTTTATCTTTACTCTTTGTAATGATTACGATTTATTTTTGCTTGGTGCAGTCCCGAAAAGTTGCCATGTGATGTTCTGCACCTCAAGTAAGTTAAAAAAAAACCTGATCTGAAGTTTTATATTGCCAAATAAACAGACGGAGCCATTCGTCAATTCCGAAAGCCTGTGCAATACGTCCATTACAATTAAACATTTGCACTACATGATGCCGGTATTATTGTAAAGATAAAAAAACAGTTTTCATTCATTGCAATGGCAAAAGTTTGTTGAACAAAACGCCAATAAAGTTACACTTGTCACGTACGAGACTTGTTAAAGCAGTTTTTCACGATGAGCGATCACATATCCACATAATGCATGAGGTTATTAATGTACAAAACATTCATCGCAAAACATTCATTTTGTTTTCGCTATTGTCAGTAATTCTACACTGACAACATATTGTCAACTCCAAATATCAATTTCATAGCACAAGACACGTTTTATGATCATTTTAAAACGTTAAATGATTGTAATGCATACTTTTAAATCCATTAAATTGAGGAACACTGAATTAACGTCTTCATCGTAAGGATGGGTGATTTATGAAGTTGGCATGTCATATGAGGGTCTAGCAGCTTGTATTTTGACGAGAAAATGACACCTCTGGCCATTGATTCCTTTGTGTCGTTTATCAGTCACAGATACTGTACGGACAATCTGACCCAATATGGCTCAGTTTTTCTTTATATCTTGCTCTGTCGAGCGGCAAAAGTGATTCTACACAGGCTATACTGGGTTAACCCCATTCATTTACATTGTGGGGGAATGGACTGTTTTCCCCCACGCTGACTCCACCCCCATGTCACACCCCCAGCTATGACACGATGCCGCCCAAGTCTATACAACAATCTCTCCCCAGAGAGAGAGAGAGAGAGAGAGAAGTATACACGCACATGATTTTATTCTCTAAAGCCGGGTGCACACTGTGCGATTTTGGCCACGATTTGGCCGTCTGAGACAAATTTTGAAATCCTAAAAGATTTCTCTGATCCTAGGCTTAAATCTGAAGTCTTTGATCCTTAGTTTGACATGTGCACCGACAACCGATTAATGACCGTTGCAATCAAATTTTACCTCGGACAAAATTCTGGCAGTGTCAGAAGATTTGAGGCGCAATCCTGCAGTGTGACTTCTCCTAGGACGATCGTCAAATCAAGAACCAATAGGAGCGCAGAACCTGATGACGCATTTCGTGCGACATCAAATCACAACAGGGAACATGTCGAAAAGAGTCAGGTGCATGAAAAATGCCACCGCTTGTTTTTGTTGTTTGCTGAACGCTACCATTGTGTCTGTGAATGCGGCTCACCGTTACCGAACGTGTCACGGATTGATGACGTAAAACTCAGTCTGTACGAGTCTCTTGCTTGCGTCCGTTTTTCGCGTCTGACTGTCGTACAGTCTGACATAATGACAAATGAGATCCTACAGTATGACATGTATTACATCGGGGATCATGTTTGTACTGTCTGACAAGCAACATTCGCAGAGGATTTAGAAAAATCACACAGTGTGCAGGACCCTTAAAGAAATATAACAAGAAAAAGAGGTACAATCGGGGAGTCAAATGGTTCGAAACCCAACCCCCCTTCCGGAACCCTTAGGGTTATATAACAACACCTGTTAAGGGGCTTCCTTTGGACCCTCAGTGAACTCCCTTTTCAGTAAAAGGAAATATGAAATGAAATATAACATGAAATGGAAATCAAATCCATATTTCAGAGACCAAATACAACTTTAGAAAATATGATGGAAGAAACACAATCATAACTGGAGAGAATAATTCAAAATCATTATAATAATATAGAAAGATAAATATTGATTAAGACTTTGATTGTAAATTGAATTAGGATATATAAAAATTATATTGAAGCGGCAGTGGATTTCAGAATCCAACCTTTCAGCACTGATTCTGACTACTTTATATGTTTATTTCAGACCAGATGGAAGTGAAGGAGCAACGACACAAACTAAAGGACATAAAGAAACTCTGTGACTTCAAAACTCAAGAAACAAAAGCCAAAAAGCTGCACACCTGCTCTCAGTGTGGAAAGAGTTTCACACAAAAACAAAACCTTAACACACACATGAGAATTCACACTGGAGAGAAACCGTATACGTGCACTCAGTGCGGAAAGAGTTATTCTCAATCATCAACTCTCAGTAAACATCTGCGCATTCACTCTGGAGAAAAGCCATTTAACTGTGATCAGTGTGGTAAAGATTTTAGATTATCATCACATCTAAAACAACACCTGAAAATTCATTCAGATGAGAGACCTCATGTGTGTTCTCTCTGTGGAAAGAGTTTCTCAAGGCTGGACAGTTTTAAAGATCACCAGAAAACACATGATAGAGTGAGAGATCATGTGTGTTGTTACTGTGGGATGAGCTTTACAAAATCTAGTCATCTGAAACGGCACCAAAGAACTCATACTGGAGAGAAACCGTACAAGTGCACTCAGTGTGGAAACAGTTTTTCTGAAGCATCAGATCTCGGGGATCATCTGCTCCGTCACTCTGGGAAAAAGACATTTAACTGTGATCAGTGTGGCAAAGATTTTAAATTTTCATCACATCTTAAACAACACCTGATCGGTCATTCAGGTGAGAGACCTCATGTGTGTTCTCTCTGTGGAAAGAGTTTTTCACGACTGAACAGTTTTAAACAGCACCAGAAAACACATGATGAAGTGAAAGATCATGTATGCTGTGACTGTGGGAAGAGCTTTACTACAACTAGTCATCTGAAACAGCACCAAAGAATTCATACTGGAGAAAAACCGTACAAGTGCTCATATTGTGACAAGAGTTTCAATCGGTCTCCACACCTGAAAAGACATGAGCGAGTTCATACTGGAGAGAAGCCGTACCACTGTACTCAATGTGAGAAGAGTTTCAGTGATGCAACAGGTTTAAAAAATCATCTGTTTATTCACTCTGAAGAAAAGCTATTTAACTGTGATCAGTGTGGTAAAGATTTTAAATCGCCATTAAGTCTAAAAAAACACCTGGTAGTTCATTCAGATGAGAGACCTCATGTGTGTTCTCTCTGTGGAAAGAGTTTTTCACGACTTAAGAAATTTAAACTGCACCAGAAAACACATGATGAAGTGAGAGATCATGCGTGTTGTGACTGTGGGAAGAGCTTTACTACATCTAGTCATCTGAAACGACACCAAAGAATTCATACATGAGAAGACCTTTCAAGTGCTCATATTTTCTATATATTGTAATCATTATGTTGACAACTTGTACTAAATACTTCAATGAGCTCACAGTTCCCTTGAGATACTACACGAGTACTGCGTCATTCGTCTTATTAATATAAATAAGACAAGACGCTACGGGGAAATATCCTTTTTCTCCAATTCTGAAGCCTTTATACAATCACGCAGTGAATACTGCACATTGATTGGTTCAAAAAGTTATAGCAATTGAACCAGTGACGGTGCGGCATGCGCGAACCAATGGTGAGAGAGCCCCCTGAAATGGGCAGATAACATCTCTTCGTTGGAACTCGGATTGAAGCCACCTTCATCTGCAAGGAGCCAGCCTCGCTGCTGATCTTCTAGCCTTCGTTTTGTCGATCAGCCCGCCTCCCTGCTCGCTGCTTTCAAGCAGCTCACGCCCGCGCAGCCACCGCTTCGAACAGCCTCAGCACTCTCAGCTCGCCGCTCAGACCGCCACTCACGTGCAGTGTTGATCGTCGCTCTACAGCAGCCGGACCAGATAGCCGCTCTCAAGCTGCCCTGTTCTCGCACCGCTGTGTGACAGCCTGATCAACGCTTCGCCCTCAAGCCGCCTGCAGCCTAGCAAGTGTACTTCGGTGTATCCTTTTAAAAGAGATAGAGCTAATTTTTTGCGACATTGTTGCAAATGTTGAGCCACGATTGTGTCACGTGTAGAGCCCCTCTGCAAGATGATGACGGGCACAGTGAGTGCATGCAATGTCTGAGCGAGTCCCACGCAGAGGCCAAGCTTGGTGATTTGACCTGCTCTCACTGCAAGAGTATGAGTCTCGCCTCTCTGCGCTCGCGTATAGTGTTCTTTTCAGAACGCGACCCCGCCCCTCGTGTCCTCCCGTTTTCTTCTGCCGTTTTCTTCAGCCTATTGATGTCAGAGCTTCTAGTGACTCTGTCCAAAGCGGTGTGTATCATGTGCTGTGAACAGCTCGGTTTAGAGTGGTCTGCGCCTGAGGAACCATGCATAGCCGCTTAGACGAGTGGCTCCTGCCTGGATGTTGTCAAGCTCCCTCTCAGCGGTCAGCGCCCTTCTTTCCAGAAGTGCACGACGAGCTGACAATCATGGCGCGCTCCCTACTCAGCCCGCCTTCATTCTTCTGCCTCTCTCGCTATCACCTCCGTTGGCGGCGCCGGGAAGAATGGTTATGAGAAGTTACCTCCTCTGGACAAGGCTTTGGCTGCACATTTGTGTCCGCCCGCCACCATTGATTGGAAAACCAAGGCCACTCATCCATCTAAGCCCTGTCGTACCACTTTGGCCATCGCTGGACATGCGTACACATCGGCTGGTCAGGCAGCTTCCACTTTATACTCCATGGCAGTTCTCCAGGTGTATCAAGCGAAGCTCCCTAAAGATTGAATGAGGCCGGACACGACTCTGACTCTTCAGAGAGATGCGCAGCGCCACGGATCTGGTCCTGCGTGCCACGAAGGCCACGGCTCAGGCCATTGGTCACTCAATGGCCAGTTTTGAGGAGTTGGAGCGCCACTGAGATCACTGAGATCAAGGACGTGGATAAAGCGGCCGAGAAAGTAAGAGGGGGAGCATAAGTCCCGCTGCGGTCGGACCACCCTCCAAAATGCCTCGCCCAGTTTTCTTCCAACCCCGTTCAGTTCCGGGTGCCCGAAAAAGAGTGTTTGTTGCCAACACAGAGCCTGTTCAAATACCCTGGTTGGGAACCACTGTTATAGCGGGAACAAAAATCAAACATACCCAAAGAGAGCAAATTTCCTCTTCCACCACACACATGCACTCCAGTCCCTCACAGCGACTTAGTGCCTGTATCAATTCAGCCCCTTGTCACATGGACCGAGGCCTGGCAGGCCATCCCCGGAGTGTCAGCCTGGGTTCTGAACATAATAAAACAAGGCTATGTACCCAATTCGCTCAAAGACCCCCGTTAGTCAATGGTGTGGTTGAAACCTCTGTGGAAAGCAAGGATGCACATGTCCTGCTTTCCAAGATGAATATCATGCTGACGAAATGAGCTATAGAAATAGTTCCCCCAGCGATGAGCAAGTTAGGCTTTTACAGCAGATACTTCCTCGTCCCCAAAAAAGGATGGCGGTCTAAGACCCATCCTCGATCTCAGACATCTAAACAGGGGCCTAATAAAGCACTCGTTCAGAATGATCACTCTGAAGCAGACCTTCCCACAAAAAAGGAGACTTGGGAGACTGGTTCTTTACTCTGGAACTGAAAGATGCTTACTTTCACATCCAGATAGCCCCCCATCACAGGCAGTTCCTGAGATTCGCCTTCGGGGGAGTGTCATATCAAAATACGGTACAGCCGTTTGGTCTGTCCCTGGCCCCCCGCACTTTCTCGAAGTGCATGGATGCTGCTCTCTCCCCTCTAAGACAGTTGGGAGTTTGCATTCTAAACTACATCGACGACTGGCTCATTCTGGCCCAGTCGGAGGCGGAACTAATGTTCCACAGATCCGTTATTCTCAACCACTTAGAGTGTTTGGGTCTCAGGGTCAATTTTGCAAAGAGCTCATTATCCCCCAGCCAACGTGTATCGTTCCTAGGGATAATTTTACACTCAACCCTTTTGAGGGCCACAGTCACTCTAGAGTATGCTCTGGCTATTCAGCAGCTCACGCAAACATTTTCTACCGCTCAGAATGTTTCAGAAAATGCTAGGCCTAATGAGCTCACCATCTCCAGCTCTGCAGATGGGGTTGCTTCATGGGGTCCCGCCCTCAGCCTGGCACCACAGCCGTCATTCGCTCAAGGTGAACCAGGCATGTGTCACAGCCCTGGCCCCTTGGACGAACCCTTGCTGATTCAAGCAAGGTGTGGCGATAGGTGCTATGGACAAGAGGAAGTTGTTTTCACGGACACCTCCAAGACAGGTTAGGGAGCTCTGAGCAACAACCGCCCAGCCTTCGGGGCTTGGAGCAGCCTGGAAAGTGAGCTACATATCAACCGCCTAGAAATGACGGCGGTATATCAAGCTTTCCAGGGCTTTCTTCCTCTTCTGGTGGGGAACCACGTCTTAGTCAGATCAGACAACATGACGGTGGTGTCCTTCATAAATAACCAGGACGGCCTCTTTTCAAAACCCCGCTTCACTCTGGTGAAAACCTTCCTAGAGTGCACTCAGTGCAATCTACTCTCTCTGAGAGCAGCGCACATACTGAATTGAGGGGCGGACATGCTGTCCCGGAGTAACTTTCCCTCAGGGGAATGGTCGCTCCACCCCCGCTCGGTTCACAAGATTTGGAATGTTTTCTGGAAGAAGACAATTCAGAAGACAATCATCACTGCCCAATATATTTCTTAAAAACTGGGGATGCGCTGGCCCACCATTGGACCATCCTCCTCCTTTACGCTTTCTCCCCGATGGATTTCCCAGGTGATCAAGCGAACCAAGGAGGGCAAACACAAGGTTCTCCTGGTGGCTCCTTTGGAGGACCCAACCATGATTCTTGGAGCTGTCTCGGTTTTCGCCCCTGAGGCCATGGCCGATCCCTCTGAGACGGACCTTCTCTCCCAAGCAAGAGGGACAATTTGGCACCCCAGACCCGAGCTGTGGGACTTTCATGTGTGGTTTCTCAATGGGAGCCCCTAAGGCTCCCTGAGAACATTTTAAACACCATGTATCAGGTCAGAGCTCCGTCTACAAGACACCTCTATGGCTCAAGGTGGGCTGTCTGTCCTGTCAGAGCCCCGAGGGCGTACATTGATCGCTCAGCCTCTTTTCGTCTGGCGGAGCAGCTCCTGTTTGCTTTGGTGGCCACATGAAAAGTCTTCTGGTCACAAAGCCTACACTATCTAGATGGATAGTAGACATCATAGCTCTTGCATACTCCTCCTTGGGCCTTCAATGTCCCTTGGGAGTCAGAGCACACTCTACGAGAGGCATGGCCTCCTCGTGGACGTGGTTATCTGGTGTTCCATTGACATGTGTGGCGGTCGGCTGGACCTCACTGTCCACATTTGTTAGGTTCTATAATCTGGAGGTCCCTGCGCTTCAATCCCAGGTCCTTTCTGCATAACTTCTGCACTCATGTGCTTTCTTGTTATATACCCGACTTAGTCTGGGAGTAACCACTGTCTGCCCTATATATTCATATCTAGGCCCCTAGTGGTCCTGGTAATGGGGTTCTGGTACTAAGTATACTAAGTGTCTTGGAGCCCTTTATTAAGTGTTTCTCACTGTATTATTCGTCGTCTTACATAGCACGGTGTGATTGTATTATCCCTGTAGCGTCTTGTCTTATTTATATTAATAAGAATATTAATGACACGCCGTCATTGGTTCAATATCTTTAACTTTTTGAACCAATCGATGTGCAGTATTAACTGTGTGATTGTATAAAGGCTTCAGAATCTGAGAAAAAGGAGTTTTCCCCGTAGCGTCTTATCTTATTTATATTAATAAGACGAACAACGCAGTACTCTTCCGTATCTAAGGGAACTGAGGTTACTTTAGTAACCGAGTATGTTTCTGGCTTAAATGAATACATTGTTAGCTAACTGCGTGGTTTGTATATTTATATTGCTGAAATGCATAACTTGGACACAGTCTCCTCTGATAACAGATCACTCTAAATTGTAATGTAGACAAATGCAGTTTCTGTAAAGCTGCACTGAAACGATATGGATTGTGAAAAGCGCTGTACAAATAAATATGAATAGAATTGTGACGAGTTTTTCCACTCAACAGTCAACAACTCTCACAGTGTAAATAAAGTCAGATTGGATTGTATCTAAATAGTTCTTTCTAGAATTAGATATATTAATGCCATTTAATTGTGTACTAAATTGTCTTTTAATACATGCAGTTATGAGAAATAAAACAGAAACAACATCTTGTCTTGATTGATGTATTTAATGAACACTAATCATCACAGCTGTTCGTCATCTAGGTTATCATCATGTGTGTACTAGTTCCTCACGTCACTCATCATTCTTTCTTAATACTGTAATAAATATGTTTGGGATGTGCAGTATTATTGTCAACCAAATGATCAGATCTTGTATCACACAAAGAGTTTGGAGTTCATTCTTATCCTTCATTATTGCTGCATCCAAACCAGAATTCTTGCCACGTCTGTTTTATGATATGTAAGGCATTTTGCCCTAACAGCTCAACTGTACCACATATTTGCCAAAAGTGACTTAAATTATTATTAATTATGTAGGTCATATTTGCCATATCAAATTGTGGGTGACTTTAGGTGAACCAGGCATGTGTCACAGCCCTGGCCCCTTGGACGAACCCTTGCTGATTCAAGCAAGGTGTGGCGATAGGTGCTATGGACAAGAGGAAGTTGTTTTCACAGACACCTCCAAGACAGGTTAGGGAGCTCTGTGCGACAACCGCCCAGCCTTCGGGCTTTAGGCACCCACCTACATTTTGGTGTAATGTACTCAGGACATATTTGCTATGCCATGTGTTGGCCACATTAGGTTCACATTCAGATTCGCCAGTGACCCAGATATGTTTTAAGATAACTGGGCCACATTTGGTTTGTACACCAGGGCCCCATTTTAATAAGGAGTTTATTGATGAATTTAAGTAAATTTTTCTTATTGTGCAAATTATCTGCCATTGGGGTAAGAAAAACAATTTTGTTTCCGTTTGCATTAGGATTATTTTTCTTACCCCACTGGCAGAGAGTTTTACTTGTTTTAAGTAAAATGCGCTTACTTTACATTTTAGATTTAATTTATTTTTATTTTTTTGTAGAAATTAAGACCTGCAGTTTGCACTAGGAGGACCATTGTGTACAGGGCCTTTCAGAGGCTCCTTTCGAGCCTATTGAAGGAGTTCCTGAAAAGTTTCTCGTGCAAAACATTTTTTTTGCTTGCCATTTTGTCTCTCAAGAGAATAGGAGACATTCAAGCTCGGTCAGTGGGACCCTCATGCTTGTAATTCGCACCTGGTATGGTTAATGCCTTCTTACACCCTAGGCCAGGCTATATTCCTAAGGTTCCTACTTCCTACTAATACTGTAAGACCAGTCATACTGCAGGCCTTCTGTCCTCCTCCCTTCCGGACGTCAGACCAGGAAAGGCTCAATCTGCTTTGCCCAGTTCGGGTTCTAGAAACTTATGTCCCCAGAGCTACCCTGGGGAGAAAGGCTGAACAGTTGTTTGTGTGTTTCAGGTCACCCTCGAGGGGGTGCCCGGCATCTAAGCAGAGAATGAGCAAGTGGGTGGTCAAAGCCATCTCACTTGCTTATGAGTCAGCCGGTCAGCCTTCACCTTTGGCTGTATGGGCTCACTCAACCAGGAGTATGGCTGCTTCTAAAGCATTACTGTCAGGGGAATCCCTACAAAAAGTCTGTGATGTGGCTGGGTGGTCCTCGCCGCATACGTTTGTGAGGTTCTACTAACTTGACCTCAGCTCTATACCGGGGGCACGGGTGCTCGATTCATAGTGCACAATGTTCACATGGATGGGCATCTGGCTCCTATGGAGACGTGGGGATGGCGTTCCCACAGCGGTGACACAGCGCAAGTTCCCTTGAAAGGGAACGTCTTGGTTACGTATGTAACCTTAGTTCCCTGAATAGGGAACGAGACGCTGCGTCACTCCGCCATACTTCTTGCATGCCCACGATCGTCTTGCTTCTCTATTTTGTCCAAAATCAGTTTTGGTGCCTTCATACACAAACACTGCCTTACATGTCATTGTCTGATAAGGCAGCGAGGCAACCAGTCAGCTGCCTAGGTTTTCGGACGCAGCCCATGATTTAATTCTGGAACCAGGCCTGTTTAAGAATATGCGGCCCCTTTAAGAAAAAAAAAAAAGTGCACTGAGCATCCGCAGAAGAGAGAAGCGTGAGAGACTGGACGAGCTGAGACCAGTTGAAGCTGAAAGCGACGCTGTTTAATGATCGTGAATGAAGGACAAATGTGGAATATTTTCTCCGGATGCCTTATATTTCCAGTCTGCAGGTGAGAGATGTTTCTCAGATTACAGATGTTTCTCAGATTACAGAGTTTAACATTAAAGGTCCCGTTCTTCGTGTTTTTTTTTGAAGCTTTGATTGTGTTTACAGTGTGCAATATAACATGTGTTCATGTTTCGCGAGTAAAAAAAAAAACAGTATTTTTAACACAATTTACTTATCTGTATACCGCTGTTTTCACTGTCCTAAAAACGGCTGATGACTTCCTTTATTCTATGAAGTCCCTCCTTCAGAAATACGTAACGAGTTCTGATTGTGCCAGCGGTTCCCGTGTTGTGATTTGACTGCAGCTTAGCAAACGTGGAAAGGTCACGCCTCTTAACGGGAGATATATGCGCTTAATGATCTCTACAGCGTCCCTGGGAAAGCCAAACAAAGGTGATTTGACTCCGGGATGAAAATAACAGCGTCTCGACGACATGGCGACAAACACACTCAAACGCAACAATTCCTTTTCTCCACGCGACACTTCCTCTTCTCCACGTGGGACAGCAACAAGACCACGCCCCCTTTTTTCGCGTATTCTTGTGGGCGGAGGTTAGTCTGTTCTACTGTTCTACTGACGTCATTTATGAAGGAAGTACCAGGATGTAGTCCAAGTCGGCCATTCGCTGTAGGCTTTGAAAGGGAACTTCTGTTAAATAAAATATCTCGCTTGGCATTGAACTTTGAGCTTTATAATTTTACAGGTATTATTTATGCTCTAACAGCAACATTACACACTAACTAAAGTTTGAACAATGGGATCACGAAGAACGGGACCTTTAATCAGCTCCAGAGTTTACATGTTTAAGGACCAATGTAATGAAATGCGTTGTGTGTCCTGGTTTATTATTAGAGTGTAATAATATGTTGGCAGAGAGTTTTTCACAGACTCTGACTCTATTACACCAATAAAATGTGCTTAATGTGCCACTTTACAGAAGATCTCAGACATCAGCATAATGAATGAGGGGAAAACAGGGAACTTTAGGAGACTATCCCCCGGTTTCACAGACAATGCTTAAGCTAATCCTAGACTAAAATGCATGTTTGAGCTGTTTTAACTGAAAGAATCTTGCACTGACAAATCTTAAAATATGTCAGTGGCACACCAGTAATGTTTTTTTCATGGGGACGTTTATAAAAGTTACTTAAATGTCCTAATTGAACTAAGGCCTAATTCTGGCTTAGTCTAAGCCCTGTCTGTGAAACCGGGCCAAAGAGGCTTTTCAGCAGCTCAGCTAAACATGATGGTCCTGTTGTTTCTCTCAGACTTTGGACAGGAGTTGAACAAACCTTGTTTTAAATGCAATTAATATCTAACTTGTATAAAATACTCCATATTCTTGACAGAAAACATGTTGACTTCATTTAAGTGTAATTAAAGGGTCATTCCATGTCAAATAAACCATTTTACCCATTGAAAAGAATTAAGAATAGAAGGATATCAAGATATCTTTAATACTTTTAGAGCAAAAGGCAAAAGACTTTTAGGCAAAAGTATCAGCTGTATGCAAAGTGACCCACGTTTGGTTTTTGACCACTAAAAATGTGAACAATTGAGCAATTTCCTCATGAAACCACATTAAGATCTCCATATCTCTGACATTTTACCATATGGGGCCTTTAAAATGAAGATGCCAAATAAATGAATATATCATAATATAAAAGGGTATTAAGATATTATTAATACTTCTTGAGTCACTGGCATGCAAACTTGGGGCCAAAAACACAATAAGTGATTTTTCCCATGTCACTGTTGGCATATAATGCAACAAAGATCGCTACAGTCGACAGATTTTACTAATAGTCCTACCAATCTCTGTTTAAAAGTAAAATAAAGCTGCCATCTTTTTAAAGTCATTTTTACCCTCCTGTAATTTGTCACCTAATCTCAGGTGAAAATTTTCATATTGACCCCTGTCTAAAGAATTGTGGATTACTCAGTAAATATACATCCATGACATTTAATATTTTGGCTTTCATCAGTATTTATATTTCTTCAGAAAAAATATTAACATAATAAAAACTGAGCCAGGTCTGGTCAACTCTGGTAATTCAGTATAAATTCAGTAACTTATCTTTGATTTTTCCAGATCTGGTCCTGTGGGCGTCAGTATCTCACAGTGATCACAGTTCACACCTGCAGTGAAGCCCCTCCCACAACAATTCACCAATAAATACTGGGAATATTCACATCATCCTACAAGAGAAGGACAAACTCCAGGTGTAGCAGCTGAAATCTGTGTGACTGTTAAAGATGGAGTTTATTAAAGAGGAGATTGAAGACATGAGTTATCCAGAACCATCCAGAATAAAACATGAAGATACTGAGGAACAAATAGGTTGGTGTCCATTCTTGATTCTTCATTATTGACTGCTTTAGTAGCTGTGAAATAATAATCAGTATATGGATGATAAATAATAGAGCAATGCATCTAAATGATCATATTTTATCAGTTGTAATGTATTAACTAAAAATCAACAATACATTTGTTACAATATTTATTAATCTTTGTTAATGTTAGTTAATAAAAATCCAACTGTTGATTGTTGGTTCACGTTACTTAACAAATGTTAACAAATACAACTTTTGTAAATGTTGAAATTAACATGAACTAATATTAATAAATGCTGTAGAAGTGCAGTTCATTATTAGGTCATGTTAACTAATGAAACCTTATTGTAAAGTGTTACCGATACTTTATACTCACACAGACTGTCTTATTTTCTGCTGAGTGTTGGTAATTTTCACATTTAACCTCATTGAACTGATTCTGACTACTTTATATGTTTATTTTAGACCAGATGGAAGTGACGGAGGACACAAACTAAATGACATAAAGAAACTGAAAGTGACTTCAAAACTGAAGAAACAAAAGCCAAAAAGCTGCACACCTGCTCTCAGTGTGGAAAGAGTTTCAGACAAAAACAAAACCTTAACATACACATGAGAATTCACACTGGAGAGAAACCGTATACATGCACTCAGTGTGGAAAGAGTTTTACATCAAGTCTCAGTGTTCATCTGCGCATTCACTCTGGAGAAAAACCATTTAACTGTGATCAGTGTGGTAAAGGTTTTATTTCATCATCACATCTTAAACAACACCTGATAGTTCATTCAGGTGAGAGACCTCATGTGTGTTCTCTCTGTGGAAAGAGTTTTTCACGACTGAAGAATTTTAAACAACACCAGAAAACACATGATGAAGTGAGAGATCATGTGTGCTGTGACTGTGGGAAGAGCTTTACTACATCTGGTCATCTGAAACTACACCAGATAACTCATACTGGAGAAAAACCTTACAAGTGCTCATATTGTGACAAGAGTTTCAATCGGTCTGGAAACCTGAAATCACATGAGCGAGTTCATACTGGAGAGAAGCCGTGATACAGTACTCAGTGTGAGAAGAGTTTCAGTGATGCAACAGGTTTAAAAAATCATCTGTTTATTCACTCTGGAGAAAAGCCATTTAACTGTGATCAGTGTGGTAAAGATTTTAAATCGCCATTAAGTCTAAAAAAACACCTGGTAGTTCATTCAGATGAGAGACCTCATGCATGTTTGTGATTTTGGGAAGAGCTTTATTACACCTAGTCATCTCAAATTCATACTGGAGAAAAACCTTTCAAGTGCTCATATTTTCTATATATTGTAATCATTATGTTGACAACTTGTAATAAATACTTCAATGAGCTCACGGTTTCTGGCTTAAATGAATACATTGTTAGCTAACTGCGTGATTTGTGTATGTAAATTTCTGAAATGCATAACTTGGACACAGTCTCCTCTGATAACAGATCACTCTAAATTGTAATGTAGACAAATGCAGTTTCTGTAAAGCTGCACTGAAACGATATATGATATGTAAGTTTTTCCAGCCAACAGTCAACAACTCTCACAGTGTAAATAAAATCAGATTGGATTGTGTCTAAATAGTTCTTTCTAGATTTAGATATATTAATGCCATTTAATTATGTACTAAATTGTCTTTTGATACATGCAGTTATGAGAAATAAAACAGAAACAACATCTTGTCTTGATTGATGTAGCCTATTTAATGAACACTAATCATCACAGCTGTTCCCTTTCAAAAGCTACACTCAATGCTGCATAAGCTTATGCAAATGAGAATGTCTTTGACATAACCAGCTATGAAAATGGTGTGAAAACACGTGAATGAAATTGACCCGGAGGTATTTATAGCCTCGGCTGGTGACGTCACCGGGCGCACCTGCTGCACGAGGCTATAAATAGATGAGCTTCAGCTGGAGCAAACCAGGTCTTTTTGTTTTCAGACCAACTCTATGTTTGGTGTGTTTGCAAAGTTTCTGAAAAAAAAAAAAAAAAAAAAAAAAAACTCTCTACTTAAAAACTCTTTCTCTTCAAACTCAACTCGAGATCTGTGTCAGGAGTTAGTTTTCAGCTGTTAGTGTGCAGAATTTCTCTCTTTCATCTCTGTTTGATCAAGTGAAAAGGAAATACACTATCAGTTAAAGAGAATGAGTCAGCAGAAGCGTTGTGTGCCTCCATGCTCTCGCCCGATAGCGGACGTGGACACACACGATTACTGCTTTGTGTGTTTGGGGGAAGAGCACGCGTTGGCTGCATTGGAGTCAGGCGAGTGCCAGCATTGCGAGCTGTTCACAGTTAGGATGCTGCACGCTCGGCTTGGCTTCTTTCAGTCCGCACCCGCATTACAGTCAGTCTCTCCCCTTCTTTGAGGACCTCCATGACGAACTATCTAGGTCATGGAGTAAACCATATACCTCGCGTGTGTTTGCCCTCGACGTCGACTTTTTCGACTATCGTGGGTGCGAAGGCACGCGGGTATACGGAGATGCCGCAGGTGGAAGAGACGCTCGCGGGCTATCTCTCGCCTGGGTCGGCATCTTCGCTTAAGAAACCGGTCCTCCCCACGAAGCCTTGTAGAACAACATCAACGCTCGTGGGGAAAGCTTATCAAGCTGCAGGTCAGGCTGGTGCAGCGCGATTTGTATATGTAGGCTACATTTCTGAAATGCAACTCGACACATGTCTCCTCTGATAACCGATCACTCTAAATTGTAATGTAGACAAATGCAGTTTCTGTAAAGCTGCACTGAAACGATATGGATTGTGAAAAGCGCTGTACAAATAAATGTGAATAGAATTGTGACAAGTTTTTCCACTCAACAGTCAACAACTCTCACAGTGTAAATAAAGTCAGATTGGATTGTGTCTAAATAGTTCTTTCTAGAATTAGATATATTAATGCCATTTAATTATGTACTAAATTGTCTTTTGATACATGCAGTTATGAGAAATAAAACAGAAACAACATCTTGTCTTGATTGATGTATTTAATGAACACTAATCATCACAGCTGTTCGTCATCTAGGTTATCATCATGTGTGTATTAGTTCCTCAGGTCACTCATCATTCTTTCTTAATACTGTAATAAATATGTTTGGGATGTGCAGTATTATTGTCAACCAAATGATCAGGGGCCCGTTCTTCGTACCTCGCTAACTCAGTTAGCTGGATTTGATTGTTGACGATTTGGCATGATCTTGGATTGTTTGGTTCTTCAACGCTCATCCTGGACTTGCTGTCATAGCAACAGGTCCGTAAACTTAAACCTGCTCGCGAGCGGCTTATTTCATGTAAACAGGATTAGATTGCATCTTGAGGTGATGCTTAAAATCTGTCCCAGCCACTGCTACTTTATTACAAGAGTTCATTACTGAACCAGGGGCAGTAATATTCATTTTAAATAATAATAATATACAAATTTTAAATTGTATATGTATATGAGAATGTATATAATATTATAATGTTGTGTATAATAATATAGACACATCCACTTGATTGAGCGATTTATTTGTGATGGAATAATTACTTTATAATTTTATTGGAGGTTTGCACACATGTTGTACAGTTAATCTGAGCCGTGCATTAATTTAAGTGATGACGGATATTATGGGATGGCTTGATGCAGCGCAGGAGATGCAGAGAATTTGATCTTGACCCTTAAGAAACTTTAATACTGTCACGTTACAAATCTGCTTCGAATTGAATTAAAAATTGAATTACTACATTGAAATAAAAATGTAAAGGGTGTACAAATACTGTATAAAATCGTGAATATAAATAATTGGTAATCATGTAAAAAAAAAAAACATTTATCATTGATCTATTATAACTTTTATGTTGGTTTGGTCTTTTAGCTGTTTCCTTATAAAGGTCCAGATATTCGTGTTTTTTTTGTGTAATTTGTCAAGTTTTTTGCCAGGTGGCTTTTTTAATTATATGATGTCATTACGTTGCTGTCTTGACGCCAGCCAATCGCTGCACTGCTGATCATGGTTTCGAGTATCGATGCATCTGCCCTCTTCAGGGAAAACAAGAACGCGCAGTGATCTTAGATCATTTAATCCAGATATTTAAATCCAATCCGCAAATTCGATGGAAGAACCCAATTAGCCAGACATCAGTTATCATGATTAAAAGATCTGGGATCTGTCAAATCATCTCAGATGTATTAAGCGAGGTACGAAGAACGGGCCCCAGATCTTGCATCACACAAAGAGTTTGGAGTTCATTCTTATCCTTCATTATTGCTTCATCCAAACCAGAATTCTGGCCACGTCTGTTTTATGATATTTAGGGCATATTTGCCCCTAACAGCTCAACTGTATCATATATTTGCCAAAAGTGACCCAAATTATTATTAATTATGTAGGTCATATTTGCCATATCAAATGTGGGTCACATTAGACACCCACCTACATTTTGGTGTAATGTACTCGGCCATATTTGCTATGCCATGTGTTGGCCACATTAGGTTCACATTCAGAGTCACCAGTGATTACTGTCCCACATCTTTGCCAAAACTGGCCCAGATAAGTTTTAAGATAACTGGGCCACATTTGCTGCAACACATGTGAGCCACATTTGGGTTGTACACCAGATTAGCCAAATTAAATGTATTATTTACAATGTGTTTTTTGCAGAGGTGAACAATGTAGCCAATCACAGACATAGTTGTTGATCTGTTGAAACTAGAGCCGGACCGATAAAGGATTTTTAAGGCCGGTACAATACAAATATTTGGTGATTTAAAAATCAGATATTCCGATATATCATAAGATATATAAACCGAAAAGCGTAAAAACAAAAACAGATTTCCCTTATTTGTAGTTATTCATGATCCCTCAGCCTCTCTAAAATAATATGATAATGCAGTTTTAAAATAAACTTGTTTGTTTTATTGTTACAACAGAACAGAGGAGCATAAAAATATATTAAAGTTCTGATAAATAAAATGTATAAAAGTACAAACTTAAGATATGAAACTTAAAGTCCTTTTGGACTAAAACACTAACAAAAACAAAACAAAAAATCTAAGTTACCAGTATTAACAGATGTGGTAAGCTTCATAAATATAACTTTGAGCAAGACTGGGAAAAAAAATTCAGTTAAGTTCTATAAGTTCTGATAAATAACAACAACAATAAAATATAAACTATATACAGTATAAATATGAGCTACCCTATAATTACAATACATCATTAAATACATCATTTGGTCCCTGCCTTCTAAAATCTACTACTTAGTGATGCAATAAATACATTATGTGACTTGTTAATGCTGCGTCTGAACGAAGTCAGCAATGCACTTTTTTTTTCCTTTTTTTATGCCACAAATGAAAATGTAACAAATACATAACAACAGGAACAATAAAAAAAGACATAGATATTTTTTTATGCCCATCAAAGACAAAACATAGGAATTATAGTCTACTAAAATAGACAGTAATGTGATTTTACCCAAAAATTTGCATTTGTGAATAAAAATTTTACCAAGAATCATAAACAGATTAACAATGTACTGAACATGAGAATTTGGATTATGATAAAGAAAAATAATACTAAAGGTGTTAATACATATTTTGTCATTGGTTTTTTTGAGAGATAGGTGCATAACTCATTCCAAAAAGCTTTAACACAAACACATTCACAAAAAAAGATGTACAATTGTCTCTCCATCATCACAGAAAGTGCATTTATCGTCTATGTTTTGGATATACTTACTGAGTACACTATTACAGGGGTAACATCTATGTAGTATTTTATATGTAATTTCTTTTATCTTATTTGTTAATAAATATTTGTGTGGAAGAGACCAGACCACTCTCCAATTAATATTGTATAACGCCATCCATTTGAAAGATGATGCTGGAATAGATTTTCTGTTCATAAGATTACGAAAAAAAAATGGTTATTGAATTTGTCATCAGTGATCAAAATTCCTTCAATTGAAATAGCAGTGTTGTACAAAGATATAGGACTATAGGCTTGCTCTCTTCTCAGGAGAGTTTTTATACCACTAGGAATGGCGTTGAATACAATATTGTATTCCTTTAACGAAGCCCCAAAACAAACATTTTCTGGAGAATTCTGGATAGGAATAAAACTGACCATTGTCATCCATCAGCTGATTAACAACATATGTTATTTAAATACCATCTCTCAAAAAACAATGATTTATTTCCGTAAATAATATTCTGATTGTTCCAAATAAAGCAATAAGGAGGGGAAAATCATGTTTGTAAACCTGTAACCACGATAATGAAACCTGTTGGTGAAATTTTGCTCATTTAATGGATAGTTTACCAAGTGAGAAAGCAATGCACTTTCGTTCACTCCTCACGTGCCTAACTTACGATTTACAATGCAGGGACTGGAACTACAAATATACAGTACTAGTTATAAATACAGTAATCATTACTTTATTTAGGCAGAATAAGTTTGTTGTGATTTCCAATCGCATTAATGTTAGCGGTCTTCCACTGATAGCCATGGCATTAGCTAGCTTTGTGGTTAGCTAAAGTCTATGATAAGTCATAATTTAGAAATGGACTGCAAAATATTGTAAAACATACTTTTTCAAAATAACGGACAGGGGAGAGATGATACGTCTCATGCTGTCAAACTGTCACGCTATTAAAGAATCTTATTCAGTCACATTGTCCGAGTTAAACTGACAGTCAGTCAACTATACTGTAACAACCTAATGTAAGCTTATTTGTAATGCTTATTTGAGTTAAGAGAACTGATTGGGATGTTCTTTTAATTGTTATTCAAGCAATGTATGTCTTGTGACAGTTGCCAACTTACATGCAATTCACGGATGATCTCAGTTGTGAATGTTCTTTGTGGCGCGCAGCATGACTCTGGCTGGATCAGCTGGTGTTGTCAACCGGCATGTTGTAGAGTGCCCTCTGGTGGACAAACTATGAAACGGCAACACTCATAATGTGGTTGAGCGTTGTTTCGTCCGTTTTTATTATTTTTAAAAAATATTCATTTATCGGCCATCATAAATGCCGATACCGATAGTTTGGAAAATGCCCAATATCGGCCGATAATATCGTCCCACCAATATATCGGTCGGGCTCTAGTTGAAACCAATTGTCACCGAATATTTCAGAACACTGGGGCTGTGTTCGAAATCACCCCCTCTATACCCTTAAATAGGGCACTATTTGAGTGAACATCCATATGTAGTGGTGTCCGAAACAATAGTGGACGTTTTTGAGTGCACTCATTCAATCCCACAATGCACCGCAATAACGAGTGTACAGTAGATGTACGCGCGGGAGAATATGTTCGATGCCCGATCGGCATATGACAGCAAAGTCCCGCGAGAGCGTTTCGAGAGCAAATGAGAAACGACTCCTTATGCTTTTGAATCGCTCTCACTCTCAACCAGACTGTGTACTCTCAACTCACTGAGAGTCGCGCCCTGAATGAATTAACTTACCGCTGTCCGATGCACCCCATGTAAGCTACCCTCATTCTCCATTACTCCACTACTCCAAGAACGAGCCAACAAGCTTAAAGTTTACCCTATATCTCTTTACTTGTGTGGCACTGAACTTACTTGGAAAGGGTAATGAATAATAAAGTAACTAATAAGCATTTAATAAAAAAAAATAAAGGCTTAATATTTTTATGTACAAATTTTATAGTATTATATATATTTTATACTATATAGTAGGCTACTATTTATACTATATTGTATGGGCGTCAGAAGCAAAAAAATGTGGGTGGGTCCTTTAACAGAAACATTTTACTGGAGTAGATGCAATAAATATATTTAAATATATCGGTTTGTTTAAATGTCTGGTTGAGGCATACAAAACTACGGAAAACTCAATCTTCATCCACAGCAATAGTGTAGGGATAAGACACATGGCTTCAAGATTTGACGCATATTGATCAGAGGTTTGAATCCGCCTTTTGCCAAACTCGCTCTGATCCTTTTTCCCATCACATATCAGATAGGAAAGGCATTTATTTTCAATAAAAAAATGAAGAAAATATTAGAAAAGTGAAAACAAAGCTTCTAACGCGTGTAATCAATGTCCAGGGTGTGTAAACAGACATGTGCTCAATTAGAGATGATAAAAGTGAGTGGGTCCAATATCATTGGTCTTAAAAAGTGTGTGGGTCAATGTCATCTCCTGGCGAAACGCGGGAATTCATTCAATGCACGGCGCAACTCTCACAGTGCATTACGGGTATTCTCTAGCCGTTGAGCATGCATCGGTTGTAAACTCGTTATTGCGGTGCATTGTGGGATTGAATGAGTGCACTTAATAACATCTACTATGGTTTCGGACACCACAAAATGGCTGTTCCCTCAAATAGTGCCCACAGCTGAATCAATCATCCATCCATCTTCCGAACCGCACTGGTCCAGTGCAATTTCAGGCATACAGGTATTTATACAAATTATCCTTTTTAAAATGATTATTATATTGTTTGATTAAGGTTACATCCTAGTTTCTGTGGCAGAGTTCAAGATAAATCTTTTCATTATTACTGGAGCTGCCAAACAGCAAGCACAAACTGCAAAAAGCCTTTCCGGCGCACTTAGTGTCCGAAATCACTCACTCGTTTTCAAAGTGGACTATATCAGTGGACTAATGTAGAGAAGACAGCCTGGGCCTGTTTAAGAATATGCGGCCCCTTTAAGAAAAATGCTGCGCACGGAGCATGCGCAGAAGAGAGAGGAGCACGACGGGGGAGGACGAGTGGTGAGAGAGACCAGTTGAAGCTGAAAGCGAGGCTTTTAATGATCGTGAATGAAGGACAAATTGTGAGATATTTTCTTCGGATGCCTTATATTTCCAGTCTGCAGGTGAGAGATGTTTCTCAGATTACAGAGTTTAACATTAATCAGCTCCAGAGTTTACATGTTTAAGGACCAATGTAATGAAATGCGTTGTGTGTCCTGGTTTATTATTAGAGTGTAATAATATGTTGGCAGAGAGTTTTTCACAGACTCTGACTCTATTACACCAATAAAATGTGCTTAATGTGCCACTTTACAGAAGATCTCAGACATCAGCATAATGAATGAGGGGAAAACAGGGAACTTTAGGAGACAAAGAGGCTTTTCAGCAGCTCAGCTAAACATGATGGTCCTGTTGTTTCTCTCAGACTTTGGACAGGAGTTGAACAAACCTTGTTTTAAATGCAATTAATATCTAACTTGTATCAAAATACTCCATACTCCTGATAGAAATCATATGTTCACTTCATTTAAATGTAATTAAAGGGTCATTTCATGTCTAATCAACCATTTTACCCATTGAAAAGAATTAAGAATAGAAGGATATCAAGATATCTGTAATACTTTTAGAGTGACAGGCACACAAACTTTGGAAAAAATAATATTTATGGCACTCAGGTATGTTCTATGCAATTGTGTTGACAGAAAAAAAAAGAGATACATTTCTAGTTTCAACATTATTTGTTGTTCAGATATTCCTCTGTAAAAGACAAAAGTATCAGCTGTATGCAAAGTGACCCACGTTTGGTTTTTGACCACTGAAAATGTGAACAATTGACCAATTTACTCATGGAACCACATCAAGATCTCCATATCTCTGGCATTTTACCATATGGGGCCTTTAAAATGAAGATTAAGCTGCCATCTTTGTCATTTTTACCCTCCTGTAATTTGGCTCCAAATCTCTGGTGAAAATTGTCATATTGATACACATATTGAGTAAATATACATCCATGACATTTAATATTTTGGCTTTCGTCAATATTTATGTTTTTCTTTCTTAAGAAAAAAATATGAACAGGTCTGGTCAACTCTGGTAATTCAGCATAAATTCAGTAACTTCTCTTTTATTTCTCCAGATCTGGTCCTGTGGGCGTCAGTATCTCACAGTGATCACAGTTCACACCTGCAGTGAAGCCCCTCCCACAACAATTCACCAATAAATACTGGGAATATTCACATCATCCTACAAGAGAAGGACAAACTCCAGGTGTAGCAGCTGAAATCTGTGTGACTGTTAAAGATGGAGTTTATTAAAGAGGAGATTGAAGACATGAGTTATCCAGAACCATCCAGAATAAAACATGAAGATACTGAGGAACAAATAGGTTGGTGTCCATTCTTGATTCTTCATTATTGACTGCTTTAGTAGCTGTGAAATAATAATCAGTATATAGATGATAAATGATCATATTTTATCAGTTTTAATCGTAGTGAATGACAGAACTGACCTTTGCACATTAAAGATACACATTAAAAAGTCTAATTTGTTAACATTAGTTAATGTATGAACTAACAATCAATAATACATTTGTTACAATATTTATTAATCTTAATGCTAGTTAATAGAAATCCAGCTGTTCATTGTTGGTTCACGTTACTTAACAGATGTTAACAAATAAAACTTTTGCAAAAGTTGAAATTAACAATAAGTAAGATTTAGAGATGTACCGATGTATTGGCCGCTGATATTTATTGGCCGATTTTTAATCGATTTACAACCATTGGCATATCGGCTATAGGATGAAAAAGGCAGATACATCAAACCGATGGTTTATTAATGAACTGCGTGAAGGCACTGAGCTGTATAATGTCTGCTGCATAATCTAAGATTATAATGTAGGGGAGCACGGGCCACAACCAAACTCTTGTTGAAACACACATGCTTTAAAACTTTCAGTGAAAGTTAAAGTGAAATAAATCAACTTTTTGATGATATTCTAATTATATGACCAGCACCTGTATAGATTCATTACATTCAAAGTGAGATATTTCAAGCCTTTATTTGTTATAATTTGGATGATTATGGCTTACAGTTTATGAAAACCCCAAAATTAAAATCTCAGAAAATTAGAATATTACATGAAAACAATAATAAAAAAGGATTTTAAATACAGAAATGTTGGCCCTCTGAAAAGTATAATCATGCATATGTACTCAGTACTTGGTTTGGGTTCCTTTTGCATGAATTCCTGCCCTTAATGCGGCGTTGCATGGATGCTATCAGCCTGTGGCACTGCTGAGGTGTTATGGAAGACCAGGATGCTTCAATAGCGGCCTTCAGCTCTTCTGCATCATGTCTCATCTTTCTCTTGGCAATGCCCCATGGATTCTCTGTGGGGTTCAGGTCAGGCGAGTTTGCTGGCCAATCAAGCACAGTAATCCCATGGTCATTGAACCAGGTTTTGGTACTTTTTTGGCAGTGTGGGCAGATTCCAAGTCCTGCTGGAAAATGAAGTCAGCATCTCCATAAAGCTTGTCTTCTAAAGGAATCATGAAGTGCTTTATAATGTCCTGGTAGACGGGTGCGTTGACTCTGGACTTAATAAAGCAGACCAACAGCAGCCGATGACATGGCTCCCCAAACCAACACAGACTGTGGAAACTTCACACTGGACTTCAAGCTTCTTGGACTGTGTGCCTCTCCATTCTTCCTCCAGACTCTGGGACCTTGGTTTGGACCAAATGATATGCAAAATTTGCAGAGAGGACTGGACCACTGAGCAACAGACCACTTCTTTATTTATTTAGCCCAGGAAAGACGCTTCTGACGACATTTGAAGCCCATGTCCAGGATCCGTCTGTGTGTGGGGGCTCTTGATGCAGTAACTCCAGCCTCAGTCCACTCCTTGTGAAGCTCCTACACACATTTGAATGGCTTTTTCCTGACAATCTTCTCCAGGCTGCGGCCCCCGTGGGGACCCGGGGTAGAATAGGTCCCTAGCACCCCCTTGCTGATCGTAAGAGGCGACAAATGGGGCAGCTTGTGTGCCGTGGGTTGCGACTCGTGTCAGTGGAGGAAGAGATCCTGGTGCTTGAGGATTTTGGCTTGCTGCGGCCGCCATATTTCCAACACATCACTTTGGCTCCTACTTCATTTAGACGAGAGGTTGGAATGGCCCATTCTAACCAATCGGCTTGTCAGGATTTGCCCTGGATTTGGCTTTGAATCACACTCAATTATGTAGTTATCACCACTTCCAGAAGGCACTGGCGTAGGGTCAATTGAGTAGTATAAATCTTGTGTTTATATGCTCAAGTATATCATTACTGTATCCTTGGTGTACATCCGGTGGATTTCCGCGGCACTGTACATCCCCTTGTAGGACTCCGAGGTGGGTGAGGAGCAGAGATGATGAACCAATTCTTTCTAACATGGCAAATAAACAAAACACCAAAAAACGGATACTGGATCAAGACTTGGAAGTTGAACTAACCACTAATCTTATCTTTACTTCAAAAAATGACAATTGGCAAAGATTTATATTACTTGAGTCTCTATCAATTGATAGCCCCCTCACTAAACTGTCTCCTTTTGCTATTCAGAAAGGAGTCACAGGAATAGCAGGAACAGTCAAAGATATCAAAAAGCTGCGATCGGGACAAATTTTGGTGGAATGTGTCCGGAAAGCAAACTCAGAGAACTTATTACGAGCAACAAATCTAGCAGGAGTCACTATGAAAGCATTCTGTCACCCTTCTCTGAATAACAGCAAAGGAGTGATCCGCACCAGAGAATTGCAAGACATGGACGAAGCTGATATAACCTCAGAACTAAATCATATGGGTGTGATTGATGTCAAAAGAATAAGCATCAAAAAAGATGGACAAATAATTCCAACAGGAACATACATTCTGACTTTTAACAGACCTCATCCGCCAGAGAGAATTCAAATAGGATATCTAAGTGTCACTGTGGATATCTACATACCGAACCCGTTGAGATGTTATAAATGTCAAAAATTTGGACATGGTTCTGCTGGATGCAAAAATAAGGCTGTTTGCCACAATTGTGGTAAGGATGATCATGAAACAAACTGTACTAATCTCGCTAAATGTAAAAACTGTCTTGGTGATCATGCAGCTTCATCAAAGAAATGCCCTGCCTGGATTAAAGAAAAGGAAATACAAAAAATTAAACACACAAAGAAGGTGAGCTATCCTGAAGCTCGCAAAATTGTTGAAGGTTTCCCTGCCTTCACATTGAATAAATCCTATTCTGATGTGGTTAAACCAAACATACGGGAAATTAGTACTCAGACAGAAATGACTTGGATATCTACAGACAAACCTCAAGTTGTAAGCAGTAATAAGAACTTGTCTTCACAAAAAAGCAAGAATGTATATATCCAAACTAATCCGACTCAAGACATCCAGTTGGAACAAAGAGAATCCAGAGAGAAAAAGAAATCTCAAAGCACAGTAACTCGACAATCAAGTCAAGACAAAAATAGAACTAAAAAACATGATAATCCAAAAGATGTTGAAATGTCAGAACCTATGACTAGTCGAAGTCGTAGCCTTTCTCCAAAGTGCAAGAATAAAGGACCTGTACCTATCTTCCCCACTTGAAGATAGGTAACCATATAATTCAATGGAATTGTCGGGGTTTAAAAGCTAACTTTGCGGAGTTACAACGTTTAACAGCTGCTTTAAATCCCCTTGCTTATTGTATTCAAGAGACCCATTTATCTCCAAATGATCCCTTGACTGTTAAAAATTTTAAGATGTTTAGTGTATATGGACCAAATGTACAAAGACCCTCTGGTGGATCAGCCATTTTGGTTAAAAAGGATATAATCCACAGTCATATTGTACTGGATACCCAAATACAAGCAATAGCAGTACGAATCACCCTTCATAGAGTCATTACACTATGCTCTATCTACATACCTCCCAGTAAAGCTATTACAACGCAAGAATTGGATAAACTTGTAGCACAATTGCCGACTCCATTTATACTTATGGGTGATTTTAACAGTCATAATCCTTTATGGGGAGAAGATCGATGTGATGTTAAAGGAAAGAGAGTGGAAGATTTTATACATAATAATGATTTGTGTTTACTAAATGATGGAACAAAAACCTACCTTCATCCAGGTCATGGCACTTATTCTGCAATTGATTTGACTATTTGCAGTGCTGAAATGTTTTTAGATTGTACATGGAGGGTCTGGGATGATTTATGTGGGAGTGACCACTTTCCACTTATTACTTCATTTACAAAATCGGATGTCCAACAAAGACCTTCAAGATGGCTACTTAAGAAAGCAGATTGGCCTTCTTTTGAAATCATGTGTTATGAAAAATTTATTTCAGCAACTCAAGATAATCAGAACTCTATAGAAACTTTTGCTGAACAGTTAATTGATATTGCAAATGAAACAATTCCAAAGACGTCCTCTAAATCACACTGTAAGACTAACCCTTGGTTTAATGAGCAGTGTAAAAAAGCTATTGGGGCACGGAAAAAGGCGAAAGACTTTTTAATAGACAGCCATCAACGACTAATTTTACACTTTTTAAAATTTGTAGAGCTCAAGCTCACAGAACTATAAATGAAGCAAAAAAACAGAGCTGGAGACAATTTGTATCAAGTTTAACATGTTATACTCCCATGAAGAGGATTTGGAACATGATTCGCAAAATGAAGGGCATTGGAAATGGGTCTTATATACAACATATAAAAAAACGGGATATTCTTCAGACAAAGGAAATGGATATAGCAAATACATTAGCAGAATCTTTTGAAAAGAATTCGTCAATAGAAAACTGCCTCCCCGAATTCCAGTTAATACGAACACAGCAGGAAAGGAAAAAATTGAACTTCTGTTCAGATAACAAAGAAGTATATAATCAACTTTTTAAGATAGAAGAATTAATACACTCCTTAAAATGCTCACATGACACTGCTGTTGGTCCAGACAAAATTCATTATCAATTTTTAAAGCACTTACCCCAAAGTATATTATCTCTTCTTTTGGATAACTTCAATCTTGTCTGGTCTTCTGGACAAATACCGTCCTCTTGGAAAGAAGCAACCGTAATCCCAATACCTAAACCAGGAAAAGACCATACAGATCCAAATAACTATCGTCCAATTGCTCTTACCAGTTGCCTCTGTAAAACAATGGAGAGAATGGTAAATAATCGACTTGTTTGGACACTGGAATCGAAGAAACAAATAAGTGATTATCAATGTGGCTTTAGACGTGGAAAGTGCACTTTGGATCAATTAATCCGACTGGAAACTTATATCAGAGATGGTTTCATTAGAAAAGAACATGTGGTCGCTGTCTTTTTTGACTTGGAAAAAGCATATGATACAACATGGAGATATGGAATCTTGAAAGATCTTTACCACATGGGTTTTCGAGGACGATTACCCATCTTCATTTCAAACTTTTTGGCTAGCAGATATTTTAAAGTCCAAGTAGGAAACACCTTGTCGGATATCCACAAACAAGAACTTGGAGTTCCTCAAGGAAGCATTCTCTCTGTCACTCTTTTTAGCATTAAAATAAACAGCATTGAGAGTATCATCGGATCTAATATATTCTGCAGCCTATATGTGGATGATCTCTGTATCTGTTATAGAGGGAAGAACATGAATACAATTGAAAGGAAACTGCAGTTATGTATCGAGAAAATATATCAGTGGTCGGTTGAAAATGGATTCAAGTTCTCTAAATCAAAAACTGTTTGTACCCACTTCTGTATCCAGCGATCCCTTCATCATGATCCAGAACTCTTCATTAATAGAGAACCGATTAATGTTGTTAAGGAAATCAAGTACTTGGGACTTCTATTTGACAACAAAATGACTTTCATCCCTCATTTGAAATTACTAAAAAACAAGTGTCTTAAAGCTATGAATATAATGAAAGTATTGGCAAAAACAAAATGGGGAGCAGATTACATTGTTCTTTTGAGACTCTATAGAACACTAATTCGTTCCCGTCTGGACTATGGAAGCATAATATATGACTCTGCCAGAAAATCATATAAGCAGATGCTTGACTCAGTACATCATCAGGGCTTACGACTTGCCTTGGGAGCATTTAGAACTTCGCCAGTGCAAAGTTTGTACATTGAAGCCAATGAACCTTCCCTTCAAAATAGACGATTGAAGCTCTCACTCCAATATGCTGTCAAAATAAAGGCAAATAAAACCAATCCTGCCTATTCTACAGTCTTCAACCCACAATTTACTCCTTTGTATGAGAGCAAACCTAAAAGCATCAGATCCTTTGGTATACGTATTAAACCACACTTGGAGAACTTAAATACAAATTTGAACATTTTAAGTCAAATACAATTTAATTCTATATCTCCCTGGAAATTAAAGAAGCCTAATATCAATTTGGATTTGGCTCATCAGAGGAAAGGAGTGACTCATCCAAATGTATATAGACAGCAATATTTGGACATAAGAAACCAATTCCCTTTTCATATACCTATATTCACAGATGGTTCGAAGGTGGAAAATAGTGTAACAGCAGCAATGGTGACTGGACATCAACGCTATGGAATATGTATTCCAAAACAATGCTCAATTTTTTCTGCTGAAGCACGTGCTTTACTTTTGGCTTTGGAACACATTGAAAATACATAACAAAAAAATTCTATAATTTTTACAGACTCGAAATCTTGTCTTCAAGCATTGGACACTTTAAAAACTGATCATCCTTTAGTGGACTGCATCTTAACAAAAGTGGATTATCTATTAAATCAGTTCTTCAGTATCATCTTTTGCTGGGTTCCAGGACATGTGGGACTTTCAGGAAATGAACGAGCTGATGCAGCTGCTAAGGATGCTCTTAATCAGGAGGTTAATGAATGTCAAATTCCTCCTTCAGACATCAGACCGATTATTAATCGATATATTTTAAATAAGTGGCAAGAAGAGTGGAATATGTACAAGACTAATAAATTGTATGGAATTCATCCAGAAATTACAAACAGATTTTTTCACAATTTTAAAACTAGACTTGATCAAGTGGTTTATACCAGATGTCGTATGGGTCACACAAGTTTGACCCATGCTTTTTTGCTTAAGGGTGAAGACCCAATTTTATGTATGTTTTGTAAAATTCCTTTATCTGTTAAACATATTTTATTGGATTGTCCTGGAATTATTACAAGCAGAATGCTCTTTTATGAAGTTACTTCACTTAAGGACGTATTTAATGAGATTATGCCTGAAAAGGTTTTGGATTTTTTATCATATGTTAATTTAAAACATCTTGTATAATATGACTTGCTGTTTTGTTTTTTATTGCATTTATATGATATTTGTATTTTTGTAGTTGAATTTTTGCCATGAAAATAGCTTTGAATGCTCACATGGCATTAAATAAAATAATCTGAATCTGAATCTCCAGGCTGCGGTCATCCCTGCAGCTTGAGTACCTTTTTCTTCCACACTTTTCCCTTCCACTTGACTTTCTATTAATGTGCTTTGATACAGCACTTTGAGAACATTCCCTTTTGAGGCTTGCCTTCCTTGTAGAGGCTGTCAATGATGGTTTTCTGCACAACTGTCAGGTCAGCAGTCTCTTCCCCATTATTGTGAATTGTATTGAACCAGACTGAGAGACCATTAAAGGCTCAGGAACCCTTTGCAGATGTTTTGGATTATTTAGCGTATTAGAGTTACACTTTGAGCCTACAATACTGAACCTTTTCTCAGAATTTGATTTGGGGGTTTCAAAAGCTTTTAGCCATAATCATCAAAATTATAACAAATAAAGGCTTGAAATATCTCACTTTGCATGTAATGAGTCTATATAATATATTAGTGTCACCTTTTAAGGTGAATTACTAAAATAAATGAACTTTTCCACGTCATTCTAATTTATTGAGATGCACCTGTATCTGTTATTTAACAGTTGAGATCGTTCTTTAATGCTGATCTAACCAGCAGAAGACTTGAGCCACGGTTTAAATCCCAGTTGCGCACATGGGGTGCGTTGTAACACTGCGTTACAATGAGTCCCTATTATATTATATTCTATATTTTTATGAATTCTTTTGAGAAACCATGAGAAAAGGGTGAATAATGACTAAGAGTCAATGTTCAGAAATTATTAATTATTATTGTTTTTAACTATGCTGATAGCTATATTTAGTGATGTGTTTGTTGTCAAACTCAAAAATGTGTATATTTTTAATGATTAAATAATGCTGTTATTTTATTTTAAAAAGTTAATTGTATTTTATTGACAAAATATTTTAGTTTGTCTTGGATTTTTTTTTTATTATATCAGATACAATTTTTAGCTGTTATTTGGTCATGTTACAATGAACCTCACTTACGGTGCATGTTGTCACATGTCACTTCCATTCTTTCGGGGGAAATCAAGAAAAAAGTATACACTGTATTAATGAAATGACCACATAATTTTACTAGACGTGTGAAATTAATGTGGGAAAAAATACGCCTAATATTCCTGTTGTGCTGATGTTTGTGTTTTAATGTTAATCAAACAACAAAAGATCAACCAAAAAAATCGCTCCCTACTCTTGACTAAATAACTTTCATAAGGATTCATTTCCGCAATAAGGAAAACGCAGACGGAATCCAGTCATAAAAATGGAATTTGTCAAAGTTTTGATGAATAAATGAAACGTAGGTCAGTACACTTGAATCAAGTCGTGATATATACTAGTGTCTGTGAATATTAAAGGTCCCGTTCTTCGTGTTTTTTTGAAGCTTTGATTGTGTTTACAGTGTGCAATATAACATGTGTTCATGTTTCGCGTGTAAAAAAAAAACAGTATTTTTAACACAATTTACTCATCTGTATACCGCTGTTTTCACTGTTCTAAAAACGGCTGATGACTTCCTTTATTCTATGAAGTCCCTCCTTCAGAAATACATAACGAGTTCTGATTGTGCCAGCGGTTCCCGTGTTGTGATTTGACGCAGCTTAGCGAACGTGGCACGGTTCCTGTGTTGTGATTCGACAGCAGCTTAGCGCGCGCGTGGAAAGGTCACGCCTCTTAACGGGAGATATATGCGCTCAATGATCTCTACAGCGTCCCTGGGAAAGCCAAACAAAGGTGATTTGACTCGGGATGAAAATAACAGCGTCTCGACGACATGGCGACAAACACACTCAAACGCAACAATTCCTTTTCTCCACGCGACACGTCCTCTTCTCCACGTGGGACAGCAACAAGACCACGCCCCCTTTTTTCGCGTATTCTTGTGGGCGGAGGTTAGTCTGTTCTACTGTTCTACTGACGTCATTTATGAAGGAAGTACCAGGATGTAGTCCAAGCCGGCCGTTCGCTGTAGGCTTTGCAAGGGAACTTCTGTTAAATAAAATATTTCGCTTGGCATTGAACTTTGAGCGTTATAATTTTACAGGTATTATTTATGCTCTAACAGCAACATTACACACTAACTAAAGTTTGAACAATTGGATCACGTAGAACGGGACCTTTAAGCCACAAAAAGACCGTTTAAAGGAACACACCTTCCTTTTGGGACTTTAGCTTATTCACCGTATCCCCCAGAGTTAGATAAGTCCTTACATACCATTCTCTTCTCCGTGCGTGCCATAACTCTGTCTGACACACCCACCGCTAGCCTAGCTTTGCACAAAGACTGGAGGTAAACGGCTCCAGCTAGCCTACTGCTCAATAAGTGACAAAATAACGCCAACATTTTCCTATTTACGTGTTGTGAAGTGTATAGTTACATAGTGTACTCTAGACTGATATGGCTAGGAACTATACTCTCATTCCTGTGTAGTAATCAAGGAACTTTGCTGCAGTACCATGGGTGCAGCGGCGTAATGATATTACGCAGCGCATGAAAAAAGGCTAACTTCCGTCAACTTAACCACTGTGACCGTGGTTTTTCCGTCTGTCTTAGTACACGATGTAACTATACACATCACAACATGTAAATAGAAAAATGTTGGTGTTTTTTTGTCATTTAGGCTATATGCACATTTGTCTGAACCACATATTAATATGCTTAATATTGTTTTAAATGTAAACAAAAAGAGGCAGGGTTGTGTTTTATGACATTTAGTTTTATTGTAGACTAAAATATACATAGAGATAGGCACCTTCTCCACTTTCAGGTCTTGCTACTTGTCATTGGTCAGCTGTCAAAAGGCGCTTGATGTAGGACGTTTTTTATCAGAAAAGTTAAAAAATTTTCAACTTGAAAAGATGCGTTGAGCTGCAGAAAAAGACGTCAGCGTTGGCGTTTAAAAAAGCGCTCATTACTTTTTTTGAAAACTGGGTTTACTCCATAGTATTATTATGCAAAACAGACGCTGGCAGTTTCAAAAAAGACGAACACTGCTTTCCATCGTCAGGTGCGCTCATTCCTGCTGTTTTCGTCAATCTGGCAACCTACCGGTCCAATATTTTGAATTTGGATTGCAATGCCTAGTTCAACCACTGGGTTTCCATTTTACAGAAAGCCCCTTTAATAATTATCAAAAATAATTATTTGACGCAAATCGACCTGAGGTTTGAATACGCCTTTTGCCGAACTCGCTTTATTCCCCTTTCCCATCACATAAAAGATCGAAAATGCATTTATTTTCAATAAAAATTAAGAAAATATTTGAAATTTGAAAATAAAGCACATACAATGGTTCCGATTTCCATGCTCACACAGACTGTATTGTTTTCTGCTGAGTGTTTTTAATTTAGACATTTAATCTCATTGAACTGATTCTGACTACTTTATATGTTTATTTTAGACCAGATGGAAGAGACAGAGCAACGACACAAACTAAATGATGTAAAGAAACACTGTGACTTCAAAACTCAAGAAACAAAAGCCAAAAAGCTGCACACCTGCTCTCAGTGTGGAAAGAGTTTTACTCAAGCATCAGATCTCAGTGTTCATCTGCGCATTCACTCTGGAGAAAAAACATTTAACTGTGATCAGTGTGGCAAAGGTTTTATTGTATCATCAGATCTAAAAAACCACCTGATAGTTCATTCAGATGAGAAGCCTCATGTGTGTTCTCTCTGTGCAAAGAGTTTTTCACAACTGGAAAGTTTTCAACTGCACCAGAAAACACATGATGAAGTGAGAGATCATGTGTGTTGTGACTGTGGGATGAGCTTTACTGCATCTAGTCATCTGAAACGGCACCAAAGAGTTCACACTGGAGAGAAACCGTATACATGCACTCAGTGTGGAAAGAGTTTTTCTCAAACATCAGGTCTCAGGGATCATCTGCTCCGTCACTCTGGGAAAAAAATATTTAACTGTGATCAGTGTGGAAAAGATTTTATTTCATCATCAGAACTAAAAAAACACCTGATAGTTCATTCAGGTGAGAGACCTCATGTGTGTTCTCTCTGTGGAAAGAGTTATTCACGGCTGAAGAGTTTTAAACTGCACCAGAAAACACATGATGAAGTGAGAGATCATGTGTGTTGTGACTGTGGGAAGAGCTTTACTACGTCTAGTCATCTGAAACTACACCAAAGAATTCACACTGGAGAAAAACCTTTTAAGTGCTCATATTGTGACAAGAGTTTCAATCGGTCTGCAAACCTGAAATCACATGAGAGAGTTCATACTGAAGCGAAGCTGTACCACTGTACTCAATGTGAGAAGAGTTTCAGACATTTATCAAGACTTCATGCTCATATGAGAAAATGTCGTTCTTGAAAGCGCAAAATCATCTAGATTAAAAGGTTAGTTCACCCAAAAATGAAAAATGGCTTAGTAAAAGCCTTCTGAACTGAAGTGGTGTGTTTGTGTAAGAAAAATATCCATATTTAAAACTTTATAGACTAAAATAACTAACTTCCGTCGGTCAGCGGTACACAAGTCGACTCAAGGTCGATAATTGTGGGTGCAATTATTAGAAAACTGAAGACATCTAAGACCACTGATAATCTCCCTCGATCTGGGGCTCCATGCAAGATCTCACCCTGTGGGGTCAAAATGATCACAAGAACGGTGAGCAAAAATCCCAGAACCACACGAGGGGGGGGGGGGGGACCTAGTGAATGACCTGCAGAGAGCTGGGACCAAAGTAACAAAGGCTACCATCAGTACACTACGCCGCCAGGGACTCAAATCCTGCAGTGCCAGACGTGTCCCCCTGCTCAAGCCAGTACATGTCCGGGCCCATCTGAAGTTTGCTAGAGAGCATTTGGATGATCCAGAAGAGGATTGGGAGAATGTCATATGGTAAGATGAAACCAAAATAGAACTTTTTGGTAAAAACTCAACTTGTCATGTTTGGAGGAGAAAGAATGCTGAGTTGCATCCAAAGAACACCATACCTACTGTGAAGCATGGGGGTGGAAACATCATCCGCTGGGGCTATTTTTCTGCTAAGGGACCAGGACGACTGATCGGTGTAAAGGAAAGAATGAATGGGGCCAAGTATCGTGAGATTTTTAGTAAACACCTGCTTCCATAAGCAAGCGCATTGAAGATGAAACGTGGCTGGGTCTTTCAGCATGACAATGATCCCAAACACACCGCCCGGGCAATGAAGGAGTGGCTTCATAAGAAGCATTTCAAGGTCCTGGAGTGGCCTAGCCAGTCTCCAGATCTCAACCCCATAGAAAATCTTTGGAGGGAGTTGAAAATCCGTGTTGCCGCACCAAAACATCACTGTAAAAACCTTGTGGAGATTTATAGAAAATGAATGACCTCTGTCATTGCCAACAAAGGGTATATAACAAAGTATTGAGATACATTTTTGTTATTGACCAAATACTTATTTTCCACCATAATTTGCAAATAAATTCTTTAAAAATCAGACAATGTGATTTTCTGGATTTTTTTTCTCATTCTATCTCTCATAGTTGAAGTGACTATGATGAAAAGTACAGGCCTCTCATCTTTTTAAGTGGGAGAACTTGCACAATTGGTGGCTGACTAAATAGTTTACCAGCTAACATCAGCATTAAAAACTTTTGAGTTCAAATGATTTTAAAACTCACTTTCAGACAGCAGTGAGTGTTTGAAATAATTTCTGTTTGTGATTGATTCTGATCACAGTATAAGGCAGAAAACACACAGGGAGAAATTGTGTGTTTGTGACTGTGGGATGAGCTTTACTGCATCTTGTGAACTGAAACGGCTCCAAAGAATTCATACTTGAGAAAAACCTTACAAGTGCTCATATTTTCCATATATTGTAATCATTATGTTGACAACTTGTAATAAATACTTCAATGAGCTCACAGTTTCTGGCTTAGATGAATACATTGTTAGCTAACTCCGTGATTTGTATATGTACATTCCTGAAATACATGGACTTGGACACAGTCTCCTCTGATAACTGATCACTCTAAATTGTAATGTAGACAAATGCAGTTTCTGTAAAGCTGCACTGAAACGATATGGATTGTGAAAAGCGCAACAACTCTTACAGTGTAAATAAAGTCAGATTGGATTTTTTCTAAATAGTTCTTTCTAGAATTAGATATATTCATGTCCATTTAACTATGTACTAAATTGTCTTTTGATGCATGCAATTATGAGAAATAAAACAGAAACTTGTATCACACAAAGAGTTTGAAATTCATTTTTATCCTTCATTATTGACTGCATCCAAACCAGAATTCTGGCCACGTCTGTTTTATGATATTTAGGGCATATTTGCCCTAACAGTTTAACTGTACTAGACTGGGTAACCCAGCCTGAGCTGTCTGCGATTTGATTTCGCCCGGCAACTCAGTCTTGAAACCTGTACACTCATTTCTGCTGCTTCTGTTACACTTTTACTGGAACCAATCACAGACTGGCTTATCCACCTGGTTCGCTATTGGAGGGATTATCACGATGACAGATAGAGAAGCGATGGGTCGTTGCCTGTTGATCACGCCTCTTGTGGTATGATTGGTTGAAGGACTATCCAATTGCGTACAGAGTCATTTGAATTATGCTTGTTAATCACGCCTCTTGTGGTGTGATTGGTTGAAGGACTATCCAATTGCGTACAGAGTAATTTAATTGATGCGCGTTTATGCTCACGTGTGCAGTAGAAAATACAGAGCAGACTCCCCAGACCAATGTTCAATCTTAAATTGAGCTTGGTCTGGGGATAGCCAGACAACAACTGTACCATATATTTGCCAAAAGTGACCCAAATTATTATTAATTATGTAAGTCATATTTTCCATATCAAATCTGGGTCACTTTAGACACCCACCTACATTTTGGTGTAATGTACTCAGGCCATATTTGCTATGCCATGTGTTGGCCACATCAGGTTCACATTCAGAGTCACCAGTGATTACTGTCCCACATCTTTGCCAAAACTGGCCCAGATTTGTTTCAAGCCCAGATAAGCCATATTTGCTGCACCACATAATTTGCACATTTAATGTAAATGTTAAAGATAAAAGTAAATCATGAGAGTAGTTTCATTTTGATTAAAAAAGCAATTGCAACTGATTCTGTGTTAAAGTTTTATTCACAAACAAGGAGATATCATGACATATAATTTGCACAAACACTTTTATTTAAACACTCTTTACAGAGGGTCTTGAGATCCCAGACAAATCCAAGTTTGCTCTCCTGTAGTTCAAACAATAGAGTGTGGCGCTAGCAATGCCAAGGTTTGATTCCCAGGGAAAGCAAGAACCGACTAAATGTGAATGAATGCAATCAATGTAAGTCGCTTTGGATAAAAGCGTCTGCCAAATGTGTAAATGTAAAGTTTGGTCTACTCATGCAATCCCAGTGATTCTTAATAAAAATAGTGTTTGGCTGGTTTAGCGTTTATGACACCCTCTGGCAAATCATTGGCTGTAATATCAAACATAGCTAACAAATGACACAACACAATATACATATAAACTATTGTGCATAAATAACAGTTAGAATATGAGCTTAACTTCGTTTAACGCTGAACAAGACCTGTATGTAAGCTGAGGAGTGTGCACTAATATTTTCAGTGGCGCTTTAACACAAAACAGGAAACTCGTGAATATTCATGTAAGCTCCGCCCAGTGTCACCGAAAATCTCAGACACTGATTATATTTCAGAACACTGGGCCTGTTTAAGAATATGCGGCCCCTTTAAGAAAAATGATGCGCACTGAGCATACGCAGAAGAGAGAAGCGCGAGAGACGAGATGAGCAGAAACTTCCACACTCCAGCTCAGGTGGTGGCGGTAATGCACAGAGAGCTGATCTGACAACCGGCAATAAATTAAGAAGAAGAGAGGAGACGAGCGAGAAAAGCATAGTATATGGATCAGCGGCAAAGACTCACTTGGACAAACTAGAGCGAATTCAAGCAAAGGCATTAAGGATTTGTTGTGGAGCATACCCTTCTTCACCCGTTTCAGCATTGCAGGTAGAAGTAGGAGATATGCCTCTCAAAATAAGAAGACAACAGTTAAATGCAGTATATTGGGCAAATCTTAAGGGACAGCAGCGCTGGCTGTAGCATAATGTTTTAATATAGTGGGTAAGGATGGGGGTAGTGGTTAGAGTCTCTGGATCAAGTTCACAGTAGGTGGCGGTAATGCTCGAAATCGATGCGGAAAAAAAAGGAAGAAGAAGAAGACGAGCGAGAAGGATAGGGTTGTGGCTGGGGAACAAGTGGAAGGTGTGGAGATTGTACGTGGGTGTGAGTGTGGCGGAAACCGAAGAAAATTGATTCGTAGAAGGTCAAGGTTGTTCGGTGGACAATACGGAAATTTAACAATTGATTTTGGAGGAAAAGCATGTTCATCAACTGGTGGTTGGAAACGTGGAGAATTGAAAAGAACGAGAAAATCAAATGAAAAGAAGAAAGCGGTGGTGGGTAAGCACAGCTGTGTTGTGAATGAACCAGAGTGGGGGGATTCTGATTTAGTAAATAGTGATGATAGTATGGAAACAAGTCAAGGAAGCGGAAGAATAAGGGAGAAAAGAGAAAATAATTTTGAAGAGGTTAGAGCAAAAAAACAAAAAACAGGCGTAGTTGTAGTTTGGTAAGAGGAGTGGAAGAGAGGGATCAAGAAAGTTTGAAATTTAAAATAGTATTGAGATTCGGCGAGGAGAAGGGAATTTCATCAATGAATCCAGTGAAATTGACAACTATTCTGCAAAACCAGATTGGAGATGTAGGCTACATTTATGGTGCATGACATTTATTAGAGAAGATCTTGCATTTAGAGAGATAGGAAAAGGAAATGAGCATGAATATATAGTCATAGAGATCTTGATGAAGGAAGGAGAGCTCATTATTATAAATTATTATAATCCTTGTAAGAAATTAGATCTTAATGAGTTGATGCAAATTGAAGGACAAGATGGAAATAGGAGAGTGATATGTGGGGATCTGAATGCACATAATACATAAAACAGATGTGATGTGTTGAACAACTATTAGAAGAAAAAGATTTGGTTTGTTTAAATGATGGGAGAAGGACCAGATTGGATGTACATAAAGGAAATATGTCAGTATACTGGATTTAACTTTGGTGTCAAATAATTTAGCAGGGAAAAGTGAGAGGGAGGTAACTTATGAAACAACAGTAGGAAGTGATCATTATCCAGTTTTTTGTAGAATATTAATACAGGAGAATAAACAAGGAGAAAGAAGGGGAAAGTGGATTTGTAATCGTGCTAAATGGGAAATGTTTAGTTTTATTTGTGAAAGTGAAATAGACAAAATAGATTTGAATGAAGATATTGAGGAGATTGGGGGAAAATTGGAAAAAGTATTGCTTGATGCTGTTAATGAATTAATTCTTAAAAGTAAAGGACAAATGAAGAGGAAGGGGGTTCCTTGGTGGACAGAGGAGTGTAGTGCAGTAGTTAAAGAAATAAATAAAGCTTTAAGAGTATTAAGAAGAACTCATAATTATCAAAACTTAATTCAATATAAACTAATGCAAGCAAAGGTTAGGAAAATTATACGGAGTGCAAAAAGACAGAGTTGGCAGATGTTTTGTAATAAAATTGGTAGATCAACACCAGTGGGAGAGGTATGGGATATGATTAAAAGTATGAGAGGGATCAGAAGGGAATGGAAATATCCTATTATGAAGGTGGGGGAAAAGGTAGCAGCATCTTATGAGGAAAAAGCAGAAATGATAGCAAAGGCACTTATCGAAATCCATAGCTCAAATAATCTAACTGAGGAGGGAAAGAGAGGAAGGGAATTAACAAAATCAGTTTATTCTGGAAGGCTTGAGAGGCGGAAGGAAACTAATAGCACAATGGATGCTCCGTTCACTATGGAAGAAATGAAAAGGGCAATATCAAGAACTGGAATGACATCTCCTGGGAAGGATGAAATCTGCTACATAATGTTAAAACATTTGGGTGTTTTGGCTTCTATAAAATTGTTAAGTTTTTATAATAAAGTTTGGGAAAAAGGAAAGTTACCTACTGGATGGAAAGAGTCAGTCATAATTCCTATGAGGAAACCAGGGAAGGATCCATCAATTCCAAAGAATTATCGACCAATAGCATTGACTTCACAAATGGGAAAGATAATGGAAAGAATGATTACGGAGAGAATATCATTTTATTTGTAAAGTAGAGGAATTCTATCACCTCATCAGAGTGGTTTCAGGAAAGGAATGATTCCATTATATGCCTAGACACAGATATTAAGAAAGCTCAGGTTAATAAGGAATCAGTCATAGCAGCTTTTTTCGACGTCGAAAAAGCATATGACATGGTTTGGAAAGAGGGGTTATTAATTAAACTTGATATGATAGGAATAACAGGTAGAATTTATAATTGGATTAAATATTTTTTGTTTGATCGAATTGGGAAGGCTTTATCTGGAAGATATTTGGTGGAAAACGGTACCCCCAGGGCAGCATCATTAGTCCAGTACTCTTTTCAATCATAATAAATGATGTATTTTCTCAAGTACAGGGAGACATTGGGCGATCATTGTTTGCAGATGATGGGGCATTATGGAAACGGGGAAAGAATAAAAATTATATCACAGGAAAAATACACTCACCTAAAGGATTATTAGGAACACCTGTTCAATTTCTCATTAATGCAATTATCTAATCAACCAATCACATGGCAGTTGCTTCAATGCATTTAGGGGTGTGGTCTTGGTCAAGACAATCTCCTGAACTCCAAACTGAATGTCAGAATGAGAAAGAAAGGTGATTTAAGCAATTTTGACGGCCGGTCTGAGTATTTCACAATCTGCTCAGTTACTGGGATTTTCACGCACAACCATTTCTAGGGTTTACAAAGAATGGTGTGAAAAGGGAAAAACATCCAGTATGCGGCAGTCCTGTGGGCGAAAATGCCTTGTTGATGCTAGAGGTCAGAGGAGAATGGGCACGACTGATTCAAGCTGATAGAAGACCAACTTTGGCTGAAATAACCACTCGTTACAACCGAGGTATGCAGCAAAGCATTTGTGAAGCCACAACACGCACAACCTTGAGGCGGATGGGCTACAACAGCAGAAGACCCCACCGGGTACCACTCATCTCCACTACAAATAGGAAAAAGAGGCTACAATTTGCATTTGAATCAATGCCACGTAGAATTAAGGCAGTTCTGAAGGCGAAAGGGGGTCAAACACAGTATTAGTATGGTGTTCCTAATAATCCTTTAGGTGAGTGTACAAGAGGCAATAGAAGTAGTAGAAAGATGGTCATATTCATGGGGTTTCAGGTTTTCAGTAGATAAAAGAAAAACAATCATGTTTACTATGAAAAGAGGCAGTTACACACAGATAAAGATGTATGGACAAAGTATTGAACAAGTTAAAGTTTTTAAGTTTTTGGGTGTGTGGTTTGATGCTAAATTATCATGGAAAGAACATATTCAAAAGATAGACACTAAATGTAAAAATATTTTAAATGTGATGAGATGCCTATAGAGGATCAGAATGGGGAGCGAGTAGAGCGGCAATGAAAAATATTTACATAGCATTGGTTAGATCAGTATTAGATCATGGAAGTATATTGTTTATGACTCAGCACCAAAAACTCTATTGAAGAAGCTAGATGTGATACAAGCTCAAGCTTTGAGACTTTGTTGTGGTGCTTTTAAAACGACTCCTGTATCTGCTCTTCAGGTTGAGGTTGGTGAAATACCGTTACAAATCAGGCAAAAGAAGTTAATGATGAATTACTGGGTAAATCTTCAAGGCCATTCAGAAGACTCCTAAAGGTACTCCTTCCTTGCTGGGAAGAGGAAGGATCTAAACAGAAGTGTTTTGCATGGAATAGTGGCAAAGAAGCAAGAGAAATGGTTCAGAAAATATATATTCCTACAGTATCGTTATCAATAACTCCACCTTGGATGTTTCCTGCAGTGTTCTTGGATTTTTATATGTTAGAATTAATGAAGGTATTTAAAGAATCTGGAGACATTGCAGCTATTGTTGAAGATAGACTACAAACTGTTTATCAAGCATTTACTCCAGTATATACTAATGGATCTAAAGATCCTAATATAGGGAGAACAGGTTTTGCTTTTAGTATTCCATCCTTAAACGTTTTTATTAATAGGAGAATGATGGCAATAGCAACAACACTACAGTGGATAGAAGACACTGGAATCAAAAAGATTATAATTTGTACAGATTCATGTTCAGCATTACAGTCATTGCAATCATTCACATCTCACAGTAGACAGGATCTAGTAAATTAGATATATGAAAACTTGTTTAGATTGAAAAATATGAACATTATGATAAGATTTATGTGGATACCAGCACATAGGGGGGATAAAGGGAAATTAAAAGGTTGATGGATTAGCAAAGCAGGCTTTGGAAAATTAGGATATTATGAATATCTCATTTAGTAAATTTGAAGCAAAAGCAGTAATTAAAGCATATATCACTAAAGAGTGGCAACAAAGATGGGATACGGGAAATATAGGACGTCAGCTTTATGAAATACAACGGGAAGTAGAAGGAGTGAGGAAAACAAGAAGAAATACCAAAGAGGAAACTATTCTAACAAGATTAAGGGTGGGACATACCATGCTGAATAAAACTTTAAAATTAATAAATAAACATCCAACAGGATTATGTGAGTACTGTGGAATAGAGGAATCCGTAGAACATGTTATATGTCTGTCAAAAATATACTAATGAACGAGAAACAATGAAGAATGAACTTAGAAAGTTGGGAGTGGATGATCTAAAGTTTAAAAATATATTTAGTTACGGATTAGAGAGTTTATTTTTTTAATCTCGAGAACAGAGCTGATTAGGAGAATTTAGGGTTTATTTATTTATGTATTTTTAACCCCTTAACTGTCACCCCCATTTTTGGGCATAGACATGAAAATGTACTATACAAACTTAAACAGCTGTAATTCATGAATACTTAAGACATACGGTTGGTCTCTTTTGAAAGAAGACACTTTGGGGATTATTGTTAAAGTGGAATAATTAAAATGTATTCATATTTCTAAAAGTTATTAAAGTTTAAGTTTATTGTTATGAAAATGTTATGTAATATTTGTTTTATTATATAACATTTTTATATATAAAAAAATATATGTTTCAGCCTAAAAATGCTAAAAAGTAAAAGCCAAATTTCAGCTTGATATCTCAAAAAATGAGGTTTCTGTGAGACTTTTAGTTGTCACATCACAAATGGCCACTAGGAGACACCCTTGTTCATTGTTGATTCCCAAAGGTCACTTAGTTGCTTGAACTTACATCTGACACCACAGCACAAACACAGAGAGATAAAAAAAAATTTTTTTTTTTTTTTTTTTTACTTTCTTCAAAACATTTCACAAACATGTTCACTATTCTATACAAATTGCTACAGAAACACGAATACGACTAGTATGAAAGAAAATAATAATGAAATAAAAATACTGGAAAAATAAATACCAAATAATTTCCAATTTTTCAACTATTTATAAACTATTTACAACTATATACAATTTTTCACAACTTCTGAACACTACAAACTATTTACATCATGCCAGTATTTGAAGCAATCTCGTGTTGCTTGGAAACACAAGTATGATGCACATCCGTGGCAGAACACAAATGTTTTCCGGTGGCACACTCAACATCTTCGCCTGGGGTCATCACTTTTATTAGTGATGTACATTGGCCTGTGGCAGGCATGGCCTGAGGGCTCTCCTGTCACGTGAGGTGCTGGAGCAGGAGGAGCAGGCTCACTTGGAAGGATCCAGTCTGCAAGCTCCATCACCAAATCTTCTCGGAATTCCCGCTGTGTTTTTGGTCTTTGGCTATGAGCAGCAGCCAACTGCTTGTGCAGGATGAATGCATTTACCACCGCAATGTCAATGAAGTGGTAGAAAATCGAGCGGTACCACTTCCTGGTCTTCCTGAGTACTTTGTAGTACCCGACAAGGGCATCAGAGAGATCAACTCCTCCCATGTACCTGTGCGGAAAATAATAGAATAACAGTGAGAATAAATAAAATATGAACTCATTTGCACAATTTTTGTACACAACACCACTGAATAAATTCAACTCACTTGTTATAGTCATGCACTGCAGCAGGTATAGGTACAGTGAGCTCTATCCATCCTCCATCTCTCGTCTTCACCCTCCTCCGCACGGTGTGATCTCCACCTGCTGAATGGAAGGAGGAGCACATGAGCACCTCCTGGTGTCCTTCCATTCAACAAAAAAGGAGACTGTTGTCGCGAGTCCACCGCATACTACCATGGGGAGCATTTCTGGGCAACTTGTTGACTGTAGTTTGTGGGAAGCCCACCCGGTTGCTCCGAATGGTCCCACAGGCCCAGATGCCCTTCTGGAGGAGGTCTCTGAATAGTGATGGGCTGGTGTAGAAGTTGTCTACATACAACTTGTAGCCAGTTCCCAACATCTTCTCATCCACCAGCGCCATCACTGATTCATAACTCAGCCCTTTACTTTGTCTATTTTGGGCTTCAGGGGATTTGCCCTCGTGTAAAAAATCCCACGTGTATCCATGGGCGGAGTCAGCTAAAACGAAAAGCTTGTATCCCCATTTTGTTGGCTTTTCTTTTTGATACTGCTTCAGCCCAATCCTTGCTTTGGATGCCACCATCCTCTCATCTACGGCAATGTTTTGTTCAGGGTGAAAAAAGGTCTTGCAGGCATCTCGTATCTCCTGGTAGACTGGCTTCAGTTTACCCAGGCGATCATAGGCTGGAGTCCCCTTCTTTTTCGCATTTTCAGCATCCATCTTAGGATCACTGAGATGCAGTGCTGCTGAAATGGCCTGAAATTTCCTACCAGACGTAACAGTAGCAGGAAAACCAAATTTGTATAGTCTGGACCCACTCCAGTAATTTGACAATTCTGGTACTTTTACCAGACCCGTGTAGATTACCACTGAGACATAGGAGTATAGGTCCTTCAGGGACATGTCCTGCCATGGTTTTCTGGTTGTGTCCTGATGCTCAGCTGCATAGGCATTTTAGTTCCGGATGATGGTCTGACACACTGTGGAAGAAAAGAACTGCTGAAACAGTTCTAGAGCACTGTATTTCTCAGTAGTAAGAAGCTGAGGGCCAGGAGTTCGAGCTGGTCTAAATACAACTTCTGGTGGTTGGATGTCGGGTTCCTCTGAGCTGTGCCATCTGGCCTCAGTGATACCTGAAGAAACAGCAGGTTGAGTACGTCTCTCTCTTCCTCTGTTCTGAGTTCTTCCTCTTCCTCTTCCTCGCCCTCTACTTTGCCCTCTCCCTCTGCTTTGGCCTCTCCCTCTGCTTTGGCCTCTCCCTCTGCTTTGGCCTCTCCCTCTGTCCTCGCCATCATCTCAATACCTATTGCAACAATACAGTACAAACTGAATATAGTATACAACTTACATAGTATGTGCAACAATATGGTACAAACCGAATATAGTATAAAACTAATATGGTACTTGTAACGATATAGTACAAATTGAATAAAGCATTCAACTAATGGTACATGCAACTATTGTACAAACTGAATAAAGCATAAAACTAACATAGTACATGCAATGCATAATTCAATTATATATACACATCTAAATGTATACTTATCATACGTACAAAGCAATCATATGTTTACGACATATTTACACATAATCCAGTAAAATTAGTAACGATTGTGTAATAGAAAAAAAGGGGGGGGAAAATCACATACCGTTCTAGGGTTGAATCAGACATTTCCTCTGGCAAAAGCACGTCTGGTTCATCATCACTTGAAAGATTTGGCTCTTCATTGTTTGAAGAATGATTTTGCTCATCATCACTCGACTTACAAAGTTCTTCCACAACTTCAAGCAGTGTAAAACACTTTTTAGGCCTCGGTGGAACCATCTTGTGAGTGTGGCAGTGGTGAATGAAAGTGCAGTTTGTGTGATCCTGCTTTCTGCTCTGGACGTTTGTAAACGTTCAGCAGCATTTCCAAACAGGAGGTTGATTGTGATTGGCACGTGTATGCAATTATACCTAAACAAGCTTTCTATCGGATAACGTTTGTGCTTTCAAAGAGGTGATTAGTCAACTGATATGCTGAAGGCATAGTAACAGCCTAGTAACAGCTCTGACAGCTCTGTTTGGCTACTGAGTCTTTCTTGACTTGATTTTATTGGACATAACATTGTAAAGATGGGCTGTTGCTTGTCAGAAGACTCTACCAATATAGCAATTAGTATATTATAGCAAATCCACACACACTCTACCAATATAGCAATTAGTATATTATAGCAAATCCACACACACTCTACCAATATAGCAATTAGTATATTATAGCAAATCCACACACACACACACACACACACACACACACACACAAAAGATTTTATTACAAAATGAATATTCTAATTATTATAACTATATATACTAACATTTAATTCTCATTCAAGACAATATACAGAAACAATGAATATATAGATGGATATACTAGATATATAATTACTAGAATATATGTTTTATTATGAATCTTTAGCATGAAAACAGAAGTTTCAAGGATTAAAAGTGGGTGCATCGACTTTTTGTGACAAAGGTCAGAACTCCTGTTATGTCATAGATTTTTTGAGGTGCATTCTTGTCATAAATTCATTTATTACTTTTCCTACATACTTTTTTTTAACAAAAAACAGGGATGACATATCTATTTAAGAGGCTTAGACCTTTCCAACGATATATAGTTTGTCATAATTAGATAAGGATTTAATTGTAAAATATTGAAGCAAACGAGTAAAAAAAAAAAAAAAAAAAATGTTTATATAAAATGGGTAAACTCTGGTTCACACTCCAATACAGTAGGTGGCGATAATGCACCTTAACGTTGGTGCCACCCACCATAAAAAGAAAAAGAAGAAGACGAGCGACAAGAAGCTCTGAAACCTTCACCAGTTGAAACTGAAAGCGACGCTTTTAACGATCGTGAATGAAGGACAAATGTGGAATATTTTCTCCGCATGCCTTATATTTCCAGTCTGCAGGTGAGAGATGTTTCTCAGATTACAGAGTTTAACATTAATCAGCTCCAGAGTTTACATGTTAAAGGAACAATGTAATGAAATGCGGTGTGTGTCCTGGTTTATTATTAGAGAGTAATAATATGTTGGCAGAGAGTTTTTCACAGACTCTGACTCTATTACACCAATAAAATGTGCTTAATGTGTCACTTTACAGAAGATCTCAGACATCAGCATAATGAATGAGGGGAAAACAGGGAACTTTAGGAGACAAAGAGGCTTTTCAGCAGCTCAGCTAAACATGATGGTCCTGTTGTTTCTCTCAGACTTTGGACAGGAGTTGAACAAACCTTGTTTTAAATGCAATTAATATCTAACTTGTATCCAAATACTCCACATTCCTGATATAATCGTATGTTCACTTCACTTAAATGTAATTAAAGGGTAATTTCATGTCAAATAAACCATTTACCCATTGAAAATAATTAAGAATAGAAGGATATCAAGATATCTTTAATACTTTTAGAGTGACAGGCACACAAACTTTGGAAAAAATTATATTTATGGCACTCAGATATATTCTGTGTAATTGTGTTGACAGAGAAAAACGAGATGCATTTCTAGTTTCAACATTATTTGTTGTTCAGATATTCTTCTGTAAAATACAAAAGTATCAGCTGTATGCAAAGTGACCCTTGTTTGGTTTTTGACCACTGAAAATGAACACTTGACCAATTTACTCATGAAACCACATCAAGATCTCCATATCTCTGGCATTTTGCCATATGGGGCCTTTAAAATTAAGATACCAAGTGCTTGATAATAAGCAGAATGTACAAGGATATTAAGATATCATTAATACTTATTGAGTTACAGGCATGCAAACTTGGGGCAAAAATGTGTAAATGGTCACTGTTGCCATATAATGCAACACAGACCGCTAGTCGACAGATTTGACTAATAGTCCTACCAATCTCTGTTTAAAAGTAAAATAAAGCTTCCATCTTAAAGTCATTTTTGTTACCCTCCTGTAATTTGGCACCTAATCTCAGAAAATTGTCATATTGACCCCCTCTAAAAAAATTGTGGATTACTCAGTAAATATACATCCATGACATTTAATATTTTGGCTTTCGTCAATATTTATGTTTTTCTTTCTTCAGAAAAAAGTATTAACAGGTCTGGTCAACTCTGGTAATTCAGTATAAATTCAGTAACTTCTCTTTTATTTTTCCAGATCTGGTCCTGTGGGCGTCAGTATCTCACAGTGATCACAGTTCACACCTGCAGTGAAGCCCCTCCCACAACAATTCACCAATAAATACTGGGAATATTCACATCATCCTACAAGAGAAGGACAAACTCCAGGTGTAGCAGCTGAAATCTGTGTGACTGTTAAAGATGGAGTTTATTAAAGAGGAGATTGAAGACATGAGTTATCCAGAACCATCCAGAATAAAACATGAAGATACTGAGGAACAAATAGGTTGGTGTCCATTCTTGATTCTTCATTATTGACTGCTTTAGTAGCTGTGAAATAATAATCAGTATATGGATGATAAATAATAGAGCAATGCATCTAAATGATCATATTCACTCAGTTTTAATTGTAGTGAATGACAGAACTGACCTTTGCACATTAAAGATACTTGAACACTTTACAATAAGGTCTCATTTGTCAACATTAGTTAATGTATTAATTAACAATCAACAATACATTTGTTACAATATTTATTCATCTTTGTTAATGATAGTTAATAAAAGTCCAGCTGTTCATTGTTGGTTCGCGTTACTTAACAAATGTTAACAAGTACAACTTTTGTAAATGTTGAAATGAACAATAAGTAAGATTTAGAGATGCACCGATATATGATTTTTTATTGATTTACAACCATCGGCATATCGGCTATAGGATGAAAAAAAGGCCGATATAACGAACCGATGGTATATTAATGAACTGCGTGAAGGCACTGAGCTGTATAATGTCTGCTGCGTAAGATTATAATGTAGGGGAGCACGGGGCACAACCAAACTCTTGTTGTAACACACGCTTTAAAACTTTCCACACATGCCAGGATGACGAAACTTAGCGTATTTACTAGTTGCCATATCTAGGCTTGTCGCGATAGTCAATAAATCAATTAATGGCACGATAAAAAAAAATTAGCTCGATAATTTCCACATGCATGCTTGTTTGTTTTCCTCGTCTCTCTCTCTCTCTCTCTCTCTCTCTCTCTCTCTCTCTCTCTCTCTCTCTCTCTCTCTGTTTTCCATTGTTGGGGTAACAGCTTAGGACCCAGGACCAGTAGTGAAAAATGAAGACCAAGAGTCAGGAGTTAGATTAATTAAAGAAAAATTTACTGAAGAATAGTTTGCAGTTTCATCAGCAGAAGCCAGCTTCAAGTCTCACAAGGAGTTCGTAGGCTGCACTCCCTCTAACAGTCTCCCCGCCTCCGCCTCACGTACATACAATGTCTGAACAGTTATACTGTTTTCAAGGTCTAACCACGTCATTATTGTCATGTGGAATGATTCTGATTGGCTCCAACAACATGCACTCCAACAGATAGGAACACATATCACTAAAAATGCGTAGACTCGTTGTCGCCCAGTCCTAGATTTAGATTACAATGACCTCGGAGGTCACAGAAAGACGTCTCCAGGTCTGACATCGTCTGCAGAAAAGTCCATCTCCAACACTGGATCTGCAAAGATCACACAACGCACATACACACAAAAGCTCCAAAGAGTAACAGTTTGCTCAAGGTTGAGAACATCTTAACTAACTATCAACGAGGCACTTCTCCAAACATGCTGATACTGCATCTTAGTACAGAAGTGAATTTATTCTTTTAGTAAGAAAGGCACATAAAAGAGGTACATTTCTCTGAGTCCCCAAAAAGTCACGTAGACCTGCGACCTATGTGGACTTATGGTCACTTTAGGATGACATATAGCTCAACACATGTAGAGAGGCCTCCCTTCACTCCCAGAGCGTTTTACACCCCAAGGACAGTTGCCTGTCAGCACAGTTAACACAGACATCAGAGCAGCACCTAAAGAAATGTGTTTCCACAAGCACACAGCAAATATAATATATATATACTAGAATCTCCAAAATTACTCATTAACTATAGAGAGGTTATAGGTGAACTGATTTATCAAATGTAGAAAATGGTTATAACTTAATTATTCAGGTTATGGAAATAATAAAAAGAAACACTGAGAAGGATAGGTGTATAAAAGAAGAGACAGGTATCTGACCTGCCCCAATACCATTTTCAGTGTTAAATAGTCTTTAGAAATAAAAGTTTATTGATCTTTGAAAAGGTGTACCTGCATTATTATGCCATTATCATTATTTTAGATGAAAATAGTCTCAGAACGACAATATTATCTTTTATCGCAATCATTTCTTGGCCAATTTATCGTCCAGCAAAATTTGTTATCGTGACAGGCCTAGCCATATCAACATTATTTAGAGCAAAAATTGCGCCAAAATGAAAAAAATCTTTGGAAGATATTACTGAACATTTATTTAATCATAGCAAAAGTAAATTTCTTACTTAAGTTTATTTTTCATCTGTTTTTTGTGTTTATTTAAAATAAACAAATCTGATATTATTTTAATCTTATACCGGGGCATCTCAATAAATTAGAATGTCATGGAAAAGTTCATTTATTTATTTCAGTAATTCAACTTAAAAGGTGAAACTAATATATTATATAGACTCATTGCATGCAAAGTGAGATATTTCAAGCCTTTATTTGTTATAATTTTGATGATTATGGCTTGCAGCTTATGAAAACTTTTATAGATTTTAAATACAGAAATGTTGGCCCTCTGAAAAGTATAATCATGCATATGTACTCAGTACTTGGTTTGGGTTCCTTTTGCATGAATTCCTGCCCTTAATGCGGCGTTGCATGGATGCTATCAGCCTGTGGCACTGCTGAGGTGTTATGGAAGACCAGGATGCTTCAATAGCGGCCTTCAGCTCTTCTGCATCTGGCCAATCAAGCACAGTAATCCCATGGTCATTGAACCAGGTTTTGGTACTTTTTTGGCAGTGTGGGCAGATTCCAAGTCCTGCTGGAAAATGAAGTCAGCATCTCCATAAAGCTTGTCTTCTAAAGGAATCATGAAGTGCTTTATAATGTCCTGGTAGACGGGTGCGTTGACTCTGGACTTAATAAAGCAGACCAACAGCAGCCGATGACATGGCTCCCCAAACCAACACAGACTGTGGAAACTTCACACTGGACTTCAAGCTTCTTGGACTGTGTGCCTCTCCATTCTTCCTCCAGACTCTGGGGCCTTGGTTTGGACCAAATGATATGCAAAAGTTGTTCCGATTCTGATACTAGTATCGGAAATATCACCGATACCACAACAAATTCTGGCATCGGTATCGGCGAGTACTTGAACCCATGTGCCGATCCGATACCATTTTCTTAAACAAGACCTAGTTATTATGACCGCTAGCTTTGCCTAACCCCTGCGCGGTTCTTCTTCGCTGCTCAGAATGCATTGCAAACACAGGAAGTTGTGCTGTGTTGCCACAAGCAACCACTGTTTAGAACAGCGAAGAAGAAATAAAAAAGCGTTAGCAGTATGTTCTCTGTTTAGCAGTATTTCGTCTCTGTGTGGATGGCGGGCGCCCGCGCACACACACACACACACACACACACACACACACACACACACACACACACACACACACACACACACACACACACACACACACACACACAAGCGCATGACACTCGCTTGCTGTCTTTGTCCTCCCCAAGTTTCTCTACCTCTACGTGCATTTTTACAGTCTATGGTCACTATATGAGGACACGAATGCATAAACCACCACTTCATGAGAATTTACTGTCATATAATGAACACAGACACTCAAAGCTGTTCACGGCTACCCGTCAAAATAAAAGTTCAGTTTAACATGAAGACATTTTCAGATTATATTAGGCTACTGTTGTAGCCTACAGTAGATTTAGCTGCGTCTCTATGTAATAATAATAATACGTCTCTACTAATAATAAAAATTATGCCTAGAAGGTTGTAAAGAGATTATTTTCTGATCAATATATAATTTTTTATATTCCTAAATTTATTTGTTGCACAGTTTTTTATACAGTTATATTGTAAAACTAAAATACCCTTTTCAGTTTGCAGTGTTAGATTTGTGGCTCCATTTGAAGTTCTTTTTCGCTTAAGAAAAATAAATAATATTACTGTCAAATGCATGTCAGATAATAAAAATACTGTGATAAATACTGTAGTTCACTGTATGTATTTGTTCATGTTTTATAAAGGGATAAGTCTGAAGCACACCATAAAATAATTCTAGCAATTCATACAGGGCTAGTAGTGTATACAGCTGTATATACAGATACACACCCAGGTATCGGATCAGTACTCGGTATCGGCCGATACCCTGAGCCCAGGTATCGGAATCGGTATCGGGAAGGTAAAAAGGGTATCGGAACATCTCTACAAAATTTGCTCTCATCAGAAGAGAGGACTGGACCATTGAGCAACAGACCAGTTCTTTATTTCTTTAGCCCAGGAAAGACGCTTCTGACGACATTTGAAGCCCATGTCCAGGATCCGTCTGTGTGTGGTGGCTCTTGATGCAGTAACTCCAGCCTCCAGTCCACTCCTTGTGAAGCTCCTACACACATTTGAATGGCTTTTTCCTGACAATCTTCTCCAGGCTGCGGTCATCCCTGCAGCTTGAGTACCTTTTTCTTCCACACTTTTCCCTTCCACTTGACTTTCTATTAATGTGCTTTGATACAGCACTTTGAGAACATTCCCTTTTGAGGCTTGCCCTCCTTGTGGAGGCTGTCAATGATGGTTTTCTGCACAACTGTCAGGTCAGCAGTCTCTTCCCCATGATTGTGAATTGTACTGAACCAGACTGAGAGACCATTTAAAGGCTTTGCAGATGTTTTGGATTAATTAGGGTATTAGAGTGTGACCAGTGTTAATTTCGTTAACGAAGACGATGACGAAAAATATTCGTCAACGCCCACTTTTTATGTGACTAAAACGAGACGTTGACAAGCTAAACTAATATCTGATGATAAAGACTATGACGAAACGTATGCCGTTTCTTTGTTAACAAGACGAGACGGGACTAGAATGTTATTGGAGGAATATCGGACATTAAAAAATACATCTCTTCTTCCTATGCTATCTCAAAAATGTGCGTCCGTCTCTGGCAGCCGCAGCGGTAGCTGACGTCACGGGTACGGGTAGTTTAGGCTACCAAAATGCGAACTAGCGAGTTTGCGGCAACAATGGTTTCTTCAGCACCTACGGAAGCATTTGTTATGTTATCTGAAGGGAAAACGTTGCGCAGTGTCACAATACACGGAGAGAAGCCCTGTGGCTATTAGGATTGGGTACCGAACACTTTTAAGGGCACCAACCGAATTACGTCTGTACTATTTATTCACATTAAAGCAATCGGTACCAAATTTTGGTACCTGAGAAGTTGAGAACGCACCTGGTAATATAGACTAGTGTCTGTGAATAGTAAACAGCAAAAAGATTATTTAAATACGATTCCTGCGTGTCTCTGTGTAAATGAATGGCGCTGAACCGCAGTTTATTTACCTTTCTCACACACACGCACACACGCACAGAATTGTGTGTGATGGGTTGTTTTTTTCCATCTCATACAAGGACATGTCCGTAATCTCCAGAACCACTCTGAGAGTCAATTCATCAGCATTTTAACGTTTCATTTGAGAAAAACTATCATCATATCATAAACACACAGAAACTCAAAGGTATTCACGGCAACCCGTCAAAATAGAAGTTCGGTTTAACTTGACAAATATATTATTGTTGTACAGTAGAATTTAGATGCGTCTCAGTGTAATAATACTAACACTAATGTAATAATAATACATTATTAAAACTTTATTTTTAAAGTAATATATCACATTTTTTCTTCCATTTTCTTATTTTAACAGTATAAAGTTCAGAAAGCTTTGTGCACATGGCTCTACCTATCAGCTTCTAAAACCTCTGGCCCAAGACCACCTCGCTGTGCCTGCGTCTCAGGCATTTGCTGAGAGAGTTTGTTTTACTTGATACTTGATTCTTGAACTATAATACCCTTTTTATCTATCCTTCATGTATGATCCTACCTTAGAAATTAGCAGACAGCACAGCATATAGGCTATTTAACTAAGGAAAAGGGATGTGTAGCATTGCACAAGTGCTACTACTAAGAGTGCAATGTCAATACAGTCTGTACCTAGATTTAAATTTCTCATAAGCTATAAAGGATTAGTTCACTTCTAAATAAACTTTTGCTGATAATTTACTCACCCCCATGTCATCCAAGATGTCCATGTCTTTCTTTCTTCAGTCAAAAAGAAATTAAGGTTTTTGATGAAAACTTTCCAGAATTTTTCTCCATATAATGGACTTCAATGGGCCCCAAACAGTTCAAGGTCCAAATTACAGTTTCAGTGCAGCTTCAAAGGGCTTTAAACGATATGACCACGCTCGGATTTTGACCTCACTTAGGGGAAGTTATGGCGGAGCTCAGCGACGATCACGTTCGTCTGATAAGAGGTAAAATAATAGCATAAATACTGCTTGGTTTCTCGCAGAAACGGATCGTTTCGCTAGATAAGACCCTTATTCATTGTCTGGTATCGCTTAAAGCCCTTTGAAGCTGTACTGAAACTGTCATTTGGACCTTGAACCGCTTGGAGCCCAATGAAGTCCATTATATGGAGAAATATCCTGGAGTGAGTAAATTATCAGCAAAAGTTTATTTAAAAGTGAACTAATCCTTTAATTGAATTGGTCTAAATAAAGAAACATTATCATGACCATTTTTGTCTAAAGACTATGTATAAAAAAGCTAATAAAATTAATGTCTGTAATGGCAGTTTGACTAAAAGTAATTACTAAAACTTGATGAATAAATCAAATGTTGGTCAGTACACTTGAATCAAGTCACGATATATACTAGTGTCTGAATATTAAGCCGCAAAAAGATCCTGCATGTTTCTGTGTGTCTCTGTGTGAATGAATGGTGCACACACGCGGTTTCATTTACCTCTCTCACACACACACACACACACACACACACACACACACACACACACACACACACACACACACACACACACACACACACACACACACACACCCTGAAACTTGCAGTGTTTATCAGCCTCTGCCGTCTCAATATATGAAGGCATGAATGTATGAACCACATTTCCAGTCACTTCATGAGCATTTTCTATCCTCATATCTATCCAAATCTATCCTCATATCTCACACACACACACGCACATACACACACAGACAGACACAGACAGAGAGAGAGAGAGAGAGAGAGAGAGAGAGAGAGAGAGAGAGAGAGAGAGAGAGAGAGAGAGAGAGAGAGAGAGAGAGAGAGAGAGAGAGAGAGAGAGAGAGAGAGAGAGAGAGAGAGAGAGAGAAACTCAAAGGTCTTCACGGCAACCTGTCAAATTAAAGTTCAGTTTAATAAATAATTGTGACAGAAATCGTCTCGGTAGTTCCCTGAATTGAGAAAGCCTCTGCGTGATTGCGTCGTGAAGCACGTATGTAACCAGTCCAATGGAGACAGGAACGTATAGGCGGGCGACGTCATAGACCTGGAAACTATAAAGCATACCGGCAAACACACGCCTCTAGCTTCTGTAATATGAAGCAAGACACTTGCGGGCATGCGGGGAGTATGGCAGGGTGATGCAGCGTCTCGTTCCCTATTCAGGGAACTAAGGTTACAGTCGTAACCGACACGTTTCCTTTCAAGGAACCGCTTTGGGAAGGAGAATACCCACGTCCCTATAGGAGCCAGGTGCCCATCTGTGACATTGTCTAGGGGGCGAGCACCCGAGCCCCAGGAGTAACATTGATGTCGAGCTTGTAGTACCTGACAAAAGTGTGTGGTGAAGACCATCCTGCTGCATCACAAATATCATGCAGATAGGTCCCTGCCAAAAGTGCCTAAGAGGCAGCCATACTCCTGGTGGAGTGGGCCCGGACAGCCAAAGGAGAAGGCTGCCCGGCCGCAACATAAGTAAATGAGAGAAAATCCCCTATATTTCAAAGAAGATATCGCAAGAAGAAAGATAGTTTTAAGAGTGAGAAACTTCTCAGGAGGGAGCGTTGGAAAGGCCTTGAGGGACAATGGCAAGGTCCCAGGCCGGCACCCTGGTGCGTACTGCAGGTCTTAGTCTCAAAGTGCCACAAAGGAAACGAGTAACTAGAGGGTGTTGCCCCAGTGAAACACAACCCAAAGGAGTGTGGTAAGCTGCTAAGGCCGCCCCAAACACCTTTATCGTGGAGGGAGCTAACCCAACAGAGAAACTCTCCTGCAGGACTGCGCTCGCGGGGCAGTTAACTGGATCGCACAGGCGATCTGTGCACCATGAGGCGAAGAGACTCCACTTCAGAGCATACAGTTTCCTCGTGGAGGGAGCACTAGAGTGTAGTATGGTCTCCAACCTCGGTTGAGAGACCAGAACCTTTGAGCTGGGCCCCCTCAGAGGCCAAACCCACAGATTCCACAGCTCTGGGCGAGGGTGAAGGACGGCACCGCCCGCCTGAGAGAGAGAAGGTCCCCCCTGGATGTAATCTCCAGGGAAGATTCTCGGCCCGGCCAGAACGGGGCTACTAGCAGGAGACGGGACCCGTCGCGGCGCACTCTCTTTAGAACTCCCGGATGCAGAGCGATCGGGGGAAATACGTACAAGGGCAGCCTCAGCCACTCCTGTACTATAGTGTCCAGTCCCAGAGGAGCTGGAGGCGTTAGGGAGAACCACAGACAACAATGTGTGTCTTTGTGTGTAGCAAACAGGTCCACTTGAGCCCTGCCAAACTTCTCCCAAAGGAGCTCCACCACCTCGTGTGGAGTCTCCACTCTCCGGGCCTCGGCCTTGTAAAACTGACGAGACCTCAGACCCCCCTGAGGGTTTATATAGGAGACCACCGATGTGCTGTCTGTGTGTACAAGCACATGATGGCCCCTGAGATACGGCAGGAAGTGCCTCAGAGCCTGAAACACGGCCAGCATTTCTAGGCAATTATGTGCCACGAATCATGTCAATCCTGCCACAAGCCCTGGGCCGAGCGACCACTCATGGTCGCCCCCCAGCCCGTAAGGGAGGCATTTGTGGTCAGAGATACTCGTGCCCCCAATAACGGGCCCTGGGCCAGAAACCAAGGATCCTTCCACATGACCAAGGTGTGGAGACACCGCCGCGTTGCCTTGATCACCTCGGGGAAAATCCATTGGTCTTGAGCCACCACTGTAACGTTCTCATGTACAACAGGCCACAGGGAATCACATTGGACGCTGCTGCCATCAGACCTAACAGTCTCTGATACTGTTTGACAGTGAGCGGCTGGTCTAGCTTCACCCCTTTACAGCTGAGAGGATAGACCCTCTGCGAGGCTCTGATAATCGAAGTCGGGGCTTTAATGGCCGATGCCGAATCGGGAGAGAGATGGCTCGCAAGCGTCTCCTCAACCCTCGGCACCAAACCATAACCATGTCTAATCAGACCCATAATATTACTATACACTGATGTGGTGACTGAAAATTCACGAAGACATGGGCCGCTCCCATGATCTTGACACCTCGGTGTGGAGGTCAATGAGAAACGGCAAGTCCCGCTATGGAGCCTGAGCAGTGGGCACAAAGGAAGCGCTCATAAGCCTGCTTAACTGAGGTGCGCTCCTGAATAATATATATATATATAAAAAAACGAAAAACGAGCTGCGACCGGCGGGGTCGCAATCTTCCTTGAGGCAGCGCCTCGCAATGCTCGCAGCCGGCCCCCTCGAGAGCCGACTAAGTGTGCCACTCTCCCAAACAAACAACGCACATCAAGTGTGTATGCCCACTCGTAATGTAGCGAAAGCAGGGAGGAACACACTTTCTGTACTGGTGTTCGCTCGCCATAGTGTCTCTCTTTTGTGTCAGTATGTGTTGCAAACTTGTTATATGAAAACAAAGTCTGAACCCAGACACAAACACAGAGCTGACAAAGGACAATGTTACACTGAACACTTGCTGAAGACAACAGAAGCTAGAGCCGTGTGTTTGCTGGTATGCTTTATAGTTTATGAAGCTATGAGGTATGACGTTCAGTCTCTCCATTGGACTGGTTTACATACGTGCTTCACGACACAATCACGCAGAGGCTTTCCCAAAGCAGTGACGCAGCTCGAGTTCCCTTGAAAGGGAAATATTAATGTTGTACATTAGAATTTAGCTAGGTCTCAGTGTAATACAAATATATGTATTTAATTCCTACAGTGAAGAATATGCAGTGTTATTTAACATTTGTTTACTTTATTTATGTACTTGGAAACCTACCTTAAAAGCACTGTTTATTAGGGCCCCAGCACCGATGGTGTGAGGACCCTATTGTATTTGCTCAGCCTATTATTATTCTTCTCCCAAATTAATCAAATTTTTGAGGGCCTAAACATGCTCGAAAACTCATGAAACTTTGCACACGTGTCAGAAGTGGCGAAAATTGGGTTTCAGAATTAGGCGTGGTAAAATGGCTCGGTAGCGCCACTTACAAAATTTCAATTAAGCGCCGCTCGAGCTATGTTTCACGTACGAGTATGAAATTCGGTAGACACATGTAACAGCCCAATACCTACAAAATAGACCCTGGGTGCAAAATGTAAAAACCCAACAAGAAGTCAGATATTTTACATTTTCTTTGCAAAATTTGTGCAGTTGTTGCCATTTCCAGACGTTGTACTTTAACTAACTCCTCCTAGAGATTTAATCAGATCAACATCATATTTGGTCAGTCTAATCTAAAGGCAGAGGCAAAGTTAAATTGTGAAGATCTTGAATTTTCCCTGAAGGGCGTGTCCGTGGCGGCCTGACAAATTTTGATGTTTCGCTTTAAAACAGGAAGTTGTTGTAACTCGGGCATACAATGTCCGATCTGCCCCAAACTTCACATGTTTTATTAGAGTCCTGGCCTGAACACATCTACATGCCAATATTCAGTTACAGTCATAGCGCCACCTGCGGGCAACAGGAAAGGCCATGTTTAACACTGTGATTAACTCCTCATTGAGATTTAACCAGAACAACATCATGTTTGGTCAGTCTAATCTTAAGGCCTTAGCGATGTTTAATTGTGAAGATCTTGAGTTTTCGCTGAAGGGCATGTCCGTGGCGGCCTGTCAAAGTCTGATGTTTCGCCATGACAGAGGAAGGTGGTTGTTCTACCCCAAACTTCATATGTTTGACAAGAGTACAGGCCTGAAGACAACTACATATGAGTTTTAGAATTAGGCATGGCAAAATGGCTCCATAGCGCCACCTACAACATTTCAACTAAGTGCCCCTCCCACTACGTTTCACGTACAGGTATGAAATTCGGTAGATAGGCCTACATGTAACAGCCCAATACCTACAAAAAAGTCTTCAAGTACGAAATCTGAAAACTAACAGGAAGTGAGATATTTTAAGTTTTCTTTGCAAAATTGTTGCAAATTTTCCCATTTCCAGAAGTTGTACTTTAATCAACTCCGCCTAGAGATTTAATCAGATCATCATCATATTTGCACAATCTAATCTAAAGGCCTTTGCGATGTTAAATTGTGGAGATCTTGAGTTTTCCCCAAAGGGCGTGTCCGTGGTGGCCTGACAAATTACGATGTTTCGCTATAAAACAGGAAGTTGTTAGAAACACATTAAATCTTGCAACACGTGGCTACGTGCTAATGTATGTGATTTACGCCATTAAAAAGGAAGTTGTTGTAACTCAGGCATACAATGTCCGATCTGCCTCAAACTTCACATGTTTGATAATAGTCCTGACCTGAAGACATCTACATGGCAATTCTCAGTTATAGTCAAAGTGCCACCTACTGGCAGAAAGAAGTGTGGCACATTGAAGTGAGTTTGCCATATTTGTCCTATATTTTCCCGCTTAAATGCATGTCTCCCACTATTCACTGTTTTCCTGAGGCCACCGGGTGGCGGTGCATGTGCGAGGGCCCTTTCATCGCTGCTTGCAGCTTTAATTTCATATGTATCTTTGTTCTGCTGTATTTATGTGTGCCTGCTGGATGTTAAATGGGTCCAGTCTATGTTCATTAGAAATGATTTGATAATGCAGCTATAAACTAGCTAGTAGGCTAGAAGTTAATGTATGTTTTTCTTTGTAACTTTGCTTATTTAAAACATGATCAAAACACTATCTATTTTAATGACAACATTTCGAATAAGAGGGCAAAGACAAATATAGTCAATAATTATCTGTTATAATCGGTATCTCCCCCAAAAAATCTTATCGGTGCATCCTTACTAAGATTAATAAATGCTGTAGAAGTGCAGTTCATTATTAGTTCATGTTAACTAATGAAACCTTATTTGTAAAGTGTTACCAATACTTTATACTCACACACATGGGCGTCGGAAGCAAGACATTTGGGTGGGTCCTCTCCCAGAAAATGTTTACTGAAGTAGATGCCATTTACATTAAGTACAAATAGAAAAAAGAAGAAAAAAAAGTACAAGTACAAATGTCTGGTTGGGCCAGACAAAATTATGGAAAACACTTAATTATTTATAGCAGCAATAGTGTAGGGGTGAGACACATGGCAGAAAGTTTTGACGCAAATCAACCTGAGGTTCGAATCCACCTTTTGCCAAACTCACTCTATTCCCTTTTCCCATCACATAACTGATCGGAAACGCATTTATTTTCAATAAAAATTAAGAAAATATTAGACATTTTAAAATAAAGCATCTAACGTGCTTGATAATAAGTGTTTATCGGGTTGGAGTAAGTAAAGAGACGTGAATTAGAGATGATAAAAGTGTGTGGGTCCAATATCATTGGTTGTAAAAAGTGGTTCCGACTTCCATGCTCACACAGACTGTCTTGTTTTCTGCTGAGTTTTTAATTTACACATTTAATCTCATTGAATTGATTCTGACTACTGTATATGTTTATTTTAGACCAGATGGAAGTGAAGGAGCAACAACACAAACTAAATGATTTAAAGAAACTCTGTGACTTAAAAACTCAAGAAACAAAAGCAAAAAAGCTGCACACCTGCTCTCAGTGTGGAAAGAGTTTCCAAAATAAAGGAAACCTTAACATACACACAAGAGTTCACACTGGAGAGAAACCGTATACATGCAGTCAGTGTGGAAAGAGGTTTTCTGATGCATCAGGTCTCAGGGATCATCTGCTCCGTCACTCTGGGAAAAAAACATTTAACTGTGATCAGTGTGGAAAAGATTTTATTTCATCAGCAGAACTAAAAAATCACCTGATAGTTCATTCAGATGAGAAGCCTCATGTGTGTTCTCTCTGTGGAAAGAGTTTTTCACGACTGAAGAATTTTAAACAACACCAGAAAACACACACAGGTGTGAGAGATCATGTGTGTTGTGACTGTGGGAAGAGCTTTACTACATCTACTCATCTGAAACTACACCAGATAACTCATACTGGAGAAAAACCTTACAAGTGCTCATATTGTGACAAGAGTTTCGCTCGGTCTGGATCCCTGAAATCACATGAGAGAGTTCATACTGGAGAGAAGCCGTACCACTGTATTCAGTGTGAGAAGAGTTTCAAAGATGCAACAGGTTTCAGAAATCATCTGCGGATTCACTCTGGAGAAAAGCCGTTTAACTGTGATCAGTGTGGTAAAGATTTTATTTCTTCATCAGATCTAAAACAACACCTGACAGTTCATTCAGATGAGAGGCCTCATGTGTGTTCACTCTGTGGAAAGAGTTTTTCATGGCTGAGCAGTTTTAAACTGCACCAGAAAACACACGATGGAGTGAGAGATCATGTGTGTTGTGACTGTGGGAAGAGCTTTACTACATCTAGTCAGATGAAACGGCACCAAAGAATTCATACTGGAGAAAAACCTTAAAAGTGCTCATACAGTGACATGAGTTTCACTCAGTCTGGAAACCTGAAATCACATGAGCGAGTTCATACTTGAGGAAAGCCGTACCACTGTACTCAGTGTGAGAAGAGTTTCAGACAGTTATCAATCCTTCATGCTCATATGAGAAAATGTCGCAAGTGAGCAGCATGTGCTTCATGTCAAATACTGTGTGAGATAAAATATGAAGTTGTTGCTGAAAGCACAAAATAATCTCAATTAAAGGGTTAGTTCAACCAAAAATGAAAATGAGCTTAGTAAAAGCCTTCTGAAGAGAAGTAGCACGATTGTGTAAGAAAAATATCCATATTTAAAACTTTATAGAATAAAATAACTAGCTTCCTTCAGTCAGCGGTACACAAGTCGACTCAAGCTCAGGCTTGAGGAATGGCTACGAACAAAGGCGGAGTTTACCTGAGTTTGGAGACGGCAGCGTCGGCACAGCGGATGATTCCATATACCAGCTAACATCGGCATTAAAGACTTTTAAAATCATTTTAGCTCAAAACTCACTTTCAGACAGCAGCGAGTGTTTGAAAAACTTCTGTTTCCGATCCGATTCTGATCACTGTATAAGGCAGAAAACACACACAGGTATGGGAGAGATCATGTGTGTTTGTGACTGTGGGATGAGCTTTACTGCATCCTGTGAACTGAAACGGCTCCAAAGAACTCATACTGGAGAAAAACCTTTCAAGTGCTCATATTTTCTATATATTGTAATCATTATGTTGACAACTTGTAATAAATACTTCAATGAGCTCACTGTTTCTGGCTTAAATGAATACATTGTTTGCTAACTGCGTGATTTGCATATGTACATTTCTGAAATGCATAACTTGGACACAGTCTCCTCTGATAACAGATCACTCTAAATTGTAATGTAGACAAATGCAGTTTCTGTAAAGCTGCACTGAAACGATATATGATATGTAAGTTTTTCCACTCAACAGTCAACAACTCTCACAGTGTAAATAAAATCAGATTGGATTGTATCTAAATCGTTCTTTCTAGAATTAGATATATTAATGCCATTTAATTGTGTACTAAATTTTCTTTTGATACATGCAGTTATGAGAAATAAAACAGAAACAACATCTTGTCTTGATTGATGTATTTAATGAACACTAATCATCACAGCTGTTCATCATCTAGGTTATCATTAGTTTCTCACGTCACTTGTCATTCTTATTGTCAACCAGACGATCAGATCTTGTATCACACAAAGAGTTGGAGTTCATTTTTGTCCTTCATTATTGCTGCATCCAAACCAGAATTCTGGCCACGTCTGTTTTATGATATTTAGGGCATATTTGCCCCCAACAGCTCAACTGTACCATATATTTGCCAAAAGGGACCCAAATTATTATTAATTATGTAGGTCATATTTGCCATATCAAATGTTGGTCACTTTAGACACTGTCGTGGCAAAATTTCAACTAACGCCGCATTACTGAATAAGAGACAAAACCGTGCCCAATTGTCTTTATAAAGATTTAATTTCTTGCAAGAAATGAGTCACAGTCATACAGCCATCTTCAATGTCTGCAGAGTGCACTAACTAGACATAACAGCACTCAGCTTTTTATCAGTTCCCAAACAATGTCACTCCTCCTGTAAATTTCCACACATGACAAGAAAAGCGGCACTTGCTCAAATCCCCAAGTGTGCTGTTCATTTTTACTCTGATCCCTACGTTTAGGCCATCCTGACCCCTGATTGTCAAATCACAGTCTTCATGTCTCCTGTACAGAACATGTTTTCCATGTGTAAGTGTAGAACGTGTTCTCTATATTCTGTATATGACCTTTTACCTAGTAAGCTGGTTCTGTATGAATATATGCAAATCAATAAACATTTCATGCGCAATGTTTAATGTATAGCTATGATTAAATTTTCCCATAACAACACCCACCTACATTTTGGTGTAATGTACTCAGGCCATATTTGCTATGCCATGTGTTGGCCACATTAGGTTCATATTCAGAGTCACCAGTGATTACTGTCCCACATCTTTGCCAAAACTGGCCCAGATAAGCCATAAACCAAACTGGTTTTAAACCCAGATAAGCCATATTTGCTGCAACACATAATTTGCACATTTAATGTAAATGTTAAAGATAAAAGTAATTTGTGAGAGTAGTTTCATTTTGATTAAAAAAGCAATTGCAACTGATTCTGTGTTAAAGTTTTATTCACAAACGAGGAGATATCATGACATATAATTAGCAAAAACACTTTTATTTGAACACACTCTTTACAGAGGGTCTTGAGATCCCAGACAAATCAAAGTTTGCTTTCCTGTAGTTCAAACAATAGAGCGTGGCGCTAGCAATGCCAAGGTTTGATTCCCAGGGAAAGTAAGAACCGACGAAATGTGAATGAATGCAATCAATGTAAGTCGCTGTAAACTTCCATCCATTAGCCCAAAAAAACGGATTCTAACGGCTTGGTCAAAAAGAATTCTGCGTGTAAGCCTTTTCAGCATTTTGGTGAAGTTCTCTTAATTTATTGATATCTCATTTCAAATCTGACTCCATGAATAATTTTATCTGACTCCAATTTTATGTGACTCCATAAAGTGTGTTACGTGTAGAGTTTATCAGCTGATATTAAGATTAGTTGCGATTTAATTTAGATCGTTGTTTTTTCTTAGTATCACTTATTTTCAAATATTCGTTCCACCATGGGACCCGGAGCCGCACAGAGGCTAGTGTCGCAATTCACTAGCTCTCACGGGCACAAATTAGTCAGTTCTGATATACCAGAGGATTGCAGAGTGAACTATTTTAACTTTAAGTGAGTCCCACATGTTTACTCATAATAAAAAGTGTAATTTGATTTATAGTCACGAAGCTGCAACTTATAATAACAGCGACAGTCAGAAATCTGATTTTCTCTCATGCTTTGCTCGATGCTCCCGCTATGGAGTCCTCAGTTTGATCTGTCCCAACAGAGAGGTTTGCTGTAGCTCCTACTTACTCCGCATGCGACACTACTAAAATAATGATTTCAGAAAGATACAGAATAAATCAAGATTAACATTTATTTTGGCCAGACAAGAAAATAATTCAGCAAGAATCCATGGTACACAACTGGTCAGCGTAAAAACATAAACACAATCGCAAAGTAATACGAAAATAATGTGTGTGTGTGTGTGTGTGTGTGTGTCTCAAAGACACTGGGCTCTGTGGTTAAAAATAAGCTCTGCTTCTTGTGAGGGTGTCTCCCTGCACTCTGGGGTAGGGTTGCACGTTTCATTTGAGGAGAGATAAAAAAAATTCTGTATGAGCCCAGGGACAAAAATGTATGAGCCCTAGGGACAAGTATGAGAGAAAATATTGTCCCCATTCAATAATAAAGGGACTTGTATGAGTGCTTTGAATATTGTGAATGTGAGAGACATTCATTTAGGAAAAGTGGCGTTGCAGAATTAGAATAAAGTAATAAGATATATGACAAGTGGTGAATAATTTTATTCTATTCATGCAAAGTGAAGTTAAATAGTAAAAGAAAAATTTAATAATTAAAAAGCAGCTGGTGATTAAAAGATATTATAAAGCTTGCATATGATAAAAGTAAAAAGGCAAAGATAAATAAAATAAGATAAATTAATCCATTCTGTGTTTTTGTTTTTAATAACCAATTTCTAGACTTGATTCACTTACTATAATCTGCAAAGATTTATTAATTACACTGATGATGTATTAGCCGCACTAGGAGAACAACTAAAATAAACTAGTAGAATGACATGGCAAAATAGGCAAGCCCTGGATTGGTTGCTGGCAGACAAAGGAGGTGTATGTATTATGTTTGGAGATCAGTGTTGTACTTTTATATCAAATAATACTGCCCCAGGAGGAAAATTAAGTGAAGCTATGTTAAAAATAAAAAAATTAAGAATAGAAGTTAAGGCAAATTCTGGAAGTGAAGGCTGAATGTTTGACTGGTTGGATTTCAAGTTTGGCGCAATGGGAGCATGGTTCACTAAAATAGGAATATTCATAGGAATAGCATTATTAATAGGAGGAATATTATTCTGTTGTGAGGAAGTACAAGGCAGAACAATTGCATGCTCACGCTTATAACAATGTGTTGATGATAAGACATAGGAATTAGGGAAATTAGAATCTTTTACTCCATTCCTGAAAAAGAGAACAAAGCAAAATCTGGAAGGAGATGTTTGGTTCTAATATTCCTCCGGAGTGTGGTTGCATAATCTAGTCATTGGTAGTGAAAGGTAGTGAATTGGTAGTGGTAGTGAATTAGGTAGCATAACTGAAAAAAATGGATTCTGAAACTGCACATCTGGGAAAAGGTTAGTGAAGGTGGAGCTTAGACAAGCCCCAGAGCGGGAAATGTAGAAGATTTTATTATTTCAAAATTAGCAGTTTAAGGCTAATGCAAAGACAGTATTATGTTCAAATATGTGCTGACATTTCAAGTGACTGTGAATGTCCTTCAGAGTGACAAGCAGAGGATTTGTGTCCTACAGAAAAAGAACTTGGAATGTGGTGATATGTGAGCCAGGTGTTTGCAGGTTGTTACCATAATAGGAAGACAACTATGGTATATATATATATATATATATATACCACACAGTACCGTCACAAGGGCTGTGCCAAGAGTGCGACCGCACAGGGCCTTGCCCCTCACCAGCCTTGCACAAATAAAGTGACAGTTGACTTAATGTAAAAGCCAATAATGGCTCATGTTAAAGTACATGATTTAGTCTTTCAAAATACTAGTAATAGTTAAAAGACAAAGCTAAAAATGTAGGCTATATTGAATTTGTGATGCTGTATTATTCTGTTTGTTAAAAATGTAACTTACAATATTTCTCTGTGCATGAGATTGCATGCGCATGTCAGTCAGCGCGGCATCACATGCACGTAAATTCGTAGAGAGATTTATTCACAGTCCATTCGAATTTGGATTTTAGCTGCCTATGAAATGGGTCAACCCATATATATTACCTAAGAAATTCAATTAAATACACTAGAAAGCCACGCTCATTCAAGGATGTGTATATTGCACGGACAGGGAAAGCCCGGACCCCGTAAAGCAGTAACCCGTTAATAGACAGTGGGGATATTAGTATCCCAGAGAGCAAAAAAGTAGTCTGAGGTAGAAATTATAAATCAGTGCCAGTGTTAATGAAATTTGACATCCAATCAGCGAGGAGCAGCCAAAAATATATATTACTGTTGTACAGTAGAATTTATGTCTCGATGTAATAATAATACTAACACTAATCAAATATTATTAAAACTTAATTTAAGGAATAATCACATTTTCTTCCATGTTTTAATTTTATCAATAAAGTTCAGTGTAGCATGTTGTTTGACAAAACAGTGTGTTTAATTTCTTATGATTAAAAGTTAAATTAAAGTAATATTTTATGTCTTCATTTGATTTGAAAACAGAATTTGGTATAAAAAATTAAAAAAGAAATAAAAAAAAGAAACGGAATTGGGTGGGGGAACACGTATTTCATAGGGCCCTAAAGATGTAATTTTTTTTCATTAAGAATAATCCGGGCTGAGTCGGGCCGGGCCCTTGATCAAGCGTTTGTGTTTTTTTAATCATTACTTTATTAGCCAAATTGGGTGGGCAGAAAGCTATGCCATGATCTATATTTATATAATATATATTTTTAGCAAAGTAAGAACTAATTCTACAACTAAGAAACAAATGTGTAGCTACAAAGTTGCACAAGTCATCATTAGTCTAAAATGCATGTTAAAGTCAAGTCAAGTCAAGTCAACTTTATTTATATAGCGCTTTTAACAATGTAGATTTTTTCAAAGCAGCTTTACAGTGTTAAACAGCAAAATAATGCAGCCTAATTTTATTCAGCTGTATAGCCATTTGATGTCATCAGTTCATTTCAATTTCCATACGGTGACAGTGTGGGCTTTAGATCAATAATTAGATCAGTAATTTAGTTTACATGGTTAAATTAGTTTATTAATTAGATTTATTTCGATGTTTAGTTGAAAAATATAGTGTCCCCAACTGAGCACGCCAAGCCAGAGGCAACAGTGGCAAGGAAACCAAAACCCCATTAGGTGACCTAATGGAGAAAAATAAACCTTGGGAGAAACCAGGCTCAGTCGGGGTGCCAGTTCTCCTCTGGCCAATTTACAAACAACGTATTATTATTATTATTCTGGCCGCTTTACAGGTCAGAGGTCATAATAGATTGGAATATTCAAAGGACCGAAGGCAACACGCTGGAGACGGGTTTATTGAGGATGATGTTGATTAAATAATTATTAAAGTGCAATATTCGAATGATCGGAGGCAACACGCTGGAGACGGGTTTATTGCGGATGACATATCGATTTAAGTATTATTTAATGGTAATATTCGAACAATCGGAGTCATCACACTGGTGACGGGTTTATTTAGATGCCGTGTCGATGAGGCAGTTGCAGGGGGAGGATAATTGACACGGTCTCTGCAGACACTTCGGGGTCCTGTGTTGGTCTTCTCTGGTCCACCATCTGATTAGGATACGGCCCGGATCCGGCTGACTGCAGTAAACCTCTGGATAAAACAGAGAGAATATCATTAGCGTAGATGCCATTCTTCTGATGATGTAACGAGTACATCAGGTGTTATGGGAAGTGTTCCCGGTTCCGGCTGACCTAGTTAATGCAGCCTAACAATCAATTAATTGAAAAAGTGTTTTATGTGTATGCCACAGTAAAGAGATGTGTTTTTAGTCTAGATTTAAACTGACAGAGTGTGTCTGCTTCCCGAACAGTGCTAGGAAGACTGTTCCAGAGTTTAGGAGCTAAATAGGAAAAGGATCGACCGCCTGCAACTCACAGCACATGCAGTGATGGAGCTCTGAGACGCCAGTCATGAGCTGCTCTGCATTGCTTTGACTATTTCTTTTCGTTTCAAATTATTTCGTTTAAAAGTGCACATTTCAAGCTTTCTATACGCATATTTATCATGTTTGATATATATATATATATATATTAGTGGTGTAATGGTACACAAAACTGACGGTTCGGTATGTACCTCGGTTTTGAAGTCACGGTTCGGTACGGGTTTGGTACAGCAGTTTTAAAAAATGGCTTTTTATTTATTTTTTATTAAACAGTGGTTCATTGAAAAAATAGTCTCTGTCCTTAAATGAATTAAATTATAACTAAACGTTTCTTATAGAAAATGCTGTAAACTATATAGGGAGCGCTTACTTGCACATTATTACTATAATATTTCACGAGTTCACACTTACATCAAATTAAATAGAGTAAAGATTATGCGTATTTGGCGTGCTGTCTGGGGGAGTGCTCTGGGCTCGGAATTTTGGCCCGAACCCAGAGTATCCCCCCCTTGATAGAGATAGTCTAGAACTAGACTGTATTTTATTGTGGATTGTGTTTACGTCTAATAAGAGTTTATTAAAATCAAAGTGAGGAGATGGGGTGGTGGAGGGATGCTAAAATAAAAACGGTCAACGAAAGAAGGTAAATATGCTGTATATATATATATATATATACACCTCTTATCGTTGATTAAAGCGATTAGCTTGATGTGCTCCCCACTTGTGTTTAATTAGGTTTAATTATCTGAACGTGCTTCTCCCGAAATTTGTTTATACAACATCAATAAAGGTTAACAACAGAGCCCAAACTATGAGCCTATATTCAGCTGATATTCATGTTTAGATATAGGATAATCAACACTCAAATAACACATTGTGTGCAAACATGTAAACTTCACAGAAGGCAGTTTTTGCATTAAGTCCTAAATCTAATTAAAAAACTGTTTTTTCTCCAATTCGTTGTTGAAATATAATCTTGTGACTGAAAAAAGTGACTGTCATTTTCATGACAGATTTATCTAAACATAGCATTAAATAATCAAGACATCACTAGCAGGTTAAGTAGAATTAATATATATATATATAGTGCATATATTTAGTGAAAGAGTTGATTTCTCTAGTGAATTAACAGCTGTGGACACTGAATGACTTCTGACTCTGAGGTAAATGACGCTGTGTGACATTGTTTACAAGCTGTTTGACGTCTTTCCGCGATTGAAACACTGATTGAGCGATTACACGACATATAATATGTTTCAGTAAGTGTTATCCTCAACATACCTTAAGATATTAATTCATGTTTATTCTTCTGGAAGAGATGATCGATCGAGTAAATTGAACTGAATACTTAATATGTTCGAGTGGGAACTAGGATTGAAGTGTGTTCCGTGCTTAAAAACAAGCCAACTGTTAACTGTTAAAGATTGCATTCGGAACCGTTCGGTACACACGCGCACCGAACCGAGAGCCCTGTACCGAAACGGTTTGGTACGAATATGTGTATCGTTACACCCATAATATATATATATACACCAATATATATGTATAAATATATAAATTGTTTAATGTATAGTAGGCAACAGTACAGATAAATGTCATGTCTAAGTTGGATTTGAGTGAACATCATTTTACTGCTGAGCATTTCATGAGCGCGTGCCTGCATTGAGCGGATTATTGATCTGAGCATCACACCGGTCCGCTTCGCTCATTACAGGCTTGTTCTCGTCAGAATGCCCAAGTATTAAAAAATGGTTGGGTTTAAATCGGGCTCGGGTTCATAATTACAGTTAATGTGTCGGGCCGGGCTCGGACACAAAATGCATGGGCTCGGGTAGGGTCGGTCTTGATCTAAGCTCTACACCGGATTGAGCGCTTGAGTCATTGCAAAATAAACGATACATGTCGCATTAAACTGGCAGATTTTATAATGTTGTAGGCGGTACCGCCCCCGTTGAGAAATACTAAGGTAGAGTATCGGAGCCTAATTGAGGACTTTGTTAAGTGGTGTAGTTCTCCATTGTCCATTGAAGGTGCCTGTGTGGAGGTGGTTCAGACCTACAATATCTAGGTCCGCAGTTGGACGACAAACTGGACTGGTCCAAGAACACTGATGCCCTCTACAGAAAGGGACAGAGTTGACTATTTCCTTAGAAGCCTGGGGTCCTTTAATATCTGTAAAAAACTGCTGCAGATGTTTTACCAGACGCTCATCGCTAGCGTCCTCTTCTATTCTGTGGAATGCTGGGGGGCAGCATTAAGAAGAGGGATGCTGCACGGCTTGACAAGCTGGTGAAGAAGGCTGGTTCTGTGATGGGTGTTGAACTTAACTACTTAACAACTGTGGCAGAGAGGAGGACCCTTAGCAAGCTTTTGTCCATTGTGGACAATGTCCATCACCCACTGCATAGTACCATCTCTAAGCAGAAGAGCACCTTCAGCAACAGGATGCTGTCCCTGTCCTATTCTACAGACAGACTGAGGACATCTTTTGTTCTTCAGGCGATACGACTTTTTAATTCATCCTTGTGAGCAGGGCATAATATCGTTTTGGGCTGCTTGTCTTGTTTATGTTTGTTTTACTGTTTTAATTGTTACTACTGGAAACCTGAATTTCCCTAGTGGATGAATAAAGTATTTATCTATCTCTATCTATCTATATCAACCAGCTAACAAACAACACAACATAACACAATATACATATAAACTATTATGCATAAGTAACAGTTAGAATATAAGCTTAACGCTGAACATTGACCTGTATGTAAGCTGAGGAGTGTGCACTAATATATTTTCAGTGGCGCTTTAACACAAAACAGGAAACTCGAGAATATTCATGTTATTTGTATTCTTTTTTTATTTTAAAGGTCCCGTTCTTCGTGATCCCATTGTTCAAACTTTAGTTAGTGTGTAATGTTGCTGTTAGACCATAAATAATACCTGTAAAATTATAAAGCTCAAAGTTCAATGCCAAGCGAGATATTTTATTTAACAGAAGTTCCCTTTCAAAGCCTACAGCGAACGGCCGGCTTGGACTACATCCTAGTACTTCCTACATTAATTACGTCAGTAGAACAGTTTGTTGACTAACGTCCGCCCACAAGAATACGCAAAAAAAGGGGGCGTGGTCTTGTTGCTCTCCCACGTGGAGAAGAGGAAGTGTTGCGTGGAGAAGAGGAAGTGTTGCGTGGAGAAGAGGAAGTGTTGCGTTTGAGTGTGTTTGTCGCCATGTCGTCGAGACACTGTTATTTTCATCCTGGAGTCAAATCACCTTTGTTTGGCTTTCCCAGGGACGCTGTAGAGATCATTGAGCACATACATCTCCCCGTTAAGAGGCGTGACCTTTCCGGGCAATGTGCGCTAAGCTGCTGTCGAATCACAACACAGGAACCGGGAAACGTGTGCTAAACTGCTGTCGAATCACAACACGGGAACCGCTGGCACAATCAGAACTCGTTATGTATTTCTGAAGGAGGGACTTCATAGAACAAGGAAGTCATCAGCCGTTTTTAGGACAGTGAAAACAGCGGTACACAGATGAGTAAATTGTGTTAAAAATACTGTGTTTTTTTACACGCGAAACATGAACACATGTTATATTGCACACTGTAAACACAATCAAAGCTTAAAAAAAACACGAAGAACGGGACCTTTAATGTATTTTATGATTGTTTTGTACAGCACTTTGGTCAGTGTAAGCTGAATTTAAATGTGCTCTATAAATAAAATGCACTTACTTACTCCTGTAAGCTCCGCCCAGTGTCACCGAAAGTCTCAAGAAGGGTCCGCACAACAGTTTTGCCCACGCAAAGCGAAACGCGCACGTGATTGGACAGAAAGTGAGGCTTCATTTAGTATCGATCACGTGACTCTGGGAAACCAATACACACCCCGATACGGAGCTTCACTAGAAATTAGCTGTGTCTCATTTCGGAAGGCTGCATCCTCCGGAGGTCGCATTTGAAGGCTGTATGCGTCTGAAGGCTGTCTCATTTAAAAAAAGTAAGTAGGACACTCCGAATGCGACCTTCAAATGCGCCCTTCTTTTCAGGAATTCGGAGTGTGCATGAGGTGTATCCTTCGTTGCTGCAGATAACCCACAATTCTTTGCGTCGCCATTAACAACCATCATGCTTTTTAAATATTATTTGAAAAAATGGCGCCGCCGGCAGATATACATGCAAGCGAAATGTGGTGTTTAAACTTAAGTAGTTTCAAGCTTGTTTTTGTTTTTAAGCTGTATATACCTCAAATAGATAGTTGTGGTAAACAGGATTACAAGTGTTTTTAAACGTTTAAAACAGTTCTTTGCTGTCAAGGCAAAACATTTCATAGTCATTTTCAAGTTATAAATAATTTTCATTCATATAACTGGTGTGAGAGCGCAACTCCATTGTGAACGTGTTGGCATAGCAACGTGATACTTCCTGCCTGTGTGTCCTACGGAGGACGTCTCGTTTAATTCTGATTAAGGACACTCCGTGTACCGCATTCTTCACAGGATGTGTCCTCCAGAGGATGCAGCCTTCAAAATTAAATGAAATGAGACACAGCTATTGTCTCGCATGAGCGATACACTAGTGGAGGGAAGTTCGGATCATTTTACTGACTCGGATCTTTTTTCAAGTCATTTCGTTCATTTCAGCAGAATCTAATTAAAATGTTACATTTTTCATTTTTCAACACATTTAGTAGCCTACTTTTGGAATAAAAAAATGAACTATAAGCTAATGCAGCCATGGCCAAACTCTGAGAAAGAAATTATTAATTAATTGCTTAGCTTGATTCAGGCACCTCACCTCCTGATCCAAATCGTTCCTCTTCTTTTTTTTCAAATCGTTCACCTCTCGTGTCTGTCTTCAGGTTCGAGCCGTTAGTTCCGTCATCATGTCTGATGCTCTGATCTGGCTGTGACAGCCGTGTAATACATATGCGTCCGGAAACAGATTTGATTAGTTCATCTCTCGAGTCTCGGGTTTGAGTCATTCGTTCATCAAGTCCCAGGTCCATAGGCAAGGCTGCAGAAAGTCACCGGAAACAGAAAAGATTAGTTCATCTCGAGTCTTTGAGTCGTTCGTTCAAGTCCCCATAGGCTGAATGCAGAAACAAAAATGATTAGTTCATCTCTCGAGTCAGTCTTCGGGTCCTAGTCTCGTTCTTTTGTCACGTGACCGCTTCCCGGGTTCAGTGTCTCGCAACATATACAACATGACAGTTGTATTATTGACTGTATATTATTTTGTTTAGGAATACACTCATACAATTATCAAAAGATATCTGCAACAAAATACATAACACTACAGTTCTATTTTGTTCCTGTTTTTTTATTTAGTAAAAACACAAAAATCATAGCCTAACAGTATATCATTAGAAAAATAAAATTTCAGCTGATCCCAAATAGTCTAGTCAATATATTTCCCATATTATGATGATATGGCTTTGCTATTTACTGAAGATTAGAACCCACTGTAAACAAGTCTCAATCTTTGCTTTATCAAAGTGATTTCCCCATCATACGGATAAAGTTTAAAGCATTAACCAACTATTTAATAATATAATTCTGTTATAGAAAAGAACCATCATGACAGATATTCACAAATATATAAAGTGTAAGAAATAAAAAAGGTACAATTTGAGGCCAGAAACGCATCAGGCATCAAAAAAAGTTATATGTAAATTATTAACTAACTTCTGCATGCAATACGGCTGTCATGTCACGTGACAAAAGAACGAGACTAGGACCCGAAGACTGACTCGAGAGATGAACTAATAATTTCTGTTTCTGCATTCAGCCTATGGGGACTTGAACGAACGACTCAAAAGACTCGAGATGAACTAATCTTTTCTGTTTCCGCCGGTACAGACTGCATATCCATGCCCTAATATGGGGCTGGGACTTGATGAACGAACCATACTCTTTCAAACTTTATAATGTTTCAGTTAATATTCTCCCTTCCCCCTTAACGGATCACCACACTATTATCCTTTCTACTCCTCTATCCACAGGACACTCAAATATACGTTCTAGATCCTCTTATTGGAAAATGAATTCCTCTCTACTTAAGCATGAAGATTTAAAAAATAGCATTTCCTTTCTGATTCGATATTACTGGGTGAAAGCTTCTTCTGACAAAAAATTTGGCCTAAACTGGGAGTTACTAAAATATGAAATAGGAATGCGTATTAGGCATTTTAGCAGCAATTTGGCAAAACAGAGACGGTATGAAGAGGAGAAGGTTATATCAAAGATCATGACACTTCAGAGTAAAACTCAGGAAGGTTTATCTGAAACTGATCTAACAGAACTTGCAACGCTCCAATCTAAATTAGACAGTATTTATAAATACAAAGCTGAAGGCTCTTATGTTCGTTCAAGGAGGAAATGGCTAGAACAAGGAGAACAAAGCTCTGCTTATTTTTTTAGAATGGAGAAACATAACTCTAGGAATCTTTCTATTGGTTCGCTGCAAATTAATGGCACCTTGACAGATAATTCTAAGGAAATTTCCTCTTTTTGTAGTAATTTTTATTCAGAACTTTATAAATACAATTACTGTAAGGAGTCAGCCTTCCTTTTCTCTGAGTCATTAAAGGGGGTTAAATCAATATCCAAAGATGAGCAGCTGGCTTGTGATAAAACTATAACTATCACAGAAATAATTGAAGGAATTGAGGGTCTTAAAAATAACAAATCTCCTGGAACCGATGGCCTTACGGCCGAATTTTACAAAAACTTTTCTAAAGAATTGGCACCGTTCCTACTAGAGATGTTTTTGGAGACCTTCTAGTTTGACACAAGGGCTGTTAACTCTTATACCGAAACCTAAAAAAAGATATTACTTTAATAGATAATTGGCGGCCTATTTGTCTTCTTAATAATGATTATAAAATATTAGCTTTGGCTTTGGCCAAGAGACTTTAGTGTGTTCTGAGCTCAGTTATTGATGAAACTCAATCAGGATTTATGCCAAAAAGACAAATAGCAAACAATATCCGACTTGTTTTAGATTTATTAGACTATAGTGATTTAGTTAATGATGACAGTCTCATTCTTTTTGTAGATTTTTACAAAGCTTTTGACTCTCTCGAACACAAGTTTATTTTTCTATCCCTCAAAAAGCTTGGGTTTGGTGATCCATTCTGTAAATTTATAAGAACTCTTTATAATAATGCCAGTTGTTCCATCAACCTTAAATCCGGTACCTCACCTAGATTCAAATTGTCGAGAGGAGTTCGCCAGGGTTGCCCTGTTTCCCCTTATTTATTTCTTGTGGCTGCACAACTCCTTTCCTCATTTATTTCAAGTAGTCATCTACAAGGTATAAATATTGCCAACAAACATCTACTTATTAGTCAGCTAGCTGACGACACTACCCTGTTTTTAAAGGATGAATCACAGATTCCGATTGCCATCCAACACATACAAATTTTCTCTAAAGCTTCTGGTTTAAACTTAAATCTTAACAAATGTGAGCTGTTAGCTATTAAAACCTGTCCTTCTCTTTCCCTTTACAGTATTCCAGTTAGGTCACAGGGGACCTATCTTGGTGTATCCATTTGTAAGGATGATAAAGTCAGATGCAGACTAAACTTTGACCCAGTTGTTGGGAAAGCTAAAAGGAAATTCAATTCATGGTTACAGAGAGATTTATCTCTGAGAGGATGAACCATTATTGCTAAAGCTGAGGGTATTTCAAGAGTGACCTACCCTGCTCTCTCATTATATGTGGATAAATCTACATGTGCAGATATTGATAGAATGCTATTTGATTTTCTGTGGAAGCATAAGAGGCATTACATTAAGAAGTCTGTGATTATTAACATTTATGAATGTGGTGGTCTAAACTTTCTAGATTTTTCTTCCCTAAACAATGCTTTCAAAAAAAATTGGCTTAAACAGTATTTAACAAACCCAGTTTCATTTTGGAATATTATTTCTAATTTTATGTTTTCAAAAGTGGGAGGTCTCCCTTTTCTATTATTGTGTAACAACAACATCACTAAACTGCCCCTTAAATTATCAAATTTTCACAAGCAAGTTCTTTTGGCCTGGCACCTAATTTATAAACATAATTTTAGTCCTCATCGGTACTTTATTTGGAATAATTGTAATATTCTTTATAAAAATAAGTCTTTGTTTTTCCCAAATTGGATTAATAATAATAATATTACTTTGGTCTCTCAATTAATCAATGCTGATGGATACCTGTACCCCTGGCATGTTTTATGTTCTTTGCATTAATAATAAAAAAAATTAAAAAAATCTGATTCCTGTAGTAGCCTATGAGATGTTGCGCAATGCGCATGCGCGGGTCAATACAAAATGAACGAATCGCTCTCTGAGACGACTCGTCGTTCCCGAGTCATATTAAGGATTCGTTCAAAATGAACGAATCGTTCATGAACGACACATCACTACGATACGCGCATCGAAGCTTCAGTGACAGTGTCATAGACCAGTTGAAGCTGAAAGCGACGCTGTTAACGATCGTGAATGAAGGACAAATGTGAAATATTTCTTCCGGATGCCTTATATTTCCAGTCTGCAGGTGAGAGATGTTTCTCAGATTACAGAGTTTAACATTAATCAGCTCCAGAGTTTACATGTTAAAGGACCAATGTAATGAAATGCGTTGTGTGTCCTGGTTTATTATTAGAGTGTAATAATATGTTGGCAGAGAGTTTTTCACAGACTCTGACTCTATTACACCAATAAAATGTGCTTAATGTGCCACTTTACAGAAGATCTCAGACATCAGCATAATGAATGAGGGGAAAACAGGGAACTTTAGGAGACAAAGAGGCTTTTAAGCAGCTCAGTTAAAGACAGGGACGTGCACAGGAATTTTGAGGGGCAGTTGCTCTGACCTAAAAAAAGGGCATTCTGCTACCAACCCCCAATGAAATGTGGATGACACCCGGTGGCTATTTTTGGTACAGCGCCTAAGCAAAATCTCATGGGACCTTAAAGGGGTGGTAAAGCACACTCTTTCGAAGGCTTGATTGTGTTTGTGGGGTGCACTGTAACATGTGTTCATGCTTCGTTTTAAAAAAAAAATGCAGTATTTTTCATATATTTTACCTTTATTCTACACTGCTCTGTCCCTCCTTGTAAAAACGGTCTGATGGTTTCCGGATTCTATGAAGCCAGTCCCTCAAAAATACGCAATGAGCTCAGATTGGTTAGCTGGCCCAGTGTGTTGTGATTCGCTAACCGCCTAGTGCACGTTTCTCGGAAACATCACGCCCCTTACCTTTACAGGTCGCCTCAGGCTACTAGCCTGTGCACCCAGACAATTTTAGTGAAGATGATCGAGCAGAACCTGTTCAGTCCTCAAGAGTAAAGACTGCAGATCTATAGTGATCGCTACTGAATGGCACTTACTTTTGTATTTTTAGACGATTATAGCCAAATATCTGTCGCAAGAACGAACACTAAACATTGGCTTTACTAGTAGCCAAATCAAACACAGAACCATGTTTAGCATGCCTGTAGATAAACAATACATAAAAGCTCTAATCAAAGAATAATTTACACTAATGCCAAGTTCGCTGTTGAGATTTTAAAAAGTTTGTAACGCTAGGTGTTTGTCGTATAACGTTAAGTATGAATGAGCATTTAACAAACTGGTTTGCAGAGCCAAATGAGCATTGTCATGTTTACTTAATTGCTACAACGTAGGCTACAATTAACAACACAAACTATTACAGGAAAACACATCGATGAAAAATAAATCACACTTACAGGTTGTAGCCCGTAAACAGCTTCTGTTTATAAATCCATCTTGATTGAACTCGCGAAGATTGTGGAAGCTTTCCTCCGCGAGATGAGCAGCGGGAGCCGCGTGTGCCCGCCTGTCTCGCGCAGCTGAACCGCGGCTCGTGTATTGCAAATACAGACGAATGTTGTCCATTATGTCACATTTCCCGGTCTTCTCCTCCGACCCCTGTCTGTCTCGTGCTTTGATTTGTGATGGGCAGCATATATCCGCTGCAAATGCGATCGTGTTCCCCTCATGTCTCATACACGCAAACATATAACGTTGTATGTTAAACGCACTGCAACGCTGCCCCGTCCATAGGAAAGCTGAACAAAGTGGACCTGCACTCCGGATGAAAATAACAGCATTTCGTCGGCATTGGCAACAACACTCCAGCCTACTAACCACAACAACGCTTCCCTGCTGCGATACAAAATGGCCTCGCCCCCCTTATTTCATATTCTCGAGGAGGGGTTTATGTAAATATTGGGGCTGGTGATGTCAGAGACCCTGGAGGAATGTCTGTAGTCCCTACCGGCCGTTTGCTGTAGTCCTTAGAAATCGATTTCTTTAAAAGCAAATATCTCCCTTTGCTTTAAACTTTGAACGTTGTAACTTTGCAGATGTTGTTTATGCTCAAACAGCAACATTACACACTAGCTAAAGTTAGAAAAGTGAAATCGTGGTTTACCACCCCTTTAAATTTTTGTGATATCAACTTCAAATTTGAAACACAACTTGGTTAGACATATGGCTTTGATTTTATAGTAATTTTAGAGTAAAACATTTTTGTAAAATATATATTTTATTTAAAGCAGCACTAGGTAACTTTTCAACCTTCATAATATATTTTCAAGACTCTTGTGATGATGCATCGACTTACAATAGGTTGAATGACACGTCTGCCATAGCCTGACGGGGTCTGTATCGTTTTTAATCGTACTTTTAAACTTCGGGTTTCGGGTAGTAACCCGAGAAAAAAAAGAACTACAAAATTCGACTGCTTTACGGCATATACGTCACTTCCTTAAATTCGGACGTGCGAGGGTTAGGGTTAGCCTATGTCTAAACGGCGTGTACAAGTTTGGTAGGGGCTACATTCCCGCAAGTAAATACATAAGACGTACAAAATCATATTTTAGGATACTGTAACGCGTGTGTCCGGGTGAAAAATACGGATAGCTCACTCAACGCAACTGGAGTCGATGCAAACACGGAGGCGATTGACATCAAATAGCCCGCACTTTATTCGCCGCGGAACCCCCCACAAGAGTCCGGCACAAACTCCACTTCCGACCACAGCATTACCCAACAAAACAAAAATAAATGAATGAATGTTTGCAACAGAAGACAGAAAATAATCCGCACACATGGGAGCTCGAGGCGCAGCGTTCACAACATAGACTGTAAAAAAAATATGGACGTAGTGTCCGTGACGTCACCCGTAGGTTTCTGAAGAGCGTTTCTGAAGCCTAGTGTAGGCCGTTGCCATCTTGGGAGCACGTCACTTCCGGGAAATAGAAAATGGGCAAAGAGGCGGGACGTGGGCAGGACGCGGGTGGAGCTGAGGCGGAGGCGGAGCTGAGGTGCGCTAGCTCACGTGTCACTCAAAGTGACCACGCCCTTAATTATGCAGAACTTTAAGGCTCAATATAATGTAAACGAATGAGTTATAAAAAAATTCACCCCCCTCACAGTTGTCATGAAGGGCAAAATGAGCCGTTTAGACCAAAACCACAATTTGTACCAGGCTGTAAACATGTTTTATTCTGCTCTAAAGTTGGACATTTTAACATGAGGCTCAATGAGATTCTGCTCCCTTCTGGATCCTGTCCCTAGCGGCCAGTCGGTGAATTGCAGTTTGAGGCACTTCCGTATTGGCTTCAAAAGAAACTGCGGGAGGTTGAACGCTCTTAAAGGGGCCACACTATTTTCCTACTCGTTACACCTAACATGTCTGTGATATTTGTTTATTTGTCTTGCCTCAAGCTATAATGCAAATCAACTTTTCAAATTTGACGATTCATCTATGGTAGCTTGATATTATATTGACGATATATGGTTATTACCTACCACTCAAACATTGAATTGAAGTATCATATAGATTCTGTGAAACGGTAACCAATAGACTAGACTACTATAATGATGCTGGCTTGTAAACGTGAGCATCGAGATCATTTGGCGTTGGAAAAAAAAAATTAAACCCATGAAATTATATTCATATGACATGCTGAAACATATGCCACTGTACCTGGGATGAAGACATTTCACACGCGATGCAAGCAGAACACCTGCATGTGAACAACTGCAGTGTTCAGGGCTATTATAGTTGTCATGCAACAAATGCACGTGCTATGCATCCCCTGATGTAGGATGACAGAGTTTACGACAGTAGTAGAGGACAATACTGTTTCCCAACTGTAGGGGGACCCCGAGAGCAAAAGTTACCTAGTGCTGCTTTAAAATAAAAATATTTAGTACAGTATTTTTCATTTACAGTAAATTTAAACTTCCATAACTTTTCCATACTTTCATATTTTGAATTGCTTTCACTTCAGCAATAATCTTCTGAGTGTCTTCTTTAAAACAAGACCAGACTTAAATTTCCATTTATTCATTTGTGTGTGTGTGTGTGTGTGTGTGTGTGTGTGTGTGTGTGTGTGTGTGTGTGTGTGTGTGTGTGTGTGTGTGTGTGTGTGTGTGTGTGTGTGTGAGAGAGAGAACATCGTATAACATCGACGATGCAATACACTTGAATTAATTTAGTGCTAATAAAATTATTAAGCCTATTTGGAGAGAGAGATGTTTAATATGACAAAATGTCAGTCATCGTGTGATAACGATAAAATAACTAGGCCTAGGCTACTTTTGTTCTGAGCAGGTGTTGTCAGTGAACAGGTTGTAAAACTGTTGGCTAAGTTACAGACACTCATGAAAAACTGACGCTGATTATCTGGGAAACATTCTCTAACAGCAGTCAAGTTGTCATTGTTTGTGTCAAACAAGTTGTGAATTCGTTGTAACATTAAAACAGGAGATCATGACTTACTCTGTGCTCAAAGTGATGCTCGGAGCTCCCGTGGTTTCTCTGTGGGAGAGAATATGCTTTTTTTCATTGGTCGTTGCGTTAAATCTTACCCAGATACAATAATGCTGTTTTCTGATTGGCTATTGTGTAGCCTCTTTTTTTTTTTTTTTTGATTGGCTGATAAGTGGCAGACTAAGAACTCCAGGGGAGACTCGCTTGATTCCTGCCCGGTTCCATAGAGTGAGCGGCACGGCCAGATAGATTTTGGGCACTGCGGCATATTAAATATATGATAAACAGTTTTTCTGCGTGAGAAATACAATGTGTGGCTGGAGTGCGTGACAAAAGACCGAAATGAGTGACTGTCACGCTCAATGCGTGACACTTGAGAGCCCTGCTTCCATCATTCATTCTTCTTGCTAAAACGAAATGTGAGAAACTAACTATCAGCAGACATGTAGCTTAGTTTGCCTAATGTCTACCAAAAAAAATAGTAGCCTAGGCTGCTTGTCTGGAAGCTATCTGTCTGATTATTTAGGCTAAACGTGGCAAACTCATCCTGGATTTATTAAGATTTTAATTCATTTCATAAAACTTGATGATGATGATCGTCCGTTTGTTATACCTTTCCGACAACGTTAAGTCGTCTCACCCGACAACCGCGACAATCTCCTTCTAGTGCCGCTCATTCAGGCTCAGCTCAGGTGTTGCGTGCAGCCACGTAAACAGAGTTCGCCCTTCCCCCCTACTGACTTTCACTTTCGGACGGGTGCCCGTATATGGAAGTGAATGAGGCTTTTAATTAATTTTTTATCTAGGCCTACGTGAAATTCTGCATCCATTGTACGATTTTTTTATTTATTTATTTCAACCTCGGAAGGGCAACGTGAGTCGAGAAGGGCATATGGGCAGTTGCCCGGGCAACCTGAGCAACCCCCCTATGCACGTCCGTGGTTAAACATTTTGGTCCTGTTGTTTCTCTCAGACTTTTTCAGACAGGAGTTGAACAAACCTTGTTTTAAATGCAATTAATATCTAACTTATATCAAACTACTCCGTATTCCTGACAGAAATTTTATGGCACTCCGGTATATTCTAAACACAAGATACATTTCTAGTTTCAACATTTTTTTGTTGTTCAGATATTCCTCTGTAAAAGACAAAAGTATCAGCTGTATGCAAATTGACCCACGTTTGGTTTTTGACCACTGAAAATTAACAATTGACCAATTTACTCATAAAACCACATTAAGATCTCCATATTTCTGGCATTTTACCATATGGGGCCTTTAAAATGAAGAAACCAAAAGAAATGCTTCATAAGAACCAGAATATAAGAGGATTTTAGGATATCTTAGGTGAGATGGTGGTCCAGTGGGTTAAACCATGGAACTGATACGTAGAAGGTTGCTGGTTCGATCCCAGCGGTCACCACCAGTGTGTCCTTGAGCAAGGCACTTTACTCCATGTTGCTCCAGGGGGATTGTCCCTGTAATAAGGGCACTGTAAGTCGCGTCTGCCAAATGCATAAATGTAAATGTAAATATCATTAATACTTCTTGAGTTACAGGCATGCAAACTTGGGGCAAAAAACACAATAAGTGATTTTTCCCATTTTTGAACAGTCACTGTTGGCATATAATGCAACAAAGATCGCTAAGGTCGACAGATTTTACTAATAGTCCTTCCAATCTCTGTTTAAAATAAAATAAAGCTGCCATCTTTTTTTAAAGTCATTTTACCCTCCTGTAATTTGGCTCCGAATCTCTGGTGAAAATTGTCAAATTGACCCCCCTCTAAAGAATTGTTGATTACTCAGTAAATATACATCCATGACATTTAATATTTTGGCTAGGGATGTACCGATATGAACATTTTGGGTGATACCGATAACCGATAATTCTTTATATTTGAAAGCCGATAACCGATATATTGACAAACCGTATTGTTGATGGAAATGATACGAGAACAATAAAAGTGCTAGTTATAAAAAATAACGCTTCTGTGTTTTTGAAAAAAATATGTTTAATATTACAGTAATAGTAAACAACTTTAATATTAGTCTAGTCTATTAAATAATGTTGCTGTTTGAGAGTGCGCGCTGAAGCTGGAGAGAATGAAGGAACAACCGTAAACTGAAGCGCTTAGAAGGTTAATTAACAACTAAGCGCATCATATATGAGAACAATCAGATATTTATACAAAATAAATATAATATTACAACTTATATTTGCACAAAATCACGCATAGGTGAAGGCCTATAACTCCTGTGGATGCTCTTCCCCTGTTTGAGCGCGCGCGTTGAAACTGAAGATGATCACCGGTACAATGAAGCATTGCAGGTTATTGACTTAACGAAGCGCATCCTATATGACATTAATCAGATGTTTATACTACAAAAACGTAATATTACCACTTACATATGCTTAAAATGACGCGAATGCACAAGCGAACTTGACTGTGCTGGTCAGAATGCGTTGTGGACACTTCCCACAACAGCGCGCTGAAACACAACAACTAAACCCAGAGAATTCACAACGTTTTATAACAGAAATATTCTCATTACATTGTTATGTATAGGACAGTCCCAGTAGTTATTAATGCTGTGCATTTCTGTTTGAAATGTGCGCGCTGAAGCTAAAGACCGGTACAATGAAGTGCTTTACCTCATCGTTAATTAACTCAACCAAACGCATCCTATATGAGATTATATACACAGAATAATAAATATAATATTACAACTTACAATGGCACAAAAGGCTGTGAATGCACAAGCGAACTTGTCTTGTCATGAAGGTGTAACTCCGTGGGTGCGCTCTTCCCTCAACAAACGCGCTGAAACACAACGTTCTTTTACAGCCGTATTCTCATTATCATTTTATGTAGATTATATTAGACTTGCGCTGCATATGATGCGCATAACTTTATTTTCCTTTTCGAAGTGATTCCAATATTTAGAGCAATTCAAACCCATCATGGTGGACAGCGCGTCTGTCTCAGCTGAAGGAAATAATACATTATCTATCGGCTTGACTATATCGGTCAAATTTTCTTATTGGACTGATAACGATAACATCAAAAATAATTATTGTAGTGTTTTTGGTTCGTGTGTGTGTGGAAAGGAAGAAGATGGGGTCGGCATAACTGGGACTGCACACTTTATTTGATCTCGCGATCCTCAAAACTGTCACGCACGAGGGCGTTCAAACTCAAGACTTTCAAAAACAACAAACAGCGTTGCTCTCAGGCTCAATATCTTTCTCAAACTCTGGTCACTGTGTACAGGCGTTGGCAGTCCCAGTTCCGGTCTCTCTCACCCATCTCTCTCTCTGCTGCAGCTTATAAGCAGTCTCTCCAGCCAATTACTGCAATCAGAGACAGGTGTTATTCATTTGCACTTGACCTACTTACCGACCGCTCGGCCCCGCTCTCTCCCGCTACAGACCTCGCAAAACCACGCCCCCTCCGCCACATACCCCCACTGCCCGACTCAGGCCGGGGAGCAATCCGCAACAGCTGCGGTATTGTCAATTTGGGGACGCACCTGACCATGACCCAAGTGGAAGCCCAGATACTTTACTTCCACCCGCCCAATTGCACACTTCTTCAGGTTGGCGGTAAGCCCCGCCCTTCTCAGCGACTTCAGGACAGCTCGCAAGTGCTGCATATGATGCTGCCAGTCTGCACTGTAGATGATAATATCATCCAGATAGGCAGCGGCATATGCAGCATGCGGCCGGAGAACTCTGTCCATCAGACGCTGGAAGGTTGCGGGAGCCCCGAACAATCCGAAAGGAAGGGTGACGAATTGGTGTAATCCAAACGGCGTGGTGAAAGCAGTCTTTTCTTTGGTCATTGGAGACAAGGGGATCTGCCAATAACCCCTAGTCAAGTCCAGTGTCAAATAAAAACGAGCAGTCCCTAGCCGATCGAGCAATTCATCAATCCTCTGCATTGGATAAGCATCAAATTTCGACACCGTGTTCACCTTACGATAATCCACACAGAAACGGACCGAGCCGTCAGGTTTAGGGCTGAACGGTTTTGGAAAAAAATCGAATTGCGATTTTTTTTTTAACCAATATTGCGATTGCGATTTAATATGCGATTATTTTTTAAACTCTTTATCTTCTGTATTTTTCAACAATACATCATTGTATAGTAATGGTGGAAATCTTTAATTGGTACCTCATGATCCAATTCCGATTCTGGGAGTCACGATCCGATTCCAAAACAATTCTTGAACTTTTTTCCTTATTAATTATTAATATTAATATTAAGCTTATTAATTTATTAAAAACTTAAAATGTTTTTTATTATGATATAGGCCTATGTAATTATAAGCTTTTTAAAATAACTACACATTATAACATTATAATTAAAACAATTGCATGTTAATCATTTTAAATATATAAACTAATATAGCTGCAAAACATAAGCTAGTAAATCATAAAGAGGAACAAAAAAACATATTACAAGCAATGAACAAAGAGTGCTTTCAGTTTTTAAGAGTGTCTGAACTGTGAGTGATTTTTCTCTTTCTCAGCTTTACTGTTGTTTGATTATTAATGATGACATAGACAGCGGGAGACCTGCATTCACACTAATGCACAGATCTCTTTTGAAATATAATATGTTTTTGCCCTGTCTGTTTAATTCATTAAGACATTACTGATGGTGTTCACATACATTTTGCGTCATAAAAGCATTTTGAGACGCACACACGCGTGCTCGCGAGCACTCTTCACAAAGCGCCGCATGATCATTTGAAATGGACAGCCTTCTGTCAGTGAGTTTATTTTTAATATACAAGCACACTGCATTCCTAACGACACGAATGAAGCCTTCGTTGAGCATTTGTAAGGAAAATACCGGCGGGCGAGAACACACACTGTAAGCGTGACATCAAGCAAAGTTTCTCACAGCGCATATCCTGTGCAAAGAAGCCTGCGAATGCCATTGCAATTTGCGCCGTCAACCTTTCGGAACGTTATGAAATATTATTTTATGGTTCGAGTGAGTGAGTGAGTGAGTGAGTGAGAGAGAGAGTGAGTGAGAGAGAGAGAGAGAGAGAGAGAGAGAGAGAGATAATGGAAGCAATCAGAATACGGGTGTTTCTAAAACACACGCAGCACCACCGCACACCTGCAGTTAAAATCTAAGCTCAGAATCGATCCAGAATCATTGGAGAGATGATAGTAGCCTACAGTATGAACAACACAATATTATATAGATCCTTTTAGGCCAGGCATATGATATGTGTAACGTGCCAAGTTGCTTCTTTTTCTTAAGACTTTACTCTCGCTTGTCACGTGACCAGACTGTAATCGCAGCCTTTGCGGTTAGGAAATCGTGTTTTATCATATCGCGATATTATCGCAAATGCAATTAATCGGCCCGGCCATAGGATTCGAATGAGCCGCCTGGAAAAGCATTTCCCGGCGGCTTTTAGGTACCAACAACTGGGTTGTATCCTGTTTTGTCTGGGTGTCTTGGGTCACCCGATACAACCTATCTTTCATAATCGAAAAATAGGGATAAGAGAGCGGCTGGTCAGGGTGGAGAAGGTGGCCATCGATGGAACGGACTTTACGAAACGCGTTTTTCAGCGACTCATCCCGGGACTGTTCCAGGGGAAAGTATGGTGAAAGGGGAAAGTTCGGCCCCCGGAGGTCCCGAATCCACCTCTCCCGACTGAGCAACCGTCTCTTTCCCCTTTACACGTTTTCCCCAAGAAGCATTCGCACACAAATGCCCCAACAATTTATTAAATGCTGGCCAATTGGTCCCCAAAATTAGCGGATGCCGGAGGTGCGGGTTAACTGCAACCTCAACACTATGCGTTTGTCCCCGAAATTGAATATCCACGGGCAACAACGGATAGTTCACCACTTCCCCGTGCACACACCTCACCTTAACCATGCAGCGGTTATCCAACACCTTAGACCGAATCAGGCTTTGATGGATGGAGGTCTGGTTACAACCCGAATCCACCAAAGCCTGATAAGTACCCCCCTCGATACTCACAGGTATCTGGTACAGGCCAGCTTGATCGGGGGCGGCTTGCGGCGCGTCGGGGACCCGGATCAGTGTCCCCACCTCCATCACTGGACACCGATCAATGAAATGAGTGGGGTCCCCACAGCGCCAGCAAGCCGGCCCAGGCTTCCACCGCCGCTCTATTGGCTGGCAATGAGTCCTGTAACTGGTGTGGAGAGAGTGCCGGAGAAGATGATGAGGGGAACGGGTCAGTCGTCGCTCCACCTCCCCGGGGCACCGGTCTGGGAGCCGCCGTAACGTCGGGCGGAAACCCCGACCTCCACCTCGGTGCCGGTCTCGGCAGCATTCCGGCACGCGACCTGGGAAGGGGGACAGGTTTGGGGAGAGAGGGGGAAGAAACAACAGAATGAGAGAGAGAGAGAGGCAGATGGAAGGGGTTCGCCGACCCCGGGGCACGCCACCATTTGGTCCTCCGCCAGCGGAATGGCCTGGTCTAGCGACGTCGGGCGGTGGCACTGGACCCACTGGGCAGTTGTCTTCGGCAGCCGGGCAACGAACTGTTCCAGTACCATGCGATCGATCATTCCCTCGACGTCACACCCATCGGCCATCAGCCATTTGCGGCAGGAGTCCCGGAGCTGTTGGGCGAAGATGAAGGGCCGGCCGGACTCTTCGAGGCCCAGGGTCCTGAACCTCTGGCTGTGTTGTTCAGGGGTCCGGCCGACCCGCTGAAGGATGGCCCTCTTCAGGTCCTAAGGTTCTGGACTGGCAGTTGGTGGGCGGCTACTTGTGCCTCTCCGGACAGCAAGGGAAGTAGCTGCATTGGCCAGTCTGCGGTGGGCCACCCCCGGACCTCGGCGGACTCTCGACTTTTCAAACAAGTCCAGGAACGCCTCGGGGTCGTCCTGGGGACCCATCTTGTTGAGGCTCAGAGAAGCCGCAGAGTCAGATGTTAATGGGGTGGGGGGGGGCTTAGCCTCCCGGTCTATCCAGCTCCGGAACAGCTGGCGGTCTTCATACTGAGCCTGGAGGAGCACCTCGAACTTCTTGTCCTGCTCCTCCCTCATGGCCAGTAGCTGCTGATGTTGTTCTTGGTGAAGACTGGCCAGCGAGTTGATGATCTGCGCAAATGGCGTACCTTGTGGGGATTGCATGGCGGCGGCGTTCTTCTCCCTTCCCGGGTTTCGGTACCAGTGTAGTGTTTTTGGTTCGTGTGGGAAGGAAGAAGACGGGGTCGGCGTAACTGGGACTGCACACTTTATTTGATCTTGCGATCCTCAAAACTGTCACGCACGAGGGAGTTCAAACTCAAGACAAAAACAACAGCGTTGCTCTCAGGCTCAATATCTTTCTCAAACTCTGGTCACTGTGTGCAGGCGTTGGCAGTCCCAGTCCCGGTCTCTCTCTCCCATCTCTCCCTCTGCTGCAGCTTATAAGCAGTCTCTCCAGCCAATTACTGCAATCAGAGACAGGTGTTATTCATTTGCACTGGACCTACTTACTAACTGCTCGGCCCCGCTCTCTCTCTCCCGCTACAGACCTCGCAAAACCACGCCCTCTCCGCCACAATTATTTATCAGCCGATAATGATATGTTGCCAATATATCGTGCATCCCTAGTTTTGACTTTCATCAGTATTTATGTTTGTCTTTCTTCAGAAAAAAATATTAACAAAATTTAAAACAATGAGCCAGGTCTGGTCAACTCTGGTAATAATTCAGTAACTTCTCTTTGATTTTTTCCAGATCTGGTCCTGTGGGCGTCAGTATCTCACAGTGATCACAGTTCACACCTGCAGTGAAGCCCCTCCCACAACAATTCACCAATAAATACTGGGAATATTCACATCATCCTACAAGAGAAGGACAAACTCCAGGTGTAGCAGCTGAAATCTGTGTGACTGTTAAAGATGGAGTTTATTAAAGAGGAGATTGAAGACATGAGTTATCCAGAACCATCCAGAATAAAACATGAAGATACTGAGGAACAAATAGGTTGGTGTCCATTCTTGATTCTTCATTATTGACTGCATTAGTAGCTGTGAAATAATAATCAGTATATGGATGATAAATGATAGAGAGATGCATCTAAATGATCATGTTTTAACAGTTTAAATGACAGAATGACAGAACTGACCGTTGCACATTAAATATACTTTAACACTTTACAATAAGGTCTCATTTGTTAACATTAGTTAATGTATTAACTAACAATCAACAATACGTTTGTTACAATGTTTATTAATCTTTGTTAATGTTAGTTAATAAAAATCCAGCTGTTCATTGTTGGTTCACGTTACTTAACAAATGTTAACAAATACAACTTTTGTAAATGTTGAAATAAGATTAATAAATGCTGTAGAAGTACAGAATCCGGAAAATAATGTGTTTATAATGTTAATGTTGTATTTTATTTACCGGTATATTTCTGAATGTATGCTAATAATAAAACAATTTCTCTCTCAACATGACCCGGCGTATCATTCGTTCAGTCGATTTTTGATTTAATATTGAAAGTAGAAAAATGAGAAAACAGTTTTTCGTTTTTTCCGGGGGGGGTTTTCAGAAAAACGAGATTTCGACTTGATTTTTCGTTTTTCATTCAGAGGTAGAAAAATTAATAAATAGTTTTAATATTCGATTTCTATACGTGGGCGGGAATTATACGCCCCTATCTGCTGATTGGTCAGCCGAAGATCAAACTATTCCGTCATCGGTTCTTCCCTATTTTTTTACAGTCTGTGGTTCTTCCTCAGTTCCGCTCTGCAGAATAAAAGTCCTGCTCTTCTACAGCTGTACGAATTCTTAACGCGTTTATTGCAGCTACATTACATATTTTTCTCATCAAACAATCAGACTAACGAATGGCTCGACACAACCCATCCCGGGGCAGAGCCTAGACAGGGCTTTCTTCTGTGTAGACCAGCTGTTTTAGTCCAGGAAAGTGCAAGGGGTCCGCAAAATAATTTGCTATATCCTACCATATTTTCCGTACTTTAAAGTCACGTTTTTTTATCATGAAAGCCTTCTTTACATAAATAGTATAATAGCATCCAAATGTTACATTGCAAATATGGAAACTTTGGACCGAATGAAAGATGCACGAGCAACGAGCCCAACATCAATATGTTTCAATTCAAATAAATTAATTTAGGCTTGGTGTTTAAACTAAATGTTGTTTGTAATAAATGGCATAATATATAGACTATTTTATATAGACTAGGCTTCTATGTATATTTTTATTATATGGCTACTTATATTTTTCATTCTTGTTGTTTTCTGAATACCATTCATTTAAGGATTTGTCATACAGTGATGGGAAGTAAAATAGCCTACACATAGGCCTACATAGCGTGCGTGTTAATAGTGTTTATAATGTTAATGTTGTATTTTATTTACCGGTATTTTTCTGAATGTATGCTAAAAAATAAAACAATGCAACGTTCACGTGTTTCTCTCTCAACATGACCCGGCGTGTGAATTACACTCGGTGCGACTTTTCTGGCAAATACGGTCAATTATAAAATGTGCTTTATTATTACAAAATGTATACGATGCGTTATAGTTAATTATCCCCATCCACATTATCTTTGGGCTTAATCACTATAATGTCCTGTTCGCATTTGCTCTTTTTATTTAGGCCTATTTATTTTTTAAAGCGTATACAAATGTGCAAATTGTGCTATATATTCCAAGCGCTCTGAAGGTGTACTGGTTTGAGAAACAAACCGAAATGGCAAGTTATTACAGGCTTTAATGAAAATCTTTTGAGATCAATTTTAATAAAACATAAAATATTTTTAATGTTTTATTAAAATTGAAAAAGAAGAGTATGTATTTTAATATCTCTGTTGTTCTCCGGTTTTTCTGGTTCCAACGCATTATTCTTTCCTTTTTGCATTAGTGTTTAATATATATATATATATATATATATAATATACCAAGGTAGGCTATGACAGCCGTCATATACTGGTGAATAATTTCTACACAGACCCCGCCCAGGTATGGGTTGTGTCGAGCCATTCGTATATCCAAAAATATGAAATGTAGTTGCAATAAACGCGTTAAGAATCCGTACAGCTGTAGAAGAGCAGGACTTTTATTCTGCTGTGTGGAACTGAGGAAGAACCGATGACGGAATAGTTTGATCTTCGGCTGACCAATCAGCAGAAAGGAGTGTATAATTCCCACCCATGTGTAGAAATCGAATATGTTTATTAATTTTCTAACTCTAAACGAATAACGAAAAATCAAGTCGAAATTTCGTTTTTCTGAAAAAATGAAAATGTTTTCTCATTTTTCAACTTTCAATATTAAATAAAAAATCGACTGAACGAATGATACACAGATTGTGCAGTTCATTATTAGTTCATTCAATTCAATTCAATTCAAATTTATTTGTATAGCGCTTTTCACAATACACATTGTTTCAAAGCAGCTTTACAGAAAGTGCATTTCATAGATGAACAGTATAAAAAATGTTAGAAAGACAATGTTAAAGAATAATGTTCGAAAAAGTTAATCAGTCGTGTATTAATTTAGGCCATAACAACGCTGGCGTTGAGTCGTCTCTTCACAGGCGTGGAGTCGTCTCATCACAGGTGTTGGGGCATCCGAAGTCTTCATGAGAGGCTGGATACAAACTGGAGCTGACGAACTATTTACCTCGTGACTAGTGTCCCGAGATAACAACAGAAAAGCAGATGGGAAATAATTAGCGTAGCTGCTGTTCGGAATATTATATTAATGCTGTTGTTCCCATTTTACTGTAGTATAAAAGGTAATTATAATGTGAATGCTTGGCTAAAGAGATGTGTCTTTAATCTAGTTTTAAACTGGGACAGCGAGTCTGAAACTCGGACAATATCAGGAAGACTATTCCAGAGTTTAGGAGCCAAATGTGAAAAAGCCCTCCCTCCTTTAGTGGACTTGGATATCCTAGGAATGACCAGGATATCATGTTAACTAATGAAACCGTATTGTGTTACTGATACTTTATACTCACACAGACACACATACTTGTTTTCTGCTAAGTGTTTTTAATTTTCACATTTAACCTCCTTGAACTGATTCTGACTTCTTTATATGTTTATTTTAGACCAGATGGAAGTGAAGGAGCAACACAAACTAAATAATGTAAAGAAACTCTGTGACTTCAAAACTCAAGAAACAAAAGCCAAAAAGCTGCACACCTGCTCTCAGTGTGGAAAGAGTTTCCAAAATAAAGGAGACCTTAACACACACATGAGAATTCACACTGGAGAGAAACCGTATACATGCACTCAGTGTGGAAAGAGTTTCAGAGATCCATCAGCTTTCAGAATTCATCTGCGCATTCACTCTGGAGAAAAGCCATTTAACTGTGATCAGTGTGGTCAAGATTTTATTTCTTCATCAAATCTAAACAAACACCTCAAAGTTCATTCAGGTGAGAGACCTCATGTGTGTTCTCTCTGTGGAAAGAGTTTTTCACGGCTGAACAATTTTAAACGGCACCAGAAAACACATGATGGAGTGAGAGATCATGTGTGTTGTGACTGTGGGAAGAGCTTTACTACATCTACTCATCTGAAACGGCACCAAAGAACTCATACTGGAGAAAAACCTTACAAGTGCTCATATTGTAACAAGAGTTTCACTCAGTCTGTAACCCTGAAATCTCATGAGCGAGTTCATACTGGAGAGAAGCCGTACTACTGTACTCAATGTGAGAAGAGTTTCAGAGATCCATCAGCTTTCAGAATTCATCTGCGCATTCACTCTGGAGAAAAGCCATTTAACTGTGATCAGTGTGGTAAAGATTTTATTTCTTCATCAAATCTAAAACAACACCTCAAAGTTCATTCAGATGAAAGACCTCATGTGTGTTCTCTCTGTGGAAAGATTTTTTCATGGCTGAACAGTTTTCAACGGCACCAGAAAACACATGATGGAGTGAGAGATCATGTGTGTTGTGACTGTGGGAAGAGCTTTACTACATCTACTCATCTGAAACGGCACCAAAGAACTCATATTGAAGAAAAACCTTACAAGTGCTCATATTGTGACAAGAGTTTCACTCGGTCTGTAAACCTGAAATCACATGAGCGAGTTCATACTGGAGAGAAGCCGTACCACTGTACTCAGTGTGAGAAGAGTTTCAGAGATTCATCAGATTTCAGTAGACATCTGCGCATTCACTCTGGAGAAAAGCCATTTAACTGTGATCAGTGTGGTAAAGATTTTATTTCTTCATCACATCTAAAACAACACCTGACAGTTCATTCAGATGAGAGACCTCATGTGTGTTCTCTCTGTGGAAAGAGTTTTTCACGGCTGAACAGTTTTAAACTGCACCAGAAAACACATGATGAAGTGAGAGATCATGTGTGTTGTGACTGTGGGAAGAGCTTTACTACATCTAGTCATCTGAAACGGCACCAAAGAACTCATACTGGAGAAAAACCTTACAAGTGCTCATATTGTGACAAGAGTTTCGCTTGGTCTGGAAACCTGAAATCACATGAGCGAGTTCATACTGGAGAGAAGCCGTACTACTGTACTCAATGTGAGAAGAGTTTCAGAGATCCATCAGGTTTCAGAATTCATCTGCGCATTCACTCTGGAGAAAAGCCATTTAACTGTGATCAGTGTGGTAAAGATTTTATTTCTTCATCAAATCTAAAACAACACCTCAAAGTTCATTCAGATGAGAAGCCTCATGTGTGTTCTCTCTGTGGAAAGAGTTTTTCACGACTGGACAGTTTTAAACTGCACCAGAAAACACACACAGGTGTAAGAGATCATGTGTGTTGTGACTGTGGGAAGAGCTTTACTAAATCTAGTCATCTGAAACAGCACCAAAGAACTCATACTGAAGAAAAACGTGCTCATACTGTGACATGAGTTTCACTCAGTCTGGAAACCTGAAATCACATGAGCGAGTTCATACTTGAGGAAAGCCGTACCACTGCACTCAGTGTGAGAAGAGTTTCAGACAGTTATCAATCCTTCATGCTCATATGAGAAAATGTTGCAAGTGAGCAGCATGTGCTTCATGTCAAATACTGTGTGAGATAAAATATGAAGTTGTTGCTGAAAGCACAAAATAATCTCAATTAAAGGGTTAGTTCAACCAAAAATGAAAATGAGCTTAGTAAAAGCCTTCTGAAGAGAAGTAGCACGATTGTGTAAGAAAAATATCCATATTTAAAACTTTATAGAATAAAATAACTAGCTTCCTTCGGTCAGCGGTACACAAGTCGACTCAAGCTCAGGCTTGAGGAATGGCTACGAACAAAGGCGGAGTTTACCTGAGTTTGGAGACGGCAGCGTCGGCACAGCGGATGATTCCATATACCAGCTAACATCGGCATTAAAGACTTTTAAAATCATTTAGCTCAAAACTCACTTTCAGACAGCAGCGAGTGTTTGAAAAACTTCTGTTTCCGATCCGATTCTGATCACTTTATAAGGCAGAAAACACACACAGGTATGGGAGAGATCATGTGTGTTTGTGACTGTGGGATGAGCTTTACTGCATCCTGTGAACTGAAACGGCTCCAAAGAATTCATACTGGAGAAAAACCTTTCAAGTGCTCATATTTTCTATATATTGTAATCATTATGTTGACAACTTGTAATAAATACTTCAATGAGCTCACGGTTTCTGGGTTAAATTAATACATTGTTAGCTAACTGCGGGATTTGTATATGTACATTTACATATTCAACACTTACATATATTGTACATTCTGTGTTCAAGTTTTATTCTTAAACAAGGAGAAGTCATGAAATAATTAGCAAAAAACACTTTTATTTAAACACACTCTTTACAGAGGGTCTTGGTCCAAGAACACTGATGCCCTCTACAGGAAGGGACAGAGTCGACTATTTCCTTAGAAGGCTGGGGTCCTTTAATATCTGTAAAAAAACTGCAGCAGATGTTTTACCAGACGGTCATCGCTAGCGTCCTCTTCTATTCTGTGGAATGATGGGGGGGCAGCATTAAGAAGAGGGACGCCGCACGGCTTGACAAGCTGGTGAAGAAGGCTGGTTCCCTTTCGTTCAGTCACTCCGAGTAACGTCAGTGATTGACGAATGGGGTTTCGCTTAGAAGCCTATCAACTTCGAGATCTAGAAAACGGCCAATGGCAGTGCCAATGCCATGGGCATGTGGAATTTGCATAGCGGACTCCGGCCTACCGCGTGGGTATATAAGGAAGTACGCTGGCGATATTGCATTATGTTTCAGCTTCGGAACCAAGAGTACCTACCTCTTCACTCCCCAAAGCCTTCTGAGACTCTGTCAACTTCTTCGAGACGAGCAGCCATCCAGTCGATGTTTGTTTGACGGAGTGTTCCAGCGATCACATACTTACTGCCTGCATGATCTGTGCAGTGGTCTGCATCCAGCTGGTGTGTGTTTCCCTGGGTGCTTCGGCATCGACTGCGAGGTTTCCTCTCACAAAAGAGCTCATACGTGGCACGTCCTTTTCAGGATGTCTCGCCCGTGTGCTTCTGGGTGCGGTCGATCTCTTTCGCCTTCCGATGGGCACAATCACTGTCTGACGTGTTTGGGCTTTCAGCACGCTCAGACAGCGCTTGTGGATGACTCATGTTCCCACTGCGGGAACGTGGCCATCTCGGTGTTGCGGTCGAGACTCAGTGAACTCCGTGCAGATGCCGGAGCGAGAGTCCCCTCTGCCACACCCCAATCTGCGGTCTCCACGAGAGGCGGCACTTTGGCTGGTGGCCAGGGTGACCTGAGGGTGACGGTGTGGAATAAAGCTCCGACACTCATGCCTCGGCCCACACCCCCCTCTCATACACCACACCCGCTGTGCAATCCTGCTTTCCCGGTTGTTTCGTTTGGTACCGCGGAGGACAAGGAGATGTCGATCGCCGCCCACAAGGTGGGCTGGAGTCATTTGAGGATGATGATTCGGCTCTGCTGCCACCCTCAGGTGCGCCAGCATTGCCCTAGTCGGACCCAGAGTTGATAGCCGTGCTTGCCCGGGCAGCCGCGAGTCTTGGGTTGGAACGGAACCACCCTCCACCTCGACCTGAGCGCTCAAGACTGGATGATTGGTTTTTGGTGGTGGCGTGTCCAGCCACCCCTCCAATTCCTTTCTTCCCGGAAGTGCATGAGGAGCTTGCACGGTCCTGGAAGACCCCATTGTCTTCCCGAGACCGTTCGGCAGCCTCCTCCGCCTTCTCCGCCCTTGATGGGGCGGCGGCCAAAGGGTACACTGGGGTCCCCCTAGTCGAACGCTCTGTTGCGATGCAACTGTGTCCTCAGAGTGCTTCGACCTGGCGCGGTGATCCAAAGCACCCCTCCAAGGCCTGTAGGTTCACATCAACCTTGGTGGCGAAAACCTACAGAGCTGCTGGGCAGGCAGCCGCTTCTCTGCATACCATGGCAACTCTTCAGGCCTACCAGGCCAAGTTGCTGTGCGACATGCACGAGGGTAGAGCTGACCCAGGACTCAGACCTCGCTCTTCGGGCAATGAAGGTGACCGCACGCTCCCTGGGCCAGGTGATGTCCACAGCTGTGGTCCAGGAGAGACACCTATAGCTCAACCTGGCCAATATGCGTGACGGCGAGCGGACCTGGTTCCTTGACGCTCCCATATCCCAGGATGGGCTATTCAGCGGCACTCAGTTCTCAGCCGCCCAGAAGCAGACTGAGGCCATAAAACACATACTGCCCCGGCGGCCAGCTGCTGCCTCCACCAGACGGCACAGTCGTCTCAGTCTGCTCGGCGCCAAGGGCGCCCTCCCGCGGTTCCCTCTCCGCAGGAAGGCGTCCAAGTCTGCTCCAGCCCCGCAGCCCGCGAAAAAATGCCAGGCCAAGCGGCTCTCCTGACGCGGACAGCTCAGGGATGGGCAGTTCTTTCCAGGAGATGGCAGCAGGGTCACTCCTTCCCCTGGTGGAGGGCCAGGGGAGAATCTTTTGTTCCGCTGCTGGCCCCCGGGTCAGCAGCACCCTAATGTGGTTAAAGTAAGAACTGACACCCCCATCCCTGAGCACACAGAGACCGGTGATGACAGTGTGCGCCGCCCCCGGGCCCCGCCACTCTCATCCCTCTTTGTCGCCAGCCTCCTCTCAGAGCAGACCCCAGTGGAACATGCGTCCTTCCCTGGTCTCCTCTGTCAGGACGCAGCTGTTAACCATGCCCCCACACCGAGACACTACACCTCCCACGTCTGGGCCGATAATGCTGCCTCGCTGCCCCACCCGGGGTACGTCTGTGGTCCGAATGACCCCGCTGGTGCAGTTCCTGAGAGCTTGGCTTCAGTTTCCGGGACTGTCCCGCTGGGTCGCAAAGATCATCAGGCACAGCTACGCGATTCAGTTTGCGCAGACTCCTCCCTGCTTTCAGGGAGTCCGCCAATCGGGGGCCAATGCCCCTGTCATGCGTGCGGAGGTTGCCAACCTGCTGGTGAAGGGTGCGATCCAGTCTGTCCCTCCAGCCGAAATTAAGTCCGGCTTCTACAGCCCCTACTTCATTGTACCCAAGAAAACCGGTGGGCTACGACCAATCCTGGACCTGCGCATCCTGAACCGATCCCTTCACAGGCCTCCTGTAAGGATGTTGACAGTGAAACGCCTTTTCGAATGCATTCATCCAGCCGATTGGTTTGCAGCGATCGACCTGAAGGACGCCTTCTTCCATGTCTCCATCCTTCCTCGACACAGACCGCTCCTACAATTTGCTTTCGAGGGGCGGGCATATCAGTACGCGGTCCTCCCATTCAGACTATCTCTGTCCCCTCGCGTCTTCATGAAGATTGTCGAGGCAGCCCTTGCACCACTCAGGCAGCACGGGGTTCGCATCCTGAACTGCCTCAACGACTGGCTCATCCTGGGCCACTCTCGAGCGCAGGTGTGCAAACACAGAGATTTAGTGCTCCAACACTTAGCCCGTCTGGGCCTTCGGGTCAACTGGGAGAAGAGCAAACTCTGCCCAGCGCAGAGGATCTCTTTTCTCGGTATGGACATTGACTCGGTCGCCATGTACGTGCAGCTTTCAAGCGATCGCGTACAGTAACTGCTGACTTTCCTCCGTCAAATCGAGAGCAAGAGTGCGGTTCCACTGAAACTATTTCAGAGGCTCCTGGGGCATATGGCATCTGCAGCCACGGTAACGCTGCTCGGATTGCTTTATATGAGACCGCTTCAGCACTGGCTTTGCGATCGAGTCCCGAGATGGGCATGGCGGTCGGGCATGTTCCGGGTCCAAGTGACTCAGGCCTGCCTGCAGACCCTCACTCCATGGTCGAACCTCAGTTTTCTACGGGCTGGTGTGCCCTTAGAACAAGTTTCCCGGAATATTGTTGTATCGATAGATGCCTCTGCCACGGGCTGGGGTGTCATGTGCAATGGACATGCTGCCGCGGGCTCCTGGACAGGACCCCAGCGCCTCCTGCATGTCAATTGCCTCGAGTTGCTGGCAGTACGGTTCGCCCTGCACCGCTTCCGAGCTTTGCTGAAGGGTCAACATGTACTAGTCATGACAGACAACATGGCTACTGTTACGTACATCAACCACCGGGGGTCTACGCTCCCGCCGTATGTCTCAACTCGCCCGCCATCTCGTTCTATGGAGTCAGAAGCATCTGAGGTCCCTTCGTGCTGTCCATATCCCGGGAGAACTGAACCGTGCAGCCGTCGAGCTCACGGTTTCAGCCACTTCTTGGAGAATGGAGACTCCATCCCCAGATGGTCCAGCTAATTTGGGAACAGTTTGGCGAAGAACAGATAGATCTGTTTGCCTCCCGCGACTCTTCCCATTGCAGCCTGTTCTATTCCCTGACCGAGGGCACGCATGGCATGGATGCACTGGCGCACAGCTGGCTGCAGGACCTACGCAAGTATGCGTTTCCCCCAGTGAGCCTTCTCGCACAACTGTTGTGCAAGATCAGGGAGGACAAGGAGCAGGTCCTTCTGGTCGCCCCGTACTGGCACGGCCGGACCTGGTTCCCCGAACTCTTACTCCTTGCGACAGCCCCTCCCTGGCCTATTCCTCTGAGGAAGGACCTCCTCTCTCAGAGACGGGGAACCCTATGGCACCCGCATCCCGATCTCTGGAACCTCCATGTGTGGCTCCTGGATGGGACGTGGCAGGTTTGAGTATCCTACCACCTCCGGTGGTGGCTACCATCACTTACGCTAGGGCAGAGTCTACACGACATGCCTATGTGTTGAAGTGGAACCTCTTCGTCACCTGGTGTTCTTCTCGCCAAGAAGACCCCTGGAAATGCCTGATCGGGTCTGTGCTCTCGTTTCTCCAAGAAGGGTTGGAGCGAAGGCTGTCTCCCTCCACCCTTAAAGTATATGTAGCCGCAATATCTGCCCACCACAACCTCTTGGAGAACAAAAAGGTAAGTTAGCATGAACTGGTCATCAGGTTCCTGAGGGTAGCGAGGAGACTGAATCCTCCTCGCTCTCCCCTCGTACCCTCTTGGGACCTCACAGTAGTTTTAGATGCTCTGCAGAGGCCTCCCTTTGAGCCTTTGCGGTCAGTCGATCTTAAGTTCCTGTCAATGAAGACAGCACTCCTGACCGCATTGGCCTCCATCAAGAGGGTAGGGGACCTGCAGGCATTTTCGGTTGACGAAGCGTGCCTGGAGTTGTGCCCAAAGTTCCCACCACTCCGTTCAGGGACCAGGTGGTGAACCTGCAAGCGCTGCCTTTGGAGGGGGCAGAGCCAGCCTTGGCACTGCTTTGTCAAGTAAGCGCTCTCTGCGCTTACATATACAGGACGCAGTGTTTCAGGACCAGCTCTTTGTCTGTTATGGTGGGAAGCTGAAGGGAAAGGCTCTCTCAAAGCAAAGGCTGTCTCACTGGATAGTGGACACCATTGTTTTGGCATACCAGCAGCAGGGTCGTCCATGCACCCTTGGGGTCAGGGCTCACTCCACTCGGACTGTTGCCTCCTCTTGGGCTTTAGCACATGGCACCTCGCTTACAGAAATCTGCAGAGCTGCAGGCTGGGCGACACCGAACACATTCGGCAGGTTTTATAATCTCAGAGTGGAGCCAGTGTCCGACTATGTACTCCCCTCTACTAGTGGCCTGTAATGGACTAGGCTCAGGTGTTTTCGCTTGCTCGCCATTCCACTCCACGGACTGGATACATGCAATATTCTCCTCAGGTGAGCTTTCCGGAAGCCCTGAGCTCCTCCTGCACTGTCTACGCCGACACCAGTAAGTCTGCTCTCTATGAGCTCAGACCCTCGTGTCAGGCCAGGTGCCTCCGTGTGCATGACCCCCACACGTGTATTTCCACCGTAAGCCTCCTTGAGCAAGTGTCTTTCCCTTGGCAAGCCCTTGCCACCCTGGGGTTAAAAATCCACCTTTGGCTGGTTCCCCAGAGTTCCCCATATGCAGCCCTCAGCGGGTCATATGTGTACTCTCTAAGTCCTTCCTACGGGTAGGCATTCTGGCGCATACTTCCACCTAGAATATGCCTCCCAGTGTACCTTGGTATTCCTGTGTTAAGTGGGAGTCCTTCTTCCGTACTAGTCTTACGACAGGGCACTCGATCTTACGCAGGGCACTGGAAGACAGCCGAGTGTTGTGATTCTATTGGGACCCCATTCGTCAGTCACTGATGTTACTTGGAGTGACTTAACGAAAGGGAACGTCTCGGTTACGTATGTAACCCTCGTTCCCTGAGGAGGGAACAGAGACGTAACGTCCCTCTGCCACATCCGCTGTGCCGCTGAAAGGGCCGGGAGTTCAGTCTTGGCTCCTCAGCAGCAACATAATGCGATACATAATGCGATATCGCCAGCGTACTTCCTTATATACCCACGCGGTGGGGCAGCATCCACTATGCAAATTCCACATGCCCATGGCATTGGCACTGCCATTGGGTGTTTTCTAGATCTCGAAGTTGATAGGCTTCTAAGCGAAACCCCATTCGTCAGTCACTGACATTACATCTCCGTTCCCTCCATAGGTCAAGTGCAGATGAATAACACCTGTCTCTGATTGCAGTAATTGGCGTGGAGAGACCACATTTAAGCCGCTGCGGGGAGAGAGCAGGGAGGGAGAGACCTGGACTGGGATTGCCGCCGCCATGCAGACCCCGCCAAAGACGCCGCTTGAGGACATCATCCAGTCGCTCGCCGGTCTTCACCAGTAGCACCACCAAGACCTGCTGGTCGTGAGGGAGGAGCAACAGAAACGTTTTAAAGCCCTCCTTCAGGCCCAGCATGAAGACCGGGAGCTGTTCCGGAGCTGGATGGACCGGGAGATTCGGGCCGTCCCCCCACCATCACCGACTCGGCCGCCGCCCTCCACCTCTGGAATATGGGCCCCGAGGATGATCCGGAGGCGTTCATCGACCTCTTCGAGAGGTCCGCCGAGTCCGGGGGATGGCCCAAGTCGGACTGGCCAATGCGGCTCCTCCCACTGCTATCCGGGGAGGCGCAGGTAGCCGCCCACCAACTGCCAGTCCAGAATCTCCTGGCAGAGTCTACAATGACCTAAAGCGCGCCATTCTACAGCGGGTCGGCCAGAGCCCGGAACAACATCGTCAGCGGTTCCGAACCCTGACCCTCGATGAGTCCGGCCAACCCTTCGCGCACCAGCGCCGGGACTCCTGCCGCAAGTGGCTGATGGCCGACGGAAGCGACGTCGAGGACATCATCGATCAAGTGGTGCTGGAGCAGTTCGTCGCGTCCAGTGCCACCGCCCGACGTCGCTTAACCAGGCCATCCAGTTGGCGGAGGATCAAATGGTGGCATGCCACGGGGTCGGTGAACCTCTTCCATCTGATTCTCTCTCTCTCTCCCCTATTCTTCCCCTATGAAGGGTCAAGGTCAACATCACCTGTCTCTTCATCAGACACATATCCTTCAAGAATGGTTTTATGATCAATATTAAAAATAAGAATCAATGATAATCAAGTAATAACCATTTTCTACATTTGATAAATCAGTTCATCTATAACCTCTCTATATTTAATGAGTGATTTTAGTATTATATTTGCTGTGTGCTTTTGTATCCACATTCTACAGTTACTTCTCTGATGTCTGTGTCAAGGCGTGCTGACAGGAAACTGTCCTTGGGGTGTAAAACACTCTGGGAGTGAAGAGGCCTCTCTACATGTGTTGAGCTATATGTCATTCTAAAGTGACTTTATGTCCACATAGGTTACAGGTCTACGTGACTTTTTGGGGACTCAGAGAAATGTACCTCTTTTATGTGCCTTTCTTACTAAAAGAATAAATTCACTTCTGTACTAAGATGTAATATCAGTATGTTTTGGAAAAGTGCCTTGTTGATAGTTAGTTAAGATGTTCTCAACCTTGAGGAAGCTATTATTCTTTGGAGCTGTTGTGCGTATGTGCGTTGCATGATCTGTGCAGGTTCAGTATTGGAGATGGGGTTTCTGCAGATGACGCCAGACGTGAAGGCGCCTTTCTGTGACCTCCGAGGTCATGGCGATCTAAATCTAGGACTGGACGACAACTAGTCTACGCATTTTTAGTGATATGTGCTCCTATCTGTCTGCGTGTGGAAAGTTGCTTACGTTGCTTGTTGTTAGAACCAATTAGAATCATTCAACATGACAATAATGACGTGGTTGGACCTTGAAAACAGTATAACTGTTCAGAAATTGTATGTACGTTAGGTGGAGGCGGGGAGACTGTTAAAGTGAGTGCAGCCTACGAACTCCTTGTGAGACTTGAAGCTGGCTTCTGCTGATGAAACTGCAAACTATTCTTCAGTAATTTTTTCTTTAATTAATCGAACTCCTGACTCTTGGTCTTCATTTTTCACTACTGGTCCTGGGTCCTAAGTCCTAACCCCAACACCTACCCCCTCTCTCTCCAAACCTGTCCCCTTTCCCAGGTCGCGTAGGGGAATGCCGAGATGGAGGACGGGCAGATCCAGCGAATCACTGGCACCTCCCTGTCTGGCGCTGAGGGGAGGGGCAATCTCGGCAGATCCCTACCCCTCTTCCTCCGTCCCCGCGCTCTCTCCACGCCAACCTGTCAACCGGGGGAACAGAGCAGTCTGGAGATGCCCATTCTCACAGACCGGCCTCAGGTCCGTTCCATTGACGGCCACCTCCTCCACCCTGACCAGCCGCTCTCTTATCCGTATTTTAAAAGGTTGTATCGGGTGACCCAAGACACCCAGACAAAGCAAGATACAACCCAGTTGTTGGTGCCTAAAAGCCGCCGGGAAATGCTTTTCCAGGCGGCTCATTCTAATCCAATGGCCGGGCATTTAGGACAAACGGCTACACTTCACATCTTCTGGCCGGGCATTCACGAGAATGTGCGCAGGTGGTGTGCATCTTGTCGTGAATGTCAGTTGGTGAATCCACCGACCACCCCAAAAGCACCATTGTGCCCACTTCCACTGATGCAGGTCCCCTTCGAACGAATTGGTATGGACCTCATCGGGCCATTAGAACGGTCTGCACGAGGGCATCGCTTTGCATTGGTTCTGGTAGACTATGCAACGCGATACCCGGAAGCAGTTCCGCTCCGCACTATTTCAGCGAAAAGTGTTGCGAGCGCACTGTTTTCATTAATCTCCCAGGTGGGAATCCCGAAAGAGATTCTCACCACCCACAAACAGATGGTCTGGTGGAATGTTTTAATCGCACGTTGAAGACCATGATTCGTAAGTTCGTTCACGAGGATGCCAAAAATTGGGATAAGTGGCTAGAACCTCTGTTGTTTTCTGTACGCGAAGTCCCTCAAGCCTCCACGGGGTTTTCCCCATTCGAGCTTCTCTATAGTCGCCAGCCTCAGGGGGTGCTGGATGTCCTTAGAGAGGCTTGGGAGGACGGACCTTCCGCGAGCAAAAACGAAATTCAATATGTCCTGGACCTGAGAACAAAACTCCACACTTTGGGGCGGATATCAATGGAGAATTTGTTACAGGCTCAGGACAAACAAAGACAGCAGAGGGGCTAGACTTCGTCAATTTGCACCGGGAGATAAAGTCCTTGTATTACTCCCCACTTCCAACTCTAAATTACTCTCAAAGTGGCAAGGGCCTTTTGAGGTCACACGGTGAGTTGGTGACCTCAACTATGAGGTGGTACGGTCAAATAGGGACGGAGCATGTCAAATTTACCACCTCAACCTGCTAAAAAAATGGTCGGAGGCGGAGTCAGTGATGCTGGCGAAGGTGGTGAGCGGAGAGGAGGATCTCGGGCCAGAAGCGGTTCAAAAACCTCAATCCCTCGCTCTGGCCCCGGGTGGGGATCACCTCTCACCCTCGCAGCTCACTGACGTGAAATCATTACAAGCAGAGTTTGCTGACGTGTTCTCGCCCCTACCTGGTCGCACAGACCTCATTCAGCACCAAGTTGAGACCGAGCCGGGCGTGGTTGTTCGCAGCCGGCCGTACCATTTACCTGAACACAAGAAAAAAGTAGTTCAGGCTGAATTAGAGGCTATGCTGGATATGGGAGTGATAGAAGAGTCCAGCAGTGATAAGGCGAGCTCAATAGTTTTGGTCCCAAAACCTGACGGCTCGGTCCGATTCTGTGTGGACTATAGAAAAGTAAACGCGGTGTCGAAATTTGATGCGTACCCAATGCCAAGGGTTGACGAACTGCTTGATCGGCTAGGGACCGCTCGCTTTTATTCCACACTGGACTTAACAAAGGGATATTGGCAGATCCCCTTGTCTCCAATGTCCAAACGAAAAAACGCTTTCACCACGCCTTGGGTAACACCAATTTGTCACCCTTCCTTTCGGGTTGTTCGGGGCTCCCGCAACCTTCCAGCGTCTGATGGACAGAATTCTCCGGCCACATGCTGCGTATGCAGCACTTGCGGGCTGTCCTGAAGTCGCTGAGAAGGGTGGGGCTCACGGCCAACCCAAAGAAGTGTGCGATTGGGCGGGTGGAAGTAAGATATCTGGGCCTCCACTTGGGTCATGGACAGGTGCGTCCCCAAATTGACAAGACCACAGCTGTTGCGACCTGTCCAAGGCCCAAGACCAAAAAGGAGGTTAGACAGTTCCTGGGGCTAGCGGGATATTACAGAAGGTTTGTGCCTAATTATTCTGACCTCGCTAGCCTGCTGACTGATCTAACTAAAAAGGACGTACCAGATACAGTTCAGTGGACGGAGCCGTGTCAGCAGGCTTTTACCCAGATAAAGGCTGCTCTGTGTGGTGGGCCGCTCCTACAGGCTCCTAACTTCTCTCTCCCTTTTTTGGACTCATTGTCACGTTCAAGAAACCAATTTGAAATGATTCGAGCTTTGTGACATGGTGCATTATCCTGCTGGAAGTAGCCATCAGAGGATGGGTATATGGTGGTCATAAAGGGATGGACATGGTCAGAAACAATGCTCAGGTAGGCCGTGGCATTTAAACGATGCCCAATTGGCACTAAGAGGCCTAAAGTGTGCCAAGAAAATCCCTCACACCATTACACCACCACCAGCCTGCACAATGGTAACAAGGCATGATGGATCCATGTTCTCATTCTGTTTACGCCAAATTTTGATTCTACCATCTGAATGTCTCAACAGAAATCGAGACTCATCAGACCAGGCAACATTTTTCCAGTCTTCAACTGTCCAATTTTGGTGAGCTCATGTAAATTGGAGCCTCTTTTTCCTATTTGTAGTGGAGATGAGTGGTACCCGGTGGGGTCTTCTGCTGTTGTAGCCCATCCGCATCGAGGTTGTGCGTGTTGTGGCTTCACAAATGCTTTGCTGCATACCTCGGTTGTAACAAGTGGTTATTTCAGTCAAAGTTGCTCTTCTATCAGCTTGAATCAGTATGGACCATTCTCCTCTGACCTCTAGCATCAACAAGGCATTTTTACCCACAGGACTGCTGCATACTGGATGTTTTTCCCTTTTCACACCATTCTTTGTAAACCCTAGGAATGGTTGTGCGTGAAAATCCCAGTAACTGAGCAGATTGTGAAATACCGGCCCGTCTGGCACCAACAACCATGCCACGCTCAAAATTGCTTTCCCATTCTGACATTCAGTTTGGAGTTCAGGAGATTGTCTTGACCAGGACCACACCCCTAAATGCATTGAAGCAACTGCCATGTGATTGGTTGATTAGATAATTGCATTAATGAGAAATTGAACAGGTGAGTATATATCAACCAGCTAACACACAACATAACACAATATACATATACACTATTATGCATAAATAACAGTTAGAATATGAGCTTAACTTTGTTTAACGCTGAACATGACCTGTATGTAAGCTGAGGAGTGTGCACTAATATTTTCAGTGGCGCTTTAACACAAAACAGGAAACTCGTGAATATTCATGTTATTTTTATTATTTTTTTTATTTGAATGTATTTTATGATTGTTTTGTACAGCACTTTGGTCAGTGTAAGCTGAATTTAAATGTGTTCTATAAATAAAATGTACTTACTTACTCATGTAAGCTCTGCCCAGTGTCACCGAAAGTCTAGAGAAGGGTCTGACTGCAGAGCCACAGTTTTACACCACAGCAGTTTTGCCCGCGCATGCACATTTCGTCGTGAGAATTTTATGTCGTCGAGATGCATGTTATGCACTGGAAGGGGATAATTTCCCGAGGTTTTCAAAATGCTCTTCTTGCACTTATTCATGTCAGAGGTTAGGGACAACAAAAACGCTAGCGTGCCATCCTTTTATAACCCTGAAATTTGAATGTATTACATTTTTTGTGTGTAATTGCCCTTGTATAATTTTATAGTTAGTGATCAATGGTATGTTTAACATGTAAATGTAATAAATAATAAATAAATATAAATTAACTTGTATTCCAGGTTATGTCTCCAACAAATGTATAATATGTTCACACTTTTGAAATTAAGTTTTATTTATGTTCAAATTTATGCATTTACCCCAGGCAGATTTAATCGACTTGAGGTTAATCGAATTATAGTTATCTTGACTTTAGACTAATAATTACCCTTTGAATGTTTACTCGAAATTTTGATTGTTATACCAGGCTTTGAAATATAAAGTGTGTTTATTATACCAGACAGTTCCTTTTTGGAGGGAAAACATAAAAGATGTATGTGTTCATGACACAAGCATTGTTTTATTTCAGTAAAGGAGCCTGAAGGCCTGTGAGCAACAGCATATGCAAAATATAACAGCAGGAGCAACAATAACCATTAGATAATTTTAGGACAGAACAGTCTTTAAAAAAAAAAAAAAAATGAAATGTGACAGTGCAGGCAAAACTACTGTAGTGAAACTGTGCATGCGCGGGCAAAACTGCTGGGGTAAAACTGTGGCTCTGTGGCTCTGCAGACAGATATTACTGAAAATCTCACACCGAATATTTCAGAACACTGGGCCTGTTTAAGAATATGCGGCCCCTTTAAGAAAAATGATGCGCACTAAGCATGCGCAGAAGAGAGAAGCGCGAGAGACGGGGCGAGTGCTGAGGCCAGTTTAAACTGAAAGCGACGCTGTTAATGATCGTGAATGAAGGACAAAAGTGGAATATTTTCCCCGGCTGCCTTATATTTCCAGTCTGCAGGTGAGAGATGTTTCTCAGATTACAGAGTTTAACATTAATCAGCTCCAGAGTTAAGGACCAATGTAATGAAATGCGTTGTGTGTCCTGGTTTATTATTAGAGTGTAATAATATGTTGGCAGAGAGTTTTTCACAGACTCTGACTCTATTACACCAATAAAATGTGCTTAATGTGCCACTTTACAGAAGATCTCAGACATCAGCATAATGAATGAGGGGAAAACAGGGAACTTTAGGAGACAAAGAGGCTTTTCAGCAGCTCAGCTAAACATGATGGTCCTGTTGTTTCTCTCAGACTTTGGACAGAAGTTGAACAAACCTTGTTTTAAATGCAATTAATATCTAACTTGAATCAAAATACTCCACATTCCTGACAGAAATGTTATGGTACTCAGGTGTATTCTATGCAATTGTGTTGACAGAAAAAAACGAGATCCATTTCTAGTTTCAACATTATTTGTTGTTCAGATATTCCTCTGTAAAAGACAAAAGTATCGACTGTATGTAAAGTGACCCACGTTTGGTTTTTGACCACTGAATATGAACAATTGACCAATTTACTCATGAAACCACATTAAGATCTCCATATCTCTGACATTTTACCATGGGGCCTTTAAAATGAAGAAAATAAAAGAAATGCTTGATAAGAACCAGAATATAAGAGGATTTTAGGATATCATTAATACCTCTTGAGTTACAGGCATGCAAACTTGGGGCAAAAAACACAATAAGTGATTTATCCCATTTTTGAACAGTCACTGTTGGCATATAATGCAACAAAGATCGCTAAGGTCGACAGATTTTACTAATAGTCCTTCCAATCTCTGTTTAAAGAGTCATGAAACCCCCTTGCAGCAGCGTGTTTTTTCACACGTGTTTTTTTTTAAAAAGGCTTCCAAAAAGGGGCGTGGTAGACTGCAAAGGTGGGATGCGTATTGTGTGGAAAGAGGGAATTGTTTGCATAAATAGGGGAGTGTCATTAGGCACATTAAAATTAGCTAATTTGCAAACCGGCAATGCACAGACACGGGTGATACCGACAGCAGCAGTTACAGCGGTTCTGAGACATGTTCTTGGTTCACACGTTGGCAATGTTTACAACAGAGAGATGAGATGAGGGATGAGTACAGCGAATGAGAGAACTCTGAGATCATAAGTGCGCAGCAGGAAGAACAGACAGAGATCGCTCTGAATGTCATTCAGCTCTTCAGATCAGCATAGGCTAATTCAGTGAGAAATGAAAAGAAATGTTATTAGATCAGATTAGTTTAGACAAGGCAATGAAATGCAGTTTAGGTCTAATCAGAAGTGCAATAGCAGCAAGTGCAGGATACACAACGGTTGCATTAGTGCATGATATACAATGGATGAATAAGTGCAGGACATATATATATATGTATGTATGTATGTATGTATATATATATATATATATATATATACAGGTCCTTCTCAATAAATTAGCATATTGTGATAAAGTTCATTATTTTCTATAATGTAATGATAAAAATTAAACTTTCATATATTTTAGATTCATTGCACACCAACTGAAATATTTCAGGTCTTTTATTGTTTTAATACTGATGATTTTGGCATACAGCTCATGAAAACCCAAAATTCCTGTCTCAACAAATTAGCATATCATGAAAAGGTTCTCTAAACGAGCTATTAACCTAATCATCTGAATCAAAATTACACCTGCAAAAGATTCCTGAGGCTTTTAAAAACTCCCAGCCTGGTTCATTACTCAAAACCGCAATCATGGGTAAGACTGCCAACCTGACTGCTGTCCAGAAGGCCATCATTGACACCCTCAAGCAAGAGGGTAAGACACAGAAAGAAATTTCTGAACGAATAGGCTTTTCCCAGAGTGCTGTATCAAGGCACCTCAGTGGGAAGTCTGTGGGAAGGAAAAAGTGTGGCAAAAAACGCTGCACAACGAGAAGAGGTGACCGGACCCTGAGGAAGATTGTGGAGAAGGACCGATTCCAGACCTTGGGGGACCTGCGGAAGCAGTGGACTGAGTCTGGAGTAGAAACATCCAGAGCCACCGTGCACAGGCGTGTGAAGGAAATGGGCTACAGGTGCCGCATTCCCCAGGTCAAGCCACTTTTGACCCAGAAACAGCGGCAGAAGCGCCTGACCTGGGCAACAGAGAAGCAGCACTGGACTGTTGCTCAGTGGTCCAAAGTACTTTTTTCGGATGAAAGCAAATTTTGCATGTCATTCGGAAATCAAGGTGTCAGAGTCTGGAGGAAGACTGGGGAGAAGGAAATGCCAAAATGCCTGAAGTCCAGTGTCAAGTACCCACAGTCAGTGATGGTCTGGGGTGCCATGTCAGCTGCTGGTGTTGGTCCACTGTGTTTTATCAAGGGCAGGGTCAATGCAGCTAGCTATCAGGAGATTTTGGAGCACTTCATGCTTCCATCTGCTGAAAAGCTTTATGGAGATGATTTCATTTTTCAGCACGACCTGGCACCTGCTCACAGTGCCAAAACCACTGGTAAATGGTTTACTGACCATGGTATTACTGTGCTTAATTGGCCTGCCAACTCTCCTGACCTGAACCCCATAGAGAATCTGTGGGATATTGTGAAGAGAAAGTTGAGAGACGCAAGAGCCAACACTCTGGATGAGCTTAAGGCCGCTATCGAAGCATCCTGGGCCTCCATAACACCTCAGCAGTGCCACAGGCTGATTGCCTCCATGCCACGCCGCATTGAAGCAGTCATTTCTGCAAAAGGATTCCCGACCAAGTATTGAGTGCATAACTGAACATAATTATTTGAAGGTTGACTTTTTTTGTATTAAAAACACTTTTCTTTTATTGGTCGGATAAAATATGCTAATTTATTGAGATAGGAATTTTGGGTTTTCATGAGCTGTATGCCAAAATCATCAGTATTAAAACAATAAAAGACCTGAAATATTTCAGCTGGTGTGCAATGAATCTAAAATATATGAAAGTTTAATTTTTATCATTACATTATGGAAAATAATGAACTTTATCACAATATGCTAATTTATTGAGAAGGACCTGTATATATATATATATATATAGAGAGAGAGAGAGAGAGAGAGAGAGAGATGGTTATTACTAGTGTTGTAGTCAAGACCACCTAAACCGAGACCAAGACAAGACCAAGACTTTGAAGGGTCGAGACCAAGTCAAGACCAAGACCAAGACAGGCCGAGACCGAGTCAAGACCAAGACCAAGACAGGCCGAGACCGAGTCAAGACCAAGACCAGTGCAAATCCCCACATTGCATGACACACTTCTGATAAAATGTGGAATATGCATTCGATTGGCACTTCACTCGTGTATGTGGGTGTGTAAGCGAGAAGTTTTGATAAAATAATCAACAGGCATTGCCGATATGTGGGAATTTATCTTTTTCTTCTATAAGCAAATAAATGCGAATAAACACTTAAGAGCGGAAATGAACTTAACCATTTATTCAGAACTCCTTTTCAATGGTTTGCCATCCACCTAACATGATGCAGGCATTTTGGCCAAAAAAATTACAAAAATTGTAATTGGGAGAACCTCAAACATTGATGACATTATATGCCAGACCTGAATGAACTGCCGTGGCAAAACACTTCTAACAAGCTTGCCACCAAGGACAAAACATAAAGCTGTAGTTAATGAGAAAAATAAAATAAAATCTGATCAATGGGAAAAGTGGGTAACACTTTACAATACGGGTGCACTAGTATGCATTAATTCATCCTTAATTAATGCACAGATAATCATGAGTTAATGTATTACTAATTAGGGGTGGTGAAAAAAATCGATTATCGATTAATCGCGAGTATGTTATGGACGAGCATGAATCGATCATTAAATTTTCAAAAATCGATTTTTTTATTTATCTAAACCTGACTCTACCACCGTGTGTGTGTGTGTGTGTGTGTTCATTAGATGAATGTAAATCTGTCGTTAATGCTGAGATGATTCTGAGGGAACACTCTAGAAATCCTCCTGCCTCGCCTCCTCTGGAGCTCAGGCACATTAGCGCGTTAGCACGGCTCAGATTCGCGCACAAACACCGAATAAACGCCTTCAATCCGCAGATTTATGAGCGCTTCAGATGAGCGAGCGCGACACACATCGACGCGCACATTCGCGGGAATTAAGGCGATCCTGAGGACGCGATGAGCGGATCTCACACACACACACACACACACAGCCGGACTGATGCTGGAAACACCGCTGCTCCGACCCGCGGCTCCCGCTCACGGAACCGAACGGGCCTCGACACTCCTCCGACACGAACCCGTTTTTCTTCTGTCGTTTTTTCCCCTTTTGTCTTTCTCACGTCAGGAAACGAACGAGAGGAGCTCGATCGTTCCACGCGTCGCGTTCCCGCCCCCCTCACGCGCGCACGCATCCATCACTCTTGACATTTTGTCACTGTGTTCTACAGTACAGTATATAAGCTGAAGCTACAGTAAGTTGTTCAAAAATGTTCATTTTGTCTTCTTAATGATTAAATTGGACAATTTTCTTCTAGAAAGACAAGGTGTTTGGAGAAAAAACTTCTTCTTTACCTTGACATGTTTCGACTGCAACCTGCAGTCTTCCTCCACCTGAACACGTTGTCTTTCTAGAAGAAAATTGTCCAATTTCTACAGTATGTTGGTTCTGATCTACTTCCTAAAGGAAATAAGCCTTTCATTTATTTGTTATTGTTTAGTTCAACTTGATGAGTCACAACACAATGTGATGTATTCATTTCTGTGTAACTACACGACACTACACGACAAGTGCTTTGAGTTGTTGTTACTCAATAAAAGAGTTAAGTAATTCAGTAGCTGACTTTTTTTTTATACTGCAATCACTTTGTAGTGTATTTTCGTTTACTGTTGTGAAATGGAAAATCAATAATCGCTAATCGAGAATCGTTAATAATCGAAAATCGACTGTAATCGAATCGGGACTTCAATAATCGTAATCGAATCGAATCGGGAAATCAGACAGATTAACCACCCCTATTACTAATGGTGAACTAACCCATTTATTAATGATCACTGCATCAGCAACCAATGAAGATTCTACATGATTAATAGATTAAGTCATCATTAAATTGTTATCAGTTAAATATATCATAATGTATTAATTCCTTAATAACATATTATACTAACTAATCATTTAAATTAATTACCACAACGGGTCAAAGCCACGCATTTCAACTTTCAGTTGTCTGCTTTAATTAATCATTAGCTAATGATTTACAAATGTGTCATTATGTTATGACTTGTTGAGGCACATGACTATTAACTAATTGATTAAGTAATATTTACTTGTGGTTATGGGTTTTGAATAAATGTTTAATTAGTTAATAGTCATGTGCCCCAACAAGTAAAGTCATAACACAATGATACCTTTGTAAATCATTAGCTAATGATTCATTAAAGCAGACAACTGGAAGTTGAAATGCACGGCTTTGACCCATTGAGGTAATTAACACGTTGCTTTACATTATTAGTTCATATAATATGTTATTAAGGAATTAATACATTGACACATTTAACTAATAACAATTTAATGATTACTTAATATATTAATCATGCTGAATCTTCATTAGTTGCTGATGCAGTAATCATTAATAAATGGGTTAGTTCACCATTAGTAATACATTAACTCATGATTATCTGTGCATTAGTTAAGTATGAATTAATGCATATTAGTGCACCCGTATTGTAAAGTGTTACCGAAATGTGTTTAATCTCGATGAGGTATTAATCTAGACAGTCCATTTTGTCTTAAATTAATGTGAATAACAGGGGAGGGGATATGTACCATACAGATCCAAGCATTAAGGCTTAGTAGGCAAATTATTTTATATATTTTAATGTACATGTTGGTAACGTTATTGTGCAGCTTTATTGTGCAACGGGGAAGATCAGTTTGTTTTAACAAATATCTCACATGTGATTTGACTTATGTTTTTGGTTAATATCGCTCAGCACTATGGGTAGGGATGGGTGAACATGAGTTTTGGTCATGGATTTAGTACAGCAAAATTTGCTATCATCACAGCAAAATTTGCTCTCATCACTTGCACTTAGCTTACCTCTCTTTGTGCTTCCTTTCCAAATGTCGATAGAAGTTTGACGTGGTCCCAGCCGTCTCAGTAAGCGTCGCGTTGCAGAACTTACACACTGCTGTATGTTTTCTTTTGGATGCATTTTTGCAGATGAACTCTTTGTGGTTTAGGTAGCCAAATTGTATGACAGAAGATTTGCCTGACATCTCTCCAACAGCCACGGTCACGGTGACGGCACAGCTTGCTCTCCTGTCTCAAGCATTCACGTGTGGAGTGTGTGTGTGATGCGATGTGGGGGTTGGCGGCGCGGCGCGGCACAGGGAGGGGAGGGGAGGGGAGTAAAAACTAAAAGTATTTAAAATTAGACACGAGTCAAGCTTTTGGTCTGAAGTTTTTTGTCTAATCATCACAGTAATGATGTTAACAAATAATTTCGTGATATGCTCTCAGTTGTGGTCTTGACCGGTCTTGAAATTAAATCCCGAGTCCTCTGAGTCCGAGACCGAGACGAGACCGAGTAAAAATGCGGTCGATTCCGAGACGAGACCAAGACCTTTAAAAAGACAGATCTCGAGTACTACAACACTAGTTATTACTATAAACAGAATTTACAGGTGGATATGTACAGTGAATAAATATACAGATGGCTATTACTATAAACAGAATTTTACAGATAGAGGTATACAATAATATGTTAGGCTAAGATGAGGAATATAGCAGTGGATTAAGGTAGTGCAATAAAGTATGGACAGAAGCTATCCAAGAAAAAAAGTGTTAAGTGCAGTGGAAGTGATTGCATATTAGAGTTAGAAGTACGGTGCAAAATGCAAATGAAAACAGTTGGTACTGTGAATACTGTCGGCAGTGCAAATAAGCATAATCCAGTTAAGGTATGGTAGTGCAAGATGCATAAGTAAACAGTTTTTCCAGTAGTGCAAATAACAAGTGAAGGCAGATGTGAGGTAGGAGAGTTGGTAGTATATGAGGGGAGTGGATCAGCGAGGGTTAGAGTTCAATAAAGAGACAGCTCTGGGGAAAAAAACTGTTCTTTAGTCTGCTGGTCCTGGTCTGGAGGATCCTGAAACGCCTCCTGGAGGGCAGGAGAGAAAACAGTCTGTGGGCTGGGTGAGAGGAGTCCTTGAGGATGCTGCGAGCTCAATGCAGGGAGCGTTTCCTCTGGATGTGCTCGATGGCAGGTAGTAGAGTCCCTGTGATGCGCTGGGCAGTTTTCACCACCCGCTGCAGTGCCTTGCGCTCCGCAACAGAGCAGTTCCCATACCATACTGCTACACAGTTGGTCAGGATGCTTTCTATTGCGCAGCGGTAGAAGTTCACCAGGATAGCCGAGGAGAGCTGATTCTTCCTCAGTGTCCTCAGGAAGAAGAGGCACTGGTGAGCCTTCTTGACCAGGCTGGAGGTGTTGGTCATCCACGACATGTCCGCCGAGATGTGGATCCCCAGGAACTTGAAACTGGAGACACGCTCAACAGCCATTCCATTGATGTGGATGGTGTCGTGTGTGCCTCTTGACTCTTTCCTGAAGTCCATGATGAGCTCCTTCTTTTCGGTGGTGTTGAGGAGCAGGTTATTTTCAGTGCACCATGTGGCCAGGTGCTGGATCTCCTCCCTATAGGCAGTCTCATCGTTGTTGCTGATGAGCCCAATCACCGTAGTGTCGTCCGCAAACTTGACGATGGAATTAGATCCATACACAGGCTTGCAGTCGGAGGTGAAGAGGGAGTAGAGAAACTGTGTATGACAAAATATTTTGCAAACATGTGATAATAAATCTATATTTGTCCAAATATGCACACTGTTTGGCAAGATTAACAACGCGCCGATGTGGTTATGCTCTCATGAGAGAACATGAACCACCCACGAACACAGTCTCTACATGCTTGCGATGCGATAGAGGAGTGGGGGCCCATGGAGATGTACTCGGCAGGGAAGCCTCACTGTAATCCTCAGGTCACCCAGGCTTATCAGCCCTTTTCTGATGCACCAGAAAAGAAACTAGATCGGGGTATAAGCGAAGGGACTCAACCCCGTTTGAGGTTTCATAGTCTTGACCACGCATCTGAAACAGGGATGGAAATTAACTTTCTTGTTCACCGGCCACTGTGGCTGATGGATTTCAAAAGTCACTCATTGTTTTTACCAGCCACTTTCTTGTTTTTAACCAACAATGTGTAACTGCATGTGAAAATTAATACTACAAGCTCTACTTAAGCAGTTTATTTAATCTCAAATCTCAATGAAATACTGACATTTTCTCTTTCTCTCTTATACACATAAGATATGTATATATACACATAAGATATGTGTATATGATTCGTGGTCTTTCATGGCTTCCAGTTTTAGGTTTTTAGTCCTAACAATGCAACTATTCGTTTTGGCATCTTCTGAAGCGTGTTGACGACATACTAGGGCTGCCACCTTCAGTGTGGCAAAATAAGGGACACCCATTCACGACAATATAAAATTTCATATTTTACATTTGATTTTTTTTTCTTTTTCTAAAGAACTCTTTAGTAGCCTATTTGGTGCACTTTAAAGGGATAGTTCAACCAAAACTAAAACATTCTGTCATCATTTACTCACCCTCATGTTCCAAACCTGTATGAGTTTCTTTGTTCTGCTGAACACAAAAGAAGATATTTTGATTAAGTTTATACCCATGCTGCTTTGGGGGCATAGTAGGAATGAATCTTCCTATTTGTTCAACTTAACAAAGGAATGTATACATGTTTGGATTAACTTGAGGGTGAGTAAATGATGACAGAATTTTCATTTTTGGGTGAAGTGTCCCTTTAAGCAGTCATTCTGAACCAGTAATCACTTTTTTGACAATTCTGAAATTAAAAAATGTTTAATTTTTTATTAATTTACTTAAATGATGACTATATTATTATGTACTTATTTGTCCCATTTTTATCTAAATATTATTTTAATGTCAAACTTTATATGGTAGGATTATTTATTATGTATAATTAAAATGATACATTAATAATACCATTAATTAGGCTATAATCTATTAATTAACCAGTCTAAAAATATATAATAATTCTGTCTGCCAAGCTCTGATGTATAGAATATTATATAAATATATTATCCATTAAAAAAAACAATAGGCCTATAACTTTAGAAGCACGGATGTGTCTGTCACATAGATCGGTCTGTCACCGCTGCTGCTTTAAGTCAGACAGTCTGAGACACTGAAATGCTTCTCATAAAGTGTGCAGTTGGCCTGAGGTTCATCATGAGTTACTGGACAGACCCATTGATACCTTTTTTTCTGTTCAGCTCTATATCTGGAGATCCTCTTGCGTTCAAACGGTGGACGCGATGCGAGCTCGACATGTTTTAAAAAACCGTGCAAGTTTACAGGCACACGGCACAGCGCATGTTCTCGAGACAACAAAGACGCTAAAACGTAACCACGCGTAAATTAACTTCTCTACTGCTTATTGTGAAATTGATTTCTTTATATTTACTATCAGTATTTTTCCACTGCAAAATCCTAATGTGTTTATTAAGGATGCAACAATACAGTTAGTCCACGGTTCAGTACACACCTCGGTTTTTAACCACGGTTTTCATCGAGAAATGAATACAGGTTTGGATTAATATTAGAGTGAGTAAATAATGACATAATTTTAGAGGTGAACTGTCCCTTTAAGGACAGCGTGTTCAGTAGGCTATTGCTGTCAATTTATCTGATATACAGACACACGCCGATTTTACTTTCACTTTAGACATAACCGACTGTGTTTATGTTAACCTTGTGTACGACTACTTATGTTAACCAGTAAGACGACTACTTAGTCCAGTAATCGCGTGTTTGACAGGCGTTTAGTGCGCGCACTCGGAAAAGCGCCTGTTAAAACAGTGCATAAGCACGCGAATGAAATGTTTAACCGGCAAGGTGGTAAAACGCATGCAAATAATGAACTTTCGCGATTGTGAATGACTATAGTGTTCCGTGAGTATAACTCCACCACTAACGTGTGATGTGAATGTATTTTGCATTGTTCAGTATTGGGATGGAGGCAAATGATAGAATGTGTAGAAAAATAATTAATTAAATGCAAAACCGGAAAAAACACAATTCACAAGAGTGTATTGAACCGTTAATGCCGTACCGAACGGTTCAATATTATATTGAGAATTGTGGCATCCCTAGTGTTTATTGAACTATGTGTGGACCTGTGCAAAATACGGGACAAATCGCGTCCCGTATTGGTTTGATATGGGATGCGTCATATTGCTTGTAAATACAGGACAATTCCGTATTTCACGGGACGGGTGGCAACCCTACGACATACCGAGCAGAACATTGTCAGACTTGTCTCGTCATAAACTAACCAATCGCGGGACTCCCCATTGTCTGCTTTTCTCCATCGTTCTTTTTTGACCTTCGCCTCTTTGTCCACTGGCTCCTCCTAAGATGTTTTCTCTGCAGACCTCTTAACGCCTGCGATTTAACGCCACATTTTTTTTTTGAAGGTGTGCCTCCTCTAAAAGACGGAGAAGATGTGGCTCTTGATTTCTTGTTGATATTTCATTCAAAATATTGTTCATTACCTACAGATCCGTTATTTTGCACTCCTGAAATTAATGTCAACGCTTGCAGGTTCGCCGTGCGATTCCTCAAGTTCATTTTACTTTACCGAACCTTTAGCAATGGCTTCCACTAGGGCTGGGCGATAAATCCATTTTATCGATTAACTCGAATGTGTAGTTTACTTCAATTTTTTTTTCTCGGGTTTTTTAACATCCGCCGACGCGCCCCTCTGGCCTCCCGTAGTTTTGAATGGGCTCAGCCCGCCCCCCCTTAGGTTTGCCAGAGATACACAAACAACACGGACAGTGTCATCTTAAGGCCTGTTCACACCGGGACGATTTTCGCGCGCGTTTATCGCCGACGTTTAACGCCTCGTGACTAAACAATGGGCGCCAATGTGAGTGTTCACACCGACGCGTAAAACGTCAGGCGTAAAAGCGTCATTTTTAAAAAAACGCCTCGGGTTCGTTTTTTTTTTTTTGACGCGGCGCGTTAAAAACTGGCCGACCAATCAGATCGGCGCTTTTGTTCACGTGCCTGGAGCTGCTGAAGTTACAGTAAAACACGACTTGGTGGCGCTCAAGCACAAAACGGTCTAGCCGAGCACACATTGGCGAAGAAGACAATGCAACGAGGAAGATGAACGTCGAGCTGCTGGTCTCGTTGGTGTCTGAACACAGAGAGTTGTTTGACAAACGCCACAGTGACTACAAAAACTATTGTTTAGCGTTATGAATAATCTTCAATTTACATATGTGGTCGTTTAATCTGCAGTGATGTCTGTTAACTGTGTGTTATGCTTTACAATTGAGTGAATTTCATGTCTTGTCATTCAATGTAATATCAGACAACGAACTAAGCAGTATGTTTCAGAATATGGATTGTATTATAAATTTGTTTTTATATCATTATTATTTAGCTAAAGGTTAAGTACTAGTGAAAATGTTTTATATATATAAATATATAGAAATGATTGATGAGAGTGTAAATGCTGAATAAGAAAAATGTTTATAGTTAGTGCTAATATTCAGTCATTACTATGCAAAAGTTATACATGTGTTGACCATGTAATATGCTGCACAGTTGTCAAATGCATAGTTTTATTGATTTCATTCGTAGTAAATGCAGAGACGAGAAGCCATCAGTAGCGTACCTCTCTTAATTTTTCTTCCTCATTTTCAGGAGAGTACTACAAAAGCAACCTGCACTGACACACTGTATCTTAAAATATATCACTGTCACTGTTTAGTCTCAAGATGCACACCAGTGCTGGGTATATCACGGTTTTTATTATTGGACCTTTACTATGGCATAATTTACTTTCAGGAATAAACATTGTAAGGACAAATACGCATTCATTTAAAAAAGATAATTCAAATCAGTTCATAAAGCTAACAATTTAGTTTAAAACGCTGCTCTGGGTCGATTGGTTTACGGTAGTGTGTTTGTTCTTTTGTCAACAAGGGCGCCAACTGTTGAAGTAAATCTTCGAACTCGCTGACGGACATTCTAAAATACCCCCGAAAACGTTCATGATACATTTTTCGCTCTTGTATCAGTCGATAGAACTCCCCATGTTCTTCTCTTTTTTTAACTATGGGATGTATCCAAAATCTGCGTCTTTTCTGTTGTCTTTCCTCGTTCAACAGAACAACAATGTCCTCATCGCTGGAGCTGCTGCTTGAGAAATCCATGTTCTAACTTCTAGTATGTGAGAAAGTTATGTGTGTTTCGGCTCTCTCTTCTTCTTCTTCTGTGTGACAAGGGATGCAGCGAGCGCAGCGCCACCTTGTGTACCGGGCTATTTCTGTTTTTCAATAAGCGCCATCTAATGTCAGGGAGTGAAATTGCACGTTCACTCGGCGCATCGCGAGTGAAAATTGCTTGGGTGTGAACACTCAAGATGCGCCGAAAAACGTCACGAAAAACGCTGGCGATAAACGCGCGCGATATTCGTCCCGGTGTGTACAGGCCTTTACAGTGTCATTCGTAATTGGTTCGGGTTTTCGGCGTCAGTCGCAGAACAAACAATAAACCCGCTGCAAATTGTGTTTGCAGTCTGAACGGAACCGCGCTAACGTTACTCGTTTGAGCTGCACGGACATTTCTCAGCTCGGAGCAGTAATAGACAGCGCAGCGGGAGCTCAGCTCACACACGGGCCGATCTCGTGACACCGTTACTACACAGCGCTGGGAGATCCAGTTAGAAAGAGTTTGAATTCACCAACACAGTATTAATAACATCGCTACTGCGAGATCTAGTGGAAGAGTTGGACGCAGAATTCTGTTATAAACCACAGATATCAGATCAAACACAGCTGATATGGAAACAACATGAGAGAATATCAGGGGTTTCAGTCACAAATCACCAACATTCACCATGATTTACTCGATGATGTGCAGCCTATACATATCTGTTTACATCTCAAAAAAAGTGTTTTGGGGTTTCATGACCCTTTAAAATAAAATAAAGCTGCCATCTTTTTTTAAAGTTTGGCTCCGAATCTCTGGTGAAAATTGTCATATTGACCTCCCTCTAAATAATTGTTGATTACTCAGTAAATATACATCCATGACATTTAATATTTTGGCTTTCATCAGTATTTATGTTTGTCTTTCTTCAGAAAAAAATATTAACAAAATATTTTTTTTAGCCAGGTCTGGTCAACTCTGGTAATTCAGTATAAGTTCAGTAACATATCTTTGATTTTTCCAGATCTGGTCCTGTGGGCATCAGTACAAGAGAAGGACAAACTCCAGGTGTAGCAGCTGAAATCTGTGTGACTGTTAAAGATGGAGTTTATTAAAGAGGAGATTGAAGACATGAGTTATCCAGAACCATCCAGAATAAAACATGAAGATACTGAGGAACAAATAGGTTGGTGTCCATTCTTGATTCTTCATTATTGACTGCTTTAGTAGCTGTGAAATAATAATCAGTATATGGATGATAAATGACAGAGAAATGATCATGTTTTATCAGTTTTAATCGTAGTGAATGACAGAACTGACCTTTGCACATTAAAGATACTTTAACACTTTACAATAAGGTCTCATTTGATAACATTAGTTAATGTATTAACTAACAATTGTTACGTCCCCGGTCTAGGGTCGGAGAAGCTAACATAAAATAAAGAAATCCAACACCAGTGCTACCGTGTTTGTGAGCTTATGTATTCTTTCTTTCTTTTTTTTGTTAGAACTTTCACAAAATGTGTGGTAATAACTTCAGGATTGGGTAACGCCAAAATAATAAACAAAACTTAACACTAACTAAACCCAAAATCTCTAAATAACCTAAAGGAGAGAAAAATAAATAAACAAACAACAACAGCTTCCCCTGACTCCCTGTCTAACCAGAAACAGGAGAAAACGGAATTAACAATAAAGAAAATTGGCACCCAATCCTTACAGCCTCTAAAGCAAAAGACATGGTAATAATAATAAGGAGTAAAATAAAGAATCAAAAATAGCGGCACACTTGCCGTCTCATGAAAACAAATGAAGAGTTCTAAACAATAGAATAATTCAATAATGATACTCCTAATTCACAGAACACAGCAACGCAAACGACAAGCCTGCTCTCTCTCTCCCGTCTCTTCATCTTCTGGATATTTAAAAAGACGCGGGTCCTCAGATGGCGAATCAGCAGGCACGTCCTCATACGTCTAATTAAAGAGAGACCTAAGAGCAAGAGAAGAGAGAGAAAAGAAAGAGAGAGAGAGAGAGAGAGAGACACCACAAAAATACGTCTCCAGATGTAACACAATCAACAATACATTTCTTACGATATTTATTCATCTTTGTTAATGTTAGTTAATAAAAATCCAGCTGTTCATTGTTTGTTCATGTCAGTGATGCGCAGGTCAATGTATAAACAACCCACACCCGACCGACGTTTTCAACCAACCCGCCCGCAACTTGGACCGCAAGAAAACAAAAGAAAATATTGTAATATTAAGTAGTAAATGTTCATCGTAGCGTCATTGGGCCATAGACGTAAGAACTAGGGGTGCGGGGGGGTATGGCCACCGCAAGCTGTTATTTTTCTGAATGCTGTATGATATAGTCTAGTGTTATTTAATAAAGGCTTGATTTATTCATTTCTTTCATTTCATTTTCTTAACAATTAAGATGCTGTATGTGTTTATCCAGTCTAATCGAAGTGTGCGTCTCTCCCCCGACTTTACCAACAAAAATCCCGCCCCCTCTCAGAAAATACTTAAAACTGACTTTACTGAGCTATATTCGTTTAAAAGTAGCCTATTAAAATGGTACAATGGCATTGCTCAGTTCAACGTGTTGGGAAATCTGCATTTTGTCCCACGTCAGCATTTATTAAAAAATTAATAATGCTCAACATTCAAAAGGAAAAAGGATTTCCCACTTGTATTAGTAGGCATAGGCTAATTCGCCAAGTGGATGCCCAATTGAAGCTCTCACAAGCACAAAATGCAGGCATAGAATATAAAGTCTTTATTAACGCATTTTGAACGAACAAAAACAGGTAGGCTAAGCCAAAGACTGAGGCTCCAATATCCATAAATAAATGAAGGGAAAACTGAAACACAATGTAAACTTAACCTGGGCTTAAAAAGAAGGCTAAAGGGTGCCACTTGTTGGTTAAAAAAAAGTAGCCTAATACAAGATAAACGCAAAATATGCATTTGTAAAAGAAAATAAAACAGGCTGCATTGTTTAGCCTACACAAATATATCCATAAAACTAACACAGGAACCTAAATCAGATACAGTAAGCCTAACTTGGGTTTAAAATGGATATAAGGTGCCGTTGGTGGCCCAAAACAGAACCAAAACCTACTTATTTTTAGCTTTCCTCACGCTGTGTAGAAATAATATTGAATCAACCGGCAAGGAGGATCCTCTGCGTTCCAGCATCAAGTGCAGCCAGTGAGCGCACATTCAGCTTTGCAGGTCGTGCCGTAGAGGCGAGAAAAAAAGACCCGACCGACCGCGACCCGAATATCATTAGAAATATTTTTGGATGACTCATAACCGCGGATGACCGCAGGCAACCGCTCATTTTGGATCAACTTGCGCATCACTGGTTCACGTTACTTAACAAATGTTAAAGGGCATATTGCAGGTTAAATTTTTTTTGTAGATTAATATATAACCTTGTATGAAAATACCATATGAAAAGGTAATGCAGAATTTAAAATGTTTTAAAAAGATATAAGAGCACTAATTTAGTAGATAAAGTAGCCGTTTCGTTGGCCGTTTGGATAAAGCTTTTTTTTTCTTCAATATCGCGACATATTACGTCACGAGAGGGAGTCGCTTGCCGAGCTCTGCGTTGGCTCAGTGCAGTACAGGTTGGTATTCAGCACGAGTCGGTGTGTTTTCGGTAGTTTTTCTATTTCAATTTATCATTGTCATGGTTAATTATTGTGTCCAGCCTGTCAGGACATCGAGTCCACAGGTTTCCTAAAAAAACGTTTGACGTTTTGTGCAGGTGAAGAAACCGGACTTCACTTCTGCATCTGCCTCGAAACACGCGGTGGTGTGTATAGTGCTTTAGACTGGAGGATTATCATCCCGGCGATATGATGGAGTCAAACATTGTTATACTCATGTAAAGCCGGCTACACACTGGCTGCGTGGCGTGTGCATGGCGTTTTTTTATGTCTTTACACACCAGAAGCGTGTCTGACACGGCGCTGCTGTTGCTAGGTGACGTACAGGGAGGGCTATACTTCATGTTAAACCTACTGATACAGCAAAGACCAGGGGTGCGTCTCAATCAGCTCCTGGTTCAGTAGTCAGGACACTGATCAGGACATAAGTCAATGGGCTGACTCCCTGATCAGTGCCCTAACTACTAGGGCTGTCAAAATTGCTCAAAAATGACGTTTGAATATTCCCTCTAAAAAAAACATGAATATTCGAACTATTCGAACATCTGGTTGCGCATTTTGTCAATGCATTACGTCAATAACAGGACAAATGAATACAAAGAGACATAAATACTTGTATAGGTAGTCTATTTAAGTTTAAACATATTTGACAACGTATTACCTACACACAAACAAGTAAATCAACTAATGGCCAAGACCGCAGACCTCTCTCTCGCCCTCACGCTCACTGCGCATAACGGTTTAAATAAACAAACACATTTTCAATGATCAAGAGTTTTGTGCAAGCAATTTAAGGTCGCGACTCTTGTCCCCAATATAGCAGGCTTCATTCAGTGATTGAAACAAATTTTAATTGAAACTTTACAGCATATTGAACGCTCCAAGCGAGCTGTGCTGTGGTAAACATGGAACTTTTCCTTGACGTGAAACGGTAAATAATCAAACCAGTGGAAGCAGTGCATTTATCCTTTATTCATGCAATATCTGTTCAGTCAGTACAGTAGCCTACACTTTAGTAATGTTAGAGATATGGTACCTCGGTTCCATTGCTTGACAGAACTCCCTGAAGCCTGCCCCATCCACGACACTGATCGGTCTCATGTCCTTACAAATGAACAAAATTAATTTCTCCGTTATGGCCCCTTGCAGACAAAGAGCTTGTGGCGGGCGATGCAAAGTAAGGGTGGTCCAGTTTTGAAAAAAGTTTGGAATTATGTGCTGGTAATGTAAATATTTTATTCATGCCATGTATGTACATTCAAGTTCACTCAAATACATACTCATAACGTCATATACATCCTCACACTATCGGTGAATCGGCACGAAATAAACCCATAATACAGAATTAATGAATAAAGGATAATCACAATAGCACTATAGTGTCTGTGGTTCGGGAGATGTGACGGTCACGGATCCGTCAGAGATGCAGCTCGGAGAAAACGTGAACTGTGCACCGTGATGTGAGTCTTGTTTTTTTAAACATTTGCTAATTACCAAATCAGTCGTGATGAGAAACCGCTAACGTTATATCACATAACGTTTAGTGTGGACGGATTAACGAGTGTGACTTTTCCTGATGGTCAAAGAATATTAGTTTCTGTTATTGGTAAGTATCAATACTAGATGACAGCTATTGCCTGATACATGATAATAATCAGTACAGTATTGTAATCTGAGCACAGTGTTCATATCGTTAGCTAGCGTAGCCTATATACTGTATATCTATAAGCAAACACTGGTCTCTCACCGAGACACCTGCTGCTGTTCTCCACTGTTTCTCCTCACACAACAACTCAATTTGTCTCCTCTGATCATTGTTCTGTCTAATCCTGGTCTGTCCCTAATTGTGTGTCATAATTATATGGCTTCGGTCTGCCATATGAGTATTAATAAACATTTATAATGTTCTCAGCGTCCGAACTGTCATTGCGATCCATTGTTTTCCTATCGCTGAAATTCACTGCACTCCCTCTCGTTACGTCACGTCCGGTTTTGGCATTTTTAGATGCGGAAGTCAAATTTTCTCACAAAAACGGCTCCAAAAGCCTTAATAGCGTATTCTAAGGTATATTTTATAGAAAATCTAGTTCCTACATTATTTTTCTATACATTGACTCACTGGAGTCTCTAACCAGCAATATGCCCTTTAACAAATACAACTTTTGCAAATGTTGAAATTTAAACGAATAAAGGGAAATCCGCACACTATCAGTACTTGCAAAAATGAAAACTTTTTATTAGCAAGGTTTCGGTCTACTGACCTTCATCAGGCATATACATATTACTCAAGAAAACATGACATTTAAAAATGGTAACATGACCAATCATTGAAGAGAACCACTAATTAGTAAATCACACTCAATGACTAAATATCTCATTAGCAGCCACTTAATAGGCTACCACATACCCATACATCACATGCACAAGTACACATATATAATACACTTTACACATTTTTAATATATACATACACATATAAATGGTTACATGAACACATGAAGAAACATTATTATTACATCACATTAAATAATGCTTCATCGTTCATACGCATAGGTGATAAAGTGAAGTGGAAAAATCCAAAACAACTCACGTCTCTGTAGGAGCAATTCAATATCGCCTCCTCTAGGTGGCACTCACTTTTTCAATACCACAATTGTCGTGACGTTTTTCCTACATAACCCAGACCACAAGGACATCGGATCAAATAGACAACATGCGTAGAAACACACGTGATCACAGAATTAATTCTATATTTTTTACCAGTTCTTGGATGACAGAAAAAAGATGTTTTAATTGTATTGTTGCACTGAGCACAATTACCACAACGATAATTTCCCTTCTGTATTGTAATCTCTGAGACGGACTCGGAGTCTCACTTTGAAAACGAGCATGCACTAAATCATCTTTTAAATTCCTAGCCCGTTTGTACACAATCAACAGCGGATGCTGAAAAGTAGCACTCAATTCAGGATCAGAAGTCAACAAATGCCAATATTTTTTGAAAATCGATCTTATCACATAAGGCTTGGGTGAATGAGTTGTAATAAAAGTGAAAGAATGTTTTTGTTACTTTTTTTGTCTTCTTCTTTAACAACTCCGAACGTGTCTTTTGAAAAGATGTATTAAAGGCATCATCAATCCATTCCGAGGGATAACCTTGATCTAAAAATCTTTTTCATTACTCTCGATTTTTCAATAAAATCCAGATCAGAATGGCAAAATCTCCTCAGTCTATAGAACTGATTTTTGGGCAATCCCTTTTTTTAAAAAGTTGGATGGAAACTGGTAGCGAGCAACAAAGTGTTGCGATCTGTTTCTTTAATAAAGAAATCAACAAACTGAGATAAGGGAGATGGAAGAGAATTATTTTGTGCCACTATGGGACGGCCTGGAGGATCAATTAGCCTTTTATGGATCTTAGGAAGAGTATAGAAAACAGGTCTTATCTGTATAAATTCTGACTGGGATATCCACCCTTGTGTTTTAGCATTCCTTAAAAAGGACAATACCTCAGATTGATACATATTAGTGGGATCATTTGGAAGCTTATTGTAAAACCTTGCATTTTGTAATTGTGAAAGAATTTCATGCTGGTATTTTATCGCGTCTTGGACTACGATCGCCCCTCCTTTATCTGCAGGTTTTATAATAATCTGTGGCTCATTAGTCAATTCATTCAAAGCCTTTTTCTCATTCAACGAAAGATTGTGACAACTTCTTAACAGAGGAGCAAGTTTTCATCACATCTTGTTCGACCATACGACATAAAGTATGAATACTATGGTTAGACACATTCGGACAAAAAGTGCTTGGTGTAGACCTACCAGATGCAACAGCAACCGTTTTGGAAAAAAAGTGTTGTAGTTTTATCTGTCTGAAACATTTAAACAGGTCTACTTTGAGCCCAAAGGAATTAACACCACTAGTTGGAACAAATGACAGTCCTTTTGATAAAACCCCAAGTTGATCGTCAGAAAGTTATTTTTTAGAAATATTGATTACCGTCTCTTTGAGAAGCTCCGAGTCCACGGTCGTGGGCTTCTTTGTGGCCCTTGAACCTCTGCGGCATTTCTTCTTCTTTGCGGTCTCCGTGGAGGCGCGCGTCTGCCCAAAAAAGAGGTAGAAACTTGTGCACTAGAATCACTGTCCATGGTAAACTCACTCTCAGTAGAATCACTCTCTCCATTGAAGTCCGTGCCTCTCGCCCGACTATGAAAACGAGATGATGTCCCCGATGAAACCCGGGCTGGTGCCATGGTGTCATGTGTAACGTGGTCACTGATGTGGGAAGTAGTTGGGTATGAACGATGAAGCATTATTTAATGTGATGTTATAATATGTAATAAAAATGTTTCTTCATGTGTTCATGTAACCATTTATATGTGTATGTATATATTAAAAATGTGTAAAGTGTATTATATATGTGTACATGGGTATGTGGTAGCCTATTAATGTTGCTGCTAATGAGATATTTAGTCATTGAGTGTGATTTACTAATTAGTGGTTCTCTTCAATGATTGGTCATGTTACCATTTTTAAATGTCATGTTTTCTTGAGTAATATGTATATGCCTGATGAAGGTCAGTAGACCGAAACGTTGCTAATAAAAAGTTTTCATTTTTGTAAGTACTGATAGTGTGCGGGATTTCCCTTTATTCGTTTAGATTTTTGGATTTGGTTATCCTTTGTCCTACGCACCTATCTATTATCTACAGGTGTGCGATGGGAATTGTGCGCAAATGTTGAAAATAACATGAACTAATATTAATAAATGCTGTAGAAGTGCAGTTCATTATTAGTTCATGTTAACTAATGAAACCATATTGTAAAGTGTTACCTATACTTTATACTCACACAGACTGTGTCTTGTTTTCTGCTAAGTGTTTTTAATTTTCACATTTAACCTCATTGAACTGATTCTGACTACTTTATATGTTTATTTTAGACCAGATGGAAGAGAAGGAGCAACGACACAAACTAAATGATGTAAAGAAACTCTGTGACTTCAACACTCAAGAAACAAAAGCCAAAAAGCCGCACACCTGCTCTCAGTGCGGAAAGAGTTTCCAAAAAAAAGGACACCTTAACACACACATGAGAGTTCACACTGGAGAGAAACCGTATACATGCACTCAGTGTGGAAAGAGTTTTACTCAAGCATCAGATCTCAGTAGACATCTGTATGTTCACTCTGAAGAAACACCATTCAAGTGTGATCAGTGTGGTAAAGATTTTAAATTATCATCACATCTAAAACAACACCTGATAGTTCATTCAGATGAGAGACCTCATGCGTGTTCTCTCTGTGGAAAGAGTTTTCCGCGGCTTAACAGTTTTAAAGATCACCAGAAAACACATGATAGAGTGAGAGATCATGTGTGTTCTGACTGTGGGATGAGCTTTATTACATCTGGTCATCTGAAACGGCACCAAAGAATTCACACTGGAGAGAAACCGTATACATGCACTCAGTGTGGAAAGAGTTTTTCTCGCCCATCAGGTCTTGGTGTTCATCTGCTCCGTCACTCTGGGAAAAAAACATTTAACTGTGATCAGTGTGGTAAAGATTTTATTTTGTCATCAGATCTAAAACAACACCTGATAGTTCATTCAGGTGAGAGACCTCATGTGTGTTCTCTCTGTGGAAAGAGTTTTCCGCGGATGAAGAGTTTTAAACTGCACCAGAAAACACATGATGGAGTGAGAGATCGTGTGTTGTGACTGTGGGAAGAGCTTTACTACATCTAGTCTTCTGAAACGGCACCAAATAACTCACACTGGAGAAAAACCTTACCTGTGCTCATATTATCTATTTCTATATATTGTAATCATTATGTTGACAACTTGTAATAAATACTTCAATGAGCTCACTGTTTCTGGCTTAAATTAATGCATAATACAATGTGTTTTTGCAGCGGTGAGCAATGTAGCCAATCACAGACATAGTTGTTGATCTCTTGAACGCAATGGCCAATCAGAATCCACCCACCGCTCAAAACGCCAGAATTTTTATGCAAACAAAGTGTAGACACAATGTAAGTAAGAGATTTATTGAGCATTGTTGGCAGCTTCATTAAAATGAACGTTTGTGAGATGAACTGACAAAGCAACAGCGTTTTCTGCAAGCTTCAAGGATCATTGGAGACTCCAAAAGGACACCAAATAACCAAATATAAGGAGTCCATATAATTCTATTATATAATAAATGTATACACACCTAAGCACCCATGAAAAAAAAAAAACATTACAGGAGAAAAAAACATTACAGAAAACGAGATTGTTTTCATTTTAGACGAGTCAAACTGTGACAGGACAACACAGAGACGCCAAAAAACTCCTAAATCAACCGTTTTGACTGCATAAACCTACGATTACTAAACACAACAACGTACACATGACAAATCAAACATTATCCTTCCTGTGTGTTTGGAAACAATGTACTGTGTGTCTGTAAATGAATGCAGCATGCAGAAAGGAAGTAAAGGGACTTCATAGAACAAGGAACTCATCAGCCGTTTTTTGGAGAGTGAAAACAGCGGTATACAGATAAGTAAATTGTGTGAAAAATACTGTGTTTTTTTACACACGAAACATGAACACTTGTTATATTGCACACTGTAAACACAATCAAAGCTTCAAAAAAACACAAAGAACGGGACCTTTAAAATAGTCCATGTGACTCCAGGGGTTCAGCCTTAATGTTATGAAGCTACGCAAATAATTTTGTGCGCAATAAAAGAAATGAGAATAGATTCAAAATTATTTGGACCAACTATAACAATATCTCCAATACCACCTTGGTTGTTAAGTGAACCACAAATTGATTTGACAATACATGACAGAATTCAGAAAGGAGAAGTTGGAGGTGAAGTCAAATATAAAACACTAGAATACATTAATAATGTTCATTCTGCATTTATTCAGGTGTACACTGATGTTTCAAAAAACCCTGAGACAGGATGAACGGGTGCAGCATTTTATGTACCAGAATTTAAAAGTGGGAACAAAGCAAGGCTAACTGATGCAACTTCCGTGTATACAGCAGAATTAGTTGCCATTCTCGAGTGCTTTGAGGAGGAAAGGCCAAACTCTAAAATGAACGTTTTAATTTGTTCAAATTCATTGGCATCAAATTTTAAGCTTGCCAACCTTTCAATCATGTAGGAAAGACATACTGACAGAAATTCTGATTCTTTTATTTAGATTAAGTCAACTGGGAATTGTAGTGCAGTTTTTATGGGTACCAGCACATGCTGGGATACAAGGAAATGAAGATAAAATGGCCAAGGAAGCACTCAAAGTGGATAATATTAACAAAGCAGTCACTTTAAGCAGGGCAGAATTCAACAAGCTTGTGGGAGTAAATGGCAGAAATATTGAGACTCATGTAAGAAAGGAAGACATTTCTATAGAATACAAAATAATATAAAACAAAGTCAATAGAACTATATAACATGTTTTGATTAGATGTAAAAAAAAATTGAACAAGAAAGAATTGAGCTTATAAGAGATATGCAAGCTTTGGGTATTACAGATTTCACCATATATAATATTTTGAAGACAGGAATAGAGTCTGGTAGGAAAATTACAGCATTAATGACATTCTTGAGGAATAGTAGCCTGAAATATAGAATATAGGAAATCTTCCGTGTATCATCTTCGTTCATACTCCAGCACAGTAGGTGCGGTGGCGGTATGCACCTTTTCAGTTGGTTTGCAACCCGCCAATAAATCCACAGAAGAAGAAGAAGAAGAAGAAGAAGAAGAAGAAGAAGAAGAAGAAGAAGAAGAAGAAGAATGACGCGCACTGAGCATGCGCAGAAGAGAGAAGCGCGAGAGGCGAGACGACCTGAGTCCAGTTGAAGCTGAAAGCGATGCTGTTAACGATCGTGACTGAAGGACAAAAGTGGAATATTTTCTCCGGATGCCTTATATTTCCAGTCTGCAGGTGAGAGATGTTTCTCAGATTACAGAGTTTAACATTAATCAGCTCCAGAGTTTACATGTTAAAGGACCAATGTAATGAAATGCGTTGTGTGTCCTGGTTTATTATTAGAGTGTAATAATATGTTGGCAGAGAGTTTTTCACAGACTCTGACTCTATTACACCAATAAAATGTGCTTAATGTGCCACTTTACAGAAGATCTCAGACATCAGCATAATGAATGAGGGGAAAACAGGGAACTTTAGGAGACAAAGAGGCTTTTCAGCAGCTCAGCTAAACATGATGGTCTTGTTGTTTCTCTCAGACTTTGGACAGGAGTTGAACAAACCTTGTTTTAGATGCAATTAATATCTAACTTGTATCAAAATACTCCATATCCCTGATAGAAAACATTTAAATCGATGTCAAATCAGCTATTTTACCCATTGAAAAGAATTAAGAATAGAAGGATATCAAGATATCTTTAATACTTTTAGAATAACAGGCACACAAACTTTAACATATTTTATGGCACTTATTTATAGTCTATGTAATTGTGTTTATAGAAAAAACGAGATACATTTCTAGTTTCAACATTATTTGTTGTTCAGATATTCCTCTGTAAAAGACAAAAGTATCAGCTGTATGCAAAGTGACCCACGTTTGGTATTTACTCATGAAACCACATTAAGATCTCCATATCTCTGACATTTTACCATACGGGGGCCTTTAAAATGAAGATACCAAAGAAATGCTTGATAAGAACCAGAATATAAGAGGATTTTAGGATATCATTAATACTTCTTGAGTTACGGTCGGGCATGCAAAAAACATTTTTTGAACAGTCACTGTTGCCATATAATGCAACAAAGATTGCTAAAGTCGACAGATTTGACTAATAGTCCTACCAATCTCTGTTTAAAAGTAAAATAAAGCTGCCATCTTTTTTAAAGTCATTTTACCCTCCTGTAATATGGCTCCAAATCTCAGGTGAAAATTGTCATATTGACCCCCCTCTAAAGAGTTGTGGATTACTCAGTAAATACACATCCATGACATTTAATATTTTGGCTTTCATAAATTTTTATGTTTTTCTGTCTTTTTCTTTTTATTCTTTCATAAAAAATATTAACAAAATAAAAATTAAGCCGGTCTGGTCAACTCTGGTAATTCAGTATAAATTCAGTAACTTATCTTTGATTTCTCCAGATCTGGTCCTGTGGGCGTCAGTATCTCACAGTGATCACAGTTCACACCTGCAGTGAAGCCCCTCCCACAACAATTCACCAATAAATACTGGGAATATTCACATCATCCTACAAGAGAAGCACAAACTCCAGGTGTAGCAGCTGAAATCTGTGTGACTGTTAAAGATGGAGTTTATTAAAGAGGAGATTAAAGAGGAGATTGAAGACATGAGTTATCCAGATCCATCCAGAATAAAACATGAAGATACTGAGAAACAAATAGGTTGGTGTCCATTCTTGATTCTTCATTATTGACTGCTTTAGTAGCTGTGAAATAATAATCAGTATATGAATGATAAATGATAGAGAAATGCATCTAAATGATCATATTCAATCAGTTTTAATCGTAGTGAATGACAGAACTGACCTTTGCACATTAAAGATACTTGAACACTTTACAATAAGGTCTCATTTGTTAACATTAGTTAATGCAGTGTTTCCCAACCTTTTTTCAGTTTGAAAATGTTCTCCATTTTGTGGCACCCCCTCGCATACGTTACGCTAGGGGTGTAACGGTACAGATTGCTCACAGTTCGGTTTGTGTCACGGTTTTAGGTTCACGGTTTCGGTACGGTTCAGTATTTGCTATGTTCAGGGAAAAAAGGACTACTGTCAAATAAAAATAAAGAAAATAATAACTAATAACTAATAATTTAAAACAAGCAGCAGCACAAATAAATACTATTGAGCAAAGATACTAATAAAATAAACTATGCTTTTCAGTTTTTTTTACAGAAATTGATCAAATGTAAAATAACATTGCATATTTGATTATAAATTAAAGATTAATCCTATTAAACTTACAAAAGCTATTCAATCAAGAGCAGTGAGTGATGTCCTTGTCTTTTGTTGTTTGACATTAAACAGACAGCAGTAAAGGCTACTGCCCCTTTAAGACCTAATGCATGGATATGCGTTGTCTTTCTCGACTGTATAAAGTTTACTTTAGGCATACAGACTATGTCTGCTAGAATACTCATCAAGATGGACATAGACTGGATTTGCTGACATATTGAGATTAAAACACAATGCTGTGCCTTCAATATTGGATCCGACAGGAATGGTGCAACACATTTATGTGAGTAAAACATGTTTTTTACATGTGTTAGTATTGAATTGTTACAGATCCATTGATATCTATTGATTACATACCTTATCACGCGGTCACAGGCTCCCTTATTTGAGGTGTTATTGGTTCATTCGTGATTAGACTCGGACTTGTAGCATTATGGGCCAGGGCTCGCAAAGGCCAACGTCCCAGGGCTATGTGTTTTTCAGACAGGCTACAAAAACATATCACCGGCCTGCCGACGGGCTATCTTAAATAGTGAAATAACATTCCTTTCTTGCGTGTGTGTGTGTACGGTTCGCGGTTATATTCACTGATCGGGTGAGCCAAGTAATAAAAAAATAACATTCCAATTAGGGCTGGACGATATGGCCAAAAAGTGATCTTGATTTAAAAAAAATATATCAGTTGATATCGATAATTATCACGATAAATGTCAAATATTTATTTCTTTCAAATTTAAAGGCAGATTTTTGTTCCTAAGTGAAATTTGTAGAAACCAGACTGTTAATTGTTGTTTTAAACTACTTTTTATTGTCAGAATATGACCAACACTTTTCCTTACACTTTCAGTGTTTTTCCTTACACTTTCCCAGTCATTTTTCGTTAACAAAATACATTTCTTAATAGAAAAAATTAATGTCTTATTTTCTGCATGTTCTAATAGGTGATATTTTTTCTAGTCATGAAACATGTCTGTGTTGCCTGACTTTGACATATATCTTCAGCACAGTTTGTAGTCAGTGCAGTATTAGTGAAGTTCCAAACGTAATTTAGGGAGGAGCGAGCCCATCTAATCTTACAATCAACAGCCAACAGCCAGAGTATATAAACAGCTGCTCAGTCTCAGATGTTCCAGCATCCCACCACCTCCCCAAACTCCACATCTGTCTGAGGTACCTTTCCCTACATAATCATTTAGTCACTATGGGGGTATATCAGAGCTCGAGTTGAAACTGCTTCATCAAGCCCCTCATCAGTAGACAGCAAGCCAAATAACCCCCTAGTGTCACAGGATTGCAAATGCAATTAAAATTTTTGTACATTTACATTTCTTATTTTTTTGCATTTAGTAATTTATTTGTAATAAACACTTTAAGTGGCCAATAAAAAGTATTATGTGTTGAATTATGTTGTTAAAACATACACACGGTCATACTGTGACCGTTGTGGTGTGTGCGTATATAGAATAGTAGAGCGGTAATAGGCAGGAGAGGAGTGGAGAGCTTACTAACAAGTTTCTGTTTAAAGTGACAAAAGTGACACGTGACGGCCAAGTATGGTGACCCATACTTGGAATTTGACCTCTGCATTTAACCATCCAGTTAATGCACACACATTAGGAGCAGAGTAGTGAGTAGTTAACACACACACACTGCAAACAAACACCCAGAGCAGCGGGCAGCCTTGTGTGGCGCCCGGGGAGCGATTAGGGGTTAGGTGCCTTGCTCAAGGGCACCTCAGTCATTTCCCACCGGTTCTGGAATCGAACCAGCAACCTTTGGGTTGCCAGTTTAACTCCCTAACCACTAGGCCATGACTGCCCCATATATTTGTTTATGAGCGCCGCGCACTCAACCCAGAATGCCCTTTGCGACATGCTGGTTCGAATATAGGCCCATCTGAAATAAGTAGGGCTGCCCCAACTAAAGTTGTTTTTGTTTGTTTAGCCGTTGTTTAGGCTGCCCTGGTGCCTCCATGTCACTGTCTGCTATATTTGTTTATTATTTTATTAAATCCAGGTAATTGGTTGATAAAACATTGATTAAAATTAAGATACAATTTATATAAAACAAAATTCACTTTAAAGAAAGGCTTTCAACACAACAAAACTTAATGAAGCAGTCAAAATCATTTCTAACCCCCATGTCTTCTGACATATTGCGCATCTTTGTCCTGTTCACTTTTCTTATTCAACGTAAATTAAAAAAAAAAAATGCATTATAATATTTAAACATATGAAACGAAATACATGTTTAATGGCTACAACAAATATAGTTGGCTACAGTACAGAGAAATGTAATGTTGGAGCGCACATGGTTTTTCCGGTGAGCGATTCATGAGTGGAGCTCCGCTTCGCTCATGTTCTGGTTAGGCAAGTTTTTTGCATTCATTTGTAATTTTTTTTTATTTCCTGTCGCTGTGCAGGTCCTTTTACTGTAGGTTATATGGCAGTGTAAACAGCTAAATAACCCTTTTATTTAAAGGTTTAATGTAGGCCATAGTAGTCCATAGCATTACGATTGCAAGAATGTTGGACTCGTGCTGTTTAAATCCGGCCAGACTGATTTGCCGAAATCAAAATACGAACAGTGAAAAATATTTGCCGTTAGCGCGTGCCACTTGCTGTGAAGCGGGAGCGACCAGCCAGCACCGGCATATGATTCTGCTGGGTCTTAAAGCCTTCCGCGAACGGCTATGTTCGCAAATCAAACAATGATTTTTCTCAAAGGAATGATTAATTCTCAATTTAGATCGTATGCCTGATTATACGGGACAAATTTAGTTTCATATGGAATGCTTCATTGATGCCTTGAATATGGGACTATTCCGGTTGGCAGACGGAATCTAGTCATAAAAATGGAATTTACTGCATAACACGGAATGTCACAGAATTAATTTACCTCACAGACACACACACACACACACACACACACACACGCACACACAAACTCAAAGGTCGCAACACGTCAAAATAAAAGTTCAGTTTAACAAAGTAATTGTGATGGAAATACATTAATGTCGTATAGTAGAATTTAGCTACATCTCAATGTAATAATTATATGTATTTAATTTATACAGTGAAGAATATGCAGTGTTATTTAACATTTGTTTACTTTATTTCTGTACCTGGAAACTGTTAAACCTACCTAAAAAGCACTGTTTATTTCACATGTATCTTGTTCTGTTGTATTTATGTTGGCCTGCTGAATGTTAAATGGATCCAGTCTATGTTCATTAGAAATGATTTAAAGGTCCCGTTCTTCGTGTTTTTTTTTAAGCTTTGATTGTGTTTACAGTGTGCAATATAACGTGTGTTCATGTTTCGCGTGTAAAAAAACAGTATTTTTCACACAATGTACTTATCTGTATACCGCTGTTTTCACTGTCCTAAAAACGGCTGATGACTTCCTTTATTCTATGAAGTCCCTCCTTCAGAAATACGTAACGAGTTCTGATTGTGCCAGCGGTTCCTGTGTTGTGATTCGGCAGCAGCTTAGCGCACGTTGTACGGAAAGGTCACGCCTCTTAACGGGTGATGTATGCGATCAATGATCTCTACAGCGTCCCTGGGAAAGCCAAACAAAGGTGATTTGACTCCAGGATGAAAATAACAGCGTCTCGACGACATGGCGACAAACACACTCAAACGCAGCACTTCCTTTTCTCCATGCGACCGTCCTCTTCTCCACGTGGGACAGCAACAAGACCACGCCCCCTTTTTCGCGTATTCTTGTGGGCGGAGGTTAGTCTGTTCTACTGACTGACGTAATTAATGAAGGAAGTACCAGGATGTAGTCCAAACCGGCCGTTCGCTGTAGGCTTTGAAAGGGAACTTCTGTTAAATAAAATATCTCGCTTGGCATTGAACTTTGAGCTTTATAATTTTACAGGTATTATTTATGCTCTAACAGCAACATTACACACTAACTAAAGTTTGAACAGTGGGATCACGAAGAACGGGACCTTTAATAATGCAGCAATAAACTAGCTAGTAGGCTAGAAGTTAATGTATGTTTTTCTTTTTAACTTTGCTGATTTAAAACATGATCAAAATGCTTTATTTTAATGACAAAATTTTGAATAACAGGGCAAAGACAAATATCGGAATCGCCAATAATTTTCTATTAAAAAAAATCTCATCTTGCATCCTTACTAAGATTAATAAATGCTGTAGAATTGCATTTCATTATTAGTTCATGTTAACTAATGAAACCTTATTGTAAAGTGTTACTGATACTTTATACTCACCCACATGGGTGTGGAAAGCAATAAATGTGGGTGGGTCCTCTCCCAGAAAAAAATTACTGGAGTAGATGCCATTTACATTAAGTACAAATATATCGCCTTGTTTACTAAATATCTGGTTGGGCCAGACAAAATTACGGAAATCACTGACTCATTTAGAGCGGCTATAGTGTAGTATATAGTATGGGGCGGCAGTGGCTCAGTGGTTCATGTAGGTTGTCTACAAAACCGGAAGGTTGGTGGTTCGATCCCCGGTTCCACCTGACCAAGTGTCGAGGTGTCCATGAGCAAGACACCTAACCCCAGCTGCTACTGACGAGCTGGATGGCGCCTTGCATGGCTGACACGCTATATAAGCGCTATATAAATGCAGTCCATTTACCATTTAGTAGGGTTAAGATGCATAGCATCAAGTTTTGAAGCAAATCAACCTGAGGTTCGAATCCGCCTTTTGCCGAACTTACTCTACTCAGTTTTCCCGTCACATAACAGATCGGAAACGCATTTATTTTCAATAAAAATGAAATGTAGAAATTTGAAAACAAAGCGTCTAACGCGTTTGATAATAAGTGTTTATCAGTTATGGGTAGGTAAACAGACATGTGCTGAAATAGAAACGATAAAAGAGACTGGGTCCAATATCATTGGTCTTAAAAAGGTGGTCTTGTTTTCTGCTGAGTGTTTTTAATTTAGATATTTAACCTCATTGAACTGATTCTGACTACTTTATATGTTTATTTTAGATCAGATGGAAGTGAAGGAGCAACAACACAAACTAAATGACATAAACAAACTCTGTGACTTCAAAACTCAAGAAACAAAAGACAATAAGCTGCACACCTGCTCTCAGTGTGGAAAGAGTTTCACACAAAAACGAAACTTTAAAACACACATGAGAGTTCACACTGGAGAGAAACCGTATACATGCACTCAGTGTGGAAAGAGTTTTTCTGATGCATCAGGTCTCTGGAATCATCTGCGCATTCACACTGGAGAAAAACCATTCAAGTGTGATCATTGTGGCAAAGGATTTATTTCCTCATCATATCTAAAAAAACACCTGGTAGTTCATTCAGGTGAGGAGCCTCATGTGTGTTCTCTCTGTGGAAAGAGTTTTTCATGGCTGAACAGTTTTAAACAGCACCAGAAAATACATGATGGAGTGAGAGATCATGTGTGCTGTGACTGTGGGAAGAGCTTTATTACATCTAGTCAGCTGAAACGGCATCAAAGAGTTCACACCGGAGAGAAACCGTATACATGCACTCAGTGTGGAAAGAGTTTTTCCCAAACATCAGGTCTCAGATATCATCTGCTCCGTCACTCTGGGAAAAAAACATTTAACTGTGATCAGTGTGGGAAAGATTTTATTTCATCATCAGAACTAAAAAACCACCTGGTAGTTCATTCAGGTGAGAGACCTCATGTGTGTTCTCTCTGTGGAAAGAGTTTTTCACGACTGAAGCATTTTAAACGGCACCAGAAAACACATGATGGAGTGAAAGATCATGCGTGTTTGTGACTGTGGGAAGAGCTTTACTATATCTAGTCATCTGAAACTACACCAAAGAACTCATACTGGAGAGAAACCTCACAAGTGCTCATATTTTCTATATATTGTAATCATTATGTTGACAGCTTGTAATAAATACTTCAATGAGCTCACGGTTTCTGGCTTAAATTGATACATTGTTAGCTAACTGTGTGATTTGCATATGTGCATTTCTTAAATACATAACTTTGACACAGTCTCCTCTGATAACAGATCACTCTAAATTGTAATGTAGACAAATGCAGTTTCTGTAAAGCTGAACTGAAACGATATGGATTGTGAAAAGCGCTGTACAAATAAATATGAATAGAATTGTGACAAGTTTTTCCACTCAACAGTCAACAACTCTCACAGTGTAAATAAAGTCAGATTGGATTGTATCTAAATAGTTCTTTCTAGAATTAGATATATTCATGTCCATTTAATTATGTACTAAATTGTCTTTTGATGCATGCAATTATGAGAAATAAAACAGAAACAACATCTTGTCTTGATTGATGTATTTAATGAACACTAATCATCACAGCTGTTCTTCATCTAGGTTATCATCATGTGTGTACTAGTTCCTCACGTCACTCATCATTCTTAATAATGTGTAATTTAGGTTCGCATTCAGAGTCACCAGTGATTACTGTCCCACATCTTTGCCAAAACTGGCCCAGATATGTTTCAAGATAACTGGGCCACATTTGGTTTGTTGATATACAACACATAGTTGTTGATCTCTTGAACGCAATGGCCAATCAGAATCCACCCACCACTCAAAACGCCAGAGTTTTTATGTAGCAGGCTTGTGAAACCTCTCATTAACAAACAAAGTGTAGACACGGTGCAAGTAAGAGATTTATTGAGCATTGTTGACAGCTTCATTGATTATAACAGAACTTTGTGAGATGAACTGACAAATCAACAGCGTGTGTTCGGTGCCGCATGCCCTCACCGATGGAGTCGGATATTTAACAACAAGGATTTGAAGATCAGCTGTACTCTTAAACCACTGTCAAATACTAGATGGAGTTGTAGAGTCGACTCCACCAAAGCTTTGAGAGAAAACTACAGTGCAATAAGAGAGGCCTTGGGAAGGTTCGCAACAGATGCAGAGGAGAAGAATGACACAAAGCGTGAGGCTGCTGTGCTCTGCCATAAACTGCCATAATGCAGAATCTATGGGACACTGTGTTGAGTAGGTTAGAAGCCGCAAGTGACACTTTGCAGAAGCGTGACATAAATTTAGATACTGCACAGAAATTGCTGGAATCTCTGCATTTGTTTGTGTTGACACTCGGAGATCAATTTTCTCAGTTTGAAAAGTCATCTCGGGACATGAAGTGTGTGACTAATTTCTATCAGCACGAGACACAGCGGCTGAGGAAAAGAAAAATATTTACAGTTGAGTCCACGAAGAATGACGAGATCCTAAATGGAAGTCAGCGATTTAAAGGGGTGGTAAACCACGATTTCACTTTTCTAACTTTAGCTAGTGTGTAATGTTGCTGTTTGAGCATAAACAACATCTGCAAAGTTACAACGTTCAAAGTTTAAAGCAAAGGGAGATATTTGCTTTTAAAGAAATCAATTTCTAAGGACTACAGCAAACTGCCGCTAGGGACTACTTGACATTCCTCCAGGGTTGCTGACATCACCAGCCCCAATATTTACATAAACCCCTCCTCCGAGAATATGAAATAAGGGGGGGCGAGGCCATTTTGTATCGCAGCAGGGAAGCATTGTTGTGGTATAGTTAGTAGGCTGGAGTGTTGTTGCCAATGCCGACGAAACGCTGTTATTTTCATCCGGATTGCAGGTCCACTTTGTTCAGCCTTCCTAGGGACGGGGGTGCGTTGCAGTGCGTTTAACATACAACGTTATATGCATGCGTGTATGAGACAGAGGGAAACACGGTCGCATTTGCAGCAGATACATGCTGCCCATCATAAATCAAAGCACAAGACAGACAGGGGTCGGAGGAGAAGACCGTAAAATGTGACATAATGGACAATATTTGTTTGTATTTGCAATACACGAGCCGCGGTTCAGCTGCTCGAGACAGGCGGGCGCGTGCGGCTCCCGCTGCACATTTCACGGAGGAAAGCTTCCACAATCTTCGCGAGTTCAATGCAGGATTCACACAACGGCTTGTCCTGAAAGATGGATTTAAAAACAGAAGCTGTTTACGGGCCACAACCTGTAAGTATGATCGTCGATGTGTTTTCCTGTAATAGTTTGTGTTGTTAATTGTAGCCTACGTTGCAGCAAGGAAGTAAACAGATGACAACGCTGTTTGGCTCTGCAAACCAGTTTGTTAAATGCTCATTCATACTTAACGTTATCCGACAAACACCTAACGTTACAAACTTTTTAAAATCTCAACAGCGATCTTGGCATTAGTGTAAATTATTCTTTGATTAGAGCTTTTATGTATTGTTTATCTACAGGCATGCTAAACATGGTTCTGTGTTTGATTTGGATACTATAGTAAAGCCAATGTTTAGTGTTCGTTCTTGCGACAGATATTTGGCAAATCGTTCTAAAAATACAAAAGTAACAGTGCCATTCAGGAGCGATCACTATAGATCTGCTGTCTTTACTCTTGAGGACTGAACAGGTTCTGCTCGATCATCTTCACTAAAATTGTCTGGGTCTGATTCAGGCTCAAATTGGTATGGTTTTATTGACGCCATTGTACTACCCAAAGCACAGTCTACCAGTAAAGGTAAGGGGCGTGACGTTTCCTACAAACGTGCACTAGGCGGTTAGCGAATCACAACACACTGGGCCAGCTAACCAATCTGAGCCCATTGCGTATTTTTAAGGGACTGGCTTCATACAACCCGGAAACCATCAGACCGCTTTTACAAGGAGGGACAGAGCAGTGTAGAATAAAGGTAAAATATATGAAAAATAATGCTTTTTTTTTTTTAAACGAAGCATGAACACATGTTACAGTGCACCCCACAAACACAATCAAGCCTTCGAAAGAATGTGTTTTACCACCCCTTTAAGGTGGAAACATATAATGTGATCATTGACAGGTTGCTGTCCTGTCTTGCTGAACGCATTGATGCATACAGGCATTTGAATGAACTATTTGAGGTTTTGTTTTTATACCGATACAGACTGTGATGGTGTGCATAAACGTGCTGCTGCGTTCTCATCCACATATCCAGATGACCTGGACAAAGACTTTTCAGATGAACTTCTTCAGTCCAAGAATTTCGTACGGGAAGAGAAAAATCGTTCATCAGAGGATATGCTACAAATTCTACAAAAAAAATGGACTATTGACTACTTTCCCAAGTGTATTCATCACACTCAGACTGTTCTTAACCCTGTCTGTTACCAACTGCGAGGGCAAGAGATCCTTCTCTCAACTTAAAAGAGTGAAGAATGAACTCAGGACAACCATGAGACAGAAGCAGCCGTCTGCACTCTCCCTGCAGGCTATTGAATCCGTAACTAGGGGAATGGACTTTGAGGATTTAATTTTGCTTGCTCAAAGTCTAGAAAAAAGATGCTCTGCTAAAGGTAAGGCATTTATAATTATTTTTGGGCAAATATGTGACTGTTGTTGAATTTGAAGGTTTTTAGAGATGCTTGTGAAGTTGATCATGTGTTTTGCTGCTGTGCATTTCTGTGGTGCTGAATTCAGCTGTTGATATGGTTGCTTGCAGACATGTTCACAAATCCCTGTGGTCCAAGTCAAGTCTCAAGTCTTTCAAGTCCAAGTCAAGTTTCAAGTCTCTGAGGTCCAAGTCAAGTTTCAAGTCTCTGAGGTCCAAGTCAAGTTTCAAGTCTCTGAGGTCCAAGTCAAGTTTCAAGTCTCTGAGGTCCAAGTCAATTCAATTCAAGTCTCAAGTCTTTCAGGTCCAAGTCCAAGTCAAGTTTCAAGTCTCTGAGGTCCAAGTCAAGTCAAATCAAGTCTCAAGTCTTTAGGGTCCAAGTCAAGTCTCAAGTCAAGTCTTTGTTCTTTTTTTAGCAATATTTTTTTCCAGCTAGTTGTTATAATTAACAGTGTACTGAACTATCAAAACAGATTACTTTTACTTTAAAATTGCATAATAAAGCACACAAACTCATTAACTCATTACTATTACTTTCCAACTTTGTACAAAATTATAGAGTTGCTGTAGTTTTCTGTAGATCTCAAGCAATGCTGGATAATGTCTTCCAGTGAACGCTGGCGGTAACAAAACCTATGTATAGACAAGCATTACAGTAAACGACACAAAGAACAACATTTCCATCTGTCACGTTTGTGGAAATGAGTCGGACAGGGTCATACTGTCACGATCACACACAGGAAACAGTAAGATCAATTTGCAGTATCTTTAATAGGGTAATCCGTACTCACATCCAGTCCAGGCAAGGGTCAAACTCCAAATAGACAATCCAAACATGAAACAAACACAAGAAAACAGGGAACCAGATCTAGAAAGTGACGGGACATATAACAAGGACTCCATGACAACACAGAACCAAACAGGGTATATATACACACAGATACTAACAAGGTGATGGGAAACAGCTGTGTGCAATGATCAAATGAGTGACAGACAGGATGATGGGAAATGTAGTTTAAGAGTGAATGACACCGTGGGGAAGGAGGACCTCGAGTGGCTACCCGGGGAAACACAAACCCGACACTGTGACATAACCCCCCCTCTACGGAGTGGCTACCAGACGCTCCAAGACACAACTATAAACAAAACAAGAGTCCAGGAGGGAGGTGGAATGGTGGAGGATCAGGGGGAGGGATGGTGGTCCAGGTCCCTGAAGGGGAACAGAGGGTGACGGCTTAACCGACGGCCAGGGCGAAGACTCCCGTTCGGGAGGCCAGGGCGGCCCGCAGAGTTCGGGAGGCCAGGGCGGCCCACAGCGTTCGGGAGGCCAGGGCGGCCCGCAGCGTTCGGGAGGCCAGGGCGGCCCGCAGAGTTCGGGAGGCCCGCAGAGTTCGGGAGGCCAGGGCGGCCCGCAGAGTTCGGGAGGCCAGGGCGGCGCGGACACGGCAGGAACCGCCGGGATGGTCTCTGGCCTTGAGACCACCGAAATCGGGACCACCGGACTCGGGACCACCGGAACAGGAACCACCGGAACTAGGACCACCGGGACTGGGACCACCGGAACACGATCCACCGGAACTGGGACCACCGGAGCAGGGACCACCGGAGCAGGGACCACCGGAGCAGGGACCACCGGAGCAGGGACCACGCCAGAGGAAACCCTGTGCTTCTCCCAGGCACGCAGAACTGCCGCCATGAAGAACCCCATCACAGCCCTCCAGGCCATGTCAGGACTCGGGACCACTGGAACTGGGTCCACTGGAACAGGGACCACCGGCACTGGGTCCACCGGCACTGGGTCCACTGGGACCACCGGCACTGGGACCACGCCAGGGGAAACCCTGTGCTCCTCCCAGGCACGCAGGACTGCCGCCATGAAGAACCCCATCACAGCCCTCCAGGCCATGTCAGGACTCGGGACCACCGGAACTGGGTCCACCGGATTCGGGACCACCGGAACTGGGTCCACCGGCACTGGGACCACCGGCACTGGGACCACCGGCACTGGGACCACCGGCACTGGGACCACTGGAACTGGGACCACCGGAACTGGGACCACCAGAACTCGATCCACCGGAACAGGGACCCCTGGAACTCGATCCACCGGAACTCGATCCACCGGAACAGGGTCCGCCGGAACAGTCACAGAGGGAGTCTTCCTTCTCCCCCGCTGTTTTCGAGAGTGAGTCGACGCTGCTGTCTCTTTGGAATTCACAGGGAGCCTAGTGGTCTCCTCCGTGATTCGAGCCCACAACGCGAAACACTCGAAAATGTTCATACGAGGCGGAACTTCTCTATACTGAGCATGCCTCCCCTTCTCCTTCTTGGTGGCTGGGGACGAGAGATGAATACCCACACTGCTGGACCTATTCATGATGGAGTCCTTCTGTCACGATCACACACAGGAAACAGTAAGATCCATTTGCAGTATCTTTAATAGGGTAATCCATACTCACATCCAGTCCAGGCAAGGGTCAAACTCCAAATAGACAATCCAAACATGAAACAAACACAAGAAAACAGGGAACCAGATCTAGAAAGTGACGTGACATATAACAAGGACTCCATGACAACACAGAACTAAACAGGGTATATATACACACAGATACTAACAAGGTGATGGGAAACAGCTGTGTGCAATGATCAAATGAGTGACAGACAGGATGATGGGAAATGTAGTTTAAGAGTGAATGACACCGTGGGGAAGGAGGACCTCTAGTGGCTACCCGGGGAAACACAAACCCGACACTGTGACACATACATTGCGTATGAAAGTGTTTGTGCAATCCAGATGAAAATGAATTTGGTAAATCTGGATTATATGCATATGATAGCAAATAGCCTACTTTGGGGAAAAACATAAAAAGGACATGGAAATGTGCGGGGTACAACCTAACGCAGGGTTAGTTGTAACGCGCATGTTTTAACCCTTTCCACACGTGCCAGAATGACGAAACTTAGTGTATTTACTAGTTGCCATATCAACATTATTTAGAGAAAAAAAAGCACCAAAGATATTACTGAACATGTATTTAACCATAGCAAAAGTAAATTTTTTACTTAAGTTTAGTTTTCATCTCTGTTTTTGGTAACGCTTTAGATTACGGCCCGGAAAGTACTGCGTAAGTAAAGAGAATTTACAACTTTCGGTAATTATAGTGTAACTATAAAGTAAGTACGTGGTATAAGGGAACAATATGTAATACTGGGGGAATAAAGGGGTAACAATCAGGAAAATTAACACATTATTTTTACTGTAAGTATTTTTTAATTAAGGGGTAATTATCTGTGTAGTTACAGCGTAAGTATGAATCTGCGGGCTGTAAATTAAAGTGGTGTTTGTTCCCTTCTTGTTTCGTGTAGTTACAGGGTAAGTATGAATCGACAGGCTGTAAATTAAAGTGGTGTTTGTTCCCTTCTTTTGTGTAGTTACAGGGTAAGTATGAATCTGCGGGCTGTAAATTAAAGTGGTGTTTGTTTCCTTCTTGTTTTGTGTAGTTACAGGGTAAGTATGAATCTGCGGGCTGTAAATTAAAGTGGTGTTTGTTCCCTTCTTGTTTTGTGTAGTTAAAGGGTAAGTATGAATCTGTGGGCTGTAAATTAAAGTGGTTCTTGTTCCCCTCTTGTTTTGTGTAGTTACAGGGTAAGTATGAATCTGCGGGCTGTAAATTAAAGTGGTGTTTGTTCCCCTCTTGTTTTGTGTAGTTACAGGGTAAGTATGAATCTGCGGGCTGTAAATTAAAGTGGTGTTTGTTCCCTTCTTGTTTTGTGTAGTTACAGGGTAAGTATGAATCTGCGGGCTGTAAATTAAAGTGGTTCTTGTTCCCCTCTTGTTTTGTGTAGTTATAGGGTAAGTATGAATCTGCAGGCTGTAAATTAAAGTGGTGTTTGTTCCCTTCTTGTTTTGTGTAGTTACAGGGTAAGTATGAATCTGCGGGCTGTAAATTAAATTGGTTCTTGTTCCCCTCTTGTTTTGTGTAGTTACAGGGTAAGTATGAATCGACAGGCTGTTAATTAAAGTGGTGTTTGTTCCCTTCTTGTTTTGTGTAGTTAAAGGGTAAGTATGAATCTGTGGGCTGTAAATTAAAGTGGTTCTTGTTCCCCTCTTGTTTTGTGTAGTTACAGGGTAAGTATGAATCGACAGGCTGTAAATTAAAGTGGTGTTTGTTCCCTTCTTGTTTTGTGTAGTTACAGGGTAAGTATGAATCGACAGGCTGTAAATTAAAGTGGTGTTTGTTCCCCTCTTGTTTTGTGTAGTTACAGGGTAAGTATTAATCTGCGGGCTGTAAATTAAAGTGGTGTTTGTTCCCTTCTTGTTTTGTGTAGTTAAAGGGTAAGTATGAATCAGCGGGCTGTAAATTAAAGTGGTGTTTGTTCCCTTCTTGTTTCGTGTAGTTACAGGGTAAGTATGAATCTGCGGGCTGTAAATTAAATTGGTTCTTGTTCCCCTCTTGTTTTGTGTAGTTACAGGGTAAGTATGAATCGACAGGCTGTAAATTAAAGTGGTGTTTGTTCCCTTCTTGTTTTGTGTAGTTAAAGGGTAAGTATGAATCAGCGGGCTGTAAATTAAAGTGGTGTTTGTTCCCTTCTTGTTTCGTGTAGTTACAGGGTAAGTATGAATCTGCGGGCTGTAAATTAAATTGTTTCTTGTTCCCCTCTTGTTTTGTGTAGTTACAGGGTAAGTATGAATCGACAGGCTGTAAATTAAAGTGGTGTTTGTTCCCTTCTTGTTTTGTGTAGTTAAAGGGTAAGTATGAATCAGCGGGCTGTAAATTAAAGTGGTGTTTGTTCCCTTCTTGTTTCGTGTAGTTACAGGGTAAGTATGAATCTGCGGGCTGTAAATTAAAGTGGTGTTTGTTCCCTTCTTGTTTCATGTAGTTACAGGGTAAGTACAATAAACAACACATACAAAATCTGATATCACTCGGAAATATTTATTTGACAAACAACTAAATCCAAAACAGATTTGACACTTATTCATTTTTTTAAATAAACTTTTCATTTCAAATAATAACATCCGGACAGAAAGAGGCACGTTTTGTCCCTTTTTTGCTTCTCTTGCTTGTCTTCCTCTTCATGTTCCTCTTCTTCTTTATCGTTATTTCCATTGATGGATCTTAAGGGGAATCAAAGGTCTTTTGATATTTTGTATTATTATTTATTAAAATAAAAAGTACAGCAAGAAATGCTCTCATAATTTACTAATCTTTTAGCATCCGATCAGCTGTTACCAGCGTGCATGAGTAAAGTAGCTTCAAGCTTTCATGGCGTTCTCACGCAAGTTTCATCTGAAACACACACGAGAACTGGTGTCTCTGTCTTCTAGTCTTGTTTGTTTCTCATTGCTATTAACATATATTATGTTATTGTTTGTATACTGTTGTGAGCATTAAAAAAATTAAAACCGACAGCATCCAACATCCGCATGACCAGAGTTTCTCGGCGCGCTCACGTCATGCTTCAAGTTACGTCAAGCGTTAACTCAACCCTCTCATTCACACAGATGACTGCTGATCGGAAGCGATAGTCTACCGTTTAAAAAATGTAAAATATTGTTATTTTTCTTACAAACACTTATTGTTTCACTTCAGAAGACATTGATTCATCCATTGGGATCGTATGGATTACTGTAGTTATTGCTGTATGTGCTGTTTGATGCTTGAAATTTTAGGAACCCAAATGAGTTTTCATTAGCAGAGATTGTTTATTTTTCTGTGTTCATATGAAGAAATAAAGTCGTATGTACATCTCGGATGACATGAGGGTGAAAGACGAGTAAACGGTGAGGACATTTCTGCTTGCACTGTATTTTCAGTGTAGTTACATAATAGGATAGCTAGAGACATGGGATTCCTTCTTAAGTTTCATCTGTGGCAAGGAACAATGAGGAACAATGTGGTAGAAGAACAAGACAAGAGAAGCGAAGAAGTGTTGTAAATCTGTTTTTAAAAACTTTTTTTTAAAATAAAGGTTTCTGAGTGATATCAGATTGTGTACGTGTTTATATTGTACTTACCCTGTAACACGAAACAAGAATGGAACAAACACCACTTTAATTTACAGCCCGCAGATTCATACTTACCCTGTAACTATGGATAATTACCCCTTAATTAAAAAATACTTAAAGTATAAATAATGTGTTAATTTTCCTGATAGTTACCAATTTATTCCCTCAATATTACATATTGTTCCCTTATACCTATACGTACTTACTTTATAGTCACACTATAATTACCGAAAATTATGCTGTAAATTCTCTTTACTTACACAGTACTTTCCGGGCCGTAATCTAAAGCGTTACCCTGTTTTTTTGTGTTTATTTAAAATAAGACAAATCTGATATTATTTTAATCTTATATCTGTTATTTAACAGTTGAGATGGTTCTTTAATGCTGATCTAACAGCAGAAGACACGAGCCGCAGTTTAAATCCCAGTTGCTCAGATCATTGCTGTAACGGTCACCAGCTGGAGTGCCCTTGAGAGCCACCAGAGGGCACTCCACATAAGACTATTATCACTCACAAACTACATCTCCCAAAACTCACTGCCCAGACTCATCATCACTTATCACTGATCACATTCACTGATTCACATTCTGGTCGCCTGCACAGCCTGATCCGCCATGGTCACCTGCACAGCCTGATCCGCCCTGGTCGCCTGCACAGCCTGATCCGCCCTGGTCCCCTGCACAGCCTGATCCGTCCTGGTCGCCTGCACAGCCTGATCCGCCCTGGTCACCTGCACAGCCTGATCCGTCCTGGTCGCCTGCACAGCCTGATCCGCCCTGGTCACCTGCACAGCCTGATCCGCCCTGGTCACCTGCACAGCCTGATCCGCCATGGTCACCTGCACAGCCTGATCCGCCCTGGTCACCTGCACAGCCTGATCCGCCCTGGTCACCTGCACAGCCTGATCCGCCATGGTCACCTGCACAGCCTGATCCGCCCTGGTCACCTGCACAGCCTGATCCGCCCTGTTCACCTGCACAGCCTGATCCGCCCTGGTCACCTGCACAGCCTGATCCGCCATGGTCGCCTGCACAGCCTGATCCGCCATGGTCGCCTGCACAGCCTGATCCGTCCTGGTCGCCTGCACAGCCTGATCCGTCCTGGTCGCCTGCTCAGCCTGATCCGCCCTGGTCGCCTGCACAGCCTGATCTGCCCTGGTCGTCTGCACAGCCTGATCCGCCCTGGTCACCTGCACAGCCTGATCCGCCATAGTCGCCTGCACAGCCTGATCCGTCCTGGTCGCCTGCACAGCCTGATCCGCCCTGGTCACCTGCACAGCCTGATCCACCCTGGTCGCCTGCACAGCCTGATCCGCCCTGGTCACCTGCACAGCCTGATCCGCCCTGGCCTCCCATCTTGCCGCAGTCTCCAGGTCGTTATCCGCTCCACGGGCCTGGCCCTCCATCCCGCCCCCGGGTCCGCCTCCGCTCCACCTCCCTCCTTGACGGTTTTAGGAGCGTCTGGAATCCGCTCCTTAAAGGGGGGGCTATGTAACGGTCACCAGCTGGAGTGCCCTTGAGAGCCACCAGAGGGCACTCCACATAAGACTATTATCACTCACAAACTACATCTCCCAAAACTCAATTTATACCATGTTCATTCATTCACTCACCACGAAGTCTTGTTTAATTGTTACACTGCATTTCTGAGCATTCTCCTGGTTTTCTTGTCTCTTGGTTTTGGATATCTTGCCCTGTTCCCTGGATTACTCTCTTGCCTCTGGTCCCTGCCTGTTTTGTTTCTTTGTTTGTTTGTTTCTTTGTTTTGACTGCCTGTCTGTGTATGACTCTTGCCTGTACATTGGATTACGCCTCTGGATTGCCCTCAAATAAAGCTGCTATTGGATCCACCTTCGAGTCTCGGAGCAGTTCGTGACAATTGCGTTACAATGAGCCCCTATTAGAAATATGCCATTATATTCTATACTTTTATGAATTATTTTGAGAAACCATGAGAAAAGGGTGAATAATGACTGAGAGTTAATGTTCAGAAATTATTAATTATTATTGTTTTGAACTATGCTGTATAGCTGTATTAAGCGATGTGTTTGTAGTCAAACTCAAAAATGCTTCTATTTTTAATGATTAAAAAATGCCATTATTTTATTTTAAAAAGTTAATAATTGTATTTTGTTGACAAAATATTTTAGTTTGTCTTGTATATTTTTTTGATTATATCAGGTAACATTTTAAGCTGTTATTTGGTCATGTTACAATGTGCCCCACCACTTGTTACAATGAACCTCACCTATGGGGCATGTTGTCACATTTCACTTCCATTCTTTCGGGGTAAATCAAGAAAAAGGTATACACTGTATTAATAAAACAAAACCACATAATTGTACTAGACATGTGTGCAATTAATGTGGGAAACAATAAATACTCTGAACCCTAAGTGGATTTACACAAACTGAGAAAGTCAAAAAGCGTTGTGCCCTGCTCTCCCCTACTTCTTGAAAATGGACTGCAAGCAAGCCTCTGCTTGTCACATGTCTGTCTTGTCTTGTTTTGCACATGTTGTGTTTTGGTTTATTTCTGGGCCATGTGCTCTTGTCTTGCGTCTGGACCCCACCCTTCTTATTAACTGATTATTGTTTAATTGGCCCCACTTGTTTCCCTCCTGATTTGTGCCCTTTATAGTCTCCTTGTGTTTGCAGTCTTGTGTCAGATTGTTGGTCGTTTGTCTCCTGTTTTCCCTGTTGTGCTTCATGTTCTGTTCCAGTTGGTTTGGTATTTCAAGTTTGATTTCCCCCCTTGTGGGTTTTTGTTTTGTTTGTGTTTATTATTTTGTCAATAAATCCACCTTTCTCTGCAATTGAGTCCTCGCTCCCAGTTTTCCTTTGCACAACGTAATGCTGCTGTGTAACACTGCAGCTTCCCTTTGGATTAATTGATTGTTTTTCAAATTAAATAACAACTTTTTGTAAGGTACGGCTTGATTATATTGTTACTATTTCTTGTTCATTTATTTAACAGCAGTTTTCTAATGGGTTATAAATTTGCGTGCCTTCAGATGCGTCACCCTAGGGCACTACATTGTGTTAATCTGGGCCTGTTAATGTGCCACTTTACAGAAGATCTCAGACATCAGCATAATGAATGAGGTGAAAACAGGGAACTTTAGGAGACAAATAGGCTTTTCAGCAGCTCAGCTAAACATGATGGTCCTGTTGTTTCTCTCAGACTTTGGACAGGAGTTGAACAAACCTTGTTTTAAATACAATTAATATTTAACTTGTATCAAACTGTTCCATTTTCCTGATAGAAAACATATGTTCACTTAATTTAAATGTAATTAAAGGGTCAAATCAACCATTTTACTCATTGAAAAAAATGAAGAATAGAAGGATATAAAAATCTTTAATACTTTTAGAGTGACAGGCACACAAACTTTGGAAAAATAATATTTATGGAACTCAGGTATATTAAATGTAATTGTGTTGATAGAAAAAACGAGATCCATTTCTAGTTTCAACATTATTTGTTGATCAGATATTCCTCTGTAAAAGACAAAAGTATCAGCTGTATGCAAAGTGACCCACATTTGATTTTTGACCACTGAAAATGAACAATTGTGAACAAAGATTGCTAAAGTCGACAGATTTTACTAATAGTCTGCTGCCATCTTTTTTAAAAGTCATTTTTACCCTCCTGTAATTTAGCTCTGAATCTCAGGTGAAAATTGTCATATTGACCCCCCTCTAAAGAATTGTGGATTACTCAGTAAATATACATCCATGACATTTAATATTTTGGCTTTCATTAATATTTATGTTTGTTTTTCTTCAAAAAAAATGTTAACAAAACAAAAATTGAGCCAGGTCTTGTCAACTCTGGTAATTCAGTATAAATTCAGTAACTTATCTTTGATTTCTCCAGATCTGGTCCTGTGTGCGTCAGTATCTCACAGTGATCACAGTTCACACCTGCAGTGAAGCCCCTCCCACAACAATTCACCAATAAATACTGGGAATATTCACATCATCCTACAAGAGAAGGACAAACTCCAGGTGTAGCAGCTGAAATCTGTGTGACTGTTAAAGATGGAGTTTATTAAAGAGGAGATTGAAGACATGAGTTATCCAGAACCATCCAGAATAAAACATGAAGATACTGAGGAACAAATAGGTTGGTGTCCATTCTTGATTCTTCATTATTGACTGCTTTAGTAGCTGTAAAATAATAATCAGTATATGGATGATAAATGACAGAGAAATGCATCTAAATGATCATATTTTATCAGTTTTAATCGTAGTGAATGACAGAACTGACCTTTACACATTAAAGATACTTTAACACTTTACAATAAGGTCTCATTTGTTAACATTAGTTAATGTATTAACTAACAATCAACAATACATTTGTTACAATGTTTATTAATCTTTGTTAATGTTAGTTAATAAAAAGTCCAGCTGTTCATTGTTGGTTCACGTTACTTAACAAAATGTTAACAAATACAACTTTTGTAAATGTTGAAATTAACATGAACTAATATTAATAAATGCTGTAGAAGTGCAGTTCATTATTAGTTCATTTTAACTAATGAAACCTTATTGTAAAGTGTTACCGATACTTTATACTCACACAGACTGTGTCTTGTTTTCTGCTGTGTGTTTTTAATTTTCACATTTAACCTCATTGAACTGATTCTGACTGCTTTATATGTTTATTTTAGACCAGATGGAAGAGACGGAGCAACGACACAAACTAAATGACATAAAGAAACTCTGTGACTTCAAAACTCAAGAAACAAAAGCCAAAAAGCCGCACACCTGCACTCAGTGTGGAAAGAGTTATTCTCATGCATCAGGTCTCAGTGTTCATCTGCGCATTCACTCTGGAGAAAAACCATTCAAGTGTGATCAGTGTGGAAAAGATTTTATTTCATCATCATGTCTAAAACAACACCTGATAGTTCATTCAGATGAGAGACCTCATGTGTGTTCTCTCTGTGGAAAGAGTTTTTCTCAAGCTTCAAGCCTCAGTAAACATCTGCTTCGTCACTCTGGGAAAAAAACATTTAACTGTGATCAGTGTGGTAAAGATTTTATTTCATCATCAGATCTAAAACAACACCTGACAGTTCATTCAGGTGAGAGACCTCATGTGTGTTCTCTCTGTGGAAAGAGTTTTTCATGGCTGAAGAGTTTTAAACTGCACCAGAAAACGCATGATGGAGTGAGAGATCATGTGTGCTGTGACTGTGGGAAGAGCTTTACTACATCTGGTCATCTGAAACTACACCAAAGAACTCATACTGGAGAAAAACCTCACAAGTGCTCATATTGTGACAAGAGTTTCGCTCGGTCTGGAAACCTGAAATCACATGAGCGAGTTCATACTGGAGAGAAGCCGTACCACTGCACTCAGTGTGAGAAGAGTTTCAGAGATGTATCAGGTTTAAAAAAGCATCTCTTTATTCACTCTGAAGAAAAGCCATTTAACTGTGATCAGTGTGGTAAAGATTTTAAATCACCATTAAGTCTAAAAGAACACCTGACAGTTCATTCAGATGAGAGACCTCATGTGTGTTCTCTCTGTGGAAAGAGTTTTTCATGGCTGAACAGGTTAAAACGGCACCAGAAAACACATGATGAAGTGAGAGATCATGTGTGTTTGTGACTGTGGGATGAGCTTTACTACGTCTAGTCATCTGAAACGGCACCAAAGAACTCATACTGGAGAAAAACCTTTCAAGTGTTCATATTTTCTATATATTGTAATCATTATGTTGACAACTTGTAATAAATACATCAATGAGCTCACGGTTTCTGGCTTAAATGAATACATTGTTAGCTAACTGCGTGGTTTGTATATTTATATTGCTGAAATGCATAACTTGGACACAGTCTCCTCTGATAACCGATCACTCTAAATTGTAATGTAGACAAATACAGTTTCTGTAAAGCTGCACTGAAACGATATGGATTGTGAAAAGCGCTGTACAAATAAATGTGAATTGAATTGTGACAAGTTTTTCCACTCAACAGTCAACAACTCTCACAAAACCTCTCCTTAACAAACAAAGTGTAGACACGATGCAAGTAAGAGATTTATTGAGCATTGTTGACAGCTTCATTGATTATAACAGAACTTTGTGAGATGAACTGACAAAGCAACAGCGTTTTAGTGATTGTAAAGGGAGATCTTTCATCACAGATGAACACAACATTTATTAATTTTGAAGCCAAAATACAGTCGCCAGAAGTAAGAAGCTAAAGGCAAGCTATAAACGGACTACACCACGGTCGCTCGACTTCAAAGTCACCATCACTAAGCTTCTGACAACGCTTTCAGTTTTTATCTCAAAACATTTTCCCAGAACGTTAGATTACTTTTATGCTCATCAAGTAATGGCAATTACCTCGGATTGCAGGAACTTATTGCACCATTTGATCCGTTTTTTAAGAGAACACATAGGTCACGGGTCTGGGGTTAGACATGTCAAATTGCCGGGGACAAAGTTAAGACAACACCAGTAACATGACTGGTAAATATAACAGTCTTCAGGCACATCTGAAAAAAGAAAACTCTCTGATTCATCATGTGGCTGTCTACACTCTCCATGCTGGCTATTGAATCCGACACTAGTCAATGGACTTTGAGGATTTAATTAACGATTTTGCAATGCTGAGCAACTTCAAATGTGGTCACCCTAGGGCACTACACTGTGTTAATATGGGCCTGTTCATGTGCCACTTTACAAAAGATCTCAGACATCAGCATAATGAATGAGGGGAAAACAGGGAACTTTAGGAGACAAAGAGGCTTTTCAGCAGCTCAGTTAAACATGATGGTCCTGTTGTTTCTCTCAGACTTTGGACAGGAGTTGAACAAACCTTGTTTTAAATACAATGAATATCTAACTTGTATCAAAATACTCCATATTCCTGATAGAAAACACATGTTCACTTCATTTAAATGGAATTAAAGGGTCATTCCATGTCAAATCAACCATTACCCATTGAAAATAATTAAGAATAGAAGGAAATCAAGATATCTTTAATACTTTTAGAGTGACAGGCACATAAACTTTGGAAAAATAATATTTATGGCACTCTGGTATATTCTATGCAATTGTGTTGATAGAAAAAACGAGATCCATTTCTAGTTTCAACATTATTTGTTGTTCAGATATTCCTGTATCAGCTGGTCAACTCTGGTAATTCTCTGGGAATATTCACATCATCCTACAAGAGAAGGACAAACTCCAGGTGTAGCAGCTGAAATCTGTGTGACTGTTAAAGATGGAGTTTATTAAAGAGGAGATTGAAGACATGAGTTATCCAGAACCATCCAGAATAAAACATGAAGATACTGAGGAACAAATAGGTTGGTGTCCATTCTTGATTCTTCATTATTGACTGCTTTAGTAGCTGTAAAATAATAATCAATATATGGATGAGAAATGAAAGAGAAATGCATCTAAATGATCATATTTTATCAGTTTTAATCGTAGTGAATGACAGAACTGATCTTTGCACATTAAAGATACTTTAACACTTTACAATAAGGTCTCATTTGTTAAGTAAGGTCTTGCGTCACTCTGAAGGGGTTTATTCTGCGATAACAACTGGCTGGATGTACATGATCCCGCTTATTACACGGCTACTTGTCTCAAGTAAATTAGACATGAAACATTGTCTTGAGTTTAAATATTTTATTTGCTCTTACGCAAGGCTTCCACGAAGAAAAACAGCTTTAAGCCTTTATCTATTGCTGAAGATTAGTTTTTACCATATATGTTGAAATTAATGCTGAAAGGGTTAGTTCACCAAAAAATTAAAATTAGCCCATGATTTACTAACCCTCAAGTCATCCTAGGTGTAAAAAACATTCTTCTTTCAGACAAATAAAATCGAAGTTGTATTATAAAAGTCCTGGCTAATCCAAGCATTATAGCAGTAGCTGTTTTTGAAGTCCATAAAAATGCATCTGTCCGTCAAATAACGTTCTCCACGCGGCTCCGGGAGGTTAATAAAGGCCTAAATGTATTAACTAACAATCAACAATACATTTGTTATAATATTTATTCATCTTTATTAATGTTAGTTAATAAAAAGTCCAGCTATTCATTGTTGGTTCACGTTACTTAACAAATGTTAACAAATACAACTTTTGTAAATGTTGAAATTAACATGAACTAAGATTAATAAATGCTGTAGAAGTGCAGTTCATTATTAGTTCATGTTAACTAATGAAACCTTATTGTACAGTGTTACAAATACTTTATACTCACCCAGGCTGTGTCCATGTAGGGCCTTGGGGCTAACAAATCCAAGGGCCCCCATAGTAGCCGATCTTGGTGCCACGACGTTTTCTACCACAGAAATAATTAGTATTTTTTTTTAAAAACTAAAACTTCAAAGCACAGAGATACAATGAATATATACTGTCTGAAAATTCAATTTTAATATTAAGTAGGCCTATATATAAATATTCCAGACTGCAACACATTAACAGCATAAATGCGTTAACCCTGGATGTGAGGTCAAACAAAACTGGTTTCCAGAAAAAGCAAGAACTTTTGAGCATGCAACTGCCTTAAGGAGTTTTAAAACTTGTGAGGTCCTAAATTCGAGGTATTTTGGGTGGTTTGGGGGGGGGGACATGGTCCTCCAAGAAAATTTAGATTTCTCTGATCTTTCATATATGCATTTTAAGATGTTTGAAGGCTAAAAAAAAATACAATAATAAATAACTTTCAAAACCATGTTAGTGGGCAGTAGATTATCTGTCATACCTGCTCTCTCCTCATTTCATCAGTCTCTCATTTTCATTATTGGTCAATTATTTCACAACATTTATTATGTACACCTCCGAAAAAAAATACAGAGGTCCGGACCTTGGAGACCTCATAGCTGACCACGGCCATGATTGTGTAGGCAGCCTATAGTTTACCTCAACACTTCAGTTTACATGGTCGGAGCTTTTCAGTCTGGTTCAGCTAGTTTCTCCACAGAGCCTTTACTCTACACATGATGTTGGGCTTGTATCAAATTAAATAGGATAAAGCGACTGCCTGGTGCTCGTTATGACTTCAATAGAGCGGCGAATGCGCTGAAAGAGTTCGTCAGCACTGTGCGTGAGACGATCCAGCTGCTCTCGCGCTGCGACTGCTGGATGCGCGCAGTTTGATCAGGTAGCGCCATTTCTTCACCTGGCTTTTGATTTTCCCATGCACTCGCAGAACTCCAGTAGCCTAATAATAGCGCTTAATATGTGGGGGCATGGTGTGGTTTGGCGGGTGGCCCAACAGAAAAACTTTAGGTGCTCCCGATCGATTGTCAATCATTTCCTCTGCCAATCATGGACCCCGTCCGTGCTCGGGCCCTGGGGCTTCCGCCCCACCTAACACTTATGTTAATCTGGCCCTGATTGTGTATTGTTTTCTGTTAAGTGTTTTTCATTTTCACATTGAACCTCATTGAACTGATTCTGACTACTTTATATGTTTATTTTAGACCAGATGGAAGTGACGGAGCAATGACACAAACTAAATGACATAAAGAAACTCTGTGACTTCAAAACTCAAGAAACAAAAGCCAACAAGCTGCACACCTGCTCTAAGTGTGGAAAGAGTTTCAGACAAAAACGAACACATGAGAATTCACACTGGAGAGAAACCGTATACATGCACTCAGTGTGGAAAGAGTTTTTCTCACGGATCAGTTCTCAGTAAACTTCTGCGCATTCATTCTGGAGAAAAACCATTTAACTGTGATCAGTGTGGTAAAGATTTTCATTCATTGTCAAATCTAAAAGAACACCTGATAGTTCATTCAGATGAGAGACCTTATATGTGTTCTCTCTGTGGAAAGAGTTTTCCGCGGCTGAACAGTTTTAAAGATGTTTTAAACCTTACAAGTGTTCATATTTTCTATACATTGTAATCATTATGTTGACAACTTGTAATAAAAACTTAAATGAGCTCACGGTTTCTGGCTTAAATTAATACATAATACAATGTGTTTTTGCAGCTGTGAACAATGTAGCCAATTACAGACAGTTGTTGATCTCTTGAACGCAATGGCCAATCAGAATCCATCCAATGCTCAAAACGTCAGAGTTTTTATGTAGCAGGCTCGTGAAACCTCTCATTAACAAACAAAGTGTAGACACGATGTAAGTAAGAGATTTATTGAGCATTGTTGGCAGCTTCATTGATTATAACTTTGTATATATAGAACTTTGTGAGATGAACTGACAAAGCAACAGCATTTTAGTGATTGTAAAGGGAGACATCTTTTATCACAGATGAATACGACATTAATTAATTCTGAAGCCTAAATGCAGTCGCCAGAAGTAAAAAGCTAAAGGTAAGCTATAAACGGACTACACCACGGTCGCTCGACTTCAAAGTCATCATCACTAAGCTTCTGACAATGCTTTCAGTTTTTATCTCAAAATATTTTCCCAGAACATTTAAATTAGACTAGTTTATAAGAGCACAATTATGTGCATAATGAGGCTGTAAAAGCGGACTGAATTTACCATTTCGGCGTGATGACGTTTAATCTCCCCGACAGCCTCTATATTACAATTTAGCCACTTGATAGCAACCGCCCTTTTCAAGATACGTAACGGCTTCAAAAAATCACGATGGGGTAATGCTGACGGTTATTATGTCATAGAATAAAATGTGAAAGTATCTTGATTTTTTGTTCACCACAGACCTTATTTCCGCCATTTAAACAAAATCCCATTAAAAACCCCATTGACTTCGACACAATGGAACCGGAAGTACTAAAATGCTGCTTCCATGTTTTGGTCTACAAAGTGCACAACTCTATTTCACAAACGCTCTCTGGCTTACGGGTGACACATTGCTGCCACATACATATTATTTTTTTCACTCAATTATGTCGTAGTAACGAGATGTTAACTCGTTTTAATGACAGCTTTTCTAGTAATATCGATATCTTATGTTGTTAAAACAACATATTTTTCTTGTTAAAATGACATATATTTTCTCCTAATAAGGACAGGTGTTGTACAGTGATGTCTACAAAATATGCCTGTATCCACATTAGAGAATTCATATAGCCCATGTGCATTTGTCACCAGGGCCTGAAATTAACTTTTTGGACCACCACCCACTTTTTTTTCTCCTCGACATTAAGCCTGTTCACGTGCTTTGACATATTTAAATCGGTATATCTTTGATATTTTTACCTTTTATAAAGGGCTTTTTCCCCATAATCTTATTCAATATAGACTATGCTTCAGCTTTCAGTTTATATTCTTAAATTTGATCTAGAAATATATTATATTAAATATATTAAAGAGTCATTGAGTCGATTTGTTCAAATGGTTGATTCATTCAAGAACACTTACGCTAAATTAATGCAGGATCATTCTTGCATTTTGTTGATTCTAGTTTTTTGTTATTGATGTTTTAATCTGTCAAGTAAAATTCTCTTTCACTTGCCCCTTCAAAAACCCACTTGTCCCACAAACATATTGTTCTTTAACTTGTAAGAATACACATTTAAGTGCTGTCAAGTTATTAACGAAATCAATATAAGTAATAATAACTCTTACAATATCAATTTTAAAAATATATTTTTATTCATTGATGTCCCGTGTCACAGACAGTCATACTGACTGCTGCTAATCTGAGTCCAGATATAGACCTACCGCGGCTCGTATGTGAACACATCAAACGTGGCTGTGTTGATGGATGATTTAGTCATGTTCAGGAACGGTTAAACAGAACGAAATTAATATTATTATCACTGGTAAAGTTACAGCGTACCGGACATTTTCTCACCGCTTCCCAGCTCCCAACATGCACACGCACACGACGCACACACATCTGTGCAACTGTCGTTGTACTGTAGCCTACGTCAGCAATTGCATTATTATCTCGTCCCATCTCACCAACAGTTTAATACTCACACATCCAAACGTAGTCACAGAAGGGCCTCATCTTCTTTCTGGTCGCATGAACGTAGTCGCATCCTCTCAAACTGCCCAATGAATCACTCCATTCTCATTGGCTACCTGCCAATGTGGCAGGTGGACTGACAGTGTTACCCGCCAATTGCAAAATTCACCTGCATTTGGCGCATGGTCGGGTGTTAATTTCCGGCCCTGTTTATCACATTTCCATGTCTGAAAAGCAGAAGCAAGCTCAGTGTAAAATAGGCTCTTCCGATGCCTGTATCAGTGGCAATGCCCACAGCAAATATCATAACTATCTATAATAGGCCTACTGTAATATATTGTATGTTATACTGTAATACATATATTCTAGAAATGTATTAAAAAGAAAGACGCTTTCAGCCTTACTCAAAGGCCACGGAAACAGGCCAGTGGGTTCGTTACGCACGTCAATCCATTCCCGGCATTCTTATTTTGCTGCTTATGTATTAAATATACAGGCAATTAGTTTATGAAACCTTGATCAAAATAAAAATACAATTGATAGAAAACGAAATTCACTTTAAAGAAATGATTTCTGCAAAACAACACTCATAACATAAAAATCATGTCTGACCCCACTCCATGTCTCCAGACATATTGCGCGTTTTATAGCCTATACTCATGCCGACAAAAGCACCCGCAAATTCTTTAATCTTTTTCATTTTTGCAGTTTTTTTTTTACCACTTCGTTATTTTGGCTCGAAATTTCGTTTGTTGGAAATATGAACTGAATTTAGAAAGTAAATTTGAAATTAGAAACTTTGCGTTTAATAAACAAAAGACATTTTTTGAAGCGTTTGGAGTGGAGTAGGCTACATGCAAAACGTAGTCTATTTAGATTCATAGTTAGGCTATATGTTTAAATATTAGCCTATTATATTATTGTTTTAATTTTTTTAATATTGATGATGAAAAGTGAGCAGCATGAGTAAGATAGGCTATAAGACGCACAATATGTCTGAAGACATGGAGTGGGGTCAGACATGATTTTTATTGTGTGTGTTGTTTTGCAGAAATAATTTCTTTAAAGTGAATTTCGTTTTCTATAAATTTTATTTTAATTTTGATCAAGGTTATGTATATTTAATACATAAGAAGCAAAATAAGAACGCCGGGAATGGATTGATGTGCGTAACGAACCCACTGGCCTGTTTCCGCTGCCTTTGAGTAAGGCTGAAAGCGTCTTTCTTTTTAATACATTTCTTGAATGTCTTAATTACAGTAGGCCTATAGATAGTTATGATATTTTGTGGCTGCACCGGGGTCCGTCATTACTAGGTTAAAGCTATGCGCTAATCATTAGTGATCCATGGCACCTGCTACCCATGGCTGTTAAGAACTGTAGGCTACATCACTAAATTACAACAATTTCGTGCTATGGGCACTGCCACTGATACAGGCAGCGGATGAGCCTATTTTTCTGCTTTTCAAACAAGTGTGTCAAAGGGATGGGCTAAATAAATTCTCTAATGTGGATACAGACATATATACACACATCACTATACAACACGTCCTAATTAGGAGAAAATATATGTCGTTTTAACATACCTTCATTTGATCGAGTTTTGAAGGCAGCATGAATGTATCCTTCGCTGCCTTTGATATCCCACAATCCTGTGCGTTCTATTCTGTGAGCTAAAAAAAAAAGATGGCATACAAAAGTTGCGTTCACTGGTCAGTTTGTGTGTAAATGTACATTCTTGACCAACATTGCACATTTCTGATGTCATTTCTAGCGAGAAATTACTAATGTAGTAATTAAATATTTGTTTAATTCTCACCAAAGCTCTCTCTATTTTGCTGTACACTGTAAAAAAAATCTGTAAAAATAGAGTGCAATGTACCGTAATAATTTGAAGGAATTTTCCGTAAAGTTTAATGCCTTCGTACAAAAGCTAACAGAGGAATTGTCAAGAAAAGGAAAGGCCATTTTCAGACTTGTTTGATTTTAAAGGGATGGAGATGCAACGTGAAGTGAAGATACTGTACGTGAAGATCCAGCGCAATGCATTTCTAGCATTGCGACAGGAAAACACCATCACCTTTTCTGTCAGATTAGGTATGTTTAGACTTTTTATTGTCTTGTTTTAAACACACAGCCACAGGCATGTATAAGTTACTTCTGCCTGTAGTCATTCATTACCAGGTCCCTCATTAGTTTAATTCATAGTGTTTCTGTCATGGGTGTCACTAGGCCCTTTTTATGGGGGCTTCAGACCCCCCTAAACTTCTGTCCAGCCCCCCTAAAAAAATGTGTGATTAACCTTTCAAACATATGAAACTGGCGGGAGGCTTCGGCTTCGCCCCGTCTTTTAATCTGCATTTAATCAGCGTGTTCTTCAATCCGCTGTGGCACCGAATAGAGCGCACGTCAAAAGCAGAGGTGTGTGCGTTGATCTGAGCGTCATTGGTCGTCAATGTCAAAATATTTGAGAAAACCAATCAAATCGGAGTAAGAGGGCTTTATGTGCGCACAGATGCTGCTGAGGCTGAGCGCGAATTATAGCAGCACGCGAATTTTAGCAGCACGACTCGACGTCAAGTGCGAGATAAGTAGCTAAACTAAACATTTCATATTTGACAGCTGCTTCTTTAAGTCAGAAATGTTGTATAGATCATTGTGTTGTGTTGCGGTTTATTTAGTTGAAAATAATGAAACCATATAAGATGTAGTTGGAGTGAAAAGCTAACGTCATGCAAATGGAGTCCATTGGAAACACAAAGTTATATACAATGTTTGAATTGGAAAGTATTAGGGATTAATTGATAATTTAATGAACTTAAAATACTGTATGATTGATATGGTTTTCCACGTCAGCTTGGTCTGCATTTTACTCTGTAGTTCAGTTTCATTCATTTAATTTCTTGAGTAACTAAACACAATATATGTTTCTTTAAACAACTTTCCTGTGCAGAAATCCTGAATGAGGGTCGACAAGGCTGGGATGAAGGAAACCAAATGGCTACACATTCCTCCAAGACTGCTGAAGTTCCTGTGTGAACAACTTTGAAAATACATGTAAAATTTTAGCTTTTGTCAAATTGCATAATTGCATAATTGCACTCACCCTCAAGCCATCCTAGGTGTATGACTTTCTTCTTTCAGACGAATACAATCGTTAAATGTACAAAGTTAAATTAAAAATGCCTTCCAAGCTTTATAATGGCAGTGAACGGCAACCCAAAATTTGAAGACCAAAAAAGTGCATCCATCCATTATAAGAGTAATCCACACAGCTCCGGGGGTTAATAAAGACCTTCTGAAGCGAAGCCATGGGTTTGGGTGAGAAAAATATCCATATTTAACACATAACTTCCGGCAGGTTCATAAAGGCCTTCTGAAGTGAATCGACCGGCTTCCGTATTCAACTTACAAAGAAAGTGTAATGCCTCTCACAGTTCAAAACGCTTACGCTATGTCCAACGTTGTCGTCGCGCCATTTAAGCTTTTATACGCTACATCCGACGTCTTCATCACGCCAGTTACACTTTCTTTCTAAGTTGAATGCGGAAGCCGGTCTGCCAGAAGCTAGATATTTTACTTTATAGCATGTTAACTATGGATATTTTCTTACACAAACCCATCGATTCACTTCAGAAGGCCTTTATTAACCCCCCGGAGCTGTGTGGATTACTCTTATAATGGATGGATATGCTTTTTTGGTTTTTCAATTTTGGGCTGCCATTCACTACCATTATAAAACTTTTAAGAGCCAGGGTATTTTTTTATATAACTTTGATTTATTCGTCTGAAATGTCATATACACCTTGGATGGCTTGAGGGTATCATGGAGTAATTTTCATCTTTGGATGAACTATCCCTTTAACTGATGTTACGACCCTGTCTTCTATTCTGTTCTGAGGGTGTGATTGGCTGCAGACAATCATGCCTAATTGATTCATTTATGGGCGGAGAGTATAAAAGCTGTATTCACCTGCTCATCAGTACTTTCTCTGGGGGAACATCTCCAGAGAAGTCAATTTGCTCCACTTTGTTGCTTTCTAGTTTATTTATCATTTATCAACATTCCTTACCAATTGGATTATTATTTTTCCCTTTATTGTTTACATCCCTAGACTTTGTTATATTTCTGTAACGGGTCACTATTTGTGTTTAATAAATAATCCTACAAGTCAAACTATTCGTTTGCATGTGTGATCCTCTTTATGTGACGGTCGAGAATGAGCTGGCCGTGACACTGAACATACAGAAAAGGCCAGTTTTTTTTTTTACCCAATTAGTTTATTAATTAATAATAATAATAATAATAATAATAATAATACATTTAATTTGTAAGCGCTTTTCTAAGTACTCAAAGACACTTTACAGAAAATTGTAAAACAGATGTAACAACATAGAACATTGTAAAGCAAATGTAGCAAAATAGAGAACACAAGAATTAAATTAAACATTAAAAGCAATTTTAAAAAGATGAGTTTTTGTCAAGATTTTGAATTTTGGCAGGTCGGTGCAGTCACGGATTTTTTGGGGTAGAGAGTTCCAGAGGGTGGGGACGGCGACAGAGAAGGCTCTATCCCCCAGGTTCGGTGCTTGGTCCTGGGAGGTATAGTCAAGAAGTTTGCATTTGAAGAGCGGAGGCAACGAGACGGGTTGTGGCGGTGGAGCAGGTCAGTGAGGTAGGAAGGGGCCTGGTTATATAGTGCTTTATAAGTGAGGAGAAGGATTTTGAATTGAATTCGTTGTGGCACCGGGAATTACTCACCCTCATGATGTTCCAAACCTGAATTTTGGAACACGAATGAAGATCTTTTTAATGAAATCTGAGAGCTTTCTCTCCCTGTGTTAACAGCCTATACAACTACCACTTTCAAGGTCCAAAAAAGTAGTATAGGCATCATAAAAGTAACACCATGCCCTAACCAAATGCAATTTTTCACAGTCAATCAATAACCACAGCCAATCAGAAGATCTTGTGGGCTGGCACTACATAAAATGAATGCTGTTGACGTAGTAAATGCAGTACAGTGCTTCTGAGTTACGTCAGAGCTACGCTAGCAAGCCGGCTTACCTTTGGCCGATGCTGTTCATGTGAGCACCATGACGCATGCATGATGCTGACGCAGGAGCTGACCAATGTAAACAACATAGAAGACTGACAAAGTCGTTATTTTTGTTTGTTTTTTGAGCACAAAAAGTATTCTCGTCGCTTCATAAAAATAAGGTTGAACTACTGGAGTCACATGGACTATTTTAACAATGTCTTTACTACCTTTCTGGGCCTTGAAAGTGTTCATTAAATAGCTGTCTATGGAGGGATCAGAGAGCTCTCAGATTTCATCAAAAATATCTTCATTTGTGTCTGAAGATGAACGAAGGTCTGACGGGTTTGGAGCGACATGAGGGTGAGTAATTCATGAGAGAATTAACATTTTTGAGTGAACTAACCCTTTTCCTATTGTGTTCACTTAGGGTAAGGACACACTAAACCAACGGCAAAGAACTAGCGCTGATGAAAGCCGACCATGTTGTGGCAAAAAATCTGCGCTTGTACACTTTGAACGCACTACAGCCGACTGTCGACTTGCAAATGCGCTCTGCGCCTGTGTGTAAGGAGACAGCTGTCTATTGCTTAAGATATTTGTCTATATTCGTCATTCAGAAAGGCTGCAGATACACAAACCATACGTTTTGAACAATCATGCTGATCGCTTTCTTTACTTCACTTCGCTCATGTTAATATTAAAATATTCACACTCAGGTAAGATGATGTAAAATTAGAACAGCCTTCTTTCTGTACTGTCTTTTTTACTCACTGGAACCTTTCACTCTACTATTGACTATAAGTCTTTAGCAATTGTTAATGTTACAAGCAGCAACCCTGTCTATGTATGAACACGCAGACAAAGGAACCTTGAAGTGAAGGTTTGCTCTCCTGAGCTTAACCTTGTTGCAAATTTCTTTGTGTGTCTTCTGCCTCTCTGGGCCAGACATTCAGAACTTGGTGAATCCGCTTTGGTCTCTCTGGCATGGAGACCTGGGACGTGTTGTAGTCGTCACTGTCTCGCTGGACTAAAACTCTGAACATATTGTTTCTTAATGTCTCTTTTCTCACAGGCTCGAGGCTTAGAATGTGGTCTAAAGCTAGGAACACACCAAACCAATGCCGACCAACTAGTGGCGACGAAAACAGACTGCGGAGTTGGCTCACGTCGGCAGCGTATGGGTCCAAAGTTGCCCTGACACACCAAGCCGATGCTCGACATCCCACGGCCAAGTAGCACGTCTGTTCTGCACCTGCGTAAGAGTAAATAGCTTTCTGTACCAGTTGGTGGCAGTAGTCTGTTTTCGTGATTCAAAGCGGGAAACCGGAAGAGCTACAGGGATATAAACAAAGCACCTCATAATCTCGCTCACCACAGATGATCACTTCTGGGTTTTTTCTCGTGCACTGGTTCGCTAGCTGAGCAGGCAATCAGAACGATCAGATGGCCCAACTGACCGACAAGCGCCGACGCCGATTCAACATGTCGAATCGGCTGAAAAATAGCCGATGAGGACCAATGTCAGCCGGTGTGTTCCAGGCTATACGTATATGTTTCTGCCTCACAAGATGTAGACTCAGATCCTCAGATCTTTTGTTGTCTCTCTGGATGAACCAGAGGCTCAGAATGTTATGGTGTATCTGTTATGTCTCTCTAGGGGAGAATCAGAGCTTGGTTGCTCTGTCACAGTCTCATCCTTGCAGGACAGACTCAGAACAAGGAGTGTCTGTTGAAAGGGTACCTTTATCCCTTTCCGACGAGGAGGAGATTGCAATTTGGCGCTTCAAGTGTTTCCATTCAAGTGTTGCGATTGGCTGCTGGCATCAGAGGGGGCACACATTGGCTGTGTCCGAAAACCTAGGTAGCTGACTCGTTGCCTCGCTGACTTATCGGACAATGGCTTGTAAGGCAGCTTTTGTGCATGAAGGCACCTCTGGAAAACTAATTTCGGACAGACTTCTTAGGCAGTGTAACCGTTTAATTGTCTACAGCAAAATAGAGAGAACTTTGGTGAGAACTAAACAAATATTTAATTATTACATTAGCTATGTAGAATGTAACGCACAGGATTGTGGGATATCAAAGGCAGCGAAGGATACGAATATGCTGCCTTCAAAAATCGATCAGATGAAGGTATCTCAGGAGACAGGAAGTGAAGCTAACATTAGATTCAGACGTGCCTGGATGTCTTCCTGCCTTGAAATGTGTCCTCTGAAGGTAGCATTATCCAGGTCTTAAACGCAGCTAGTGTGGCCCTCCCTTCTTTCCCCTGTGGAACTCATTTGCATACTGTACACAGTTAGAAGTCTTTAAAGTGTCTTTAAAGTTTACCAATGCATTTCTCATTTTCCAAACCACCATCAGAATACCCTTGGCATTATTCTAAACAAATAGACACCAAACATGATGGAAAACAATTGAAATGTCAACCTTTCATTCATTTGTTCATTAACAGCTGAATCTTTGTAAGATGTTGCATTATTAATAGATGTCACTGAGAATACTTATTTCTCTGAATAAGTATGAAATGGAAATGTGTAGTTTACATCAGTTTTTACATGTTTCCAAACATAGTTATGAATGGATTTGGATGGCTCATAAACTACATGTGGACCAATGGGAAGTCCTGTCCTTCCTGGGCTTGGTACTAGAGGTCTTCTTCTTGCCGTCCAAGAGGTGTCTGGCTATTGTCCTAGCATCTTTATCTGATGGCGTTGGACAGTTTGTTTGTGTTAGTCCACCAAGATCCAATCAAAATGTAGCAAACCTTTGTCCACTGTTAGGGCAGAGAGGGGCCCGGCCATAAACGGGGCCCTGGAATGTGCTGTCCACTACTCATGCTTCAAAACTAGATACTGTGTCAGTAAATTGGCCAAAGCCACCAAAATAAAAAGTGTTTTTGTCATCGTGTGAGCCACACTAATCTAAATGATTTAGATTGTGACAAATGTCATGTTTTTTTAACTTTTCTGTTGACACTAACTGCCTTCTATACAGTAATGTCAGTTTTTTTTAGCTGAATAGATAGTAGGTAAAAAAAAGGACTAGGAAAAGTTAACGTAGTACACAAAAAGAAAATTAACATTTGTATTTACAAATTAGCCAGTTCTGATGTTACAGAGGAGGCAGAGCGACTATTTTAACTTGTCAGGTCGCACATGCTTACTCATAACAAGTGTAATTTTAGTATTAGTCGCGGAAGCTTGTTAATAAAAGTGATTCAGAAATCGGATTGCCCCGAAGGATGTGCTCCATTCTCCATTAATTGGGTCCTCAGTTTGAACTACCCTGGCAGAATGATTTAAGGAGACACCTACTTACTTTGGTTACTACTAAAATAATGATTTCAGAAAGATACAGAATAAATCAAGATTAACATTTATTTTGGCCAGACAGAACTTAAATAAAAGTAATTAAACAAGAATGCATGGTACACAACAGATCAGCATAAAAATATTAAACACAAGTACAAAGTAATGTGAAAATAGTTTCAAAGAGTTATAATATCTGGCACAGAGTCTCAAAGACAGCACGACATGGGGTTTCTGGCTACAGAATTTCCCTTAAATGGCAGCTCTGCCACCCTTCAATAAATACCCAGAACAAAAGGGTTGTAAATATTTTCGGGGGAGAGGATCAGATATCTTGAAGAGACAACTCAAAAAGGAGAACAGAATTCTCATAAGTTTCAATCTTTCTCATCCTACCAGTGACTGCAGTGAAGTTAAGACCATTTTACCAATCCCTCTGAGACATTTAAAAAGATACCAAACATGAAATTGAAAAAACAATAGATTCACAAGATATATCATCTGTGGTATATTGGCATTCTGTGACTTGAATCAGGGGGAAGGGAAGGGAGAGGGGGAGAAGTTTTGGGCAGGGCGATGTCCTACAGTCTTTCTGTGAGATCTTCTCTCCAGATTAGTGAGTTTTATTGTTTTATTGCAGGGTGTTGGATCTCAGCTTTTGTCTTAGCAGTAAAACCAATCCTTACACATGTGCATTTAGTCATTGTGCACACTGTAGACAATGTAAACTCCTTTGAACACACGTGCCAAAACAAATGCAATTTGCTTAAATCAATATGAAATTCAAATCTGATGTGAACAAGAAACAAATTGTTCAGAGATCTGAACTTATTGTTTTGTGAAAGAAAAGTCTAATTCGAGAATTGAGCCAAAGTGATTTAGAAACACTGTAAATCCTAAAGTGAAGTGTTATTTTTTCATATTATCAGAAAACATTTCCATGCCCCCCACCAAAACAATGCATTTAGTTTACACGATGGCAAACATGTCTTAACCCTCTGAGACCTAAGGGTATTTTTACAATAAATTTTCCGCCTGGTGTTATTTACTAAAAAAGCTTGTAAAACATCAACCCTGTTGTGCACAGACAATTGACACACCTCTTTTTTTTCAAGACAAGTTGCACTGTCAGTATATTTGTGTTGCATTGATGTCACCTGAATGTAAAATAAGTTATGGGACCATAAAGACAAATGAAAACATAAAACGGAAATTGAATCCCTCAAATATTTATTGAAAACACACACAAATAAATAAAAGCTAAGCATATTTCCTCTGGAAAACTGTTTGTTCAAGTCTTTGGAGTCCTGGAACTCAGGAATAAACATGATAACTTATACAGAACCAAAACTATTTACATTTTTCCAAAAAAAGTCCAGGCGCTTTTGGCCTCTTTGGATTTTGGATATTTACTGGTGCCAAGCCTCAAAACAGTTCCTATCAGGAACTTATCCTCAAACTTTCTCCTCAAACTTTTTCCACAAAACTACTCAAAACTACAGCACGTCTCTCTCTCTATCTCCTCAATACTAGCGTGCATCTCTATCTCTCCACAATAACAGAGCTGTGGTTCATGCGTAATGACGCACACCAACGTGGATGACGGATCAGCCTGTCATTGGTCAAACCCTCATCCAAAATGGCAGCTAGCATCGCGCTAGCGGCAAAAATGACGGAAAATGTATAAATTATGGACATCAAGTGGATATATCTTGGATGTAAGCGTTTTGATTTATTGCTGAACAACTCCAAAAAGATGCACATGTTCCAGGCTGGATAGAAAACCTTCTGTAAAGGCTACAAAGACACCAAAGACACCCCCGTGATGGCTAGCTCGTTAGCTTTCTGCTGGAAAAAACGGTAAGAAAATTGATAAAAGTTTCATGAAATAATATAGATATTTATCGGAGGTGCCGTGTGACGTCGTGGGCGATGCCGTCGGGCTCTGAGGGTTAAATTCCTTTGACCATGTGATGCAGTGAATCAGGATTCAGTTTCACACAGTGCTGATATGGGACTATTAAACTGGTCAAGTTGTGAAATGAGCAAACCTGCAATACATTCACAATGAAATGTTTTAGTTCTACAAGCTTTCCATAATTCAAATGTTCACATTTTAATTACATTTATTTAGTGGCTAAAATAATAGACCATATAATTTGCACATTTAACTGTAAATGTTAAAGATAAAAGTAAATCATGAGAGTAGTTTCATTTTGATTAAAAAATCAATTGCAACTGTCATGACATATAATTAGCCTTTTTTTAAACACACTCTTTACAGAGGGTCTTTGGGATCCCAGACAAATCATGAGCCCTGTTTCCACCGAAATTACCCGGAACAATTTGTACCAGGAACTTTTTACACAGGAACATTTTTTTCCCCCCCAGACCTACTGCTGTCTGTGTTTCCACTGCGGTCTAAAGTACAGAGAAGATTAGGCAAATTAGTCCGGTGATGCAGGACTATGCGCGGCGCGACTGCTCCTCCCAGTCACAGACGGACCGTAATAATTTTTGTGCAACACTGTCTGCTACAATAACAAGTGGAGGAGATGCAAGCAGATATTCAATAAAATATTCAAATAAAAAACTGTGATAAAATGACAATTACAGCAAACCTGTATTATTACAACTTCCATGTTCAAAACAAAGTGAAAAATAAAAGTGTCTGTTTTGTCTGGTGTACAGGGATATGTATTGCCACAATTAATCTTCTTTGGGGAAAAAAAAATCAAGGTTATATTATCAAATGCATGAATAGTGAAATAAAAAAAAATATTTTAAGTACATTAACATGTTTTCATGCTTGTGTGATATTTAGAAAACTCTCAAGGTGAAACAGAAACATAAAAATACTGTGTTTACAACACCTCTGGCCAATCATATCAAACATAGCTAACAAACGACACGACATAACACAATATACATATAAACTATTGGGCATAAATAACAGTTAGAATATGAGCTTAACTTAATTTAACGCTGAACATGACTTGTATGTAAGCTGAGGAGCCTGCACTAATATTTTCAGTGGCTTTAACACAAAACAGGAAACTCGTGAATATTCATGTAAGCTCCGCCCAGTGTCACAGAGAATCTCAGACACCGAATATTTCAGAACACCGGGCCTGTTTAAGAATATGCGGCCCCTTTAAAGAAAATGACGCGAATTGCGCATGCGCAGAAGAGAGAAGCGCGAGAGACGGCAAGAGCTGAGACCCTTTGAAACTGAAAAAGCGACGCTGTTTAATGATCGTGAATGAAGGACAAACGTGGAATATTTTCTCCGGGTGCCTTATATTTCCAGTCTGCAGGTGAGAGATGTTTCTCAGATTACAGAGTTTAACATTAATCAGCTCCAGAGTTTACATGTTAAAGGACCAATGTAATGAAATGCGTTGTGTGTGCTGGTTTATTATTAGAGTGTAATAATATGTTGGCAGAGAGTTTTTCACAGACTCTGACTCTATTACACCAATAAAATGTGCTTAATGTGCCAATTTACAGAAGATCTCAGACATCAGCATAATGAATGAGGGGAAAACAGGGAACTTTAGGAGACAAAGAGGCTTTTCAGCAGCTCAGCTAAACATGATGGTCCTGTTGTTTCTCTCAGACTTTGGACAGGAGTTGAACAAACCTTGTTTTAAATGCAATTAATATCTAACTTGTATCAAAATACTCCATATCCCTGATAGAAATCATATGGTCACTTCATTTAAATGGAATTAAAGGGTCATTCCATGTCAAATCAACCATTTTACCCATTGAAAATAATTAAGAATAGAAGGATATCAAGATATCTTTAATACTTTTAGAGTGACAGGCACACAAACTTTGGAAAAATAATATATATGGCACTCAGATATATTCTATGCATTTGTGTTGATAGAAAAAAACAAGATACATTTCTAGTTTCAACATTATTTGTTGTTCAGATATTCCTCTGTAAAAGACAAAAGTATCAGCTGTATGCAAAGTGACCCATGTTTGGTTTTTGACCACTGAAAATGTGAACAATTGACCAATTTACTCATGAAACCACATCAAGATCTCCATATCTCTGGCATTTCACCATATGGGGCCTTTAAAATGAAGATACCAAAAGAAATGCTTGATAAGAACCAGAATATAAGAGGATTTTTGGATATCATTAATACTTCTTGAGTTACTGGCATGCAAACTTGGGTCAAAAATATTACATTAATATAATTGCTTTTTCCCATTTTTGAACAGTCACTGTTGGCATATATTGCAACAAAGATTGCTAAAGTCTAAAGATTTGTCTAATAGTCCTACCAATCTCTGTTTAAAAGGAAAATAAAGCTGCCATCTTTTTTAAAGTAATTTTTACCCTCCTGTAATTTGGCCGAATCTCAGATGAAAATTGTCATATTGACCCCCCTCTAAAGTAAATGTACATCCATGACATTTAATTTTTGGCTTTCATCAATATTTATGTTTCTCTTTGTTCAGAAAAAAAAATATTAACAAAATATATATTTTTTAAGCCAGGTCTGGTCAACTCTGGTAATTCAGTATAAATTCAGTAACTTCTCTTTGATTTCTCCAGATCTGGTCCTGTGGGCGTCAGTATCTCACAGTGATCACAGTTCACACCTGCAGTGAAGCCCCTCCCACAACAATTCACCAATAAATACTGGGAATATTCACATCATCCTACAAGAGAAGGACAAACTCCAGGTGTAGCAGCTGAAATCTGTGTGACTGTTAAAGATGGAGTTTATTAAAGAGGAGATTGAAGACATGAGTTATCCAGAACCATCCAGAATAAAACATGAAGATACTGAGGAACAAATAGGTTGGTGTCCATTCTTGATTCTTCATTATTGACTGCTTTAGTAGCTGTGAAATAATAATCAGTATATGGATGATAAATGATAGCTAAATGCATCTAAATGATCATATTTTATCAGTTTTAATCGTAGTGAATAACAGAACTGACCTTTGCACATTAAAGATACTTTAACACTTTACAATAAGGTCTCATTTGTTAACATTAGTTAATGTATTAACTAGCAATCAACAATGTTTGTTACAATATTTAATAATCTTTGTTAATGTTAGTTAATAAAAGTCCAGCTGTTCATTGTTGGTTCACGTTACTTAACAAATGTTAACAAATACAACTTTTGTAAATGTTGAAATTAACATGAACTAAGATTAATAAATGCTGTAGAAGTGCATGTACTAATGAAACCTTATTGTAAAGTGTTACCGATACTTTATACTCACACAGACTGTGTCTTGTTTTCTGCTGAGTGTTTTTAATTTTCACATTTAACCTCATTGAACTGATTCTGACTGCTTTATATGTTTATTTTAGACCAGATGGAAGAGAAGGAGCAACAACACAAACTAAATGATATAAAGAAACTCTGTGACTTCAAAACTCAAGAAACAAAAGCCAAAAAGCCGCACACCTGCTCTCAGTGCGGAAAGAGTTTCCAATATAAAGGAAACCTTAACAAACACATGAGAATTCACACTGGAGAGAGCCCGTATACATGCACTCAGTGTGGAAAGAGTTTTAATAAAGCATCAAATCTCAGTTATCATCTGCGCATTCACTCTGGAGAAAAACCATTCAAGTGTGATCAGTGTGGTAAAGATTTTATTTCATTTTCAAATCTAAAATCACACTTGATAGTTCATTCAGATGAGAAGCCTCATGTGTGTTCTCTCTGTGGAAAGAGTTATTCACGGCTGAGCAGTTTTAAAGATCACCAGAAAACACACACAGGTGTGAGAGATCATGTGTGTTCGAACTGTGGGAAGAGCTTTACTACATCTAGTCGTCTGAAACAGCACCAAAGAATTCACACTGGAGAGAAACCGTATACATGCACTCAGTGTGGAATTAGTTTTTCTCGCCCATCAGGTCTCAGTGATCATCTGCTCGTTCACTCTGGAGAAAAAACATTAAAGTGTGATCAGTGTGGTAAAGATTTTAAATTATCATCACATCTAAAACAACACCTGATAGTTCATTCAGATGAGAGACCTCATGTGTGTTCTCTCTGTGGAAAGAGTTTTCCACGGCTGAGCAGTTTTAAAGATCACCAGAAAACACACACAGGTGTGAGAGATCATGTGTGTTCGGGCTGTGGGATGAGCTTTACTTCAGCTAGTCATCTGAAACGGCACCAAAGAATTCACACTGGAGAGAAACCGTATACATGCACTCAGTGTGGAATGAGTTTTTCTCGCTCATCAGGTCTCAAGGATCATCTGCTCCGTCACTCTGGGAAAAAAATATTTAACTGTGATCAGTGTGGTAAAGATTTTATTTCATCATCAGAACTAAAACTCCACCTGATAGTTCATTCAGATGAAAGACCTCATGTGTGTTCTCTCTGTGGAAAGAGTTTTTCATGGCTGAGCAGTTTTAAACATCACCAGAAAACACATGCTGAAGTGAGAGATCATGTGTGTTCTGTCTGTGGAAAGAGTTTTTCACGGCTGAGCAGTTTTAAACATCACCAGAAAACACATGATGGAGTGAGAGATCATGTGTGTTGTGACTGTGGGAAGAGCTTTACTACAACAGGTGATCTGAAACAGCACCAAAGAACTCATACTGTAGGAAAACCTTTCAAGTGCTCATATTGTGACAAGAGTTTCAAATGGCCTGGAAAACTGAAACTACATGAGCGAGTTCATACTGGAGAGAAGCCGTACCACTGTACTCGTACCCCTTTTCCACCTGAATGAACCAGGTGCTAGTTTAGAGCTAGTGCTGCTAGTGCCGGTTCGGAGTTGGTTCGACTGACATGCCTTCTAAGAACCGGTTTGCCTTTTCACAGGCTAGAGAGCCACCACAGAGCCAGATCTTACATCACTGTATACGTCTCATCTTTCTCAGCAAGGCTAGCGAGGCAGTGGGAAACACAAACACCAGGCTTGTTCGAGATGCATCGGCGCTGTGCAGACGATCAGCGTATGATATCAAAACACTGCATGAGTGAATCAAAAGCATAAGGAGAAGTATGCTCTCTCTGTACTTTGATGTCATATGGCGATCGGTCTGCGCCGATGCATCTCGAACAAGCCTTCCATCAACAATGGCAAATGTTGCGTTACTGTTGATGCACATGGCTTTACGATCCTACATCGGCATTAAAACAGCGAATCCAACGCATTCATGCAGCTCGCTGTAATTTGTATAGATGGAGATTACAATCGAGCAGCTATTAGCTTTATTAGCTGCTATTTCAAAAATGGCGTTCACAAGTTTGTGTTGGTCACTGTTACCACGCCCCCAGCTCCTGACGCAAGTGGTTCTTACTTCTAGACCAGCTATGTTTTGGTGCTACTTAAGAACCACTTTTCCTGGTTTAGAGCTGGTGCTTTGGGTGTCGAAAGAGAAAGAACCACTTTGAAACTAGGCTCTAGCTCCGAACCAGCACCAGCACTGCCTTGGTGGAAAAGGGGTACAAGTGTGAGAAGAGTTTCAGAGAAGCATCAGGTTTAAAAAAATCATCTGCTCCGTCACTCTGGAGAAAAAACATTTAACTGTGAAAAGTGTGGTAAAGAGTTTAAATCACCACCAAGTCTAAAAAACACCTAAAAGTTCATTCAGGTGAGAAGCCTCATGTGTGTTCTCTCTGTGGAAAGAGTTTTTCACAACTGGACAGTTTTCAACAGCACCAGAAAACACATGATGGAGTGAGAGATCATGTGTGTTTGTGACTGTGGGAAGAGCTTTACTACATCTAGACATCTGAAACGGTCCAAAGAACTCATACTGGAGAAAAACCTTACAAGTGCTCATATTTTCTATATATTGTAATCATTATGTTGACAACTTTTAATAAATACTTCAATGAGCTCACGGTTTCTGGCTTAAATTAATACGTAATACATAATACAATGTGTTTTTGCAGCGGTGAACAATGTAGCCAATCACAGACATAGTTGTGATTGATATGAACAGATGCACTCATAAACAGCTGAAAATTACCTGTTTCGGGATGTAAAGGACAGTTTCAAACTGATCCATCATCTCTGGGTTTGATTATTTACCAGGATTCATTCAGAGGTATGTCAGAGCAGGAATATGTTTTTTTTTTATTGAAACGTTTTCAAACAAACAAGAAACAATTGCTAACCACACACTGAATAGAGTACAGACTAAGTAGCAAAAATATTTTATTCACTACTTTGTGCAAAAATGTGCAAGGCGCATGTGGATTTAAAACTAGACGAGCACAAGCAGACATTTCGGCAAGTTGCAAACCCTGGCTGTTTCTCAAAACCAAGCACGCAAACTTCAGACTTACATCCTTGGTAGTTCAGACTTGACAAGTTCAACTCAGGAGAACGAACTCCCTGAGGACGCAAGTCTGGTAATTCTGCAAACAGAACAGCAGCGTTCTTGATGCCGTCACTGAGCTCTCTCTGGCTACTCTGGTTATTTCTGTTTGTATATTTGAGGCTACAATAAAAACAAATTATGTTAAAACCCACTCTTGCCTCTTTTTGTTTTCATAAAAAAAAACTTAAACAAATTTAATAGACACACAAATATGATTCTGGCAATGCGTACATTGATAGCAAAACTAAATATAAAACACAACCCTGCCTCTTTACGTTTACATTTAAAAGAAATATTAAACATTTAATAAGTGGTTCACGCAATTAGTGTGTGCACTTAACTTGCTCCATAATCACGGTGGGCTCCCTTTAGACCAGGGGTGTCCAAAGTCTAGTGATGTTAACAGTGACACCAAAGCTCTGAATAGTGTGTCAAAAGAAGAAATGATTTTCAGTGAAGCTTTGTATCGATGCTTGATTCGTTCTATCAAAATTACGTGACCAATGGCATCCGAAGCTTTGTTTCACACACACCCACGTGACTGCTGTCCAACTTTGTTCATTTTCAAGTATTGGAAAAATTAAGTGGTTAAAAAAATATTGTTGTTATTGGCAATTATGTGAACTATTAAATCGCTCTCTGTCTCTCTCTCTCTCTTTATATATACACACTAACCTAAAGGATTATTAAGGATTATTATTACCATACTAATACTGTGTTTGACCCCCTTTCGCCTTCATAACTGCCTTAATTCTATGTGGCATTGATTCAACAAGGTGCTGAAAGCATTCTTTAGAAATGTTGGCCCATATTGATAGGATAGCATCTTGCAGTTGATGGAGATTTTATGGGATGCACATCCAGGGCACGAAGCTCCCGTTCCACCACATCCCAAAGATGCTCTATTGGGTTGAGATCTGGTGACTGTGGGGGCCATTTTAGTACAGTGAACTCATTGTCATGTTCAAGAAACCAATTTGAAATGATTCAAGCTTTGTGAAATGGTGCATTATCCTGCTGGAAGTAGCCATCAGAGGATGGGTACATGGTGTTCATAAAGGGATGGACATGGTCAGAAACAATGCTCAAGTAGGCTGTGGCATTTAAACGATGCCCAATTGGCACTAAGGGGCCTAAAGTGTGCCAAGAAAACATCCCCCACACCATTACACCACCACCAGCCTGCACAGTGGTAACAAGGCATGATGGATCCATGTTCTCATTCTGTTTACACCAAATCACCAATATATATATATATATATATATATATATATATTTCCATTCGAAACCCAGGATAGAGCTCTGTCTGTAGACAATAGGCAATGCTAAATTCCGCACATAATCTGTAGAATAATGACAATCTGTAAATTCTATTTATTGTTAACATGGAAGGCTAAATAGTTTAATATTTAAATATGATCCTAACTCTTCATTAAATGAAATTAAATGTGATTTAAAATGCCATTTAGTTTTGTCTGACAAATTTTGTATTTTTTGGTTTGAGTATATGCTGTTTTTTTTTTGTTTTTTTTGATAATTGGATGTTGTGGGTATTTTTCACAGAGGAATTGTGGGCATTAACCCGGAAACTGGATCAAAAGTTGCTGCTGGAAAGCAAGACATGGATGTGGAAATGCATGGAATGAACCCACATGTATGCACACTGGACTTTGAATGGCTTGCCATTTTAAAAAAAAGTATTCCAATGGAATTGAAGTAAGAGACTCTGACCTGATTTTCAAGTTCATGATTAATGGTCAAGTTAATGTACATGCAATGTCTTGCTTTTTCATGGGTTTGGCAGTTTAAAGGTAGGCTCAGTTCAGAACAATGTAACACTGTTGGGATGTGTTCCCTTTATTGTTGATAATGAAATGCTTCTGTTCTCAGTGGTTCTTGATGAGGAAGGAAGTAGTTTCTTTTTATTTTTGGAGTATTTCCAAGGCTAATGCCTTTCATTTATTGTGCAATTTCCATTTTTTTGTTTCTCCAAATAGATTTTGGAAATTTGTGCTCATGTTAAATGGCCAACATTGTATAATAAATTTGGTTAAATTTATGAAAACCTGTTATTTTGATATATATATAAGTTGTATATATATATATATATAAGTTGTATATATATACAGCAGTGCACTGTATTTTGACAGTATAATTGTAGGTAACGATTTACAGTACTCTTGTAAATTTAGTCTTACTGGCGACCAAAATTGCCAGTAAGTTACTGTAATTTTACAGTAACAGCTGTAAAAAAGGGGGTTAATTTTACAGTATTTATTCAGTAGTGTGCTGTATTTGTACAGTACAATTGTAATTAATTATTTACAGTACTCTTGTAAACTTTTTACTGTAAAGGCTCACACCACTACTAGCCCATCAATTCAAAAAGTCCAGGAGTTCTTAAGATGGTGCAGACAGTTGTGTTGAGCCCGTGTCTCTTCTCTGCTGCCCGCCTGGGAAAGAGAGAGAGAAAAATACGTTTTCATATCTGTTGATGAATACAGTGTAAAAATACATTAAAAAAATTAAAAAGTTACCTAATTCCTACTAGCTCATAGAAGAAAATTACCTTTATGTATTTAACATTAACAACTTATATATTACAACAACTTAACATTAGAATATTTTATGTAAATTTTAACAGTTTCCAGTCAGGATTTCTTTTTCAAATGGTTAAAATGTACATTAAAAAGTTGGATGGAAAGGAGGTTTTTTCTTTACTCAGGGGAATTAGCCTTGGCGCTGCTGAGATCATCTCTCAACCAAGGCTGGGTCTGCCAGAGAGGGGCCACTAGTGGGACTGTATGCCTGCCCTCCCTGATTCTCTTTATGACTTGGGGGAGGAGCAAGACTAGGGGAAAAGCACAAAGTGGACGGCTGGGCCATTCATGTGCCAACACATCCCTGCTCTTTGAGAAAAATATCGGGCAATGACAGTTGTCTTCGGAGGCGAAGAGGTCGACCTCTGCCCTCCCAAAAACATTTCATATCATTGGAATCGTTTGGGGATGAAGGGTCCATTCCCCTGGGGACACATGGCCCTGGGACAGCATATCTGCCCCCTCTGTTTGCCCGGCACGTGCGTTGCCCTTAGCGAACGCAGGTTGCCTTTTGCCCATTGGAGGAGAACTCTGGCTAGTTTGTACAGCCATAACGATCTGAGCCTGCCTTGGAGATTTATGTAGGAAACCACTGTCGTATTGTCCGTATGGACCAGGACATGGTGACCCGAGAGACGTGGTAGAAAGGTCTTGAGGGCTAGCACAACTGCTAGCATTTCTAGGCAGTTGATGTGCAACCGTGTCTCCGTGCTCGACCATGAGCCGAAGGCCCGTTCAACCTCACACAGAGCACCCCAACCCGTGTTGGAGGCATCTGTTGTGACCACCATTCATCTCGATATTGTCCCCAAGCTTACCCCAGACTCTAAGAGACTGGGTTTCGACCAGAGGGCTTTGATACAGCCGTGGTTTACTTTGATCAAGAGGCGGCCTGAACGCCAAGCTCTGGGAGGAACCCGTATTTTCAGCCAGTACTGCAGGGGACACATGTGAAGCATGCCCAGCCGAAGTATCGAGGAGGCTGAGGCCATAAGGCTTCCGAGGGGTCTGTTGGTTCCTGTTTCAAACGTGCGCCAAACCTGAGGCTGCCATCCTTGTTGAGAACAAGGAAGTAGCGGTTGTAAACGCTTGGGTGCGAAGCGTTTTGCCTGACTGGAGTGCTGTCGCTGCTCAGGTGCTGGGTGTGGCTGAGTGGCTGTAGGCGCTGGCTTTAACTGCTGCTGAGTCTGCGTTCTCTGGTGACTCGAGGAAGCAGTATTGGAGCATTTTAGCAAAAAGTGTTGCATAGCCTGGGACGCCTTTAGTGCCGCAGTGAAGCGCTCTGTGAAACAGCAGGGCAGAAGAGGCCAGTGGGGGAGATTGTTGCATCAAGGAAGGCAATCCTGTCGGCTTCCTTGATCTCCATTAAGTTCAGTCACAGGTGTCGCTCTAACATCACAAGGTTAGCCATAGATCTGCTTATGGCCTGGGCGGTGGCTTTTGTAGTGCGCAGGGCCAGGTCTGTGGCGCTGCAGAGGTTGCAGAAAGCTTTTGGGCCAGGTCCAGTCTCATCCATAGCACTGAGGAATTTGGCCGGGAAAACTTGGAAGACCGCCTTCGAGTGGAGGGCGGAGCCTGCCTGGCCTGAGGTTGAGGTTGTTCTGCAGGACTTAGACAGGTGCCACACTTTAGCTTTCCATCGTAGCGCTATGGGCGGGCAGTCGTGTTCTGCAGGGTCCTGCAGAGGTCTGCAGCCACGGCTTTATCCAGCGGTGGCAGCTTCTCATATCCTTTTTCCTCAGCGCCGTCGATGGTCGAGAGCGCGGCCGAGGAAGATGGATGCAATTTCACTCACATTTAATTGAATTATGAAAAATATATATTTTTGGATTTTGACAGGGCCAGCAGAGAAGGCCCTGATGGCCCTGACAGCCCACCACTGCTCACACTGCACTGCATGGGCTGGACTGGAAATCTGGCATACCGGGCATTTTCCCGGTGATCTGACGCACTTTGGGGCCGATAATGTTATTTATTAGTTTTTTGCCACGGACTGGCCCATCATGCAGCGACAGCAGCCCTGGTTTGTCTTCTGAATTGACCGGCCAAAACAAGAGAGACCTCCCGAGCTCTTCTATATTCATAGACTGTCCATATTAGGTGCTTTTTTTTTTCTTTGAGCACATGGGAAACTGCTCAGGTTACGTCTGTAACCCTTGTTCCCTGAGAAGGGAACGAGCACTGCGTCGGAACGACACTTTGGGGATACTCCCTAAGCACTAGCGAATCTGAAGTCCGTATAGAAACTAAACCAATCTGATTGGCGTGCGTGATGACGTCACTGTGACGGCATACCCGGAAGTATAAAAGGGGAGCCGGCGCAATGAAACGGCAGCTATTGCTCTGAAGCATGCGCTCCAGGCGTGCTGAGGTGTGGTGACGCGACGCAGTGCTCGTTCCCTTCTCAGGGAACAAGGGTTACAGACGTAACACAAGCCATTCCCTTTCGAGGGAACTCTCACTGCGTCGGAACGACACTTTGGGGAACGAGTACCCACTAGCCCACACCGAGGGTAGCGCCTGCCCTAGTGTGAAGCCGGAGACCGGGCACAACTAGGACTTGAGTACCCTAGCGCCAGGCGCCGTAGGGAGATACTTCTCCACCCCTTCCTTTTCCGCGCCCCAACCGGTGAGGGAGACGTCTGTTGAAACAGTTTCCCGGCAATAAGACGCTCCCAACACTGGCCCCTGGGACAGAAACCAAGGTTTCTTCCACATGACTAGGGAACGAAGGCATCTGCGCGTTACCCTGATCATACGGAAAGGATTCCCTCTGGGGGAAAACCCCTTGGTTTTCAGCCACCACTGTAAGGGTCTCATGTGCAGCAGGCCAAAAGGTATCACGTTGGACGCTGCTGCCATGTGCCCCAGCACTCCCATGTAGAAATATTCGGAAGGCATTTCCATGCGCCGAGATAATCTACTAAGGGAACCAGCCTCTCGAGGCTGGCGTCGGTTGCTACACGAGCCTCGTCCCCAACCCCCTGAAGCGGATGACCGGCAGGAAGTGGTTGGGAACGATTCTCTGTGTGCGGACGCGCAAGCTGCCCAGCCGCAGGTCTTTTTCAGAGGCGGCTGGAGCAGCATGCGTTCGCGGGAAATCGATGTGGCCCGAAGCGTCATAGACGGTGGGATTACCACATCGATTTCCCCCAGAGAGCCTCAGAGGAAGCAACCTCGGTTGCTCCTCTGTGGGGAGAAACCAAGGTTTCTTCCATATGACTAGGGAACGAAGGCATCTGCGCGTTACCCTGATCATACGGAAGGGATTCCCTCTGGGGGAAAACCCCTTGGTTTTCAGCCACCACTGTAGGGGTCTCATGTGCAGCAGGCCAAAAGGTATCACGTTGGACGCTGGTGCCATGTGCCCCAGCACTCTCTGAAAGTGCTCCACAGTGATGCTGTGGCCTAGCTTTATTCCTGAGACCATTGCCAGTATGGTCTCGACTCGCGCGGGAGACAATTGTGCCCGCATCGTCGTCGAGTCCCATACGATCCCTAGAACCGTAGTCCTCCGGGACGGCATCAACACACTCTTTGTTGTGTTGAGTCTCAGCCCCAAGCACCTTATATGGGCCAGAACGACATCTCAATGCTGAACTGCCATCTCGTACGACTGGGCCAATATGAGCCAGTCGTCGAGATAATTCAGCACATGGATGCCCTGGAGTCTCAATGGAGCCAGAGCTGCATCCATGCACCTCGTAAACGTGCTTGGGGAAAGAGCTAGACCGAAGGGAAGCACTCGATATTGGTACGCCTCGCCCCCGAAAGCGAACCTCAAGAACTTACTGTGACATAGAAGGATGGAGATATGGAAGTATGCGTCCTTTAGATCTATCGTGACGAACCAGTCCTCGAACTGGATCTGACTCACGATGATGGGAACCGTGAGCATTTTGAATCTGAACCTCCTCAGAGGCCTCTGCGGGGGGGACCGCTCTTGGAAGTCCAGCCGAAGCTAGGACTTTTTCCCAGCAGCCTTCTGCCCTGGAGTACGTTCCTCAGATCGCCTCCAGGAGCGGAAGACCGCTGTTGGAACTGCTGGTGAGAACGCCGCCTCTGTTGCCAAGCTCCTGGAGGAGGGGCTCTAGAGGCGACGCTCTCCTTCTGCACCTGCCGGTGCGAGGAGCTGGCAGACGGCTGAGGCTGCCCCCTAGGGGCCGCCTTCCCAGGCTCTGAGTGGCGAGGGAGGTACTGGCGGAAGGCTGCTGACTGCCTCTTCGCCTCCTGGTATTTGTCGACAACGGTCTCAACCGCGTCACCAAATAGACCGGAAGGCGAAATCGGGGAGTCTAGGAGGAAGGTCTTATCCTTCTCCCTCATCCCCGACAGATTCAGCCAGAGATGCCTCTCCACAGTCACCATAGAAGCCATAGCACGGCCGATAGCACGGGCAATCTCCCTGGTGATGCGGAGAGACAAATCTGCAGCCCTCCGTAGTTCCAGCACATCCTCCGGAGAGGGACCGTCGCCCTCATCGAGCTCTTTCAGGAGGTCAGCCTGGTAGGCCTGCAAGATAGATAATGTGTGCAGGGAACTACCAGCCCACCCAGCCGCCATATAAGCTTTGTCCACCAACGATGAGGTGTCCCGACAGGGTTTGGTGGGCAGCTCCGGGGTCTTAAGGGACGACGCAGAATCGGGCGAAAGATAGCTCGTGAGAGCCTCTTCCACCCGAGGCATCGTCCCATAGCCCGCCTCGCGCGCCCCCAGAACATTGGAATAATCCAATACTGGAGGAACACGCGAGGAATAGGGCTTCCTCCAAGACCTACACACCTCGGTGTGTAGATCCGGGAAGAATGGTAAACCCTGGCGAGGTGTTTGGACCCGGCGAGAAAGAAACCGGTCGTCCAGCCTACTGGGTGGCTGAATTTCTGGCACTTCCTGTGGCCAATTGATATTCAATTTGGCCACTGCACGATTAGCTCCTCTTGGGTGAGTGGATGAAGCGATGAAACACTTTCTACTTCTCCACCCGCCCCGATGCCAAACTCATCCGGCTCCTCGGAACCGGAGAGAATAAGCATCGGATCCTCAACCCCGGAGGAAGAAGCCGCAGCGCGGGCTTCCACACGGGGAGGAAGATCCTTAGAACTGTCAGACAAGGATTGGGAAAGTGCCGCAGCAGTCCCAAATCCTGCTGACAAGTCCTTCTGTGAACCCCATGATCTGTGACACCGAGACGCCTCAGCGACCGCAGGTCCAGAACCATGGGGCTCACGAGGCTGGCCGGCCTCATCGAACACGGCCAGCCGAGAGCGGAGCAGTCTGAGTGTGAGCAGCTCACAATGCTGACAGGCAGCTCCCTCGAGAGCCGCCCGAGCATGCTCAACACCCAGACACTACACACAAAGCAGGTGTGTATCTGAGCCCGAAATGAAGCGGGGACACGGATGCACACACTGCTTAAATTCTCTCATATTCTTTTCCATCATTCACACACACTTTTGCAACTGTGACAAACAACAGTAAATAGACAGACAATTTCAACAGAGAGCGCTATGCTGAAGAGCAATAACTGCCGTTTCATTGCGCCGGCTCCCCTTTTATACTTCTGGGTATGCCGTCACAGTGACGTCATCACGCATGCCAATCAGATTGGTTTATTTTCTATACGGACTTCAGATTCGCTAGTGCTTAGGGAGTATCCCCAAAGTGTCGTTCCGACGCAGTGAGAGTTCCCTCGAAAGGGAACTGCAAAAGGCGAATATCAGCACAGTGCTGCCGCTGACGAATGTGCGCTGAGTTTCTGCTGCTCTATGAGGCGATGAATGACACTTTGACTCAGAATTTTGTTTTATAATTGTGTGATATGGCAAAATTACTGGTTCTGTGGTGCATCCCTGAAAACAGCCGCGAGCATGTAAATACATGAGGTAAACTGGAAAAACGCCAATACACACAACTACAAACGTGTCACTCTAGCACAACCATAGTTTACCTTACAGCTACTAACAGTGAAGAAATATGGTGTTTTGGAAGCAACATATTTTTTTAAAATGTTGCTATTATTACTTGTATTTAATATTGCAGAATATAAATCACTTTTATAGAGGCTGTTTTCATATTTTCTACATGTTTACGATATTTTTTTTTATTATAAATTCAATAGTTATTTATTTTTAGCATGGTTTTACCTTTGACTACCATGATCTTACAGTTAAATCTACAGTTAAACTCTGTCTTTAAGGTAATGAAAGGATAATTCAACAAACAGATTTAAAGCCTGGATCCCATGAATTAAGGACAAAGCTTTTTCTCTTTAAATGTTTTATCAACTTTTTTAATAGATCTATTGAAATTTCATGAAATGTTATTTCAATGAGAGCCTCATGAAAGATGGGCTAGATATCAGTGTCTTGCATAAATTAGGTGTTAACTCTTGAACATTTTTATTGTTTATAAAGGGGTAGTTCAACCCATAAATATGTTTGTTTACTCACCCTAATGTCATTCCAAACCTGAATGAATTTTTTTATGTGTAACATAAAAGAAAATAATTTGAGTTTGTAATTTATCCTGCAATATTCAATGGTAGTCTGTGGTTTGGTTGCCAACATTCTTCAAAATATCTTCTTTTGTGTTTCACGGCAGACAGAGAGTCATACAGGTTTGGAACGACATGAGAGTGAGAAAATGATGATAGCATTTAAAAGCAGTACATTTACTTTACTGCATCCTAGCTCAAAATCTGTGCTTTACTGTGTGACAAAAGTGCAATATTAAGTATTCTAAAATATCCATCATTATTTGTCCCTGTCCTAGTTTTATTTATTTACTCCAATTTAAGGCCCTCACCCCAGCAAAAACATTAACAGGGGAACTCATGGGCCGGATGGGCTGGGTTTGCCAGAGCCGAATTTTAGCCCCAGTCCAGCCCTGTGCACAGCATGGGGTTTCTGGCTACAGAATTTTCCCCAAATGGCAGCTCTGCCCCCTTCCTTAAGTACACAGACCAGAACAAAAGGGTTGTAAATATTTTCGGGGGAGAGGATCAGATATCTTGAAGAGACAACTCAAAAAGGAGAACAGAATTCTCATAAGTTTCAATCTTTCTCATCCTACCAGTGACTGCAGTGAAGTTAAGACCATTTTACCAATCCCTCTGAGACATTTAAAAAGATACCAAACATGAAATTGAAAAAACAATAGATTCACAAGATACATCATCTGTGGTATTGTCATTCTGTGACTTTAATCAGGGGGAAGGGAAGAGAGAGGGGGAGAAGTTTTGGGCAGGGCGATGTCCTACAGTCTTTCTGTGAGATCTTCTCTCCAGATTAGTGAGTTTTATTGTTTTATTGCAGGGTGTTGGATCTCAGCTTTTGTCTTAGCAGTAAAACCAATCCTTACACATGTGCATTTAGTCATTGTGCACACTGTAGACAATGTAAACTCTTTTGAACACACGTGCCAAAACAAATGCAATTTGCTTAAATCAATATGAAATTCAAATCTGATGTGAACAAGAAACAAATTGTTCAGAGATCTGAGCTTATTGTTTTGAGAAAGAAAAGTCTAATTGGAGAATTGAGCCAAAGTGATTTAGAAACACTGTAAATCCTAAAGTGAAGTGTTATTTTTTCATATTATCAGAAAACATTTCCATGCCCCCCCACCAAAACAATGCATTTAGTTTACACGATGGCAAACATGTCTTAAATTCCTTTGACCATGTGATGCAGTGAATCAGGATTCAGTTTCACACAGTGCTGATATGGGACTATTAAACTGGTCAAGTTGTGAAATGAGCAAACCTGCAATACATTCACAATGAAATGTTTTAGTTCTACAAGCTTTCCATAATTCAAATGTTCACATTTTAATGACATTTATTTAGTGGCTAAAATAATCATGAGAGTAGTTTCATTTTGATTAAAAAAGCAATTGCAACTGATTCTGTGTTAAGTTTTATTCACAAACGAGAAGTCATGACATATAATTAGCAAAAACACTTTTTTAAAACACACTCTTTACAGAGGGTCTTTGGGATCCCAGACAAATCAAAGTTTGCTTTCCTGTAGTTTAAACAATAGAGCGTGGCGCTAGCAATGCCAAGGTTTGATTCCCAGGGAAAGCAAGAACCGACTAAATGTGAATGAATGCAATGTAAGTCGCTTCGGATAAAAGCGTCTGCCAAATGCATAAATGTGTAAATGTAAAGTTTGGTCTACTCATGCAATCCCAGTGATACCAGCCTTTGTCGCTGACACTTTCAATCAAATATTCAAATAAAAAACTGTAATAAAATGACAATTACAACAAACCTGTATTATTACAACTTCCATGTTCAAACCAAAGTGAAAAATAAAAGTGTCTGTTTTGTCTGGTGTACAGGGATATGTATTGCCACAATTCATCTTCTTTGGAAAATAATCAAGGTTATATTATCGCATGCATGAATAATAAAATATAATAATAAATATTTAAAGTACATTAACATGTTGTCATGCTTGTGTGATATTTAGAAAACTCTCAAGGTAAAACAGAAACATAAAAATACTGTGTTTACAACACCTCTGGCCAATCATATCAAACATAGCTAACAAACGACACGACATAACACAATATACATATAAACTATTGGGCATAAATAACAGTTAGAGCTTAACTTAATTTAACGCTGAACATGACTTGTATGTAAGCTGAGGAGCCTGCACTAATATTTTCAGTGGCTTTAACACAAAACAGGAAACTCGTGAATATTCATGTAAGCTCCGCCCAGTGTCACAGAGAATCTCATACACCGAATATTTCAGAACACCGGGCCGGTTGGCGTGGAGCAAAGAAGGTTCTGGAGAGTGGGGCCTACACACAGTACAGGACGCTGCGGTGTGGGAGTCACGTGACCGGGGCGGTTGGCAGCATTGGGTTGTGACTGAAGCTAGGATGGAAGGAAATGGAGTGTCAGGAAGTGATCTAGATATGGAGGAAGAGACTGATGGCGGGAGAAATGAAGTAAACAAAAATAGTAAGTGGACTATAGTGGAAAAGAGGAAAAGGAGGAAAGATTGGAGCCAAACATCAGGAACTGAAAGCGAGGGAGAAGATAGTCAAAGCAGAAGAAGTAAGGAGGAGTACAAGGTAATGGTGAAATTTATGTCTGAGGCAGTGATTCAAATGAATCCATTGAAACTTACTAAGGCATTGAAAGAAACTATCGGTATAATTGAAGGGGCTAAAATCTTGCGAGATGGTAAAATGATTGTTTTTTGTAAAGATAGCAAACAACAGAAGGCTGCTGTAGGGATTAAAACCCTAGTTGGGCAAAAGGTGACGTGCAGTGTCGTGGAAGGAAAGAAATGGATACGAGGAGTAATCTCAGGTATTCCCACTGATATTTCAGTGGATGTAATAAAGAGAAACATCGCAGGAGCAAAGGTTATGGAAGTGAGGAGGTTGAAATACACTAGGAATAAAGAGAGACTAGATAGTCTTTCGGTAATGCTACGTTTTGATGAAGAGAAAATGCCAAGTAGAGTATTCCTAGGAGCAATGAGTTATGTGGTAAGACCGTATATTCCTCCTCCGTTGAGATGTTTCAAGTGCCAGAAGTATGGCCATGTGGCAGCGGTGTGTCGAGGTAAGCAACGTTGTGCGAGGTGTGGGGGGGATCATGAATATGGGGGATGTGAAGAAGGTGTAAAACCTAAGTGCTGTAACTGCGGGGGAGATCACAGTGCAGGATATGGAGGATGTCAAGTGAGGAAAAGTGCTGCTATGGTACAGAATGTCAAGGTATCGGAAGGAGTATCATATGCAGAGGCTATTAAACGAGTTAAGGATACAGAAAAAGCAACAGAAAAGATAGAAGTTCTGCCAAAGATAAGGAAAGAGAGTATAAAAGTGGGAAAGCAAAAGGAAGGTGTGGTAATTGAAGATAGGTTGGCATTTCTCACTTTCATTGCTGAAGTAGTGAATTGTTCGGCTCAGACAGAAAGTAGGACTGAAAGAATTAAAATAATAATAAGAGCAGCAGACAAATATCTAAGTATTGACGGGGTAACGGTAGAACAGGTAAATGAGAAATTAAGTGTGCGTACTACTAACACACAGACAGAGCGTGGAGGGTCTTAATGGTAGTGACTCTCTTGCAATGGAATGCAAGAAGTCTTATATCTAATGGACAGGAATTTAAAAAACATGTTGACGATTTTAATGAAAAACCTCATGTAATATGTGTACAGGAGACATGGTTAAAGCCTAACTTGAGTTTTGTGGTTCAGGGTTACTCAGTAGTGCGTAAAGATAGAAATAAAGGAACTGGTGGAGGTGTGATAACTTTTATAAAGCAAGGTGTGGTATTTCGGGAGGTAAATGTTAGTGAAGAACTTGAGGCAGTGGTGGTAGAAGTGAAAGCTGAAAGTCAAAATATTAGGATAATTAATTTTTATAATCCATGTAAAAGTCTGAATAAAGAGTTGTATAAAGATGTAGGAGGTGTTGGGAATTGTAAGATAGTTTGGTGTGGTGATTTTAATGCACATAGTACCTTATGGGGAAGCACAAATAATGATTCAAACGGGAATGTGGTAGAAGAGATTTTAGATGAGAATGATCTTGTATGTCTGAATGATGGCAGTGTTACAAGGATTGATGTAGTCAGAGGAAGGCACTCAGTATTAGATCTAACAATTGTATCCAGTGGATTAGCAAGAAAATGTCATTGGAAAGTATGTGAGCAAAGCAGTATGGGTAGTGATCATTATCCTATTAAATGTAGTATTGGGATGGAAGTAGAGGAATGTCTTGAGGAGAACATTCAAAGGTGGAAATTTAAAAAAGCAAATTGGGAAGAGTTCAAAGAAGTATGTGAAAGTAAAATGGTAGATATGAAAGTAAATTTAGGAGACATAGAGGAACTGAATAATAAAATAAGTAATGTTCTTTGTGATACAGCTCATGAGGTAATAGGAAAAAATAAAGGTATAAGGGGTAAAAAGGCAGTACCTTGGTGGACAGATGAATGTAGGGAAGTAATTAAAATTAGAAACAAAGCGTTAAGAAGAGTAAAAAAAACATATTTATTTGGTGATTTAATAGCATATAAGAGAGCCCAGGCAGATGTTAGAAGAGTAATAAGGGTAAATAAAAAGAATTATTGGAGGACTTTTTGTGATGAAATAGGTGAGAGTATAGATATTAGTGAAATGTGGAATATGATAAGAAAGATGGGAGGGATTCAAATGTATAAAGGTGTTCCTGTGTTAATAAAAGATGATACATATATTACATCTAATGAAGAAAAGGCGGAGGAGCTAGTAGAATCTTTTGTAAAAGTTGATAGTAACATATCAGATGGTATGAGAATGTATAGAGAGCAAATCTTGAGTGAAAATCCCAATATAATGGTTCAAAGAGTGCCTGAGGGTGATGCAATGGATGAAGGGTTTACCATCTATGAGTTGAAACAGGTACTACAGGGGGTCAGGCTTTCATCCCCAGGGAAGGATGATATATGTTATGAAATGATAAAACATCTTTCAGACGTGTCCCTGAATTTTATTTTACTGCTTTTTAATAAGATATGGGAAATGGGTAAACTTCCTTCGTCATGGAAACATGGTGTGATCATTCCAATCGCAAAACCTGGGAAGAATCATTCATTAGCGTCTAGTTATAGGCCGATTGCATTAACGTCAAATATGTGTAAGTTAATGGAAAGAATGGTAATAGGCAGATTAAATTATGTTATAGATAAGGAAAGTCTTTTGTGCTCTCATCAAAGTGGATTTAGAAAAGGACGTAATACTATGGACTCAGCTATATGTTTAGAGTCTGAAATAAGAAAGGCAATGGTGAATAAAGAAGCGCTAGTTGGAGTATTTTTTGATGTCGAAATGGCATATGACATGTTATGGAGAGAGGGACTTTTAATTAAGTTAGAAAAGATGGGCATTAAAGGAAAAATTTATAATTGGATAATGGATTTTTTGTTAAATAGGACCATTCAGGTTAGGGTTGGGACAAGTTATTCTAAGATTTTGTCAATTGATAATGGTACACCACAAGGAAGTGTGTGTAGTCCAGTATTATTTAATATCATGATAAATTATATTTTTTCCAAAGTTGGACAAGGTATTGGAAAATCCCTGTATGCAGATGATGGTGCACTGTGGAAAAGGGGTAGAAATGTGACATATGTGGAAAGATGTATGCAGAAAGCTATCATAGAAGTGGAAAAGTGGGCTAACAACTGGAGCTTTAGAATGTCTGTGGAAAAAACTAAAGTAATATGTTTTTCAAAGAAAAAGAAATTACCAAGTATTAAACTTAAGTTATATGATAAGGTATTAGAACAAGTCTCAGAATTTAGGTTCTCTTACGAGAGGTTCTCTCGTATTGCGTAAGTTCCTTACGCTACGGGAAAGTATTCTTTCTTCGAGATTTCTGAAAAACCCAAAATTATCCTTAATTTTGTAACATTGTCAACGCAGTGCGGCAGCCTGGCAGACCATAGCAGGCTATTCCAGCGTGCCATTGGCTGCTCTGCTGGCAACTGCAGCAGCCTATCGGTGAGCCCGCGTGACGTGGCGACCAATGAGGGCGCTTCGCGCCCACCTGGCTTCATTTGCCTACAGGTGGGGCGTGGCCACGTGTATATAAGCAGGGCTCACGGGCTGCATATTCGATTTTCTTTTCTTCAGCGAAGCCCTTCGCATCGCTGGATCTGGAACCCGCCGCTGTTGAACGTGCAGACGAGCAAGCAGAGGACAGCGCCTGAAGAAGCCGGCAGCATCGCGCCACCTTCAGCCATCCGTGCCTGCTCTGCTATCCGGCAGCATTATATCCTTTTATTGCTCAGTGTTGTCGCCGCTGCGTCACACTTTCACAAAAAGAGCCGAGCGTTTTTCTAAAAATGTCTCGTTCCACCTGCGGCTCGTGTCACGCGCAGCTCAGTTCCGGGGACCGCCATGTGATCTGCGCTCTCTGCCTGGGCCGTGATCACGCCGCCGCCGCACTTCTCGCCGGCGGATGCCCGGAGTGCGAAGAACTAACGATGTCGACCCTGCGGGCTCGACTCGATCAGTTCGAAGATGACATCCCTCCAGTCTCTGCTAAGCCGCGCAGGAAAAAGCGCCGCTCGCAGCGGACTCCGGAGTTGGCCGAGAGAAGCTCGCCGGAACCCTTCCCGCCCGCTTCACTCTCGCCTTCCCCGCCCCCACCCCAGGCCGCCATTTCTATTGCCGCCTCTGGGGATGAGGCGGATGCGGCCGCGGAACGCGCCGACAGCTGCTCCATCATGGCTTCCGACAGCGAGGAATGGTCTTCCGCGACCTCTTCAGTCCGAGCCTCCGGACGCTCTCGAGCGGGTGAGGACGCCGAACTGTTGCGCCTTCTCACCCGGGCTGTCGAGCAGCTAGGCCTCGAATGGGCCCCGCCTAAGGTGGCAGCGCCGAATCGGCTCGACGGATGCTTCCTGAACAGTCGCCGCCGTGCGCCCACCGCCAGGACTGCACCCTTTCTGCCAGAGCTTCACGAGGAGCTTGCGAAGTCCTGGAACGCGCCATTCTCCGCGAGGGTCTCGTCTCAGGCTTCTTCGACGCTCTCACAAGTTGACGGCGCGGCTGAGAAAGGCTACAACGCTATCCCTCTGGTGGAAGAGGCGGTCGCAGCGCACCTTTGCCCGCCTTCTGGTTGGCGCTCAAAGGCTGCCCTCCCATCTAAGGCCTGCAGAGTGACGTCATCGCTGATCGACCGTGCTTTCGCTGCCTCCGGTCAAGCTGCGTCTGCTCTGCACTCTATGGCCGTGCTGCAAATCCTCCAAGCCAATCTCCTCCATGATCTGGACGAGAGGAGCTGTGACGCTGAGCTGATCACGGATTTGCGAAGCGCGACGGATCTCTCCCTCCGCGCTACCAAGACCGCAGCACAGGCCCTCGGACGCTCCATGGCCTCCCTCACGGTAGCTGAGCGCCACCTCTGGCTCACGCTCGCGGACATACGAGAAACAGAGCGCGCGGCCTTCTTAAACGCCCCGCTCTCTCCATCTGGGCTCTTCGGACCAGCGGTCAAGGGGATCGTCGACCGTTTCTCCGAAGTACAGAAGACGACGCAGGCCATGAACCTCTTCCTGCCTCGACGCCCAGGCGCCAGCGGTAGCTCCGTTGCTCGCCGTCCTCGCGACCAGCCAGCACCGAGCTCCACGCAGCGCCCAGCGCGGCCCCCTTCGTCTCAGCGAAGACCGAGCGGCCGCCCCAGATCGCGCTCTTCCAGCCACGGTAAGCCGCCTCCCCCTCGGGGCCCCCGGCCTAGGATCGTGCTGAAGTCCGAGCCTCCAAAGCCCTCCTAGCCAGAGGCAAGAAACGACGGTTAAGTCCCGCTGCGGCCGGACCACCGTCAAAACTCTTTTTCCTGTCAGCCCCCACCACTGTGGCTGCTGCAGAGGAATTTCACGCAGCCAACGAGCCGGCAAAAACGCCCTCTCGCCTGTCAACCACCGCCGTTTTTACGGCGAACCAGAGAAATCACAAAAGTTGCATTATTTCTGGTTGCACGGCTCACGCCGTATGTGTTTCAAATGCAGTAAATGTGCCCACTTTTCTGTGTTCACCCCTGCACATAAGCACAATAAACCCCGTGTCCCCCACTCACATAAAGCGGCCTCCGGCCGCTCGAGTGCTAGAGTTAGGTCACGTGTCCGCTTGTCTGCGTCCACGCCTAGCCACCACACGCGCTGTCACACAGCCACTCTTAACCGGTCATGTTCCACGCGTAAGAGTTGTGCCCGCTCAAACGCGCTCACACATTTTCGCGAACATTATGCCCCAGGCGCTACGCGCCGCGCCACACACCATTTGTTTTCCGCCCAAGGTGGCCGAAGCGATGAGTGTAGGGCCACACACAAGACATTCCCCGCTCAAAGCGGTAGAGACACAGTGTGTAAGGCGGCCAGCCACCGAAAGCGAGCGGCTGGCCCACAGCACAGAGAGCGCGCGCACAGCGCCCGCCCCTCTTATACGGGCCGTCAAACCCGCGAAACGCGGCGTTTCGAGCCCAGAGGCCGTTCTGTCCCGTTTGGCACACGCGAAAGCGTGGGAAGCCATTCCAGGTGTATCAGAATGGGTGCTGAGAACAGTGAAGCACGGCTACACTCTGCAGTTCGCTCGCCGCCCTCCGCGCTTCTGTGCGCGTATAGAGACGAGAGTGAGCGAAGAAGTAGCACATCTACTTCGAGCGGAGATAGCCACGCTGCTGTGCAAAGGGGCTATAGAACCGGTTCCCCATTCTATGAGCGAGTCAGGCTTTTACAGCCGATATTTTCTCGTGCCAAAAAGGGACGGGTCGCTCAGACCGATTCTGGATCTGAGGCGTCTGAACAAAGCTCTTTTGAGGAGATCGTTCAAGATGCTTACGACCAAGCAGATCCTCGCGCATATTCGCCCGAGAGACTGGCTAATTTCCCTAGATTTGAAAGACGCATATTTTCAAATCAAGATAACGCCGCGTCACAGGCCATTCTTACGATTCGCCTTCGACGGCCAGGCTTATCAATACACCGTCCTTCCGTTCGGCCTGTCACTAGCACCCCGTACATTTACGAAGTGCATGGACGCGGCCCTCGCTCCCCTGAGAAACCGGGGGATGCGAATATTGAACTACTTGGACGACTGGCTCATCCTGGCGCAGTCAGAGGCCGAGCTCCTCGCCCACAGGGCAATGCTGCTCAGCCATTTGGACAGCCTGGGGCTCACGGTCAACTGGACCAAGAGCTCATTAGTGCCCACGCAATCAACCTCATTTCTGGGTTTGAATCTGGACACTGTGGCTATGTCTGCCCGCCTGTCACCACAACGCACGCGCCAAGTTCGGCGCATGGCTGCGTACTTCCGGCCGGGCAAAATCGCACCTCTCAAGCTTTTTCAGAGGATGCTGGGACGTATGGCCTCAGCTGCAGCTGTGCTCCAGCTGGGCTTAATGCGCATGCGCCCGCTGCAACGCTGGTTAAACGCCCGAGTGCCTCACAGAGCCTGGGCTGCCGGAGGTTTCAGGATTAGAGTGACTCAGGGCTGTGTTGCAGCCCTAGAGCCCTGGTTAGTAGCCGACTGGTACCAGCGGGGAGTGACAATGGGAGCCATCTCACACCGCAAAGTCATCTCGACGGACGCCTCCACCTCGGGTTGGGGCGCCGTTTTCGAGGGCAGACCGGCCTCGGGCCTCTGGTCGAGCGGAGAAAAACTCCTACACATAAACTGTTTGGAGATGATAGCGGTAGAGAACGCGCTCAAGCAGTTTCTCCCGTTTATACGGGGACACCATGTGTTGGTCCGGTCGGACAATACCAGGGTGGTGTCCTACGTGAACCGGCAGGGCGGTGTCAGGTCCAGGTGTCTGGGCAATCTGACGGAACGCCTGCTCGTGTGGGCACACAGCTCGCTGCGCTCGCTGAGTCCGGACAAGGTGTCCAGGGGCCTCATTCTCCCAGGAGAATGGTCCCTGCACCCCCAGACAGTCCAGCTGGTATGGCGCCTATTCGGCAGAGCGGAGCTCGACCTCTTTGCAACAAAAGAGAACGCCCGCTGCTCGACGTTCTTGTCCAAAAGCGAGGATGCGCTGTCCCAACTTTGGCCCAGCCTCCCGCTGTATGCTTTCCCGCCGATTTCCCTATTGACCCAGGTTATAGCGAAAATCAGGGAAACGCGTCGCCCGGTGCTCCTTATAGCGCCGCGCTGGGAGAACCAGATTTGGTACCCAGAGCTGGTGAAGCTGTCGCACTCACCCCCCTGGCCAGTTCCGCTGAGAGCAGACCTCCTCTCTCAAGCAGGAGGGTCAGTTTGGCATCCCCATCCAGAGCGATGGTCTCTGCATGTATGGGTGACCAACGGATACCCGTTGACCTGCCCGAAGGGGTTATGAACACGATCTCACACTCTAGAGCCCCCTCGACGAGGCGGTTATATAGTTCTAAGTGGTCGGTGTTCACTGAGTGGTGTGCTTCCAAGGGATTGGAACCGCAGCAATGTGGGGTCCAGCGGGTGCTCTCCTTCCTCCAGGAGCTCTTGGAACTGGGCAGGTCCCCTTCCACGCTCAAAGTGTATGTAGCGGCTATAGCAGCGTTCGCCCAGACGACGCTAGGCAGCACGCTAGGAAGGAACGAGCTCATCATCCGTTTCCTCAGAGGAGCTAGACGGATGAATCCCCCGCGGCTCCCATCGGTTCCTATTTGGGATCTGGCCTTGGTCCTAGAGGCCATGAAGGCTCATCCCTTTGAACCGCTCGAGACTGTGGAACCAAGGTTCCTTTCGCTAAAAACCGCGTTCCTGATAGCTCTGGCTTCAGTGAAACGCGTGGGGGATCTACACGCGCTCTCAGTGAGCCCGACGTGTATGGAGTTCGGTCCTAATGACTCTAAGGTCATTCTCAGACCGAGGCATGGTTATGTCCCCAAAGCGATCGGCACTCCTTTCAGGGCGCAGATTATCTCCCTCTCGGCTCTGCCAGCATCCGACGAGGGGGACGGTGGCAATATCCTCTGCCCTGTCAGGGCATTGAGGGTTTATGTCACACGCTCCGCCGCCTTCAGGCGTTCTGAGCAGCTATTTGTTTCGTTTGGAGGGCGCGCTAAAGGTCTCGCCTCCTCGAAACAGACCCTGTCCAGGTGGATAGTGGACGCGATTGCAACTGCATACGCTTCCAAACACCTGCAGTGCCCGCTAGGTGTCAGAGCACACTCCACCAGAGGCATGGCCTCTTCGTGGGCTTGGGCCAGAGGGATTTCCATCCACGATATTTGCGTGGCGGCAGGCTGGGCCTCCCCGTCTACGTTCATGAGATTTTACAATCTGGAAGTTCCTGCCTTACAGGCGAAAGTGTTATCAGTTCAATAAGGCTGTTGGTTCTGCCCGGTGATTCTGCGCAGACATAGCTCACATACTGGTAGTAAGTTCGGTACAAGGCTTATGTAAATTTGAAGGAGACCGGCGGTACCGTTCCCTCATTTACGAAGAGAGCTATTGTGAGTTTGAAGGTGACCGGCGGTGCCGTTACCTCACTCATATGACAAGATATTGTGAATTTGAAGGCGACCGGCCTTGCCGTTCCCTCATTCATGAGACAAGGTGTGGTGAATTTGAAGGCGACCGGCAGGTGCCGTTCCCTCATTCATAAGGCAGGGTGTTGTAACCACCCGTTGTAACCACCCGTCAGTTCAAACGAAGTGTCCGTATATGTGGTGGCCCGTTTCCTTTACCGGCCACCCTGCCCGAGCAGTGTTATGGTCCCCGGTTCCCTGGGATACATATGCTGTATGCGAGGCGCGCACGGCGTTGACAATATGTTCCCGTAGCGTAAGGAACTTACGCAATACGAGAGAACCTCTCGTAAGAGAACGATACTCGGTTACTTAACGTAACCTCGGTTCTCTCTAGAAGAGGGAACGAGTATTGCGTTCCTTGCCGTGCCCCCCGCTGGCTTTTACGCTTCAGAACTACGAAAACCGAATATGCAGCCCGTGAGCCCTGCTTATATACACGTGGCCACGCCCCACCTGTAGGCAAATGAAGCCAGGTGGGCGCGAAGCGCCCTCATTGGTCGCCACGTCACGCGGGCTCACCGATAGGCTGCTGCAGTTGCCAGCAGAGCAGCCAATGGCACGCTGGAATAGCCTGCTATGGTCTGCCAGGCTGCCGCACTGCGTTGACAATGTTACAAAATTAAGGATAATTTTGGGTTTTTCAGAAATCTCGAAGAAAGAATACTTTCCCGTAGCGTAAGGAACTTACGCAATACTCGTTCCCTCTTCTAGAGAGAACCGAGGTTACGTTAAGTAACCGAGTATCGTTTCTTGGGATCTGGATGGATCATAGACTTACTTTTGCATCACATATCAAGAAAGTAGTTGAAAAATGTAAAAAGGGAGTTAATGTTCTAAGGTGTCTTGCCGGAGTAGACTGGGGGGCAACTCGATATTCTTTAAAGAGAATTTACTGTGCAATAATTAGGACAAATATTGATTATGGTGGCATAGTATACAGTTCAGCAGCGCCTTCCTTACTAAAGAAAGTAAATGGAGTACAATCCCAGGCACTGAGAATAGCATGTGGAGCATTTAGAACATCTCCAATCGCTGCTTTACAGGTTGAAATGGCAGAAATGCCTTTAGAAATTAGGAAAATCAAGCTGGAAATGGCGTATTGGTGCTCTGTAAAGGGACATATAGATGCTCATCCAGTTAAAGATGTGTTTAAAAAGTGTTGGGAACATGAATATACAAACTTAAATAGTTTTGGATGGAATGCTGATAAAGTTGCCAAAGATATTGGAATAGATGATATAGCCATGAGCCATACAGTAATTAAATCAATTGTACCCCCTTGGCTGTACAGAATGCCTTTAGTGGATTTACAATTAAACAATATAAAGAATGAAAAGGATAGGTATTTACCTATGGATATAATAGTGGTAAATTATTTGAATCAAAACTATAATAATAGTGTTCAGATATTTACAGATGGGTCTAAAAATCCTCAATCTGGATATACAGCAGCAGCAGTATATATACCTCATATTAAACAAAGTACTGTTAAAAGGCTGTCTAATGATATCTCTGTATTTACAACAGAACTCATGGCAATATTCATAGCAATGATATGGGTGGAAGAATCTAATATTAGGAATATAGTTATATGCTCTGATTCATTATCAGTTTTGTGCAGCCTAAAAAGTGGAAAGGCAGATGCTAGACAAGACATCTTATACGACATATTACATATTTTGTACAGAATAAATCCACTTGATAAAAATATATCATTTTTATGGGTTCCAGCTCATGTAGGCGTTGAGGGAAATGAGATAGTGGATAAGTTGGCAAAGACTGGATTAAAAAAGGATGAAATTGACATGAAAATTCCATTAAGCAAAGCTGAAGCTAAATGCATTATAAGGAAAGCTGTTATAAATATATGGCAAGACAACTGGAATAAGGAGTCAAAAGGAAGACATCTGTATAGTATTCAGGATAAAGTGGGGAGTGAAAGGAGGAAATATGGATCCAGAAGAGAAGATACAATTATTTCGAGACTACGCATTGGGCATACCAGATTAAATTATTATTTACACTTGATAGGCAAAAGTGAGACAGATGGGTGTATCCATTGTGGGGTGGCAGAAACAGTGGAGCATGTGCTTGTTCACTGTGAAGAATATAATAATGAACGGGCCCAACTTGTGGAAGAACTAAAGAAGCTGAATGTTCAAGTAGCAATAAAAGATATATTCCAGAGTGCACAGGTACGATCAAAAGTGTACCCTATATTATTTAAGTTTTTGAGAGATACACGTTTGTTATACAGAATATAAGGGATTTATACAGGGTTTTTTTTTATTTTTTTTATTATTATTTTATTTTATTAAATATATAGATAGTAGTTTTCCTTTCCATCATCCTAGATATTCACACTCCATCCCAGTAGGTGGCGGAAATGCACCAAAAGTTGGTCTGCCAACCGCCATTAAACTCAAAAGAAGAAGAAGAAGAACACCGGGCCTGTTTAAGAATATGGCTGCGTTCGAAACCGCATACTCATTGAGTAGGTACTCATTTTCAATAAGTACTTACTTAACGAGCGCTAAAAGAGTAGGTACTATATTGCCTGATCTCGTTAAGTATGAATGTGATCCGCACTTTATGCGCCATGTTGACGTTATCATGTGACCTACGACGTTATCTGAAGCGCAACAACTTGAAAGACGAGTGACAGGTTTAATTCATCGATCTATAAATATCTTAATATTGATTAAACTTGCTAATTTTGTGGGCTTGTTGAAGAAACAGCTGCCCATTTATTTTGTCATATTAACCCTACTAATCTGACCCAGTTTTATCCTTACCAAAACCCACAATCGTGATCTCTTAAATATGTTGTTAATTTCTTTATTTTATATGCAAAACATTTCATCCACAAGCAAAATTGGCCTAAATCTCCTTTATATTTTCCTTTTTAAATTTAACTCCTGTTTTATCCCTCAAGCTTATGAAATAAAATTTAATTGCATTATGATGAATTATTCAAAGATATCTAACCTTGTTCTTGTTTTTTCTTTGTATATAATGTATGCAAACCCATGATATTTGTTTTATTATTAGGATTGTTAAAGATACAACCATCCATCTTCTTCCGCTTTATCCGGGGCCGGGTCGCGGGGGCAGCAGTCTAAGCAGAGATGCCCAGACTTCCCTCTCCCTAGACACTTCCTCTAGCTCTTCCGGGGGGACACCGAGGCGTTCCAAGGCCAGCCGGGAGACATAGTCCCTCCAGCGTGTCCTTGGTCTTCCCCGGGGCCTCCTCCCGGTTGGACATGCCCGAAACACCTTCCCGGGAAGGCGTTCAGGAGGCATCCGGAACAGATGCCCGAGCCACCTCAGCTGTCCCCTCTCGATGTGGAGGAGCAGCGGCTCTACTCCGAGTTCCTCCCGAGTGACTGAGCTTCTCACCCTATCTCTAAGGGAGCGCCCAGCCACCCTGCGGAGAAAACTCATTTCGGCCGCCTGTATCCGGGATCTTGTCCTTTCGGTCATGACCCAAAGCTCATGACCATAGGTGAGAGTAGGAACGTAGATTGACCGGTAAATTGAGAGCTTCGCCTTACGGCTTAGCTCTTTCTTCACCACGACAGACCGGTACATCGACCGCATTACTGCAGAAGCTGCACCGATCCGTCTGTCAATCTCCCGTTCCATCCTCCCCTCACTCGTGAACAAGACCCCTAGATACTTGAACTCCTCCACTTGGGGCAGGAACTCTCCACCAACCTGAAGTGGGCAAGCCACCCTTTTCCGACTGAGGACCATGGCCTCGGATTTGGAGGTGCTGATTCCCATCCCAGCCGCTTCACACTCGGCTGCAAACCGTCCCAGTGCATGCTGGAGGTCCTAGTTAGAAGGGGCCAACACGACAACGTCATCCGCAAAGAGCAGAGACGAAACCGTGTGGTCCCCAAACCTGACACCCTCCGGCCCTTGGCTGTGCCTAGAAATTCTGTCCATAAAAATTATGAACAGAACCGGCGACAAAGGGCAGCCCTGCCGGAGTCCAACATGCACCGGGAACAAGTCTGACTTACTGCCGGCAATGCGGACCAAACTCCTGCTTCGGTCATACAGGGACCGGACAGCCCTCAGCAAAGGACCCCGGACCCCATATTCCCCCAGCACCCTCCACAGGACGCCGCGAGGGACACAGTCGAATGCCTTCTCCAAATCCACAAAACAAATGTGGACTGGTTGGGCAAACTCCCATGAACCCTCCAGCACCCTGTAGAGGGTATAGAGCTGGTCCAGTGTTCCACGACCAGGACGAAAACCACACTGTTCCTCCTGAATCCGAGGTTCCACTATCGACCGAATTCTCCTCTCCAGTACCCTGGCATAGACTTTCCCGGGGAGGCTGAGAAGTGTGATCCCCCTATAGTTGGAACACACCCTCCGGTCCCCCTTCTTAAAAAGAGGGACCACCACCCCGGTCTGCCATCCCAGAGGCACTGTCCCCGACTGCCACGCGATGCTGCAGAGGCGTGTCAGCCAAGACAGCCCCACAACATCCAGAGACTTGAGGTACTCAGGGCGGATCTCATCCACCCCCGGTGCCTTGCCACCGAGGAGTTTCTTGACCACCTCGGTGACTTCAGCTTGGGTGATGGACGAGTCCTCCTCTGAGCCCCCAACCTCTGCTTCCTCAATGGAAGACGTGACGGCGGGATTGAGGAGATCCTCGAAGTATTCCTTCCACCGTCCGACAACATCCCCAGTTGAGGTCAACAGCCGCCCATCGCCACTGTAAACAGCGTTGGTAGAGCACTGCTTCCCCCTCCTGAGGCGCCGGACGGTTTGCCAGAATCTCTTCGAGGCCAGCCGCTAGTCCTTTTCCATGGCCTCACCGAACTCCTCCCAGGCCCGAGTTTTTGCCTCCACAACCACCCGGGCTGCAGTCCGTTTAGCCTGCCGGTACCTGTCAGCTGCCTCAGGAGTCCCACAAGCCAACCAGGCCCGATAGGACTCCTTCTTCAGCTTGACGGCATCCCTTACTTCCGGTGTCCACCACCGGGTTCGGGGATTGCCGCCTCGACAGGCACCGGAGACCTTGCGTCCACAGCTCCGAGCAGCCGCTTTGACAATGGAGGTGGAGAACATGGTCCACTCGGACTCAATATCTCCAGCCTCCCTCGGGATCCGGTCGAAGCTCTGCCGGAGGCAGGAGTTGAAGATCTCTCTGACAGGAGACTCGGCCAAACGTTCCCAGCAGACCCTCACAGTACGTTTGGGTCTACCGAGTCTATCCAGCTTCCTCCCCCGCCATCGGATCCAACTCACCACCAGGTGGTGATCAGTTGACAGCTCCGCCCCTCTCTTCACCCGAGTGTCCAAGACATACGGCCGCAGGTCAGATGAAACGACCACAAAGTCGATCATTGACCTACGACCTAGGGTGTCCTGGTGCCATGTGCACTGATGGACACCCTTATGCTTGAACATGGTGTTCGTTATGGACAAACTGTAACTAGCACAGAAGTCCAATAACTGAACACCACTCGGGTTCAGATCAGGGGGGCCGTTCCTCCCAATCACGCCCCTCCAGGTTTCACTGTCATTGCCCACGTGGGCGTTGAAGTCCCCCAGTAGAACGACGGAGTCCCCAGTCGGAGCACTCTCCAGCACCCCTCCCAGGGACACCAAGAAGGTTGGGTACTCTGCACTGCTGTTTGGCCCGTAGGCACACACAACAGTGAGAGACCTATCCCCGAGCCGAAGCCGCAGGGAAACAACCCTCTCGTTCACTGGGGTAAACTCCAACACATGGCGGCAGAGCTGGGGGGCTATAAGCAAACCCACACCAGCCCGCCGCCTCTCACCATGGGCAACTCCAGAGTGGTGAAGAGTCCATCCCCTCTCGAGGAGTGTGGTTCCAGAGCCCAAGCCGTGCGTGGAGGTGATTCCGACTATCTCTAGTCGGAACCTCTCAACCTCACGCACAATCTCAGGCTCTTTCCCCGCCAGCGAGGTGACATTCCATGTCCCAAGAGCCAGTTTCCGTGTCCAGGGATCGGGTCGTCTAGGCCCCCGGCCTCGACTGCTGCCCGATTCGCTTTGCACCGGCCCCTTACGGTCCCTCCTGTGAGTGGTGAGCCCACGGGAAGGTGTCCCCACGTCGCTCCTTTGGGCTGAGCCCGGCCGGACCCCATGGGGGAAGGCCCGGCCACCAGGCGCTCGCATACGAGCCCCAACCCCAGGCCTGGCTCCAGGGTGGGGCCCCGGCTGCGCCGTACCGGGCGACGTCACGGTCCTCCTTTTTTTTGTCATCATAAGGGTTGTTGAACTGCTCTTAGTCTGACCCGTCACCTAGGACCTGTTTGCCTTGGGAGACCCTACCAGGGGCATATAGCCCCGGACAACATAGCTCCTAGGGTCATTCGGGTACTCAAACCCCTCCACCACGTTAAGGTGGCAGTTCATGGAGGAGAGATACAACCATGTAATTATAAAATAAAAGATAGGCCTATGAGTGACAGGTGCAGTAACAGCTCAAAGCATCAATAACTCCACAGCCCGACCTGTGCGGTTTCCCTCGTAGTCTGCAACGAGGACCTCTTTCAGCTGCTCGAAGATCTCACCTTGGGAGAACACTGTTGATTTTATACTCTTAAAATGTAAGTTATCACTATTCAAAATTAAGATTACCCCAGAATGAATTGCATTGCTAGCCCACTAAAACACTTACAATAATAATAATAACAAATGCTGACCAATACAATAATTATATTACTTTTTTTTTTTTTACTGAAAATTATATTGTTTTAGTAAAACAAGCAAAATGCAACTTGTTGTCATATGACATAGCGATGCATGAATACACACTAGACAAATGCAGCCGATGTGAATACCAATTTTCAGTCAAGCAATGAATAAATGCATGAGTTAATAAAATATTTTATTTACTGACAACAATACGAAACATGAATTAATGAGTAAAAGAATGAATAAAAGTAAACATCACAAATGAATAAGTCACCATGAAACAAAGCTTTATTCAAACGTATTGTTCTAACAAACCATCACGCATTTACAGACGGTGAACACCACATCTGCTGCCATCTCAACACAGCTTGATGAAGCAGTTGACCACCGTGAACACCTTCGCCTGTCCTAGCCGTCCATCATGTCCCTCCTGTCCCTTCTGAACCCCACAACCTTGAAGCAAGAGTGGAGAACATGTGCGGGACAATCTGACTGCTGATGTGTGCTCCAAACATCCGTGTGCCTGCTCTCCATCAGCATGACTACTTTAAACCTTTTACAATTCATATGTCAGCATCCCATTTCTTGCCATATTTGATTTAATATTTTTTACAATTACATGCTATTTGTATTGTAGCTTTATGACTTTTGTCGTGTAGTGGACTAAACACTGAACTGATAAGCAGAAGGTTTCTGCTTGGATCTCCGCAGCCGTCACCAGTGTGTCCTTGAGCAAGGCTCAACCACAGAAGCTCTGCAGCAAATGCACAGACATCAAGAATCAGAAAAGTGCTAAAAATAACTCTGTTTGAAATTAAAATAAAATACAACTTAATATTTAAATGTATGTTTTATTCATTTCTGTAGTATACTCAAAGCCTTTGATGACAGCCTTCCTTCATCACCCTCTCTCCAGTCTCCACCAGATAAACACACACGTGCTCTTCTGCACCTGTAACATCAGACAACTTTCATGTTACCTGGATCTTAAACAACACCTTGATAAAAGCATAAAAGTTTATGTGCTCAATAGCCTTAAATGTTGAGGTAGTTGCTGATGTGTTAATGTTCCTCAATTCATCAACAGTATAATGGACAAATAAAAAAGATAACTTATGTTTAGTTACTTTATGTAGATTTATTAACATTACTGACGTTCATGTAAAGTAAGCAGTGTTGACCACAGTGAACTCTACATTATAGCACACACACATCACTCTTATCAGATGTCTATTTCATGCTGTGATGTCATCTGCAATACTTATCGAAAATGTTCCTGTCAGATGTTAAATAAACATTTAGTAAGCATCTTTATCTTTAAGTATATCGTTTATGTAAATCCACTTTGGATTACATAATAAAACGTGTTTTTACAGCCCAATCACAACTACACTATACTGTCTGTCGTCTTTACACTTTCAACAATTCAACAGTTTAACGTTACTCTACAGTAGTCCAACAAATGCGATTTTAACACAAGGAACCGTGATTTTGGTTTGTAATACTCACATTTGATTGGCTTTTCTCCGCCTGACGTATCCTTTCCTGTGGCCTCATGGGAAGGCAGGGATAGAAAAGTATCCGACGATGGGTGCTTCACAATCTGGGCGGAATCAGTAGGCCATCCGGGAACTTCTCGCCTACTCTTTTAGGATTACTGAGGTTTCGAACATACTACTCCTTTCACGTACTGTTTTCGCCTACTATATAGTAGGTAAGTAGGCATATTCGAACGCAACATCATTATACGCACGTCCGAATCTCGCGAGAAATAGTCCAAAACCCTGGTAGTTCTCGCCTACTCTTTTATGAATACTATGGATTCGGACATACTATTCTCTCGCCTACTGCTTTTTACATACTATATAGTAGGGAAGTATGCGGTTTCGAACGCAGCCTATGCGGCCCCTTTAAGGAAAAAATGACGCGCACTGAGCATGCGCAGAAGAGAGAAGCGCGAGCAGACGAGCTGAAACTGTTGAAGCTGAAAGTGACGCTGTTTAACGATCGTGAATGAAGGACAAAAGTGGAATATTTTCTCCGGATGCCTTATATTTCCAGTCTGCAGGTGAGAGATGTTTCTCAGATTACAGAGTTTAACATTAATCAGCTCCAGAGTTTACATGTTAAAGGACCAATGTAGTGAAATGCGTTGTGTGTGCTGGTTTATTATTAGAGTGTAATAATATGTTTGCAGAGAGTTTTTCACAGACTCTGACTCTATTACACCAATAAAATGTGCTTAATGTGCCACTTTACAGAAGATCTCAGACATCAGCATAATGAATGAGGGGAAAACAGGGAACTTTAGGAGACAAAGAGGCTTTTCAGCAGCTCAGCTAAACATGATGGTCCTGTTGTTTCTCTCAGACTTTGGACAGGAGTTGAACAAACCTTGTTTTAAATGCAAATCTAACTTGTATCAAAATACTCCATATCCCTGACAGAAAACACATGTTCACTTCATTTAAATGGAATTAAAGGGTCATTCCATGTCAAATCAACAATTTTACCCATTGAAAATAATTAAGAATAGAAGGATATCAAGATATCTTTAATACTTTTAGAGTGACAGGCACACAAACTTTGGAAAAATAATATTTATAGCACTCAGGTATATTCTATGCATTTGTGTTGATAGAAAAAAAACAAGATACATTTCTAGTTTCAACATTATTTGTTGATCAGATATTCCTCTGTGAAAGACAAAAGTATCAGCTGTATGCAAAGTGACCCATGTTTGGTTTTTGACCACTGAAAATGAACAATTGACCAATTTACTCATGAAACCTCATTAAGATCTCCATATCTCTGGCATTTTACCATATGGGGCCTTTAAAATGAAGATACCAAAGAAATGCTTGATAAGAACCAGAATATAAGAGGATTTTTGGATATCATTAATACTTCTTGAGTTACTGGCATGCAAACTTGGGTCAAAAATATTACATTAAAGGTCCCGTTCTTCGTGATCCCATTGTTCAAACTTTAGTTAGTGTGTAATGTTGCTGTTAGAGCATAAATAATACCTGTAAAATTATAAAGCTCAAAGTTCAATGCCAAGCGAGATATTTTATTTAACAGAAGTTCCCTTTCAAAGCCTACACGAACAGCCGGCTTAGACTACATCCTGGTACTTCCTTCTTTAATTACGTCAGTAGAACAGACTAACCTCCGCCCACAAGAATACGCGAAAAAGAGGGCGTGGTCTTGTTGCTGTCCCACATGGAGAAGAGGAAGTGTTGGGCTTCAGTGTGTTTGTCGCCATGTCGTCGAGACGCTGTTATTTTCATCCCGGAGTCAAATCACCTTTGTTTGGCTTTCACAGGGACGCTGTACTTAGAGATCATTGAGCGCATACATCTCCCCGTTAAGAGGCGTGACCTTTCCGTGCAATGTGCGCTAAGCTGCTGTCGAATCACAACACAGGAACCGTGCCACGTGCGCTAAGCTGCGGTCAAATCACAACACGGGAACCGCTGGCACAATCAGAACTCGTTACGTATTTCTGAAGGAGGGACTTCATAGAACAAGGAACTCATCAGCCGTTTTTAGGACAGTGAAAACAGCGGTATACAGATAAGTAAATTGTGTGAAAAATACTGTTTTTTTACACGCGAAACATGAACACATGTTATATTGCACACTGTAAACACAATCAAAGCTTCAAAAAAACACGAAGAACGGGACCTTTAAAATAAGTGCTTTTTCCCATTTTTGAACAGTCACTGTTGGCATATAATGCAACAAAGATTGCTAAAGTCGAAAGATTTGACTAATAGTCCTACCAATCTCTGTTTAAAAGGAAAATAAAGCTGCCATCTTTTTTAAAGTAATTTTTTCCCTCCTGTAATTTGGCCGAATCTCAGGTGAAAATTGTCATATTGACCCCCCTCTAAAGTAAATGTACATCCATGACATTTAATTTTTGGCTTTCATCAATATTTATGTTTCTCTTTGTTCAGAAAAAAAAAAGAACAATTTTTTTTTTTTTAAGCCAGGTCTGGTCAACTCTGGTAATTCAGTAACTTATCTTTGATTTTTCCAGATCTGGTCCTGTGGGCGTCAGTATCTCACAGTGATCACAGTTCACACCTGCAGTGAAGCCCCTGCCACAACAATTCACCAATAAATACTGGGAATATTCACATCATCCTACAAGAGAAGGACAAACTCCAGGTGTAGCAGCTGAAATCTGTGTGACTGTTAAAGATGGAGTTTATTAAAGAGGAGATTGAAGACATGAGTTATCCAGAACCATCCAGAATAAAACATGAAGATACTGAGGAACAAATAGGTTGGTGTCCATTCTTGATTCTTCATTATTGACTGCTTTAGTAGCTGTGAAATAATAATCAGTATATGGATGATAAATGATAGAGAAATGCATCTAAATGATCATATTTTTTATATGTTTTAATCGTAGTGAATGACAGAACTGACCTTTGCACATTAAAGATACTTTAACACTTTACAATAAGGTCTCATTTGTTAACATTAGTTAATGTATTAACTAACAATCAACAATATGTTTGTTACAATATTTAAAGCTGTAGTCTACGATGTTGAAAATCAGTCGAGAAATCCTGATTTAAAAAAAAAAAAAAACTCATCTCGCCCCTCCACACGCACACCCCTCCCCTCTGTGCTACCTGATCCCTCCCACCGGGAAACGACCTGAACAACGTCACTCAGTCAAGCAGGAGTAAACAGCGATAGGCGATGCTAAACGGCTAACATTCCAATGCCGGCCGGCAGCATGATCAGCAATGATGTTGTCAGACTGATTAAAAGCTATTTATGTAATACACCACACCATAAAAGTGTAACCGAGCTTTTGTATCGGGTTCGCCTAAACACTTTCACATAATGAAATAAATGAAAACGAGACTTAGAACTTTCATTTATTGTGCACTTTTAATTCTCCCACATCTTCACCACATGTTCTCCCGGGACTAACAGTAACCTCCTGCGCATGCCCATCCCTCTCTTGCCTACGGCAAGTCCCTAAGGACAGAATGTATTACACACGCATAAATGTAACATCCCTATAACCTTAACTTTGACAGAGAATTTATTCTGTTACATACGTCCCATCCCCCTAAAATAAACGTCCACGTTTATCCGCCAAACAACTAGGGATAGAACAACAACAAAAAAGTGTCCAACCGTAAAACAGTTTGTACCATGTGAAATGCCAGTACAATTATCACTTGAACAGTTTTCACTTTGGTCAATCTTTTCACAACAATGAACAGGTACAATACAACCATGAACCTCAGTACAGTACAAAATCTTTCAAGCAACCAGGAGGTTTCAAACGTCTCCCCGCCCTACTCGTACCAGGTATGAGCTTATCAGGCCCCTCAAGTACCTCACCCAAGTCCTTTTGAGGTGAATTGCACTTCACCCCCCCCAGTATTTCAGGTTCCTTAGAGGGGGAATTAGGCAAAGAATGCAGAGCCGTAGGCAGTCTCTCATTAGATGACAGTGTGGCACCAGGCAATGTATAAGGTCTCAGTCTATTGTAATGCACAACCTGTCCACGTTCATCTGAGTCCATAGGGCTAACGATCCGGTACGTTAGTCCTGGCTCTCCACCCGACTCCAAGACTTGCACAATCCGAAAAGGTCCTTTCCAGTGGGGTGCCAGCTTCATGCGGCTCTCCACGGGGTTGTGGAGCCACACCATGGCGCCGACTGTATAGGGCTGGTGTCTGAGGTCTGAATCGTGATACAGCTTCTGGCGATCATGCGCCACTTCACTATACATTCTAGCACTCCTGAAAGCGTCTTGCAGCTTTGCAAGCAAAGTTGATACAAAGTCAGCATGAGACTTTGCAATGTCACAGTCAAGTGTACGGGTGGCTAGTAACCAGTCAGTGGGCATCCTTGGTTCCCGTCCATGGACCAGGAAATATGGTGAGAACTTGGTACTAGAATGGGGTGAGGAGTTGTATGCAAATGCGACCTGTTTGATATAATCATCCCATTCACCCCCACATGACAAGAGTATCTTAGCCATTTGATCGATCAATGTCCTGTTAAAACGCTCCACCATGCCGTCCGAGGCCGGGTGGTAGGGAGTGGTGCGCGTTTTCTTAATGTTTAGCAATCGACAGAGGGTCAGAACAACTTCAGATTCGAACTGGCGGCCCTGATCTGAATGCAAAGTTTCGGGAATGCCATGTATCAGAATGTAATCCTCAAACAGGCAATTTGCGACAGTCTGTGCAGATTGATTAGGCAAAGCATACAGATTAACAAACTTTGTGAAATAATCCTCAACTACTAGAACATACCGATTTCCTTTGGTTGATATAGGCAGTTCCAAAATGTCCATTGCAACTCTCTCAAAGGGTCGCATTGCTAGGGACCCACCCATGGGTGCTTGATGAATAGGGACAGGCTTACGACGAGTTTGGCAAGCCGTGCACTGCTCGCACCATGTTTTGATATCCTTAAACATAGACGGCCAGTAGCAAAAGCGCCTCGCCCGTTCCCACACTCGCTCCGGAGAAAAATGAGCAACGGTCGGAGCCCCGTGAAGCTGCAAAAGAACGTCATTTTTAAGAGCAGGAGGGACTACAACTTGAGCAACAGGGTCACCCGTGAGGGGACAGGAAACGGAGCGACACAACAGTCCATTTATTATAGAGAGACGATTGAACTCAGTCCAATATTTACGTAAACTCTGAGATGTACCTGCCAGTTGTTTCCTACGAGGCCTTTGTGAACGCTCCACCCAGTGCCGTACTGTGTCGATATCTGGATCATCCTGCTGCATAACAACAATGTCTGCTGCATCGCATGATAAATCAGATAGGCTCATTATGTTGTCCGCAGTGAAGGACGAGTCAGTTACAGTCTCTTTCTCAGCCACCTCACCGGAACAAGACATGTCATTATTTGATTGTTCAGCACTCACCAAATTCACGTCCCGCACTACTTCAACTACTGTCTCAGCGTCTTCCAGATCTGGTGTCACCGGACGGCGGGACAGTGCATCTGCATTTTTATGCTGATTGCCCTTTTTGTGCACAATGACCCAGTTAAGCGGGTCCAATTCCAAGAGCCATCTAGCCCTTCTGCCTGTTGGGTCATCCTCGATGGACATGCGCCGTAGCGCTAATAGTGGGCGATGATCCGTAATGATGGTGAATGAGGAGAGTCCAAGATAGTGTCTGAATTCCCTCACTGCCCACACGATAGCCCATAACTCCCGGTCAAAAGTGGACCAACGTCTTTGTGTGGCATTTAAAGCACGGCTGGCATAGGCCACAACATACTCAAGTCCACTTTTTTCCTGTGCAAGTACAGCACCAACAGCCCACTTAGAGGCGTCAGTATACACTTTGAACGGTACCTTGAAGTCCGGCAGTGTCACAATGGGAGCCGAAGACAGCACTTCCTTTAAATAGTTAAACGAGTCGTCACAATCAGTACTCCACACAAAAGGCACATTTTTGCCAACCAGCTGGTTCAGTGGAGCTGCATGTTTTGAAAAGTCCTTGACAAAACGTCGATAGTATGAACACAGTCCCACAAATGCTCTAACCTCGGAGGGAGACTGTGGAACCGGCCAATTTTTAACCTTCTAACCTTCGTTTCTCGGGTCAGGCTGAAGACCTTTCTCTGAAACGACATGACCCAAGAAAACTACATGATCCCTGGCCAAGTGGCATTTTCTGGGGTTTAATTTCAAACCTGCTGATCGTATTCTAGAAAACACCTCTTTCAGATGAGTCAAATGTTCTGCAAATGTTCCACTATAAATCAAAATATCGTCCAGGTACACCATGCAGATATGCCATGGGAGCCCTCTCAGAACTAGCTCCATCATCCGCTGAAATGTGGCGGGGGAGTTAGAAAGTCCCATCGGCATGGAGCGCCACTGATATAGACCCTGACCCGTGGTAAAAGCTGTCTTTTCTCTGTCTTGCTCAGCCACCTCCACTTGCCAGTAGCCATTAGAAAAATCCAACGTGCTGAACCATCTGGAGCCCGCTAATGCATCCAGTGTGTCATCCACGCGCGGCAAAGGGTGCGAATCCTGAATAGTGACACTGTTCAAACGTCTATAGTCCACACAGAAACGCCAGGTGCCACATTTCTTTTTTACAAGCACGACTGGCGAAATTTCATGTCGCAGGCGGGGTCCGGTGCGGTGGGTGGAGACGCGAGTGGAGCAGGGGATTGGATGAGAGCAGTTAACCAATGTAAGCTGTCCGGCCAGACAGCTTACATTGGTCAATTTCTCTGCGGGTGTACACCCAATAGAGTGAATGGATTTTTTTCATTCTTTTTTCTCTTCATATTGTTAGGATTGTACTGTAGAACCATAACCAGTATCTAAACAAGGTTATTAATAATGAACAATCTTTGAAATCGTAGAACATAGCTTTAATAATCTTTGATAACGTTAGTTAATAAAAGTCCAGCTGTTCATTGTTGGTTAACGTTACTTAACAAATGTTAACAAATACAACTTTTGTAAATGTTGATATTAACATGAACTAAGATTAATTAATGCTGTAGAAGTGCAGTTCATTATTAGTTCATGTACTAATGAAACTAATGAAACCTTATTGTAAAGTGTTAACGATACTTTATACTCACACAGACTGTGTCTTGTTTTCTGCTAAGTGTTTTTAATTTTCACATTTAACCTCATTGAACTGATTCTGACTACTTTATATGTTTATTTTAGACCAGATGGAAGTGAAGGAGCAACAACATAAACTAAATGACATAAAGAAACTCTGTGGCTTCAAAACTCAAGAAACAAAAGCCAAAAAGCTGCACACCTGCTCTCAGTGTGGAAAGAGTTTCCAAAATAAAGGAAACCTTAACAAACACATGAGAATTCACACTGGAGAGAGACCGTATACATGCACTCAGTGTGGAAAGAGTTTTAATCAAGCATCAGATCTCAGTTATCATCTGCGCATTCACTCTGGAGAAAAACCATTCAAGTGTGATCAGTGTGGGAAAGATTTTATTTCATTTTCAAATCTAAAATCACACTTGATAGTTCATTCAGATGAGAGACCTTATGTGTGTTCTGTCTGTGGAAAGAGTTATTCACGGCTGAGCAGTTTTAAAGATCACCAGAAAACACACACAGGTGTGAGAGATCATGTGTGTTCGGACTGTGGGAAGAGCTTTACTAAATCTAGTCATCTGAAAGAGCACCAAAGAATTCACACTGGAGAGAAACCGTATACATGCACTCAGTGTGGAATTAGTTTTTCTCACCCATCAGGTCTCAGGGATCATCTGCTCGTTCACTCTGGAGAAAAAACATTAAAGTGTGATCAGTGTGGTAAAGATTTTAAATTATCATCACATCTAAAACAACACCTGATAGTTCATTCAGATGAGAGACCTCATGTGTGTTCTCTCTGTGGAAAGAGTTTTCCACGGCTGAACAGTTTTAAAGATCACCAGAAAACACACACAGGTGTGAGAGATCATGTGTGTTCGGACTGTGGGATGAGCTTTACTATAGCTAGTCATCTGAAACAGCACCAAAGAATTCACACTGGAGAGAAACCGTATACATGCACTCAGTGTGGAAAGAGTTTTTCTCACTCATCAGGTCTCAAGGATCATCTGCTCCGTCACTCTGGGAAAAAAACATTTAACTGTGATCAGTGTGGTAAAGATTTTATTTCATCATCAGAACTAAAAGACCATCTGAACGTTCATTCAGATGAGAGACCTCATGTGTGTTCTCTCTGTGGAAAGAGTTTTTCATGGCTTAAGAGTTTTAAACTGCACCAGAAAACACATGCTGAAGTGAGAGATCATGTGTGTTGTGACTGTGGGAAGAGCTTTACTACAACTGGTGATCTGAAACGGCACCAAAGAATTCATACTGGAGAAAAACCTTACAAGTGCTCATATTGTGACAAGAGATTCAAACGGCCTGGAAAACTGAAACTACATGAGCGAGTTCATACTGGAGAGAAGCCGTACCACTGTACTCGTACCCCTTTTCCACCAGAATGAAGAATGAATCGAGCAGCTATTAGCTTTATTAGCTGCTATTTCAAAAATGGCGTTCACAAGTTTGTGTTGGTCACTGTTACCACGCCCCCAGCTCCTGACGCAAGTGGTTCTTACTTCTAGACCAGCTATGTTTTGGTGCTACTTAAAGGGTTAGTTCACCCAAAAATGAAAATTCTGTCAGTAATTACTCACCCTCATGTTGTTCCAACCATGTAAGACCTTCGTTCATCTTCGGAACATAATTTAGTATATTTTTGATGAAATCTGAGAGCTGTCTCACTCCTCCATAGGCTTTCAGAGGGAATGAAACTTGATGGCCCAGAATAGTAAGTAAAAACGTCATTTAAGGAGTCCAAATGACTACAGTGGCTCTGTATTAAGTCTATCATGCGACGAAAATACTTTTTGAGCGGAAAAACAACAAAAATAACGACTTTATCCCACTATTATTGTTGTTCAATTTGAGCCTCTGAGAGAGTTCGCGGGAGTGCCACGACGCATGCGCGAGAACCGTTCTTCTTCTACTACTACTTGTTACTGGCTGCTCACTCTTTCGGAGTAGTACCGCCATCTACTGTACGAGATGATGTCCCGACATTGCCTGAAGCGCAACAAGGTCTTTTTACAAGCAGAAGAAGACGCGCGCTGTATGCAAAATAAATATGTTGAACTGGTTTGAAGTCGTCTGTTGAAAAATGTTCACTGCACAACCTCATGTTCTTAACGACTTTAAGCGGTAAATTAACATCCCGCTGCACTGCCAGCAGCCATAGCTTCATATATATATATATATATGTGTTTATATGTATATATATATATTTAAAAAAAATAATAATAATAATAATATTATATAATTAGCCACATGCAAATAAAATCAAATAATTAAAATCATGTATTGTTACTTTAACAACCACTACATGCCGATTCCACTTATTACCTTGTTGTGTAAAAACAAGTTGGGCACAGCTGTTGATTTCAGTAATCGTCTTGTGTTTTGTTGAACTGGTTTGAAGTCGTCTGTTGAAAAATGTTCACTGCTGCACAACCTCATTTTCTTAACGACTTTAAGCGGTAAATTAACATCCCGCTGCACTGCCAGCAGCCATAGCTTCATTCGCTCACGATCATTTATTGGGAAAGTGTGGAAGGTTAGCCGTTCATTTTGCTGAATTGGTAAGGCACTCTTACGTTTTCTTTTCTTTTTCTCACGATTCTTACATCCAGGAAATGCACACTTTTTAACCATTGTAAAAATCTAAATCGAGACCTAAATCACAATCAGTGTCGAATTCAATAGCTTGCATACAGCGCGCGTCTTCTTCTGCTTGTAAACAGACCTTGTTGCGCTTCAGGCAATGTCGGGACATCATCTCGTACAGTAGATGGCGGTACTACTCCGAAAGAGTGAGCAGCCAGTAACAAGTAGTAGTAGAAGAAGAACGGTTCTCGCGCATGCGTCGTGGCACTCCCGCGAACTCTCTCAGAGGCTCAAATTGAACAACAATAATAGTGGGATAAAGTCGTTATTTTTGTTGTTTTTCCGCTCAAAAAGTATTTTCGTCGCATGATAGACTTAATACAGAGCCACTGTAGTCATTTGGACTCCTTAAATGACGTTTTTACTTACTATTCTGGGCCATCAAGTTTCATTCCCTCTGAAAGCCTATGGAGGAGTGAGACAGCTCTCAGATTTCATCAAAAATATACTAAATTATGTTCCGAAGATGAACGAAGGTCTTACATGGTTGGAACAACATGAGGGTGAGTAATTACTGACAGAATTTTCATTTTTGGGTGAACTAACCCTTTAAGAACCACTTTTCCTGGTTCAGAGCTGGTGCTTTGGGTGTCGAAAGAGAAAGAACCACTTTTACCCCTTTTCCACCAAGGCAGTGCTAGAGCTAGATCGGAGCCAGAGCTAGTCCCAGTTCATAGTTGGTTCAACTGAGGAGCCTGCTAAGAACCGTTTGCGTTTCCACAGGCTAGTAGAGCCACAACAGAGCCAGATCTTACGTCACTGTATACGTCTCATCTTTCTCAGCAACGCTAGAGGGAAACACACACACACCAGGCTTGTTTGAGATGCATCGGCGCTGCGCAGACCGATCCACGTATAATATTTTAAAAAAACGCATGAGTGAATCAAAAGCATAAGGAGTCGTGTGCTCTCGCTGGACTCGTTTTCATACGACGATCGGTCTCTGCACAGCACCGCTGCGAACAAGCCTTCCATCAACACTGCAAACGTTGCGTTACTATTGATTCACACGGCTTTACGATCCTACATCAGCATCAAAACACAACGAAAACACAGCGAATCCAACGCATTCGTGCAGTTCGCCGTAATTAGCATAGACGGAGATTACAAACGAGCAGCAGCTGTTAGCTCCATTAGCTGCTATTTCAACAATGGCGGATCTCAAGTCTGTGTTCGTCTTGTTGACCCCGCCCCCAGTGCCTGACGTAATCGGTTCTTACTTCTATCCCTGTTCTAGCCCAGCAATGTTTTGGTGCTACTTAAAGGGGTCATAGAATGGTACATGCACTTTTACAAGTTGATTATACGGAAATGTGTGTTGGCAGTGCCTGTACACAACCATCCTATAATGATAAAAATACATCCAGTGTTTTTTTTTTAATCTCCTTATATATTTTCCCCTGTCTCAAATCGAGCCGTCTGACCGTGTGACGTTACACGGTGTACGCCCCTCCTAAGATTGTTGATTGACAGCAGCGTTTCAACACAGACCCACCCTGAGCGAGCTGTCATCAGTCCGCCATTGTTGATACTCTGGAACAGAATGGCGTCTAAGCGATTGTGGTGTTGTGTTGTTGTTGTGTGTAATAACGAATACAGCAGTCATTTTGATGTTCCTAAATCCGAACTGCTGAAGACCCAGTGGCTGCTGAGTTTTGTTTTAGAAGGGAATATTCCCCCCGATCAACGTCAATGTTTGCGCAAATCATTTCTCAGCAGACTGCTTTGTAAACGAGCGTCAGTATAAGGCAGGTTTTGCTAATAAGAAAAAAGGATCGTGTTCCTGCTGCACCTCAGGAAGATGTGAGTGTAACGTTTTATTAACCTTTATATTAATCTTTGCAAATCGCTTCACGATGAATGAGGCTAAAGTTTACAGGGTAAGTTACATTACGGCATGCTTTCTGTGTATGATGTTCTCAATATAATTCATAATCCCATGTTTATAATGAACAACGCGTTATGTTTGTTATTACAAGCTGTGTACTCGAGTGATAAAGTTAACGTGGTAACACTACACTAAGCTTACTTTTGTACATGGTTTATAACGGTGTCTGTTACTGATTAAGAAGTAATGTAAAAATAAAAAATCTTATAACATAACATCAATCTGTCAATGAACTAACACATCAGTAAACACATAGCAACTACACTACTCTGCCAGTACAAAGATAGATCAAAGTGACATGACGTTAACCAACCATTCAGAAACGTCCTGTTCGAACTTCGATGGGTTCGTCATCTTGTTCTTAGTCCGACTCCGGTTCAAAATGATAAGGTTGCTCAGATGTTTCCTCAAATGTTGTCAAGGCAACACTCCACGTGTGTTGTGGTGTTGTGTCGGGTCGAACCGAACGCCCCACAGAGCAGAGGGGGCGGGGTGAGCAAAGCTCATTATCATTTAAAGTCACATGCACTGAAATGACTTGCTGAAAACTGAGCTGGTTTTGACCAGGTAAAATGAGTGTTTTCTTACAATACTAATGAGAATTTTTAATTAAAGTATATTACAAACTTTTCATTTAGACACTAAAGAATCATATTAACTTGTACAAAAATGTCATTCTATGACCCCTTTAAGAACCACTTTTCCTGGCTCGGAGCTGGAGCTTTGGGTGTGGAAACACAAAGAACCGATTTGGAACTAGGCTCTGGCTCCAATCTAGCTCTGGCTCTGCTTTGGTGGAAAAGGGGTATTTGAAACTAGGCTCTGGCTCCGAACCAGCACCAGCACTGCCTTGGTGGAAAAGGGGTACAAGTGTGAGAAGAGTTTCAGAGAAGCATCAGGTTTAAAATATCATCTGCTCCGTCACTCTGGAGAAAAAACATTTAACTGTGAAAAGTGTGGTAAAGAGTTTAAATCACCACCAAGTCTAAAAAACACCTAAAAGTTCATTCAGGTGAGAAGCCTCATGTGTGTTCTCTCTGTGGAAAGAGTTTTTCACAACTGGACAGTTTTCAACAGCACCAGAAAACACATGATGGAGTGAGAGATCATGTGTGTTTGTGACTGTGGGAAGAGCTTTACTACATCTAGACATCTGAAACGGTCCAAAGAACTCATACTGGAGAAAAACCTTACAAGTGCTCATATTTTCTATATATTGTAATCATTATGTTGACAACTTTTAATAAATATTTCAATGAGCTCACGGTTTCTGGCTTAAATTAATATGTAATACATAATACAATGTGTTTTTGCAGCGGTGAACAATGTAGCCAATCACAGACATAGTTGTGATTTGATATGAACAGATGCACTCATAAACAGCTGAAAATTATCTGTTTCGGGATGTAAAGGACAGTTTCAAACTGATCCATCATCTCTGGGTTTGACAGGATTCATTCAGAGGTATGTCAGAGCAGGAATATTTTTTTTTATTGAAACGTTTTCAAACAAACAAGAAACAATTGCTAACCACACACTGAATAGAGTACAGACTAAGTAGCAAAAATATTTTATTCACTGTTTAGTGCAAGATGTGCAAAATGCGCAAGGCGCATGTGGATTTAAAACTAGACGAGCACAAGCAGACATTTCGGCAAGTTGCAAACCCTGGCTGTTTCTCAAAACCAAGCACGCAAACTTCAGACTTACATCCTTGGTAGTTCAGACTTGACAAGTTCAACTCAGGAGAACGAACTCCCTGAGGACGCAAGTCTGGTAATTCTGCAAACAGAACAGCAGCGTTCTTGATGGCGTCACTGAGCTCTCTCTGGCTACTCTGGTTATTTCTGTTTGTATATTTGAGGCTACAATAAAAACAAATTATGTTAAAACCCACTCTGCCTCTTTTTGTTTTTGCATTTAAAAAAAAATCTCAAAACAAATTTAATAAGACACACAAATATGATTCTGGCAATGCGTACATTGATAGCAAAACTAAATATAAAACACAACCCTGCCTCTTTTCGTTTACATTTAAAATAAATATTAAACATTTAATATGTGGTTCACGCAATTAGTGTGTGCACTTAACTTGCTGGTGGGCTCCCTTTAGACCAGGGGTGTTCAAAGTCTAGTGATGTTAACAGTGACACCAAAGCTCTGAATAGTGTGTCAAAAGAAGAAATGATTTTCAGTGAAGCTTTGTATCGATGCTTGATTCGTTCTATCAAAATTACGTGACCAATGGCGTCCGAAGCTTTGTTTCACACACACCCACGTGACTGCTGTCCAACTTCGTTCATTTTCAAGTATTGGAAAAATTAAGTGGTTAAAAAATATTGTTATTGGCAATTATGTGAACTATTAAATTTCTCTCTCTCTCTCTCTGTCTCTCTCTCTTTATATATACACTCACCTAAAGGATTATTAAGAACACCATACTAATACTGTGTTTGACCCCCTTTCGCCTTCAGAACTGCCTTAATTCTACGTGGCATTGATTCAACAAGGTGCTGAAAGCATTCTTTAGAAATGTTGGCCCATATTGATAGGATAGCATCTTGCAGTTGATGGAGATTTTTGGGATGCACATCCAGGGCACGAAGCTCCCGTTCCACCACATCTCAAAGATGCTCTATTGGGTTGAGATCTGGTGACTGTGGGGGCCATTTTAGTACAGTGAACTCATTGTCATGTTCAAGAAACCAATTTGAAATGATTCGAGCTTTGTGACATGGTGCATTATCCTGCTGGAAGTAGCCATCAGAGGATGGGTACATGGTGGTCATAAAGGGATGGACATGGTCAGAAACAATGCTCAGGTAGGCTGTGGCATTTAAACGATGCCCAATTGGCACTAAGGGGCCTAAAGTGTGCCAAGAAAACATCCCCCACACCATTACACCACCACCACCAGCCTGCACAGTGGTAACAAGGCATGATGGATCCATGTTCTCATTCTGTTTACGGCAAATTCTGACTCTACCATCTGAATGTCTCAACAGAAATCGAGACTCATCAGACCAGGCAACATTTTTCCAGTCTTCAACTGTCCAATTTTGGTGAGCTCTTGCAAATTGTAGCCTCTTTTTCCTATTTGTAGTGGAGATGAGTGGTACCCAGTGGGGTCTTCTGCTGTTGTAGCCCATCCGCCTCAAGGTTGTGCGTGTTGTGACTTCACAAATGCTTTGCTGCATACCTCGGTTGTATACCTGTGGTTATTTCAGTCAAAGTTGCTCTTCTATCAGCTTGAATCAGTCGGCCCATTCTCCTCTGACCTCTAGCATCAACAAGGCATTTTCGCCCACAGGACTGCCGCATACTGGATGTTTTTCCCTTTTCACACCATTCTTTGTAAACCCTAGAAATGGTTGTGCGTGAAAATCCCAGTAACTGAGCAGATTGTGAAATACTCAGACCGGCCCGTCTGGCACCAACAACCATGCCACGCTCAAAATTGCTTAAATCACCTTTCTTTCCCATCAGTTTGGAGTTCAGGAGATTGTCTTGACCAAGACCACACCCCTAAATGCATTGAAGCAACTGCCATGTGATTGGTTGAGATAATTGCATTAATGAGAAATTGAACAGGTGTTCCTAATAATCCTTTAGGTGAGTGTATATATATATATATATAAATTTCCATTCCGAGGCCATGGTCCTCAGTCGGAAAAGGGTGGCTTGCCCACTTCAGGTTGGTGGAGAGTTCCTGCCCCAAGTGGAGGAGTTCAAGTATCTAGGGGTCTTGTTCACGAGTGAGGGGAGGATGGAACGGGAGATTGACAGACGGATCGGTGCAGCTTCTGCAGTAATGCGGTCGATGTACCAGTCTGTCGTGGTGAAGAAAGAGCTAAGCCGTAAGGCGAAGCTCTCGATTTACCGGTCAATCTACGTTCCTACTCTCACCTATGGTCATGAGCATTGGGTCATGACCGAAAGGACAAGATCCTGGATACCGGCGGCTGAAATGAGCTTTCTCCGCAGGGTGGCTGGGCGCTCTCTTAGAGGCATCTCTGCTTAGACTGCTGCCCCCGCGACCCGGCCCCAGATAAAGCGGAAGAAGATGGATGGATGGATGGATTTCCATTCAAAAAGTGAAACTTGTATATTATATTCATTCATTACACACAGACTGATATATTTCAAATGGTTATTTCTTTTAATTTTGATGATTATAACTGACAACTAAGGAAAATCCCAAATTCAGTATCTCAGAAAATTTGAATATTGTGAAAAGGTTCAATATTGAAGACACCTGGTGCCACACTCTAATCAGCTAAATAACTCAAAACACCTGCAAAGGCCTTTAAATCGTCTCTCAGTCTAGTTCTGTAGGCTACACAATCATGGGGAAGACTGCTGACTTGACAGTTGTCCAAAAGACGACCATTGACACCTTGCACAAGGAGGGCAAGACACAAAAGGTCATTGCAAAAGAGGCTGGTTGTTCACAGAGCTCTGTGTCCAAGCACATTAATAGAGAGGCAAAGGGAAGGAAAAGAAGTGGCAGAAAAAAGTGTACAAGCAATAGGGATAACCGCACCCTGGAGAGGATTGTGAAACAAAACCCATTCAAAAATGTGGGGGAGATTCACAAAGAGTGAACTGCAGCTGGAGTCAGTGCTTCAAGAACCAATACGCACAGACGTATGCAAGACATGGGTTTGAGCTGTCACATTCCTTGTGTCAAGCCACTCATGAACAACAGACAGCGTCAGAAGCATCTCGCCTGGGCTAAAGATAAAAAGGACTGGACTGCTGCGGAGTGGTCCAAAGTTATGTTCTGTGATGAAAGTAAATTTTACATTTCCTTTGGAAATCAGGGTCCCAGAGTCTGGAGGAAGAGAGGAGAGGCACACAATCCATGTTGCTTGAGGTCCAGTGTAAAGTTTCCACAGTCACTGATGGTTTGGGGTGCCATGTCATCTGCTGGTGTTGGTCCGCTGTGTTTTCTGAGGTCTAAGGTCAACGCAGCCGTATACCATGAAGTTTTAGAGCACTTCATGCTTCCTGCTGCTGACCAACTTTATGGAGATGCAGATTTTATTTTCCAACAGGACTTGGCACCTGCACAAAGTACCAAAGCAACCAGTACCTGGATTAAGGACCATGGTATCCCTTTTCTTAATTGGCCAGCAAACTCGCCTGACCTTAACCTGTGAAGAGGAAGATGCGATATGCACACCATAACACCTGAGCAGTGCCACAGACTGATCGACTCCATGCCACGCTGCATTGCTGCAGTAATTCAGGCAAAAGGAGCCCCAATTAAATATTGAGGGCTGTACATGCTCATACTTTTAATGTCCATACTTTTCAGTTGGCCAAGATTTCTAAAAATCCTTTCTTTGTATTGGTCTTAAGTAATATTCTAATTTTCTGAGATACTGAATTTGGGATTTTCCTTAGTTGTCAATTATAATCATCAAAAGAAATAAACATTTGAAATATATCAGTCTGTGTGTAAATAAATTAATATAATATACAAGTTTCACTTTTTGAATGGAATTAGTGAAATAAATCAACTTTTTGATGATATTCTAATTATATGACCAGCACCTGTATATATTGGACACCCTTGCTTTAGACAATGCACTAGCTCAGTGGTTCTCAACCCTGTCCTGGGGACCCGCACCACTGCACATTTTGTATGTCTCCCTCATCAGACACACCCACTTCAGGTCTAGCCGTCTCTACTAATGAGCTGATGAGTTGGATCGCACTGTGCAGTGATTTACTTTTTCTATAGTCACATTTTTTGAAATGTGGTTTTAAAAATGCTAAACACAAGGAAACCCAGGATAGAGCTCTGTCTGTAGACAATAGGCAATGCTAAATTTCACACATAATCTGTAGAATAATGACAATCTGTAAATTCTATTTATTGTTAACATGGAAGGCTAAATATTTTCATATTTAAATATGATCCTAACTCTTCATTAAATGAAATTAAATGTGATTTATAATGCCATTTAGTTTTGTCTGACAAATGTTGTATTTTTTGGTTTGAGTATATGCTGTTTTTTTTTTTTGATAATTGGATGTTGTGGGTGTTTTTCATAGAGGAATTGTGGGCATTAACCCGGAAACTGGATCAAAAGTTGCTTCTGGAAAGCGAGACATGGATGTGGAAATGCATGGAATGAACCCACATGTATGCACACTGGACTTTGAATGGCTTGCCATTTAAAAAAAGTATTCCAATGGAATTGAAGTAAGAGACTCTGACCTGATTTTCAAGTTCATGATTAATGGTCAAGTTAATGTACATGCAATGTCTTGCTTTTTCATGGGTTTGGCAGTTTAAAGGTAGGCTCAGTTCAGAACAATTTAACACTGTTGGGATGTGTTCCCTTTATTGTTGATAATGAAATGCTTCTGTTCTCAGTGGTTCTTGATGAGGAAGGAAGTAGTTTCTTTTTTTTTTGTTGAGTATTTCCAAGGCTAATGCCTAGGAGGCTGAGGCCATAAGGCTTCCGAGGGGTCTGTTGGTTCCTGTTTCAAACGTGTGCGAAGCGTTTTGCCTGACTGGGGCGCTGTCGCTGCTCAGGTGCTGGGTGTGGCTGAGTGGCTGTAGGCGCTGGCTTTAACTGCTGCTGAGTCTGCGTTCTCTGGTGACTCGAGGAAGCAGTATTGGAGCATTTTAGCAAAAAGTGTTGCATTGCCTGGGACGCCTTTAGTGCCGCAGTGAAGCGCTCTGTGAAACAGCAGGGCAGAAGAGGCCAGTGGGGGAGATTGGTGCATCAAGGAAGGCAATCCTGTCGGCTTCCTTGATCTCCATTAAGTTCAGCCACAGGTGTCGCTCTAACACCACAAGGTTGACCATAGATCTGCTTATGACCTGGGTGGTGGCTTTTGTAGCACGCAGGGCCGGGTCTGTGGCGCTGCGGAGGTTGCATAAAGCTTCTGGGCCAGGTCCAGTCTCATCCATAGCACAGAGGAATTTGGCCTGGAAAACTTGGAAGACCGCCTTCGAGTGGAGGGCGGAGCCTGCCTGGTCAGCCAACGTGTAGGCCCTACCCGCTAAGGCTGAGGTTGTCCTGCAGGACTTAGACAGGTGCCACACTTTAGCTTTCCATCGTACCGCTATGGGCGGGCAGTCGTGTTCTGCAGGGTCCTGCAGAGGTCTGCAGCCACAGCTTCATCCAGCGGTGGCAGCTACTCATACTCATACATAAATATTTTTGGATTTTGACAGGGCCAGCAGAGAAGGCCCTGATGGCCCTGACAGCCCACCACTGCTCACACTGCACTGCATGGGCTGGACTGGTAATCTGGCATACCGGGCATTTTCCCGGTGATCTGACGCACTTTGTGGCCCATAATGTTATTTATCTGTTTTTTGCCAAGGACTGGCCCATCATGTAGCGACAGCAGCCCTGGTTTGTCTTCTGAATTGACCGGCCAAAACGAGAGAGACCTCCCGAGCTCTTCTATATTCATAGACTGTCCTTTTTTTTTTCTTTGAGCACATGGGAAACTGCAAAAGGCGAATATCAGCACAGTGCTGCCGCTGACGAATGTGCGCTGAGTTTCTGCTGCTCTATGAAGCAATGAATGACACTTTGACTCAGAATTTTGTTTTATAATTGTGTGATATGGCAAAATTACTGGTTCTGTGGTGCATCACTGAAAACGTCTCGGTTACGGATGTAACCCTCATTCCCTGAGGGAGAGAACGGAGACGTACGTCGGAACTGACCGACGAATTGGGATCTGATTTCAGAGTGTTTTAAAACGAGCCAATGAAGATTGGCATGCGATTCACGCATTCCACGCACCGCCCCGCAGCGCGGGTATAAATAAGGAAGTGGAATGCATGATCATTGCTTTCTCTGCTGAGGAACCGAACTCGTGACTCGGCCTCCCAGCGGAAGCACAGCACCTGGCGACGGGACGTACGTCTCCGTTCCCTCCTTCAGGGAACGAGGGTTACATCTTCAGGGAACGAGGGTTACATCCGTAACCGAGACGTTCCCTTTCAGTCGGTCACGTTCGACGTACGTCGGAACTGACCGACGAATTGGGATCTCTACCAAAACGCCAGGGCGCTGGCCATTCCAGCGTCCTGCTTGAGCGCACTGGACCGTCTTAAATGGTACGGAAGTCAGGGCTCCAAGCAGGGAGGTCAGTCACTGCTGTTTCTGCAAGACCCACCCAGTGTGACTATTGGATAACGCTGGGAAAGCGTGCCCGTCTCGGGAGACGGTACGCTGCGGAGCCACGTCCTTCAGTGGAAGACTTGGTGGTGGAATACACATAAGGACTAACTTAGCAGGGTAGTGCAACATATGGCAGTCTCTTGGGGGGTTCCAGCCTGGTTCCAGGGGGGAAAGAACACGCCCAGAGACGACAGAGTAGGCTCTATCAAGGGAAAGACACAGGGCTAGCCAAGTAGGGTAGCAGGTACCGTGGACGAATACGCATATGGGGTTGCCGTGAGGGAACCGCTACATATGGAACCCAGCCTACACACACGTTTCACAAGCATACGGGTGCAGGCCTGGCGTAAGACGGCCGCAACGTCTGGCACCGCAGGGGTGACGGAGGAGCTCGACAGGGTTAGCCGTTTCCGGGGAACACTACTGGAGACAATAGACGCACGTATCCGGCCCAGAGGGCGGGAGTGGCGTTGCAAGCCGACACTTAGAACGGGCACTTAGCGCTACTGGCCCCTGGAGGCGAGGATGCGGGAAGATACCGGCTCTACACGGAGGCTATAGAATCTAGCGAATGTGTTAGGTGTCGCCCAGCCCGCAGCTTTACAAATATCTGTCAGCGAGGCACCTTGAGCCAGCGCCCAGGATGAAGCAACACTCCTTGTTGAGTGTGCTTGCACCCCGAACGGGCAAGGTACGTCTTGGGACTGGTAAGCCAAGACGATGGCATCCACTATCCAGTGGGCCATCCTCTGCTTGGAGACAGCCTTTCCCTTCTGCTGGCCTCCGTAACAGACAAAGAGTTGCTCTGAGGTCCGAAAGCTTTGAGTCCGGTCAACGTAAGAGCGAAGAGCGGGGACGGGATATAAAGTCAGGGCTGGGTCTGCCTCCTCCGAAGGCAGCGCTTGCAGGTTCACTACCTGGTCCCGGAAGGGAGTGGTAGGAACCTTGGGCACGTATCCAGGCTGGGGTCTCAGGACAACGTGAGAGTTGTCCGGCCCGAATTCTAGGCACGATTCGTTGACCGAAAGTGCATGCAGGTCCCCTACCCTCTTAATAGAGGCCAATGCCATCAGAAGCACTGTCTTCATCGACAGGATTTTAAGCTCCACAGACTGCAAAGGCTCAAAGGGAGGGCTCTGAAGTGCTCTGAGCACTAGAGCCAAGTCCCAAGAGGGTAACGAGTTTGGACGAGGAGGATTTAGCCTACTCGCACCTCTGAGGAACCTGACGATTAGGTCATGCTTTCCCAAAGACTTACCTTCAACTGCATCGTGATACGCCGCTATTGCTGCGACGTACACTTTGAGGGTGGAGGGAGACAGCCTTCGCTCCAGCTCATCCTGCAGGAAGAAAGCACGACACTAACCGAACACCTTCGGGGGTCTTCCCGGTGGGAAGAGCACCATTCAACGAACAGGTTCCACTTCAAAGCGTAGAGGCGCCTCGTAGAGGGTGTCATAGAGTGCCCTGTCCCTGAGAAAGAAGGTCCCTCCTCAGGGGAATCGGCCAAGGAGGGGCTGTCGCGAGGAGAGTTAGTTCTGGGAACCAGGTCTGGTTGGGCCAGTAGGGCGCAACTAACAAGACCTGCTCCTCGTCCTCCCTGACCTTGCACAGGGTCTGTGCAAGAAGGCTCACTGGGGGAAACGCATATTTGCGCAGGTCCCGGGGCCAGCTGTGCACCAGTGCATCCGTGCCGAGGGTGCCCCCATATCAACGTTCTTCCATAAGGTGCGCAGTCTGGCTGACCGAACCCAGCTCCATACCGAGATAAGAGATCCTCTGTGTGAGACAGAGTTTGCTCTTCTCTCGGTTGACCCGAAGGCCCAACAGGCTGAGGTGACTGAGCACCATGTCCCTGTGTTCGCACAACTGCTCCCGAGACTGGGCGAGAATGAGCCAGTCGTCGAGAAAGTTGAGGAAGCGAACGCCGCGTTCTCTGAGCGGAACAATGGCTGCCTCTGCGACTTTCGTGAAGACACGAGGCGACAGGGACAGCCCGAAGGGCAGGACTTGTACTGATATGCCTTCCCCTCGAACACAAATCGTAGGAACGGTCTGTGTCGAGGAAGGAAGAGACATGAAAGTGCACATCCTTCAGGTCGATCGCTGCGAATCAATTTTGGGGACGGATGCATTTGAAAATGCGTTTCTGCGTTAGCATCCGGAACGGGAGCTTGTGCAGGGCCCGATTCAGGATACGAAGGTCCAAGATTGGCTGTAACCCACCACCAGGGACGTCGTTAGGCCTATTTTAGGGGGGCTGAAGCTACCCCAAAATGTTCCTAAGCCCCCCTAAATGATAAAAAGAACAACATAATTCGATTTATCAATAACCATATCCTCATTCATATTTAGACGCAACAATATCCAGGTACAAAAAATAGCCGAGAAGTCGGAAGTTTAAATGAAGATTAAATGTCCTTAGTTTTCGTCTTTGTCAATGTATTTCATAGAGCAAATAACGTTCAGCTACATTTCCTTTCCCTGCGTCTCTCACTCACGAGTCTCTCTCACATACACGCGCGCCCCCCACACACACACACACACACAGCCCCTCCCCTCCCTGCACACCCGCCCGCCGTCTCCATGAGAACGAGTGTTCGACGTTCGACGTAGAAAGCAAGTTCGCGAAAGGTTGGTGAACACCTTCACACAATCACACATTAAAAAGTGGTATAAAAATATTTTTAATTCTGAATATAATTTTGTCAGTGTGTTAATGTCGACCTGAGAAGCGATGGCTACTTTAGAAAGTTAATTAGTCGCAAATTTGAGGTAAAATGCACTTGGGTTGTCGATGTCAAAACACGATATAAGCTGTGATTCAAATATTAAATAATGTAATGTCATTAGTTTACTCTTACACTGAATGTTTGCTGCTTCAGTCTAGATGAGTGGGCTATTGTATAGGGTAAATTTAGTATAGGGTGTTAAAATTGTACAGCTGTGGTAGGGCCTATTTGTGTAGGTTTAGCTCAATTTAGGTTTAGGTTAAGCTATTTGTATTTTAGCTCAAAAATGGGTTGAATACATAAGGTTCATGTATGTCTTCTTTAGTCTGTTGGCTCTTTAGGTTTTTTTTAGTGGCACACTTACACATTTTGCACTTACAAGTGTGACTGTTTACATATTTGTGCCCATATGTACATTTTATGTAAGTTACTGGTTTTATTTTTGAATGAATATTTTCTAAAATTGTATGATTTTTTTTGTTGAGTTATTATTACACAATACTTTTCTGACCTTTTTGAATCTTGCCCCTGACAAATAACCCAAATTACAAAAAAAGACTAAAACTAATAAAAACTAAACTAAAACTAAGCATTTAAATTTTTTTTAAACTAAACTAAACTAAACTAAACTAGCAAACCCACTTTAAAAGCGAAATAAAACTAAACTGAATTTGAAAACAAAAAACAAAATAAAAATAAAAACTAATGAAAAATGCAAAACTATAATAACCTGTAGTCTAGCTAGAGTGAACAAGCAAAATACAAGAAATGGTTAACTTAGCAAGCTAATCAAAACTCTGTATTCTTTGCCAATGATACAAGCTATCTCTATAATAGGCATATTCTAAAACAATATCAATCCCCATAGAATGTTGTTGTCACTGAAAACGAAATGTCAGAGGGTCCCTGTTAATGCTATTACTGTTGTATTCTTCAATTCATTGAGCAGATGAGATGGATATTCGAAGATATTTTAGCAGAGAGAAAGAGAAGCAGCCGCAGGAGATTAGCAGGCCAGTTGATTCTGAGGGAGCCGGTGTGATTGAGGTCAGTAATGGTTTATAGGTCTAAGGATTGTTTTGTTTTCAGATACAGTAGTTAGTGTAATTAAATAGCATTCTGTAGACAACTTATCTTATATAGAGAGGAATTAGATATTACTTTATCATACATTTACATGAGCAGACAGATAGCATTTAAGTCATTGCTTATAGTAACTCATCAGGAGCAAAGTCTGGCCTAAGTAAATTCCCCCATGCAGCTTTGATGTGTCTAAAAGCTAACATTACAGTAACTTTTCTTTAACAGAGTAGAAATGGAAGAAGAGGATATGTCTGTCACGTTTTGCTTGTTAACATCTTGGTTTCTTGACTGGTTGTTGACATAATTGTAGCTCTAGATGTGAGTGCAAAGATTTTGCAAACACAAGTTACAAATACCCTGGGGGCTAAGCCCCCCCTGTCTTCCAATCCTAGTGACGTCCCTGCCCACCACCTTACTTGGGTACAATGAAGTAGGGTCTGTAGAGCCCCATCTTCATATCGGCTGGAGGAACCGCAAGACCTGAGCATCGCTGCTTCGCACGGAGGTGAAGAGGATGCCCTTGTACTTGGGAGGCCGGTGAGTGAACTGAATCGCGTAGCCGAGTCTGATGGTACGGATGAGCCAGCGAGACGGTCTGGGGAGCTGTAGCCAAGCCCCCAGAGACCTCACAAGCGGGACCAACGGCACCACAGACGTACCCGGGGTGTGGCAGCGAGGCGGAATAGACAGACCCGACTCGGGAGGCCCGGAGGCAGCCTGGAGTGTTGTCTGAGTATTCCAGGGTGGGACAGAGTGTGGGTGAGAAGGCCCGGGGGCGTTCTGGGTGCCCACACTGCTGCCCCGTGGCGGGGGGAGGGGAGGAAAGGAGTGAGAAGGCCCGGAGGCTTCGCACACTGCCAACCTGGCCCTCTTGGGGCCCAGGGAGAGAGGAAACTGCTCTGAAATGTGGGTACTGCTGGACTCCGGAGAGCCAGCGGCAGAGTATGACACCAGTAGGGGCCCCCCGGTCGAACTCACGCATATCTGCCAGGTTTAGCTCCAGGTTCCTGGACCACTAGTGTGGACATCGCCTGACCCAGGGAGCGTGCGGTGACTTCCATCGCCCGGAGAGCGAGGTCCACCATCGCATGCAGTTCCTGCATAACCCCTGGGTCGGGACTACCCTCATGCATGCAGGACAGAGGGTAGTGAGAGAGGGAAAAATTTATACAGATTTTGGCCCTTTTGGTGTTCCATATTTTGACACCAAATAGTTCCAACTGCTAATTTTTCCAATGCCCATCCGGGGAAAAAGACACGGGGGTAGGCAAAGCGATTTTACGCGTTGCACTACGCCTCAGCCACCCAGGAAAGCATGGCTGTCAACTCTGAATCTGATTCAGCAAGAGCACACACTATTATAGTGGGAACTCAGCCTCATCATTTCCAGCGCATAACAGCCCTCTCTCCGATGCAGCAATTGACATCTGTCCTCTGAGCCCCAAATTAAATCCTAGGTCCCCTTGTTTTAAAAGGACCAGCAATCCCATCTGTAGGCTGCCAGCAGGCATGTGAGACAGTGAACGTGGCCGTCAAACTTGACGGCACACGGTGCGCTGAACGCTCAAGCCCTATGAAAAGGCAAGGCGAACACCGCACCGACGTGGTTATGTCCTCACGAGAGAACATGAACCACCCACAAACACAGTCTCAGCATGCCTGTGATGCAATAGAGGAGTGGGGGCCCACGGAGACGTACCCGGTGGGGAATCACCACTGTAATCCTCAGGCCACCAAGGCTTATTAGCCGAAGTAGTCCTTCTCTGGCTTTTGCAAGAAAAGAAACTAGATCGGGGAATAGGCAAAGGGACTCAACCCCGTTTGAGGTTTCATAGTCTTGACCGCGCATCTCTAGCGCCGAGGGACGCGCTGAGTTGCTGTGGCAACCCCTGCTGTCAGCCGGCGCCCGACGGCACACAGCGCGCTGAATGCTCAAGCCCTTACGAGAAAGGCTTGAGACGAACAACGCGTCGACGTGACCATGCTCTCCTGAGAGAGCATGAATCACCCACGAACGCAATCTCACATGTTTATATGTGAGAGAGATCGTGGCCGTCAAATGAGGACAGGAAACAACCGCATCCAGAAACACACGGTTTGAATGACATCTTGAAAAAGACGCAGGGTCAAACCGTGTTGCTCTTTTAGAAAGGAAACTGCTCTTTTATGTGCTGAAGCACTCAGGGAGATGACCGCGGCACCACACAGTACAATAGTGCAAGCCTGTGTGTGCACTTAAAACGGAAACACCCAGCGAACCAACACTTTGATGTCCGTTGAAGCAGCCACTTGCTGAGACGCGCCGTCACACCCGCACTAGCAGAAGCAGTCCTCTCACGAGACTCGAACACTCTTCGTAGGAAACAGGAAACATTCACTGTTCGGCTCCGAAGTAGAAAGCAATGATCATACATTCCACTTCCTTATTTATACCCGTGCTGCGGGGCGGTGCGTGGAATGCGTGAATCGCATGCCAATCTTCATTGGCTCGTTTTAAAACACTCGAAGTAGATTGGTCTCTGAAATCAGATCCCAATTCGTCGGTCAGTTCCGACGTACGTCGAACGTGACCGACTGAAAGGGAACAGCCGCAAGCATTTAAATACATGATGAGGTAAACTGGAAAACGGCAATACACACAACTACAAACGTGTCACTCTAGCACAACCATAGTTTACCTTACAGCTACTAACAGTGAAGAAATATGGTGTTTTGGAAGCAACATATTTTTTAAAATGTTGCTATTATTACTTGTATTTAATATTGCGGAATATAAATCACTTTTATAGAGGCTGTTTTCATATTTTCTACATGTTTACGATATTTTTTTAAATTACAAATTTTTTAACTCACCCTAATGTCATTCCAAACCTGAATTAATTTTTTTATGTGTAACATAAAAGAAAATCATTTGAGTTTGTTTTTTATCCTGCAATATTCAATGGTAGCCTGTGGTTTGGTTGCCAACATTCTTCAAAATATCTTCTTTTGTGTTTCCCGGCAGACAGAGAGTCATACAGGTTTGGAACGACATGAGAGTGAGAAAATGATGATAGCATTTAAAAGCAGTACATTTACTTTACTGCATCCTAGCTCAAAATCAGATGCATAACTGTGTGACAAAAGTGAAATATTAAGTATTCTAAAATATCCATCATTATTTGTCCCTGTCCTAGTTTTATTTATTTACTCCAATTTAAGGCCCTCACCCCAGCAAAAACATTAACAGGGGAACTCATGGGCCGGATGGGCTGGGTTTGCCAGAGCCGAATTCTAGCCCCAGTCCAGCCCTGTGCACAGCATGGGGTTTCTGGCTACAGAATTTTCCCCAAATGGCAGCTCTGCCCCCTTCCTTAAGTACACAGACCAGAACAAAAGGGTTGTAAATATTTTCGGGGGAGAGGATCAGATATCTTGAAGAGACAACTCAAAAAGGAGAACAGAATTCTCATAAGTTTCAATCTTTCTCATCCTACCAGTGAAGTTGAGACCATTTTACCAATCCCTCTGAGACATTTAAAAAGATACCAAACATGAAATTGAAAAAACAATAGATTCACAAGATACATCATCTGTGGTATTGTCATTCTGTGACTTGTATCAGGGGGAAGGGAAGAGAGAGGGGGAGAAGTTTTGGGCAGGGCGATGTCCTACAGACTTTCTGTGAGATCTTCTCTCCAGATTAGTGAGTTTTATTGTTTTATTGCAGGGTGTTGGATCTCAGCTTTTGTTTTAGCAGTAAAACCAATCCTTACACATGTGCATTTAGTCATTGTGCACACTGTAGACAATGTAAACTCTTTTGAACAAACGTGCCAAAACAAATGCAATTTGCTTAAATCAATATGAAATTCAAATCTGATGTGAACAAGAAACAAATTGTTCAGAGATCTGAGCTTATTGTTTTGAGAAAGAAAAGTCTAATTGGAGAATTGAGCCAAAGTGATTTAGAAACACTGTAAATCCTAAAGTGAAGTGTTATTTTTTCATATTATCAGAAAACATTTCCATGCCAACCACCAAAACAATGCATTTAGTTTACACGATGGCAAACATGTCTTAAATTCCTTTGACCATGTGATGCAGTGAATCAGGATTCAGTTTCACACAGTGCTGATATGGGACTATTAAACTGGTCAAGTTGTGAAATGAGCAAACCTGCAATACATTCACAATGAAATGTTTTAGTTCTACAAGCTTTCCATAATTCAAATGTTCACATTTTAATGACATTTATTTAGTGGCTAAAATAATAGACCACATAATTTGCACATTTACTGTAAATGTTAAAGATAAAAGTAAATCATGAGAGTAGTTTCATTTTGATTAAAAAAGCAATTGCAACTGATTCTGTCTTAAGTTTTATTCACAAACGAGGAGATATCATGACATATAATTAGCAAAAACACTTTTTTTTTTAAACACACTCTTTACAGAGGGTCTTTGGGATCCCAGACAAATCAAAGTTTGCTTTCCTGTAGTTTAAACAATAGAGCGTGGCGCTAGCAATGCCAAGGTTTGATTCCCAGGGAAAGCAAGAACCGACTAAATGTGAATGAATGCAATGTAAGTCGCTTCGGATAAAAGCGTCTGCCAAATGCATAAATGTGTAAATGTAAAGTTTGGTCTACTCATGCAATCCCAGTGATACCAGCCTTTGCCGCTGACACTTTCAATCAAATATTCAAATAAAAAACTGTAATAAAATGACAATTACAACAAACCTGTATTATTACAACTTCCATGTTCAAAACAAAGTGAAAAATAAAAGTGTCTGTTTTGTCTGGTGTACAGGGATATGTATTGCCACAATTCATATTCTTTGGAAAATAACCAAGGTTATATAATCGCATGCATGAATAATAAAATATAATAATAAATATTTAAAGTACATTAACATGTTGTCATGCTTGTGTGATATTTAGAAAACTCTCAAGGTAAAACAGAAACATAAAAATACTGTGTTTACAACACCTCTGGCCAATCATATCAAACATAGCTAACAAACGACACGACATAACACAATATACATATAAACTATTGTGCATAAATAACAGTTAGAGCTTAACTTAATTTAACGCTGAACATGACCTGTATGTAAGCTGAGGAGCCTGCACTAATATTTTCAGTGGCTTTAACACAAAACAGGAAACTCGTGAATATTCATGTAAGCTCCGCCCAGTGTCACAGAGAATCTCAGACACCGAATATTTCAGAACACCGGGCCTGTTTAAGAATATGCGGCCCCTTTAAAGAAAATGACGCGAATTGCGCATGCGCAGAAGAGAGAAGCGCGAGAGATGGCAAGAGCTGAGACCATTTGAAGCTGAAAGCGACGCTGTTAATGATCGTAAATGAAGGACAAATGTGGAATATTTTCTCCGGAGGCCTTATATTTCCAGTCTGCAGGTGAGAGACGTTTCTCAGATTACAGAGTTTAACATTAATCAGCTCCAGAGTTTACATGTTTAAGGACCAATGTAATGAAATGCGTTGTGTGTCCTGGTTTATTATTAGAGTGTAATAATATGTTGGCAGAGAGTTTTTCACAGACTCTGACTCTATTACACCAATAAAATGTGCTTAATGTGCCACTTTACAGAAGATCTCAGACATCAGCATAATGAATGAGGGAAAACAGGGAACTTTAGGAGACAAAGAGGCTTTTCAGCAGCTCAGCTAAACATGATGGTCCTGTTGTTTCTCTCAGACTTTGGACAGGAGTTGAACAAACCTTGTTTTAGATGTAATTAATATCTAACTTGTATCAAAATACTCCACATTCCTGATATAATCATATGTTCACTTCATTTAAATGGAATTAAAGGGTCATTCCATCTCAAATCAACCATTTTACCCATTAAAAAGAATTAAGAATAGAAGGATATCAAGATATCTTTAATACTTTTAGAGTGACAGGCACACAAACTTTGGAAAAATAATATTTATGGCACTCAGGTAAATTCTATGCATTTGTGTTGATAGAAAAAAAAAAACAAGATACATTTCTAGTTTCAACATTATTTGTTGTTCAGATATTCCTCTGTAAAAGACAAAAGTATCAGCTGTATGCAAAGTGACCCATGTTTGGTTCGTGACCACTGAAAATGAACAATTGACCAATTTACTCATGAAACCACATTAAGATCTCCATATCTCTGGCATTTCACCATATGGGGCCTTTAAAATGAAGATACCAAAGAAATGCTTGATAAGAACCAGAATATAAGAGGATTTTTGGATATCATTAATACTTCTTGAGTTACTGGCATGCAAACTTGGGTCAAAAATATTACATTAAAGGTCCCGTTCTTCGCGATCCCACTGTTCAAACTTTAGTTAGTGTGTAATGTTGCTGTTAGAGCATAAATAATACCTTTAAAATTATAAAGCTCAAAGTTCAATGCCAAGCGAGATATTTTATTTAACAGAAGTTCCCTTTTAAAGCCTACAGCGAACGGCCGGCTTGGACTACATCCTGGTACTTCCTTCATTAATTACGTCAGTAGAACAGACTAACCTCCGCCCACAAGAATACGCGAAAAAGAGGGCGTGGTCTTGTTGCTGTCCCACGTGGAGAAGAGGACGTGTCGCGTGGAGAAAAGGAAGTGTTGGGTTTCAGTGTGTTTGTCGCCATGTCGTCGAGACGCTGTTATTTTCATCCCGGAGTCAAATCACCTTTGTTTGGCTTTCCCAGGGACGCTGTAGAGATCATTGAGCGCATACATCTCCCCGTTAAGAGGCGTGACCTTTCCGTGCAATGTGCGCTAAGCTGCGGTCAAATCACAACACGGGAACCGCTGGCACAATCAGAACTCGTTACGTATTTCTGAAGGAGGGACTTCATAGAACAAGGAACTCATCAGCCGTTTTTAGGACAGTGAAAACAGCGGTATACAGATAAGTAAATTGTGTGAAAAATACTGTTTTTTTACACGCAAAACATGAACACATGTTATATTGCACACTGTAAACACAATCAAAGCTTCAAAAAAACACGAAGAACGGGACCTTTAAAATAAGTGCTTTTTCCCATTTTTGAACAGTCACTGTTGGCATATATTGCAACAAAGATTGCTAAAGTCGAAAGATTTTACTAATAGTCCTACCAATCTCTGTTTAAAAGGAAAATAAAGCTGCCATCTTTTTTAAAGTAATTTTTTCCCTCCTGTAATTTGGCCGAATCTCAGGTGAAAATTGTCATATTGACCCCCCTCTAAAGTAAATGTACATCCATGACATTTAATTTTTGGCTTTCATCAATATTTATGTTTCTCTTTGTTCAGAAAAAAAAAAATTAACAACATATTATTTTTTTTTTAAGCCAGGTCTGGTCAACTCTGGTAATTCAGTATAAATTCAGTAACTTTTCTTTGATTTTTCCAGATCTGGTCCTGTGGGCGTCAGTATCTCACAGTGATCACAGTTCACACCTGCAGTGAAGCCCCTCCCACAACAATTCACCAATAAATACTGGGAATATTCACATCATCCTACAAGAGAAGGACAGACTCCAGGTGTAGCAGCTGAAATCTGTGTGACTGTTAAATATGGAGTTTATTAAAGAGGAGATTGAAGACATGAGTTATCCAGAACCATCCAGAATAAAACATGAAGATACTGAGGAACAAATAGGTTGGTGTCCATTCTTGATTCTTCATTATTGACTGCTTTAGTAGCTGTGAAATAATAATCAGTATATGGATGATAAATGATAGAGAAATGCATCTAAATGATCATATTTTTTATGTTTTAATCGTAGTGAATGACAGAACTGACCTTTGCACATTAAAGATACTTTAACACTTTACAATAAGGTCTCATTTGTTAACATTAGTTAATGTATTAACTAACAATCAACAATATGTTTGTTACAATATTTAAAGCTGTAGTCTACGATGTTGAAAATCAGTCGAGAAAGCCTGATTTTTAAAAAAAACTCATCTCGCCCCTCCACATGCACACCCCTCCCCTCTGTGCTACCTGATCCCTCCCACCGGGAAACGACCTGAACAACGTCACTCAGTCAAGCAGGAGTAAACAGCGATAGGCGATGCTAAACGGCTAACATTCCAATGCCGACCGGCAGCATGATCAGCAATGATGTTGTCAGACTGATAAAAAGCTATTTATGTAATACACCACACCATAAAAGTATAAATAAATGCTTACCTGCTCAACAAAAAGTCAGCCATGTCAGCGTCGGTTTTAAGTCCAAGGTTTCTCTGAAGCTTCCTCCAACGGGCAATGGTGGACCCTATATTGATTCGGCTTTGAGTCCGGCGTTCTTCACATTTTTTTTAAATCTCTGCTCTTTCCTCAATTGACTTTCTCTTTCTTCCAACCTTGACTGTTGGGGCGAGCAGGGGCCGCTTGCTGCTGTCTGTTGGTTTTTCTCCATTGCTGAGTTGATGCTGCCTACTTGCCCGCGAAATTTCATGTCGCAGACGGGGTCCGGTGCGGTGGGTGGAGACGCGAGTGGAGCAGGGGATTGGATGAGAGCAGTTAACCAATGTAAGCTGTCCGGCCAGACAGCTTACATTGGTCAATTTCTCTGAGGGTGTACACCCAATAGAGTGAATGGATTTTTTTCATTCTTTTTTCTCTTCATATTGTTAGGATTGTACTGTAGAACCATAACCAGCATCTAAACGAGGTTATTAATAATGAACAATCTTTGAAATCGTAGAACATAGCTTTAATAATCTTTGATAACGTTAGTTAATAAAAGTCCAGCTGTTCATTGTTGGTTAACGTTACTTAACAAATGTTAACAAATACAACTTTTGTAAATGTTGATATTAACATGAACTAAGATTAATTAATGCTGTAGAAGTGCAGTTCATTATTAGTTCATGTACTAATGAAACTAATGAAACCTTATTGTAAAGTGTTACCGATACTTTATACTCACACAGACTGTGTCTTGTTTTCTGCTAAGTGTTTTTAATTTTCACATTTAACCTCATTGAACTGATTCTGACTACTTTATATGTTTATTTTAGACCAGATGGAAGTGAAGGAGCAACAACACAAACTAAATGACATAAAGAAACTCTGTGGCTTCAAAACTCAAGAAACAAAAGCCAAAAAGCTGCACACCTGCTCTCAGTGTGGAAAGAGTTTCCAAAATAAAGGACACCTTAACACACACATGAGAATTCACACTGGAGAGAGACCGTATACATGCACTCAGTGTGGAAAGAGTTTTAATCAAGCATCAGATCTCAGTTATCATCTGCGCATTCACTCTGGAGAAAAACCATTCAAGTGTGATCAGTGTGGGAAAGATTTTATTTCATTTTCAAATCTAAAATCACACTTGATAGTTCATTCAGATGAGAAGCCTCATGTGTGTTCTGTCTGTGGAAAGAGTTATTCACGGCTGAGCAGTTTTAAAGATCACCAGAAAACACACACAGGTGTGAGAGATCATGTGTGTTCGAACTGTGGGAAGAGCTTTACTACATCTAGTCGTCTGAAAGAGCACCAAAGAATTCATACTGGAGAGAAATCGTATACATGCACTCAGTGTGGAATTAGTTTTTCTCGCCCATCAGGTCTCAGTGATCATCTGCTCGTTCACTCTGGAGAAAAAACATTAAAGTGTGATCAGTGTGGTAAAGATTTTAAATTATCATCACATCTAAAACAACACCTGATAGTTCATTCAGATGAGAGACCTCATGTGTGTTCTCTCTGTGGAAAGAGTTTTCCACGGCTGAACAGTTTTAAAGATCACCAGAAAACACACACAGGTGTGAGAGATCATGTGTGTTCGGACTGTGGGATGAGCTTTACTACAGCTAGTCATCTGAAACAGCACCAAAGAATTCACACTGGAGAGAAACCGTATACATGCACTCAGTGTGGAAAGAGTTTTTCTCACTCATCAGGTCTCAGGGATCATCTGCTCCGTCACTCTGGGAAAAAAACATTTAACTGTGATCAGTGTGGTAAAGATTTTATTTCATCCTCAGAACTAAAAGACCATCTGAACGTTCATTCAGATGAGAGACCTCATGTGTGTTCTCTCTGTGGAAAGAGTTTTTCATGGCTTAAGAGTTTTAAACTGCACCAGAAAACACATGCTGAAGTGAGAGATCATGTGTGTTGTGACTGTGGGAAGAGCTTTACTGCAACTGGTGATCTGAAACGGCACCAAAAAATTCATACTGGAGAAAAACCTTACAAGTGCTCATATTGTGACAAGAGTTTCAAACGGCCTGGACACCTGAAACTACATGAGCGACTTCATACTGGAGAGAAGCCGTACCACTGTACTCGTACCCCTTTTCCACCAGAATGAAGAATGAATTGAGCAGCTATTAGCTTTATTAGCTGCTATTTCAAAAATGGCGTTCACAAGTTTGTGTTGGTCACTGTTACCACGCCCCCAGCTCCTGACGCAAGTGGTTCTTACTTCTAGACCAGCTATGTTTTGCTGCTACTTAAGAACCACTTTTCCTGGTTCAGAGCTGGTGCTTTGGATGTCGAAAGAGAAAGAACCACTTTGAAACTAGGCTCTAGCTCCGAACCAGCACCAGCACTGCCTTGGTGGAAAAGGGTTACAAGTGTGAGAAGAGTTTCAGAGAAGCATCAGGTTTAAAATATCATCTGCTCCGTCACTCTGGAGAAAAAACATTTAACTGTGAAAAGTGTGGTAAAGAGTTTAAATCACCACCAAGTCTAAAAAACACCTAAAAGTTCATTCAGGTGAGAAGCCTCATGTGTGTTCTCTCTGTGGAAAGAGTTTTTCACAACTGGACAGTTTTCAACAGCACCAGAAAACACATGATGGAGTGAGAGATCATGTGTGTTTGTGACTGTGGGAAGAGCTTTACTACATCTAGACATCTGAAACGGTCCAAAGAACTCATACTGGAGAAAAACCTTACAAGTGCTCATATTTTCTATATATTGTAATCATTATGTTGACAACTTTTAATAAATATTTCAATGAGCTCACGGTTTCTGGCTTAAATTAATACGTAATACATAATACAATGTGTTTTTGCAGCGGTGAACAATGTAGCCAATCACAGACATAGTTGTGATTTGATATGAACAGATGCACTCATAAACAGCTGAAAATTATCTGTTTCGGGATGTAAAGGACAGTTTCAAACTGATCCATCATCTCTGGGTTTGACAGGATTCATTCAGAGGTATGTCAGAGCAGGAATATTTTTTTTTTAAAACGTTTTCAAACAAACAAGAAACAATTGCTAACCACACACTGAATAGAGTACAGACTAAGTAGCAAAAATATTTTATTCACTGTTTAGTGCAAGATGTGCAAAATGCGCAAGGCGCATGTGGATTTAAAACTAGACGAGCACAAGCAGACATTTCGGCAAGTTGCAAACCCTGGCTGTTTCTCAAAACCAAGCACGCAAACTTCAGACTTACATCCTTGGTAGTTCAGACTTGACAAGTTCAACTCAGGAGAACGAACTCCCTGAGGACGCAAGTCTGGTAATTCTGCAAACAGAACAGCAGCGTTCTTGATGGCGTCACTGAGCTCTCTCTGGCTACTCTGGTTATTTCTGTTTGTATATTTGAGGCTACAATAAAAACAAATTATGTTAAAACCCACTCTGCCTCTTTTTGTTTTCATTTAAAAAAAAATCTCAAACAAATTTAATAGACACACAAATATGATTCTGGCAATGCGTACATTGATAGCAAAACTAAATATAAAACACAACCCTGCCTCTTTTCGTTTACATTTAAAAGAAATATTAAACATTTAATATGTGGTTCACGCAATTAGTGTGTGCACTTAACTTGCTGGTGGGCTCCCTTTAGACCAGGGGTGTCCAAAGTCTAGTGATGTTAACAGTGACACCAAAGCTCTGAATAGTGTGTCAAAAGAAGAAATGATTTTCAGTGAAGCTTTGTATCGATGCTTGATTCGTTCTATCAAAATTACGTGACCAATGGCGTCCGAAGCTTTGTTTCACACACACCCACGTGACTGCTGTCCAACTTTGTTCATTTTCAAGTATTGGAAAAATTAAGTGGTTAAAAAATATTGTTATTGGCAATTATGTGAACTATTAAATATCTCAATCTCTCTCTCTCTCTCTCTCTCTCTCTCTCTCTCTCTCTTTATATATACACTCACCTAAAGGATTATTAAGAACACCATACTAATACTGTGTTTGACCCCCTTTAGCCTTCAGAACTGCCTTAATTCTACGTGGCATTGATTCAACAAGGTGCTGAAAGCATTCTTTAGAAATGTTGGCCCATATTGATAGGATAGCATCTTGCAGTTGATGGAGATTTTTGGGATGCACATCCAGGGCACGAAGCTCCCGTTCCACCACATCTCAAAGATGCTCTATTGGGTTGAGATCTGGTGACTGTGGGGGCCATTTTAGTACAGTGAACTCATTGTCATGTTCAAGAAACCAATTTGAAATGATTCGAGCTTTGTGACATGGTGCATTATCCTGCTGGAAGTAGCCATCAGAGGATGGGTACATGGTGGTCATAAAGGGATGGACATGGTCAGAAACAATGCTCAGGTAGGTCGTGGCATTTAAACGATGCCCAATTGGCACTAAGGGGCCTAAAGTGTGCCAAGAAAACATCCCCCACACCATTACACCACCAGCAGCAGCCTGCACAGTGGTAACAAGGCATGATGGATCCATGTTCTCATTCTGTTTACGCCAAATTCTGACTCTACCATCTGAATGTCTCAACAGAAATCGAGACTCATCAGACCAGGCAACATTCTTCAACTGTCCAATTTTGGTGAGCTCTTGCAAATTGTAGCCTATTTGTAGTGGAGATGAGTGGTACCCGGTGGGGTCTTCTGCTGTTGTAGCCCATCCGCCTCAAGGTTGTGCGTGTTGTGACTTCACAAATGCTTTGCAGCATACCTCGGTTGTATACCTGTGGTTATTTCAGTCAAAGTTGCTCTTCTATCAGCTTGAATCAGTCGGCCCATTCTCCTCTGACCTCTAGCATCAACAAGGCATTTTCGCCCACAGGACTGCCGCATACTGGATGTTTTTCCCTTTTCACACCATTCTTTGTAGACCCTAGAAATGGTTGTGCGTGAAAATCCCAGTAACTGAGCAGATTGTGAAATACTCAGACCGGCCCGTCTGGCACCAACAACCATGCCACGCTCAAAATTGCTTAAATCACCTTTCTTTCCCATCAGTTTGGAGTTCAGGAGATTGTCTTGACCAAGACCACACCCCTAAATGCATTGAAGCAACTGCCATGTGATTGGTTGAGATAATTGCATTAATGAGAAATTGAACAGGTGTTCCTAATAATCCTTTAGGTGAGTGTATATATATATATATTTCAAATGGTTATTTCTTTTAATTTTGGTGATTATAACTGACAACTAAGGAAAATCCCAAATTCAGTATCTCAGAAAATTTGAATATTGTGAAAAGGTTCAATATTGAAGACACCTGGTGCCACACTCTAATCAGCTAAATAACTCAAAACACCTGCAAAGGCCTTTAAATCGTCTCTCAGTCTAGTTCTGTAGGCTACACAATCATGGGGAAGACTGCTGACTTGACAGTTGTCCAAAAGACGACCATTGACACCTTGCACAAGGAGGGCAAGACACAAAAGGTCATTGCAAAAGAGGCTGGCTGTTCACAGAGATCTGTGTCCAAGCACATTAATAGAGAGGTGAAGGGAAGGAAAAGAAGTGGCAGAAAAAAGTGTACAAGCAATAGGGATAACCGCACCCTGGAGAGGATTGTGAAACAAAACCCATTCAAAAATGTGGGGGAGATTCACAAAGAGTGAACTGCAGCTGGAGTCAGTGCTTCAAGAACCAATACGCACAGACGTATGCAAGACATGGGTTTCAGCTGTCGCATTCCTTGTGTCAAGCCACTCATGAACAACAGACAGCGTCAGAAGCATCTTGCATGGGCTAAAGATAAAAAGGACTGGACTGCTGCGGAGTGGTCCAAAGTTATGTTCCCTGATGAAAGTAAATTTTGCATTTCCTTTGGAAATCAGGGTCCCAGAGTCTGGAGGAAGAGAAGAGAGGCACACAATCCATGTTGCTTGAGGTCCAGTGTAAAGTTTCCACAGTCACTGATGGTTTGGGGTGCCATGTCATCTGCTGGTGTTGGTCCACTGTGTTTTCTGAGGTCTAAGGTCAACGCAGCCGTATACCATGAAGTTTTAGAGCACTTCATGCTTCCTGCTGCTGACCAACTTTATGGAGATGCAGATTTTATTTTCCAACAGGACTTGGCACCTGCACACAGTACTAAAGCAACCAGTACCTGGATTAAGGACCATGGTATCCCTTTTCTTAATTGGCCAGCAAACTCGCCTGACCTTAACCTGTGAAGAGGAAGATGCGATATGCACATCATAACACCTGAGCAGTGCCACAGACTGATCGACTCCATGCCACGCTGCATTGCTGCAGTAATTCAGGCAAAAGGAGCCCCAATTAAATATTGAGGGCTGTACATGCTCATACTTTTAATGTCCATACTTTTCAGTTGGCCAAGATTTCTAAAAATCCTTTCTTTGTATTGGTCTTAAGTAATATTCAAATTTTCTGAGATACTGAATTTGGGATTTTCCTTAGTTGTCAATTATAATCATCAAAATCAAAAGAAATAAACATTTGAAATATATCAGTCTGTGTGTAAATAAATTAATATAATATACAAGTTTCACTTTTTGAATGGAATTAGTGAAATAAATCAGCTTTTTGATGATATTCTAATTATATGACCAGCACCTGTATATATTGGACACCCTTGCTTTAGACAATGCACTAGCTCAGTGGTTCTCAACCCTGTCCTGGGGACCCGCACCACTGCACATTTTGTATGTCTCCCTCATCAGACACACCCACTTCAGGTCTAGCCGTCTCTACTAATGAGCTGATGAGTTGGATCGCACTGTGCAGTGATTTACTTTTTCTATAGTCACATTTTTTGAAATGTGGTTTTAAAAATGCTAAACACAAGGAAACCCAGGATAGAGCTCTGTCTGTAGACAATAGGCAATGCTAAGTTCCGCACATAATCTGTGAAAAATGACAATCTGTAAATTATATTTATTGTTAACATGGAAGGCTAAATATTTTCATATTTAAATATTTAAATATGATCCTAACTCTTCATTAAATGAAATGCAGTTTTTTTTTTTGATAATTGGATGTTGTGGGTGTTTTTCACAGAGGAATTGTGGGCATTAACCCGGAAACTGGATCAAAAGTTGCTGCTGGAAAGCAAGACATGGATGTGGAAATGCATGGAATGAACCCACATGTATGCACACTGGACTTTGAATGGCTTGTCATTTAAAAAAAAGTATTCCAATGGAATTGAAGTAAGAGACTCTGACCTGATTTTCAAGTTCATGATTAATGGTCAACTTAATGTACATGCAATGTCTTGCTTTTTCATGGGTTTGGCAGTTTAAAGGTAGGCTCAGTTCAGAACAATGTAACACTGTTGGGATGTGTTCCCTTTATTGTTGATAATGAAATGCTTCTGTTCTCAGTGGTTCTTGATGAGGAAGTAAGTAGTTTATTTTTATTTTTTGAGTATTTCCAAGGCTAATGCCTAGGAGGCTGAGGCCATAAGGCTTCCGAGGGGTCTGTTGGTTCCTGTTTCAAACGTGTGCGAAGCGTTTTGTCTGACTGGGGCGCTGTCGCTGCTCAGGTGCTGGGTGTGGCTGAGTGGCTGTAGGCGCTGGCTTTAACTGCTGCTGAGTCTGCGTTCTCTGGTGACTCGAGGAAGCAGTATTGGAGAATTTTAGCAAAAAGTGTTGCATAGCCTGGGACGCATTTAGTGCCGCAGTGAAGCGCTCTGTGAAACAGCAGGGCAGAAGAGGCCAGTGGGGGAGATTGGTGCATCAAGGAAGGCAATCCTGTCAGCTTCCTTGATCTCCATTAAGTTCAGCCACAGGTGTCGCTCTAACACCACAAGGTTGACCATAGATCTGCTTATGACCTGGGTGGTGGCTTTTGTAGCACGCAGGGCCAGGTCTGTGGCGCTGCGGAGGTTGCATAAAGCTTCTGGGCCAGGTCCAGTCTCATCCATAGCACAGAGGAATTTGGCCTGGAAAACTTGGAAGACCGCCTTCGAGTGGAGGACGGAGCCTGCCTGGTCAGCCAACGTGTAGGCCCTACCCGCTAAGGCTGAGGTTGTCCTGCAGGACTTAGACAGGTGCCACACTTTAGCTTTCCATCGTACCGCTATGGGCGGGCAGTCGTGTTCTGCAGGGTCCTGCAGAGGTCTGCAGCCACAGCTTCATCCAGCGGTGGCAGCTACTCATACTCATACATAAATATTTTTGGATTTTGACAGGGCCAGCAGAGAAGGCCCTGATGGCCCTGACAGCCCACCACTGCTCACACTGCACTGCATGGGCTGGACTGGTAATCTGGCATACCGGGCATTTTCCCGGTGATCTGACGCACTTTGGGGCCCATAATGTTATTTATCTGTTTTTTGCCACGGACTGGCCCATCATGTAGCGACAGCAGCCCTGGTTTGTCTTCTGAATTGACCGGCCAAAACGAGAGAGACCTCCCGAGCTCTTCTATATTCATAGACTGTCCTTTTTTTTTTTTCTTTGAGCACATGGGAAACTGCAAAAGGCGAATATCAGCACAGTGCTGCCACTGACGAATGTGCGCTGAGTTTCTGCTGCTCTATGAAGCAATGAATGACACTTTGACTCAGAATTTTGTTTTATAATTGTGTGATATGGCAAAATTACTGGTTCTGTGGTGCATCACTGAAAACGTCTCGGTTACGGATGTAACCCTCATTCCCTGAGGGAGAGAACGGAGACGTACGTCGGAACTGACCGACGAATTGGGATCTGATTTCAGAGTGTTTTAAAACGAGCCAATGAAGATTGGCATACGATTCACGCATTCCACGCACCGCCCCGCAGCGCGGGTATAAATAAGGAAGTGGAATGCATGATCATTGCTTTCTCTGCTGAGGAACCGAACTCGTGACTCGGCCTCCCAGCGGAAGCACAGCACCTGGCGACAGGACGTACGTCTCCGTTCCCTCCTTCAGGGAACGAGGGTTACATCTTCAGGGAACGTGGGTTACATCCGTAACCGAGACATTCCCTTTCAGTCGGTCACGTTCGACGTACGTCGGAACTGACCGACGAATTGGGATCTCTACCAAAACGCCAGGGCGCAGGCCATTCCAGCGTCCTGCCTGAGCGCACTGGACTGTCTTAAATGGTACAGAAGTCAGGGCTCCAAGCAGGGAGGTCAGTCACTGCTGTTTCTGCAAGACCCACCCAGTGTGACTATTGGATAACGCTGGGAAAGCGTGCCCGTCTCGGGAGACGGTATGCTGCGGAGCCACGTCCTTCAGTGGAAGGCTTGGTGGTGGAATACACATAAGGACTAACTTAGCAGGGTAGTGCAACATATGGCAGTCTCTTGGGGGGTTCCAGCCTGGTTCCAGGGGGGAAAGAACACGCCCAGAGACGACAGAGCAGGCTCTATCAAGGGAAAGACGCGGGGCTAGCCGGTAGCAGGTACCGTGGACGAATACGCATATGGGGTTGCCGTGAGGGAACCGCTACATATGGAACCCAGCCTACACACATGTTTCACAAGCATACGGGTGCAGGCCTGGCGTCAGACGGCCGCAACGTCTGGCACCGCAGGGGTGACGGAGGAGCTCGACAGGGTTAGCCGTTTCCGGGGAACACAACTGGAGACAATAGACGCACGTATCCGGCCCAGAGGGCGGGAGTGGTGTTGCAAGCCGACACTTAGAACGGGCACTTAGCGCTACTGGCCCCTGGAGGCGAGGATGCGGGAAGATACCGGCTCTACACGGAGGCTATAGAATCTAGTGAACGTGTTAGGTGTCGCCCAGCCCGCAGCTTTACAAATATCTGTCAGCGAGGCACCTTGAGCCAGCGCCCAGGATGAAGCAACACTCCTTGTTGAGTGTGCTTGCACCCCGAACGGGCAAGGTACATCTTGGGACTGGTAAGCCAAGACGATGGCATCCACTATCCAGTGGGCCATCCTCTGCTTGGAGACAGCCTTTCCCTTCTGCTGGCCTCCGTAACAGACGAAGAGTTGCTCTGAGGTCCGAAAGCTTTGAGTTCGGTCAACGTAAGCGCGAAGAGCGGGGACGGGACATAAAGCCAGGGCTGGGTCTGCCTCCTCCGAAGGCAGCGCTTGCAGGTTCACTACCTGGTCCCGGAAGGGAGTGGTAGGAACCTTGGGCACGTATCCAATGTGAGAGTTGTCTGGCCCAAATTCTAGGCACGATTCGTTGACCGAAAGTGCATGCAGGTCCCCTACCCTCTTAATAGAGGCCAATGCCGTCAGAAGCACTGTCTTCATCGACAGGATTTTAAGCTCCACAGACTGCAAAGGCTCAAAGGGAGGGCTCTGAAGTGCTCTGAGCACTAGAGCCAAGTCCCAAGAGGGTAACGAGTTTGGACGAGGAGGATTTAGCCTACTCGCACATCTGAGGAACCTGACGATTAGGTCATGCTTTCCCAAAGACTTACCTTCAACTGCATCGTGATACGCCGCTATTGCTGCGACGTACACTTTGAGGGTGGAGGGAGACAGCCTTCGCTCCAGCCCATCCTGCAGGAAGAAAGCACAACACTAACCGAACACCTTCGGGGGTCTTCCCGGTGGGAAGAGCACCATTCAACGAACAGGTTCCACTTCAAAGCATAGAGGCGCCTCGTAGAGGGTGCCATAGAGTGCCCCGTCCCTGAGAAAGAAGGTCCCTCCTCAGGGGAATCGGCCAAGGAGGGGCTGTCGCGAGGAGAGTTAGTTCTGGGAACCAGGTCTGGTTGGGCCAGTAGGGCGCAACTAACAAGACCTGCTCCTCGTCCTCCCTGACCTTGCACAGGGTCTGTGCTTGTTCACGGGTCAAACCGTGTTGCTCTTTTAGAAAGGAAACTGCTCTTTTATGTGCTGAAGCACTCAGGGAGATGACCGCGGCACCACACAGTACAATAGTGCAAGCCTGTGTGTGCACTTAAAACGGAAACGCCCAGCGAACCAACACTTTGATGTCCGTTGAAGCAGCCACTCGCTGAGACACGCCGTCACACCCGCACTGGCAGAAGCAGTCCTCTCACGAGACTCGAACACTCTTCGTAGGAAACAGGAAACATTCACTGTTCGGCTCCGAAGTAGAAAGCAATGATCATGCATTCCACTTCCTTATTTATATCCGCGCTGCGGGGCGGTGCGTGGAATGCGTGAATCGCATGCCAATCTTCATTGGCTCGTTTTAAAACACTCAAAGTAGATTGGTCTCTGAAATCAGATCCCAATTCGTCGGTCAGTTCCGACGTACGTCGAACGTGACCGACTGAAAGGGAACAGCCGTGAGCATTTAAATACATGATGAGGTAAACTGGAAAACGGCAATACACACAACTACAAACGTGTCACTCTAGCACAACCATAGTTTACCTTACAGCTACTAACAGTGAAGAAATATGGTGTTTTGGAAGCAACATATTTTCTAAAAATGTTGCTATTATTACTTGTATTTAATATTACGGAATATAAATCACTTTTATAGAGGCTGTTTTCATATTTTCTACATGTTTACGATATTTTTTTAAATTACAAATTTTTTAACTCACCCTAATGTCATTCCAAACCTGAATTAATTTTTTTATGTGTAACATAAAAGAAAATCATTTGAGTTTGTTTTTTATCCTGCAATATTCAATGGTAGCCTGTGGTTTGGTTGCCAACATTCTTCAAAATATCTTCTTTTGTGTTTCCCGGCAGACAGAGAGTCATACAGGTTTGGAACGACATGAGAGTGAGAAAATGATGATAGCATTTAAAAGCAGTACATTTACTTTACTGCATCCTAGCTCAAAATCAGATGCATAACTGTGTGACAAAAGTGCAATATTAAGTTTTCTAAAATATCCATCATTATTTGTCCCTGTCCTAGTTTTATTTACTCCAATTTAAGGCCCTCACCCCAGCAAAAACATTAACAGGGGAACTCATGGGCCGGATGGGCTGGGTTTGCCAGAGCCAAATTTTAGCCCCAGTCCAGCCCTGTGCACAGCATGGGGTTTCTGGCTACAGAATTTTCCCCAAATGGCAGCTCTGCCCCCTTCCTTAAGTACACAGACCAGAACAAAAGGGTTGTAAATATTTTCGGGGGAGAGGATCAGATATCTTGAAGAGACAACTCAAAAAGGAGAACAGAATTCTCATAAGTTTCAATCTTTCTCATCCTACCAGTGAAGTTGAGACCATTTTACCAATCCCTCTGAGACATTTAAAAAGATACCAAACATGAAATTGAAAAAACAATAGATTCACAAGATACATCATCTGTGGTATTGTCATCAGGGGGAAGGGAAGAGAGAGGGGGAGAAGTTTTGGGCAGGGCGATGTCCTACAGTCTTTCTGTGAGATCTTCTCTCCAGATTAGTGAGTTTTATTGTTTTATTGCAGGGTGTTGGATCTCAGCTTTTGTCTTAGCAGTAAAACCAATCCTTACACATGTGCATTTAGTCATTGTGCACACTGTAGACAATGTAAACTCCTTTGAACACACGTGCCAAAACAAATGCAATTTGCTTAAATCAATATGAAATTCAAATCTGATGTGAACAAGAAACAAATTGTTCAGAGATCTGAACTTATTGTTTTGTGAAAGAAAAGTCTAATTCGAGAATTGAGCCAAAGTGATTTGGAAACACTGTAAATCCTAAAGTGAAGTGTTATTTTTTCATATTATCAGAAAACATTTCCATGCCCCCCCCCCCACCAAAACAATGCATTTAGTTCACACGATGGCAAACATGTCTTAAATTCCTTTGACCATGTGATGCAGTGAATCAGGATTCAGTTTCACACAGTGCTGATATGGGACTATTAAACTGGTCAAGTTGTGAAATGAGCAAACCTGCAATACATTCACAATGAAATGTTTTAGTTCTACAAGCTTTCCATAATTCAAATGTTCACATTTTAATGACATTTATTTAGTGGCTAAAATAATAGACCACATAATTTGCACATTTACTGTAAATGTTAAAGATAAAAGTAAATCATGAGAGTAGTTTCATTTTGATTAAAAAAGCAATTGCAACTGATTCTGTCTTAAGTTTTATTCACAAACGAGGAGATATCATGACATATAATTAGCAAAAACACTTTTTTTTTTAAACACACTCTTTACAGAGGGTCTTTGGGATCCCAGACAAATCAAAGTTTGCTTTCCTGTAGTTTAAACAATAGAGCGTGGCGCTAGCAATGCCAAGGTTTGATTCCCAGGGAAAGCAAGAACCGACTAAATGTGAATGAATGCAATGTAAGTCGCTTCGGATAAAAGCGTCTGCCAAATGCATAAATGTGTAAATGTAAAGTTTGGTCTACTCATGCAATCCCAGTGATACCAGCCTTTGCCGCTGACACTTTCAATCAAATATTCAAATAAAAAACTGTAATAAAATGACAATTACAACAAACCTGTATTATTACAACTTCCATGTTCAAACCAAAGTGAAAAATAAAAGTGTCTGTTTTGTCTGGTGTACAGGGATATGTATTGCCACAATTCATCTTCTTTGGAAAATAAGTAAAGAATAATTGACGACGGGCTGTTCAATTATTAGAACAATAATGCACACCCGAGGTGGTGATGCGGTCACGACGCGAAGCGGACCTCGGGTGTGTATTATTATTCTAATAATTGAACGCCCGGAGTCAATTATTCCGCTTATACTACGGTTACCACACCTCAAGACATCGATCCGAAGATATATTTAAAGGGATTCGTCCGGTTTTTGTACTTAAATCGCTATTGTGAGTAGGACTATTTCTTCCACGTCTCATCCAACGGCTCTTTCGCTGGTTCCGAAACGTCATTTTAAAGCTGTTAACGAAGGCTTGAGCCGTTGATAGCATTCTACTGCAGTTATTAATAAAGTTATTAGAAAGAGAGAGAGAGAGAGAGAGAGAGCGAGTGCTTGTGTGAATTAGGCTGCCTCTGTGCGTCTCTAAACAGCGCTGTTATTACCTCACTAGTGAAAAAATGTCACGTGTAGCCTTTAAGTTGCTCCACTTTATGGGCTAACTGATCAAATGGTCAGGGCAGCGCTGACACCTTTAGTGCAAACTGTAGTGCGTGTGCGAGCGTGTGATTTCAGTAATGAGACAGAAAAGCTTGCCTTTGATGTCCGCTTCCGTTTGTTGGTTTTCATCTGGACTGTCTAATACTGCTGCCGCCCAGTTGTTGAACGTTTTATATTCACCGTAAATATTAAGATTTACTTTAGGAAAATCGTCTGTCATATTGTTGTTTTTTAGTCCTGTAATTTCCGTTATTACGGTTAACTATGCGAAGTGATATGGAACTGTAATGCGGTCAAGAGCTGCCTGGAACTACATTCGCTGTGCATCTCCCAGAAAATAATTGCACACCTCAGAACGTTCATCAGCCAATCAGATTCAAGCATTCAACGGCCCCGTAGTATAATCAAGGTTATATTATCACATGCATGAATAATAAAATATAATAATAAATATTTAAAGTACATTAACATGTTGTCATGCTTGTGTGATATTTAGAAAACTCTCAAGGTAAAACAGAAACATAAAAATACTGTGTTTACAACACCTCTGGCCAATCATATCAAACATAGCTAACAAACGACACGACATAACACAATATACATATAAACTATTGTGCATAAATAACAGTTAGAATATGAGCTTAACTTAATTTAACGCTGAACATGACTTGTAAGCTGAGGAGCCTGCACTAATATTTTCAGTGGCTTTAACACAAAACAAGAAACTCGTGAATATTCATGTAAGCTCCGCCCAGTGTCACCGAGAATCTCATACACCGAATATTTCAGAACACCGGGCCTGTTTAAGAAGATGCGGCCCCTTTAAGGAAAAAATGACGCGCACTGAGCATGCGCAGAAGAGAGAAGCGCGAGCAGACGAGCTGAAACTGTTGAAGCTGAAAGTGACGCTCTTTAACGATCGTAAATGAAGGACAAATGTGGAATATTTTCTCCGGATGCCTTATATTTCCAGTCTGCAGGTGAGAGATGTTTCTCAGATTACAGAGTTTAACATTAATCAGCTCCAGAGTTTACATGTTTAAGGACCAATGTAATGAAATGCGTTGTGTGTGCTGGTTTATTATTAGAGTGTAATAATATGTTGGCAGAGAGTTTTTCACAGACTCTGACTCTATTACACCAATAAAATGTGCTTAATGTGCCACTTTACAGAAGATCTCAGACATCAGCATAATGAATGAGGGGAAAACAGGGAACTTTAGGAGACAAAGAGGCTTTTCAGCAGCTCAGTTAAACATGATGGTCCTGTTGTTTCTCTCAGACTTTGGACACGAGTTGAACAAACCTTGTATTAAATGCAATTAATATCTAACTTGAATCACTTGAAATGAATCATTTAAATGTAATTAAAGGGTAATTCCATGTCAAATCAACCATTTTACCCATTGCAAATATCTTTAATACTTTTAGAGTGAAAGGCACACACACTTTGGAAAAATAATATTTATGGCACTCAGGTATATTCTAATTGTGTTGATAGAAAAAATGAGATGCATTTCTAGTTTCAGCATTATTTGTTGTTCAGATATTCTTCTGTAAAAGACAAAAGTATAAGTTGTATGTAAAGTGACCCACGTTTGGTTTTTGACCACTGAAAATGTGAACAATTGACCAATTTACTCATGAAACCACATTAAGATCTCCATATCTCTGGCATTTTACCATACGGGGCCTTTAAAATGAAGATACCTAAATAAATGCTTGATAAGAACCAGAATATAAGAGGATTTTAGGATATCATTAATACATCTTCAGTCACTGGCATGCATACACAACAAAACACAACAATTGTTTTTCCCAAACACTTTTCAACAAAAGTCAACAGATTTTACTAATTGGCCAATCTCTCTGTAAAATAAATTAAAGATGCTGCCATCTTAAAATAGTTACCCTCCTGTAATTTGGCTCCATATTGACCCCCGCTAAAAAATTGTGCATTACTAATAAATATACATCCATGACATTTAATATTTTAGCTTTCATCAATATTTATGTTTGTCTTTCTTCAGAAAAAAATTGGTCATAGAGGTCATAGGAACAATTTTTCAGGGAGAGGGTGAGAGCGAGGATGGAGATGAGGATGAAGACGGAAGTGAGCTGTCAAAGAAATAAAGTCGCTAAAGGATCAACAGGGAGACTCCCTCAGGGGCAGTTCTTCCTCCTGAGGAAAAAACAAAAAGCTAGTTTGTCCAGCTTTTTCAAAAGGCAGAGCACCAGCAGCATGGGCTGCAGTAGAGACACGCTCTCAGAGGAGGAAAGCATCAAAATGGAGCTGAGAACCTACTTACAAACCACAGAGGTTGACAGTTTCCATTACAGATTTGCGCAAAACTTTGCAATATTTTCTAAAAGTCGATTAAAAAAAATGTGCGAAATGACGGCGTTTCTATTAACTGATGTTATGTGACTAAAACCATTTTTTTCCTCTCGTGGTAAATCATTCCAAAAATCATGCTACGTATGTTGTTAGGTTTATGTATATCCCAGCCACCGCACACCATTATTTTTAATGGAAAGAGACGTGTGTGTTATCTAAGCATTGATGGCAAGGAAAGCACCTTATACTTGAGAGGCATATATGAGGTGTTATGATAAATTGTGGCATTTTATATTCTATTGTTTTTTCCTGAGTTTAATAAAGAACTCGTCTTCTGTCCAAACATACCATCATCTATAAAGAATGATGGACTTTTACATACGCCAGATTATTGTGACGCATTGCCACATATAGAGACGCGCGAAAAGTTGGTGGTAACTCAAATTTTTTTTTTTACCACTTCGTTATTTTGGTTTGGAATTTCGTTTGTTGTAAATATAAACTGAATTTAGAAATGCTTTTGAAATGAAAAACTTTGCGTTTAATAAACAAAATATATTTTTGAAATGAAGACAGCATTTGGAGTGCAAAATAATCCGTTCCCTTTGCTGTTATTGAGTGTACACAAATATAAGTAGACAGTTTACTGTTTATAATTACGTCTTGCACTTAGCCTATCTGTATGGCTAAAAATGACAGTGTTGTGAGTTTCCGCTGGAATAAGGAAAAAATCCATTAAAAGGTGCTGACGACTTTGTCGGACAGAGGGTTAAAGAAAACGTAGCAAATTTAGTTTCAAATAGTTAGGCTATGTCTAAATATTATAATCTTTTAATTTCATATGTTGATTATGAGAAGTGAGCAGCATCAGTAAGGCACATAATCAGATGCGCATGGACATGGATTTTGAGCATTTCATTGAATTGTTTTCTAGAAAATCTTTCTTTAAGATTAATTAGGTGAAGTTGAAAGCATTTGTTAACTTCACAATAATAATTGGAATTGGGCTAATAATTGGAATGGACTAACTTCCATTGACTGGAGTGAGACCATAGACGTCTCTCGAGCTGTTGCGATCTTTTTTGGTGCTCTAATTTGGCGTGACATTCACAGATCACTGTAGCGTCTCAGTTCAAACAAACGGCACATGAACTGATCACCTCCGCTTTACAGCAGAAAAGTGTCATGAATGAACACAGGGCTATACCATAGACCAGGGGTCGGGAACCTTTTTTGACCAAAGAGCCATTTTTTCATTTTTGGTTAATGCATTTTTCCAAAAGAGCCACAGTAAAAAATAATATTAAATTATTATTAAAAAACATGCTTTTTTTTCCCAATAAAATTTGAACAATAGTAATTATTAGGTCCATAACTAAAAAACAAACACATATGCAGCAAACAATAAATAAGTTGCAATATGGAATTAATTGTGCAGAGCTTTGTGACGTTGAGTTATAAACTTTTTGTTTGTGAACGCACACAGTGCTTACATCTACTGTGTTTACGTGAAAACCGGGCTTGGCATTTTGATATATTTCTGTAGCCTATTAATTTGACGTGCAGCCGAGGACAAAGCTGTGCTTGTCTGTGTTGCACTCGGAGCATGTGCACAGCATCCTGTCAGTAACTTATCACGCTTTCGCGACTTATCACGCTTTTATAATTTATTTCCGTCAACTGAAATCTGCGTGGATTATCATAAATACACATTTATTTATCACAAGGGTCTCTACGGCAAAAGCGAAAGTACCTGCGAGTGAAATGTTTCGAAATGTCTCTTTTCACAGCAGACCACCAGTTTCAATAAAAGGATATATTAACGTTTATATAGCCTACTTTTACATTTTCGCTGCTGTTCTAAAAATGGTTTTCGGTTACCTTTAACAAGCCACAGCTGCTTGAATCCCAGAGCAGAAGCTGTTACCACAGAAACGTAAGTGGGTATTGATTGCTGTCGCGACTCGTGACACTCGCGAACAGCACTGAACACGCGCGGCCGGTACAACTTGAATATTAACTATTATCATACGTTTCATTAACGGTAGGCTGTACAACAAGGGAATTGTAATTGGCTGCTTTTTTCTGCAGAGAGCGGATCTCTGTTGATGTGTCTCATTTTTTTTCTATCGATCATTTGTTGGTAAAGGGTGAGAGACCTGAGCCACATTATTTTTGTCAAAGAGCCAGGTGTGGCTCGCGAGCCATAGGTTCCCGACCACTGCCATAGACTGTGAGGGCTCGACATTAATCTGACTGGACAAGTAGGCCTATCTTAAAACTTAATAAAATAACCAGAAACGTGAAAATGATTCTGATTTTATTACATTTCAATGTAAACAGCGATTGATAAGGGTTAGTGTATTAAAAAGTCTGCCTGAGAGAGACATTCGTGGAGAAATCAAAACAAATGAACATAACAGCACTATAAACTCACAGAAGAAACATATTGGGGTAAAAAGTTAGAGTTTTATTTATAACTTATGATATTGTTAATAACACGAGTCGACTAAGGGAGCTGTTTTGCTGAATATCGTCACAATTGCAAATGTTACATTGAATTTTGTGGTTCAGTAAACAAGTAAGTTAGCCTAAGTTAATATTAAGTTACTTATATTTTAGACACAGACAACATTTACTTTTTTGTTCTATTTCACTGACGGAAATGGTTCCAAAGGAAAGCAACACTCAGTGTGGTGTTTTGTTACTGAATGATTCAGTGTTTGAATGAATCGTTTGAATGAACGACTCAATGACTCACTCATTAAGACGGTCACTTGCTGCCACCTACTGGCGGTTTAGTTTCATGTTTAAAATATCATTGATTGAATATACAAATAAGAAAACATAGCCTGACGTCGTCATACTCAATTCTAGTCAGAATTTGAGTCTGATACTGCTCCGTTGGGCTGTGATTATGGGGCGTGTTTAAACCGAACCAGTAAAGACCTCAATTGGATAGACCTACAACCAATCAGAGCAACGGAGCGACGCATAACGTTAATTGTCAAATGTCAACAGAACTCAACTGCGCTGTGTTGCCAAGTCCGCGGGTTGAAGCGACCCCAATTATGTGATATACAGACCCAGGAATGCGAAATTTAGCAGGAAGTCCAGCCAAAATAACACATTTTACCAACAAAATGCCATTTATCCCGGAGAACCCCCCCACCCGGAAAGCTATTGGGCTTGTTTTGAGTAGCAATTGGGCGAGTTTTGCTGTAAAAACTTGACAACCCTGTCTGCACGCACGCTGGAATAAGTCACGTTAGAAGAAGAAGATGAGTATAAACTATCTTTGCCGGTGTTGTAAAAAAATAATTTAAGGATGCACAGAGTACTTACCAACACGATCATCATTTCTGAGATAAATAGTAAAGGTGAATGCATATACGAACAAGTTCTCCGTATAGGATTAGAACAAATTCAATCCAAGTGCCTTTGATGACGTGGATGATTACGTTACTGTTTATCATCTGTCCATCATCGTCTAAAGCCCGCCCTGACAATTTCATTGGTCCGAACAGTTTCTGTTCGGCCATAATTACTTCTCTATGGATCAAGTCCAGACCGAACTGCCCGTGCAAAAATATTTGTGGCCGGGGCTAAGTTCGTCTGGCATCTAGGCTAAAGAAAACATACGATCTCATAACATTTTTTGTTGTAGTTGTAATTTTTCAGTGTAAATTATTTAATTTGATTGGTAACAGCCCTATAGTGTCTTATTATTATAACTGAATGTATTGATCAAATGTAAGAATTTGACATGAAAGATGATGTATACATTTAATAAGGTTAAAAATAGCCTTTATAAAGTAAATAACTCCCTGGGGTAAATATCACAAATATACAGATTTAAGTATGTAGCTAAAAGCTAATATAACACTGAGGAGAATTACAACACAAAAAATCCACACATTGTACAGTACATACAATTTGCTATGTACTGTACCCATGTTAATCAATATCAAATCAAATTTGTAATTTGAAATTCAAATCAAATTTGTTTCAGTGCCCAGCGCTATAGTGTAAATGTTTTTTTTTATTTGAAAGCAAATGTTGTCTTTTCTTTGCACCAGAATGCTTCGTTTACATGTTAAAACCACAAAAACGTTCTACTGTAGGGCAATGCCCCAGACCCAGAATAAAGTATTTAATTCGGAAACATGTCACCTTTTTCACCACTTGTGAGTTTGCAGGTATGAGTTTAGCGAAAATTTCCTTTTTCAAATTGCCTGAAAACCACCTCATGCGAGCGTAAAAACTTGTTTGCGATATATGGGAGTTTTTGCGAAATTGACGCATTTCCATTGGGCGTATTTTCAATTCGCAATTTCAATTTGCACAATTTGAAGGGTAATGGAAACGCGACTAGTGATGCAGACCCTTTGAACTGGTGGAGATGCCATCAGGTGAATTTCCCCCACATTGCAAAGCTTGCTCAGCAGTTTTTATGTATCCCTGCAACAAGTGCTCCATCTGAGAGAGTCTTCAGCACTGGAGGCAACATTGTAACGTGCCACAGGGCAGCATTCAAGCCAGATGTTGTGGACCGTCTGGTTTTCCTGGCTCAAAATTTGTAATGGTCAAAAAATGCCTTATGTAGCTTGTCCATAATGTTGAAACTTGTGAATACAGTCTGTTTCTATGCTACAGGATAATCCTGCATAGTCCTGCATAGTAGGGGTGTCCATGGTTAACCGATTAACCGATTAACCGTTAAAAATTGCGTAACCGAGTGAAACATTTTGCTCGGTTAAGTGGCGTCAATGGCGTGCTTTGAATTTAGTTGTAATATATTTTTGCACCACTAGAGATCGCCAGAACGCTCCCAGACATTTGTAATATCCACAAGAAGAAGTCATGAGTTTTCTAACATGAAGCGGGCAAAGAAAAGTACAGCGTGGGAGCACTTTAAAATTGAGAGTGACGGGGCAAAATGCAAGTATTGCAATGCAGTGCAAAAATGAACTACCCTTTTTTTGTGTGTGTCTGTATCTCGGGGTTGCGGCGCGCACACCAGAGTTTCAGTTAGAAAAAAAGGGTGCCGGTCAAAGTGACCGGCAGAGATTTCGTTTACCAGACATTTTGATGATAGGCTATGCCGGTCAACTATCGCCTCAATAAGTAAAGTTGAAGAAAACTGGAGGCAGGCTATGTAACTTAAAAAATTACATAATCAGGCCGCCGAATGCAACATGTTTATTAGCCTAACTTTCAAATAGACGGAAAAAACATTTTCTACTAGGCTATGGTTCGTTTCTTCATTCGGATCTATTTGCGATGCGATCCATTCCATTCTAAACAAACAAAGCAGTTTATGCTTCGTCCTTGTTTCATTATTAATTTAGATAATAATTCATAAATGCACGCATAATTATCAGTGAACTTTATAAATGTTGCAGATGTTTTACATGCATGCACAAACAAATGCCTTTCAACTTATGTGTGCAAAATTCAGCTTGAAATGTCTTTTAACAATTTAAAACGAAAAGAAATAGGCTACTCTCTGATTATGTAATCGATGATGTGCATTTCTCTCTATAGGCGCGTTCACTACGGAGATGGCGGTCGTCAACTTAATAAACTAAAAATAATAACCCCCCGATCACACAATGTCGTGGAATGTATACGCCAAAACTCATTTTGGCGTGCATATGATACGCACTTTATGGCGTATATATGACACGCTCTCTTGGGTAGGTTTAGGGTAGTGGGGTGGGGGTTCGTATGTATACCGTATTTCCTCAAATAAAAGCCGGGGCCTTTATTTACCTGAACTGCAGAAGGTCACCGGCTTTTATTTGAAGCAGGCTTTTATTAGGGGCAGGCCTGTATTTCGAATTCCATCTATTTGAAAAAATAATTGTTTTAAATAAACCGTTTTAAATGAAAAGCGATATAGCGTTCCAGAGGACAGATATCATCAGGGGCGCGGGAAGGGGTGGTTTCAAAGGAATGCAAATGCAATGCAAATTTTTGTTCATTTTTAGAATTACTAATTTATTTGTAATAAACATTTTAAGTGGCCCATTAAAAAGTATTATTTATAAGTTGAATTTTGTTTTTAAAACATACATGAGGTCATATTGTGACTGTTGCGGTGTGTGCGGTAATATTTCCTCCAGAGTGAGATCAAGCGTCTTTCTGGAGATCCGCTCATTTCTGAAGCTCTTTCCGCTCAGCGCCGCCGCTCAACCCAGAACTCCCTTTGTGACATGCTGGACAAAATATAGGCCTATCTGAAATAAATAGTAAGGGCTGTCCCTAACTAAAGTTTTTTTCTTTTCTAGTAGCCTAGTTGTTCATTTAAGCCGTTGATCGCGCTGCGCATCCACCTCATGTCATTGTCTGTTATAGCTAATGGCTTGTTATTTATTAAATCCGGGCAATTTGGTTGATAAAACATAGATTAAAATTAAGATACAATTTATACAAAACGAAATTCATTTTAAAGAAAGTTTTTTTTGTGATATATTTGTTGTTCTTTCGTGTTTTATAGACTCAACCCAACTAATGTGCTTTCTATATTCCACGTGAGGGAAAAAAGCTTCCTTCCACTTAAGAAGAGTTGTGTTCCTTTAAGCACTTTTAATTTTAATATATATCTCTTTACATAAATATTATTTTCTACTTTTTTTTTTTTTTTTTTTAATTTTCTAACCCAACTAATGCGCGCACTTTTCTCAATCCGTTATGGAGCTATTTCATTTTGATTTTGCATATTGTTTTTTAAATGTTCGTTCGAGTAGTTCAAATGACCTCTTTACAATATTTCAATAACATAATTTATTTTGAAGCCTATGCTGTTTTCTTGTACAAAATAAAATATTTTAAGTTAAATGCAGAGTATAAGATGTGTAAAAAGACGAGAGACTTAGAGATTGTCAAGATCATTTGTGTAGCTTTCACAGACTAACACACGTCACATCTCTCATAGACTACAGTATTTAAAATAGCAGATATGCATCAGTTATATTCTCTATTTAATTTACAGAGCAATCCCTGCAAAGTGTTTAGGTTAAGTATAGAAGAGACCAGGATTGTGCGTCGCACTCGCAAGACTTACAGCGGGGGGCGATGGCCACGATGGTTTCGCTCCTTCGGCATAACCCTACTGTACATTACGCTGAACTTGAATGCACATGAAATGAAAGGAAATATTTTTTCCCCAGCCTTAATTTGAGACCGGCCTTTATTTGTTCGTGCTGGCCACGCCCCCGGCCACTATCAGAGGCCCGGCGTTTAATTGAATACAGGCTTTTATTTGAGGAAATACGGTAATACGCCATAAAGTGCGTATCATATACATTCCACGACATTGCACACTCGTACTATTTATACGCATTTTTCGTGAGATCCGGCTAGGTTAACCGAGTATTAACCGCTAAGGGCCTCGGTTAACGGTTAATGAAAAACTTGAAAACGTGCAGCCCTACTGCATAGATAATCCTATATTTGTTTTATATGTTCAATTCTGGAATACTGTGTACTGCACCTGGTTTTCATTTGAAGCAAGCAATATTATTACTAATGCATGTTGCATACATTTGTTTTACTACTTATTTGTTGAATGTGTGTATACCTCGAACTCAAAGTCAGTATTAATGCAAGTTGCCTTCATGAAGATTCAGTTGGTGAAGAAGTCTTCAAGTTGCACTTGTTTTATATTTTCTTTTAATATTTACTTGAATACTGTGTAGTTTACCTGGGCTTAAACTTGTAGGAATAGTATTATTAATGCAAGTTACACACCTTGCACACCTCTATTTATTTGTTTAAACATTATGTATGCAAGTTCCCGTTGCATATTGTTCAGTTGTTAAATAAATCAAACTTTGCAGTTAGAGGGAAAGTTTACAAAAGATGTTTTTTTAAGTTTGTGAAATTTGCACAATAAAAAGGTTCTGTGTTTTGACTGCAACTGTCATGCATTCTGATTCCTTCACTTCATTAGAATCATGAGTGAGTGCCACTTTGTTAACAGCGTCATTTTGTGGGCACTTGCAAACCTGTATTAATACTGGTGTGGAGTTTATCTACAATATTCATTCATCATGAAAATAGGGCATTCCAAGTCAATCTACTGCAGTATTCCTTTTCTCAAACAGTAGAAGTGTGATTACAACCCAGTCATGCCTGGGGGAAAAAAATCATATACCGTGAAACCGATATGATTTAAAAAAATACTGTGATATAAATTTTTGGTCATACCGCCCAGCACTAGGAAGAAGTTCAGAGTGAGAAGGTCTGGTCAACTCGGGTAATTCAGTATAAATTCAGTAACTTCTCTTTGATTTTTTTCCAGATCTGGTCCTGTGGGTGTCAGTATCTCACAGTGATCACAGTTCACACCTGCAGTGAAGCCCCTCCCACAACAATTCACCAATAAATACTGGGAATATTCACATCATCCTACAAGAGAAGGACAAACTCCAGGTGTAGCAGCTGAAATCTGTGTGACTGTTAAAGATGGAGTTTATTAAAGAGGAGATTAAAGAGGAGATTGAAGACACGAGTTATCCAGAACCATCCAGAATAAAACATGAAGATACTAAGGAACAAATAGGTTGGTGTCCATTCTTGATTCTTCATTATTGACTGCTTTAGTAGCTGTGAAATAATAATCAGTATATGGATGATAAATGATAGAGAAATGCATCTAAATGATCATGTTTTATCAGTTTTAATCGTAGTGAATGACAGAACTGACCTTTGCACATTAAAGATACTTTAACATTAAAGATACTTTTTTATTTATTTATTTTATCATATGGTTTGTATTTTATTCTGTATGTTGCATTTGACCTTTTTTAATTTCTTATGTTTGATGTATATGTTTTTATTGAACATGATTTTTTATGTAAAGCACTTTGAACTTCATTATATGCCTTAAGTGCTATACAAATAAATAATAATAATAATACATTTTAACATTTTACAATAAGGTCTCATTTGTTAACATTAGTTAATGTATTAACTAACAATCAGCAATTCAATTGTTACAATATTTATTCATCTTTGTTAATGTTAGTTAATAAAAATCCAGCTGTTCATTGTTAGTTTCTCGTTACTTAAAGGGATGATGAATTGAGAAATCAACTTCCTTTGAGCTTTTGATATATAAAAGTTAATTGTGATATTAGAATATCCTGTAAGTTTCAGAGCTGAAAACTTCCTTGTTAGTCAAAGAAAAGCTTTTATTGACACCAGGCCCAGAAAACGAGAGATCTCAGAATATGTCGACCATTGACGTTTTAGGATGCAGAAGCACCGCCTCAAGCCCGCCCACCGACTCGTGGAGCTAAACGGGTCGCGCTATCGAGAAATAAACATGCCGTTTAGACATTGCACGTGCGTAAGACATTGCGCATTTGTTCGCTTCATTTCACCGCAGAATTGTTTCTAAACAAGATACAGGTCGAGACTGGATTTGCAGACATAAGATTAAGGGTGCTTTCACATCTGCCATTTCATTTAGTTTGGTTGAATCGTACTAGAGTTCGTTTTCCCCTTTGGTGCAGTTCGTTTGGTCAGGTGTGAAAGCAGCAATCGCACTCAGGTGCGCACCAAAAACGGACCTCTGGAGCGGTTTGTTTGTGAGATGGTGGTCCAGTGGGTTAAACCATGGAACTGACATGCAGAAGGTTGCTGGTTCGATCCCAGCGGTCACCACCAGTGTGTCCTTGAGCAAGGCACTTTACTCCATGTTGCTCCAGGGGGATTGTCCCTGTAATAAGGGCACTGTAAGTCGCTTTGGATAAAAGCGTCTGCCAAATGCATAAATGTAAATGTGGTGAGAACGTGATCCGACCTCAAACAGACCCAACTGCAAAAAGTACTAATAATTTTTGGACTAAACCAGCTGCCGTAGTCAGCTGCGCTGTGCAATATGGGATGAGGAAGTGTTTGTTGACAGTTTGCACTTTAGCATGGCAGCTCGCGGACAAACTTGGAGTAGTGAGGAGGTGCGGAGCCTCATAGAAATTTGGTCTATTTGGAAATTTGGACAAAACATAAGCCCGGCCTGCCGACGCGCTATCTTAAGTAGGGAAATACCATTCCTTTCTTGCGCGCCTGTGTGTGTACGGGTTGCGGTTATATTCACTGATCGGGCCGGCCAAGTAATAAAAAAATAACATTCCAAACAATCGCAGGTGGATGAGAGAGAAATCATTGTGTGTGTTTAATAAAGGTATTTTGCGAGTCCTGTGAGCGTTTCTACACACGCTTTCAAAACAATGTACTGTACTGAGGGGAGCTGAAGCTCATTAAATATGCAAATCTTATCCAATCCTAGCCGTGGGCATTTACTTCCAAGTCTTCAGTGCGGCACGCCCATCAAAACTGACCATTTCTTCAGAGAGCCTCAAAACCAGGGTAGAAAATAGCCTATTACTTATTCATTATGATGTTTTTTAATGTAAAAACCAAGCGAACGTCATAAGTTGACCTCAGACAACAGTATATATTAGGGATGGGCAACAGTGATCGAGTACTCTAGTGACAGCGATGATCGATCATGAAAACGATGATCGCCCTGACTTTAAAAAATATATTTGTCTATTTTTCTGATTGGTTATTGCGGCATTTTTGGCGGTAACTGAGGTTTGATTGGTTAGCGTTAGACAGCACGCCTTCCAGACCGGCGAAATAAAGTGAAACTGAAGTGCGCACTGCAGTAATGCCTGGAATCACTGTGATCATGAAATACAGTTAAGTGCAAGATGTACAGCGCTAATCTGTCATATACATCGCATTATAATGAAAACAAGATTGTAATAGAATGTTGTAAATTATCTGTGCTTTAGTTCCCCGTGTATCAGCTGTTAAAGGAAATCCACAAGCGCAGCAAAGTTCATGTGCGCGTCTGCGTCCTTTTCTGCAGATGCAAGTAGTAAGATTACTTTTATGTTGTCTATATCTGATTACTCTCATATGGACACATTTGGTTGAGTTTAATAACCAGCTAGTAAAGCGCTGCCTTTACCAACTGGTGTTCATTCTCTTCAGTTTCAGCTCGCATGCAATGCCCGACATATCGACTCTGGGTTAACCCAGATTTGAGACGGTTATATTCTTTTTAGATAGGCTATTTCTCTTTCAAAAGCATTGATGATATAAATGCAGCAACGTTATTTCGTTCTCATATTTTTTAACAGTAGACCTATGTTTTATTTAAAGTTGTTTCTCATTATGCCTTCGAAAACGCGCTGTGATGTCTGTCACTTTGATCAGGAAAAATAAAATTAAGTGCAAGATGTGCAGAGCCAATCTGCCATGTACATAACATTATAATGAGAACACAATTGTAATAGTGTTGTAAATTATCTGTGCTTTAGCTGCCCGTGTATCGGCGTTGTTGTTAAGGGAAGAGCGCATTCAAAATGTGTAAAAACGAGCACGGCCAAGTTCACGTGCGCATTCGCGTCCTTTTGTGCTGATGCAAGTACGTACACTGATTAGTCTAATATAGGGTGCGTTTGGTTGAGTTTATTAACCTGCTAGCAAAGCTATGTAGGGTGCTGTTTATTTACAGTTTCAGTTCAATTACAATGATATGATTGATTGGGTTATTTGAGACGTTTTAAAAAAAAAAAAAACATCTAAAAACAAAACCATTTATGCATCATAATCTAGCAGTTATTTTTTCTAGTCATATGTTCATGTTTTCATAGACATGTGATGTTTGTATTTGTCAACATTAATTTTCGCAACACTCTTATAATAGTTTCATATCTCCATGACGGAGACACCCCGCCCCCCACACAAGCCCCGCCCCCAATTACTTGAGTACTTGTTTTTGAGACCTTTCGATGTTCGAAATGAGAAATTGACAAAAATTCCCATCCCTAGTGTGTGTGTGTATATGTATATATATATATTTTTTTAGATTATGTCTCTCAAAGTGGACATGCACCTACGATGACAATTGCAGACCCCTCCATGATTTCCAAGTGGGAGAACTTGCAAAATAGCAGGGTTTAACAAATTACCCCTTTAATAAATGTTAACAAATACAACTTTTGCAAATGTTGAAATTAACAAGTAAGATTTAGAGATGCGACTATGATCAATTTACATGGTTTATCATAATCTAAGATTATACAGGTGCTGGTCATATAATTAGAATATCGTCAAAAAGTTGATTTATTTCTCTAATTCCATTCAAAAAGTGAAACTTGTATATTATATTCATTTATTACACACAGACTGATATATTTCAAACGTTTATTTCTTTTAATTTTGATGATTATAACTGACAACTAAGGAAAATCCCAAATTCAGAATGTCAGAATATTAGATTATTGTGAAAAGGTTCAATATTGAAGACACCTGGTGCCACACTCTAATCAGCTAATTAACTCAGAACACCTGCAGAGGCCTTTAATGGTCTCTCAGTCTAGTTCTGTAGGCTACACAAACATGGGGAAGACTGCTGACTTGACAGTTGTCCAAAATACGACAATTGACACCTTGCACAAGGAGGGCAAGACACAAAAGGTCATTGCAAAAGAGGCTGGCTGTTCACAGAGCTCTGTGTCCAAGCACATTAATAGAGGCGAAGGGAAGAAAAAGATGTGGTAGAAAAAAGTGTACAAGCAATAGGGATAACCGCACCCTGGAGAGGATTGTGAAACAAAACCCATTCAGAAATGTGGAGATTCACAAAAAGTGGACTGGAGCTGGAGTCAGTGCTTCAAGAACCACTACACACAGACGTCTGCAAGACATGGGTGTCAGCTGTCGCATTCCTTGTGTCAAGCCACTCTTGAACAATAGACAGCGTCAGAAGCAACGGGTTGTCTCAGAGAGCAATTTGTTTATTTTGTGTTGACTGCGCATGCGCAACATCCCATATGTTCTGTCCAGGAAACAGAAAAGATTAGTTCATCTCTCGAGTCTTCGGGTTTGAGTCATTAGTTCATCAAGTCCCAGCCCCATAGGCAAGGCTATGCAGTCACCGGAAACAGAAAAGATTTGTTCATCTCTCGAGTCTTCTCGTTCGAGTCGTTTGTTTAAGTCCCCATAGGCTGAATGCAGAAACAGTTAATCTCTCAAGTCTCGTTCTTTTTTACGTGACGTGACAGCCGTGTTAGATACAGAAATTAGTTAATTTACAACCTTCCTTACAAACAAGTGAGTAGTTCGTTTGTTTAGTTCAGTTTTTTAGCTAGTATAATTGATTTTCCTATGAAGCCTGGACACATTGGGTTGGTCTGAATGGATAGGCATAACAAATGTTTATTGCACACATCTTCTGATGATTTTATAATCGTGCTGGGCGGTATACCGGTTCATACCGAATACCGGTATTTATTTTTTTATGATATGAATTTTGATTATACCGCAATACCGGTATTTGTTGCTTAAACAACGTTCGGAACGTGGCGCAGCGCGTCATTGTTTGAGAGGGGACCCATTTCATTGATGTACTGTAGTAAGAGCAGTCAGAGCACAGTTGTGATCGCATTACAGCCTACAACCTATGGCTGAATCCTATACTCTCATTCACTATTCCCTGCGTTATCACTTTATTTGAAGGAGTGAATGAAAACGTGCATGAAGTCGGACAGCGTTGCGTGTACATTGGCTGTACACTCCTTATTGCGGTGCAATGGGATAGAATGAGTGCACTCAATAACGTCCACTAGGGTTTCGGACACCACTACAAAGCGCTGTCCCCTCCAAATAATGCTATTTTTGAGGTTATGGGGTCAATTTTGGATTCAGCCCTTGATTACAGTGGATAATTCAAACTACACGCGGCACGCGAGAGAGCGGTTTCTGCGCGGAGTGCCGCGATGGGTTTAACAACGCTCACCACATGGATCATATAGCACTGATATAGACCGGAGCGAGCGCTTAAATTTTGTATGGACATATTTCATATGCTCTAGTGCTCTAGACATGAACCAGAAGGCATATTTCATCACGTCTTATTAAAATGAAATGTATGCACTGATTACACTGATACAACCGTATGTCTGATCATGAACGCGCTGACACAATGGATTATTCTGCTACACAAAAGACAATGATGTAGGCCTAAGTTAATAAATAAACTGACAATTCAAAGAAGAATGGGCAAAAGAATGGGCAAAAAAAGTAACTGCTTTATTCTTTCTGTAACTGATGTGTGTCATTTGTTCAGAGAGTGCGCTTAAATGTATTGCAAATGTCCGTGTTTCTCCTCGTTTTGGCAGTTTGTTGTTATATAGGGTTAGATTTTTAAAATGCTTAAGGTGCCCTCAACTCAACTTTTAATATTCAGGTGTCTGTAAGTATGACTCTGTTGCAGGTCTATGTTTTATTGGTTGTTGTCTCTCCACAGCATCATTTTGTGGGGCTTTGTAAACCTGTATTAAATCTAGTGTGGAATTTTTCTACAATATTCACTCATCATGACAGTAAAATAGGGCATTCTAGTGAATCTACTGCAGTATTTACTCTCTCAATCAGTAGAAAATTTGATTAACACCCTGTCATGCATAGGGGGAAAAAAAAAAATATATATATATATATATATATATATATATATATATATATATATATATATATATATATATATATATATATATATATATATATATATATATTTCTACTTAACCTTTTAGTGATGTCTTGATTATTTAATGCTATGTTTAGATAAATCTGTCATGAAAATGACAGTCACTAAGATTATATTTCAACAACGAATTGGAGAAAAAACATAATTTTATAATTAGATTTAGGACTTAATGCAAAAACTGCCCTCTGTGATGTTTACATGTTTGCACACAATGTGTTATTTGAGTGTTGATTATCCTATATCTAAACATGAATATCAGCTGAATATAGGCTCATAGTTTGGGCTCTGTTGTTAACCTTTAATATTATAGTAATAATGTGCAAGTAAGGGCTCCCTATATAGTTTACAGCATTATCCTTAAGAAACTTTTAGTTATAATTTAATTAATTTAAGGACCGAGACAATTTCAGTTTTTTCAGACAATTTTTTCAGTAAACCACTGTTTAATAAAAAATAAATAAAAAGCCATTTTTTAAAACTGCTGTACCGAACCGTGACTTCAAAACCGAGGTACGTACCGAACCGTCAGTTTTGTGTACCGTTACACCCCTAATGCACACAATGCTGTACTGTATACCAAAATTGCTGCAAATACCAGTATAGTGAAGCTGTTGTGTAACTTATGCAGCTTAATGGGTAACTTCAGTGATTTAGCATTAGGCTTTGTATCAGTAGAAACCCGGTAGTATATTCAAATTATGGTACTTTCCCCCCTCATATCCCCCTGAGACGAGAGAATTATGCATTTTATTTCTGGAAAAATTAATCTGAGGATTTTTTGGCCAGAGGCAAAGACTACAGCCATTAGATGGAGCTGTTCCGCGTGTTATCAACCCGCCCATAGGGGAGAGATCTCACGCACAGAATGTAAGACACAGACGGCCGCACGGACAATCATAATAACGGAGCGTGGTGCAGAGTAAAGTGAGTGTTTCAACTTTTCAATGAATTCCTGTGATAGCTTAGCTTCCATATGCGATCTGAAAACGTGCCAGACTGGCGTTTACCTCAGCTCTGCTCAGCTCTTCGTGATGAATTAAATCTGACACTGCTGCGTCTGTGCCGTGACTTTCGTTCGGCTCACTCACACTTTATTGAAAAGACACGTTCAGTTTTTAATTGTAGTGTTTACTCTGTAACTGAACAAAATGATTGTATTACTATGAAGATCAAAACGACTGTGTACTGAGTGGCCTCGTAGGGCAGCGAAGCAAGTGCATTCTGGGAGTTGTTGTCTTTCATCCACATGAGACAAAAATACATTTTCTGTCTTTTCTCAGTCTAGAAGGCACCAAATTCAAAAATAATTTCACATTTCTACTGCATAAATGACCCAGTTTAAATACACAGCTTAATGCTAAATCACTGAAGTGACCCTTTAAGCCATTCAAATGTATTGACACAACGCTAGAAGTATTGAGCACTCCGGGAACCACGTGACCGTGCACGCCGCCGCGAGATGGCAGGCTAGCAGCCACGGAGCATGAGACCTGTACTTGAGCAACAGCGTGAACTCTTGGAATATTTTGAACAGCTGAATATAATAATAATCTCATGATTAGATTAGATTAGATTCAACTTTATTGTCATTACACAAGTACAAGTACAAGGCAACGAAATGCAGTTTAGGTCTAACCAGAAGTGCAATAGCAGCAAGTGCAGGATATACAATGGTTGCGTAAGTGCAGGGCATAAAAATGTACTGAATATATATAAATATGTATAAGTAGAGAGATGGTTATTACTATAAACAGAACTGAATTTACAGATGAATATATACAGTGAATAAATATACAGATGGCTATTACTATAAACAGAATTTACAGGTGAATATGTACTATGAATATAATATACAGATGGCTAGTACTTTGAACAGAATTTTACAGATAGAGGTATACAATAATATGTTAGGCAAGATGAGGAATATAGCAGTGGATTAAGGTAGTGCAATAAATTATGGACAGAGCTATCCGAAAAAGAAAGTGTAAAAGTACAGTGGAAAGTGGTTGCATATTGCAGTTAGAAGTACGGTGCAAAATGCAAATGTAAACATTGGTACTGTAAATAACAGTCGGCAGTGCAAATGAGCATAATCCAATTAAGATATGGTGGTGCAACATGCATAAGTAAACAGTTGTTACTGTAATAAACAGTCGGTAGTGCAAATAACAAAGTGAAGGCAGATGTGAGGTAGGAGATTTAGCAGTTTATGAGGGAAGTGGATCAACGGGGGTTTGAGTTCAGTAAAGAGACAGCTCTGGGGAAAAAACTGTTCTTTAGTCTGCTGGTCCTGGTCTGGAGGATCCTGAAACGCCTGCCGGAGGGCAGGAGAGAAAACAGTCTGTGGGCTGGGGGAGAGGAGTCCTTAAGGATGCTGTGAGCTCGATGCAGACAGCGTTTCCTCTGGATGTGCTCGATGGCAGGTATTGGAGTCCCTGTGATGCGCTGGGCAGTTTTCACCACCCGCTGCAGTGCCTTGCGCTCCGCAACAGAGCAGCTCCCATACCATACTGCCACACAGTTGGTCAGGATGCTTTTTATTGCGCAGCGGTAGAAGTTCACCAGGATAGCCGAGGAGAGCTATCTCTGATGAATAAGTAGAGACGATTGTAGACGAAAATGAAGGGAGATTTTATCTTAGTTTTTATTTTATGCAAAACATTTTAGTCTCGTCCTTTTTGGTCAACAATAATGCATGTTCGTTGCCTTGTACCTGTACTTGTGTAATGACAATAAAGTTGAATCTAATCTAATCTAATGTTAATTTAGTCTTAGTCTGCGTTTTTGGACACTGGTGCAGTTTCATCATCGGCTCGTCTTCCTCATGGAAAAAAAGGTAGTTGATGAACATATTTAGTCTTGTCTCGTCTGACAAAATTAACACTAGCTCTGCACTCACGTCCTGACTCCTGCTGTCACACGTCGACGCATATTAAGAAATACTGCTCTTATTAGAGGGCTGTCATTCTTAAAGTACCGGTACTAATAAAATGTCATATCGTACCGTTTTTAATAACAGGGTATTGCGGTACTTTTCTAGTACCGGTATATCGTGCAACACTATAATGTTGTACAGTAGAATTTAGCTACTTCTCAATGTAATAATTATATATGTATTTAATTTATACAGTGAATAATATGCAGTGTTATTTAACATGTTTACTTTATTTCTGTACCTGGAAAATGTTAAACCTACCTAAAAAGCACTGTTTATTTCACATGTATCTTTGTTCTGTTGTATTTATGTTGGCCTGCTGAATGTTAAATGGGTCCAGTCTATGTTCATTAGAAATGATTTGATAATGCAGCAATAAACTAGCTAGTAGGCTATAAGCTAATGTATGTTTTTTTTTACTTTGCTGATTTAAAACATGATCAAACACTATCTATTTTAATGAAACAATTTCACATAAGAGGTAGTGATGGGAAGTTTGGTTCTTTTCTGCCAAACGGTTCTTCTGACGGTTCGTTTCAATGATCCGGTTAAAAAAAACGGTTCTATTACGTCCTCACGTAATGATGTCATTTCTATCGTCCCGGCTGATGAAAATACATTAAAACACATTCATATAAAGTAATTTGTAATCATAACTTAGTATAATAATAATAAATATCGTTATCATCATTTTGGATAAGTTCTTGCATTTACGTTTTGCAAAAGCACTCAATACAGCCACGGTCGTGCAAACGCGGATGTTTACACAAATTAAATAAACGTACATTGACATAACATAAACTTACACAAGTCCTTTGTTCACCCGTGCTCATATTATCAGCACAACATCAGCTGTCCGAGAGAAACAGTTTGGTTCAGACGGTGCTATCACGTCTGAATGCTCACTTTGCTCAGTCTCTCAGCTCATCGGTTCTCGATATCGAACGTGTTTGAAAGAACGAACCAAAAGAAACGGTTCTCGATCGTGATCTGAGAACTGCTGCAACCCGTTCCTGACTCGAGAACCGCTGTATCAGTGTATAGTGAGCTGAGCTGAGAACTGCTGCAGCTGAATATGTAGTCTATATCAAAAATACTGTTTTGATGAATACATTTTAAGATTTATATCCACTTAATATTTAGAAATGAAATAATCTGTTCCTGAAAATATCATGCATTATTGATAAAACAAATAAATGTTTAGTTTGACTGTTTTACAATCCATGCATTGTGTTTCCAAACTTTAAAATAATACAGTGATAAGACAGCAATTATGTGATGAACATGTTTCAAACATGATTAATTTTATACACTTGAAACCTGCATTTCGTTCCTCTGAACAAATGACACGCATTATCAGCTCATCGGTTCTCATCGAACGTGTTCGAAAGAAACGGTTCTCGATTCTGTACTGGTGATCCGGTAGTACACGCATGCTCAGCTCATCGGATCATCGGTTCTCAGTATCAAGCGTGTTCAAAAGAATTTGAGAATTGTTAACTCGAGAACCGCTGTATGTTTGGTAGTACACGCGCATGCTCAGTATCAGCTGCTTAGTTGTGTCTCAGCTTATGTCTCAGTTCAGTGAACTGTTGGAGTCACTAGAGTAACATACACTTCAGGATATTAGTTTATTTCTAGTCGAAGGAACGTGTCACTCATGTCAGAAAGTTATTAACTTTAGTAACTTGTGGATCAGCGCTGACTCGAGACTCGAACCGCTTAGAACGATTCAGTCCGATTTGGTGAACTGGTTATACTGGATCACTAAAAAGAACCGGTTCAAAAAAATGATTTGTTCACGAACCGGACATCACTATTAAGAGGGCAATGACAAATATCAGAATCGGCCTATAATTGTCTGTTAAAATCGGTATCGGCCCCAAAACATCTTTGGTGCATCCTTACTAATATTAATAAATGCTGTAGAAGTGCAGTTCATTATTAGTTCATGTTAACTAATGAAACCTTATTGTAAAGTGTTACCAATACTTTATACTCACACAGACTGTCTTGTTTTCTGCTAAGTGTTTTTTATTTTAATATTTAACCTCATTGAACCGATTCTGACTGCTTTTATATGTTTATTTTAGACCAGATGGAAGAGAAGGAGCAACAACACAAACTAAATGATGTAAAGAAACTCTGTGACTTCAAAACTCAAGAAACAAAAGCAAAAAAGCTGCACACCTGCTCTCAGTGTGGAAAGAGTTTCACACAAAAACAAAACCTTAACATACACATGAGAATTCACACTGGAGAGAGACCGTATACATGCACTCAGTGTGGAAAGAGTTTTAATCAAGCATCAGCTCTCAGTAGACATCTGCGCATTCACTCTGGGAAAAAAACATTTAACTGTGATCAGTGTGGAAAATATTTTATTTCATCATCAGATCTAAAACAACACCTGATAGTTCATTCAGATGAGAAGCCTCATGTGTGTTCTCTCTGTGGAAAGAGTTTTTCACGACTGGACTGTTTTAAACAGCACCAGAAAACACATGATGAAGTGAGAGATCATGTGTGCTGTGACTGTGGGATGAGCTTTTGTAGAGCTGGTGATCTGAAACAGCACCAAAGAATTCATACTGGAGAAAAACCTTTCAAGTGCTCATATTGTGGCAAGAGTTTCACTCAGTCTGGAGCCCTGAAATCACATGAGCGAGTTCATACTGGAGAGAAGCCGTATACATGCACTCAGTGTGGAAAGAGTTTTTCTGAAGCAACAAGTCTCACTAAACATCTGCTCCGTCACTCTGGGAAAAAAACATTTAACTGTGATCAGTGTGGTAAAGATTTTATTTCATCACCAGAACTAAAAAACCACCTGACAGTTCATTCAGATGAGAAGCCTCATGTGTGTTCTGTCTGTGGAAAGAGTTTTTCACGACTGAAGAATTTTAAACTGCACCAGAAAACACATGATGAAGTGAGAGATCATGTGTGTTGTGACTGTGGGAAGAGCTTTACTACATCTAGTCAGCTGAAAGAGCACCAAAGAATTCACACTGGAGAAAAACCTTTCAAGTGCTCATATTGTGGCAAGAGTTTCACTCAGTCTGGAGCCCTGAAATCACATGAGCGAGTTCATACTGGAGAGAAGCCGTACCGCTGCACTCAGTGTGAGAAGAGTTTTGCACGTTTATCAATGCTTCATGCTCATATGAGAAAATGTTGCAAGTGAGAAGCATGTTTTTCATGTCAAATACTAAGTTTTTCCTAAAAGCACAAAATCCTCTAGATTAATTTTGTTAAAGGGTTACTACAGCGATTTAGCTTTTAAGCTTTGTATCAGTAGAAACCCGGTAGTATATTTGAATTATCGTACTTTCCCCCCTAATGTCCCCCTGAGATGAGAGAATTATGCATTTTATTTCTGGAAAAAATCCTCCAATGACGCAAATATCGTCATTTTGTCTCATCGGAGGATTTTTTGGCCAGAGACTATAGACTACAGCCAGTAGAAGGAGCTGTTCTGCATGTTATCAACCCGCCCACAGGGGTGGGATTTCACTCACAGAATGTAAATTTGCACGGCCGCTGCCGCTCGGCTCGGGCATTCATAACGGATCGGTACGGAGCAAAGTGAGTGTTTCAACTTTTCAATGAATTCCTATGAAAGTTAAGCTTCCATAGACATGATCTGAAAACGCGCCAGACCGGACACGCACCGTGAATCACAGCCGCGCTTACCTCAGCTCTGCTCAGATCTTCTTTTGTGATGAATGAGATCTGACTCCTGCTGCGTCTGTGCCGTGACTTTCGTTCGGCTCACACTTTATTGAAAAGACACGTTCAGTTTTTAAATGTAGTGTTTGTTCCCTTTCAAATGGGAACTCACGCAGTCTCAGCTGACGCTATGGGGAAAGCCTCCAGCGTGACAGGTGTCTGAACTACTATCGAATCACATCAATCCTATTGACCGGCGACATCCCATGATGTCATCAAGGTGCGACCAGGAAGTATATAAGGGTGCCTTGCAAACATGACACCGCTTTTTCGTCTTCAGGGACTGTTCTGTCTGAATGCTTCGAGTTAAGGTAATCGGAATTCATTATTGTATACACACGAGCCGTGTTTTTTCTGCCTGGGATCAAGAGCATGCACAGTCAGCTCTTATGGAGTTGTCTGTTTGTTTGTATAATGTGAGCGTTTGTCAATCCGAGATCGCTCCGCTCTCGTCTGGTTCCCTTCCTGAGGGAAGAGGGTTTGGCATCCGAGACTGATGATGCGGTCCTGCTCATGCCGAGGCTGAGCGCGGACGCATGTCACGGGTTTCTCGGATAGAGCTCGCTGATCGTCACGGGGAGGCATTCTTCCCTCAGACGATCTGGCGGCTGACAAGACTTATCTGCAAGTGCTCTAGGGATGGCTGTGAGAAGGGAGATTAATCTTCTCAGCCATCCCGACTGTGTATGCTGAACTGTTGAATGTTATGAAACACACTGCAGGCGGGCTGCGGCTGCCATGTAGAGGAGAGATTGCTCATGTTAGACTAAACGATCGATTTCTCCCCGATCATAAAGCATCGGCGCAGTTGGCCTTTCATTCCTTCCTGATCTTCCTATTTAGATCGAGAGGGCATGAAATAACACGCTTCTTACATCCGGCCTGGCTGGTCTGTGAGTGTGCCCCCCTAATTCATATTGTGAATTAGTTGGATATCATGGCGGCCGCAGGCGAGTGGGTAAGTCCCTTTTTAAGAGGCAAAATATTTATATATTTTTTTACTTATGCTCCCTGTAGAGGGCTTCGGGGATCACTGTGGATTATTGGATATTTCTGTAGGGCCTGTAGTTCCCTTTTAGTTGGCTAGAACGATCATTACACACCAGTTGCTTGGGCTCCATGGTGAGCTAGTGTTGCTAGTAGAGCAAGAGAATGAGAAATATATAAAAGAGCCGTTCTGCTCACTGTGGGTGGAAAACAATTTATAGATCTCCCAAGACCTTTAAAATGTGCGAGTAGCTCTGGGAAGGCACCGCTCATTCCTGCGGGTATGTAGCGTATTGCTAGGCGTATATTTTCTCCTAGTTTTAAGCTGGTGACTGGTAGCCACCTCGGGGTAAGGCGGTTTGCATCCTCTCTCAGTATAAGTTTTTCGAGAATGCAGGTTCAGACTAACCCTAGAACTACAGTTAGATCTAGAGCCAGCTCTAGTATATGACTGGCACTTCTGCCCGAGTGCCTTTGTCTGGTTAAAAGTTGCCCTCTCGGGCCTCGGGTATAGATCTATGTTGGCCTAGGCTTTCTAGGGATTGCGGAGGCGTCCGCTAAAAGCGTTGGCGCCCCGGGAAACCTTCACTGAGTGAATGTAGGTTTTTTTTAGTATCCCTAATGTCAGCCTCCTCTCATGTAGAGTCATCCGGCCAAGGCCCGCCCCCTTCTCTGCGTTCTGGAGTCTTCCCTAGTAATGCCCTGTGAGATGGTGGTCCAGTGGGTTAAACCATGGAACTGATATGCAGAAGGTTGCTGGTTCGATTCCAGCGGTCACCACCAGTGTGTCCTTGAGCAAGGCACTTTACTCCATGTTGCTCCAGGGGGATTGTCCCTGTAATAAGGGCACTGTAAGTCGCTTTGGATAAAAGCGTCTGCCAAATGCATAAATGTAAATGTAAATGTAATGCAGGTTGGTGCTGTGCAGAATTGAAAGCGACTTAGCCAGTGGTCGTGGGGCAGGGTTTAGGCCATCTTTCGTACAAATACAAAGAGATTGTATGCGTAGCTCAACCCTGCCCCCCAGAGCTAGTTTCTTAGAAAAGCCGCCAGCTTTTGGCAGGCCCTGGCCCTGTTTATATGTCCTGAACAGGTGGCAGTACTCCTCTGATAAGGCAGAGTAGATTTGAGGATCCCACTCCTAGCTCTGTATCATTCTGCCCCACCCATGGCTCGGGTTGAGCAGCACTTCACAACATTTGTTATATGTTGGTTCGAAAGTAAGCTCCCTTGAAGCCAGAGCATTACCATGGCTGACGCCCTCGCACGGAATGGTAGGCGGCTAATAAAAGTTGGACCTCCATGGAGGTGGGTGGCGTATGTGGTACCCCCCCCCCCCCCCCTTTAGAGGGTCCAGGGCGTTTTTTTTTTGCTGAGTACCCTGCTATGGACAATGTGATTAGGTTCCAGAGCTTGTAGGCGCTGCCAGTAAGACTGCACCATCATACAGTAGGCTCCAGGAGGCCTCTGGGATGGATCAGCCCAGGATGGGGCATATTAAAAGCCAGTCGGCTGTGAGCAGCCAGCTTGGGCAGTCTTGGCAGTAGACTTCAGGACAGGTAGTAGGCCTCAGAAGGCCTCCTTGCGAGTCCCGACGTTTGGGGAGGTTAGCAAATTAATAGCTGCAACCTAGATAGGTAGTCAGCCTTGGTATAGGCCTCTTGCAAAATCGGCCCCATGTGTATTTCGATATGTATTTACTCCCCAACAATGTCGGCTTCAAGTAGCAGAAAAATTCCCAACTAATAACCCTAGTTATTAGTTAGATGTTACTTTTGTCAGCCAGCAGAGAAGCTACTGTCAGTCCAGGGTTATAGCAGACAGTTTCTCATACCTGCCATCAGGAAGCCGCCCCTGCAGGCCTGCTATAAGGTAGTAGGCACCACCAGGCCTCCCTGAAGGTGGGCTCCCTGTCGCCAGTCACTGTGACAGTTAGCATGGATTGCTAGCAGTTAGTAGGCCCCTTCAGGCCTTCCTGTAAGCTCGCTAGTGGGTAGTAGGCCTCATCAGGCCTCCCCTTGATGCGATTTCCTGGACCCCAGCCACCTTAACAGCAAGCATAAATTGCTAGCAGGAAGCAGGCCTCAATAGAACCAGGCCTCCCTGAAGGCAGGCCTCACCAGGCCTCCCCTGAGGGCACGTTCCTGGGCTTCAGTCACTTGACAGTTAGCACAAGCCGCTAGCAGGTAGCAGGCCTTCCTGAAGGCTCGTTATCAGGTCGAGTTCCCGAGTCAGGATGCTCGGGCAGCTAGCTTAGCTTGCTATCAGGTAGTAGACCTCTCCAGGCCTCCCTGAAGGCTTGTTATCAGGTTGTAGGCCTCACTAGACCTCCCTGAAGGCTCGCTATCAGGTATAAGGCCTCCCTGAGGACGAGTTCCCGAGTCAGGATGATCGGGTAGCTAGCATAGCTTGCTATCAGGTAGTAGGCCTCCCTGAGGACGAGTGCCCGAGTCAGGATGTTCGGGTAGCTAGCATAGCTTGCTATCAGGTAGTAGGCCTCACTAGGCCTCCCTGAGGGCGAATTCCCGAGTCAGGATACTCAGGTAGCTAACATAGCTTGTTATCAGGTAGTAGGCCTCACTAGGCCTCCCTGAAGGCTCGCTATCAAGTAGTAGGCCTCACTAGGCCTCCCTGAGGGCGAGTTCCCGAGTTAGGATACTCGGGCAGCTAGCTTAGCTTGTTATCAGGTAGTAGGCCTCTCTAGGCCTCCCTGAGGGAACGAGTTCTTGTTTTCCAGTTACCTCGACAGTTGGCTTCGACTGTTATCAGGTAGTAGGCCTCATCAGGCCTCCCAGAGGACGAGTTTCTAAGTTTGGGTTCTCGGACAGCTAGCATGGATTACTTTCAGGTGGTAGGCCTCACTAGGCCTCCCTGAGGGATTGAGTTCTCAGTTCGGGAACTATTAACTGGCATAACGCTGACAGCTATTTGGGACCTGCTATCAGTGATCCGGCCACCTTAACAGCAAGCATAAATTGCTAGCAGGAAGCAGGCCTCAATAGAACCAGGCCTCCCTAAAGGTGAGCCCCTGGACCAGGATGCCTCGGGCAGTGGGCATGTGGGACTATCAGGTAGTACGCCTCACCAGCCCTCTCTGAAGGCTTGCCATTGGGTAGCAGGCCTCACCAGGCCTCCCCTGAGGGCATGTTCCTGGGATTCTCGGACAGCTAGCATGGATTACTTTCAGGTGGTAGGCCTCACCAGCCCTCGGGTCCCCTAGCCACATTCCCTTAAAGGAACCCCTTCTGTTGAATTGGTTGGTTCCAGGCCTTTGAGCAGTCTGGGTAGGACCTTGTACGAATGCTAAGGTTCCTCATAAAGGCTTATAGCTTGGGCTATGACCGTAGGGAGTGCCGTCACTGACAGCCCAATGTGAACAGAGGGGGAGTGGTTCAGGCATTTCACTGGAATTTGCTTGTCCTGACAGTTGTCACTGCCAGTGGGCATGCACTCCGCTCGGCATGGCAGCGTGGGTATATCGTTCCCCGTAGCGTCAGCTGACAAAGCGCAAGTTCCCTTTCAAAAGGGAATGTCTCCGGTTATGTATGTAACCTCTGTTCCCTGAGAACAGGGAACGAGACGCTGCGTCTCATCCCGATACCTCAGGGCCTGCCTGACAAACAGTCCCTTCAGACGAAGAGCGGTGTCAAGTTTGCAAGGCGCCCTTATATACTTCCTGGTCGCACCTTGATGACATCATGGGCTGTCGCCGGTCAATAGGAATGATGTGATTCGATAGTAGTTCAGACACCTGTCACGCTGGAGGCGTTCCCCGTAGCGTCAGCTGACGCATACGTAACCGGAGACATTCTCTAACTGAACAAAATTATTTTATTACTATGAATATCAAAACAACAGTGGAGGCGGTGCCGCGGTGGGCAAGTGATAACCAGTAGCCATGGCAACCCTACAATGCAAGTAAAACACTTGCATATGCGAGTAAATCGTCCCTCTGGGCGATTAAATAATATCTATCATTAGCCATTGGCTAATAAATTCTCTGATTTTACTCACCAGTGTGTGTGTTAGATGCTAAGAATAAGTTTAGCATAAATATATTTTTACTCGCTGAACACTCTGAATGAGCGCGCAAGAGTCTTACATACCACGCAAAATCGACGCGCTACATGTTAACAATATTCTTTGTTGTATTTTCCTGTCAAAATAACCGAGTTCATTTGGAATTATTCAGCTTTTAAGAACAAGCAGAAAATATGCCGTTTTTTCTGGTAGTGGACGGAACTAATGCACAAACGGCAATCTCATTGGCTGGCGCTCATCTTTTCCTGTCCCTGTTTTGATTTCAGCAAATCAGTTTGAGCGAATGCTGTCAACGTGATTAATATTCATGAACCCAGCAGCTCATTAATTCTTAGTGCATTGTATATTGTTATTAGTAGTAGAATAAGTATTATTATTATTATTATCTTTTAATAATGTAATATAATTACTAGTATCTATTTATTTACAGAAACACCAACAATATCTTAAGCACCACCACCAGTCCAAAGTTCAGTTAAATGACAAATATGCATTCATACATGGTTACCAACGGTTTTAGTTTTAATTACTAAAGTTTTATCATCAAATAGTGCTTGATTATCATAATATCATAACATAGTCTAATGCTTGATTGACTGATGTTAAGCGTGTATATAATATAATATCATATAATATAAAGTATCAGTCTGGCGACTAAACAAAAAAATGTACTAGCCAATGGCGATTCTATTGCCAAGGTGTGTGTAGAGGGTTGCATGGCTTTGGGGGCCAATGGCCAGGGGTTTTGGCCCGCTGAATACCTTGGTCCAAAGCGGGCCAGCTCAGGCTTGAGGAATGGTTACGAACAAAGGCGGAGTTTACCTGAGTTTGGAGACGGCAGTGCCGGCGCCGCAGATGATTTCTCACACCAGCTAACATCAGCATTAAAGACTTTTAAAATCATTTTAGCTCAAAACTCACTTTAAGACAGCAGTGAGTGTTTGAATAACTTGTGTTTGTGATTCTGATCACTGTATCAGGCAGAAATATTTATATGCCATGCAAAAGACTATTTGCACTAACCATTACCACAGTAAACATTGTAAATACGACTGCTTAAAGAAATCAGACATATATAGGCTATCACATTCGTGTATTTATTTTTTCTTTCAGTGCGTCTCGTCTCTTAAATTAATACTGGACTGTCTGATATCCATATTTAGCTCCGCCTATGTCATAAAATAACCCTAACCCTAACTCCGGTTTTTCAGGAGCTTCCTCTGTTTCTCTGACTGAAAATAGAACTGTATTGGGACTGTCACTGGAGAGAGTGCTAAAGCTGCTCAGGCCGTGTTTTTGTTGGAAAATATGTAGAAGAGATTGTTCTTTCTAGATGTGATAAACTGTCCAGAGACTACAAATAAACTGAATAAGTACATGTCATCTTTAATGTGTAATCTCTTAAGTTTAATTATGGTCAATGTATCACTTATTATTGTAAAACTGTGGTAAAACATCAATGCTTGGGTTTTAAATCTTTAAGTAAACGGCAAAAACTCCAACAAACGGTGCTTTTATCATGTTGGTTTTGCGATCTTGCTAGTTTCCAGTGATTTATTTCTGATTCGTTTTCTGATAAAACTTCCATTTGTTGGTGAAATTATGGATTTGTGACGTTGTTCCAGAGAGGTTGTGTTTACAGGCGGGGAAAAGCCCTGGCTCTCACTAGCCCGAGAATTTGCTTCATGTCATTTAATTATTAAATTGTCTTTTGATACATGGAATTATGAGAAATAATTCAGAAACAACATCTCGTCTTGATTTATGTATTTAATGAACACTAATCATCACAGCTGTTCGTCATCTAGGTTATCATCATGTGTGTATTAGTTCCTCACATCACTCATCGTTCTTTCTTAATACTGTAATAAATATGTTTGGGATGTACAGTATTATTGTCAACCAAATGATCAGGAGACGTTGGAGTTCATTTTTATCCTTCATTATTGCTGCACCCACTTCTGGCTACATCTGTTTTATGACATTTAGGGCATATTTGATGTCAACTGTACCATATATTTGCCAAGAGACTAAAATTATTATTAACTATGTAGGACATATTTGCCATATCATATGTGGTTCACTTTAGACAACCATCTACATTAGCCATTGCTAATGCTAATATTAGGCCTACACCTGGTTTAGCCAGAGATGCTGACCTCTGTACATTTGCCAAATGTTGTCCAAATTTGGTGTAATGTACTCGGGCCATATTTGCTATGCCATGTGTTGTAGGTTCACATTCAGAGTCACCAGTGATTACTGTCCCACATCTTTGCCAAAACTGGCCCAGATAAGTTTTAAGATAACTGATAAGTTTTAAGATAACCACATTTGGTTTGTAGGGGAGCGCGGGGCACAACCTAATGCGGGGTTAGTTGTAACACACATGGCTTAACACTTTCCACACATGCCAGGATGACAAAACTTAGTGTATTTACTATTTGCCATATCAACATTATCAACCCTCTACGCACACCTTGGCAATAGAATCGCCATTGGCTAGAACATTATTTTGTTTAGTCGCCAGACTGATACTTTATTATATTATATTATATTATATATTATATTATATTATATTAATTATATATATTTAAATTCCACCAAGTTTATCAATACCTTTGTCAAATGGCACAGCTTTTTAAATATACATGCTTAACATCAGTCAATCAAGCATTAGACTATGTTATGATATTATGATAATCAAGTTATGATATTATGATAATCAAACTAAAACCGTTGGTATATGCATATTTGTCATTTAACTGAACTTTGGACTGGTGCTGGTTCTTAAGATATTGTTGGCGTTTCTGTAAAAAAATAGATACTAGTAATTACATTATATTATTAAAAGATAATAATAATACTACTTATTCTACTACTAATAACAATATACAATGCACTAAGAATTAATGAGCTGCTGGGTTCATGAATATTAATCACGTTGACAGCATTCGCTCAAACTGATTTGCTGAAATCAAAACAGGGACAGGAAAAGATGAGCGCCAGCCAATGAGATTGCCGTTTGTGCATTAGTTCCGCCCACTACCAGAAAAAAACGGCATATCTTCTGCTTGTTCTTAAAAGCTGAATAATTCCAAATGAACTCGGTTATTTTGACAGGAAAATACAACAAACAATATTGTTAACAAGTAGCGCGTCGATTTTGCGTGGTATGTAAGACTCTTGCTCGCTCTCGTGCACGTGTGTGTGTGTGAGAGAGAGAAATGCGCTCAGCAAAGTAACAGAGCTTTTCACACTAGAGTTTACGGTACGTCAGATGAGCTGATTTGAAATTGTGGACCTGCACCAGGCTGGGAAGACTGAATCTGCAATAGGTAAGCAGCTTGGTGTGAAGAAATCAACTGTGAGAGCAATTATTAGAAAACTGAAGACATACAAGACCATTGATAATCTCCCTCGATCTGGGGCACCATGCAAGATCTCATCCCCGTGGGGTCAAAATGATCACAAGAACGGTACCTAGTGAATGACCTGCAGAGAGCTGGGACCAAAGTAACAAAGGCTACCATCATTAACACACTACGCCGCCAGGGACTCAAATCCTGCAGTGCCAGACGTGTCCCCCTGCTCAAGCCAGTACATGTCCGGGCCCGTCTGAAATTTACTAGAGAGCATTTGGATGATCCAGAAGAGGTTTGGGAAAATGTAATATGGTCAGAGGAAACCAAAATAGAACTTTTTGGTAAAAACTCAACTTGTCATGTTTGGAGGAGAAAGAATGCTGAGTTGCATCTAAAGAACACCATACTTACTGTGAGGCATGGGTGTAGAAACATCATCCGCTGGGGCTGTTTCTCTTGTGTAAAGGAAAGAATGAATGTGGCCATGTATCGTGATATTTTGAGTAAAAACCTCCTTCCATCAGCAAGGGCATTGAAGATGAAACTTGGCTGGATCTTTCAGCATGACAATGATCCCAAACACACTGCCCGGGCAACGAAGGAGTGGCTTCGTAAGAAGCATTTCAAGGTCCTGGAGTGGCCTAGCCAGTCTCCAGATCTCAACCCCATAGAAAATCTATGGTGGGAGTTGAAAATCCGTGTTGCCCAGCGACAGCCCAAAAACATCACTGCTCTAGAGTAGATCTGCATGGAGGAATGGGCCAAACTACCAGCAACAGTGTGTAAAAACCTTGTGGAGACTTACAGAAATAGTTAGACCTCTGTCATTGCCAACAAAGTATTGAGATTAACTTTTGTTATTGACCAAATACTTATTTTCCACCATAATTTGCAAATAAATTAATTAAAAATCAGACAATGTGATTTTCTGGATTTTCTTTTTCATTCTGTCTTTCATAGTTGAAGTGTACCTATGATGAAAATTACAGGCCTCTCTCATCTTTTTAAGTGGGAGAACTTGCACTATTGGTGGCTGACTAAATACTGTTTTGCCCCACTGTAGTATTTAGCAATGTGTTCGTTGTCAAACTCAAAAATCAGTATATTTTTAATGCCATTATTTCATTTTAAAAAGTTAATAATTGTATTTTATTGACAAAATATTTCAGTTTGTCTTGTTTTTTTTGTTGTCGTTTTCTTATATATCAGATAACATTTTAAGCTTTCATTTGGTCATGTTGCAATGAACCTCACCTACGGGCCATGTTGTCATATTTCACTTCCATTCTTTCAGGATAAATCAAGAAAAAAAGTATACACTGTATTAATGAAACAAACCCACATATTTGTACTAGACATATGGGGAATTAATGTGAGAAAAAATAAATACTCTGAACCCCAAGTGAATTTACACAAACTGAGACAGTCAAAAAGCGCTAGGTTGTGCCCCGCTTGTTGTTAACCCACTGGATTGATGGTCGAATACTCCTTAAACTGATGCTTCCATTAGCGTTTTATTCATGACACTCATGTAGACACCGTAAGAGCTACAGCAAACAAACAAAAACAAACCCTGTATGACCCACACATAATAACCAACGTCACAATAAAAACGATACAATTACTAACTGAAAAACATTAAAACTCGTTTACCTTATAACCCTCAAGTGGGATGCACAAAAATACAATGGGAAGAGAAAAATGTCATGATTTGCAGACTGTGTCCTTCACAAGAGCGTGCGCATATACGCAAAGCGGAAAGAGGGCGCGCTTTATACAACCATGTAGGTGCATGTTAAGGCCATATCAAAATAGTCCTTCAAAAATAACTCCATAAAAACAAATTGATACAGACCTTTAAAATTCTCTTTAACAAATTAGCTGTCATTTACACTCCCACCAAATCAAGAGTTCCAATAAACGAGTGATTTAAAAATGACAAACGACACTTCAAACATGTTAAGACAAAACAAAAAACAAAACTTTAACAAGCCTCCAACAGTAAAACCAACTTCTGATTTGGACGTTCAGTTATAGAAGCCTTACAGTACACTTTCCCTTGTTTCCAAGGTTATCACCACCAAGATGAGCCCTAAATCTAGCAGTTAGATGTTTGAGTAGACTAGAAACAAAATAGATACTGAGTCTACCTCCCACATTAAGTATACCATCGCTGTCAAGAAATGGATCAATTTCTGGAATCTCATTGGAAGGGAGGACCATTCTCTTATCCCATAAAAAAACTTTGGCCTTATGAACCAGTCAGATTAATTATTTTCATTAACAGTCAGACATCTTGAGACATGATCTGCAGGACTGTCCTTTGTTGGATCAGACCTCATTTGCTGTGGAACTATACTTGAATATATCCTTTGTTTAAAAGTACGATCAAGTTCCATATTTCACTGAATCCCCAATATTCGCTCTCAGGGGTGCCGTATAGGGGGGGAAAGTTAGGACAATTCCAAGGGCCCCTGACTGACAGGGGCCCCAACCAATAGATAAAAACTCATTTAAAAATGTTATTATATTATACACTATATAAACCATCATCATTGAGTATAATAAATGAATGATGTCTTTGATTTAACTTATTTTGGCAATAAAAGTTAAATATCCCCATTGACCAAAAAGTAAACATCCATATTGACCGACCACCCCCCTGTATCTGCATGAAATGGTTTGGTCCTGCCTTAGCACACTCATCAGTAGCCGTTTCAATTACAGATTTGCACAACACTTTTGCAATATTTTCTAAAAGTCGATAAAAAAAATATTGCGAAACGACAGCGTTCCCATTAACTGATGTTATTCGACTAAAACTATTTTTTTCCTCTCGTCATTCCAAAAATTATGCCATGTAGTTTATGTATATCCAGCCACCGCACGCCATTATTTTTAATGGAAGGGGACATGCGTGTTATCCAAGCATTAATGGCAAGGAAAGCACCTTATACTTGAGTGGCACAAATGAGGTGTTTCTCCCTCATATCTGCTTTAAGGTCATTTTCTATTCTATTGTCTTTTATGAGTTTAATAAAGAACTCTGTCTCGTCTTCTGTCCAAACATACCATCATCTGTAAATAATGGTCGACTTTTACGTACGCCAGGTTATTGTGATGCATTGCTGCCACATATAGAGAAGAGGAAATATAAACTGAATTTAGAAATGCTTTTGAAATTAAAAACTTTGCGTTTAATAAACAAAATATATTTTTGAAATGAAGACAGAGTTTAGAGTCGAGTGCAAATTAATCTGTTCCCAGAATCCACGGCCTTTGCTGTTATTGTGAGTGTACCCAAATAAAAGTAGACAGTTTATATTTCATAATTATGTCTTGCACTTATCTGTATGGATAAAAATTATGGAGTATTTTGAGTTGTTTCTGCTGGAATAAAGGAAAAAATCCATCAGAAGGCGCCAGTGCCTTCGTCGGCCATGGATTAAAGAAAACGTAGCCTATTTAGTTTCATAGTTAGGCTATGTTTAAATATTATTATTATTATTTTAATTTCATATGTTAGTTATGAAAAGTGAGCCGCATGAGTAAGGCTACATAATCAGATGTGCATATGTCTGGGGACATGGATTTTGACCATTTCATTGAATTTTGTTTCCTATTAAGTCTTTCTTTAAAATTTATTTATTTTTGTATACATTTTATCTTAATTTTAATCAATGTTTCATAAACCAATTGGCTGGATTTAATAAACAATTAGGAAATATAGCAGTCAATATAATCATGACATGGAGGTGTCGGCGCCATTAATAGCATTGCATGTGAACTGGAGTGCGTCTCACAGACATGAGAAATATGTCGCTTGAAATGTCTACTTTTAAACTAAACAATTCAAAAAGAAAAGAAATAGGCTACTCTCTGATTATGTAATAAAATGTGCATTTCTCTGGCACGTCCACTACAGCGGAGATGGCTGGTCAGCACCGTCAGCCGACATTGACACAGGGGACAGCCCTACTTATTTCACATATTTTTGAGGTTAGTATTAGATTTTGGATAGCTAGCTTGGCTTGTATGTTTGGAGCAGAATGGGTTTGTTAGGGGGGGGCCCAACCTCATATTCTTTCATAGGGCCCAAACTTGCTAGCGGTGCCCCTGATCTGAAATACTGCCCATCCCTGCGTGCATTATCGCATCTATAAAACTCGTCAAAACTCGACGAAGCACAACAAGAACACGTATTTAATTTCATATGTTCAAATATTAGGCTATAATTTGTATTAATTTATTTAGTCTACGTTGATTATGAAAGTGAACAGGATAAGATGCGCAATGTGTCAGAAGACATGGGGGACAGAACTGATTTTGACAGAACACTAAGTTTTGTTTTGTTGAAAGCCTTTCTTTTAAGTGAATTTCATTTTAAATAAATTGTATCTTAATTAGGATAATTACCGCTCTTTCTACGCAAACTGGGCCACAGATGGTAAGCACAATTACATTAACCTGGACATTACATTACATTATTTTGGACAAAAACATGCAGTATGATAAACAGATTGGTGCAGTAGTGAAGGCGAGTTTTTACCAGCTACGACTTCTTAGTAAGGTCAAATATTTTTTGTCCAGAGCCGACCTTGAAAAAGCAATTCACGCCTTCACCAGCTCGAGGATCGACTACTGTAATGCCCTCTATACTGGACTAAATAAATCACTCATCAGTCGCCTTCAACTGGTACAAAACGCAGCCGCTCGGCTTCTCTCTAATAGATCGAAATGGTCACACATCACCCCTGTCCTCCGCTCGCTTCACTGGCTTCCAGTGCAGTTTAGGGTGGAGTATAAAATTCTGTTGTTTGTGTTTAAGGCCATCCATGGTTTGGCCCCAGTATACCTCACTGATCTAGTAAAAACATATCAGCCAGCCAGAACACTCCGTTCCTCTGAACATATTTCTCTGGTTACCCCAACATACAGGTATAAAAAGTTTGGAGGCCGGTCATTTAGTGTTCAAGGACCAAAGTTGTGGAATGCACTCCCTGCGCACCTCCGAAACATCACGGTGCTGAGTGTGTTCAAAATTCATCTGAAAACACACTTTTTTAATCAAGCCTTTGACTCTTAGTGCTGGGCTTGCTTGGTTGAACTTGTTTTTATGTTGACGTTTGATGCATGTTTTGGAAAGCGCTTTGTGCACCTTTTGGCTGCTGTAAGGCGCTATATAAATAAAAATTGATTGATTGATTGAACCCAAAACTAACTTAGTTAAACTTTTAAATTATTAGAATAGACATTAATAGAATAAATTGTCACGCAAGTACTTTTAATTCTCATAAAGTACATTTCAAATCAGGTACTCTTTTACTTAAGTAGGGTTGTCATTGTGGTACTTCTACTTTTAGTAAAGTCAATATGTCTCTAGTTATTTATAGCCTATTACTTCCACCACTGGTGATAGAGAACGCGTTATACTCGTAGCTCAACAGGCTGCTGGATGGCCAGTCAAGCGTCAGTAAGATATAATGTTCATTTTACTGCTTTAATTGTGAGGAAACCCCCTAAAACGTCTATCATACAAAAGAATAGAGTCCTAAGATTATATTCCTAACAATACAATAATGTATTTCCTTGCAGATATAGTGATAGAGAACGCATTATACTCATAGCTCAAGTCGCATTGGAGTGACGTAAACTTCGCTCTTCAATTGATTGGCTTGAGAATGAGCTGTCAATCTAGAACTAGTGGACCAATGGTTATGCTAAGACTCACCCTAATTTACATGAAACTTGAACAGCAACATTTGAAACCGCAAGCACAGAATGTGGAAACAAGAGCAAAGGAGAAAAGAGCACGGGCATGCAAAAAATGAAAATAAGAGCAGAAAACATGATTTTATAAAATTCATAAAATTTTGAATTCATGATTCAGTTTTGAGCAATATAATTTTGTTTAAATATTTGATTTACGCTTATTATTTTTATTTCCGTGACTGCGTTGTTTGTGATTCTGGTTAGCATTGATTTTTCAGTTTTGTGCGTTATATTTTCACAAGTGCTTTTAAAATTTTGATTCATGCTTATTATTTTTTTATGCGTGACTGCAATATATTTGGCGGGAATCTGATCCCATACTATTTTAACACAATTTAAACGACAAAAATCAAAACTTGATTTTGTAAGAATTGTAATCAGGCTCTGAATAGATTATCCATTAAAAGTTCTTTCAGCCAATAGAATCGATCTGGGATCCTAAAGCGGACACTATTTCACATTAGGACACGATGGGCGTTTCTCAATATGCGTTCTTGTCTGTACTTGTGTTCTCGTGGACTTGTGAAACGTCATCAGTCGCTGCCCAAGTACTGTTCCAATTCAAAGTTCACATCAGGTTCACATCTAGCCAGCCAAATACAGTTCAAATCCCCGGATGTGTCCTTGATCTGCCACTTTTATCGAGGTTGCATTGAGAAGAGACTTGTGTGGACTTCAGACAGACCGGTATCCCAGAATGCACCTCGCACCGACGGACGCAAAGATCAGTAATGCCCCCAACACCCCCGCATGATAAGCGGCTACTTGGTCGCCCGCGAGCCTCTACTACTAAGAACGTAACAGAGAGCAGAGCGACATTATCATCAAATATCAAAAGAAAATGTTTTGCTTTCAACGTAGTAACATGCTAACTATTCATGTTAAATTAAAGAAATACTGTTTGCATGTGCTATATAACAGAGCCTCAACTGGGTGCGGCATTGTTTTGTCACTTGCAACACACGCAAATTTCTGATTTGCGTCCGTGGTAGTTCAGACTTCCCAAGTTCGACTCCGGAGAACAAACTCCCGAGGATGGGAGGACGCAAGTCCGGTACTCTGCTAATGGAACAGCAGCATTCTTGATATTGTTACTCAGTGTATATATGTATATTTTAGGCTACAATAAAATGAAATATATGATAAAACACTACTCTGCCTCTTTTCCTTTTCATTAAAAAATATTAAACATATTATAGCCACACAAATGTAGTGCAGGCAATGTATTATCTTCAATGCATGTATATTTATAACAAAACAAAATATTAAAAACCCTGCCTCTTTTCGTTTACATTAAAAAAAACATTTATATGTGGTTCAGACAAGTGTAGATATATATGATTATCACTGAAATAAAATGAAATATGACATAAAACACAACCCAGTCTCTTTTTGTTAAATGTCAGTTTATGTGTTATAGCCTAAAAAATATAAAGTTATGAAACTTCACTTTGCCCTCATTCAAAACGATTTGCCAGGGAACAAATGATAGATTCATGAGACCGAAGTTTGCCCATTAGAAGACAAATTATATCTGAAGACATCAGAGCCAGTGGCAAACGTAGAAGGACTAGCCGAGTTAAGGCTGCTCTTGGCGGGGTTAACGAGCGCTGAGCGCCGCTGATCGCCTTGATCTCACAACTCTGAAAACTCCAGATCAAATTTTCAAAAAGGCGCTCTTTTTATGAATAAACAACAGATTTGAGCTTTAAACAAGTACATTCTCATGGTGTGTTCACACCGCCGCCGGCGAGAGCGTCAAAGTGGCCGGAAGTCATTCATTTTCAATGGGAGCCCGGCGGCGAGCTCCGGCGAGAGCGGCGCGGCGCGTCTTGGACGATTTGGGCGTCGAGGAGAGTTGGAATCAGGTCAACTTTATGGTAATGAGCTATGACGCGGTTCGGCGGCAACCGGCGGCAATCAATGGGAATGTAGTAGTGCTCCGCTTGAAATGATTCCAGAGAACGCAGTTCTGTAAACTTTGGTTCCGACAACATTAGTTCCCAAGCAAAATAGAGGAGAGGTTGATCTTTGCGGTAGCGGGTTTCCCTATAATATATATATATATATATATATTCCGCGCAACACCTTTTATATGCAACATTTTCGCGCTAGAAAGCCTTTTTTTCAGCGGGAATGCAATTCATTTGCTCAAAAAAACACCGATTTGAATGCTGCACTTAAACCAGGACAGTTATTGTAAAGTAGGTTGCACACAAATTAATGTTAATGTTAAAGACCAAGGCTAGCACCTATAAACTGCATGTTGACATTAGACTAGCACTTCCAAGAACACAAAAGCCACACCACACAAATGGCTTTTAAATGGTTTATTTCATTAGCAAACATGCAACTATAATTAAGTTAACTTTCACATTTAAATTATTTCATGATGTTATCTTATACGGGTATACCCTACTGTGGTCAGTCAGCACAAATGCCGATTTTAAAAATGCGAACATGATTGTTTGCTTTGCGGCTCCTTTAAATGCAGTTTTAAAAAAGACCAAGCATTCGATCTACGTCAGAGCGGCAGCGCGTCCGTGAATCTTTCTACAGCGTCGAGTGCAGGGCGGCCAGAGCGAAGTTTGACGCTCTCGCCGGCGGCGGTGTGAACGCTCAGTCACCTGAAACAGTTTTAAAACTACATTTTGTGAAACATTAACAGTAGTATTTTTAAATTACACAGGGTTTCTCATCCGCTATTGACGTTTGCTGGTTGCAAGATGCATTCTGGGATACCTGTCTGAAGTCTGCTCCGTGCTGCGTTCCAGTTCATTTTTATTATGCCCTTCACTCGTTAACTTCCCTCCGTCTTGTTTGCAATGGACTGAACTGGAACGTCCTAAGCCCTTGATCACTTCGATTCCACTATGGAGTTGATTTATTTTTTATTTTTTTCCTTTACGAAATTGTTTAATGCAGCATTCTATATGTATATAGGTGTATTTGGGTTGTTTTAAATGTTTTTAAAAATAATAAATAAATATAGAGTGTTTGTGGTGGGGTAAATTAAACGCGATATGTGGTGACGTCACAATCGTGTTGCATTGTGGTATATGAAGCTGCCTGAAGTGTACATATGAAGTAGACTCACTCCCTCGGTCAAAATCGAGGGAGCAAGGGTCTGTCCATATAGACTTCCCTTGTCCACTTCACAAAGTGGAACGCACTTCAAAATGGCGGCGGGGATTCCCCCGAGGGGAAGAGCTAAGGGAAGTTCACAAGTGCGTGTCTAAAACTGGAGTGGAATGCAGCACAAGTCTCTTCTTGATGCATCCAAGATAAAAGGGGCGGATCAAGGACACATCCAGGTATTTGAACTGTACTTGGCTAGATGTGAACTTTGAATTGGAACAGTACTTGGGCATCGACTGATGACGTTTCATAATTGACGATCAATGGCGATTCCTCCCGTACTCTGAAGTTCATTGAACTCGGGAAGTCTGAACTACCAGGAGGCAAGTCAGAAGTTTGCGTACTTGGTATTGAGAAACGGCCGATTTCTCATGACACCGGGCCTGTTTAAGAATATGCGTCCCCTTTAAGAAAAATGACGCGCACTGAGCATGCGCAGAAGAGAGAAGCGCGAGAGACGGGTGCAAGTGCTGAGTCCAGTTGAAGCTGAAAGCGACGCTGTTAACGATCGTAAATGAAGGACAAAAGTGGAATATTTTCTCCGGATGCCTTATATTTCCAGTCTGCAGGTGAGAGATGTTTCTCAGATTACAGAGTTTAACATTAATCAGCTCCAGAGTTTACATGTTTAAGGACCAATGTAATGAAATGCGTTGTGTGTCCTGGTTTATTATTAGAGTGTAATAATATGTTGGCAGAGAGTTTTTCACAGACTCTGACTCTATTACACCAATAAAATGTGCTAAATGTGCCACTTTACAGAAGATCTCAGACATCAGCATAATGAATGAGGGGAAAACAGGGAACTTTAGGAGACAAAGAGGCTTTTCAGCAGCTCAGCTAAACATGATGGTCCTGTTGTTTCTCTCAGACTTTGGACAGGAGTTGAACAAACCTTGTTTTAAATGCAAATCTAACTTGTATCAAAATGTTCCATATCCCTGACAGTAAACATATGTTCACTTCATTTAAATGGAATTAAAGGGTCATTCCATGTCAAATCAACCATTTTACCCATTGAAAAGAATTAAGAATAGAAGGATATCAAGATATCTTTAATACTTTTCAACATTATTTGTTGTTCAGATATTCCTCTGTGAAAGACAAAAGTATCAGTATTTTACCATATGGCGCCTTTAAAATGAAGATACCAAAATAAATGCTTGATAAGAACCAGAATATTAAGATATCATTAATACTTCTTGAGTTACAGGTATGCAAGCTTGGGGCAAAAAACACAATAAGTGTTTTTTCCCATTTTTGAACAGTCACTGTTGGCATATAATGCAACAAAAATCTAGACTGGGTAAACCCAGCCCGATCTGCCAGCGATTTGATTTTGCCCTGCAGCTCAGGCTGGAAACCTGTACATATTTCTGGGGTCCAATCACAAACTGGCTTATCCGCATGGCGTGTTATTGGGGGGTTTAACACGATGGTTGATCACACCTCTTGTGCAGTAGAAAATACAGAGCAGAGCAGACCAGTCTTAAAAGATTGAGCTTGGTCTGGTTATAGTCAGATTTTACTAATAGTCCTTTTAAACTCTGTTTAAAAGTAAAATAAAGCTGCCATGTTTTTCAAAGTAATTTTTACCTTCCTGTACTTTGGCTCTGAATCTCAGGTGAAAATTGTCATATTGACCTCCCTCTAAATAATTGTTGATTACTCAGTAAATATACATCCATGACATTTAATATTTTGGCTTTCATCAGTATTGATGTTTGTCTTTCTTCAGAAAAAAAATATAAACAAAATAATTTAGTTGGTAAACTCCGGTAATTCAGTATAAATTCAGTAACTTCTAGGGGTGTAACGGTACACGTATTCGTACCGAACCGTTTCGGTACAGGGCTTACGGTTCGGTGCACGTGTGTACCGAATGGTTTCCGAATACAGTCTTTAACAGTTAACTGTCGGCTTGTTTTAAGCGCGGAACACACTTCAGTCCGAGTTCCCACACGAACATATTTTATCAAGACATTCAAACGATAAATTGCCGTTTTGCCACTTTAATGTGGCGTGACTGATCAGTGGTCACTGATGATCACTGTTCAAGCAGCTGCGCGACGTGCGCGCGTGAACGCGATCATCTGTGAATGCGATTGATCATCTCTTCCTAAAGAATAAACATGAATGAACATTTGAAGGTGTGTTGAGGATACATTACAACTTCCTGTCACGCATCATGTGGTGTAATCGCTCAATCAATGTTTCAATGGAGGAAAGACCTCAATAAAACTGCTGTAAACTAAACAATGTCATGTAGCATCACATTTACCTCAGGCAGTCATTCAGTGTCAACAGAGAAATCAACTCTGTATCTAAATATATGCACTATATTAGTCTATATATTCATTATATTCTACTTAACCTGTTAGTGATGTCTTGATTATTTCATGTATGTTTAAATAAACCTGTCCTGAAAATGACAGACACAGTGTATAAATGATTATATTTCAACAACGAATTGGAGAAAAAAATATTTTATAATTAGATTTAGAAGTGATTGCAAAAACTGCCTAATGTGAAATTTACATGTTTGCGTACTGTTATTTGAGTGTTGATTATTATACCTAAAAAAAAAATAGCAACTGAATTTAGGATAATAGTTTGGGCTCTGTTGTTAACCTTTAATATGAATGTGCAAGTAATGGCTCCCTATATACAGGTGCTAGTCATATAATTAGAACAGGGATGGGCAACTCCAGTCCTCGAGGGCCACTGTCCTGCAAAGTTTAGCTCCAACCCTGATAAAACTCACCTGCCTGTAGCCTTCTAGTAATCCTGAAGACATTGATTAGCTGGTTCAGGTGTGTTTGATTAGGGTTGGAGCTAAACTCTGCAGGACAGTGGCCCTCGAGGACTGGAGTTGCCCATCCCTGAATTAGAATATCACCAAGAAGTTGATTTATTTCACTAATTCCATTCAAAAAGTGAAACTTGTATATTACATTCATTCATTACACACAGACTGATATATTTCAAACATTTATTTCTTTTAATTTTGATGATTATAGCAGACAACTAAGGAAAATCCCAAATTCAGTATCTCAGAAAATTTGAATATTGTGAAAAAGTTCAATATTGAAGACACCTGGTGCCACACTCTAATCAGCTAAATAACTCAAAACACCTGCAAAGGCCTTTAATGGTCTCTCAGTCTAGTTCTGTAGGCTACACAATAATGGGGAAGACTGCTGACTTGACAGTTGTCCAAAAGACGACAGTTGACACCTTGCACAAGGAGGTCAAGGCTGGCTGTTCACAGAGCTCTTTGTCCAAGCACATTAATAGAGAGGCAAAGGGAAGGAAAAGATGTGGTAGAAAAAAGTGTACAAGCAATAGGGATAACCGCACCCTGGAGAGGATTGTGAAACAAAACCCATTCAAAAATGTGGGAGAGATTCACAAAAAGTGGACTGGAGCTGGAGTCAGTGCTTCAAGAACCACTACACACAGACGTATGCAAGACATGGGTTTCAGCTGTCGCATTCCTTGTGTCAAGCCACTCTTGAACAATAGACAGCGTCAGAAGCATCTCGCCTGTTACTAAAGACAAAAAAAAGTGGTCCAAAGTTATGTTCTCTGATAAGAGTACCTGCACACAGTGCCAAAGCAACCAGTACCTGGTTTAAGGACCACGGTATCCCTGTTTCCCTGTTCTTAATTGGCCAGCAAACTCGCCTGACCTTAACTTCATAGAAAATCTATGGGGTATTGTGAAGAGGAAGATGCGATATGCCAGACCCAACAATGCAGAAGAGCTGAAGGCCACTATCAGAGCAACATGGACTCTCATAACACCTGAGCAGTGCCACAGACCGATCGACTCCATGCCACGCCGCATTGCTGCAGTAATTCAGGCAAAAGGAGCCCCAATGAAGTATTGAGTGCTGTACATGCTCATACTTTTCATGTTCATACTTTTCAGTTGGCCAAGAATTCTAAAAATCCTTTCTTTGTATTGGTCTTAAGTAATATTCTAATTTTCTGAGATACTGAATTAGGGATTTTCCTTAGTTGTCAGTTATAAGCATCAAAATTAAAAGAAATAAACATTTGAAATATATCAGTCTGTGTGTAATGAATGAATATAATATACAAGTTTCACTTTTTGAATGGAATTAGAGAAATAAATCAACTTTTTGATGATATTCTAATTATATGACCAGCACCTGTAGTTTACAGTAATATCTCCAATACACTTTTAGTTATAATTTAATTCATTTAAGGACAGACACTTTTTTTCTTCTTCTTCAGTAAACCACTGTTTAATAAAAATAAATAAAAAGCAATTTTGTTAAACTGCTGTACCGAACCGTGACTTCAAAACTGAGGTACGTACCGAACCGTCAGTTTTGTGTTACACCCCTAGTAACTTCTCTTTGATTTTTCCAGATCTGGTCCTGTGGGCGTCAGTATCTCTCAGTGATCACAGTTCACACCTGCAGTGAAGCCCCTCCCACAACAACTCACCAATAAATACTGGGAATATTCACATCATCCTACAAGAGAAGGACAAACTCCAGGTGTAGCAGCTGAAATCTGTGTGACTGTTAAAGATGGAGTTTATTAAAGAGGAGATTGAAGACATGAGTTATCCAGAACCATCCAGAATAAAACATGAAGATACTGAGGAACAAACAGGTTGGTGATCATATTTTATCATATTTAATCGTAGTGAATGACAGAACCTACATACTTTAACACTTTACAATAAGGTTATATTTGTTAAAATTAGTTAATGTATTAACTAACAATCAACAATACATTTTGTAGGTTTCCACTGAATGAAGCCCTAGCTTGACACTTTGTCCATTCTCTTCGTCCAAATCCACATCAATAAATCCACAGAACCACTCGTGCAAAAATGAATCCGTTTACTCGTTTAGCAACAAAAAACATAATCAAAAGAATATTACAGAAAAAAAAGGGGAGACAGAGAGAAAAGGTCAAAAAACTGTGAGGCTCCACTCTCTGCTTGCCTGACTCAGATAACTTCACCACTTCCCCTCACCATACTCGCGAGAGTATTCCCAACATTTAAAGGTGCATGCAGTTAAAGGTAAAAATGCGATAACAGTCCTCTATTCCAAAATATCACCAATGTAAACGCACTCTAAATTATCCACATACATTTGAGATAATTACACAATTAACTCATTGCATTACTGTAAATATTAACTGCATGTACATACTCTGTAAATATTTCCTCCACATAAATGAATCATGTAAATTACTATTTAATGCATAAATTAAAATGATCTATTAACTGCATTTAGGCTCCTACATTACCGGCCCCTAATTGTTATCAATGTCCTTGAAACAATTACTCAAAACTTAAATTAAAGGAGCCTACATGCTAACTAACAAACTATCTAAAGAAAACTTCTTGGTCTTCGCCCTGTCCGAAATAGGGTCTTTCCTTTGGAACAGTTTATACATTGTCTTCAGATCCTTGAAGAAGACATAGCTTTGTTATCGGGCGACAAAGCTCGTTGCTCTTGGTCTTGACTTTCACTTGACGAACGAAGCCTTTTTTGTCAGGAAAAATCACCACAATTCTTTCAAGTGGCCATGAATTTCTGGGAGATGTATCATCCACAATCAGCACTACATCACCAACACTGAAGTTTCTTCCAGGAGTGGACCATCGTTGACATTCCTGTAGCTGCATAATTTACATTTAGGCATTTAGCAGACGCTTTTATCCAAAGTGACTAACAAATGAGAGCAATAGAAGCAACTAGAACAGTCAAGGCAACACTATGCAAGCGCTGTAACAAGTCTCAGTTAATCTAGCACAGAACACACAGGACAATTTTTTTTTTTTTAAGAAAAAAATCTTTAGTCAGGGACAGCCCTTACTGTTTATTTCAGATAGGCCTATATTTGATCCAGCATATCACAAAGGGAGTTCTGGGTTGAGCGTGCGGTGCTGAGCGGAATGAGCTTCAGAAATGAGCGGAATCTCCAGAAAGGGGCTTGATCTCCACTGGAGGAAATAACGCAATAACGCTCTACGCACACACCGCAACAGTCACAATATGACCTCGTATGTTTTAAAAACACAATTCAACTTATAAATAATACTTTTTAATGGGCCACTTAAAATGTTTATTACAAATAAATTATTAAATTCTTAAAATGAAAAAATTTGCATTGCATTTGCAATCCTTTGAAACCACCCCACTTCCCGCGCCCCTGATGATATCTGTCCTCTGGAACGCTATCGCTTTTAATTTAAAACGGTTTATTTAAAACAATTATTTTTTTCAAATGGATGGAATTCGAAATACAGGCCTGCCCCTAATAAAAGCCTGCTTCAAATAAAAGTGACCTTCTGCAGTTCAGGTAAATAAAGGCCCTGGTTTATATTTGAGGAAAAACGGTATTACTCTTCTGCTTCCAATGTTTAGTGAACGGTGGAAGCCGAGCTCTGCACTCACGTCCTGACTCCTGCTGTCACACGTCGACGCATATTATGAAATACTGCTCTTATTAGAGGGCTGTCATTCTTAAAGTACCGGTACTAATAACATGTCATATACCGTTTTTATAAACAGGGTATTGCGGTACTTTTCTAGTACCGGTATATCGTGCAAGACTATAATGTTGTACAGTAGAATTTAGCTACGTCTCAATGTAATAATTATATATGTATTTCATTTATACAGTGAAGAATTATTATTTAACATTTGTTTACGTTACCTGGAAAATGTTAAACCTACCTAAAAAGCACTGTTTATTTCATGTGTATCTTTGTTCTGTTGTATTTATGTTGGCCTGCTGAATGTTAAATGGGTCCAGTCTATGTTCATTGGAAATGATTTGATAATGCAGCAATAAACTAGCTAGTAGGCTAGAAGCTAATGTATGTGTTTTTTTTTACTTTGCTGATTTAAAACATGATCAAACACTATCTATTTTAAAGAAACAATTTTACATGAGAGGTAGTGATGGGAAGTTTGGTTCTTTTCTGCAAAACGGTTCTTCTGACGGTTCGTTTCAATGATCTGGTTAAAAAAAAAACGGTTCACCGGTTCTATTACGTCCTCACGTAATGACGTCATTTCTATCATCCCGGCGGATGAAAATGCATTAAAACACATTCATATAAAGCAGGGATGGGCAACTCCAGTCCTCGAGGGCCACTGTCCTGCAAAGTTTAGCTCCAACCCTGATAAAACTCACCTGCCTGTAGCCTTCTAGTAATCCTGAAGACATTGATTAGCTGGTTCAGGTGTGTTTGATTAGGGTTGGAGCTAAACTCTGCAGGACAGTGGCCCTCGAGGACTGGAGTTGCCCATCCCTGAAGTAATTTGTAATCATAACTTAGTATAATAATAATAATAAAAAGTATCGTCGTCATCTTGCATTTACGTTTTGCAAAAGCACTCAATACAGCAACGGTCGTGCAAACGTGGATGTTTACACAGATTAAATAAACTTACATTGACATAACATAAACTTACTCAAGTCCTCGGTTCACCCGTGCTCATATTATCAGCACAACATCAGCTGTGCGAGAGAAACAGTTCGGTTCAGACGGTGGTCACACATGCTTACTTTGCTCAGTCTCTCAGCTCATCGGTTCTCAGTATCGAACGTGTCCGAAATAACAAACCGAAAGAAACGGTTCTCGATTCTGTACTGGTGATTCGGTAGTACACGCATGCTCAGCTCATCGGATCATCAGTTCTCAGTATCGAACGTGTCTGAAAGAATTTGAGATTCGAGAACTGTTAACTCGAGAACCGCTGTATGTTTGGTAGTACACGCTCATGCTCAGTATCAGCTGCTTAGTTCTCTCAGCACAACATGTCTCAGTTCAGTGAACTGTTGGAGTTACTAATAACATACACTTCAGGATATTATTTTATTTCTATTCGGAGGGACTGTCACTCATGTCAGAAAGTTAGTAACTTTAGTAACTTGTGTAAACTTCCATCCATTAGCCCAAAAAAAACGGATTCTAACAGCTTGGTCAAAAGGAATTCTGCGTGTAAGCCTTTTCAGCATTTTGGTGAAGTTCTCTTAATTTATTGATATCTCATTTCAAATCTGACTCCATGAATAATTTTATCTGACTCCAATTTTATCTGACTCCATAAAGTGTGTTACGTTTAGGGGCAATTCCAGCGTTATGGATGTGACATTTGAACTCATAATGACAGCTGAAATGTCTCAGTAAAAATCAATTTCTTACCATATTTAATTCGGCATTGCATATTCTCAGAGCACCCAATCTGGGGAATTGACAGCAAAAATATTTTTTTCTAAAATATATTTAAGACCCCCCAAAAAAGGAAAACATCCATGCGTTATGGATGTGACAGGAAATGACAGAGTTTTCAGTAGACTGTTCGATTTTCTTTAAAGTCTGTGAACTTTTAAGTCTAATGTTTAAATATTGCTATCCACATGATGAAGGGGTCTTATCTGAACATAAAAATATCAATGCTTAAATTGTAAAATTTTTTATGAAGTGTATCATGAGGAAAAACCAACGTTATGGATGTGACAAAACCCTGTTATGGATGTGACGAGTCTGAAATACACATAGAATCTGTTTGGAAAATCAACAAACAAACTATCATGGCACTTTTGTCGACACATAAAATTACTCTAAATGCCAGTTTTGATATTAAGAAATATGATTGCAATATGATATATAAAATAATTGACAATGAGAGAAGATAAGGGGGAAGGAATTTATTTATTTAATTTGTTCATGCTTAACACTTTCTTCTGTCATTAATATTATAATTATTATAATTCATGAACTTATATATATATATATATATATATATATATATATATATATATATATATAAAATGTCTTTAGCCTACATGTTTATTTTTTAAAACCCATCTTAGGTAATGAAAGAATGGGCTATCTCAACTGAACTATCAGGTCAAGCTACTTGATATAAGACTTGATATAACTAGATTTCTATTCAAATTATTTTCCTTAATTGAATTATTTTTTCAATCTGTTGTGGTAGGCGTTCAGCTTTAAGAAAACGCTATCTTCGAGCTGTCAAAACCTCCTGAAGGACAGGAAGAACGAGCGAATTAGAGGCGCCTGTTTCGCGCCTAAACCAATCAGGTTCCTCATGCACTTTCAATACGCCTCTCTACTAGGAAGTGAATACTATGAACACACGGAACATTACAGCAGAGTCGATTACGGAACATAGTCAGATTTTCATTATTGTTTGAGATGTCGATCGCAATCTAATTTATTTATCACATCATAAATATGTCCAGAAAGCGACCATTTGTTTTGCTAAAGTTTACTTATGATTGTAATTATAGCCTAATGACCTAAGGCAATGTTACGTTTCACTGAAACACAGAGGAGAAATGTGTTTATCACTGCCATGCCGCCAGCAACAGGAACACACGTTATGTCACGTGGGTTTGATTTTAGAATTTTCTTTAAATGTAACGTCCATAACGTCACATCCATAACGTCACGTCCATAACGCAAAATTTAAATATTTACAAGAAACAAAAGGGCACAAAATGTTCATCACATTATACATTCATATAAGTTAACATTGCACAGAAACGTTGGACATTTTTGCATCAACACTGTATGTGTAGCATGAACTTATCCTCTAAAACGTTATGGATGTTACTTGGCCCTGGAACTCACCGACACGAGGCTTATACATTTCTAGAGCTTTACTGTTAAAGCAAGCTAAGTGTACACAATGCATAATCATCCCCTTGTTCAACAGGAAATCGACAAATAATAACATTTTGTTGAACCATTGAGTCTATCTATTCCCTTTCTTGAAAACGGTAAAACACAGACATTTTAAAAACTCTGCTTGCATTGGCACACACCTTGTATATGATGTAATAAAACAGTAAATATCTAAACAATTCAATGAGAGAGGTTACATACAATAAAGTATAGACCCAAATAAACATTTTAAAGGTCCCATGGCATGAAATTTTCATTTTATGAGGTATTTAAACATTAATATGGGTTCCCCTAGCCTGAATATTGTCCCCAAGTGGATAGAAATGTTGATCGGTGTAAAACCGAGTTCTGGCTGTCTTTCTCTGCCTTTGAGAAAATGACAGGCCAGACGAGCCAATCCTGAAGTCTCCTGTTTTGACGTCCAAGCAGGAACGGTTACCTCCCTTTCCTCCGCCCAGAGAATCTGGCACGCCCATGCAAACACTCGAGATCATTAACGTTACTTGTGAACGAGTGAACGCTGGCAGTTTCTCAGTGTTTGGATGTACAAATGAAAACAGAAGTCTTTCTTCAGTTCCTTCTGATCTGTGATCATTGATTTTTTTATGTGTAGCTAATTATTTATTATTCGTGCACACGCAGCGGCTTCTCTCTCCAGACAGAACAGTGTTTTCGTGTTTTCTATCTTGTGAGTCAGTGTTTTTGTACGTCCTCGTCGCGTCTACCGGTTCTAAAATGTGCATACAGTCTTTTCTGTTTAACATCAGCAGTCACATCTTTAGAGATAAACCTCACACACGCCGAAGCTCGGCCTTCAATATCCCCGACCCCCAGTACTGCATCTGGCCCACAGCGGAGGCACCAAACGCGGCGTGAGATTAAGCAGAAGGGGGGTAAGCGTGAGGGTATCCGGGCTAGGCTAGCCATCTTTCCCCACAATAAACTGGATTACATTCGATTACTGTTGTTGTGTCTTTGTTTGCGCTGTGTAACGTTACTCAATGCGCGTCACTGATGCTATTCATATGATTGGAACATATCTAGAAATAATGCTATACTCAACACTTACTAACTCGTTCCGGACTCGGTGTGACTGGGACTCGTGTTTATTCAGAACTCTCAGATACAAACACAATAAACTCGCGCTGACTGACAACGCTCTCATAACTCAGTAGTTACTATAAATAACTTTGTTAGCAATCGCTTCGTCTCCATGATGTCCAGTTGCGAACGAATCATTCTTTTGAATCGGTTCTTTTTAGTGAACCGAACCAGTTCACCAAATCGGACTGAATCGTTCTAAACGGTTCGCGTCTCGAGTCAGCGCTGATCCATAATTTACTAAAGTTACTAACTTTCTGACATGAGTGACAGCCCCTCCGACTAGAAATAAACTAATAACCTGAAGTATATGCTAGTAACTACAACAGTTCACCCTGAACTTAGACATGCTGAGAACTGATGAGAAGTGAACACAGGTCCATCCGTCTCTGGCAGACTCGTGCCTGGTTAAACCACGCCCCCTCCGCTCATTTAAAATGCAAAGATGTCAGCCAATCACAACAGTGGGCGTTTTTACTGAAGTCTCACAGCAGACACGCCTCTTGAAGCAGGGCATTCAGCCACAGGGCAAACATTAGTATTGAAAAAATGCCTTTTATTTCTAAATTATGACATTTTATGATGTAAAAATCATACTAACAATATAAGTACACCTCAGAAAACACTATAAAATAATAGAAAAATGCAATGCCATGGGACCTTTAAGAATAAGTCTGTTTGTGTGTGGCCAACTTTTTTTTTTCATGGTAAAGATGACCTTTGCATGGAATTGCCCTTAGAGTTTATCAGCTGATTTTAAGATTAGTTGCGATTTAATTTAGATTGTTGATTTTCTTAGTATCTTCTTAGTTTTCAAATTCGTTCATCAAGAGACCCAATATCGCACAGAACAGACGCGGCCGGACCGCGCGTTCACAAGCACAAAATGGTTATTTCTGATATTAGTCAGAGGATGCAGAGTGGATATTTTACCTTTAAGTGGTTGCACATGCTCACTCAACAAAAAGTGTAATTTTAGTAATACCCAACTGCAACTTGCTAATACAGGGATAGTCGGAAATCAGATTATCGTGCACTCTGCGCTCCATGCTTCAGTAGTGGCGTCATTGGTGTACCGAGAAAGGCACCGAGACCTTTAAAAGGACACCAAACATGAAAGGGATAAAACAATAGGTTTACAAGATACATCATCATTGGTATATCTGCATGTTGACTTGAAAACAGGGCAAGGAGAGGGCAAAATGGGGATGACGTCCCACAGTTTCTGTGAGATCTTCTCTCAAGATTAGTGACTTTTATTGTTCTATTGCCGGGGTTTGGATCTCAGCGTTTGTCTTAGCAGCAAAACCAATCCTTACACTTGTGGATCAGCGCTGACTCGAGACTAGGGATGGCGAAAACTAAACATTTTCTTGACCGACCACCGAGCCTCATTAGCCGGTTGAAACCGGTTAACCGATTAGTTAAAAAAATATGCTGCGCTATTTGAAATAACAGCCGCAACTCGCGAGCCGCGCCTGCAATTTCGCAACTCTGTCGCATCTCTCTGCCGCTCTGCCTCCCGCTCTGACACACACACACACACACACACACACGCGCGCGCACACACACTGTCCAGGCGCCGCCGCCTGCCTTCCACTCACGTCAATGTTTTAAAATCCCCTACAGCGCGAAACATGAGTCCCGCAAACGCGGCGCTGAGGAGCTTGTTTGTAATCGGAGGACAAATGGCTCCTTAGTTTCGAAATGGTTTGGGCACAAGGTGATCGCGTTGAAAATAAAGGCTATTGTCTAGCGTTAGAAGCTCATTTGAAACATTGCCGCGACTCATTTAAGATAATGACAGCTTCTAAGAGACGCCGCTTTAGTTCGAGGTAGTGCTAACAATAATAAAGAAAGATGATGATCAACACCTTATGTGTTACCACTGAATGTAGATGTAATATATTTAGATGATGTGCTACTACTGTATTTAAGCACTGTATCACACAAGTTGCAACTTACATCTGTGTCGTTCTTTTTGGTGAAATGGTCCCACACACTACTTTTCTTTGCACGCTTCATACTGCCGTCTAACCTCGAGTGTTTTATTTAGCCTGTTTACTTTTTGCAAACCTTGTGAGCGCGCAAACCCAAACGCTGTGACTTCGCGCCAAATGTTTTTATTGGTTTATTAAGTACAAACAGGCGAGTTATGATAAATTGAGTGTGAGGGATTTGTTCACTTCACACAAAAAGATTTTGGAATGAGATGGCTAACTGTAGTAGCGTTTAGTCCACTGTCTATAATAGCCTAATTTAGAGATCTCTTTTTTTTTCTTTTTTTTTTTACCGACAACCGACAACTTTGATCGGTTAACGTTGATACGGTCAACCATCGGTCAAACGGTCATCGGTTAACATCCCTACTCGAGACGCGAACCGTTTGGAGCGATTCAGTCCGATTTGGTGAACTGGTTCGACCGGATCACTAAAAAGAATTGGTTCAAAAGAACGATTCGTTCGCGAACCGGACATCACTGATAAGAGGGCAATGACAAATATCAGAATCGGCCTATAATTGTCTGTCAAAAAATCTTATTGGTGCATCCCTACTAATATTAATAAATGCTGTAGAAGTGCAGTTCTTTATTAGTTCATGTTAACTAATGAAACCTTATTGTAAAGTGTTACCGATACTTTATACTCACACAGACAGTGTTGTTTTCTGCTAAGTGTTTTTAATTTTCATATTAAACCTCATTGAACTGATTCTGACTGCTTTTATATGTTTATTTTAGACCAGATGGAAGTGAAGGAGCAACAACACAAACTAAATGATGTAAAGAAACTCTGTGACTTCAAAACTCAAGAAACAAAAGCCAATAAGATGCACACCTGCTTTCAGTGTGGAAAGAGTTTCAGACAAAAACAAAACCTTAACACACACATTAGAATTCACAGTGGAGAGAAACCGTATACATGCACTCAGTGTGGAAAGAGTTTTACTCAAGCATCAGGTCTCAGTAGACATCTGCGCATTCACTCTGGAGAAAAACCATTTAACTGTGATCAGTGTGGTAAAGATTTTATTTCTTCATCACATCTAAAAGACCACCTGAAAGTTCATTCAGATGAGAAGCCTCATGTGTGTTCTCTCTGTGGAAAGAGTTTTTCACGACTGGACTGTTTTAAACTGCACCAGAAAACACATGATGAAGTGAGAGATCATGTGTGTTGTGACTGTGGGAAGAGCTTTACTAGAGCTGCCCATCTGAAACAGCACCAAAGAATTCACACTGGAGAGAAACCGTATACATGCACTCAGTGTGGAAAGAGTTTTTCTGAAGCATCAGATCTCACTAAACATCTGCTCCGCCACTCTGGGAAAAAAACATTTCACTGTGATCAGTGTGGTAAAGATTTTGTTTCATCATCAGATCTAAAAAAACACCTGACAGTTCATTCAGATGAGAGACCTCATGTGTGTTCTCTCTGTGGAAAGAGTTTTTCACGACTGAAGAATTTTAAACTGCACCAGAAAACACATGATGAAGTGAGAGATCATGTGTGTTGTGACTGTGGGAAGAGCTTTACTACATCTAGTCAGCTGAAAGAGCACCAAAGAATTCATACTGGAGAAAAACCTTTCAAGTGCTCATATTGTGACAAGAGTTTCACTCAGTCTGGAGCCCTGAAATCACATGAGCGAGTTCATACTGGAGAGAAGCCGTACCACTGTACTCAGTGTGAGAAGAGTTTCAGACAGTTATCAAGCCTTCATACTCATATGAGAAAATGTTGCAAGTGAGCAGCATGTGTTTCATGTCAAATACTAAGTTTTTCCTAAAAGCACAAACTCATCTAGATTCATTTTGTTAAAGGGTTACTTCAGCGATTTAGCATTAAGCTTTGTATCAGTAGAAACCTGGTAGTATATTCAAATTATCGTACTTTCCCCCCTCATATCCCCCTGAGACGAGATAATTATGATGACGCAAATATCGTCATTTTGCGTCATCTGAGGGTTTTTTGGCCAGAGGCTAGAGACTACAGCCAGTAGAAGGAGCTGTTCTGCATGTTATCAACCCGCTCACATGGGTGGGATCTCACTCACAGAATGTAAATGCATGGCCGTTGTTCCTCTGTTTCTCTGACTGAAAATGTAACTGTATTGGGACTGTCACTGGAGAGAGTGCTAAAGCTGCTCAGGTAGTATTTTTGTTGGAAAATTTGTATAAGTGATTGTTCTTTGTAGATGTGATAAACTGTCCAGAGACTACAAATAAACTGAATAAGTATGTGTCATCTTTAATGATAAATGATTCATTATGATCAATGTATCACTTATTATTGTAAAACATCAATGCTTGGGTTTTAAGTAAACGGCAAAAATGCTGACAAACAGCGCTTTTATCATGTTGGTTTTGCTATCTTGCAAGTTTCTAGTGATTTATTTCTGATTCATTTTCTGATAAAACTTCCATTTGTTGGTGAAATGATGGATTTGTGTGACGACGTTCAAGAGAGGTTGTGTTTACAGGCGGGGAAAGGCCCTGGCTCTCACTAGCCCAAGAATTTGCTTCATGTCATTTAATTATGTACTAAATTGTCTTTTGATACATGGAATTATGAGAAATAAAACAGAAACAACATCTCGTCTTGATGTATTTAATGAACACTAATCATCACAGCTGTTCGTCATCTAGGTTATCATCATGTGTGTATTAGTTCCTCACGTCACTCATCGTTCTTTCTTAATACTGTAATAAATATGTTTGGGATATACAGTATTATTGTCAACCAAATGATCAGGAGACGTTGGAGTTCATTTTTATCCTTCATTATTGCTGCACCCACTTCTGGCTACATCTGTTTTATGACATTTAGGGCATATTTGATGTCAACTGTACCATATATTTTCCAAAAGAGACTAAAATTATTATTAACTATATAGGACATATTTGCCATATCATATATGGTTCACTTTAGACACCCATCTACATTAGCCATTGCTAATGCTAATATTAGGCCTACACCTGGTTTAGCCAGAGATGCTGACCTCTGTACATTTGCCAAATGTGGTCCAATTTTGGTGTAATGTACTCGGCCATATTTGCTATGCCATGTGTTGGCCACATTAGGTTCACATTCAGAGTCACCAGTGATTACTGTCCCACATCTTTGCCAAAACTGGCCCAGATATGTTAAGATAACTGGGCCACATTTGCTGCAACACATGTGAGCCACATTTGGTTTGTAGCATACACCAGATTAGCCAAATCAAATGTATCTATTTACAATGTTTTTGCAGTGGTGAACAATGTAGTCAATCAGAGACATAGTTGTTGATCTCTTGCACGCAATGGCCAATCAGAATCCACCCATCGCTCAAAACGCGTTTGGTTTGTAGGGGAGCGCAGGGCACAACCTAACATGCGGTTAGTTGTAACAAACATGGTTTAACACTTTCCACACATGCCAGGATGATCAAACTTAGTGTATTTACTAGTTGTCATATCAACATTATTCAAAATGACTCAAAAAAACTCAAAAATCAGTATATTTTGAATGATTAAAAAATGCCATTATTTTATTTTAAAAAGTTAATAATTGTATTTTATTGACAAAATATTTTAGTTTGTCTGTATTTTTTTGTTTATATATCAGATAACATTTTAAGCTGTCATTTGGACATGTTGCAATGAACCTCACCTATGGGGCATGTTGTCACATTTCACTTCCATTCTTTCGGGGTAAATCAAGAAAAAAGTATACACTGTATTAATGAAACAAAACCAATCAAATGGATCTATTTACAATATTTTTGCAGTGTAGCCAATCACAGATAGTTGTTGATCTCTTGAATGCAATGGCCAATCAGAATCCACCCACTGCTCAAAACACCAGAGTTTTTATGCAGCAGGCTCGCGAAACCTCTCATTAACAAACAAAAACCCTGTTTCCACCGAAATTGCCTGGAACAATTTGTACCAGGAACTTTTTTTACAAAACTTTTTTTCCCCCAGACCTGCTACTGTCTACGTTTCCACTGCGGTCTAAAGTACCGTGAAGATTAGGCAAATTTGTCCAGTGACGTAGGACTGCGCGCGACTGCTCCTCCCAGTCAGCAACGGACAGTAATCATTACTGTCTACAAGTATGGAGGAGATGCAAGCAGCTCTGCTTTTGCTGGTTATGTATTGGTTTACTAAATGTATTGGTTGAGTCAAGATGGCGCCGAGGATGGCCGCAACGTCGCGAGCTCTGCTGAAACATTGTAGTTTTTTGTTTGTTCTGTTTATAGTTTTTGTGTTTTTTGTCTTGGATGTTGTCTGCCTTACTACGTACGACAGACAGACACTTTTGGACATTGGTTCGGCAATCGCACACCGAAAACCGGACTTAAAATTCTTCAGTGACGAACCGCCGTTTACAAACACAGCAGCGGATCCCTTTGTCTGGACGGCCCGACCGCGCAAACGCGGCCGGAGAAGAGGGAAGAGAGCTGGCGTACTCATTAGAGTAAGACGCCGCGCAAACCGACCCCCGCTTCCCAGTATTTTACTGGCAAATGTTCAGTCTCTGGACAATAAACTCTGCGAGCTGAGAGCGCGGATCTCTTTCCAACGAGACACGAGGGACTGCTGCATTATCTGCCTCACAGAAACTTGGATGTCCGCTGAGATTCCAGATTCGGCCATCGAAACCACGGGGTTCTCCGTGCATCGACTGGACAGAGAAAAAGATCTCTCCGGGAAAAGCAAAGGCGGGGGTGTATGTTTTATGATTAACCGATCCTGGTGTGATCAGAGGAACGTACATTCTATCAAGTCTTTCTGTTCTCCTGATCTGGAATTTCTCATGCTTCTGTGCCGACCATTCTGGCTACCGAGGGAATTCACAGCGGTCATCATCACAGCTGTGTATATTCCCCCACAAGCCGACACAGACCGGGCACTAAAGGAACTGTATAGGACAGTGAGTGAGCAGGAAACCGCGCATCCTGACGCTGCGTTTATTGTGACCGGAGACTTTAACAAAGCCAACTTCAAGCGCATCGCACCTAAATACCACCAACATGTTAGCTTCAACACGCGAGGGAACCGCGTCTTAGATCACTGCTACTCTCCCTTCAAGGATTGTTACAAGTCCCTCCCGCGCCCACCATTTGGCAAATCGGATCACGCTTCCATCCTCCTTTTGCCCGCATATAGGCAAAGACTCAAACAGGAAGCACCCGCCCTCAGAACCATCCAGTGCTGGTCGGATCAATCAGATTCTATGCTACAGGACTGTTTTGATCACGCGGACTGGGAGATGTTCCGGTCGGCCTCTGATGACGACATCGAGGTTTACGCTGATAGCGTAACGTGTTTCATCAGGAAGTGCGTAGATGACGTTGTTCCGACCAAAACAATTCGGCTGTACCCAAACCAGAAGCCGTGGCTAAATGGGGATGTTCGCGCGGCACTCAATGCGCGGACCTTCACTTTTAACTCCGGTAACGCGGAGGAGCATAAACAAGCAAGTTATGCCCTCCGGAAAACCATCAGAGCAGCAAAACGCCAGTACAGGGACAAGATTGAAGGACAGTTCAACACCACCGACTCCAGAAGCATGTGGAGGGGAATTAACACCATCACGGACTATAAAGGGAACACAAACTCCACCGTGAACACCGCTGCCTCTCTCCCGGACGAGCTCAACACCTTCTATGCTCGCTTTGAGGGAACTAACACCGCCCTCGCGGAGAGAGCGCTCGCGGCTGAAGATACAGAGGTTAGTGCACTCTCCGTATCTGTCGCGGATGTAACCCGATCCTTCCGGCGGGTGAACGTCCGTAAAGCTGCGGGTCCAGACGGCATTCCCGGCCGTGTGATCAGAGCGTGCGCGCACCAACTGGCTGGAGTCTTCACGGACATTTTTAACCTGTCCCTCTCCCTGTCTGTGGTCCCCACATGCTTTAAAACGTCCACTATTGTTCCTGTACCTAAGCAATCAAAAACCACCTGCTTAAACGACTGGCGTCCTGTTGCTCTGACCCCCATCATCAGCAAATGCTTTGAAAGAATAATCAGAAACCACATCTGCTCTGTTCTCCCCCCCTCACTGGACCCACTGCAGTTTGCATACCGCACAAACCGCTCCACTGATGATGCCATTTCATCCACTATACACACTGCTCTCTCCCACCTGGAAAAGAGGAACACATATGTGAGAATGCTGTTTGTGGACTACAGCTCAGCATTCAACACCATTGTGCCCTCCATACTTGACGGGAAACTCCGGGCTCTAGGCTTAAACAGCCTGTTATGCAGCTGGATCCTGGACTTCCTGTCAAACAGACGCCAGGTGGTCAGAATGGGCAGTAACATCTCCTCACCACTGACTCTCAACACTGGAGCCCCTCAGGGCTGCGTTCTCAGCCCACTCCTGTACTCCCTGTACACACATGACTGTGTGGCAACCCACAGCTCCAACACCATCATCAAGTTTGCTGACGATACGACGGTGGTAGGTCTTATCACCGACAATGATGAAACGGCCTACAGAGAGGAGGTGCACACTCTGACACGGTGGTGTCAGGAGCACAACCTCTCCCTCAACGTCAGCAAGACCAAGGAGCTGGTGGTCGACTTCAGGAGGAATGAGAGAGAACACCGCCCCATCACCATCGATGGAGCACCGGTGGAGAGAGTCAGCAGCTTCAAGTTCCTCGGTGTCCACATCACAGAGGAACTCTCATGGTCCGTCCACTCCGAGGCCGTTGTGAAGAAGGCTCATCAGCGCCTTTTCTTCCTGCGACGGCTGAGGAGGTTTGGAATGAACCGCCACATCCTCACACGCTTCTACACCTGCACCATAGAGAGTCTGCTGACTGGCTGCATCACCACCTGGTACGGCAACAGTACCGCCCGCAGCCGCAAGGCCCTGCAAAGGGTAGTGCGCACGGCCAGCTGCATCATCGGAGGTGAGCTTCCCTCCCTCCAGGACATTTACGCCAGGCGGTGTGTGAAGAGAGCTCAGAGGATCATCAGAGACTCTAGCCACCCGAACCATGGGCTGCTCTCACTGCTCCCATCAGGCAGACGGTACCGCAGCATCAGAACACGCACCAGCCGACTCCAGAACAGCTTCTTCCCACAAGCAATCAGACTACTTAACTCCTGATCCATCAGGATCATAACACACACTGGACAGAATATCACTCAGCACAACCCACTGTAGATACACACACATTATATACACATTTATTTATCATACAGCATCTATTGCACTTTGGATTTCAATTTTTCAATCTGTGAATAATATTTTATACTATACATTGTATATTATTATTACTATTATAGCGTAATGTATATTGTTTAGTGTATGTTTAGTGTATATTGTTTAAAGTATATGTATATTGTAAGTATGTGTATATTGTTTAAAGCTGTGAGAAATACACTCACATTGTGTAAATTATTTATTGTTCATTGTAGTGTATACTGTGCTGTGAGTAATTGTGTGCGCATCAGATGTGTAATCTGATGCTGCTTTAAATGTTGTACATGTCATGTCATGACTACTATGTTGCTCGGAACTGCACCTAAGAATTTCACCTACTGTTGCACTTGTGCATATGTAGAGTGACAAATAAAGTGATTTGATTGATTTTGATTTGATACTAAAGAGGTCATTAACAAAACTGCGGAAAAGAGACGAGCACTGATACTAAAGCGTATTCTGAAAGCTTGTAAAGCTAGATTTAAAATAAGACAACGTATGTTATTGTCAGCTATTACGGACATTGATCGTAGAGCTGCCCATCTGAAACAGCACCAAAGAATTCACACAGGAGATAAACCGTATACATGCACTCAGTGTGGAAAGAGTTTTTCTGAAGCATCAGATCTCACTAAACATCTACTCCGCCACTCTGGAAAAAAAACCATTAAGCTGTGATCAGAGTGGTAAAGACAACTCGCGAAATTGGACAGAAAGAGCAAGGCTGATATTTGCTGAACGCAGAATGAACCTCGCAAAAGACTTTTAAAAATGCCGGTTGAAATAAAATGCTGTGTGAGCTCAACCAATCAGCATGTTCAGCGCAAGTCCCACCCCCGAAAGTTCCCGAACTTTGAAAAAGTACTACCTCGCGAGCAGGGCCGTTTGGAGGAGGAAATATTTACCCGGAACTTCATTTAGACCCTGGTTCCTGCGGTTGAAACACACAGAGTACCACCCCAAAGTTCCTAGTTCCTGGGGAAAGTTCCTGCTATGGAAATGCAGCTTAAGTGTAGACACGATGTAAGAGATTTATTGAGCATTGTTGGCAGCTTCATTGATTATAACAGACGTTTGTGAGATGAACTGACAAAGCAATCTTTTACCACAGATGAACACAACATTTAATTTTGAAGCCTAAATGCAGTCGCCAGAATTAAAAAGCTAAAGGTAAGCTATAAACGGACTACACCACGGTCGCTCGACTTCAAAGTCACCATCACTACAAACTCTTCCAGTTTTTTCTCAAAACATTTTCCCAGAACCTTAGACATTATTTAGCATCTAACAGCTTCAAAAAATCGTGATGGGTTAATACTGATGTATTTTATGTCATAGAATAAAATGTGAAAGTTTCTTGAGGTTTTGTTCACCACAGACCTTATTCCAGCCATTTAATAAAAATCCCTTTAAAAAAAACCCATTGACTTCGGGACAATGGAACCAGAAGTGCTAAAATGCTAACTCACTTCAATGTTTTGGCCTACAAAGTGATGTCATACCTGCACCACTCTCTTTCATAAACACTCTCTGGCTGCGTCTGAAACCTGGATAATGCTGCCTTCAGGGGACACATTTCAAGGTTGGAAGACATCAAGGCACGTCTGAATCTAATATTAGCTTCACTTCCTGTCTCCTGAGATTACTAACGTAGTAATTAAATATTTGTTTATTTCTCACCAAAGCTCTCTCAGTTTTGCTGTAGATCATTAAACTGTTACACTGCCTTATAGAAGTCTGTCTGAAATCAGTTTCGTGAGGTGCCTTCATGCACAAACACTGCCTTATAGGTCATTGTCTGATAAGGCAGTGAGACAACAAGTCAGCTGTCTAGGTTTTCGGATGCAGCCCGTGATTTGATTCTGGAACCGGTGTCATGAGAAATCGTGTCCTCCTGTGAAATAGTGACCGCTTAGGACCCAACGTGGTAATGTCTGATCAAAATGGGAGCAATAACATGCCTAACATATTGTAAATTATTTCAATTGATAAACTAAGTAATAATACCAATACAAAATCATAACAGTAATGTACCTATAATGTAAATAATAAAGGATAAAAAAACATTAATATACAGAACAGGTGCACAAAATAAATACAACAGGATTTAAAAAAAATTGTATAAACAGTAAAGCGAGGCTTTTAAAATGTAGGTTACGTGCAACCGTGGTGTATAAACTAAGCTAATCGGGTAGCTGTATGCTATGCTAGAACGTACGCTAACTAAAATAACATTAAGAACGAGATATGCTTGATTTCACAACTTATAGCTTCGGTTATATACTAGTATATCAAACATATGCTTTGCAAGACGTTAAAGACTATTTTAACACAATTTAAACGACAAAAATCAAAATGTGATTTTGTAAGAATTGTAATCAGGCTCTGAACAGATTACCCATTAAAAGTTCTTTCAGCCAATAGAATCGCTCTGGGGTCCTAACCGGACACTATGGGTGTGTTCCATTCGACAGGTTCCCTACGCAGTGTTCACTGCTCCCTACTCCCTGAGCACGGTATTTCAGGTGAAGTGGACTTCGCTGACAATAATCGCTCATTTGGAGCGCCCTGCAACGTCATCAAAGAAGGGCAAAGACGGGGTCGTGCAGATTATGGTATAACATAAATGAATAATGTAATTTACTTTACTTTCAATTTTAAAACCATATAATAAGCATATACATTTACAAAACACACAGTATCTATCAAATTTTTTTTATCAAAACATTGTACATTAGTTTTATTAGTTTACATATACCTGTATTGACTATGAACAAATTTGAAGCTGCACCTGTCATTAAATATGAAAATACATTTTGATTGGGTTAACTATGTATAAATGCATTCTTAATAAATGGTCTTTGTACTGGTCTCATCTCGTGCGGTCTTTCCCAAGCGCAGCTGTGAAGTAAACATTCCTGAGGTAAATAAAGTAAAATATAAAAAAGGACAGCCCTTAGCTGCTTCTCAGCACTTTTAATTTGTTTACATATTCATAAAATATAATATGCGAATGTAATAGTTATTGCCATAATCATTCATAAATACTCTAGTTTGTATAATAACTAGCAATGAATATTCGAATTCATACATGAACTCCTCCATCGCAGAGCAGGTGAGGCGCAATGACAGTTGGGGGATTTTCACTCTCCACTTCCTGTGAAGTGATGTATCGATGTTCCCTTCTTCCCTACGCCGTTGTGAAATTGATTTCTTTATATTTGCTATCAGCATTCTCCACACTGCAAAATCATTGTGTGCTTATTGATCTATGTGTGGAACTATGTAAAATACAGGACAAATCGGGATGCGTCATTTGGCTTGTAAATACGGGACGATTCCGTATTTCAAGGGACGGGTGGCAACCCTAAATGGAACGCACCCTATTTCACAGTAGGACACGATTTCTCATGACACCGGGCCTGTTTAAGAATATGCGGCCCCTTTAAGAAAAATGACGCGCACTGAGCATGCGCAGAAGAGAGAAGCGCGAGAGACGGTTAACTGGAGTCCAGTTGAATCTGAAAGCGACGCTGTTAACGATCGTGAATGAAGGACAAAAGTGGAATATTTTCTCCGGATGCCTTATATTTCCAGTCTGCAGGTGAGAGATGTTGCTCAGATTACAGAGTTTAACATTAATCAGCTCCAGAGTTTTAATGAAATGCGTTGTGTGTCCTGGTTTGTAGTGTAATAATATGTTGGCAGAGAGTTTTTCACAGACTCTGACTCTATTACACCAATAAAATGTGCTTAATGTGTCACTTTACAGAAGATCTCAGACATCAGCATAATGAATTAAAGTCAGTCATCTCAGTAGTGTCATGACGTTTGCATTGTTCAGTCAGATATTTGAGGTCTCTTACCCCCGTTGTTGTCCACAAAACTTCAGTACCAACACTTTGAAATAAAAGACAGGGAAAGCAATAAAGGCATTGCTAACAACACATCCAGCCAGCCACCTACGTTTCTCATAACAAGCGCGTGAAGCTCCGAGTGTAGCTTCATCCTCTGTCACTGGTCTGCTGCTGGATTTGTAAATCGCATTGGTCCAGTTCGGGATCCTTTATCCTTTTTTTTCCTCCAGTGGATGCCTTGAGAAAGAATTTGGTTTAACTGCTGCCATCTCCACGAAAGTGATCATCCTAATAAGGTTTTGGCGGAGTCGGAGGTTTTGACATTTCATATTTTGGCTTTCATCAATATTGTCTTTCTTCAGAAAAAAATATTAACAAAATATTTTTTTTAACCAGGTCAGTAACTTATCTTTGATTTTTCCAGATCTGGTCCTGTGGGCGTCAGTATCTCACAGTGATCACAGTTCACACCTGCAGTGAAGCCCCTCCCACAACAATTCACCAATAAATACTGGGAATATTCACATCATCCTACAAGAGAAGGACAAACTCCAGGTGTAGCAGCTGAAATCTGTGTGACTGTTAAAGATGGAGTTTATTAAAGAGGAGATTGAAGACATGAGTTATCCAGAACCATCCAGAATAAAACATGAAGATACTGAGGAACAAATAGGTTGGTGTCCATTCTTGATTCTTCATTATTGACTGCTTTAGTAGCTGTGAAATAATAATCAGTATATGGATGATAAATGATAGAGTAATGCATCTAAATTATAATATTTTATCAGTTTTAATCGTAGTGAATAACAGAACTGACCTTTGCACATTAAAGATACTTGAACACTTTACAATAAGGTCTCATTTGTTAACATTTGTTAATGTATTAACTAACAATCAATACATTTGTTACAATATTGATAAATCCAGCTGTTCATTGTTGTTTTACTGTACTTAACAAATATTAACAAATACAACTTTTGTAAATGTTGAAATTAACAATAAGTAAGATTTAGAGATGCACCGATGTATGATTTTTTTGATAAATTTACAACCATCGGCATATCGACTATAGGATAAAAATGGCCAATATAACGAACCAATGGTTTATTAATGAACTGCGTGAAGGCACTGAGCTGTATAATGTCTGCTGCATAATCCAAGATTATAATGTAATATTCCTGCTGCGCTGCTGTCTGTGTTTTAATGTTAATCAAACAACAAAAGACCAACAAAAAAAATCACTCACTACTCGATTAAATAACTTTCATAAGGATTCATTTCCGCGATGCGGAAAACGCAGACGGAATCCAGTCATAAAAACGGAATTTACTGCATAACACGGAATGTCACGAATTTGTCAAAGTTTTGATGAATGCATTAAACATAGGTCAGTACACTTGTATCAATTTGCGATATATACTAGTGTCTGTGAATATTAAACAAAAAGTAAAATAAATATGAATTCTGCATGTTTCTGTCTGAATGAATGGTGCAGACGCGTGGTTTCATTTACCACACACACACACACACACACACACACACACTGAAACTTGCAGTGTCTTTCTGCCTCTGCCGTCTCAATATATGAAGACATGAATGCATGGACCTCATCTCCAGTCACTTTATGAGCATTTTACCATTTAATTCGACAAAATCTATCATATCATAAACACACACACACACACAGAGAGAAACTCAAAGATCTGCGCGGCAACCTGTCAAAATAAAAGTTCAGTTTAACAAAGTAATTGTGACGGAAATATATTAATGTTGTACAGTAGAATTTAGCTACGTCTCAATGTAAAAATAATATATGTATTTAATTTATACAGGGAAGAATATGCAGTGTTATTTATTAGAGGTCGACCGATAGTGGATTTTACCAATACCGATAATTAGGTTGGACCGCACTTGCCGATAACCGGTTAATCAACCGTGTTATTTTTAAAATGAATACTGGATAAAAAAGTCAAATAAATATATACATAAAACCAAAACACTCTAAGTAAAGGGTCCTGCACACAGTGCGATTTTTCTAAATCCTCTGCAAATGTTGCTTGTCAGACTGTACGAACATGATCCCCGATGTAATACATGTCACACTGTAGGATCTCAGTTGTCATTGTCAGACTGTACGACAGTCAGACGCGAAAAACGGTCGCAAGCAAGAGACTCGTACGGACTGAGTTTTACGTCATCAATCCGTGACACGTTCGGTAACAGTGAGCTGACTCTTCACCTGACTCTCTTCGACATGTTCCCTGTTGTGATTTGATGTTGTCGCACGAAATGCGTCATCAGGTTCTGCGCTCCTATTGGTTCTTGATTTGACGGTCGTCCTAGGAGAAGTCACACTGCAGGATTGAGCCTCAAATCTTCTGACTCTGCCAGAATTTTGTCCGAGGTAAAATTTGATCACAAAGGTAATTAATCGGTTGTTGGTGCACATGTCAAACTAAGGTTCCCTTTCAGTCGGTCACTACGACGTACGTCGGTATTACCGACGAATTGGGATCACTTTAGAGAGCCCCTATCAGCTTCGAGATTTAGAGAACAGGCCAATGGGCCATTGGCGTGCGAGATTTGCATCTCGCGCTCCGCCCCGCGCCGCGGGTATAAACAGGAAGTGAGAGCATCGCACTGACGTCATTCACTTCGGAGCCGAACGGCGTTGATGAAGCAAGGCTGCTTTTCTAAAAGAGAGCCTATCTGCAAGAGAGATGCTCCAGAGAACGAGAAGGACGCTCTGTGTTGGCGAAAAGGCACAATCAGTGCGACCGCATGTTCACCGCTGCATCAGCATAACAAACTGCTGTTCTCACAGCAACTGTCGGTCTGGTGAGGGCGTTTGTTTCAGTGAGTGCACCACAGGACTGCACTTACCACCTGTGTGTTGCTGCGGTCTTCCCCTGGGTGCTTCAGCACTGTTTAAAGAGCGTTTCCTCACAAAAGAGCAACACGGGTGTGACACTGCGTCTTTTTCAAGACGTCATTCCACTCGTGCGTTTCTGGATGCGGTTGTTTCCTGTCCTGACGGCCACGATCCCTCTCGCATAAACATGTTGAGACTGTGTTCGTGGGTGATCCATGTTCTCTCAGGGGAACGGGATTACGTCGACGCGCTGGTCATCTCGCCTTCCGCATGAGGGTTTGAGTGTTTGAGTGTTCAGCGCGCCGTGTGCCGTCTAGCTGCCGAGTGACAGCGCGGGTTGCCACGGCAGCTCAGCGCGCGTCACTCGGCGGCTACGCATGTTGAGACTGTGTTTGTGGGTGGTCTATGCTCTCTAATGAGAGCATAGCCACGTCGGCGCGCTGTTCATCTTGCCTTTTTCATAAGGGCTTGAGTGTTCAGCGCGCCGTGTGCCGTATCACGGCCACGCCCACTGTCTCACATGTCTGCTGGTAGCTTACAGATGGGATTGCTGGTCCTAAAAAAAAAAAAAAAAGACCTAGCGTTTCGTTTGGGGCTCTAGCAGAGGACAGATGTCAATCGCTGCATCGGAGAGAGGGCTGTTATGTGTTGAAAATGAAGATGATGCTGAGATTCCCACTATAATAGTGGGCGCTCGTGCTGAATCCGATTCATGCTCGACAGCCATGCTTTCCCGGGTGGCTGAGGCGTAGTGCAACGCATAAATCGCCTTGCCTGCCCCTTGCCTTTCCCGGATGTGCGTTGGAAGGCTTTTGCATTATGGAACTATTGGTGCCAAAATATGGAACACCAATAGGGCCATAATCTGTATAAAGTTTTCCTCTCTCTCACTACCCTCATCGGTGGGGTGGCAGTGCCACTGGCAGGCCACCTCCGCCCTGCTTAGGGCATGAGGGTAGTTCTCAGCCGAGGTTGAGCTGCGCACAGCGCTGGCCCTTGGCTAGACGATGTCCAGAAACACAATTGACCCGGATTTGGTTCGGGACTGTTCTTCCCCCGGAGGAGGGCCGGGTAAGAACCATTAGTAATTCTGTTCCGCCACTGGGGTTAAAAACAGCCAGTGGTACCCAAATATATATATAAAAAAAAAGAAGAAAAAAAAAGAGAAGAACAGTTCCAATATCTCTGGGTCTCGGGAGTTCAGGAACGGCAGCGTGTGACGCTACAAGCCTCGCCGCCCTCATTCCCCTCCCCACAAGAGGGCGAGAATCGCAGTGTGTGACGCTACAAGCCTCGCCACTCTCATTCCCCTCTTCTCAGCGGTGTGTGAACGACAGTGCGCGACGCTATGCCTCGCCGCTCTTGTTCCCCGCTGAGGAAGGAGGTGAGGCAGACCGTGTGCAACGCCACAAAGCCTTGCCACGCTCAGCCCCTCCTTCATTTGGAGAGCGCGCTGGGCGGTGTACAACGCTCCCATGCCTTGTCAGCCTCTGGTGCCTCTCCAAATCGCCAGCAGGGGGTGCCGGCTGTGGGAACGCACTCAAGCGGCCTTCCCACACTCGCGCACCCCCTCAGCGGATGCAGGTCGTGTGTCAGACCCAGACCCCTACACGGACCACTCCCATGTCGTCCTGGGGTCCCTGCATTCCGCCTCGCTGCCCTGCTGCGGGTACGTCTGTGGTACCGATGACCCCGCTTGTTCGGTCTCTGGGGGCCTGGCTAGCGCTCCCCAGCCCGTCTCGCTGGGTCATCTGTACCATCAGACTCGGTTTGCGATTCAGTTCGCCCGGCGTCCGCCCAAGTTCGGGGGCGTTCACTTCACGTCTATTGCGTGGGTGGATGCCCCCGTGCTTCAGGCGGAGATCGCTGTCCTACTGGCGAAGGACGCGATAAAGCCGGTCCCTCCAGCCGATATGAAGTCCGGGTTCTACAGCCCGTACTTCATTGTACCCAAGAAAGGCGGCGGGTTACGGCCAATCTTGGACCTGCCTTACTTGAACCGTTCCCTCCACAGGATGCCGTTCAGAATGTTAACGCAGAAACGCATCTTCAGGTGCGTCCGTCCCCAGGATTGGTTTGCAGCGATCGACCTGAAGGACGCGTACTTTCATGTCTCGATTCTCCCTCGACACAGACCGTTTCTACACTTTGCTTTCGACGGACGGGCATGTCAGTACAAAGTCCTGCCCTTCGAGCTGTCCCTGTCGCCCCGTGACTTCACGAAAGTCGCGGAGGCGGCCATTGCTCCCATGAGAGAGCGTGGTGTTCGTCTTCTCAACTATCTCGACGACTGGCTGATTCTTGCCCAGTCGCGGGAACAGTTGTGCGAACACAGGGACATGGTGCTTCGGCACCTCAGCCAGTTGGGTCTTCGGGTCAACTGGGAGAAGAGCAAACTCTGTACCGTACAGAGGATCTCTTTTCTCGGGATGGAGATCAACTCGGTCGCCATGACAGCGCGCCTCACCGAGGAGCGCGTCCAGTCGGTGTTGAGCTGCTTGAATACGTTCAAACGCAGTACAGCGGTTCCACTGAAATAATTTCAGAGGCTCCTGGGGCATATGGCAGCAGCAGCCGCAGTAACGCCGCTAGGGCTGCTCCATATGAGACCGCTTCAACACTGGCTACACGACCGAGTCCCGAGATGGGCGTGGCACAGCGGGTCCCTCCGTGTCCAAGTGACGCCGAGATGCCGCCAAACCTTCAGCCCGTGGTCGGACCCTTCATTTCTACGGGCAGGAGTGCCTCTAGAACAAGTGTCCAGGCATTCTGTTGTGTCCAGGCATTCTGTTGTCTCCACGGATGCCTCCTCCACGGGCTGGGGTGCCACGTACAACGGGCTTGCAGTATCGGGTCTGTGGACGGGGCCCCAACTGCAATGGCATATCAATTGCCTGGAGTTGCTGGCGGTTCGTCTTGCTCTCAGCCACCTCAAAGGGTCGCTCAAAGACAAGCACGTTCTGATCCGGACGGACAGCACTGCGGCCGTTGCGTACATCATCAAACAGGGTGGTCTACGCTGCCGCCGCATGTCCCAACTCGCCCGCCATCTCCTTCTGTGGAGTCCGAAGCATCTGAGATCCCTTCGTGCCATCCACATTCCGGGCCCGCTCAATCGTGCGGCCGACGAGCTGTCACGGTTGCCCGTGCTGCCCGGGGAGTGGAGACTCCACCCCCAGGTGGTCCAGCTGATTTGGAGTCGCTTGGGGCCGCACAGATCGATCTGTTTGCCGCCCCGACACGACCCACTGCCAGTGGTACTATTCCCACTGAACCCTCGGCACGGATGCCCTGGCACACAGCTGGCCCCGGGGCCTACGCAAATATGCGTTCCCCCCCAGTGAGCCGTCTTGCACAGACACGGTGCAAGGTCAGGGAGGACGAGGAGCAGCTCCTCTTGGTAGCTCCGTACTGGCCCAACAGGACTTGGTTCCCGGAACTAGTGCTCCTCGCGACAGCACCTCCTTGGCCCATTCCACTGAGGAAGGACCTCCTGACTCAGAGACGCGGCACCCTGTGGCACCCGCGTCCGGACCTCTGGAAACTCCATGTCTGGTCCCTGGACGGGATGCGGAGGTTCTAGGTGACCTACCACAAGCGGTAGTTGACACCATCACTTCCGCCAGAGCCCCCTCTACGAGACGGCTATATGCGCTGAAGTGGAACCTGTTCGTCGACTGGTGCTCTTCTCACCGAGAAGACCCCCGAAAGTGTTCGGTCAGCTCTGTGCTCTCTTTTCTTCAAGACGGGTTGGAGCGAAAGCTGTCTCCCTCCACCCTCAAGGTGTATGTTGCCGCTATAGCGCAATCATGACCTGGTTAATGGTTAATTCATTAGGCAAGCACGATCTGATCGTCAGGTTCCTGGGGGGGCGAGGAGATTAAATCCGCCTCGTCCTCCCTTTATACCCTCTTGGGACTTGACTCTGGTGCTGACGCACTTCAGAGGGTGCCCTTTGAGCCTTTACAGTCAGCGGAGCTTAAGATCTTGTCTCTAAAGACAATACTCCTGATTGCATTGGCCTCAGTTAAGAGGGTAGGGGACCTGCAGGCATTTTCGGTCGATGAATCGTGCCTGGGATTCGGGCCAGGTGACTCTCAGGTAACCCTGAGACCCCGGCCTGGATATGTGCCAAGGTTCCCACTACTCCCTTCTGGGACCAAGTGGTGAGCCTGCAAGCGCTGCCTTCGGAGGAGGCAGACCCAGCCCTGGCTTTTCTCTGTCCAGTTCGCGCCCTGCAGCGTCTATGTTGACAGAACGCAAAGCTTAGGACCTCAGAGCAGCTCTTCATCTGTTACGGAGGACAGCAGAAGGGAAAGGCTGTCTCCAAGCTGAGGATGGCCCACTGGATAGTGGACGCCATCGTCTTGGCTTATGAAGCCCAAGACGTGCCCTGCCCGCTCGGGTTAAGAGCCCACTCCACTAGGGGTGTTGCTTCTTCCTGGGCGCTGGCTCGTGGCGCCTCGCTGACAGATATTGTAGAGCTGCGGGCTGGGTGACACCTAACACGTTCGCTAGGTTTTATAGCCTACGTGTAGAACCGGTGGCTTCTCGTTTGCTCGCTTCCCATAGTCAGCAGCTGAAGTGCCCGTTCTAAGTGTCGGCTTGCTGCGCCATTCCCTTCCCCATGGAACGGATACGTGCGCTTTTTTTCTCCAGTCGAGTTCCCCAGGATTGGCGAACCCTGTTGAGTCCTGCGCACCCCTCGGCAGTCGGATGTGGCGGAGCGTCTGACGCCAGGTCTGGCACTTGAATGCATTGGTGGAACTTGTGTCGGACTGGGGTCCGTATGTCATGACCCCTACGGCGGTCCCATACGTGTATTCTCCACGGTACAGCTCCCTACGGTGAGCTCGTGTCTTTTCCTTGGCAGAGATCCTCTGCCGTCTCAGTTCGGTGTCATCCCCCGCCTGTATAGGCTGGGGCCACCTCTGGGACTTCCGTATGTTGTGCTGCCCACGGCCAGTCCATACGTGTTCTCTCCACATGGTAACTCCCTCCGGGCATGATGTGGCTCCCGCAGCGTCCTTCGGGCACGCTTTCCCAGCGTTATCCAATAAGTCTGCTGAATGGGTCTTGCGGAACAGCAGTATGACTCTCCCTGCGTGAATTTCCCCGCCCGCATCAGAACGGGGTCTGAGGGGCTCTCGCTGGGCGCTGGAAGTGGTAGTAACTGTGGCGTTTTCCATAGGGATCCCAATTCGTCGGTAATACCGACGTACGTCGTAGTGACCGACTGAAAGGGAACGTCTCGGTTACGTATGGTAACCCTCGTTCCCTGAAGGAGGGAACGGAGACGTACGTCCCGTCGCCACAGCTCCTTACCATCACTGCATGGCCGAGTCACTAGTTCGGCTCCTCAGTGAAAAACGTCAGTGCGATGCCCTCGCTTCCTGTTTATACCCGCGGCGCGGGGCGGAGCGCGAGATGCAAATCTCGCACGCCAATGGCCCATTGGCCTGTTCTCTAAATCTCGAAGCTGATAGGGGCTCTCTAAAGTGATCCCAATTCGTCGGTAATACCGACGTACGTCTCCGTTCCCTCCTTCAGGGAACGAGGGTTACCATACGTAACCGAGACGATCAAAGACTTCAGATTTTAGCCTAGTATCAGAGAAATCTTTTAGGATTTCAAAATTTGTCTCAGACGGCCAAATCGTGGCCAAAATCGCACAGTGTGCACCCGGCTTAAAACAGTGCTGAAACCATGAAAATATGCTAAATGAAATGCCTATGTATATATGAATATATTAAGAGTTCTAACAACAAATTCTTAAGTAAATATTTTAAACATTAAAATAATATAAAAAAAAAATGTTTTAGCTATAACCTAGAAACATGTAAATTTGATAGGTAACACTTTGCAAGGCCCATTTGTTAACATGGATGTATTAGCTTACATGAACAATATGCATTATGCAATATACATTTTACAGCATGTATTAATATTTGAGCAATACAATTGTACCTTGATCATTCATGTTAGTTCATAGTGCATTAACTAAATTTAACAGATCAAATAAAAATTAAAACTCAATTTAAAAATGTAAACAATACTTTTACAGCATTTATTAACGTCTCGGTTACGTATGGTAACCCTCGTTCCCTAGAGGGAACGGAGACGTATGTCGGACATCACAGACGAATTGGGATCACTTCAGAGAGCCCTTATCAGCTTCGAAATATAGAGAACAGGCCAATGCAATTTGCATCTCGCGCTCCGCCCCATGCTGCGGGTATAAACCGGAAGCGAGAGCAGCGCACTGTTGTTTTTTACTGAGGAGCCGAACTAGTGACTCGGCCATGTAGTGATGGTACAGCAACTGTGGCGACGGGACGTACGTCTCCGTTCCCTCCTTCAGGGAACGAGGGTTACCATACGTAACCGAGATGTTCCTTTTCAGTCGGTCACGTTCGACATACGTCGGACATCACCGACGAATTGGGATCCCTTTGGAAAACGCCACAGTTACTACCACTTCCAGCGCCCAGCGAAGAGCCCCTCAGACCCCGTCTGTACCGGGCGGGAAAGCTTATGCAGGGAGAGTCACACTGCTGTTCCGCAAGACCCACTCAGCAGACTATTGAATAACGCTGGAAAAGCGTGCCCGGGAGGGCTGCTGCGGAAGCCACATCATGCCCAGAGGGAGTTACTATGTGGTGAATACACGTATGGACTGGCCTTGGGCAGTACAACATACGGAAGTCCCAGGGGTGGCCCCGGCCAGAGTAGGCTAGGGAGCAACACCGCACTAAGACGGCAGAGGAAACTCTGCCGAGGGAAAGACACGAGCTCGCCGTAGGGAGCCGTACCGTGGAAGAATACACATATAGGACCACCGTGGGGGTCACAACATATGGAACCCAGCCTAACACAAGTTACACCAACGTATTAGACCTGGCGTCGGACGCTCCACCACATCCGACTGCCGCGGGTTGCGGAGGACTCGACAGGGTTCGCCGATACTGTCTTTAGAGACAGGATTTTCAACTCTGCCAACTGCAAAGGCTCAAAGGGTGCTCTCTGTAGTGCGGTTAGCATCAGAGTTAAGTCCCAAGAGGGTATAGAGGGAGGGCGAGGTGGATTTAGTCTCCTCGCCCCCCTCAGGAACCTGACGAACAGATCGTGCTTCCCAACAGACTTACCATCTACCATGACATGGTTTGCGGTCATAGTGGCAACATAAACTTTGAGGGTGGAGGGAGACAGCCTTCGCTCCAACACATCTTGTAAGAAGGAAAGCACTGAACCGATCGAGCATCTCCAGGGGTCTTCTCGGCGAGAAGAACACCAGTCGACGAACAGGTTCCACTTCAACGCATAGAGGTGCCTCATAGAGGGAGCTCTAGCGGAAGTGATGGTGTCTACCACATTCTGTGGCAAGCCACCTAGAATCTCCGCGTCCTGTCCAGGGACCAGACATGAAGTTTCCAGAGGTCCGGATGCGGGTGCAGAAGGTCCTTCCCCAGAGGAATGGGCCAAGGAGGTGCACTAGTTCTGGAAACCAAGTCCTGTTGGGCCAATACGGAGCGACCAACAGGACTTGCTCCTCGTCCTCCCTGACTTTGCACAGTGTCTGTGCGAGAAGGCTCACTGGGGGAAACGCATATTTGCGCAGGTCAGGGCAGCTGTGTGCCAGGGCATCCGAGCCGAGGGTCCCCTCGGTCAGGGAAAAGAACAACTGGCAGTGTGTCGTGTCCGTGGCGTCAAACAGGTCTACCTGTGTGGCCCCAAAGCGACTCCAGATCAGCTGGACCGCCTGGGGATGGAGTCTCCCGGGACCACTGGTAACCGCGACAGCTCGTCGGCCGCACGGTTGAGCAGGCCTGGAATGTGAATGGCCCGAAGCGACCTCAGATGCTTCTGACTCCATAAGAGGAGATGGTGGGCGAGTTGTGACATGCAACGTGAGCGTAGACCACCCTGTTTGTTGATGTACGCAATGGCCGCAGTGTTGTCCGTACGGACCAGAACGTGCTTGCCTCTGAGCGGCTCCTTGAAACGGCTGAGTGCAAGACGAACTGCTAATAACTCTAGGCAATTGATATGCCACTGCAGTTGAGGCCCCGTCCACAGACCCGAAACTGCACGCCCGTTGTACGTGGCACCCCAGCTGGTGGATGAGGCATCCGTGGTGACAACAGCATGCCTGGACACTTGTTCTAGGGGCACTCCGGCCGAACGCAAACCGTAGGAACGGCCTGTGTCGAGGGAGAATCGAGACATGAACGTACGCGTCCTTTAGGTCGATCGCTGCAAACCAATATTACATTTACATTTTACATTTAGTCATTTAGCAGACGCTTTTATCCAAAGCGACTTACAAGTGAGAGCAATAGAAGCAGCTAGAACAATCAAGGGCAACAGTATGTAAGTGCTGTAACAAGTCTCCGTTAATCTAGCACAGAACACACAGGACAGAATTTTTTTAAATAAATTAGACAGACAGAAAATGAATAGAATGTTAAGTGCTATTCTTGATTGGCCAGGTGCTGCTGGAAGAGATGTGTCTTTAGCTGTTTTTTGAAAATGGCTACAGACTCGGCTGCTCTAATTGAGATAGGCAGGTCCAGGAAAAGGTCTGTGAGAGTGATTTCATGCCTCTTTGGTATGGCACCACAAGGCGTCGTTCACTGGCAGAACATAAGCTCCTGGAGGGTATGTAAGTCTGAACAAGCAAGTTTAGGTATATTGGTGCAGAGCCAGTGGTTGCTTTGAAGGCGAGTACCAGTGTCTTGAATTTGATGCGAGCGGCTATTGGCAGCCAGTGGAGACTGATGAAGAGAGGCGTGACGTGCGCTCTTGGGGACGGATGCACCTGAAGATGCGTTTCTGTGTTAGCATTCTGAACGGTAGCCTGTGAAGGGACCGGTTCAAGAACTGCAGGTCCAAGGTCGGTCATAACCCGCCACCTTTCTTAGGTACAATGAAGTACGGACTCTAGAACCCGGACTTCATATCGGCTGGAGGGACCGGCTCTATCGCGTCCTTCGCCAGCAGAACTGCGATCTCCGCCCATAGCACAGGGGCATCCGCCTTCGCCACGGAGGTAAAATGAATGCCTCTGAACTTGGGGGGGACGCTGGGCGAACTGAATCGCATAGCCGAGTCTGATGGTACGGATGAGCCAGCAAGGCGGGCTGGGTAGGACTAGCCAGGCCCCCAGAGACTGCGCAAGCGGGACCAACGGCACCACCGACGTACCCGGGGCGGGGCAGCGTATATTGGGAACTGTGTGAAGACTGTGCACAAGCCAAAAGAGAACGTAAAACCCGCCTACTTTGATTTGATTGGCCATCTCAATCATTTTGACCACATTGGTTTCGACTGTCTGATCAGCCTCACATTCTGTTCCTGTCAATCATGTGGTGTCAACCAATTATACTGCATGAGAGGGCGAGCCAACTCTCTCACGCACACACACACCAATTGAGGCAGCAAGTACGGTACACGCAGAGACTCAGCAAAAAGGTGCTTTTCAGAACAACGCGTGGACCGCACTAACACTAAACTTTGATGCCAAGTAGGGGGGCCAGTGGCCTGCGGGCCGTAAGTTTGAGACCCGTGCTCTACCACAAAGTGCATACATACTTCTGTTCTTTATCTGCTAATGCAGATTCTAGTCAACAAATGAATTACATATGATTTGTCAACATGTACTGTAGTGTTCTGTATTCATCCATTTCGCTGTCGGTGTTTTAAATGCGCATCTGATGTGTCAGCGCTCTCTGTGCAGTGCGTGCTTTCCGCGCAGCCTCACATGTCAATGTAAACAACGTCAGTGATGGTTTTTATTTCACCTCTAGAGGCCGCTCTGCTTTATAATGCCAGCAGACCTTCTCAACGCTCTTGTGCTGTGTAATAACAGCGCACCCTTTTCAGCTGCTCCAGCAACAGATGCAGCCCGGAAAAACTATCGATATGGATTTTTGCCGATAACTGATTGTTCCACCAATCAGCTATCGGTGCCGATTAATTTATTTCATGCGTATCTTTGTTCTGTTGTATTTATGTTGGCCTGCTGAATGTTAAATGAATCCAGTCTATGTTCATTAGAAATGATTTGATAATGCAGCAATAAACTAGCTAGTAGGCTAGAAGCTAATGTATGTTTTTCTTTTTTTTACTTTGCTGATTTAAAACATGATCAAAATACTTTCTATTTTAATGACAACATTTCAAATAAGAGGGCAATGACAAATATCGGAATCGGCCTATAATTGTCTGTTAAAATCGGTATCGGCCCCAAAAAATCTTATTGTGCATCCTTACTAATATTAATAAATGCTGTAGAAGTGCAGTTCATTATTAGTTCATGTTAACTAATGAAACCTTATTGTAAAGTGTTACCGATACTTTATACTCACACAGACTGTGTCTTGTTTTTTGCTATGTGTTTTTAATTTTCACATTTAACCTCATTGAACTGATTCTGACTACTTTATATGTTTATTTTAGACCAGATGGAAGAGAAGGACGAACGACACAAACTAAATGATGTAAAGAAACTCTGTGACTTCAAAACTCAAGAAACAAAAGCCAAAAAGCTGCACACCTGCTCTCAGTGTGGAAAGAGTTTCAGACAAAAACGAGACCTTAACACACACATGAGAATTCACACTGGAGAGAAACCGTATACATGCACTCAGTGTGGAAAGAGTTTTTCTCGAGTATCAGATCTCAGTGTTCATCTGCGCATTCACTCCGGAGAAAAACCATTTAACTGTGATCAGTGTGGAAAAGATTTTATTTCATCATCAAATCTAAAAACACACCTGACAGTTCATTCAGATGAGAAGCCTCATGTGTGTTGTGACTGTGGGAAGAGCTTTACTAGAGCTGCCCATCTGAAACGGCACCAAAGAATTCACACTGGAGAGAAACCGTATACATGCACTCAGTGTGGAAAGAGTTTTTCTGATGCATCAGCTCTCCGTAAACATCTGCTCCGCCACTCTGGGAAAAAAACATTTAACTGTGATCAGTGTGGTAAAGATTTTATTTTGTCATCAGATCTAAAACAACACATGAAAGTTCATTCAGATGAGAAGCCTCATGTGTGTTCTCTCTGTGGAAAGAGTTTTTCACAACTGCACAGTTTTAAACAGCACCAGAAAACACATGATGAAGTGAGAGATCATGTGTGTTGTGACTGTGGGAAGAGCTTTACTACATCTAGTCAGCTGAAAGACCACCAAAGAATTCATACTGGAGAAAAACCTTACAAGTGCTCATATTGTGGCAAGAGTTTCACTCAGTCTGGATCCCTGAAATCACATGAGCGAGTTCATACTGGAGAGAAGCCGTACCACTGTACTCAGTGTGAGAAGAGTTTCAGACATTTATCAAACCTTCACGCTCATATGAGAAAATATTGCAAGTGAGCAGCATGTTTCGTGTCAAATACTGAGAGTTTTTCCTAAAAGAACAATCATCTAGATTAATTTTGTAACCGCGTTTCCACTGTCACTTCCGGGGCTTGATTGGGTCTCGTTAGGGCTTCCTTGGGGCCAACGGCCAGGGGTTTTGGTCCAAATCGGGCCAGCTCAGGCTTGAGGAATGGCTACGAACAATGGCGGATTTTACCTGAGTTTGGAGACGGCAGTGCCGGCGCCGCAGATGATTTCACACACCAGCTAACATCAGCATTAAAGACTTTTTAAATCATTTTAGCTCAAAACTCACTTTCATACAGCAGCGAGTGTTTGAATAACTTGTGTTTGTGATTCTGATCACTGTATCAGGCAGAAATATTTATATGCCATGCAAAAGACTATTTGCACTAACCATTACCACAGTAAACATGGTAAATACGACTGCTTGAAGAAATCAGACATATATAGGCTATCGCATTCGTGTATTTATTTTATCTGTCAGTGCATCTCGTCTTTAAAATTTATTTCGGACTGTCTGATATCCATATTTAGCTCGGCCTATGTCATAAAATAAAGAAACTCTGGTTTTTCGGGAGCTTCCTCTGTTTCTCTGACTGAAAATGTAACTATTGGGACTGACACTGGAGTGCTAAAGCTGCTCGGGTCGTATTTTTGTTGGAAAATATGTAGAAGAGATTGTTCTTTCTAGATGTGATAAACTGTCCAGAGACTACAAATAAACTGAATAGTGTCATCTTTAATGTGCAATCTCAAAAAATTTATTCATTATGATCAATGTATCACTTATTATTGTAAAACTGTGGTAAAACATCAATGCTTGGGTTTTAAATCTTTAAGTAAACGGCAAAACCTCCAACAAACAGCGCTTTTATCATGTTGGTTTTGCGATCTTGCTAGTTTCCAGTGATTTATTTCTGATTCGTTTTCTGATAAAACTTCCATTTGTTGGTGAAATTATGGATTTGTGTGACGTTGTTCCAGAGAGGTTGTGTTTACAGGCGGGGAAAAGCCCTGGCTCTCACTAGCCCGAGAATTTGCTTCATGTCATTTAATTATTAAATTGTCTTTTGATACATGGAATTATGAGAAATAATTCAGAAACAACATCTCGTCTTGATTTATGTATTTAATGAACACTAATCATCACAGTTGTTCGTCATCTAGGTTATCATCATGTGTGTATTAGTTCCTCACGTCACTCATCATTCTTTCTTAATACTGTAATAAATATGTTTGGGATGTACAGTATTATTGTCAACCAGATGATCAGGAGACGTTGGATTTCATTTTTATCCTTCATTATTGCTGCACCCACTTCTGGCTACATCTGTTTTATGATATTTAGGGCATATTTGACATCAACTGTACCATATATTTTCCAAAACAGACTAAAATTATTATTAACTATGTAGGACATATTTGCCATATCATATATGGTTCACTTTAGACACCCATCTACATTAGCCATTGCTAATGCTAATATTAGGCCTACACCTGGTTTAGCCAGAGATGCTGACCTCTGTACATTTGCCAAATGTGGTCCAATTTTGGTGTAATGTACTCGGCCATATTTGCTATGCCATGTGTTGGCCACATTAGGTTCACATTCAGAGTCACCAGTGATTACTGTCCCACAACTTTGCCAAAACTGGCCCAGATATGTTAAGATAACTGGGCCACATTTGCTGAAACACATGTGAGCCATATTTGGTGGCGGGGCACAACCTAATGCGGGGTTAGTTGTAACACTTTCCACACATGCCAGGATGACGAAACTTAGTGTATTTACTTGTTGCCATATCAACATTGTTTAGAGAAAAAAATAGCGGCAAAATTAACCATAGCAGAAGTAAATTTCTTTCTTGCATTTTATTTTTCATCTCTTTTTTTGTGTTTATTTAAAACAAGACAAATCTGATATTATTTTAATCTTATATCTGTTATTTAACAGTTGAGATTGTTCTGTAATGCTGATCTAACAGCAGATGAGCCGCGGTTTAAATCCTATTTGTGCAGGTGGGGTGCGTTGTCACACTGCGTTACAATGAGCCCCTGTTAGAACTATGCTATTATTTTCTATACTTTTATGAATTATTTTGAGAAACCACGAGGAAAGGGTGAATAATGACAGAGTTAATGTTCAGAAATTATTGATTATTATTATGTTTTGAACTATGCCGTTTAGCTGTATTTAGCCATGTGTTTGTTGTCAAACTCAAAAATGAGTATATTTTTAATGATAAAAAATGCCATTATTTTATTTTAAAAAGTTAATAATTGTATTTTATTGACAAAATATTTTAGTTTGTTTTGTATATTTTTTTGTTTATATATCAGATAACATTTTAAGCTGTCATTTGGTCATGTTACAATGTACCCCACCTATGGGGCATGTTGTCACATTTCACTTTCATTCTTTCGGGGTAAATCAAGAAAAAAGTATACACTGTATTAATGAAACAAAACCACATATTTGTACTAGACATGTGGGGAATTAATGTGAGAAAAAATAAATACTCTGAACCCCAAGTGAATTTACACAAACAGACAGTCAAAAAGCGCTAGGTTGTGCCCCGCTCTCCCCTACACCAGATTAGCCAAATCAAATGTATCAATTTACAATATTTTTGCAGTGGTGAACAATGTAGCCAAACACAGACATAGTTGTTGATCTCGTACGCAATGGCCAATCAGAATCCACCCACCGCTCAAAACACCAGAGTTTTTATGCAGCAGGCTCGCGAAACCTCTCATTAACAAACAAAGTGTAGACATGATGTAAGTAAGAGATTTATTGAGCATTGTTGGCAGCTTCATTGATTTTAACATCCGTTTGTGAGATGAACTGACAAAGCAACAGCGTTTTAGTGATCGTAAAGGGAGACATCTTTTACCACAGATGAACACAACATTTAATTTTGAAGCCTAAATGCAGTCGCCAGAATTAAAAAGCTAAAGGTAAGCTATAAACGGACTACACCACGGTCGCTCGACTTCAAAGTCACCATCACTACAAACTCTTCCAGTTTTTATCTCAAAACATTTACCCAGAACCTTAGACATTATTTAGCATCTATCAGCTTCAAAAAATCGTAATGGGGTAATACTGATGTATTTTATGTCATAGAATAAAATGTGAAAGTTTCTTGAGGTTTTGTTCACCACGGACCTTATTTCAGCCATTTAATAAAAATTCCATTAAAAAAACCCATTGACTTCGGGACAATGGAACCAGAAGTGCTAAAATGCTAACTCGCTTCCATGTTTTAGCCTACAAAGTGATGTCATACCTGCACCACTCTCTTTCACAAACACTCTCTGGCTGCGTCTGAAACCTGGAAAATGCTGCCTTCGGAGGACACATTTCAAGATAGGAAGGCATCAAGGCACGTCTGAATCTAATATTAGCTTCACTTCCTGTCTCCTGAGATCTGATCGAGTTCTGAAGGCAGCATAAATGTATCCTTCGCTGCCTTTGATATCCCACAATCCTGTGCGTTCCATTCTGTGACAGTTGAGCTAGAAAAAAAAGATGCATTCAAAAGTTGCGTTTGTTGGTCAGTTTTTGTGTAAATGTACATTCTTTACCAACATTGGCCGCTTCTGATGTCATTTCTAGCGAGAAATTACTAACGTAGTAATTAAATATTATGTTTATTTCTCACCAAAGCTCTCTCAGTTTTGCTGTAGATCATAAAACTGTTACACTGCCTTATATAAGTCTGTCTGAAATCAGTTTCGTGAGGTGCCTTCATGCACAAACACTGCCTTATAGGTCATTGTCTGATAAGGCAGCGAGACAACAAGTCAGCTGTCTAGGTTTTCGGATGCAGCCCGTGATTTGATTCTGGAACCGGTGTCATGAGAAATCGTGTCCTCCTGTGAAATAGTGTTCGCTTAGGACCCAACGTGGTAATGCCTGATCAAAATGGGAGCAATAACATGCCTAACATATTGTAAATTATTTCAATTGATAAACTAAGTAATAATACCAATACAAAATCATAACAATAATGTACCTATAATGTAAATGTGATGTGATCTATGAAAACGTCTCGGTTACGACTGTAACCTTGGTTCCCTGAATCCGACGACCCTTTCTGAGGGGGTGTACGAGTGGCGACACTCACTTTCTGCTGCGCCCTATAGGAGGAGCTTGTACTCGGCGTCTGCTGCTCCCGCCCAGCAGCAGCCGCCTGTTTCTTTGCCTCCAGGACCCTGTCGGTAACAGTGGTGACAGTGTCACCGAACAGGCCTCCTGGAGACAACGGCGCATCAAGCAAAAAACTTTTGTCTCGTTCCTTTATCTCTGTAAGGTTGAGCCACAAATGCCTCTCCGTGGCCACCAGGGCTGCCATAGAACAGCCGACGCATCGGGCCGTCTCCTTAGTGGCACGGAGAGTGAGATCAACTGTAGATCGGAGCTCGTTGATGGTATCAACTCAGATCTCGTGGCTCTCACCCAGGTCTCTAAGCAGATCAGCCTGGTATGCATGCACGATGGACATGGTAAATGGACTGCATTTATATAGCGCTTTTAACAGACCAATGGCCATCCAAAGCGCTTTACATCTTGCCTCACATTCACCCATTCACACACCGACGGCGGTGTCAGCCATGCAAGGCGCCATCCAGCTCGTCGGGAGCAGCTGGGGTTAGGTGTCTTGCTCAAGGACACCTCGACACTTGGTCAGGTGGAACCGGGGATCGAACCACCAACCTTCCGGTTTGTAGACAACCTACATGAACCACTGAGCCACTGCCGCCCACGACATAGTGTGCAGACATGCGGTGGCCTGACCTGCTGCCGAGTACGCTTTGCCCACAAAAGATGATGTCACTTTAAGAGGTTTCGTGGGCAAAGTTAGAGCCTTTATGACAGATGCAGACTCAGGTGAGAGATAGCTCGCAAGCGTCTACTCAACCCGAGGCAACTGACCATAACCGTGTCTTTTCAGCCCCGTGATATTGCTGTATACGGAAGTATGCGGGGTGAAAATGCGTGAAGACACGGGCCGCTTCCAGGACCTCGACACCTTGGTGTGGAGGTCCGGGAAAAATGGCAGACTCCTACGTGGAGGCTGAACACAGCGCGGGGAGAAAGCGCTCGTCGAGTCTGCTTTTTACGGCAGCTCGCTCATGTTGTTCCTGCGGCCAGTCGATATGTAACCTGGCCACAGCTCTGCTCAGCACATCCATCAGCTCCTCGCTGGCAGGGGAATGAAGTGGCGAGTCCTCACCCCCTGCATCGATGATCGGTTGCACCCCCTGCAACCTCCTCGGAGGAAGATAGCTGTAGCACCGCGGCTGCTCTCCGGGCGGGAGAATCCGCAGAGCGGGCTCCCGAAACCAGAGAGGCGGCGCTGGATCTGCCGGGTGAAGGATGAGATAGGGCGGGGCCCGTATCAATCCCCTCCGACAGATCCTTTTGCGAACCCCACGACATAAGTCGCCGCTGAGCCTCAGCAACAACGGGACACATGCCGCGGGGAGCGCGAACCGGGACGTCCTTCTCGAAGAGTGCCGACTGCGCATGCTGCTCACCCAAACAAACAACACACATCAAATGTGTATCCCTGCTCGTAATGTAGCGTGAGCAGGGAGGAACACATTGTCTGAACTGCTGTTTGCTCGCCATAGTATACTCTCAGATATATGTGAGTGTGAGTGCAAACTTGAGAAAACAAAAAAAGTCTGAACTCAGACACAACACAGAATGATACGGACAGAGTGACACAGAGCGCTTGTTGAAGGCAACAGAAGCTAACGGCGTGTGTTTGCCGGTGTGCTTTATAGTTTCCGGGTCTATGACATCACCTGCCTATGACGTTCCATCTCTCTTTTGGACTGATGACATACGTGCTTCACGACGCAATCACGCAGGGGCGTTCCCAAAGCGGTGACGCAGCGCGAGTTCCCTTGAAAGGGAACCCAACACATGGTGAAATTTTACCTTTTTACAGCGTTTGTTACATATGAAAGCTGGGACCAAGCCCTTTTCAAATATATTTTAATTTCTTTCAAGGCTTGTGTGAAACAGAAGTTATGGTCATCTGAAGTCGGCTGATCGCTATGATGGAATTTTGAGAAAAACAGGTTTAAATAACCGCCACCCGTTTTTTCCGCATAGACATGAAAATGCACTATCCAACTTTAAATGGCTGTAATTCAAGCATGCTTTGGAATATAGACCTAAGGTTGGTCTTGTTTTAAAGAAGACACTTGGCAGATTATTGTAGATGTAAAATATATTATGAAAGTAAAATAGAAAAAAGTTATAAAAGTTCATATGAATTTTACAAAAAAAAATTAACTCTTAAACCACAAGACAATCAAAGCCAGAAATATGAACAAGTTGTGGTCAAAGTTTTAGGCTGATATATCAAAAAAAAATAGCTTTCAGTAAGATTTTGTTTGGGCGCAGTACCAAACTTTTCCTCTAGATGACATCCAAGCTCCATTACTAACCATGTAAGGGCGCCTCCATTTCCATATGGTTTGAGTGACTTGAACCATATATTTCCATAATTTTCATACATTTATTAAGTAGACATCCTATTCAGAAGTAGTATAGGCAGTTTAGCAGTATTTGATTTGAATTCAACCTCTAATAAATATAAAAGAACAAGCTCACTGCTGCATCTCAAATGGCAAATTTATATATGTTTTCCCTTTATATTTAAAACATTTCCAGAACTTTTTATCTCAAAAAATTGACTGGATGTTATATTTTGAACTCTTGGCATGAAAACAAATTGGTTGTCTACAAATCTTTATTTTTATCCGTGTTCATCGCTATTTCAAAATAAAGGTCTGAACTGAATATGAAAATATGAAAACTAGAATTTATCAGCTGCATCTCTTCAGGGGACTAGCGTTACTCTGAAGAGAACAGCAATTTAGTAAGTAGTGAAATAGGTTTTCTATTGTTTATCATGGGCTGTCTCTGAACTTGTGATCACCTGTTGTGTTTAGATCGCACAGCTAGTGTACATTTTTAGAATAGCAAGCACAGCGCACCTGCAGCACAGCTAAACTAACTCCTCTTCAGTAACTTCCTCATCCGATCCTTCATCTCTGGATGTGAAATAATCCATTATATGATCGTTTAGGGTACTGACATCACCAGGATTAAGCAGATTGAGACGAGCGAGATCATAAAAGCGATCAGTTACTTCAGACTCCGTTCTCTTGTGCTCCGCCATCTCACGATACGATAACGTATTAAATAAAAACTTTGCGTGCCGTAGTTTACGTATGACTGGAGGGAAATGTGCTTTGATACACCTTTATTCTGCATGTAATGGGTTTATTTTGATGGGTGAACTGTCTTTCTGGTGTTAAGAGAGCGAAAACTGGACATTTTTTTTTGGACGTCCCCCCCCCCCCCCCCCCTCCGCTGGGCATGATCTAAATAAATATTAGAGAAAGACGCAGTCTTTCCAGCTTGTCGCTATAAATCGCAATTTTTCGGCACTACACAAGTGATTTTTGCTAAGATATTTTTAGAAATGATAGACAATATGTTTTAGAATAATAATTGAATGAAAACCCAATTTTGACAAAAAATGGACACTAATTTACAGAACAGGTGCACAAAATAAATACAACAGGAATTTTTTTAATTGTATAAACAGTAAAGCGGGGCTTTTAAAATGTAGGTTACGTGCAACCGTGGTGCATAAACTAAGCTAATCGGGTAGCTGTATGCTATGCTAGAACGTACGCTGACTAAAATAACATTAAGAACGCTTGATTTCACAACTTATAGCTTCGGTTATATACTAGTATATGAAACATATGCTTTGCAAGACGTTAAAGACTATTTTAACACAATTTAAACGACAAAAATCAAAATGTGATTATGTAAGAATTGTAATCAGGCTCTGAACAGATTACCCATTAAAAGTTCTTTCAGCCAATAGAATCGCTCTGGGGTCCTAAGCGGACACTATGGGTGCGTTCCATTCGACAGGTTCCCTATGCAGTGTTCACTGCTCCCTACTCCCTGAGCACGGTATTTCAGGTGAAGTGGACTTCGTTGACAATAATCGCTCATTTGGAACGCCCTGCAACGTCATCAAAGAAGGGCAAAGACGGGGTTGTGCAGATTATGGTATAACATAAATTAATAATGTAATTTACTTTACTTTCAAATTTAAAACCATATAATAAGCATATACATTTACAAAACTCTTTCAAAAATGTTTTTATCAAAACATTGTACATTAGTTTTATTAGTTTACATATACCTGTATTGACTATGAACAAATTTGAAGCTGCGCTTGTCATTAAATATGAAAATACATTTTGATTGGGTTAACTATGTATAAATGCATTCTTAATAAATGGTCTTTGTACTGGTCTCATCTCGTGCGCTCTTTCCCAAGCGCAGCTGTGAAGTAAACATTCCTGAGGTAAATAAAGTAAAATATAAAAAAGGACAGCCCTTAGCTGTTTCTCAACACTTTTAATTTGTTTACATATTCATAAAATATAATATGCGAATGTAACAGTCATTGCCATAACCATTCATAAATACTCTAGTTTGTATAATAACTAGCTATGAATATTCAAATTCATACATGATCTCAGTTGGGGGATTTTCACATTCCACTTCCTGTGAAGTGATGTATCGATGTTCCCTTCTTCCCTACGCCATTCGCAGTGCCCTTCGAACTGAACATGTTCGCTCCCTTTGGATTGGAATCTCACTTTAGATGGCAGAATACCCTCTGAAGTCCACTTCGCAGTCCACTTATGGTCGAATGGAACTAGGGTTGCCACCTTCAGTGTGGCAAAATAAGGGACACCCATTCACGATACACCCGCCACCCCCACCCCCCCCATAAAAAGTTGCATAAAGGACACAAATAAAGAATAAGTCATGAACTGATTATTTCAACATTGACAACTTAAAGGAACTGTATGTAAGAAATGTATTTCAATTAATCATAAAATCGCCCTGATATGTCACTAGACATTAAGAAATCATGTTAATTTCAAATACTTATATCACTGACAACAGTAGTCTGGCCAGGATATTGTCATTTAAAAGTGAAGTTGCAGCCCTCAACTGATGTTGATGTTGACATGTTGTGTTTTGGCCTGAAGCGCCACCCTTCACCTATCTACCAATCACGAAGTCAGTAGTGTTTCGGCATCCGGGTTGCCAGCTCTGCTCTAGTTACCACTACAAACTTTATGGATAAAAAATAAAACTTTACGAAACCTAAAAGACCTCGTTATGAATCAGAAAAACATTGTGACAATGAAAAAAAACTTGCTGTGAAGGACTCGTCACTTGTCATTGAAAGCTCCTTGTAGCAGCCTAGGTTCCTGCTGGATCCTGCAGCTTATCTGGCAACCTCGAGTCAGGGGGGAGGAGAGGGGATACACCGCACTACAGTAATTTGAAAGTGATTGCAGTACCAGTTTTGGCCACAATCTTACATACATTTCCTTTAACAGCTCAACAATAAACCATAAGAAAACATGAGATCAAGTATGAATCACTTTTTTGAATTTAATTTTTTTTAATTAATTTACTTATATTATGTAATTATTTGTCCCATTTTTATCTTTTTTTTTTTAAATGTCATAAACTTTATATGACAGTATTATTTATGATGTATGATTAATATAGCCTAGTTAAATGATAAATTAATAATAACATTAATTAGGATATAATCTATGAATTAACATGTCTAAAAAATATTATTATAATATTCCATACTTTATCAGAGCTTGGCAGACAGAATTATTATATTATCCATTATTATATTATCCACGCGCAAATGAGCTTCTCTACTACATATTGTGAAATTGATTTCTTTATATTTGCTATCAGCATTCTCCACACTGCAAAATCATTGTGTGCTTATTGAACTATGTGTGGAACTATGTAAAATACAAGACAAATCGGGACACGTAATTTTGCTTGTAAATACAGGACGATTCCGTATTTCACGGGACGGGTGGCAACCCTAAATGGAACGCACCCTATTTCACAGTAGGACACGATTTCTCATGACACCGGGCCTGTTTAAGAATAAGCGGCCCCTTTAAGAAAAATGACGCGCACTGAGCATGCGCAGAAGAGAGAAGCGCGAGAGATGGGACGAACTGAGTCCAGTTAAAGCTGAAAGCGACGCTGTTAACGATCGTGAATGAAGGACAAAAGTGGAATATTTTCTCCGGATGCTTTATATTTCCAGTCTGCAGGTGAGAGATGTTTCTCAGATTACAGAGTTTAACATTAATCAGCTCCAGAGTTTTAATGAAATGCGTTGTGTGTCCTGGTTTGTAGTGTAATAATATGTTGGCAGAGAGTTTTTCACAGACTGACTCTGTTACACCAATAAAATGTGCTTAATGTGCCACTTTACAGAAGATCTCAGACATCAGCATAATGAATGAGGGGAAAACAGGGAACTTTAGGAGACAAAGAGGCTTTTCAGCAGCTCAGCTAAACATGATGGTCCTGTTGTTTCTCTCAGACTTTGGACAGGAGTTGAACAAACCTTGTTTTAAATGCAATTAATATCTAACTTGTATCAAAATACTCCATATTCCTGACAGAAAACATGTGTTCACTTCATTTAAATGGAATTAAAGGGTCATTCCATGTCAAATCAACCATTTTACCAATTGAAAAGAATTAAGAATAGAAGGACATCAAGATATCTTTAATACTTTTCAACATTATTTGTTGTTCAGATATTCCTCTGTAAAAGACAAAAGTATCAGCTGTATGCAAAGTGACCCACGTTTGGTTTTTGACCACTGAAAATGAACACTTGACCAATAGGTCGGTTTCACGTGACGTCACGCTGCTGCATCGCGAGAGCGCGAAATTCAGATGGAGGGCAGGAAGTGAAATCTGAGGATCTGCCGTCTGAAAAAATGCCAATGTTTTGTGTTGTTTACGGCTGCTCCAATCGTTCAAATCGAGAAAAAGAAAAGGGTTTTTATAGAGTACCGAAGACGGTCACTCATAAAGGTGAGAAATGTAGAAAGCTCACTGAAACACGCCGTAAAAAGTGGATTTCTAACATACGTCTGCGGTCGGGAGGAGCTGAGTCTGTTAATGCCCGTGTCTGCAGCGACCACTTCGTCGGAGGTATGTTAACGTAGCTAACCAACGTGTTTTTGTGACTGTTTATATAACATTAGGTTGTCGTTAAATGCTCATTTACTTAGTAATGATTATTAAGTTACTGGTAGTCTAATGTGGACTTCATTGGGGCTTTTTAGGCTGCCCTAGCGCTTTGGGTGACGTTGAGTCGGTAGATTGGGCTCCGACTGTCAACCTAGGTTACCAAAAAACTAAACCCAAATCAGAGGCGTCTCTTAAACGAGAGCAGAGGATGAAGCTCAAGGAAGACCAACAAAGACGGTCGGAATGTGCAGAGGCTATGTTGGATCTCCAACAGACAGATGAGAGCCCGGATCTGACGCAGACAGCCGAAAGCTCCGACCCGAAGCAGACAGCTGACAACCCACAATCAGAGGGTATCAGTGGCAATGGGACATTAAATGATCAAGGTAAATTATTGTACTAAGATTTTTAACCAGCATTATTATTCATTGTTATTAATAATTATTAATTGTTACAAATGTTGACCAGAAAACTTGTATGCTTTTAAAAACGTTGTAAAAAATATTACTTAAAGAGATACTCCACTCTAAAACGAAAATTGTGTCATCATTTACTCACCCTCATGTTGTTTCAAACCTGTATGAATTTCTTTCTTCTGGTGAACAGAAAGGAAGATATTTAGAATGTCAGTAACCAGACCGTTTTTGGTACCATTGACTTCCATAGTATATTTTTTTCCTACTATGGAAGTCAATGGTACCAAAAACGGTCTGGTTACTGACATTCGTCTAAATATCTTCCTTTCTGTTCACCAGAAGAAAGAAATTCATACAGGTTTGAAACATGAGGGTGAGTATATGATGACAGAATTTTCATTTTAGAGTGGAGTATCCCTTTAACAACAATTCACATAATTCATATAAACTAAAAATCACTCTGTATAATTGGACGAGAGAACAATTTACATAATTCATATTATGAATTAACTAATTATGCTCCCCACTGATATGTTGCAGGCTATGTAGATGCTGGATGCCAGACTGAGCTAACAATGGATGACATTGAGAAGATGGAGGATGTTCTGAGACAAAACACAACAGAGCTAGGAGATCTTCGAGCCAAAGCACTGGAAACACAGTTCAACAAGGAGTCCTTTGAAAAAAACGAAGACAAGACAAGGTTCTACACGGGGCTCCCCAACTTCTTAGTTTTAATTCAGATTTTTGAGCTGTGCAAACCCTACATCAGCTGTGGTCCTATGTCTGTGCTGTCTAAATTTGAACAGTTCATTTTAGTTTTGATGAAGCTGAGACTAAATCTCCCGCTGAAAGATTTAGCTTTCAGGTTCAAGATCTCTCTGCCAACTGCTTCTAGAGTTTGGCATAAAGTAATTGACATACTTCATGCAAGGTTGGAATTTCAAATTGAGTGGCCAGAGCGACATGTTCTTCAAGCTACAATGCCAATGGGATTCAGACAGGCATTTGGATGTAAAGTTGCTGTGATAGTTGACTGTTTCGAAGTTTTTATTGAGAAGCCCTCTAATTTACTAGCCCAAGCACAAACGTGGTCAAACTACAAGCATCACCATACTGTAAAATTTCTGATTGGTGTTGCACCCCAAGGCTATGTCACTTACATATCTTGTGCCTGGGGAGGGAGAGTCAGCGATAAACAGATCACAATAGAGAGTGGCCTCCTAAAAAACCTGTTACCTGGAGATATTGTCCTAGCAGACCGTGGGTTCAATATTGGTGATAGTGTGGGATTTTACTGTGCTTCACTACAGATACCTGCATTTACCAAGGGGAGAAAACAGCTATCAGCGTATGAGGTGGCAGACACAAGAAAAATAGCGAATTTACGTATTCATGTTGAGAGAGTTATCGGTTTAGTCAGAAGAAAATATCAGATTCTGCAAAGCAGGGCTATGCCCATAGAGCACATGGCAACAAAACAAGGTGAGGCACAAGCAATGATTGACAAGATTGGGGTTATTTGCTGTGTCTTGTCTAATCTTTCAGAGTCTATTGTCCCATTGGAGTAAGGAGGAGGGAGGGATAGGGATAATAGTCAGTCCAGTACCTGTGCCCTGCTTCTTGGCTCTGATGATAAGTAAGAGGACAGGGAGTAGTAGTACCTGAGCCCCGACACGTATCAGTCTGTTAATTTGTTTTCAACAAGTGTAATATTTTTATCCACTAGTCCCAATTGTACTGGCTATATGTATTATATGTAATGAAATGGATTCTAATCTGTTATTGCACACCATGTTTCGTTATAACAATTGTTGAAAAATCTAATCTTGTAAATAAACCACCATGTATAATTCTGTCTTCTCAGTGGCATTTAATCTTTTCATTTAAATTATACAACAGCCAGAACTCACAAATACCACACTCATAATAACAAATATTCGTATACTCATAACGAATATTTTAATCAAAATGTAATATTGTCTCATACAACAGTATTGATATAACAGCAATAACACAGACCACTTTCAAGAGTACCTGGATCCTTTCATTACATTACACATGCGAGTTTGTAACTTGCTGCCCCAGTATTTCTGGAAGTATGCCATTTCTAAAAAAACACTCAATTTTAGGGATAACATCATCCCAAAGTTCTAGATCGGGCAAAATCCTTTCAACAAAAATGTCATTGTGGTTCCACACAACAAAATCACAGTACTCAGCGTCTACAATGTGAAGCTGTCCCTGAACTTGATAGTAGTAGTCATGAGTCCGGTCCAGCATGACATTATCCCCATCATTGATGAGGCAGAAGCCCTTTTGCCCAGCACACAAGCGCAGATTGGCTTCATCTTGGTGAGAGTGTGGACACTAAAATCACAGAGAGAAGGACACGTGAACAATAGATTAACAAATATATTTTCTGCCTTTTTGCTCAGTTTAGGACTTGAGACACGACTCAGACTTGAGATTTAGGGACTTTACTACAACAGAGACTGTAATATTACCTTAATCTCGCAGATGCCAGTTCCGTGACAGTCACAAGTGACAATCCCATCAGGGGAGGACCCCATGTATGGCCACTTGGGGTTCAGCCAGAGACCACTGTCCATACAGGAGAAGCCTGCATGCTCCCGACCCATCAGCTTCTCATACACTCCTCTGGCTTGTGCTTCATGTTTGCATCCATAACTGTACAAAGTACACATGCAAAACATGAAAGGAAATTATTACTTAGTATTGGATATGTAGAGCCAGTTCAGTGATTTAAATGCCATTACCCTAACCCCTATACTTAGTTCTACTCCTGCGTAACCCTAGTCTTATAACCCTATAACTAATGTTGACCCTTCAGGGCTGTCCCTACCATACTCAATCCACTGCACGATTTTCTCTTATCAGTTGCGCACCAAAGCAATGTGTTAGATACAGTAAGATACATTTACTTAATAGACAGCCTTCTTTTTTATCCAAATGATACCCTCTGTTGTCAGTGTTTCTTTTTCTGGACATAAACACTGTTTACACGCAGCCTTACCTCTGCCTTACCCTAATTCAAACCCTAAATACCTTGTAGCGGCTGTGGTGAACCTATATGCTTCTGGGTAGCATATGGCCTTGATCAAGCTCTTGGATGGTTGCTGGGGGTTGGTCTTAATAGCTTGTTTCAACTTGGAAGCAGTTATGCGTCCAGCTCTTTGCCTAAACCAAATCCTGCTTGCACTCTGACTTCGAGTTGCCCTCTCTACAGCCTGGACCTGGGACATGATGAGCTCTTCTAGCTGGAATACCTGGCATAGCTCTCCAAGCTCAATGGGGGGTAGCTGCAGAGTCCCTGGTGTTCTGTATTCAAGAACAGTTTTAGGAAGCATACTAGATTTGGGGATGAATTCTTTGTAGTACGGCTCCCTAGCCATCAGTGCTGCACTCCTTGGACAGTTTTTGCTTAAAGTCTCAAAAAAACTAGCATATGTTTCTGACCCTCTCTTCACTCTTGGGCATGAAAGTGATTTCCCAACCTGGTTTTCAGATGTCCTGCCATCAATGGAAAGGTCAAGCTTTTTTTTTTTGGCTTTAGCTGAGGAGAAGTCGATCAGAGCTACTGGAGCAGCAGGAATCTGAAAATAAGTTAACACAAAGAAGTTCATAAAGTCCATATTTCTGTGATCCATAACCATAACATATCTATATGCAGTATAAATCTGTAATTTATCCTATGGCTGTGAGCAAAACAGGTAAGGCTATCATCCCAGGATTGAGATGCCAAACTGTGCAGCTAATGTGGGTCTTTGCTGTCTTAGCTTCTCTTTGTCCAACAGGGACAAAAAAAACATTCTCTGTCCCACATTTGGTTTGCAGTGAACGTGTCCCCTTACCTTTTTTACATGTGATGGCATCAGCCACTTGCACTGCTCTGTTGTGCAGGATGCTGAATCTCGCATCTTTACCCCAACTTCAATAGAAAAAAGAACTGCTCCTACATGAGAACATGATTCTGATAGTCTGTGAATAGAATACAATATTATTATTATTTTTTGATGATGTGCAATATAGCCTAGAGTGTTCAAATCAGAGGCTAAAATCAGGCTAGAAAAAATGCATGTTATTTCCAAATTATGACAAAATTTGATGTAAAAACCATACTAACATTATATATATACACATTATAACATACTAACATTATAAGGGCACCCCAGGCAACATTATAAAAAAAATAAAAATCCAGTTCATGACCCCTTTAACGCTCTCTCCAGTATGCTAGCAGTGTGTGTGAGAGAGAATAATTAATAATTTCATAATTACTTACCCTGCCATGCAATTGCAATGAGCTGCAATGACTTCTCCATCCTCCTTCGCAATAATCCAGGTCTTCAGAGGTGTTTCACCTGATCTCTGAGAGTGGTTTACCTTGAAACATAAACGATTGTCAGTCTAACGTCGTCGTAAAGATGTGTTGCATGTTTGTTGACATTATAGCCGTTACTGCTAGCATCTTAACACATACAACAATATAAGAACAAACACTCACCCTGGCGAAGACCAAACGATGATCATCGTGGAGCCGTTTGCTACCGAGGTTGTGGACCCACCCGCTAACAAAAAAGTTGTACGCCTCTAGACTTTTATATGCCTTCATTTGCTGTCTGGTGTAGTATGAAGTCTGAAGGACGAGATAGTTGGTGATGTCAACAGCCTCCACTGTCGGCAAATCTTTAAGTTCGACCGAAAACTCACTCATCTTCATGAGGAACGGGTCACGTCCAACATATCTGTTCACTAATTCTTTGTATCTATTTCTTGAAACTGGTTCTAAATTCGTACAATACGGACTCTCCGCAACGGTTTCCTCCATAGACGTATTCGCCATATTTACTTCCTGCCCTCCATCTGAAATCGCCCCGCCTTCGCGCGTCATCATAATCACGTGACTGAAACCCAAGTATTTACTCATGAAACCACATTAAGATCTCCATATCTCTGGCATTTTACCATATGGGGCCTTTAAAATGAAGATACTTAAATAAATGCTTGATAAGAACCAGAATATTAAGATCTTAAGAAGTATTAATGATTTACAGGTATGCAAGCTTGGGGCAAAAAACACGATGAGTGTTTTTTCCCATTTTTGAACAGTCACTGTTGGCATATAATGCAACAAAGCTCTAGACTGGGTAAACCCAGCCCGATCTGCCAGCGATTTGATTTCGCCCTGCAGCTCAGGCTGGAAACCTGTACATATTTCTATCCTGCTTCTGTTACAAATTTGTGGGGACCAATCACAAACCGGCTTATCCGCATGGCGTGCTATTGGGGGGGTTTAACCAAGGGGGTAATCCAGCCCCCGGAAAGCGTACCTTCCATAGGGGCAGCCATTGCTAACCAAGCCATCACCTGCTGTTAGCATCCCATTGACTCCCATTCATTTTGGCCTCACTTTGACAGCAAATAACTTTACATCTGAGGCGTTTAAAGACTCCATTTGTCCATTGTTTATTTCTAAACAAACACAACAATGTATAAAATGCTCCATTACCTTGTATCTTACACTATCGCCCCGTTGAAGCCGTTTTTGTAAAAAATAGGCTCACGATTGCGTCATAACCACGCGACTCTGTCGCGCTGTACCGTACCGTATAGAGGAGAAGCTCGCAGGCAATCTTTTACGGTCTATGAGGCAATCGGGGGGACGTAGAGACATAAACGCCGATAGAGATGTCGCAAATTCTGCTTCATTCATCAAAAGATGCTCCTGCTCACTCTCTCTGTCTCTACAAGATTCGGTGTTTCAGATTTCACTTTGCACAACTGCTAGAAGACTTGCCACTGTTGGACTGGTTGCTCACGTCACATCTACGTCGTCAAGCTCAGTCTGAGACTGCGCAGTACGCTCAGCCATCAGGAAGTGAGTGCTTCTAACTGACTTCAAATTTCCCTGTTGAAGTCTATGGAGTCGCTGTGTCCATTTCTTTTACTGTCTATGGTTAGAAGCACTCACTTCCTGATGGCTGAGCGTACTGCGCAGCCTCAGACTGAGCTTGACGACGTAGATGTGACGTGAGTAACCTGTCTGACAGTTGTAAGTCCTCTAGCAATTGTGCAAACTGACATTATACATCCATGACATTTAGTATTTTGGCTTTCATCAATATCGTCTTTCTTTCGTCTTTCGCCAGGTCTGGTCAACTCTGGTAATTCAGTATAAATTCAGTAACTTCTCTTTGATTTTTTCCAGATCTGGTCCTGTGGGCGTCAGTATCTCACAGTGATCACAGTTCACACCTGCAGTGAAGCCCCTCCCACAACAATTCACCAATAAATACTGGGAATATTCACATCATCCTACAAGAGAAGGACAAACTCCAGGTGTAGCAGCTGAAATCTGTGTGACTGTTAAAGATGGAGTTTATTAAAGAGGAGATTGAAGACATGAGTTATCCAGAACCATCCAGAATAAAACATGAAGATACTGAGGAACAAATAGGTTGGTATCCATTCTTGATTCTTCATTATTGACGGCTTTAGAAGCTGTGAAATAATAATCAGTATATGGATGATAAATGATCATATTTTATCAGTTTTAATCGTAGTGAATAACAGAACTGACCTTTGCACATTAAAGATACTTTAACACTTTACAATAAGGTCTCATTTGTTAACATTTGTTAATGTATTAACTAACAATCAACAATACATTTGTTACAATATTTATTTTTATAGAAATTAACAATAAGTAAGATTTAGAGATGCACCGATGTATGATTTTTGATCGATTTGATAAAAATGGCCAGTATAACGAAACAATGGTTTATTAATGAACTGCGTGAAGGCACTGAGCTGTATAATGTCTGCTGCATAATCCAAGATTATAATGTAATATTCCTGTTGCGCTGCTGTCTGTGTTTTAATGTTAATCAAACAACAAAAGACCCCCCAAAAAAAATCACTCACTACTCGATTAAATAACTTTCATAAGGATTCATTTCTGCGATGTGGAAAACGCAGACGGAATCCAGTCATAAAAACAGAATTTACTGCATAACACGGAATGTCAAGTTTTGATGAATACATTAAACATAGGTCAGTACACTTGAAACAAGTCGCGATATATACTAGTGTGTGTCAATATTAAACCCGCACAACGTAAAATAAATATGAATTCTGCATGTTTCTGTGTGAACGAATGGTGTAGACGCGTGGTTTCATTTAACACACACACACACACACACACACACACACACACACACAGAAACTTGCAGTGTGTTTCTGCCTCTGCCGCCTCAATATATGAAGACATGAATGCATGAACCTCATCTCCAGTCACTTTATGAGCATTTTACCGTTTCATTCGACAAAATCTATCCTCATATCATAAACACACACACACACAGAGAAACTCAACGATCTGCACGGCAACCTGTCAAAATAAACGTTTAGTTTAACAAAGTAATTGTGACGGAAATATATTAATGTTGTACAGTAGAATTTAGCTACGTCTCAATGTAAAAATAATATATGTATTTAATTTATACAGGGAAGAATATGCAGTGTTATTTATTAGAGGTCGACCGATAGTGGATTTTACCAATATCGATAATTAGGTTGGACCGCACTTGCCGATAACCGGTTAATCAACTGTGTTATTTTTAAAATGAATACTGGATAAAAAAAGTCAAATAAATATATACATAAAACCATAACACTCCGAGTAAAACAGTGCTGAAACCATGAAAATATGCTAAATGAAATGCATACGTAAATATGAATATATTAAAATGAGTTCTAACAACAAATTCTAAAGTAAATATTTTAAACATTAAAATAATATTGAAAAAAAAAATGTTTTAGCTATAACCTAGAAACATGTAAATTTGATAGGTAACACTTTGCAAGTCCCATTTGTTAACATGGATGTATTAGCTTACATGAACAATATGCATTATGCAATATACATTTTACAGCATGTATTAATATTTGAGCAATACAATTGTACCTTGATCATTCATGTTAGTTCATAGTGCATTAACTAAATTTAACAGATCAAATAAAAATTAAAACTCAATTTAAAAATGTATACAATACTTTTACAGCATTTATTAAGCTTAGTTAATGTTACAAATGGAATCTTATTTTAAAGTGTTACCATTTCATACAAATCCAAACAGTCATGCAACACTTGGCGATTATCTAATCAAAACTACAAAATATGTATTGAAATTGAATGCGTTTCTGCTTTATTTATATTTCAGTCGGCTGCATGACAATACAGTTTGCTTTCTCACGTCACGAGTTGTTACATTGTTTTAACTGCTTGAGGTAGCCTACTGCTAATATTAGCATCCTCTCAGCCTCTGCCACAGGGGTCTCAAACTCAATTTACCTAGGGGCCGCTGGAGGTAGACTCTGGGTCAGGCTGGGCCGCATCAAGTATTCCACAAAAAAGTAGCACAACTGATCCAATCTTCTCAATCTTTATTATTAACAGTTCTTCAACATTGATGTTTCTTCTGAACATAAGCTGTTCTTCAGAACATAGGCTTCTCTTGCCTTTTTTTTTAATATAGCCTATAGAAATTAAATCATTATGTAATAATGAAATAAGGAATGATTTTAATTTTATTTCAAATAATTGACTAATTCAAAGCAAGACCATAACCAGGTCAAACAGAACAGTGAACGAAATTCCAGGTCTAATTCTAGTTGGGAGATAATCTTTTTTTGACTATTTGCAAACAATATTTGCATTAATTTGCTTCAAATATAGTATTAGTCTCGAGATTCTTCGCATGAGTGAATGAATATATAAGTAGATCCGCTGTTAAAATTTGAGCTCCCTAGTGGTCTAGTGGTAGAAGTTTTGTAAACCGTGTCAAAGGTTCCGAGTTCTAATCCGCTCTCATATAGTTTTTTTCTTCTTCATTAAAATCAAAGATGTTCATCAATGATTGTATGTTAAGAGCATGGACACATTTGTGTGCATTTTGTTTTGTAATTTCACCTGGAAAGGATATAGTCTCTCTCCGCAACGGCATTAAGTGATAGATTGACGCACTCGTCTGTGCGTGAAGACTGTGCACGAGCCAAAAGAGAACATAAACCCCGCCTACTTTGATTTGATTGGCCATCTCAATCATTGACGAACGCTGTTAGACCACATTCGTTTCGACTGTTTGATCAGCCTCACATTCTGTTCCTGTCAATCACGCGGTGTCAACCAATTATACTGCATGAGGGAGGGGTGAGCCAACTCTCACACACACACACACACACACACACACAAAGTGAGGCAGCAAGCGCGGCACGCGCAACTACTCAGCAAAAAGGTGCTTTTCAGAACAACGCGTGGACCGCACTAACACTAAACTTTGATGCCAAGTAGGGGGGCCAGTGTCCTGCGGGCCGTAAGTTTGAGACCCGTGCTCTACCACAAAGTACATACATACTTCTGTTCTTTATCTGCTAATGCAGCTTCTAGTCAACAAATTAATTACGTATGATTTGTCAACATGTACTGTAGTGTTCTGTATTCATCCATTTCGCTGTCGGTGTTTTAAATGCGCATCTGATGTGTCAGCGCTCTCTGTGCAGTGCGTGCTTTCCGCGCAGCCTCACGTGTCAATGTAAACAACGTCAGTGATGGTTTTTATTTCACCTCTAGAGGCCGCTCTGCTTTATAATGCCAGCAGACCTTCTCAACGCTCTTGTGCTGTGTAATAACAGCGCACCCTTTTCAGCTGCTCCAGCAACAGATACAGCCCGGAAAAACTATCGGTATGGATTTTTGCCGATAACTGATTGTTCCACCAATCAGTTATCGGTGCCGATTAATTTATTTAATGTGTATCTTTGTTCTGTTGTATTTATGTTGGCCTGCTGAATGTTAAATGGATCCAGTCTATGTTCATTAGAAATGATTTGATAAAGCAGCAATAAACTAGCTAGTATTAGCTATAAGCTAATGTATGTTTTTCTTTTTTTTACTTTGCTGATTTAAAACATGATCAAAATACTTTCTATTTTAATGACAACATTTCAAATAAGAGGGCAATGACAAATATCGGAATCGGCCTATAATTGTCTGTTAAAATCGGTATCGGCCCCAAAAAATCTTATTGTGCATCCTTACTAATATTAATAAATGCTGTAGAAGTGCAGTTCATTATTAGTTCATGTTAACTAATGAAACCTTATTGTAAAGTGTTACCGATACTTAATACTCACACAGACTGTGTCTTGTTTTCTGCTGGTGTTTTTAATTTTCACATTTAACCTCATTGAACTGATTCTGACTACTTTATATGTTTATTTTAGACCAGATGGAAGAGACGGAGCAACGACACAAACTAAATGATGTAAAGAAACTCTGTGACTTCAAAACTCAAGAAACAAAAGCCAAAAAGCTGCACACCTGCTCTCAGTGTGGAAAGAGTTTCCAAAATAAACGAAACCTTAACACACACATGAGAGTTCACACTGGAGAGAAACCGTATACATGCACTCAGTGTGGAAAGAGTTTTTCTCAAGCATCAGGTCTCAATTATCATCTGCTCATTCACTCCGGAGAAAAACCATTCAAGTGTGATCAGTGTGGGAAAGATTTTATTTCATCATCGAATCTAAAACTACACCTGATAGTTCATTCAGATGAGAAGCCTCATGTGTGTTCTCTCTGTGGAAAGATTTTTTCACGACTGATCAGTTTTAAACTGCACCAGAAAACACATGATGAAGTGAGAGATCATGTGTGTTGTGACTGTGGGATGAGCTTTAGTAGAGCTGGTGATCTGAAACGGCACCAAAGAATTCATACTGGAGAAAAACCATTTACATGCACTCAGTGTGGAAAGAGTTTTTCTGATGCATCAGCTCTCCGTAATCATCTGCTCCGCCACTCTGGGAAAAAAACATTCAGCTGTGATCAGTGTGGTAAAGATTTTATTTTGTCATCAGATCTAAAACAACACCTGAAAGTCCATTCAGATGAGAGACCTCATGTGTGTTCTCTCTGTGGAAAGAGTTTTTTGCGGCTGAAGAATTTTGAACAACACCAGAAAACACACGATGAAGTGAGAGATCATGTGTGTTGTGACTGTGGGAAGAGCTTTACTACATCTAGTCAGCTGAAAGAGCACCAAAGAATTCATACTGGAGAAAAACCTTACAAGTGCTCATATTGTGGCAAGAGTTTTGCTCAGTCTGGAAACCTGAAAGTACATGAGCGAGTTCATACTGGAGAGAAGCCGTACCACTGTACTCAGTGTGAAAAGAGTTTCAGACATTTATCAAACCTTCACGCTCATATGAGAAAATGTTGCAAGTGAGCAGCATGTTTCGTGTCAAATTCTGAGAGTTTTTCCTAAAAGCACAAAATCCTCTAGATTAATTTTGTTAATTTGGTAACCACTGTCACTTCCGGGGCTTGATTGGGTCTCGTTAGGGCTTCCTGGGGGCCAACGGCCAGGGGTTTTGGCCCGCTGAATACTTTGGTCCAAATCGGGCCAGCTTAGGCTTGAGGAATGGCTACGAACAAAGGCGGAGTTTACCTGAGTTTGGAGACAGCAGTGCCGGCGCCACAGATGATTTCACACACCAGCTAACATCAGCATTAAAGACTTTTAAAATCATTTTAGCTCAACTCACTTTCAGACAGCAGCGAGTGTTTGAATAACTTCTGTTTGTGATTCTGATCACTGTATCAGGCAGAAATATTTATATGCCATGCAAAAGACTATTTGCACTAACCATTGCCACAGTTAACATGGTAAATACGACGAAGAAATCAGACATACAGTGAGGAAAATAAGTATTTGAACACCCTGCTTTTTTGCAAGTTCTCCCACTTGGTCGTTAGCTGCATAAAGACACCTGTCCACCCCATACAATCAGTAAGAATCCAACTACTAACATGACCAAGACCAAAGAGCTGTCCAAAGACACTAGAGACAAAATTGTACACCTCCACAAGGCTGGAAAGGGCTAGGGGGAAATTGCCAAGCAGCTTGGTGAAAAAAGGTCCACTGTTGGAGCAAGCATTAGAAAATGGAAGAAGCTAAACATGACTGTCAATCTCCCTCGGACTGGGGCTCCATGCAAGATCTCACCTCGTGGGGTCTCAATGATCCTAAGAAATGTGAGAAATCAGCCCAGAACTACACGGAGGAGCTGGTCAATGACCTGAAAAGAGCTGGGACCACCGTTTCCAAGGTTACTGTTGGTAATACACTAAGACGTCATGGTTTGAAATCATGCATGGCACGGAAGGTTCCCCTGCCTAAACCAGCACATGTCAAGGCCCGTCTTAAGTTTGCCAATGACCATTTGGATGCTCCAGAGGAGTCATGGGAGAAAGTCATGTGATCAGATGAGACCAAAATAGAACTTTTTGGTCATAATTCCACTAAACGTGTTAGGAGGAAGAATAATGATGAGTACCATCCCAAGAACACCATCCCTACTGTGGTAGAGTCATGCTTTGGGGGTGTTTTTATGCACATGGGACAGGGTGACTGCACTGTATTTAAGGAGAGGATGACCGGGGCCATGTATTGCGAGATTTTGGGGAACAACCTCCTTCCCTTAGTTAGAGCATTGAAGATGGGTCGAGGCTGGGTCTTCCAACATGACAATGGTCTTCCAGCATTTTGAGTGGCGTGTGGCGTCAACTTAGCGTCTTTCGGCGAGTGGCGTTATTTTAACGCGTGGCGGCGTGAGACGTTAACTTAACGCCTGACGCCGCTTATTTAACGCTTGGCGGCGTTATGAAAACGGCGTTTTAATATTAATACGGCGGTGAAAAGCACGCAAATTCTGACCCATTTGGCTTTCGATACCTGTAGCCCATTTCCTTCACACGCCTGTGCACGGTGGCTCTGGATGTTTCTACTCCAGACTCAGTCCACTGCTTCCGCAGGTCCCCCAAGGTCTGGAATCGGTCCTCAGGGTCCGGTCACCTCTTCTCGTTGTGCAGCGTTTTTTTCCACACTTTTTCCTTCTCACAGACTTCCCACTGAGGTGCCTTGATACAGCACTCTGGGAACAGCCTATTCGTTCAGAAATTTCTTTCTGTGTCTTACCCTCTTGCTTGAGGGTGTCAGTGATGGCCTTCTGGACAGCAGTCAGGTCGGCAGTCTTACCCATGATTGCGGTTTTGAGTAATGAACCAGGCTGGGAGTTTTTAAAAGCCTCAGGAATCTTTTGCAGGTGTAATTAGTTGATTCAGATGATTAGGTTAATAGCTCATTTAGAGAACCTTTTCATGATATGCTAATTTTTTGAGATTTTGGAATTTGGGGTTTTCATGAGCTGTATGCCAAAATCATCAGTATTAAAACAATAAAAGACCTGAAATATTTCAGTTGGTGTGCAATGAATCTAAAATATATGAAAGTTTAATTTGTATCATTACATTATGGAAAATAATGAACTTTATCACAATATGCTAATTTTTTGAGAAGGACCTGTATATTAGGAATGTGTGAATTTTGCAATAATATTGAATCTATTGAGCATGTGAAATTTGAAAGTCAGAAATATGAGAGGGAAAGAATAAAGATGAAAAAATATATAAGAAGAGTGGGGGTTGAAGGAAATTCACTAAAGGAAACTACTTGGAAAAACATCAAACGACATAAGTGAACATTTGTTTAGTTTCTTAAAGGCCACGTTTGGCAGATAGGATATAGTTTGCAAGAAGGAAAGGGGGGGGGTGTATTATTATTATTATTATTATTATTATTATTATTATTATTATATATGTATTATAGATATAGTTTATCTCTGCTTAAACTCCGGTCCACACTCCAGTACAGTAGGTGGCGGTAATGCACCATTGACGTTGAACATCAAAGAAGAAGAAAAAGAGACCAGTTGAAGAAGCTGAAGGACAAAAGTGTAATATTTTCTCCGGATGCCTTATATTTCCAGTCTGCAGGTGAGAGATGTTTCTCAGATTACAGAGTTGAACATTAATCAGCTCCAGAGTTCACATGTTTAAGGACCAATGTAATGAAATGCGTTGTGTGTGCTGGTTTATTATTAGAGTGTAATAATATGTTGGCAGAGAGTTTTTCACAGACTCTGACTCTATTACACCAATAAAATGTGCCACTTTACAGAAGATCTCAGACATCAGCATAATGAATGAGGGGAAAACAGGGAACTTTAGGAGACAAAGAGGCTTTTCAGCAGCTCAGCTAAACATGATGGTCCTGTTGTTTCTCTCAGACTTTGGACAGGAGTTGAACAAACCTTGTTTTAAATACAATTAATATCTAACTTGTAACAAAATACACAGAAAACGTGTTCACTTCATTTAAAAGTAATTAAAGGGTCATTCCATCTCAAATCAACCATTTTACCCATTGAAAATAATTAAGAAGATATCTTTAATACTTTTAGAGTGACAGGCACACAAAACTGGAAAAATAATATTTATGGCTCTCAGGTATATTCTATGTAATTGTGTTGATAGAAAAAAGTAGATCCATTTCTAGTTTCAACATTATTTGTTGTTCAGACATTCCTCTGTAAAAGACAAAAGTATCAGCTGTATGCAAAGTGACCCATGTTTGGTTTTTGACCACTGAAAATGTGAATAATTTAGCAATTTCCTCATGAAACCACATTAAGATCTCCATAACTCTGCATTTACCATATGGGGCCTTTAAAATGAAGAAACTTAAAAAAAATTGCTTGATAAGAACCAGAATATATGAGGATTTTAGGATATCATTAATACATCTTCAGTCACTGGCATGCAAACACAACAAAACACAACAAGTGTTTTTCCCATTTTTGAAGTCATGAAAAGTCAACAGATTTTACTAATTGGCCAATCTCTCTGTAAAATAAAATAAAGATGCTGCCATCTTAAAATAGTTTTTACCCTCCTGTAATTTGGCTCCATATTGACCCACCTCTAAAAAATTGTGCATTACTCAGTAAATATACATCCATGACATTTAATATTTTGGATTTCATCAATATTTATGTTTGTCTTTCTTCAGAAAAAAATATTAACAAAATAAAAATTAAGCCAGGTCTGGTCAACTCTGGTAATTCAGTGTAAATTCAGTAACTTATCTTTGATTTCTCCAGATCTGGTCCTGTGTGCGTCAGTATCTCACAGTGATCACAGTTCACACCTGCAGTGAAGCCCCTCCCACAACAATTCACCAATAAATACTGGGAATATTCACATCATCCTACAAGAGAAGCACAAACTCCAGGTGTAGCAGCTGAAATCTGTGTGACTGTTAAAGATGGAGTTTATTAAAGAGGAGATTGAAGACATGAGTTATCCAGATCCATCCAGAATAAAACATGAAGATACTGAGGAACAAATAGGTTGGTGTCCATTCTTGATTCTTCATTATTGACTGCTTTAGTAGCTGTGAAATAATAATCAGTATATGGATGATAAATGATAGAGAAATGCATCTAAATGATCATATTTAATCAGTTTTAATCGTAGTGAATGTCAAAACTGACCTTTACACATTAAAGATACTTTAACACTTTACAGTAAGGTCTCATTTGTTAACATTAGTTAATGTATGAACTAACAATCAACAATACATTTGTTACAATATTTATTCATCTTTGTTAATGATAGTTAATAAAAATCCAGCTGTTCATTGTTAGTTCACGTTACTTAAAGGGATGATGAATTGAGAAATCAACTTTCCTTTGAGCCTTTGATATATTAAAGTTCATTGTGATATTAGAATATCCTGTAAGTTTCAGAGCTGAAAACTTCCTTGTTAGTCAAAGAAAAGCTTTTATTGACACCAGGCCCAGAAAACGATAGATCTCAGAATATGTCGACCATTGATGTTATAGGATGCAGAAGCACCGCCTCAAGCCCGCCCACCGACTCGTGGAGCTAAACGGGTCGCTACCAAGCAATAAACATGCTGGTTCCAGCTTACGTGCGTAAGACATTGCGCATTTGTTCGCTTCATTTCACCGCAGAATCGATTGTAAACAAGATACAGGTCGAGACTGGATTTGCTGACATATTGAGATTAAAACACAATGCTGTGCCTTCTATATTGGATCCGACAGGAATGGTGCAACACGCTTATGTGAGTAAAACGTGTTTTTTATATGTGTTAGTGTTGAATTGTTACAGATCGTTTGATATCTATTGATTACATACCTTAGCACGCTGTCACAGGCTGGAGAATCCTTTATTTGAGGTGTTATTGGTTCATTCGTGATCAGACTCGGACTTGTAACATTATGGGCCAGGGTTTGCAAAGCCCAACGTCCCGGGGTACTGTGTTTTTCAGACGGGCTACAAAAACGTATCACCGACCTGCTGACGCGCTTAAATCTTCAATAGTGAAATAACATTCCTTTCTTGCGCGCACGTGTGTGTGTGTGTATGGTTATAAAAAGAATAACATTCCAATCAATCGCGGGTGGATGAGAGATAAATCATTGTGTGTGTTTGATAAAGGTATTTTGCGAGTCCTATGAGCGTTTCCCCACATGCTTTCGAAACAATGTACTGTACTGAGGGTAGCTGAAGCTTATTAAATATGCAAATCTTATCCAATCCTAGCCGTGGGCCTTTACTTCCAAGTCTTCAGTGTGGCACGCCCATCAAAACTGACCATTTCTTCAGAGAGCCTCAAAACCAGGGTAGAAAATAGCCTATTACTTATTCATTATGATATTTTTGAATGTAAAAACCACGCAAACGTCACAAGTTGGCCTCAGACAACAGTATAAAACATTTTTTAAATACATTTCATGACCCCTTTAATAAATGTTAACAATTACAACTTTTGCTGAAAATTAACAATAAGTAAGATTTAGAGATGCACCCACGATCAATTCACATGGTTTATTGGTTTATTAATGAACTGCGTGAAGGCACTGAGCTGTATAATGTCTGCTGCATAATCTAAGATTATAATGTAATATAGTAACACTTTTACAATAATGTTTCATTAGTTTACATTAGTTAACATGAACTAATAATGAACTGCACTTTCAAAGCATTTATTTATCATTGTTAAGGTTCATTTAAACTTTTACTAATACTTTATTAAAATCTTGTTAACATTAGTTAAAAATGAACAAACCATGAACAGCTGGATTTATATCAACTAATGTTAACAAAGATTAACTAATGCTGAACAGAGGTGTTGTTCATGGTTAGTTCATGTTAACTAATGAAACGCAGACGGAATCCAGTCATAAAAATGGAATTTACTGCATAACGCGGAATGTCAAGTTTTGATGAATAAATTAAACATAGGTCAGTACACTTGAAACAAGTCGTGATATATACTAGTGTCTGTGAATATTAAGCCACAAAAAGACTTAAAATATGAATTCTGCATGTTTCTGTGTGAATGAATGGCGCAGACGTGTGGTTTAATTTACCTCTCACTCACTCACTCACTCTCACACACACACACACACACACACACACACACACACACACACACACACACACACACACACACACACACACACACTGAAACTTGCAGTGTTTTTCTGCCTCTGCCGCCTCAATATATAGGACATGAATGCATGAACCTCATCTCCAGTCACTTCATGAGCATTTTACCGTTTCATTCGACAAAATCTATCCTCATATCATAAACACACACACACACACTCACAGAGAGAAACTCAAAGGTCTGCACAGCAACCTGTCAAAATAAAAGTTCAGTTTAATAAGTAATTGTGACAGAAATATATTAATGTTGTAGTGTTGTCACAATACTAAAATTATGACTTCGATACGATACCAGACTAAAATACCTCGATATCGATACTGAATCGATACCACTGCAAAAAACAGTAAAAGTAATTGAATAATATGACAGAACTTACTATTCATTGTTTTATAAATGTATAAAAAAAAACTAAAAACTCACTTGGCCATCATAATCCTGCCCTGTTTTTTGACCATTTTTTTTGACCCTCCTCTTTAATTAAAAATAATAATATAATAATAATTACATGCCAGTGTGAACATTCTTACAGAGATGTTTGCAACAATCACATTATTATCAGTCATCTTAACATTCACTAACCTTTCACTATTCTGAACAGGTTGGGATGACCAAAATCTCATTTATATAAATGTATTTTTTTAATTACAACATAGATATTTAATTTAATTTTATCTTTGTTTTTAAAAAGTAAGCAAAAATGTAAATTACAAACAATATGACAAAAACAGTGCTTTATTTTCAGCTACAGTAGATATCCGATATCTCACTCAATTCTGTATACGTTCACTAAAGACATCCGACTGTGTTTAGCTGAATACTCGCCGGGACATTTTTACATCTTTTTGATCATTCAAACCCAATAATCTGTGAAACTGACATCGCGAGTGAAAGGCGTGTGTACGGTCAGAGTCCAGCAGCGCGAATGCGTCCCGTGCCGTGTTTTATTTTCTCAAGCATGCGTTTCTGTTGCTTTCTTTGTCATGCGCTGCGCTGTGGTACTCGGTGTGTTTCGACCGCAGGAACCAGGGTCTAAATGAAGTTCCGGGTAAATATTTCCCCCTCTGAGCGGCCCTGCTCCCGAGGTAGTACTTTTTCAAAGTTCAGGAACTTTCGGGGTTGGGACTTGGGCGCTGAACATGCTGATTGGTTGAGCTCACGCAGCATTTTATTTCAACCGGCATTTTTAAAAGTCTTTTGCGAGGATTGTTCAGCTTTACAAGCTTTCAGAAAACGCTTTAGTATCAGTGCTCGTCTCTTTTCTGCCGTTTTGTTAATGACCTCTTTAGTAAACCAATACATAACCAGCAAAAGCAGCGCTGCTTAATCTCCTCCACTTATTGTTGCAAACAGTGTCGCACAAAAATTATTACTGTCCGTTGCTGACTGGGAGTCAGTCAGGACGCTGCGCGCAGTCCTACATCACCGGACTAATTTGCCTAATCTTCTCGGTACTTTAGGCCGCAGTGGAAACGCAGACAGCAGCAGGTCTGGGGGAAAAAAGTTCCTGGTACAAATTGTTCCGGGTAATTTTGGTGGAAACGGTTCTCGATTCTGTTCTGGTGATCCGAGAACCACTGCAACCCGTTCCTGACTCGAGAACCGCTGTATCAGTGTATAGTGAGCTGAGCTGAGAACTGCTGCAGCTGAATATGTAGTCTATATCAAAACTACTGTTTTGATGAATACATTTTAAGATTTATATCCGCTTAATATTTAGAAATTAAATAATCTGTTCCTGAAAATATCATGCATTATTGATAAAACAAATGTTTAGTTTGACTGTTTTACAATCCATGCATTGTGTTTCCAAACTTTAAAATAATACAGTGATAAGACAGCAATTATGTGATGAACATGTTTCAAACATGATTAATTTTATACACTTGAAACCTGCATTTCGTTCCTCTGAATAAATGACAAGCATTATCAGCTCATCGGTTCTCATCGAACGTGTTCGAAAGAAACGGTTCTCGATTCTGTACTGGTGATCCGGTAGTACACGCATGCTCAGCTCATCGGATCATCGGTTCTCCATATCGAACGTGTTTGAAAGAATTCGAGAACTGTTAACTCGAGAACCGCTGTATGTTTGGTAGTACACGCGCATGCTCAGTATCAGCTGCTTAGTTCTCATCAGTTCTCTCAGCACAACATGTCTCAGTTCAGTGAACTGTTGGAGTCACTAGAGTAACATACACTTCAGGATCTTAGTTTATTTCTAGTCGAAGGGACGTGTCACTCATGTCAGGAAGTTAGTAACTTGTGGATCAGCGCTGACTCGAGACTCGAACCGCTTAGAACGATTCAGTCCGATTTGATGAACTGGTTATACTGGATCACTAAAAAGAACCGGTTCAAACGAACGATTCGTTCACAAACCGGACATCACTAATAAGAGGGCAATGACAAATATCAGAATCAGCCTATAATTGTCTGTTAAAATCGGTATCGGCCCCAAAACATCTCATCTTGCATCCTTATTAATATTAATAAATGCTGTAGAAGAGCAGTTCTTTATTAGTTCATGTTAACTAATGAAACCTTATTGTAAAGTGTTACCAATAATTTATACTCACACAGACTGTCTTGTTTTCTGCTGAGTGTTTTTTAATTTTCATATTTAACCTCATTGAACTGATTCTGACTACTTTATATGTTTATTTTAGACCAGATGGAAGTGAAGGAGCAACAACACAAACTAAATGATGTAAAGAAACTCTGTGACTTCAAAACTCAAGAAACAAAAGCCAAAAAGCTGCACACCTGCACTCAGTGTGGAAAGAGTTTCAGAAAAAAGGGAGACCTAAACACACACATGAGAATTCACACTGGAGAGAGACCGTATACATGCACTCAGTGTGGGAAGAGTTTTTCTCAAGCATCAGGTCTCGGTGTTCATCTGCTCCGTCATTCCGGAGAAAAAACATTTAACTGTGATCAGTGTGGGAAAGATTTTATTTCATCATCAGATCTAAAACAACACCTGATGGTTCATTCAAATGAGAGACCTCATGTGTGTTCTCTCTGTGGAAAGAGTTTTTCACGACTGGACTGTTTTAAACAGCACCAGAAAACACACACAGGTGTGAGAGATCATGTGTGTTGTGACTGTGGGAAGAGCTTTACTAGAGCTGCCCATCTGAAACAGCACCAAAGAGTTCACACTGGAGAGAAACCGTATACATGCTCTCAGTGTGGAAAGAGTTTTTCTGATACATCAGGTCTCAGCATTCATCTTCTCCGCCACTCTGGGAAAAAAAAATTTATCTGTGATCAGTGTGGTAAAGATTTTATTTCATCATCAGAACTAAAAAAACACCTGACAGTTCATTCAGATGAGAAGCCTCATGTGTGTTCTCTCTGTGGAAAGAGTTTTTCACGACTGAAGAATTTTGAACAACACCAGAAAACGCATGATGGAGTGAAAGATCATGTGTGTTGTGACTGTGGGATGAGCTTTACTACATCTAGTCTTCTGAAACTGCACCAAAGAACTCATACTGGAGAAAAACCTCACAAGTGCTCATATTGTGACAAGAGTTTTGCTCAGTCTGGAAACCTGAAAGTACATGAGCGAGTTCATACTGGAGAGAAGCCGTACCACTGCACTCAGTGTGAGAAGAGTTTCAGACAGTTATCAACCCTTCATACTCATATGAGAAAATGTTGCAAGTGAGCAGCATGTGTTTCATGTCAAATACTGAGTTTTTCCTAAAAGCACAAAATCAGAGTGCACTACAGAGCCTGAGGGATCAAGTGCTTATTTAAAACCAAGTGATACTGTTTTTCATCATATGTGTTCGATTACTGTATAATTCTTGCTATTGATGATTTGTGCTTTTTGTTTTATCCAAGCCCTATCATAGATCAAAAAATTGCTTAAAGCCATATATATATGTATATAAATAATCTTAGTATATAAATATATATATTTAAGATGTTACATGCAAGATTATATATTTCATATAAAAGGTCCATATATGTTTTATAATTGTATTGTCTTTCTTTTTTAAATTAGATTAATTTTGTTAAAGGGTTACTTCAGTGATTTAGCATTAAGCTTTGTATCAGTAGAAACCCGGTAGTATATTTGAATTATGGTTCTTTCCCCCCTCATGTCCCCCTGAGATGAGAGAATTATGAATTATTTCTGGAAAAAATCCTCTGATGACACAAATAGCATTTCGTCTCATCCGAGGATTTTTTTGGCCAGAGGCTAGAGACTACAGCCAGTAGAAGGAGCTGTTCTGCATGTTATCAACCCGCTCATAGGGGAGAGATCTCACGCACAGAATGTAAATTCACACAGCCTCTGCCGCTCGGCTCGGGCATTCATAACGGAGCGGTACAGAGCAAAGTGAGTGTTTCAACTTTTCAATTAATTCCTATGAAAGTTAAGCTTCCATAGACATGATCTGATAACGTGCCAGACTGGACACGCGTCGAGAATGACAGCCGCGCTTACCTCAGCTCTGCTCACGTGATGAATGAAATCTGACTCCTGCTGCATTTCTGCCGTGCCTTTCGTTCGGCTCACTCACACTTTATTGAAAAGACACATTCAGATTTTAATTGTAGTATCTGTTCTCTAACTGAACAAAATTATTTTATTACTATGAATATCAAAACGACGTTGGGGGCGGTGCCGTGGTGGGCAAGTGATACCCGGTGGCCTTGGCTTTGGGAGTGGCCTCGTTTGACAACGAAATGCATTCTGGGAGTTGTTGTCTTTCATCCACATGAGACAAATACATTTTCTGTCTTTTCTCGGTCTAGAAGGCACCAAATTCAAAAATAATTTCACATTTCTACTACATAAATTACCCAGTTTAAATACACATTCATCTTCCCAGCGCTGAAGTGCCCCTTTAATTTGGTGACTTCAATAGCCGCGTTTTCACTGTCGGGCTAAAAGCGGGCGTGCTAGTGCGTGCCAGGACCAGTAGTGTTTCCACTGTCACTTCCGGGGCTTGATTGGGTCTCGTTCCTCTGGGCCAACGGCCAGGGGTTTTGGCCCACTAAATATACCTTGGTCCAAAGCCGGACAGCTCGGGCTTGAGGAATAGCTACGAACAAAGGCGGAGTTTACTTGAGTTTGGAGACGGCAGTGCTGGTGCTGCGGATTATTTCACACAGCAGCTAACATCAGCATTAAAGACTTTTAAAATAATTTAGCTCAACTGACTTTCAGACAGAAGTGAGTGTCTGAATAACTTCTGTTTGTGATTCTGATCACTGTATAAGGCAGAAATATTTATATGCCATGCAAAAGACTATTTGCACTAACCATTACCACAGTAAACATGGTAAATACGACTGCTTGAAGAAATCAGACATATATAGGCTATCATCTGTCAGTGCGTCTCGTCTCTTAAATTTATACTGTCTAATATCCATATTTAGCTCCGCCTATGTCATAAAATAAAGAAACTCTGTTTTTTCGGGAGCTTCCTCAGTTTATCTGACTGAAAATGTAACTGTATTGGGACTGTCACTGGAGAGAGTGCTAAAGCTGCTCAGTATTACGATCCCTCTAGGGATAAGACCGCAATAAATAAATAGATAAAGTGAAAAAGAAATATGATTCCCCTGCCCCGTTGTCAGAGCGTAAAATAATTAAAGTCAATGAATCAAAAAGTTAAAAGAATTAATTAAATGTTTATTAATATAAAGAAAGTTAACAAGTATAAGTAAATGGAATGCATATTTCCAAAAGTAACTGAAAAGTGGATGTGCAATCGTCAGGAAGACCCAAGGCCCAAAAAAAACAAACAAAAACGAGTAATAAATAAAGTTCAAATTAACTTCCCTTGAGGTAATCAAAAATAAAATCCAACAAACTTCCCTAACTGCACCAACAAAACAAAGCGAACGGCATGGTTATAAATTTCTTCCTAATATTGTCAATTGTAAGATAAAGAATTGGTAACTTAAAGAAGTTCATAAAGTCATTACTGCTGTGCTGTTTACAACCATCAGAAGTTTTGGTTAATTTAGCTACTTTATCGAATAAATACCTAGGGTTGTGTTTGTTTTATTCTAAGAAAGTCTAGAAATAAGCAGATCTAGCAGTTTTTACAGCCTTTCTGTATGTGATCATGCTCACTTTTGACAAACCTCTAGTTTTGTTTTCTTCCAGCTGTGCTCCATTTTCTGGCTGAAATTTTAAGGGCCCGAGTGTGCTCGTTGTACCACGGCGTTGGACTCATTTCTTTAATCTTCTTTAAGCGCAGGGGAGCAACTGTGTCTAAAGTGCTGGAAAAGAGAGTGTCAAATAGTTTCTGTTGCAACATAAAGTTATTCTAAGCTATCTGGGATGCTGAGGAGAAGATACTGATAAGGAATTATTATTTAAAAAGCAATCTTTAGTGCCGGCAGTGATGGTCCTGCCATATTTGAAATGAGGGGACGTCTTAGCAGCCTTAGCTAAATTAAGTATACATGATGCTAGGTAATGATCAGAGATGTCATCGCTCTACTGCAGAATTTCAACGGTATCAACATTTAATCCATGTGACAATATTAGGTCTAAAGTATGATTATGGCGATGAGTGGGTCCTGACAAGTGCTGCCTAACTCCAATAGAGTTTAACACAAATGTTAAATGGGATTTATCATTTACACTACATAACGTTACATAAAGCACTAAGACTTCAAAGGAATTATATTTTCTTTATCAATTGTTCATCTGTATTATATCTGTTGTTTATTTGTTGGACATCAATTACATTTTTACTGTTGAATGGTTTTGATGTGTTTTTGTATTTACTAATTCGGGGAACAGACACAGTCTCTATATGATAATATCTAGGTGAAAGAGTCTCTGTGTTGGGATTTATCTGACTCCGGTGACGTGAGACCGCTAGGAGACGGTCCGTTTAGCCAGTTTGTCTGCTTCCTGACCTGGGCCCTAGTTAGTCAAGGTTTAGCTCTAAGACTATGTGCCAAATTACTAGAGAGAAGAGCGGCCCCATCCCAAGATGGATGGATGCCTTTTTCAACAGGTCAGGTCTGCCCCAAAACCCCAAAAGCTTTTCCAATTGTCTATGAACCCTATGTTATTTTGCAAACACCACTTAGACAACCACCCATTGAGTGATGATAGTCTGCTAAGTATCTCATCACTCCGACGAACAGGGAGGGGTCCGGAGCAAAAAACTGCTTTAGCAATCTCCTCACTCGGCTGCCTGTGCTTTTTTCCCTTTTATATTTAGTGCTAATTAAAATAACAAACGCACAAAAGACAGTATATAGTATAGTACAATATATTAACACTTTAGAATACTTTTCCAAATAATTTGTAATACCTTCTGGAGGATTTGGTAATACTGAGTCCTTACTAGTAGGTTACACCAGGATCTTCACTTTATAATTAACACATTTTGTATGTCTCCCTCATCTATCACACCTGATTCAACTCATGAGCTCATTAGTAGAGACTGCAAAACCGGAAATGGGTGTGTTAGATATAGGGAGACATACAAAATTTGCAGGGCAAATTACTCCAGGACAGGTTTGAAACCATAACCATTTTACAACACATCTGCTTGTGTTTCTTATTAAAGGGTAACTAAACCCCAGCTCAGAGCTTAACATTGCTCCACCCACTGGCAATATTTGAAAAATGCTGGAAAAGTAGGCAGAGCCCAGCGGAGACAGAGGGTACGAACCGAGGGCGGAACTGAGCGAAGGGCGTGCACCTGAGACCCGGAGTGATGGATTGATTGACAGCTGTCTGACTCGCAAGTCGCAAAGATGGAGAATGACTGGAGTGACGCCAGTAGCTTTGCAACAGAGCGGTCATTCTCCCCACCTTCACCTGAAGTGGAGGAGGGTGAATTGTCCGTAGACACAGACCCAGACCCAGAGCCTTATCAATGCGAGCCGCTGGCGTAGTCTTGTTGCTGTCCCACGTGGAGAAGAGGAAGTGTCGCGTGGAGAAAAGGAATTGTTGCGTTTGACTGTGTTTGTCGCCATGTAGTCGAGACGCTGTTATTTTCATCCTGGAGTCAAATCACCTTTGTTTGGCTTTCCCAGGGACGCTGTAGAGATCATTGAGCGCATACATCTCCCGTTAAGAGGCGTGACCTTTCTGTGCAAGTTACGTGCGCTAAGCTGCTGTCGAATCACAACACAGGAACCGTGCCACGTTCGCTAAGCTGCGGTCAAATCACAACACGGGATACGTATTTCTGAAAGAGGGACTTCATTGAACAAGGAACTCATCAGCCCGTTTTTAGGACAGTGAAAACAGCGGTATACAGATAAGTAAATTGGGTGAAAAATACTGTGTTTTTTTACACGCGAAGCATGAACACATGTTATATTGCACACTGTAAACACAATCAAAGCTTCAAAAAAACACGAAGAACGGGACCTTTAAGAGTTGAGATCGTTCTTTGTTGAGCCTATTTGTGCAGGTGGGCTGCGTTGTAACACTGCGTTACCCCTATTAGAACTACGCTATTATATTCTATACTTTTATGAATTCTTTTGAGAAACCACGAGAAAAGGGTGAACAATGACTGAGAGTCAATGTTCAGAAAATATTCATTATCATTATGTTTTGAACTATGCCGTATAGCTGTATTTAGCAATGTGTTTGTTGTCAAACTCAAAAATCTGTATATATTTAATGATAAAAAATGCCATTATTTTATTTTAAAAAGTGAATAATTGTATTTTATTGACAAAATATTTTAGTTTGTCTTGTATATTTTTTGATTATATCAGGTAACATTTTAAGCTGTTATTTGGTCACGTTACAATGAACCTCACCTACGGGGCATGTTGTCACATTTTACTTCCATTCTTTCGGGGGAAATCAAGAAAAAAGTTTACACTGCATTACTGAATTAAAGCCAAATATTTGTACTAGACATGTGGGGAATTAATGTGAGAAAAAGTAAATACTCTGAACCTCAAGTGAATTTACACAAACTGAGACGGTCAAAAAGCGCTAGGTTGTGCCCCGCTCTCCCCTACGCCAGATTAGCCAAATCAAATGTATCTATTTACAATGTTTTTGCAGTGGTGAACTTCAGATTTGTTTATTTTAAATAAATACAAAAAACAGAGATGAAAAATAAACTTAAGTAAGAAATTTACATTTGCTATGGTTAAATAAATGTTCAGTGATATCTTCCAAAGATTTTTAAAATTTTGGTGCAATTTTTTTCTCCAAATAATGTTGATATGGCAACTAGTAAATACACTAATTTTTGTCATCCTGGCATGTGTGGTAAGTTTTAAGGTTGTGCCATGTTCTCCCCTAAATGTACATTCTTGACCAGCATTGGCCACTTCTGATGTCCTTTCTAGTGAGAAATTACTATTGTAGTAATTAAATATTTGTTTAGTTCTCACCAAAGCTCTCTCTATTTTGCTGTAGATCATTAAACTGTTACACTGCCTTATAGTAGTCTGTCCGAAATCAGTTTCGTGAGGTGCCTTTCATGCACAAACGCTGCCTTACAAGTCATTGTCTGATAAGGCAGTGAAGGAAACAAGTCAGCTGTCTAGGTTTTCAGACTCAGCCCGTGATTTGATTCTGGAACCGGGCCTGTTTAAGAATATGCGGCCCCTTTAAGAAAAATGACGCGAACTGAGCATGCGCAGAAGAGAGAATCGCGAGAGACGGGACGAGGGCTGAGAGAGACCAATTGAAGCTGAACGCGAGTGACGCTGTTAACGATCGTGAATGAAGGATAACAATTTTTAATTTAATTTTTGCCTTATATTTCCAGTCTGCAGGTGAGAGATGTTTCTCAGATTACAGAGTTTAACATTAATCAGCTCCAGAGTTTACATGTTTAAGGACCAATGTAATGAAATGCGTTGTGTGTCCTGGTTTATTATTAGAGTGTAATAATATGTTGGCAGAGAGTTTTTCACAGACTCTGACTCTATTACACCAATAAAATGTGCTTAATGTGCCACTTTACAGAAGATCTCAGACATCAGCATAATGAATGAGGGGAAAACAGGGAACTTTAGGAGACAAAGAGGCTTTTCAGCAGCTCAGCTAAACATGATGGTCCTGTTGTTTCTCTCAGACTTTGGACAGGAGTTGAACAAACCTTGTGTTAAATGCAATTAATATCTAACTTGTATCAAAATACTCCATATTCCTGACAGAAAATGTGTTCATTTCATTTAAATGTAATTAAAGGGTAATTCCATGTCAAAACAACAATTTTACCCTTTGAAAAGAATTAAGAATAAAAATATATCAATATATTGAATACTTTTAGAGTGACAGGCACACAAACTTTGGAAAAAATTATATTTATGGCTCTCAGGTATTTGCTATGTAATTGTGTTGATATTGATGGCTCTCAGGTATATTCTATGTAATTGTGTTGATAGAAAAAAGTTTCTATCAACCATTTATAGTTTCAACATTATTTGTTGTTCAGATATTCCTCTGTAAAAGACAAAGTATCAGCTGTATGCAAAGTGACCCATGTTTGGTTTTTGACCACTGAAACTGTAAACAATTGACCAATTTACTCATGAAACCACATTAAGATCTCCATATCTCTGACATTTTACCATATAGGGCCTTTAAAATCAAGATACCAAAAGAAATGCTTGACAAGAACCAGAATATAAAAGGGTATTAAGTAGGGCTGTGCAATATGGACAGAATAATCATATTGCGAATTTTTTTTTTTTTTTTTTTTTTAATGAATGCTTTTATTCGCGATTTTGGCAATTGTTTTTGCTTTTTCAAACACGCCAGTGCACAAGAAATGCATAACATTACATTTCACAATGAAATAACAACAGTATTAATAGCTTGATAAACACAACTTTAATAAACTATTTTAAAAACAGACAACATAAAATAAATGAAGGTAAACTAACCTAAATTCCAGTCATAACAGTCAATAAACTTCAAAACCGTTAAACTCATATACGGCTCCATCGGGTCGTGGCATAGTAAATGTGTTTTTATGTTGTTGTCCACTGGTAACATTTTTTTCATTAAAACAAATAAATACAGCGCATTCTAAAATTGGTTGACAGATTATTTTTCAGATTATTTTTGACCGCATTACAGTTCTGAATATAATTTAAATATGTTGCTTTGAATTATATTCATTGTGAAATGTGAGAAATCTTAAATGAATTATTCATCAAACAAGTGGGTGGTTAAAAAAACCTGAATAAGAAGTAAATATTTCCAGATAATTAAAAAAAATTGCTTTGGCATTAGTGCCAATATAAAAGCTAATTATTCAAGGGTGTAGTTTTGGTACAGTCTATGGTTTGAACATTAGCTTGTTAGTATTAGCTGGCAAAAAAAATTACAACAGCAAATAAAAATGAGGTCTGAGTTTCACAAACAAAAACGTCTCGGTTACGTATGGTAACCCTCGTTCCCTGAAGGAGGGAACGGAGACGTACGGGACGTAAACAACGATTTGGGATCACTTCAGGGAGCCCCTATCACCTTCGAGATATAGAGAACGGGCCAATGGGCCATTGGTGTGCGAGATTTGCATCTCGCGCTCCGTCCCGTACGCGGGTATAAACAGGAAGCGAGAGCAGCGCACTATTGTTTTTCACTGAGGAGCCGAACTTAGTGGCTCAGGACTGCAGTGATGGTACAGCAACTGTGGCGACAGGACGTACATCTCCGTTCCCTCCTTCAGAGAACGAGGGTTACCATACGTAACCGAGACGTTCCCTTTCAGTCAGACGTAACCAACGAATTGGGACCCTTGGAAAACGCCACAGTTACTACCACTTCCAGCGCCGAGCAGAGAGCTCCTCAGACCCCGTCTGTATCGGGCGGGAAAACTCACGCAGAGAGAGTCACACTGCTGTTCCGCAAGACCCATTCAGCAGACCTTTGGATAACGCTGGGAAAGCGTGCCCGGAGGGCCGCTGCGGAAGCCACATCATGCCCGGTGGGAGTTACCATGTGGAGAATACACATATGGACTGGCCTTGGGCAGTGCAACATACAGAAGTCCCAGGGGTGGCTCTTGCAAATTACGGCGGGAGGACAACACCGCACTGGGAAGGCAGAGGAGCTCTGCCGAGGGAAAGACACAAGCTCGCCGTAGGGAGCCGTATCGTGGAAGAATATTCACATGGGACCGCCGTGGGGGTCACGACATATGGAACCCAGCCTAACACAAGTTCCACCATTGCATACAAGTGTTAGACCTGGTATCGGATGCTCCGCCACATCCGACTGCCACGGGTGCGGAGGACTCAACAGGGTTAGCCTATCCTTAGGGGAACTCGACTGGAGCAGATAAGCGCACGTATCCATTCCATGGGGAAGGGAATGGCGCAGCAAGCCGACACTACGGGCACTACGGTGTTACTGACTATGGGAAGCGAGCACACGGGAAGTTACCGGCTCTACACGCAGGCTATAGAATCTAGCGAACGTGTTTGGTGTCGCCCAGCCCGCAGCTTTACAAATATCTGTCAGCGAGGCGCCACGAGCCAACGCCCAGGAAGAAGCTACACCCCTGGTGGGGTGGGCTCTTAACCTGAGCGGGCAGGGCATGTCTTGGGCCTTTCCCTTCTGCTGTCCTCCGAAACAGACGAAGAGCTGCTCTGAGGTCCTGAAGCTTTGCGTTCTGTCTACATAGGTCCGCTGGGCACAGACCGGACAGAGAAAAGCTAGGGCTGGGTCTGCCTCCTCCGAAGGCAGCGCTTGCAGGCTCACCACCTGGTCCCGGAAGGGAGTGGTGGGAACCTTGGGCACGTATCCAGGCCGGGGTCTCAGGATTACATGATAGTTACCAGGCCCGAATTCCAGGCACGATTCGTCGACCGAAAATGCCTGCAGGTCCCCTACTATCTTGATAGAGGCCAATGAGTCAGGAGTAGTCTTTAGTGACAGGACTTTTAACTCAGCTGAGAGCAAAGGCTCAAAGGGCGCCCTCTGCAGTGCGGTAAGCACCAGAGTTAAGTCCCAAGAGGGTATAGAGGGAGAGCGAGGTAGATTTAGTCTCCTCGCCCCCCTCAGGAACCTGACGATTAGGTCGTGCTTACCTAAGCACTTTCCATCTACTAAGTCATGATTAGCGGCAACATATACCTTGAGGGTGGAGGGAGACAGCCTTCGCTCCAATCCGCTCTGTGGAAAAGAAAGTACAGAGCTGATAGTACACCTTCGGGGGTCTTCTCGGCGAGAAGAGCACCAGTCGACGAACAGGTTCCACTTCAACGCGTAGAGCCGTCTCGTAGAGGGAGCTCTAGCGGAAGAGATGGTGTCTACCACGTTCTGTGGCAGGCCACCTAGAACCTCCGCGTCCCGTCCAGGGACCAGACATGGAGTCTCCAGAGGTCCGGATGCGGGTGCCCCGTCTCTGAGTCAGGAGGTCTTTCCTCAGAGGAATGGGCCAAGGAGGTACTGTCAAGAACTGTGCAGGAACTGTGCAAGAAGGCTCACTGGGGGAAACACATATTTGCGTAGGTCCCGGGGCCAGCTGTGTGCCAGAGCATCCGAGCCGAGGGTCCCCTCGATCAGGGAATAAAACAACTGGCAGTGGGTCGTGTACGGGGCGGCAAACAGGTCTACCTGAGCGGGCCCGAAGCGACTCCAGATCAGCTGGACCACCTCGGGGTGGAGTGTCCACCTTCCAGGAAACACCTGCTGACGTGAGAGCTCGTCGGCTGCACGATTGAGCAGGCCCTGAATGTGAGTGGCACGAAGCGACCTCAGATGCATCTGACTCCACAAGAGGAGATGGGTGAGTTGTGACATGCGACGGGAGCGTAGACCACCCTGTTTGTTGATGTACACAGCGGCCGCAGTGCTGTCCGTATTGACCAGAACGTGCTTGCCTCTGAGCGGCCCCTTGAGGCGGCTGAGTGCAAGACGAACTGCTAACAACTCTAGGCAATTGATATGCCATTGCAGTTGGGGCCCCGTCCACAGAACCGAAACTGCAAGTCCGTTGTACGTGGCACCCCAGCCAGTGGATACAACAGCATGCCTGGACACTTGTTCTAGAGGCACTCCTGCCCGTAGAAATGAAGGGTCCGTCCACGGGCTGAAAGTTTGGCGGCAACTCGGCGTCACTTCGACACGGAGGGATTCGCTGTGCCACGCCCATCTCGGGACTCGATCGTGTAGCCAGCGTTGAAGCGGTCTCATATGAAGCAATCCGAGCAGCATTACCGCGGCTGCAGATGCCATATGCCCCAGGAGCCTCTGAAAGTGTTTCAGTGGTACCGCTGTCCTGCATTTGAATGAATTCAAGCAGTTCAACACCGACTGGACACGTTCCTTGGTGAGGTGCGCTGTCTGGGCGACCGAGTCCAGCTCCATCCCGAGAAAAGAGATCCTCTGCGTGGGGCAGAGTTTGCTCTTCTCCCAGTTGACCCGAAGTCCCAACTGGCTGAGTTGTCTGAGCACCATGTCCCTGTGTTCGCACAACTGCCCTCGCGACTGGGCAAGGATCAGCCAGTCGTCAAGGTAGTTGAGGATGCGAACGCCACGCTCTCTCATGGGAGCAATGGCCGCCTTCGCAACCTTTGTGAAGACGCGGGGCGACAGGGCTAGCCCGAAGGGTAAGACTTTGTACTGATATGCTTGTCCGTCAAACGCAAAGGGAAGAAACGGTCTGTTTCGAGGGAGAATCGAGACATGAAAGTACCGAGACATGAAAGTCCTTCAGGTCGATCGCTGCAAACCAATCTTGGGGACTGATGCACCTGAAGATGCGTTTCTGCGTGAGCATCTTGAACGGCAGCCTGTGAAGGGACCGGTTCAAGAACCGCAGATCCGAGATCGGCTGTAACCCGCCGCCTTTCTTGGGTACAATGAAGTACGGGGCTGTAGTAGTCGGTCTTCTTATCGGCTAGAGGGACAGGCTCTATCGCGTCCTTCGCCAGTAGGACCGCGATCTCTGCCTGGAGCACAGGAGCGTTATCCTTCAACACAGAGTTGAAGTGAACGCCCCTGAACTTGGGGGGACACCGGGCGAACTGAATCGCATAGCCGAGTCTGATGGTATGGATGAGCCAGCAAGACGGCCTGGGAAGCGCTAGCCAGGCTCCCAGGGACCGTGCAAGTGGGACCATCGGCACCACAGACGCACCCACAGCGGGGCAGCGAGACGGCATGCAGGGACCCGACTCGGACGGCCTGGTGGCGGCCCGAATTGGGGTCTGAGTGAGCTGTGCAACACTTACCTACTTCTGCTGAGGGGGTGTGCAAGTGTGGGAAGGCCTCTGGAGTGCGTCCCCACAGCCGGCACCCCCTGCTGGCGAACAGAGGCGTCTGAGAGTGACAAGGCTTACGACAGCGCTTGCCACCTGGCTTGGCAGCGGGCTGGACGGCCTTCCCGCGGCCGGCTCCACGCCCACTGCGAGGTGTAGGCTGCGGCTGGGCTGGGGCGGGAGCAGGGGACGGGCAGACGGAGGCGCTGTGGCCGGCGGTGGAGTGGGCGCAGCAGCTGGCTGCCGGGGCAGGATGTGTTTGATGGCCTCCGTCTGCTTCTGGGCGGCCGAGAACTATTGGGCGAAGCTCTCGACCACGTCGCCGAACAACCCGGCCGACGAGATGGCGGAGTCCAAGAACCGGTACTTGTCAGTCTCCCTCATGTCGTCCAGGTTGAGCCAGAGATGTCACTCCTGGACCACTAGGGTGGACATTGCCTGACTGAGGGAACGGGCGGTGACTTTCGTCACCCGGAGGGCGAGGTCCGTCGCCGTCCGGAGCTCCCAGAGGAGCTCTGGGTCCAGCCTACCCTCGTGCATGTCCATGAGCGCCTGGGCCTGGTGCACCTGGAGCAAACTCGGATACGGCCTGCCCGCAGGACCTGTAAGCCTTTGCAACTAGGTTGGAAGAGAACTTACAGGCCCGGGAGACGTGGGTCACCGCACTAGTTGGAGGCGGTCGTCGGACACAGCTGCATCTGGCACTGAAAGGCGCCGTCCACGACCTAGTCAGCTCCTCATGCACATTCAGGAAGAATGGTACCGGAGTGGGACGCTGAGAACCAGCGCGACCGCTGAGAAGCAGCAGCATCTTCTGGAAGCACCACCGGCTGAGGAGCTTGGGAGGGATCAGGGGCCCGTGGAGGCTCGCTCAGTGGGTTTGCCCTGAATGTAATCCTCAGATCACCCCAGGCATCTGTCGAAGTAGGTCTATCCTGCTGGGCAGGGATAGCACTAGATCGAGGTATGCGGAGGGGGACTCCACCTTCCCGAAGGTAGGAGAGGTTCGATCTAAGCTCCGAGATAGTCATGTTCCCGCAGTGGGAACACGAACTATCCACAAATGCTGCCTCAGCGTGCTGAACGCCCAAACACGTGAGACAGCGGTTGTGACCGTCAACGGGTGAGAGGGAACGACCGCATCCAGAAACGGTTGCTCTTTTTGTGAGGAAACGCTCTTAGAAAATGTGCAGAAGCACTCAGGGAAGACCGCGGCAACACACAGGAGATAGTGCAGCCTGTGTTTGCACTCAAGACAACGCCCTCACCGAACCAACTGGTTTGCTGTGAGAACAGCAGTTGTGTTTTTAAAGAAGCAGCTGTGAGCACGCGGTCCCGCTGATATGTGCCGTCAATCGCCAACACAAGCGTCCTGTTCGTTCTCTGGTCTTCTTTTTTCAAAGAAACTCTTTTTCCCTTGCTGATACTGCAGTCTCATCTTCGTAGTAACGCCTGTTCGGCTCCGAAGTGAATGACAATAGTGCGCTGCTCTTGCTTCCTGTTTATACCCTCGGTGCGGGGCGGAGCGCGAGATGCAAATTTCGCACGCCAATGGCCCATTGGCCCGTTCTCTATATCTCGAAGCTGATAGGGGCTCCCTGAAGTGATCCCAATTCGTCGGTCACGTTCGACGAATGAAAATGTAAATTAATAGAGCCATTTCCCTGGTAAACAAAGAAGTGCTGAGCTTATAAGACACTGTACACGGAGGGAAGAAGAAAAGAAAATGACATCAACTCTTTTCTCAAGGTAGTCATTTCCCTTCAGAGATACATTAATAGAATTCATTCCTACTTTAATTCATATAGACTAATTTCCCTCAGCCATCGCTTGTGAAGGTTGTAAAACCTCTCACTTCTTTCCGTAAAGAAACCTGCACTGCATGCTGTGTCTGCGTGAGACCGTTGCTTACTTACTGTTGCTTAAATCAAACTAACTTTACATTAAAAATATTTTTATTTTTTACTTTAACATGATAGGAATGGCTTGGGCAAATCTCCCTTATGGAGCTCGCTCGTGAACGTGCGCTGATGTTACGTTGATTCTCGTGGCACTAATAAACTGGGCTTCAACCATGTTGCGCTGATAATCGGCCTTTTCAGTTTGTACAGGAACTTAGCGCTTATAAAAGCTCTGAACGCATGGTGCATATCTTTCATTAATAGCCTAATTCACTCACCTCCATATTTCTCGTGCTGTGTCCGCTGCAGTGAGAGAACTCTGATTGGGTAATATCTTAAACATGCGCACAAGAACGTTGTAGTTTTCTGAATTAAAATATGAATAAATAAATAAAATTGCAGCTTTGTGTGGTTTAGAAATCGCATATGCTCAAATCGCGATTGTTTTGCAATTGCGATTAATTGCACAGCCCTAGTATTAAGATATCATTAATACTTCTTGAGTTACAGGCATGCAAACATGGGGCAAAAAACACAATAAGTGATTTTTCCATTTTTGAACAGTCACTCTTGGCATATAATGCAACAAAGTTATCTGCAAGTATTAGGGGTGGCACGGTTCACAAAACCCACGGTTCGGTTCGTATCACGGTTTTAGGGTCACGGTTTTCGGTTCTGTACGGTTCTTGTTGTTTTTTTTAATCGTTATCACTCCAGAAATTTACTTCAGCATATGATATATATAGCTTAATCATCCACAATTTAGGATACAGTATTAAAAAATTGTTATATCATGTAGAAGTTGTTTCCTAACTGGCTGTCTACCCATTTTTCATGTTAATCATGTCAATTTTGATCAGAACAATGCACTGTGGCTTTAATTCAGCTGACCTGATTAACATATTTCACCATGAAGTGTGCCGTTTCACCATATGACATCCAGCGCTGTGAAAAGAAAAAGAAAAAATACACGAAAACACAACACTGCCAGAAGTTTTTGCCCAAACTTCAAAGGCATGTTTAAATTATTAAAACTAGAAGCATCTTAACTTTTAAATGTTACATTTATCATGTGAACTACTTATATACAACATGTTATATGCATGTGTGTATGGGAACACGGTCGCATTTGCAGCAGATATGCTGCCCATCATAAATCAAAGCATGAGACAGACAGGGGTCTGAGGAGAACACCGGAAAATGTGACAGAATGGACAATATTTTTTTCTGTATTTGCAATACATGAGCCGTGGTTCAGCTGCGCTAGACAAACACTGCCAGTGTGTGAATGTGCCACCCCTAGCAAGTATATCGGCCGACATCTAATATTTACCCACCTCTAAAAAAATGGTGGATTACTCAGTAAATATACATCAATGACCTTTAATATTTTGGCTTTCATCAATATTTATGTTTGTCTTTCTTCAGAAAAAAATATTAACATCATAAAAAAAATTTGCCAGGTCTGGTCAACTCTGGTAATTCAGTAACTTATCTTTGATTTTTCCAGATCTGGTCGTGTGGGCGTCAGTATCTCACAGTGATCACAGTTCACACCTGCAGTGAAGCCCCTCCCACAACAATTCACCAATAAATACTGGGAATATCCACATCATCCTACAAGAGAAGGACAAACTCCAGGTGTAGCAGCTGAAATCTGTGTGACTGTTAAAGATGGAGTTTATTAAAGAGGAGATTGAAGACATGAGTTATCCAGATCCATCCAGAATAAAACATGAAGATACTGAGGAACAAATAGGTTGGTGTCCATTCTTGATTCTTCATTATTGACTGCTTTAGTAGCTGTGAAATAATAATCAGTATATGGATGATAAATGACAGAGAAATGCATCTAAATTATCATATTTTATCAGTTGTAATCGTAGTGAATGACAGAACTGACCTTTGCACATTAAAGATACTTTAACACTTTACAATAAGGTCTCATTTGTTAACATTAGTTAATGTATTAACTAGCAATCAACAATACATTTGTTACAATATTTATTAATCTTTGTTAATGATAGTTAATATAAATCCAGCTGTTCATTGTTGGTTCACGTTACTTAACAAATGTTAACAAATACAACTTTTGAAATTAACATGAACTAAGATTAATAAATGCTGTAGAAGTGCAGTTCATTATTAGTTCATGTTAACTAATGAAACCTTATTGTAAAGTGTTACCGATACTTTATACTCACACAGACTGTCTTGTTTTCTGCTAAGTGTTTTTAATTTTCACATTTAACCTCATTGAACTGATTCTGACTGCTTTATATGTTTATTTTAGACCAGATGGAAGAGACGGAGCAACAACACAAACTAAATGACATAAAGAAACTCTGTGACTTCAAATCTCAAGAAACAGAAGCCAAAAAGCTGCACACCTGCACTCAGTGTGGAAAGAGTTTCAGACAAAAACGAAACCTTAACACACACATGAGAATTCACACTGGAGAGAAACCGTATACATGCTCTCAGTGTGGAAAGAGTTTCAGACAAAAACGAAACCTTAACACACACATGAGAATTCACACTGGAGAGAAACCGTATACATGCACTCAGTGTGGAAAGGGTTTTTCTCAAGTATCAGGTCTCAGTATTCATCTTCTCATTCACTCTGGAGAAAAACCATTCAAGTGTGATCAGTGTGGGAAAGGTTTTATTTCATCATCAAATCTAAAAGAACACCTGAAAGTTCATTCAGATGAGAAGCCTCATGTGTGTTCTCTCTGTGGAAAGAGTTTTTCACGACTGAACAGTTTTAAACAGCACCAGAAAACACACACAGGTGTGAAAGATCATGTGTGCTGTGACTGTGGGATGAGCTTTATTACAACTGGCAATCTGAAACAGCACCAAAGAACTCATACTGGAGAAAAACCTTTCAAGTGCTCATATTGTGACATGAGTTTCAATCGGTCTGGACACCTGAAATCACATGAGAGAGTTCATACTGGAGAGAAGCCGTACCACTGTACTCTGTGTGAGAAGAGTTTTTATGAAGCATCAGGTCTCAGTAAACATCTGCGCATTCACTCTGGAGAAAAGCCATTTAACTGTGATCAGTGTGGTAAAGATTTTAATTCATCGTCAAATCTAAAAGAACACCTGATAGTTCATTCAGATGAGAAGCCTCATGTGTGTTCTCTCTGTGGAAAGAGTTTTTCAAGGCTGAACAGTTTTAAACAGCACCAGAAAACACATGATGAAGTGAGAGAGCATGTGTTTTGTGACTGTGGGAGGAGCTTTACTAAAGCTGGTGACCTGAAAAGGCACCAAAGAACTCATACTGGAGAAAAACCTTTCAAGTGCTCATATTGTGACAAGAGTTTCACTCGTTCTGGACACCTGAAATCACATGAGCGACTTCATACTGGAGAGAAGCCGTACCACTGCACTCAGTGTGAGGAGAGTTTCAGAGATGCATTAGGTTTAAAAAATCATCTGATCTGTCACACTGGAGAAAAAGCCATTTAACTGTGATCAGTGTGGTAAAGATTTTAATATGTCATCACGTCTGAAACAACACCTGAAAGTTCATTCAGATGAGAAGCCTCATGTGTGTTCTCTCTGTGGAAAGAGTTTTTCATGGCTGAACAGTTTTAAACTGCACCAGAAAACACATGATGAGTGAGAGATCATGTGTGTTGTGACTGTGGGAAGAGCTTTACTACATCTAGTCATCTCAAATTCATACTGGAGAAAAACTTTTCAAGTGCTCATATGTAGTAATGTTCGTTCCTGTGGGAAGAAGGAGGCAGGAACCGGCGAACGTTTAACAACTTTAATAATACAAATGAACACAAAATGAAAGTAAAAGCGGCAGTCCCTCACGGACGACTGCTGCGCACACACATAAAACGGAAACAAAACACAAATTAAAATCCAGGCCTGGTCCTCTCTCGTCCTTCACTGTTGTCGCTCCTCCTTTATACTCCCGTCACTCCTTCCGTGAAACACGAGACCTCGTCCCGCTCTCACGGTCCCTCAGCCTCGCTGCTCGCCACATAATATTTTCTGTATAATGTAATTATATTGACAACTTAAATAACAATAAACAACAATAAATACTTCAATGAGCTCACTGTTTCTGGCTTAAATTAATACATTGTTATCTAACTGCGTGATTTGAATATGTACATTTCTGAAATACATAAATTGGACACAGTCTCCTCTGATAACAGATCACTCTAAATTGTAATGTAGACAAATGCAGTTTCTGTAAAGCTGCACTGAAACGATATGGATTGTGAAAAGCGCTGTGCAAATAAATTATTTGAATTGTGACGAGTTTTTCCACTCAACAGTCAACAACTTTCACAGTGTAAATAAAGTCAAATTTGATTTTGTCTTAATGGTTCCCTTTTGAAGGGAACTCGCACTGTGATCTAAGAAACTTTGGGGGAAACGCCTCAGCGTGACAGGTGTCTGAAACTACTATCAAATCACGGCAATCCTATTGACCAACGACAGCCCATGATGTCATCAATGTGCGACCAGGAAGTATATAAAGGCGCCTTGCTCAGTGCTCCCTTCCCTTAGGGTCGCTTGTGAGCACGCAGCCACTTGAGTCTGATCAGACGGTCGCAGGCCTCTCGTGAGGCCTCCCAGTTAGATCAATCCGTAGGCCTGTCAGGCCTCCTTAGCACTTTGAACATAAGTGCTTTGTAGATCCTTGGATTGAGCAGTTAGACTCCCCTCGCTAACAAGGGTTGTAAAGCGCTGCGCTGAGTATTGCTCTCCAGGATACCCGTCTGCCAGTTTTTCAGTCCCTCCGTCTGGATGCCTCACAGAGGCAAGTGTCCAAAAGCTCTGTTTCTGAGTAGACAGGGTTGGCCAAGCCGGAGTGTCCAATATAAGTGGCACCAGGTCAGGCCTCCCTGGTGGCATTCGGGTGAACATGTTCCCCGAGTAGTGATTTGGCTGGGGCTACCTCGGGTACCCTAGCCACATTCCCTTAAAGCAGTGGTCGCCAACCCGTCGATCGCGATCGACTGGTCGATCTTTATCACTGTCCCGGTAGCTCCCGATAAATAACCAAAAAATAATTAACAACATGTAACAAGTAGAATTATGTACTGCTCCTTTAATGCAGAAGGCATTAATGTATGTTAAATTAATGTATCTCTGAACGAAACTGTCTCAGTTTTGATGGCATTTTACAGCGGTACCCAAAGAAACGCTTCTTTTCCATAAGCACCATCTACTGTCAAAAAGTGAATTAGCATTTTTATTCAGTCCATCTGTTTTTGTTTTGTGCAGGTGTGTCTTATGTATCAATTTCACAAAGCTAAAGCTGAATAAAGTCTTGAAATTATGCAATCTAATTTAAATTAAAAAAAACACTGCTCATGCTACATGTGTGTACCTTTGTTTGGGTAGTGATTAAAATGCAGTGGTTGCCTCACATTTCAAATGGAAAATTTTTTAAGCTAGTTTGGGCTGTTATAGAGCAAATAAACAACAAAATAATTGGCTTAAGCAAAGAAAAAAAACGACATGTTCTCGAAATAAATAAAAAAAAACTCTGAATCGGCCATGAAAAATCTATAAGTAGATCTTGCCTTTCATCAAGGCTGAGGTCAGGGATCTTTGGCTTGAAAAGGTTGGTGACCACTGCCTTAAAGGGACCCCTTCTGTTGAAGTGGTTGGTCCCAGGCCTTTGAGCAGCCTGGTTAGGACCTCATGTAAAGTGCATAAAGGTTGCAAGGTGCCCTTATATACTTCCTGGTCCCACATCATGGGCTGTCGCCGGTCAATAGGATTGCTGTGATTCGATAGTAGTTTCAGACACCTGTCACGAAGTGTTTCCCCCAAAGCGTCTTAGGAATCAGTGTCTCGTTCCTTGTTCTCAGGGAACATAGGTTACATATGAAGACTTCAGATGCAAAAGCCTCTAAGTCCGTCTGACGTTTTTCTTTAAAAAAAAAAAACATTTTTGGCAGGCTTCTATATATAGGTTTCTACCTAAGTACCGGTACTTCTGAATGGGCTGAGGCTGGGATTTAGTGGGTTTGAAGTGAAAGTATTTTATGAACGTATACTATATGTGGAGAGCATTCACTCAGTATCGTTATCTCATTTTTGACCGAAGTGGCTTTTAGAGGCTTTTGCATCTGAACTCTTCATATGTAACCTGATAGTGTTATTTCTAGAATTAGATATATGAATGCCATTTAATTATGTACTAAATTGTCTTTTGATACATGCAATGTCTGTCCCAGACAAAAGATTGACATTGTGAAACAATCGTGGCGATTTCTGTGATCGTGGCTCCTAATCGGTGGTCCTATGTCGTTCAGTGAGAGAACTATTGGCCAACAACTATTTTCTGACAGTGTCAGAAATTCAGCATTATCATTGCACAGTGTGTTTGCTGCTATGACCTACATCTACTGAGCAGCCAATAAAAATGCTACATGAAATCAACGCGACATGGCGCTAAACCTTAAAACTGCTTACCTAAAGCTGTCACGGGTTGGTGTACCAGGAACAGACTGAAGCAAAGCTCAGAATGCAAACTAAAACTTTAATAAAGCTATTTTGAAACCAATACAGGGAAAACTCTCCAACATAACAACAGTAACTAGACCAAAACAGACTAATATGTGACATTACTCCCCCCTCCCGGTTGGCATGTCCTCATGCCGTCGAAAGACCAACCGGCACCCTGGAGGACTGTGGCAGGAGTATGGGAAGTCTCCAGGGTGGATCTGGCAGCCAGCCTCGGGCGGCCATGGCGGGTTGGGAGCCCCGCCCACATGTGTCCCACCCACAGGTTCATGCTCTTGGCAGACTGGAGCAGAATCCAGGAGACTAGGAGTAGTGTCTCGGAAGCCTGGAGTGGAATCCAGGAGACTTGGAGTGGAGTCCAGGAGACTAGGAGCGGGGTCTCGGAAGCCTGGAGCAGAATCCAGGAGACTTGGAGTGGAGTCCAGGAGACTCGAAAATTCTGTAGGCATTAGTGGAATTGCTTTGTCATGGTTTAAATCATACCTATGTGACCGTTATCAGTTTGTAGCAGTAAATGAAGAGATGTCACACCGATCACGAGTTCAGTATGGAATACCACAAGGCTCAGTGCTAGGACTGTTGCTCTTCACCCTGTACATGCTACCACTGGGAGATATCATTAGGAAGCATGGCGTTAGTTTTCATTGTTATGCTGACGATACTCAGCTCTATATTTCATCACGCCCTGAAGAAAATTACCAATTCACAAGATTAACTGAATGCATAGCTGATATAAAACATTGGATGACCAGTAATTTCCTGAAACTCAATTCAGAAAAAAAAGAATTTTTAATTATTGAACAAAAAGGCTCCACAAGTAGTAACCTAGAATACTGTCTAACACTTGATGGCTGCTCTGTCAAGTCCTCGTCATCAGTGAGGAACCTAGGTGTGCTCTTTGATACCAATCTTTTGTTTGAAAGCCACGTTTCTAGCATCTGTAAAATATATCTAAATTACGGCACATGCTCTCAATGCAAAATGCTGAACAGTTAGTTAATGCGTTCATGACCTCAAGGTTAGATTATTGTAATGCTCTACTGGGTGGTTGCCCTTTGCTCGCTTAATAAACAAACTCCAGCTGGTCCAAAACGCAGCAGCTCGAGTTCTTATTAGAACCAGGAAGTATGACCATATTAGCCCAGTTCTGTCAACACTGCACTGGCTGCCTATTAAACATCGCGTACATTTTAAAATCTTGCTTATTACTTACAAAGCACTAAATGGTTTAGCTCCCCAGTACTTGAGCGAGCTCTTAACATATTATATTCCATCACGTCTACTGCGGTCTCAAAATCCTGGCCAGTTGATAATACCTAGAATATCAAAATCAACTGCTGGCGGTCGATCCTTTTCCTATTTAGCACCTAAACTCTGGAACAGTCTTCCTAACATTGTACGGGAAGCTGACACATTCTGTCAGTTTAAATCTAGACTAAAAACACATCTCTTTACTGTGGCATACACATAAAACACTTTTTCAATGAATTAATTGTTAGGCTGCATTAATTAGGTCAGCCGGAACCGGGAACACTTCCCATAACACCTGATGTACTCGTTACATCATCAGAAGAATGGCATCTACACTAATGATAGTCTCTCTGTTTTATCCCAAGGTTTACTGCAGCCAGCCGGATCCGGGCCGTATCCAGATCAGATGGTTTCCTTGCACTGTTGCCTCTGGCTTGGCTTGCTTAGTTGGGGACACTAAATTGTTCTACATTTTTCAACTAAATATCCAAATAAATCTAATTATTATACTAAATTAACCATATAAACTAAATTACTGGTCTAATTTCTGATCAAACGCACACACTGTCACTGTATGATAATTGAAATGAGCTGATGACATCACCGTTTTCTCAGAATGGCTATACGGCTGAATAAAATTATGTTGCATTATTTTCCTGTTTAACATTGTAAAGCTGCTTTGAAACAATCTGCATTGTTAAAAGCGCTATATAAAAAAGGTTGATTTTACTTGACTTGACTAGGGGTGGGGTCCAGGAGACTAGGAGCGGAGTCTCGGAAGCCTGGAGCGGAATCCAGGAGACTTGGAGCGGGTTCAGGGAGACTTGGGGCGGACTCATGGGCTGGATCGCTCAAAAAGTCTGTTAGCCAGTTCTCTTTTGTTGGTTCTGGTGGTGTAGTCACAGGCATGGTGGTGGCCATCTTGGATGGAGTGGAATTGGGTGTCTGTGGCTGAGTGGTGGGGGTGTCATCAACCTCACCAACAGTAAGGGAAGAACCACTGAGATACAGATCATAATCCAGGTATTGCTAGAAAGTACCTGGTGTAGAACTTGCTGGTGCTTGGAGGAATAATGGGTTGTCCAAACCACTCCAGAAGATAGTTTTTAATGTTCCATAATTCCAAGGTACCAGAGGGACAAGCTGGATGAATTCCTCCACATATTCCAGGATCGGCCGCTGGTCTTGGGACATGGAAAGCAGTAGCTCAGCTGGGTCTTGAAGGAACCAGGAAAAGACCCATGCTGCCATCGGTATAGCGGTCTAGTCTTCTGTCACGGGTTGGTGTACCAGGAAAAGACTGAAGCGTCCGAAGCTCAGAATGCAAACTAAAACTTTAATAAAGCTATTTTGAAACCAATAAAGGGAAAACTCTCCAACATAACACAACAGTAACTAGACCAAAACAGACTAATATGTGACACAAGCCCTTTTCCCTTCCTCTTTTTTTCAGCACACATACAAACCACAACTTCCAAAGTGTGATTCATCATGGTCTTTTTGTTTACCACTAGCGCATGCTGATGACGTTTTATTCTTCTATAGAAACTTGAATCGTAGCCTACGAGTCAATAGGTGTCATCATCGTACAGTGTGCATATATGTTGTACCCAATTTTAATAGATCAGTGTCGCACAGTATGATTTGTAATGATCTTATAGGATTGCTAAAGTCGTGCAGTGTATCCCAAGCTTTCCTTCCTCATGTCACTCAGTGTTTGTCTGGTCACATCATTCTATCTTAATACAGTAATAAATATGTTTGGGATGTACAGTATTATTGTCAACCAAATGATCAGGTCTTGTATTATATAAAGACGTTGGAGTTCATTTTTATCTTTCATTATTGACTGCATACAAGCATAAAGTACCAAAGCTTCAGTTGGCTGCATCCGAAACCTGGAAAATGCTGCCTTCGGAGAACACATTTCAAGGTAGGAAGGCATCAAGGCACGTCCAAATGTAATGTTAGCTTCACTTCCTGTCTCCTGAGATACCTTCATTTGATCGAGTTTTGAAGGCAGCATAAATGTATCCTTCGCTGCCTTTGATATCCCACAATTCTGGGCGTTCCATTCTGTGGCAGTTGAGCTAGAAAAAAAATTGTCATCCAAAAGTTGCGTTCGCTGGTCAGTTTGTGTGTAAACGTACATTCTTGACCAGCATTGCACACTTCTGATGTCATTTCCAGTACTCGAAGTGGGGAGGTGCACACTTCTACATTTTACTCTTAAGCGTACCTGCACCTTTTCTTGCGTATCGCTACTTCCCGCCTTTATAACGGCATATAATGTGTCACATATTAGTCTGTTTTGGTCTAGTTACTGTTGTGTTATGTTGGAGAGTTTTCCCTTTATTGGTTTCAAAATAGCTTTATTAAAGTTTTAGTTTGCATTCTGAGCTTCGGACGCTTCAGTCTTTTCCTGGTACACCAACCCGTAACAGAAGACTAGACCGCTATACCGATGGCAGCATGGGTCTTTTCCTGGTTCCTTCAAGACCCAGCTGAGCTACTGCTTTCCATCTCCCAAGACCAGCGGCCGATCCTGGAATATGTGGAGGAATTTCAAATGTTTAATTAAGTATTGCGCGAATCACTGTAAAAGTGTTAAGCCTTGTTTATACTTTAGCCTGGCTCCTCAGCGCGAGCGTCCACTGACTGTGAGAATGTATTAAAACACTCTTACATTTTTGAGAATGTAGTAAAACACTACGGAGAAAGTCCAACATGAGCTAAAACAGCCACTAAAATGACTGATGAAAAGAGAGGAAGCATCATCCTGCAAGCTTTTTAAACTCCTGATGACCACATTTACTAGAATTTATCATGTTCTTTTGTATTTATTGTGGTAAATTGTTACTAGTTGTTGTATATTAAGGGTGGTGTTGGGTTTGTCCAATAGGGGGCGGTGGCGCATTGTGGTGTTGGTCTGTAGCACTGTTAAAAGCAGAGAAGAACGGGCAGTGTGTGTGCTCATGTGGGTGTATGGTTGGCTATGGAGATGTGTCCCAAATAAAAGACCATCTAGAAAGTTTATTCCTCTCTGAGTTTTCCCTTTGTATCTGAGATACAACATATGGCGACGAGGATAAAAGTCAAAACGGAGGAGCAGCTGTTTTCTGAGAACTAAAGGAAAAGGACGTCGACTGCGGGAGATAAGGAAAGTTAGTAACTACCACCTGAAGTACTGAGAACAGAACGATGGCTGGCATGGTGGGATCCGTGGCACCATTTGACAACAAATCACAGTCATGGGAAGAGTACTGCGAAATATTAAACCATTTCTTCATTGCAAATGATATTGAACTGCCAGAAAAAAAAAACGAGCTATACTGGTGAGCAGTGTGGGAGCACAGACGTATACACTGATGAGGAACCTGTTGAGTCCTGAGAAACCAGGATCAAAAAGTTATGAGGAACTGGTGAGTTTGTTGAAAAATCACTTTAATCCGAAGCCCAGTGAAATAGTGCAAAGGTGGAAGTTTAATTCACGTAACAGACACTCTGATGAAAGCATAGTCGAATATGTGGCTGAACTGAGGAAGCTGGCACAAGATTGTAATTTTGGAGACACGCTTACGGTGATGCTGAGAGATAGATTAGTGTGTGGTGTTAATGACGACAGCATACAATGGAGATTGCTAGCTGAGGATGGACTGACGTTTGAGACTGCACTAAGAAAAGCTCAGGCTATTGAAGCTGCTAATAAGGATATGGCTGATTTGCACAAAGACAAAGGACATTGACTGAGCACTACTGTCTTCAAGATGGATACAGGAATGTGCTATCGATGTGGGGGAAGTAACCATGGGCCGAAAGACTGTAAGTTTGCGAAAGAAAAGTGCTATCAGTGTGGTAAAATTGGACATGTGCAAAGAGTATGTAGAAGTAAACCACAAGAAACAAGTGTTGATAAAGGCAGGAAAGCTTGGACAGGGGGGAGAGGAAAACAATCAAAGAGGGCCAATTACCTTCAAGAGGAGGAGGAGGAAGATCAGCCTGAAGAAGTTTTCACCATGTATAGTATAGAAACTCCACAGCCCCATGTGCCCCCTATCACACAGATGCTGTTTGTAAATGAATGTCCTGTGAAGTTTGAGATTGACACGGGATGCAGTGTGACTGTGTTATCACAGTTGGAGTATGGTAAAATGGAAGCTAAAAAGAAACTGCCTGAAAACAAGCACTCTCAGTTTAAAAACATACACAGGGCAATCAGTGAACGTGCTGGGTACCACCAAAGTAAAAGTCAAGCATAAAGGGCTTACCAAAGAACTCACAGCAGTGGTGGTGGCCGGATCTGGGCCTAATTTATTAGGGCGATCATGGCTCACAGAACTGGAACTCCGCTGGGAACGTGAGTAAAATTAAAGACAGTTCAGAGTGGTTGCAGGACGTGTTAAGAACACATGAAATCGTTTTCAAAGAAGAACTAGGAACATTAAAAGGGGCCACGGCTAAGTTTCATGTACCCAGGGATGCAAAGCCCCATTTTTTTAAAGCAAGGTCACTACCGTTCGCTATGAGAGAGAAAGTCGAAGCTGAACTTGATCGCTTGATTAAAGACCAAATCATTGAGCCTGTGAAATTCTCAGAGTGGGCAGCACCTGTTGTGCCGGTGTTAAAACCAGATGGGTCAGTGAGACTTTGTGGAGACTACAGAGTAACTATTAACAGAGAGTCATCACTGGAGCAGTATTCTATTCCCCGGATGGAGGATATGTTTGCAGTTTTAGCTGGAGGAGAAAAATACAGCAAGTTAGACATGAGTCATGAATATCAACAGATTTTGTTAGATGAAACATCAAAACAGTATGTGACAGTGAATACCCACAAAGGATTGTTCACGTATACCAGATTACCTTTTGGAGTTAGTTCCAGTCCAGCAATTTTCCAGAGGACTATGGAAGGGGTCCTGAAAGACATTCCAAAAGTAACGGTATATCTGGATGACATCTTGCTGACAGGAAGAGATGATCAGGAGCATTTGAGGACATTGGATCACGTGTTGACACGATTGAATGAGTATGGTTTGCGGTTGAAGAGGGCAAAGTGTAAATTCTTGGAGAAGGAAGTCATGTTTTTGGGACACAAAGTGGATGCCACTGGTATTCATCCAGTTCCTGAAAAAGTTCAAGCAGTACAGGATGCACCAAGACCAACAACAGTAACAGAGCTGAAAGCATATTTGGGATTGTTGAATTTTTATAACCGATTCCTGCCCAACCTCTCAACACTGCTGGCTCCTTTGCACAAACTTTTGAAGAAGGAGGTCCCCTGGTGTTGGAAAGAGGAACAAGAAAAAGCTTTTAAAAAAATCGAAAGAGTTACTGCAATCTAATAGGGTGTTAATCCATTATGATGAAAACAAAGAATTAGTGCTTTCCTGTGATGCTTCAGCATACGGTGTGGGAGCCGTGTTGGCCCATCGGATGGCAGATGGAACTGAGAGACCCATCAGGTTTGTATCACGAACACTTTCAGTAGCAGAAAAAAACTACTCACAGCTAGAAAAAGAGGGTTTAGCTGTAGTGTTCGGGGTGAAAAAATACCATAAATATCTGTATGGCCGTAAATTTGTGATCTCTACAGACCATAAACCTTTACTCAGTTTACTGAATGAACTGAAAGCTGTGCCACAAATGGCTTCTCAAAGAATTATGCGATGGGCAGTGATGTTGGGGGCATATGAGTATGTCATTGCTTACCGAGCAGGCAAGGACAATGGAAATGCTGATGGCCTCAGTCGTCTCCCTGTTTCCGAGATTCCTGAGAAAGAATGGGAGGAGCCTGTCTTGATGTTGGACAGTGTTGTTAGTCCTTTGACGACATCAGAGCAAATCAGACGTTGGACTACTCGAGATCCTGTTCTCTCTAGAGTGCGTGAGTATGTGCTTAAAGGTTGGTCTGATCATAGTAATACAACTGAATTTACACCTTATAAACAGAGACAACAAGAGCTCAGTGTCCAGGACGGGTGTGTGCTGTGGGGAGCCCGCATCGTCATTCCAGAGCAAGGACGTTCAGGGTTGCTGAACCAGTTGCATCAATCTCACCCAGGTATGTCAAGGATGAAAGGTCTGGCCAGGAGTTATTTGTGGTGGCCAAACTTAGATGCGGATATTGAGGAAAGAGTAAAAGATTGCCCTGTGTGTCAAGAACAGAGAAAAGCCCCTGTAGGTGCACCACTTCATCCGTGGGAGTGGCCACGACAGCCCTGGAGAAGAGTGCATATGGACTATGCTGGTCCATTTCTTGGGAAGATGTTTTTCATCTTAGTTGATGCTCATTCTAAGTGGATTGATGCATATGCTGTAAATTCTGCGACAACAGCTACCACTCTTGAGTGCCTCAGAAATAGTTTCAGAACACATGGCATTCCTGAAATGATGGTGTCTGATAATGCTCAATGTTTTGTAAGTGAAACAAGCAAAGAATTTATGTCTAGGAATGGAATAACGCATGTAACCTCTGCACCGTATCATCCCTCATCAAACGGTCTGGCTGAGCGGGCAGTGCAAACTTTTAAGGAACTCATGAAAAGAACTTCTGGGCATACTATTGAGACCCGGTTGCACAGAGCATTGTTTAGTTATCGTATTACACCCCAGTCTACAACGGGACTGTCACCTGCAGAAATGATGATGGGGAGGAAATTGCGATGCACTTTAGACAAAATGCACCCTGATTTCACCAGAAAAATAGAAGCCAAACAAGAAGTTCAAAAAGAACACCATGACCAACATGTCAGAGCTCGCTATTTTGAAGTAGGAGACACTGTGTATACCAGGAACTTTGGGTACGGACCAAAATGGGTGCAGGGAGTAATTCAAGATATCACAGGACCTGTATCCTATAGAATAGCACTAGAAAATGCTCAAGTAGTACGACGTCATGTGGATCAAGTATTCAGTCGACAACAAAAGGCAATGCTAACTAAAGACTTTCAAGCTGCCCTGGGTGCTCAGGATACTGAGGTGGTGGCCAGGGATGCTGATATCATAGAGGCAGAATCACTTCCTAATTCAACATGTGAATTGAATCCAACTGTTGACAGCAGGACAACTGAGAGTCCGCCACGAACTCAGTTGCAAGAGTCACCTAGTGCTCAAGGAATGTCTGAAAATGCAGATAGACAAGAGTCTGAAAGTGCACCTTTTGGAGGTCTACAACGTTCACTAAGAGAGAGGAAACCACCAGCATATTTAAAAGACTTTGTGCCATAATAATAATAAAAAAAACTGTACATCTGAAAGATAAAATTTTTTTTTTTAAATAAAATAAAAAAAATTCATGCATGGAATTATGAAGGTTATGAAATGTCTGAAGAAAAAAAAATCCCTGTACAATTTATTTCAGAAGAATTGGTTGTTTGGGGGAAAGATTTCTTCTGAGTTAAGTGTGGGGGGAAGTGTTGTATATTAAGGGTGGTGTTGGGTTTGTCCAATAGGGGGCGGTGGCGCATTGTGGTGTTGGTCTGTAGCACTGTCAAAAGCAGAGAAGAACGGGCAGTGTGTGTGCTCATGTGGGTGTATGGTTGGCTATGGAGATGTGTCCCAAATAAAAGACCATCTAGAAAGTTTATTCCTCTCTGAGTTTTCCCTTTGTATCTGAGATACAACACTAGTTGTAGAATTTATAATAGATAATCAGTTAAGGGAATAGATTTTTCATTAAAGATATATATTACACCTGTGACATGTTGTAGCTATAGTTTCCAACTGTTGCTATTTGATTAGAAAAAAGAAAGAAAAAAGTAAACATTGGCCTGCATGGTAATGAGGTGCCGTCAATGTTCTTGCTTTGTTAAAAGCCCTTATTGTAACAAATGCTATAGTTAAACAAATACAATAATGATTTGTTAGTTTTAAGGCAGAGTACACGTTAGAAAGAACTTTAAAATATGGACCTTGAATTATTGACTAAACAAGACCCCATAACCACGCCCCCAACAAAGCCCCGCCCTCTTTGGTGAGTTACGGCACTGGAAATTTCTAGTGAGAAATTACTTATGTAGTATTTAAATATTTGTTTAGTTCTCACCAAAGCGCTCTCTATTTTGCAGATCATTAAACTGTTATACTGCCTTATAGAAGTCTGTCCGAAATCAGCGAAGGAAACAGGAAACAGGTCAGCTGTCTAGGTCGGACGCAGCCCGTGATTTGATTCTGGAACCGGGCCTGTTTAAAGTGGTTATATAATGGTACATGCACTTTTACAAGTTGATTGAACGGAAATGTGTGTTGGCAGTGCCTGTACACAACCATCCTATAATGATAAAACTCCATCCAGTGTTTGTTTTATTTAAATCTCCTTATATGTTTTCCCCTGTCTCAAATCGAGCCGTCTGACCGTATGATGTCACACGGTGTACGCCCCTCCCACGATTGACAGCAGCGTTTCAACACAGACCGCCCTGAGCGAGCTGTCATCAGTCCGCCATTGTTGATACTCTGGAGCAGAATGGTGTCTAAGCAATTGTGGTGTTCTGTTCTTGGGTGTAATAGCAAACACAGCAGTCATTTTGATGTTCCTAAATACGAACTGCTGAAGACGCAATGGCTGAGTTTTGTTTTCGAAGGGAATATTCCCCCCGATCAACGTCAATGCTTTCATGTTTGCGCAAATCATTTCTCACCAGACTGCTTTATAAACGAGGGTCAGTATAAAGCAGGTTTTGCTAAGAAGCTGCTCCTGAAAAAAGGATCACTACCAACTATTTGTGTTCCTGCTGCACCTCCAGAAGAAGTGAGTGTAACGTTTTATTAACCTTTATATTAATCTTTGCAAATCGCTTGCATGCTTCACGATGAATGCGGCTAAAGTTTACAGGGTAAGTTACATTACGGCGTGCTTTCTATGTATGACGTTCTCAATATAATTCATAATCCCATGTTTATAATGAACAATGCGTTATGGTTATTACAAACTGTGTACACTGGTGATAAAGTTAACGTGGTAACACTACAATCTGTCAATTAACTAACGTATACATCAGTAAACACATCGCATTCGTATCTCACTACGCTACCCTGCCAGTACAAAGATAGATCAAAGTGACATTACATTAACCAACCATTCAGAAACGTTATAAACGTCAGAAACCTTAATTGTCGAACTTCGTTGGGGCCATCATCTTGTGCCGGGTCCGACTTCGGTTCAAATTTATACGGTTGCACTCAGAGACTCACGTTGCCATTCTTAATCCGAGATATACCCTCAACTGTTGTCAAGGCAACCCGAAAGCGCCACAGAACAGAGGGGCGGGGTGAGCAAAGCTCATTATCATTTAAGGGCACATGCACTGAAATGGCTTGCTGAAAACAGAGCTGTTTTTGACCAGGTAAAATGAGTGTTTTCTTACAATACTAATTTTAATTAAAGTATATTACAAACTTTTCATTTAGACACTTAAGAATCATATTAACTTGTACAAAAATGGCATTATATGACCCCTTTAATAATATGCGGCCCCTTTAAGAAAAATTACACGCACTGAGCATGCGCAGAAGAGAGAAGCACGAGAGACGGGAGTGCTGAGAGAGACGGGAGTGCTGTTTAACGATCGGGAATGAAGGACAAAAGTGGAATATTTTCTCCGGATGCCTTATATTTCCAGTCTGCAGGTGAGAGATGTTTCTCAGATTACAGAGTTTAACATTAATCAGCTCCAGAGTTTACATGTTTAAGGACCAATGTAATGAAATGCGTTGTGTGTCCTGGTTTATTATTAGAGTGTAATAATATGTTGGCAGAGAGTTTTTCACAGACTCTGACTCTATTACACCAATAAAATGTGCTTAATGTGCCACTTTACAGAAGATCTCAGACATCAGCATAATGAATGAGGGGAAAACAGGGAACTTTAGGAGACAAAGAGGCTTTTCAGCAGCTCAGCTAAACATGATGGTCCTGTTGTTTCTCTCAGACTTTGGACAGCAGTTGAACAAACCTGCTTTTAAATGCAATTAATATCTAACTTGTATCAAAATACTCCATATTCCTGATAGAAAACATATGTTCACTTCATTTAAATGTAATTAAAGGGTAATTCCATGTCAAATCAACCATTTTAACCATTGAAAAAAAATACGAATAAAATGATATCAAGATATATTTTAGAGTGACAGGCACACAAACTTTGGAAAAATAATATTTATGGCACTCAGGTATATTCTATGCAATTGTGTTGATAGAAAAAATAACGAGGTACATTTCTAGTTTTAACATTATTTGTTGTTCAGATATGCAAAGACCAAACCCAGATAGCACAGGTACGTCTGCAAGATGTCTGTTAAAGATCACTTAATCTGGAAAGCATCTGCTGTTTACAAACATCTGATAGACGTCTTTAAGATGTCAGTTTTCCATACATTCTAAATCATAAACATCTTAAAGACATTTTTTAAACGTCTATTTGACATCTGACAGGAAACGTCCAATAGACGTATTGCAGATGAGCAAACACTCTAAAAAAATAGGTCTTCCAGATGTAAACACGCACATCAAATAGACGTTTCCGAGATGTACGTGCGCTATCTGGGAAGTGACCCATGTTTGTTTTTTGACCACTGAAAATGTGAACAATTGACCAATTTTCTCATGAAACCACATTAAGATCTCCATATCTCTGGCATTTTGCCATATGGGGCCTTTAAAATGAAGATACCAAAATAAATTCTTGATAACAACCAGAATATAAGATGATTTTAGGATATCATTTATACTTCTTGAGTTACAGGCATGCAAACCTGGGGCAAAAAGTGATTTTTCCCATTTTTGAACAGTCACTGTTGGCATATAATGCAACAAAGATCGCTTAAGTCAACATATTTTCCTAATAGTCCTACCAATCTCTGTTCAAAAGAAAAATAAAGCTGCCATCTTTTTAAAAGTAATTTTTACCCTCCTGTAATTTGGCTCCGAATCTCAGGTGAAAATTGTCATATTGACCCCCTCTAAAGAATTGTGGATTACTCAGTAAATATACATCTTTACCTACATCAGTATTTATGTTTGTCTTTCTTCAGAAAAAAATATTAACAAAATATATATATTTTTAGCCAGGTCTGGTCAACTCTGGTAATTCAGTATAAATTCAGTAACTTCTCTTTGATTTCTCCAGATCCGGTCCTGTGGGCGTCAGTATCTCACAGTGATCACAGTTTACACCTGCAGTGAAGCCCCTCCTACAACAATAAATAACCAATAAATACTGGGAATATTCACATCATCCTACAAGAGAAGGACAGACTCCAGGTGTAGCAGCTGAAATCTGTGTGACTGTTAAAGATGGAGTTTATTAAAGAGGAGATTGAAGACATGAGTTATCCAGATCCATCCAGAATAAAACATGAAGATACTGAGGAACAAATAGGTTGGTGTCCATTCTTGATTCTTCATTATTGACGGCTTTAGTAGCTGTGAAATAATAATCAGTATATGGATGATAAATGATAGAGAAATGCATCTAAATTATCATATTTTTTCAGTTTTAATCATAGTGAATGACAGAACTGACCTTTGCACATTAAAGATACTTTAACACTTTACAATAAGGTCTCATTTGTTAACATTAGTTAATGTATTAACTAACAATCAACAATACATTTGTTACAATATTTATTCATCTTTGTTAATGTTAGTTAATATAAATCCAGCTGTTCATTGTTGGTTCACGTTACTTAACAAATGTTAACAAGTACAACTTTTGTAAATGTTGAAATTAACAATAAGTAAGATTTAGAGATGCACCGATGTATGATTTTTGATCAATTTACAACCAGCGGCATATCGGCTATAGCAGTGGTTCTCAACCTTTTTTCAGTGATGTACCCCCTGTGAAATATTTTTTCAGGTTTTTTCAGTACCCCCTAACCAGCGCAAATCATTTTTGTTTGGAAAAAAAAAAGACTTAAAACAGAGCACTGTGCCATCAGTGTCTGATTTATCAAACTTTGGAACAGATAAACACATACAAAATTCAAACATTTGACAAAAAATAAACTATTTTGAACATTTTAAATGATAATAATCCATGACTAAATTTATTGCAAATATTTCTCATCACTATAATGTAGTGATTCAAACTAATGTAGTGAAAACAGTGACCATATTTCTGAAATGGAAATCAGGGACATTTTCTATTTGAGTGGTCAAAATATCACTAAAATCTCATTTGTTATTATATTTTAAATAAAAAAGGGACAAAAGGGACAATTTTTTGAATGTTTTTGTTGTTGTGGAGTCCTATTATATCAGTATATTATTATTAACATTAATAAGTATTATGATTTAGTTTGATTATTAGGATTTTTGGTCTGGATTTAATACAATAAAAAAAACACAAAAAACAAACAAACAATGAAAACAGTTAATAGTAAGCTAACCATTGTAAATAAGCAGTTCAAAACAATATTGTAACATGAATTAACAAAAACACATTACAAAAATAAAACATAAATATGATAAATAAAACTATTCAACAAATATTGTAACATTTTATAATTGTTTTTAAGTTTATACTATATAAATTACTTTTTTTACTTCAAAAGTTTTACGTTTATGCTTGAAAATAATTCTTACTATCCTTAATTGGTCTTGTTATTTAGCGTTTTAGGATTATTTTAAGCAGAAAGTATATGTATTCTGCACATGTATTGGTTGCAAGTGTAATTGTTTGGGGTTAGGGTTAAGGTTTTTATATTTAAATTATAGTTCAGATGTGTGGTAATCACTGCGTTGTGACTGCGGAACTTTTGGGGATAAAACAATCCCCCACCTTGTTGAGGCTCTGTTATAAAACACATACAATATTACTTTAAATTAAAAACGAATAGTTAGTATGTTACTACCTTGAAAGCGACAACAAGGTTTCTTTTGATATTTGACGATAATGGCTCTCTGTCTGCTCTACTCGTTACGTTCTTCATGAAGTAGTAGCGGTGCGCGCGCGCTACCAAGTAGAGTCAGCGTAGAAGCTGTATGTTGGTTGGGCGCTTTTTCCAATATATCTGTGGGATGTTTGGAACGAGCTGTAAAACGGGGACATTTCCGGGGACAACTCCAGTTGGGGACAGAACATTAAAAACCGGGACTGTCCCCGGGAAACGGGGACGTCTGGTCACCCTATCGTTAATCCAAGTGATTAACAGGTGATGCCAGGCGGCATATGACAGGTTGGGTCAAACCATCCTGGTATGGGGGAGACTCTGGGTTTTTAGGATAATGAAATTGAATAGCCTACTGAATATAAAATTCATATTATGAACTTATACTTATATTTTCCTGAAAAATTTATTAAATAATTATTTTTGGATTTTTGTATTGGATGCTACTTTTTAAATATATGTAGGCTATATTTTAAAATCTCACGTACCCTCTGGAGTGCCTTCACGTACACACGAAGCCAGAGCTTTCCCTATCCAATCTTTTTTTTTTTCTCTCTCGTTTCAAGAAATATCTGCGTTTACATGAGAGCATGAAAACGGCTCAAAACTATGTAGTACACATGCCAGACCAATATGTGGCGCTGTAATTCTGCCACAGAAATAAACTAAAAACGGAGAAGAAGAGTTGTGGCTAGAAGGGGTACAGCAACAGTCAGAGGTGAGGCAAAATCTCACGATAAAATAACAATAAATGAATGTGCTACTTACCAGATGTATTTTATTAACGCTTACACCTACACCTACCCCAACCCTAAACCTACCCTTACAATAATGCAAATACAGTAATTAAACAACACAGTATTGATGTGCGCATGCCCAGTGCCCGTAGTTGTATCCCTTCAAGTCTTTCCCACGCAGGACGTGGTGTGATGACATCACCGTTTCACAAAATATACGGATTGCCTGTACACACAAACATTTTCAGATTTATCCACTCTGGGACCCGGTTTCAAAAAATATCAGTTTCATGCTCCCAAAACGCCGGATCTGTGTGGACGAAACGCTGATACGGCACAAAATTTTTACGTATACAGCTAAACGCGTCTCTGTGTGGAAGGGGCCTCAATGTAATAATAATAAATGTATTTAATTTATACATATATTTATATTTCTGTCACAAATACAGAAGGAACAGACGGTAGATTAAATAAAACAGTGAAGTTTATTACACAGTGCAGGGTTTGAGCAGACACGGCACAATGGGATGAATCACAGGGTGGATACAGATGACCTGAACTTAGCTGACGTAGAAAGACTTGAGACGGAGACTGGGAACAGTGCTGATGAGACGATGAAGACTGGCGATAAAAACACAAACGAAAACGATCAGGGTATCTCCGGTGAGCAGGTTGGGTCTGTGTTGTCTTGACGAGATCAGACGTGGGACCGAGGAGTGAGCGTGGTTATATAGTGCTGGTGATGAGGAAGGAGAGGTGCAGGTGATCAGAACTCCGGTGACTGGGAACGAGGGGGCGTGGCTGAGTGCAGGGAGAGAGTGACTCTGTGACAGTACCCCCTCCTCCACCGCCGGCTCCTGGCGGCCGAAGACGACGACGGGGACGGCCTCGACCTCTGGGTGCTGGACGGTTAGGTTGTTCTTGGTGGAACTGGGTGAGTAGAGTGGAGTCTTGTACGTCCTCACGAGTGACCCAGGAACGCTCCTGGGGGCCGTAGCCCACCCAGTCGATGAGGTATTCGAGGCGCGTCCCACGCCGTCGGGAGTCCAGGATGTTGTTGATCCCGTAAATGGTGTCCTCCTCTGTGATGTCGGGATGAGAAGGTATGTCGTCACCTGGTTCTGTGGGGGAAGACAAAGGGTCAGTGTAAGGCTTGAGCAGGGAAACGTGAAATGAAGGTGCTATTCTGAAGTGTGAGGGGAGTTCAAAACGTTAAGTGACTTCGTTGAGCTGCCTCTGCACTTTAAATGGACCCATGTAGTGGGGACTCCGCTTCCGGCAGGGCAGGCGGAGTCGAATATCCCGGGTGGACAGCCACACCAACTGGCCTGGCTGATAGGTGGGCATATCCCCTCTTCTGACGTCCACTTGTTCCTTGTGTCTCCGCACTGCCCGCTGAAGATGGATGTGAGCTGAGTCCCACACCCTCACTCTGCTGGAACCAGTAGTTGACAGCTGGAACTCGGGTGGTTCACCAGACCTGGGGAACAGAGGTGGTTGGTAGCCTAGAACACATTGAAAAGGGGTTAAACCGGTAGTAGATTGCCGAAGAGTTTTGAGCTTACTCAGTCCAGTGGAGGAGCCGGTTCCAGGTTGTCCTGGTTCTGGAGACAGTAGGACCTCAGGTACCTCCCGATCTCCTGGATCTTCTGCTCAGTCTGGCTGTTGGTCTGAGGGTGGTAACCGGAGGATAAGCTGATGGAGATACAGAGGAGTTTAAAGAAAGCTTGCCAGTCACAGGAAAATTATGGACCTTGATCCCAGAAGATGGGAGTCCGAAGTGACGGAATACTGACTGGAAGAGGGTTTCTGCGGCTTCAAAGGCGGTTGGGAGTCCTTTCAGGGGAATGAGTTTACATGACTTGGAGAACCGGTCGACTATGACGAAGATACAGGTGTAGTTGTTGAATGGAGGCAGATCTGTCATGAAGTCGATGCCCTGATGGGACCATGGGCGGTTGGGTATGGGAAATGGTGTGAGTTTGCCTTCTGGAAGGCGACGGGAGTCTTGCTGATGGCACAGACTGAGCATCCCTTGACGAATCGGGAGATCCTGGGCCATGGCTGGCCACCAGTAGTGTTGGTTAAGGAGCGAGAGGATTCGCTGGCTACCTGGGTGTCCAGAGCCCAGAGAACGATGAGCTGAGTCCATGAGGGAGCAGTGGAGAGAAGTGAGTGAGGATGAAGAGAGTACTGTAATCCTTGATGGAACGTCGGTAGAAGTTGGCGAACCCCAGGAAACACTGCAGTTCCTTGATGGTGGAGGGTTGTGGCCAGTTGACAATGGTGTCCACCTTCCTCTGGTCCATCTGGATTCCTTGATGGTCGCTGATCCCAGGAAGACGTATACAGACTTGAAACCGAGACTGGGAACAATGCTGACGAGACGATGAAGACCAAGGACTGACGATAGGAACAAACAAAGATGATCAGGGTATCTCAGGTGAGCAGGTTGGGTCTGTGTTGTCTTGACGAGATCAAACGTGGGAAATATATGGTTGGGTACCATTCACATTTTAATCGGTACCGGTACCCAACGGTACCTTTTTTCGGTACTTTTGGGATATTAAAATCACTAACTGTAAAGAACCTGTAAGTCGTTTGTAGAAGTGTTATTGACATTATGCCAGAGCTGCCCTGGTCTCTGTCTGTCATTGTCTGTGATGTTTGTATACTGTAATATTTACTAGTAAATTTAGTAGGCTACTAGTTACTTAATTTAATTCATAAAAACAACCATATTATTATTTTTTCTTTTTAATTTAATTTCTATGAAAAGATTTCCCACAAATTATGTGTTGTGTATTTTCTGGTAATCAAATGAAGACAAAATATATTAATTTGTCTTTTAATTTGATTAAACGTTTTTTGTCAAACAAAGTGCTGCACAACTGAACTTTATACGGTTCAAATTAAAACTTGAAGAAAATTTTTTATTTATTACTTTAAAAAAATTAAGTTTTGATAATTTATTATTATACCCTTAGTGTTAGTATTATTATTACATTGAGACGCATCTAAATTCTACTGTACAACAGTAATGTATTTGTCAAGTTAGACAAACTTTTGACGGGTTGCCGTGAAGACCTTTAAGTTTCGGTGTGTTTATGACATGACAGTAGTTTTTCTCAAATGAAACGGTAAAATGCTCATGAAGTGACTCTCAGTGGCTCTGGAGATGACGTTTGTGCGTTCATGTCTTCATATGAGACGGCAGAGATGGAAACATGCGACCAACCGCACATCTACGGCATTCATTTGCACAGAGACACGCAGGATTTGTATTCAAATAGTATTTTTCGGTTTAATTTTCACAGACACTAGTATATATCACCAGATGCGTTCTCAGGTACCGATTGAATTCGTTAATTCGTTCGGTGCCCTTAAAAGTACAGAGTTCGGTATCCAACCCTAATGACAAATATCGGAATCGACCAATAATTGTCTGTTAAAATCGGTACCAGCCCCAAAAAATCTTATCGTGCATCCTTACTAATATTAATAAATGCTGTAGAAGTGCAGTTCATTATTAGTTCATGTTAACTAATGAAACCTTATTGTAAAGTGTTACCGATACTTTATACTCACACAGACTGTCTTGTTTTCTGCTAAGTGTTTTTAAACTGATTCTGACTGCTTTATATGTTTATTTTAGACCAGATGGAAGAGGAGAGAAGACACAAACTAAATGATGTAAAGAAACTCTGTGACTTCAAAACTCAAGAAACAAAAGCCAAAAAGCTGCACACCTGCTCTCAGTGTGAAAAGAGTTTCCAAAAAAAAGGAAACCTCAACACACACATGAGAATTCACACTGGAGAGAGACCGTATACATGCACTCAGTGTGGAAAGAGTTTCACTCACGGATCAGGTCTCAATTATCATCTGCGCATTCACTCTGGAGAAAAAAAATTTAACTGTGATCAGTGTGGGAAAGATTTTATTTGTTCATCACATCTAAAACTACACCTGATGGTTCATTCAGATGAGAGACCTCATGTGTGTTCACTCTGTGGAAAGAGTTTTTCACGACTGGACAGTTTTCAACAGCACCAGAAAACACACACAGGTGTGAGAGATCATGTGTGTTGTGACTGTGGGAAGAGATTTAGTAGAGCTGGTCATATGAAACGGCACCAAAGAATTCACACTGGAGAGAAACCGTATACATGCACTCAGTGTGGAAAGAGTTTTTCTGATACATCAGGTCTCAGGGATCATCTGCTCCGTCACTCTGGGGAAAAAACATTTAACTGTGATCAGTGTGGTAAAGGTTTTATTTCATCATCAGATCTAAAACAACACCTGATGGTTCATTCAGATGAGAGACCTCATGTGTGTTCTCTCTGTGGAAAGAGTTTTTCACAACTGTACAATTTTAAACTGCACCAGAAAACACATGATGAAGTGAGAGATCATGTGTGTTGTGACTGTGGGAAGAGCTTTACTAGAGCTTCCCATCTAAAACGGCACCAAATAACTCACACTGAATAAAAACCTTGCAAGTGCTCATATTGTGACAAGAGTTTAATTCAGTCTGGAACCCTGAGAATACATGAGCGAGTTCATACTGGAGAGAAGCCGTACCGCTGTACTCAGTGTGAGAATAGTTTTACACGTTTATCAAGACTTCACGCTCATATGAGAAAGTGTTGCAAGTGAGCAGCATGTGTTTCATGCAGGCCCGGCTCCCCGGGGGTGGGGTGGGGGCAGGGTGGGCCTGGCCCACCCAATCAGAAGCTTGGCCCACCCTGGCCCCACTCACATAACCGATTTCAATATTTCAGCTCCAGATTTTGAGAGATATTATGGTTTTCGGTTGTTTGTCATTAAAAATCTGCTTGTTTTTTAGAAACTAGAAAACCTGTTTTAAGTCTCTTTTTTTTCAGTTTAAGACTGTTTGAAACCATTTCGCAGAAAGACACGTAAGAACTCGCATACACCCAAAGCACACGCAGAGAGCCACGTCTTCCCTTTTGCTTCTCATGTTGACGCGTCATTTCTTGAGAATGATCGCTTCTGTTACTTTTTCCACTAAACTATGCAATCTGAAGGGTTTTCAGTGCTCTCCTCTGTCTCACGGCCATAGCGAGGCAGAAATGTCACCAGAATGAGTGAAAAAATAAATAAAATCTATTTAATGAGTTCTTGAACCGCTGCGTCTCCGAGCAACACTGTTTTATTTCTCAAAGAATCAGCGTATTTGAACGAATCAGATGAGTAAAATATTTATTTAAGCTACACATTCATACATACAGTTTGCAATTGAAAAAACGAATCGGTTGAATGTAGGATTCAACTTACTCAATACAGCACCATGATGACCATTTTAGTTTCATATTTAAAAAGTAGCCTATCATTTAAAGGGTAACTTCAGTGATTTAGCATTAAGCTTTGTATCAGTAGAAACCCCGTAGTATATTTGAATTATGGTACTTTCCCCCCTCATATCCCCCTGAGATGAGAAAATTATGCATTTTATTTCTGGAAAAAAATCCTCAGATGACGCAATTATCGTCATTTTGCATCATCGGATGATTTTTTGGCCAGAGGCTATAGACTACAGCCAGTAGAGGGAGCTGTTCCGCAGGTTTTCAACCCGCCCATAGGGGAGAGATCTCACGCACAGAATGTAAATGCGCTCGCCTCGGCATTCATAATGGGGCGGTGCAGAGCAAAGTGAGCGTTTCAACTTTTCAATGAATTCCTATGAGAGTTTAGCTTCCATATGCGTTCAGAAAACGCGCCAGACTGGACACACGCTGAGAATGACAGCCGCGCTTTCCTCAGCTCTTACTTCCCTCTCGTGCTGAATGAGATCTGACTCCTCCTGCTGTGTTTGTCCTGTGACTTTCGTTCGGCTCACTCACACTTTATTGAAAAGACATGTTCAGTTTTTAATTGTAGTGTTTATTCTCTAACTGGACGAAATTATTGTATTATTATGAAGTTCAAAACGACGCTGGGTGGTGTAGGGAGTGGCCTCGTAGGGCAGCGAAGCAAGTGCATTCTGGGAGTTGTTGTCTTTCATCCACATGAGACAAAAATACATTTTCTGTCTTTTCTCAGTCTAGAAGGCGCCAAATTCAAAAATAATTTTACATTTCTACTACATAAATGACCCAGTTTAAATACACATTCATCTTCCCAGCGCTGAAGTACCCCTTTAATTAGTTACTAGCTTGGCTAATTAGGCTACATCTTCGACAGTGTAATTAGATTACTTTACTATTTACTCTCTTTCTAAAAACCATTCCATTACTTATAACTAAGTAGCCTACTTTCTAAATCCCATATCAACCACGACTAGTTGAACAATATAAAGATAGACATGAAACTGCTCTTTTAATTCTATCAAATAAATAATATAAAATTGCATAAATTATTCTTGAACCGGCCAAAGTATTTAAAGGGTGAAGGTTACATTACATTTTAACAAAAGATGTAATATTTTGATTGATTCATAATAGGACACAGATATGACATTTAATACATATAAAAATACTGTTTATCTCTGGCTTTATTGCTCAGTGTTATTTCAGGGTTTTGATTTTCTCTCGACTCTTTGACTAGGCTAGGCATTTTGCAAATTAATTGTTCTATGAACCTTAAAGTGTATTTTCATTTTTGTGTATTTTGTGCTACTCTATAATGATTTTGTAGTTGAGGTTATTTGTAGCGTATAGGGCCCAAGCATAAACTCAAGCCCAGAGCCCCCAGTCCTACCCTGATTCTATTTAGTTGTACTACAGCTTGTAATTTGTTGATTTGTTCTTATTTTAGTACTGACTGTTTACTTGTCTTAATATTTATTAAAATACTAATACTTTTTTTGTGGTGGGGCCTGTCATGAATTCACTGATTCATAGAAGTTGACTTCAATATCTTTTATTTTGTGTAACAGCAGAGATCAGTCCACTTGGTGAGAACACACAAAACACACCTCATGGTTTTTCCTTTATGTCCAAAAACAGCAGCGACAAGCTGCAACGCTAATCAGCAGCGCCTCCTAGTGGAGCGTAGTAACTTCCAAATTAAGTCACCTTACAGGGCCAGTGCAAATTTTAGCAGGGCAAGTAAAAATCTGGACCACAATTAACCTGTAGAAAAGCTCCTTTGCATTGAGACCTGTACATATAAAGAGTTCCTTTCAAGACCTGCCTCTTTTGTTATAAAATTAAGCTTTGTTATGGGGAAAAAATCATGTAAAAAGTCTGGGCCCACCAGGAATTTCAATTGGCCCACCCTGCATCTCAAAGCTGGAGCCGGGCCTGGCAAATACTGTATGGAGTTTTTCCTAAAAGCACAAAATCATCTAGACCAATTTGGTCCCACTTTATGTTAGGTGGCCGTAACTACTATGTACATACACAAAGAATAAGTACGTACTTACTGTGTTCAAATTATATTGCAAAACACCTTTGCTGATATTGATGTGGGAAACGGGAAGAGTTAGGGACAGGTGTGGTGGTATGGGTAAGTTTAGGGGTAGGGTTAGGTGTAAGGGAAGTGTCAACTGTGTAATTATAAATGTAACTACAGAAATTAATTACAAATGTCATAACATGCAGGTATTTTTTTTTAATTTAAGTACAATGTAAAAACATGTATGTACACAATAAGTGCATTGTAACAAATGATTAATTAAAATGTTAGTACATAGTAGTTAAGGCCACCTAATATAAAATGGGTCCATCAATTTTGTTAATTTGGTGACTTCAGTAGCCGTGTTTCAACTGTCGGGCCAAAAGCGTGCGTGCCAGGGCCAGTCTCGTTTCCACTGTCACTTCCAGGGAGTGTCTCGTCTCTTAAATTAATACCGGACTGTCTGATATCCATATTTAGCTCCGCATATGTCATAAAATAAAGCAACTCCGGTTTTTCGGGAGCTTCCTCTGTTTCTCTGACTGAAAATGTAACTGTATTGGGACTGTCACTGGAGAGAGTGCTAAAGCTGCTCAGGTCATATTTTTGATGGAAAGTTTGTAGAAGTGATTGTTCTTTCTAGATGTGATAAACCGTCCAGAGACTACAAATAAACTGAATAAGTACGTGTCGTCTTTAATGTGTAATCTCGAAAAATGTATTCATTATGGTCAATGTATCACTTGTTATTGTAAAACTGTGGTAAACATCAATGCTTGGGTTTTAATCTTTAAGTAAACGGCAAAAACTCCAACAAATGGCGCTTTTATCATGTTGGTTTTGCGATCTTGCTAGTTTCCAGTGATTTATTTCTGATTTGTTTTCTGATAAAACTTTCATTTGTTGGTAAACATATTAAATCATTCATAATAAACATAATTTATTATGTACTAAATAGTTTTTTGATACATGGAATTATGAGAAATAAAACAGAAACAACATCTTGTCTTGATTGATCTATTTAATCTATTTTGTGAACACTAATCACTCAGTAGACCTACGTCTACTGAGCAGCCAATAAAAATGTGACATGAAATCAACTAAAACTTTAAATGGCTCTAAAACTTTATACTGCTTACCTCAAGCTCTTTGCCATTCCTCTTTTTTTCAGCACACATACAAACCACAACTTCCAAAGTGTGATTCATCATGGTCTTTTTGTTTACCACTAGCGCATGCTGATGACGTTTTATTCTTCTATAGAAACTTGAATCGTAGCCTACGAGTCAATAGGTGTCATCATCGTACAGTGTGCATATATGTTGTACCCAATTTTAATAGATCAGTGTCGCACAGTATGATTTGTAATGATCTTATAGGATTGCTAAAGTCGTGCAGTGTATCCCAGGCTTTACTTCCTCATGTCACTCAGTGTTTGTCTGGTCACATCATTCTATCTTAATACAGTAATAAATATGTTTGGGATGTACAGTATTATTGTCAACCAAATGATCAGGTCTTGTATCATATAAAGACGTTGGAGTTCATTTTTATTCTTCATTATTGACCGCATACAAACATAAAGTACCAAAGCTTCAGTTGGCTGTGTCCGAAACCTGGAAAATGCTGCCTTCGGAGAACACATTTCAAGGTAGGAAGGCATCAAGGCACGTCTGAATCTAATGCTAGCTTCACTTCCTGTCTCCTAAGATCTGATCAAGTTTTGAAGGCAGCATAAATGTATCCTTCGCTGCCTTTGATATCCCACAATCCTGTGCGTTCCATTCTGTGACAGTTGAGCTAGAAAAAAAAAAGATGGCATCCAAAAGTTGCGTTTGCTGGTCAGTTTGTGTGTAAATGTACATTCTTGACCAACATTGCACACTTCTGATGTCATTTCTAGTGAGACATGAATGTAGTAATGACATATCTTGTTTAGTTCTCACCAAAGCTCTCTCTATTTTGCTGTAGTGTAGATCATTAAACTGTTACCCTGCCTTATAGTAGTCTGTACGAAATCAGTTTCGTGAGGTGCCTTCATGCACAAACACTGCCTTACAAGTCATTGTCTGATAAGGCAGTGAAGGAAACAAGTCAGTTTTCGGACGCAGCCCATGATTTGTTTCTGGATCCGGGCCTTTTTAAGAATATGCGGCCCCTTTAAGAAAAATGACGCGCACTGAACATGCGCAGAAGAGAGAATCGCGAGAGACGGGACGAGTGCTGAGAGAGACCAGTTGAAGCTGAAAGTGACGCTGTTTAATGATCGTGAATGAAGGACAAAAGTGGAATATTTTCTCCGGATGCCTTATATTTCCAGTCTGCAGGTGAGAGATGTTTCTCAGATTACAGAGTTTAACATTAATCAGCTCCAGAGTTTACATGTTTAAGGACCAATGTAATGAAATGCGTTGTGTGTCCTGGTTTATTATTAGAGTGTAATAATATGTTGGCAGAGAGTTTTTCACAGACTCTGACTCTATTACACCAATAAAATGTGCTTAATGTGCCACTTTACAGAAGATCTCAGACATCAGCATAATGAATGAGGGGAAAACAGGGAACTTTAGGAGACAAAGAGGCTTTTCAGCAGCTCAGCTAAACATGATGGTCCTGTTGTTTCTCTCAAACTTTGGACAGCAGTTGAACAAACTTTAATTGAAATGCAAATAGCTAATATCTAACTTGTATCAAAATACTCCATATCCCTGATAGAAATCATATGGTCACTTCATTTAAATGTAATTAAAGGGTCATTCCATGTCAAATCAACCATTTTATCCATTGAAAAGAATTAAGAATAGAATAGATATATTTAATACTTTTAGAGTGACAAGCTCACAAACTTTGGAAAAATAATATTTATGGCACTCAGACAGGTATATTCTATGCAATTGTGTTGACAGAAAAAAAACTAGATACATTTCTAGTTTAAGGTTAGGCTACGTTTCAGGTGATCACAGGCCTGCAGCCCATTATGTTCTGAACATTAAGGCTACATTAGCCCGGTTTACATGCACACTTTTATGTCATTCTGATTAAAATCATTCTGATTGAAATATTCAGTGGACAGTTTACATGAGACATTATCAAATAATTTTGTGACATGCGCGCACAGTTTGTCTGCCGCATCAGATTCGTAATGTTGCCAGTTATGGTAACTGCGGCGTTCATGGATCAATAGGCTAGTTCTGTGTTCGTAATTTTTATATTTATTTATAATTTTTTGATATTATCATTATCAATCCGATAAGACAATTTGACTGATATATTCAAGCCGATAGATAATGTATTTATTTCAGCTGAGACACTTCAGACGCGTACTGTCCGCCGTGATGGTGGATTTTACCGATACCGATAACTAGGTTGGACCACACTTGCCGATAACCAACTGATTGATCGATAGTTTTTAAAATGGATACTGGATTAAAAAAACGTAAGTAAAACAGTGCTTAACTTTATAACAAGAAATAAAATAACAGTACTCATCCATGAAAATGTGCTAAATTAAAAACTTATAAATATGAATATTAAAATGAGAAGTTCTAACAGAACAAATTCTTCAGAAAATAATTTAAACATTATTACAGGTCAAATTTGTTTAACCTTGAAACATGCAAGTACATTTCATAGGTAACACTATACAATCCCTATGCATCAAGGATTAGCTTTACATGAACTATATGCATTATGCATACATTTTTACAGCATGTATTAATATGAGTACAATTGTACCTCGATCATTCATGTTAGTTCATAGTGCATTAACCAAGGTTAACAGATAAAAATTCAAACTCAATTTAATGTTGAAATTAACATACTAACAATTAGGGATGAAATGATTACCGGTTTCACAATAAACCACAATAAAATTTAGTGACGGCTAGTAATATCATTTGATTTTGAAAACTGGCGGTAAATCCTGTCGAGTCAGCAGCGCTGGGAGATTTTTCAGACTTCTAAAAGGACCAAATCTGAGGCGTGGTCATATTTCGGCTTTTACAAAAGTCCTGAGGGAAACTTAATCGAAGATGGTCTCCCTGTCTGCAGAACATGCCAGAAGAAAGTCGATGTAATAGGGGAAACACTTAAAATCTGCGAACCCAAGGCAAGTGGACTTTGACCTCAATACCAAAACTATTGTAATAACTATAATAACGTGAAGCGAACTAACAAATTCAAACAAGATTAGGGTGACATTAAGGGATAATAATCAGGGCTTGACATTAACAACCGCCATTTGCGGCTGTAATGTTATTTCGACCACACACTAATCACTTTGGCGGTTGAACTTATTATAGTCTTCTCAAAAGCCATCTGTTATAATCACGTTGCGCATTATAACCACTCACACGTGTTTCTATTGAGTTTTTGAATGCAATGTCTCATAATCAAAGGCGTTCAGATCAGCCAGAGTTATGTTCAGAGCGCGCTCTCACTCACTGAAAAATGCACACAAAGCAGAGGTAAACGTGGGATGTACGCAGGAGATTCACTCATCATACCGTGGTTGACTGGTTTTGTTCTATTTCTGTCACATGCCTGTCCTGTCTTGTGTAGCACATGTGGTGGTTTGTTATTTTCCGTCCTTGTCTAGTTCCCACCCTCCTTGTTATCCTGTTATTGGTTTAATTTGCCCCACCTGTGTTCCCTCGTTACCTGCCTTATTTGTCCCCTTTATAAGTTCCTTTGTGTTTGCAGTCCTTGTCGGTTCATTGTGATGTCTACGTGTTCCTTTCCCTGTGTTCCCGGTTTGAGTTTTGGTTATTTCTTAGTTGTATGTTTTCCCCCTCGTGGGTTTTTGTTTGTATTTATGTTTATATTATATTAAATTTCATGTCCCTTCCTGCAATTGAGTCCTCACCTCAGTTTCCTTCAGCCGAACGTGACAGAATGAACCGACCCCTAAGAGGACTCAGCAGATGATGGGTAGCTTCCTTTTTTCATCTCCCTCCAACTATATGCAAATCGCCAAGTATGTGAGTTTTAACTACATCCGTCAGCAGGGGGCTGACGTGAGGGACTTCGCCTGCAGTCTCCTCATTAAAGTAGATCACATGACATACACTGAGGCTGAGATTAAGGAGGTATTGAACATTTGTTTGGACATGCCTCTCAGCCCGGGGGAGATGGAAAAGCTGGGGCATCTGGGATTCTGGGACTTTGTCCACCACATCTACCATCTTGGTGAGTCGGAACATCTGCGGCTAACAGAATCCCAGCCTACTGACGGTTCCCTTCCATCAACTGTCAGTGGAGGCCCCAGCCCTCCGATGAGAAGGAGGAGGAAGAGCAGGCCTACCTTGTCGGACACCTCCACTGGAGAGGATCCTACTGCGGGGGTAGGAGATCCGGTGGTCCCTGCTCCGGTGGTCCGTATTCCGGTGGTCCGTGTTCCGGTGATCCCTGAACCGGGGGTGCCAGTTCCAGTTCCTGAGCCGGAGCCGGTGTCTGTTCCTGAGCCGGAGCCGGTGTCTGTTCCTGAGCCGGTGTCTGTTCCTGAGCCGGAGCCGGTGTCTGTTCCTGAGCCGGAGCCGGTGTCTGTTCCGGAGCCGGAGCCGATGTCTGTTCCGGAGCCGGTGTCTGTTCCTGAGCCGGTGTCTGTTCCTGAGCCGGTGTCGGTGTCTGTTCCTGAGCCAGTTTCTGAGCCGGAGCCAGTGTCTGTTCCTGAGCCAGTTTCTGAGCCGGAGCCAGTGTCTGTTCCTGAGCCAGTTTCTGAGCCGGAGCCAGTGTCTGTTCCTGAGCTGGAGCCAGTGTCTGTGCTTGTGTCTGTTTCTGAGCCGGTGATGTCTGTTCCTGAGCCGGAGGCGTCTGTTCCTGAGGCCTCAGTGACCGCGACACTGGCCATTATGGCCACAGCCATGTGGTGTGTGTGGGCCACGCACACATTTGGACCGGTGGTGTCTGTTCCTGGGCCGGTGGTGTCTGTTCCTGAACCGGTGGTGCCAGTTCCAGTTCCCGAGCCGGTGGTGCCAGTTCCAGTGCCCGAGCCGGTGGTGCCTGTTCCAGTGCCCGAGCCGGTGGTGCCAGTTCCAGTGCCCGAGCCGGTGGTGCCAGTTCCAGTGCCCGAGCCGGTGGTGCCTGTTCCAGTGCCCGAGCCGGTGGTGCCAGTTCCAGTGCCCGAGCCGGTGGTGCCTGTTCCAGTGCCCGAGCCGGTGGTGCCAGTTCCAGTGCCCGAGCCGGTGGTGCCAGTTCCAGTGCCCGAGCCGGTGGTGCCTGTTCCAGTGCTGGAGCCGGTGGTGCCTGTTCCAGTGCCCGAGCCGGTGGTGTCTGTTCCAGTGCCCGAGCCGGTGGTGTCTGTTCCAGTGCCCGAGCCGGTAGTGTCTGTTCCAGTGCCCGAGCCGGTGGTGTCTGTTCCAGTGCCCGAGCCGGTGGTGTCTGTTCCAGTGCCCGAGCCGGTGGTGTCTGTTCCAGTGCCCGAGCCGGTGGTGTCTGTTCCAGTGCCCGAGCCGGTGGTGTCTGTTCCAGTGCCGTGGCTGCCTGATCTCCGCGGGCCGCCTGAACTCCGCGGGCCGCCTGAACTCCGCTGGCCGCCCTGGCCGCCTGAACTCCGCGGGCCGCCTGAACTCCGTGGGCCGCTATGGCCGCCTGAACTCCGCTGGCCTCCCGAACCCTGCTGGCTGCCCTGGCCGCCTGAACTCCGCGGGCCGCTATGGCCGCCTGAACTCCGCGGGCCGCCCTGGCCGCCTGAACTCCGCTGGCCGCCTGAACTCCGCTGGCCTCCCGAACCCTGCTGGCTGCCCTGGCCACCTGAACTCAGTGGGCCGCCCTGGCCGTATGAACTTTTTGTTTCCCCCTTCCCTTCCTGGTCTGTTTCCCCTGTCCCGCCCTGGTCTGCCCCGCCCTGGTCTGTCCCTCCCGTCCCACCCTGGTCTGTCCCTCCAGTCCCGCCTTGGTTTGTCCCTCCCGTCCCACCCTGGTCTGTCCCTCCCGTCCCGCCCTGGTCTGTTTCTCCCCCCCCCCCCCCCGTCCCGCCCTGGTCTATCCAGCCCTGGTCTGTCCCCCCCGTCCCGCCCTGTTCTTGTGGAGCGTCTGGTAGCCGCTCCTTAAGGAGGGGGTAATGTCACATGCCTGTCCTGTCTTGTGTAGCACATGTGGTGGTTTGTTATTTTCCGTCCTTGTCTAGTTCCCACCCTCCTTGTTATCCTGTTATTGGTTTAATTTGCCCCACCTGTGTTCCCTCGTTACCTGCCTTATTTGTCCCCTTTATAAGTTCCTTTGTGTTTGCAGTCCTTGTTGGTTCATTGTGATGTCTACGTGTTCCTTTCCCTGTGTTCCCGGTTTGAGTTTTGGTTATTTCTTAGTTGTATGTTTTCCCCCTCGTGGGTTTTTGTTTGTATTTATGTTTATATTATATTAAATTTCATGTCCCTTCCTGCAATTGAGTCCTCACCTCAGTTTCCTTCAGCCGAACGTGACAATTTCAGCAGCGAAAATAGTTTCAAACAAACACAGCAGAACCACAGCGCATCTGATATGACTGGCATAAAGTTGGCAAATTTAGGGACCGTCTCTAAAGTTACATACAACATTGGTAATGTTATACACTTTTCAAACTTCAATAGTTTCATATAGGTCATATAATTAGAATATCATCAAAAAGTTTATTTATTTCACTAATTCCATTCAAAAAGTGAAACTTGTATATTATATTCATTCATTACACACAGACAATTATTTCAAATGTTTATTTCTTTTAATTTTGATGATTATAACTGACAACTAAGGAAAATCCCAAATTCAGTATCTCAGAAAATTAGAATATTACTTAAGACCAATACAAAGAAAGGATTTTTAGAAATCTTGGCCAACTGAAAAGTATGAACATGAAAAGTATGAGCATGTCCAGTCCTCAATACTTAGTTGGGGCTCCTTTTGGCTGAATTACTGCAGCAATGCGGCGTGGCATGGAGTCGATCGGTCTGTGGCACTGCTCAGGTGTTATGAGAGTCCAGTTTGCTCTGATAGTGGCCTTCAGCTCTTCTGCATTGTTGGGTCTGGCATTTCGTATCTTCCTCTTCACAATACCCCATAGCCACTCTTGAACAACAGACAGCGTCAGAAGTGTCTCGCCTGGGCTAAAGACAAAAAGGAAAAAAAGTGGTGCAAAGATTTTCCTTAGTTATCAGTTATAATCATCCAAATTAAAATAAATAAACATTTGAAATAGATCAGTCTGTGTGTAATAAATGAATATAATATACAAGTTTCACTTTTTGAATGGAATTAGTGAAATAAATCAACTTTTTGAGGATATTCTAATTATATGACCAGCACCTGTATATGATTAATCTCATGTGCATTTAGTTGAGTTAATAACCCGCAGCGCTTCATTGTACCCGTGATCATCTTCAGTTTCAGCGCGTGCTCTCAAACGGGAAGAGCGCATCCACAGGAGTTATACTAGGTCTTCTGACTATGTAACTTAGTTCACATGCGTGATTTTGTGCAAATATAAGTTGTATTTATTTTGTATAAATATCTGATTGTTCTCATATGATACGTTTAGTTGTTAATTAACCTTCTAAGCACGTCGGTTGTTCATTCTCTTCAGCTTCAGCGCACATGTTGAGATTAACATGAACTAAGGTTCATAAATACTGTAGAAGTATTGTTCATTCATTGTTGGTTAACTAATGCTAACAAAAATTAAACCTTATTGTAAAGTGTTACCATTTTTTAATAAAGTAAGTTGGCCATAGGAGTGTAAAATGTATTTGAAACGTTAAAGAATCTTACACTGGGTTAAACTGGCTACTGTATATGTTTGATTTATGTTGAAGTGTTTGGGACATGGCTTTTAATTGTGAGCCTTTTGTTTTTGTAATCAGGCTCTCAAAGTTGATCAAAATTTGTATTTAGATTTATCAGCCCATATATCAGTCATCAGCTTTCAAATAGAAAGAATTATCGGTATCGGCCAAAATGTTCATATCTGTGCATCCCTAAGTTCAAGGTACATGCTGCAATAATATGCCTTGAATTTGTTGATGGTATGTCATATTTGTATGTCTCATAATGTCTCAAAAACCCCTCCGCGCGCAGCTTGGTAACAACCTCCGGCACGTTCTAGGGAAAAACACTGCACTGTTGGCATATCATGCAACAAAGATCGCTAAAGTCGACATATTTTACTAATAGTCCTACCGATCTCTGTTTAAAATAAAATAAAGCTGCCATCTTTTTTAAAGTCATTTTACCCTCCTGTAATTTGAGCCAGGTCTGGTCAACTCTGGTAATTCAGTATAAATTCAGTAACTTATCTTTGATTTTTCCAGATCTGGTCGTGTGGGCGTCAGTATCTCACAGTGATCACAGTTCACACCTGCAGTGAAGCCCCTCCCACAACAATTCACCAATAAATACTGGGAATATTCACATCATCCTACAAGAGAAGGACAAACTCCAGGTGTAGCAGCTGAAATCTGTGTGACTGTTAAAGATGGAGTTTATTAAAGAGGAGATTGAAGACATGAGTTATCCAGAACCATCCAGAATAAAACATGAAGATACTGAGGAACAAATAGGTTGGTGTCCATTCTTGATTCTTCATTATTGACTGCTTTAGTAGCTGTGAAATAATAATCAGTATATGGATGATAAATGACAGAGAAATGCATCTAAATTATCACAACCCAGTTTAATTGTATTAACAAGTGAATGACAGAACTGACCTTTGCACATATACTTTATACTCACACTGACAGATACCTGATGTCTTGTTTTCTGCTAAGTGTTTGTAATTTTCACATTTAACCTCATTGAACTGATTCTAACAGATTAATATGTTTATTTTAGACCAGATGAAAGTGAAGGAGCAGCGACACAAACTAAATGATGTAAAGAAACTCTGTGACTTCAAAACTCAAGAAACAGAAGCCAAAAAGCTGCACACCTGCTCTCAGTGTGGAAAGAGTTTCCAAAATAAAGGAAACCTTAACAAACACATAAGAATTCACACTGGAGAGAAACCGTATACATGCACTCAGTGTGGAAAGAGTTTTTCTCAATCATCAGATCTCAATGTTCATCTGCTCCGTCACTCTGGAGAAAAACCATTCAAGTGTGATCAGTGTGGTAAAGGTTTTAATTCATCGTCAAATCTAATACAACACCTCAAAGTTCATTCAGATGAGAGACCTCATGTGTGTTCTTTTTGTGGAAAGAGTTTCTCAAGGCTGGACAGTTTTAAACTGCACCAGAAAACACACACAGGTGTGAGAGATCATGTGTGTTGTGACTGTGGGAAGAGCTTTACTGCATCCTGTGAACTGAAACGGCACCAAAGAGTTCACACCGGAGAGAAACCGTATATATGCCCTCAGTGTGGAAAGAGTTTTTCTCAAGCATCAGGTCTCAGTGTTCATCTGCTCCGTCACTCTGGGAAAAAAACATTTAACTGTGATCAGTGTGGTAAAGATTTTATTTTGTCATCAGATCTAAAAGACCACCTGACAGTTCATTCAGATGAAAAGCCTCATGTGTGTTCTCTCTGTGGAAAGAGTTTTTCGCGGCTGAAGAATTTTAAACAACACCAGAAAACACATGATGAAGTGAGAGATCATGTGTGTTTTGACTGTGGGAAGAGCTTTACTAGAGCTGACTGCCTAAAAAGGCACCAAAGAATTCACACTGGAGAAAAACCTTACAAGTGCTCATATTGTGACAAGAGTTTCAATCGGTTGGGACGCCTGAAATCACATGAGCGAGTTCATTCTGGAGAGAAGCCGTACCACTGCACTCAGTGTGAGAAGAGTTTTAAAGATGCATCAGGTTTAAAAAATCATCTGTTTATTCACACTGGAGAAAAGCCATTTAACTGTGATCAGTGTGGTAAAGAATTTAATTTGTCATCACGTCTGAAACAACACCTGAAAGTTCATTCAGATGAGAGACCTCATGTGTGTTCTGTCTGTGGAAAGAGTTTTTCACGACTGGACAGGTTTAAACTGCACCAGAAAACACATGATGAAGTGAGAGATCATGTGTGTTTGTGATTGCGGGAAGAGCTTTACTACATCTAGTCATCCGAAACAGCACCAAAGAATTCATACTGGATAAAAACCTTACATGTGCTCATATTTTCTATATATTGTAGTCATTATGTTGACAACTTGTAATAAATACTTCAATGAGCTCACGGTTTCTGGCTTAAATTAATACATTGTTAGCTAACTGAGTGATTTGCATATGTACATTTCTGAAATGCATAACTTGGACACAGTCTCCTGATAACAGATCACTCTATATTGTAATGTAGACAAATGCAGTTTCTGTAAAGCTAAACTGAAACGATATGGATTGTGAAAAGCGCTGTACAAATAAATATGAATTGAATTGTGACGAATTTTTCCAGTCAACAGTCAACAACTCTCACAGTGTAAATAAAGTCGGATTGGATTGTGTCTAAATAGTTCTTTCTAGAATTAGATATATTCATGTCATTTAATTATTTACTAAGTGTATTAAATTGTCTTTTGATACATGCAATTATGATAAATAAAACAGAAAAAAACTCTTGTCTTGATTTACCTATTTAATGAACGCAAAGAATTACTTATATTGTCACGATATGTCAGTTGTGTTTGTTATTTTCGTTTTCATGGACTTTTAGTTTGTTTTCATTCATCATGTGTTCCTTTGAGTTTTCACGCCACTCATCAGTTCCCATGGACCCTAATCATCACAGCTGTTTGTCATCTAGGTTATCATCATGTGTGTATGGTCAAAGCAAGAGTTCAGTTGCTGATTATGCCATTGAATTGAAAACTCTTGTAGCCACTAGTGAGAAAACCCAGCAGCGCTGGCAGCTCATTTTTTGGATGGATTGGTAGTGAACGTAAGGATGAGATCTATGCTTGTGACCCCCCAGAACTGCTGGATGACATTATAGATCTCGTAATTCATTTGGATTCCTGTATGGAATTGAGGAGTAAAGTTTTGTGGAAGTACAAGCTGGTCACGGGCTGAGTCATCCGTCCCCTGTCCTGCTTTCCGAGTTGTTGAATCATCTGACTCTGAACATATGCAGATGGGGAGAATACGTTTGTGGCATGTAGTCGAGGCAGAGGGACCATGAGAAGACCCGGTGGGACCCGCATCTGAGCTCCTGGGTCAAGGTGGGGTGGCTGCCATCTGAGAAGGAGCAGAGGAGTCACCGCCGTTTGCCGTGGCCCGGAACCTGCTGCTGTCCGCCATGATGGGGAGGAGCAGGGGACGGCGGAGGAGCATGTCAGCTGTCGGTTTCGTTCTTGGGGTCTATCATTTCGGCAGAGTGGATTCGCATGGACCCTGTGAAGGATGGGGCTGTCTCCGACTGGCCGGTACCTGGCTCAAGAAAAGCATTGTAACAATTTTTGGGCTTATTTTCTACAGGCGTTTTAATACAAATTTCAGCCAGATGGCGGCTCCTCTGACAGCGTTAACCTCCACCAAGTCCACATTTTGTTGGTCTAGTGTTGCTCAGACAGCTTTTGATGATTTGAAATCCAGGTTTACTACTGCTCCTATCCTTATTTTACTGGATCCCTCATGATAATAATTTACATACTTGTGCTTATTTTTCTCATTGCCTTTATCCCTCAGAGCAACAGAGAGCTGCTGACTGTATGCTTGGCTTTGGGAGAGTGGTGTCATTGGTTGGAGGGGACAACGATTCCATACCTGGTGTGAACTGATCATAGGAATTGTGACCAAATCGGTTGAACTCCAGACAGGCTGTTTTGTGGGCGCTTCAACTGTCTTACAGGTTCTAAGAATGATAAGCCCGATGCTCTGTCCCAGGAGTTTGGTGTGCGTGTCGATGAGTCTCCACCTGATACCATTTTGCCTTCGGGCCATATGGTGGGGGCCGTTGCCTGGGGTGTCGAAGGTCGGGTCAGGTGAGCGCTAGCCCAGGTTGAGGTGCCCATGGGGTGTCCAGCAGATCTGTTATTTGTGTCTGAAACAATCTGCACCACCTTTTTACAGTGGGGTTACTCTTCCAAACTCATGTGTCATCCTGGTGTGAGGTCGCTGGCAGCCATCCAGGCCATGGCTGAGAACATCTGTGGGTTTGGGAGGTTTGTGCTCAAAACAAATCTTCCAGTCATTGGTTATTGGTCTCACATTGGTCTGTTTCCCCCCCTCACCATTCCTTCCCACCCCTGGTCACACATTGCCCTGGATTTTGTTACTGGTTTCCCTCCGGTGGCAATACTGTGATCCTTACCGTGATGGGTCGCTTTTCCAAGGCGGTCTACTTCATTCCCCTCCCCAAACTCCCCTCAGTTAGGGAGATGGCCCGGGTGATCGTTGAACATGTCTTCTGGATTCACAGCCTTCCAGATGATGTGGGCTCTGACAGGGGGCCCCAGTTCAGGTCCCAGTTCTGGAGGAAATACTGTTGACGACTGGATGCCTCCACCAGTCTGTCCTCAGGATTCCATCCACAGATCAATTGCCAAATCGAGCGTGCAAACCAGGATTTTGAGCAGATGATACGATGCCTGGACTCCCATAACCCCTCCTCCTGGAGTCAGCAGCTAACTTGGGCTGAATATGCCCAAAACTCCTTGCCTGTGTCCTTGACTGGGCTTTCCCCGTTCATGTGTTACCTCGGTTATCAACCCCCTTTGTTTCCTTCCCATGATGCTGAGGCCGCAGGTCCCTCAGTCCAGGCTTTTATCCAGCGCCGTCATAGTACCAGGAGGATGGCCAGGGAACCGTTAGTCCGGTCTGAGGGGTGCAATAAAAAAGCTGCTGACTAGGCGCCCAGGTATGTGTGTTGGCAAAGAGTCTGGCTCTCTACCAAAGATCTGCCTCTTTGGGTTCCGGCCCGTAAGCTAGCACCCAAATTTATAGGGCCTTATCTTATTTCCAAGGTGGTAAGTCTGGTGGCGGTACAGCTTCGGCTGCCCCAACCTCTCCGTAGTGACCAACCAGTCTTTCAAGTTTCTTTCATGTTCATGTTTTGGGGGATGGGTATACTGTTAGGGCTCAGGCTTGATCTGTCAGTTTTCTCCTGCATGAGTCTTTGTTTTAGTTTTCATTCGCACGTGCCGGTCACAATCTGCGTGGTTGTGCACGTGCTTGCAGCTGTTTGTTTTATTTTCACGTGAGTGTGCCGGCCACGCTCTGCTGATCGTGTTTTCACAATCAGCGTATGCAGCTGTTTATTTTCACATTTGTTATTTCCTTATTTAAACCTAATGTTTTCACCTTTTTTTATTGCCAGTGTGTTTTGTTGTTTACGGTTTACACTAATCTCTTGTTTTGGTTCATCAGTTATCGGTCTTGTGTCTTTTTCTGCTTTTCTTTTGTCCCCCTGCCCAGTTATTGCCTTTGATGCCTGGACTGTCTGTGCTCCCTGACCAGTGGCTTGTTCATCAGGACTTTTAGACTCTTGCTCTGGATTGTTATTTATATCAGTGGATCAAGTTTGATTGCCTGGGCTATCATCTTAATGAGCCTCGTCTGTCTCTGACTATTCTGACCACTGCTTGGACTTTGACTGTGCTATATTGTGTTAAATGGCTTTTCCATATACCTCTACTTTAGGTCAGGATAAGTGTGTTGCATAGTATGTCATCTAGGAACATAAAAAATTTAGTTTACTCTCTGTGTATTTGTTCTATGTCATAATGAGGGTCTAGTTGTTATTTGTAGAGTAGGTGAGGCTGGAACAATGAATCAAGCCCAGTCCTGTCCTGTTCGTGAGTGAGTGTGGGATAAACTACATGATCAACAATCTACATGATCTGTGCCTGTGAGGATATAAAGACTAATTGTGGGTTTTGTGTCAACACTTCTCAATTATACTTTTTTTTTTTATTAAATGAAAAACAATAATAGGCCTACTATTTGATTGGTTGTCAATCAATGCAAGTAGGAACTATATATAGTATTATGGCAACAGTAACCAAGTTCAAATGTATGATGATAGTGTATTTGCTTTGTAACATTGCAGAGATTTAAGTGTCCCTATTATGCCAAATGTTCCTAACTTTTTTTGTTCATTGGAAACAAACGCCTATTACCAACGACTATCCCGATCTTCCTCAGCACTTATAAGAAGTGAAGTGACGTGTGACCAAGCATGGTGACCCATACTTGTTCAGTGCTTTGCATTTAACCCATCCAAATGCACACACACCATGAAAACACACCCGGAGCAGTGGGCAGCCATATTGCTGCGGCGCCCGGGGAGTAGTTGGGGGTTTGGTGCCTTGCTCAAGGGTCTCACCTCAGTCGTGGTATTGAGGGTGGAGGTTATTGGTTATTCACTCCCGACGATTCCTCTTGGACGTGAGACTCGAACCCGCAACCATCCGGTTACAAGTCCGACTCTCTGACCATTAGGCCATGACTGTCCCTAATATTATATACACAGTGATACAAACAGTAACAACAGCCAAGTTTCCATCCACATTTTGTTTTCAGTTTTGTTATCGACAAAGTGAATATGTAAACTATGAACATGCAGTCAAGCCAGTCACGGTTTGACATGGTTGAGAACATTCAAATCAAAAAAGTTTCAGAGTTCAGTAACATCAAATCAATCAAAAACATAATTTTGCTGCAGATTATTTTTTTCTTAATTTAAATGAAAACATACAATGGTTTATCAATTGTGTCATTTGTGATTTTCATTCAGCTTCAGACCATCGTGATTTTATGGCACTAATTTAGTTTATTCAGATACAAAAGTAACGTGTTTTATATATTACCTTTCTTTTTGTCAGCTCTGGAAACTCCAACAGCTTTCCTTCGCTTGACAGCCGCCCCATTTTTATTTTTGACGAGCTGTAGAGATTTTCAAGCCGCTATATTTTCCTCATCCATTTGAAACAAAAATGTATTATTAAATTGTATACATTGAATTATTTGTATTAGCAAGTGTCACGTTTTTGTACTTTGTTATAAAGACTATTTAGACTTGATCATCAAGCAATATTCAGAAAGTTTTTACTGATGAACTTCTATTGGATTGTATATTGAAAATTTTGTTTGGTAATAAGCTTATTATTTTTAAAATTGGAGCAACAACTGCCTTTCGAATTTATGCACTGTAATAAATATATGATATAGCCTTATAGATTCAATACGCCTTTGGACTACAGAAAAACGGTGCTTTAACAGGAGCGAAGTCACGAACGAGGATGCTGTAGAGGCTAATTCTGTCATGTGACACCACATTTATTTGTGTTAAAACCCTTTTTCTCAACAAAAAGTATTTCCAAATTAGTTTTTTTTTGTGACATTTGAAGTATCAACCTAGAATTTATGCTTTAAAGTTATGTGTGCTAAAGTTATATCAGCCATATCAGTAAACATTTTGATGAGCTAAACCCTTTTTCGAAAAAGAAAAAAAAAAAACTTTGGATGTAAACCTGACTAGTGCAACAAGCCCTCAACCTTTTGAAATCTTCTTAACACGTCTACAACATGATCTTAACTCCAGTCTCAGCTACATACAGTGTCTGAGGGCAGGTCAAAGTACACATTGTTCACAGGCAGACAATGAAGCTCATAGGCTGACATTTTGCAAATTTGATACATTGTTACTTAATAGAAAGTGAGACTGGAATTGCTGATTGTGCATTGCGGCAGTTCAAAACCGATTCTTGCGTTTAGAAGACAATATCTTTATTTGATGTGCATGTCGATCTTGGTAACTTTGCAGACCTTTTACATTCACAGACAGCTAAATAACACATTGCCTAAAAGGTAATTGTCGAAAAAGAAGAATGTGTGGCCCCTTTAAGAAACATGACACCGCGCGCACTGAGCATGCGCAAAGGAGAGAAGTGGGAGTGACAGTGCTGAGATTTTCACCAGTTGAATCTGAAAGCGATGCTGTTAACGATCGTGAATGAAGGACAAATGTGGAATATTTTCTCCGGATGCCTTATATTTCCAGTCGGCAGGTGAGAGATGTTTCTCAGATTACATGGATTACACAGTAATTAGCTCCAGAGTTTACTTGTTTAAGGAGCAATGCAATCAAATGTGTACTCTTTTATTCATTAGTATAATAATATGTTGGCAGAGAGTTTTTCACAGACTCTTGACTAATTACACCAATAAAATGTGCTTAATGTGCCACTTTACAGAAGATCTCAGACATCAGCATAATGAATGAGGGGAAAACAGGGAACTTTAGGAGACAAAGAGGCTTTTCAGCAGCTCAGCTAAACATGATGGTCCTGTTGTTTCTCTCAGACTTTGGACAAACCTTGTTTTAAATGCAATTAATATCTAACTTGTATCAAAATACTCCATATTCCTGACAGAAAACATGTTCACTTCATTTAAATGTAAATGTAATTGAAGTAATCCAACGTAAATTCAGTAACTTGTCTTTGATTTGTCTAGATCTGGTCCTGTGGGCGTCAGTATCTCACAGTGATCACAGTTCACACCTGCAGTGAAGCCCCTCCCACAACAATTCATCAATAAATACTGGGAATATTCACATCATCCTACAAGAGAAGGACAAACTCCAGGTGTAGCAGCTGAAATCTGTGTGACTGTTAAAGATGGAGTTTATTAAAGAGGAGATTGAAGACATGAGTTATCCAGAACCATCCAGAATAAAACATGAAGATACTGAGGAACAAATAGGTTGGTGTCCATTCTTGATTCTTCATTATTGACTGCTTTAGTAGCTGTGAAATAATAATCAGTATATGGATGATAAATGATAGAGAAATGCATCTAAATGATCATGACTCGCATTTAAATGATTTGATTTAATCGCATTGACTTTTGTACATCAAAGATACTTAAAAACTTTACAACAAGGGTCTCATTTGTTAACATTAGTTAATTAAGTAACAATGACCAAAAACATTTGTTACAATAGTTATTCAACTTTGTTAATGTTAACAAATACAACTTTTTATTTTAATTAGGGCTGGGACAATAATCGATGCATCGCGAATCGAGAAATGATTATGGTTCGCTTCTGAGATTTTCTGAATGCATCGCGATTATGGTCTTAGTTTTTAACAGCAGATGGCACTGCGTGCTTTAGAAACTGCTGTATTGGCTCTGCTTGCTTACAATTCTTTACACACACACCACTTGAACCTTCTGTAAAATAAGCATTGATAAAGTTCAAAAAGGTTGAAGTGGTTTACATTAATCTCTGAGGTGCAACAAACCTTCTCAGTCTCAGCTGTTGAAAATCAATTCGAGAGAGAATCGCGATGCATTCGGAAAATCTCAGAATCGAGTGAAGCATTGATTTATTGTCCAGCCCTAGATGTTGAAATTGACAATAACTAAATCAAATCACTTTGTCACACAGCCATGTACACAAGTGCAACAGCAGGTGAAATTCTTGGTGCAGTTCCGAGCAACATAGTAGTCACGACATGACATGTACAACATTTAAAGCAGCATCAGATTACACATCTGATGCGCCCACAATTACTCACAGCACAGTAAACTCTACAATAAACAATAAATAATTTACACAATGTGAGTGTAGTTCTCACAGTTTTAACCAATATACACATACTTACAATATACATATACTTTAAACAATATACACTAAACATACATTAAACAGTATACATTAAGCTATAGTAATAATAATATACAATGTACAGTATACATTATTATTCACAGTAGAGATCCAATGTACAATAGGTGCTATATGATAAATAATAAATGATAAATAAATGTGTATATAATGTGTGTGTATCTACAGTGGGTTGTGCTGAGTGATATTCTGACCAGTGTGTGTTATGATCCTGATGGATCAGGAGTTAAGTAGTCTGATTGCTTGTGGGAAGAAGCTGTTCTGGAGTCGGCTGGTGCGTGTTCTAATGCTGCGGTACCGTCTGCCTGATGGCAGCAGTGAGAGCAGCCCATGGTTCGGGTGGCTAGAGTCTCTGATGATCCTCTGAGCTCTCTTCACACACCGCCTGGCGTAAATGTCCTGGAGGGAGGGAAGCTCACCTCCGATGATGCAGCTGGCCGTGCGCACTACCCTTTGCAGGGCTTTGCGGCTGCGGGCGGTACTGTTGCCGTACCAGGTGGTGATGCAGCCAGTCAGCAGGCTCTCTATAGTGCTGGTGTAGAAGCGTGTGAGGATGTGGCGGCTCATTCAAAACCTCCTCAGCCGTCGCAGAAAGAAAAGGCGCTGATGAGCCTTCTTCACAACGGCCTCGGAGTGGACGGACCATGAGAGTTCCTCTGTGATGTGGACACCAAGGAACTTGAAGCTGCTGACTCTCTCCACCAGTGCTCCATCGATGGTGATGGGGCGGTGTTCTCTCTCATTCCTCCTGAAGTCGACCACCAGCTCCTTGGTCTTGCTGACGTTGAGGGAGAGGTTGTGCTCCTGACACCACCGTGTCAGAGTGTGCACCTCCTCTCTGTAGGCAGTTTCATCATTGTCAGTGATGAGACCTACCACCGTCGTATCGTCAGCAAACTTGATGATGGTGTTGGAGCTGTGGGTTGCCACACAGTCATGTGTGTACAGGGAGTACAGGAGTGGGCTGAGAACACAGCCCTGAGGGGCTCCAGTGTTGAGAGTCAATGGTGAGGAGATGTTACTGCCCATTCTGACCACCTGGCGTCTGTTTGACAGGAAGTCCAGGATCCAGCTGCATAACAAGCTGTTTAAGCCTAGAGCCCGGAGTTTAATGTCAAGTATGGAGGGCACATTGGTGTTGAATGCTGAGTTGTAGTCTACAAACAGCATTCTCACATATGTGTTCCTCTTTTCCAGGTGGGAGAGAGCAGTGTGAATTGTTGATGAAATGGCATCATCAGTGGAGCGGTTTGTGCGGTATGCAAACTGCAGTGGGTCCAGTGAGGGGGGGAGAACAGAGCAGATGTGGTTTCTGACTAGTCTCTCAAAGCATTTGCTGATGATGGGGGTCAGAGCAACAGGACGCCAGTCGTTTAAGCAGAGTGTTTTTGATTGCTTCGGTACAGGAACAATGGTGGACGTTTTGAAGCATGTGGGGACCACAGACAGGGAGAGGGACAGGTTAAAGATGTCCATAAAAACTCCAGCCAGTTGGTGCGCGCACGCTCTGATCACGTGGCCCGGAATGCCGTCTGGACCCGCTGCTTTACGGACGTTCACCCGCTGGAAGGATCGGGTTACATCCGCTAAAGATACGGAGAGTGCACTAACCTCTGTATCTTCAGCCGCGAGCTCTCTCTCCGCGAGGGCGGTGTTAGTTCCCTCAAAGCGAGCATAGAAGGTGTTGAGCTCGTCCGGGAGAGAGGCAGTGGTGTTCACGGTGGAGTTTGTGTTCCCTTTATAGTCCGTGATGGTGTTAATTCCCTGCCACATGCTTCTGGAGTCGGTGGTGTTGAACTGTCCTTCAATCTTGTCCCTGTACTGCCGTTTTGCTGCTCTGATGGTTTTCTGGAGGGCATAACTTGCTTGTTTATGCTCCTCCGCATTACCGGAGTTAAAGGTGAATGTCCGCGCATTGAGTGCCGCGCGAACATCCCCATTTAGCCACGGCTTCTGGTTAGGGTACAGCCGTATTGTTTTGGTCGGAACAACGTCTTCTACGCACTTCCTGATGAAACGCGTTACGCTATCAGCGTAGACCTCGATGTCGTCATCAGAGGCCGACCGGAACATCTCCCAGTCCGCGTGATCAAAACAGTCCTGTAGCATAGAGTCTGATTGGTCTGACCAGCACTGGATGGTTCTGAGGGCGGGTGCTTCCTGTTTCAACCTCTGCCTATAAGCGGGCAAAAGTAGGATGGATGCGTGATCCGATTTGCCGAATGGTGGGCGTGGGAGGGACTTGTAACCATCCTTGAAGGGGGAGTAGCAGTGATCTAAGACGCGGTTCCCTCGCGTGTTGAAGTTAACATGTTGGTGGTATTTAGGTGTAATGCGCTTGAAGTTGGCTTTGTTAAAGTCCCCAGTCACAATAAACGCAGCCTCAGGATGCGCGGTTTCCTGCTCACTCACTGTCCTATACAGTTCCTTTAGTGCCCGGTCTGTGTCGGCTTGTGGGGGAATATACACAGCTGTGATGATGACCGCTGTGAATTCCCTCGGTAGCCAGAATGGTCGGCACAGAACCATGAGAAGTTCCAGATCAGGAGAACAGAAAGACTTGATAGAATGTACGTTCCTCTGATCACACCAGGATCGGTTGATCATAAAACACACACCCCCGCCTTTGCTTTTCCCGGAGAGATCTTTTTCTCTGTCCATTCGGTGCACGGAGAACCCCGCGGTTTCGATGGCCGAATCTGGAATCTCAGCAGACATCCAAGTTTCTGTAAGCAGTAATGCAGCAGTCCCTCGTGTCTCGTTGGAAAGAGATCCGCGCTCTCAGCTCGCAGAGTTTATTTTCCAGAGACTGAACATTTGCCAGTAAAATACTGGGAAGCGGGGGTCGGTTTGCGCGGCGTCTTACTCTGATGAGCACGCCGGCTCTGCTTCCCCGTCTCCGGCTGCGTTTGCGCGGTCGGGACGCCCAGACAAAAGGATCCGCTGCTGTGTTTGTAAACAGCGGTTCGTCACTGAAGAATTTAAAGTCCGGTTTTCGGAGTGCGATTGCCGAACCAATGTCCAAAAGTGTCTGTCTGTCGTACGTAGTAAGGCAGACAACATCCAAGACAAAAAAACACAAAAACTATAAACAGAACAAACAAAAAACTACAATGTTTCAGCAGAGCTTGCGACGTTGCGGCCATCCTCGGCGCCATCTTGACTCATGTTATATTATCTAATATTAATAAATGCTGTAGAAACCTTATTGGAAAGTGTTACAGATACTTGACTGTTTCTTGTTTTCTGCTGAGTGTTTTTAATTTAGACATTTAACCTCATTGAACTGATTCTGACTACTTTATATGTTTATTTTAGACCAGATGGAAGTGAAGGAGCAGCGACACAAACTAAATGATGTAAAGAAACTCTGTGACTTCAAAACTCAAGAAACAAAAGCCAAAAAGCTGCACACCTGCTCTCAGTGTGGAAAGAGTTTCAGGAAAAAAGGAGACCTTAACAAACACATGAGAGTTCACACTGGAGAGAAACCGTATACATGCACTCAGTGTGGAAAGAGTTTTAATCAAGCATCAAGTCTCAGTAGACATCTGCGCATTCACTCTGGAGAAAAACCATTTAACTGTGATCAGTGTGGTAAAAAAATTAATTCATCACATCTAAAACAACACCTCAAAGTTCATACAGGTGAGAGACCTTATGTGTGTTCTCTCTGTGGAAAGAGTTTTCCACGACTGGACAATTTAAAACTGCACTAGAAAACACATGATGGAGTGAGAGATCATGTGTGTTGTGACTGTGGGAAGAGCTTTACTGCATCCTGTGATCTGAAACGGCACCAAAGAGTTCACACAGGAGAGAAACCGTATACATGCTCTCAGTGTGGAAAGAGTTTTTCTCAAGCATCAAGTCTCAGAAATCATCTGCTCCGTCACTCTGGAGAAAAACCATTTAACTGTGATCAGTGTGGGAAAGAGTTTATTTTGTCATCAGATCTGAAAAAACACGTGCAAGTTCATTCAGATGAGAGACCTCATGTGTGTTCTCTCTGTGGAAAGAGTTTTTCGCGACTGAACAATTTTAAACTGCACCAGAAAACACACACAGGTGTGAGAGATCATGTGTGCTGTGACTGTGGGATGAGCTTTAGTAGAGCTGACTGTCTGAATCGGCACCAAAAAATGCATACTGGAGAAAAACCTTACAAGTGCTCATATTGTGACAAGAGTTTCAATCGGTTGGGACGCCTGAAATCACATGAGCGACTTCATACTGGAGAGAAGCCGTACCACTGTACTCAGTGTGAGAAGAGTTTCAGAGATGCAAGAGGTTTAAAAAATCATCTGTATATTCACTCTGGAGAAACAGCCATTTAACTGTTTATCAATCCTTCAAATTCATAATGAAATATGTTGTAAGTGAGCAACATTTGCCAATAGCGTTTCGTTATTACCACAGTTTGACTAGCCTTTCTGTTTTTTTTTTAAAGCCAGTTTCCTCCGAATCTAACCGTTTATCATAATCTCCTTCACATCTCTTTGAAATACAGCATTCTGTGCAGCATTTAAATGGGTCCGATATGTTTTGTTGTCTGCGCCGACTCGCGCATATGATCCGCGCTGCGCTCTCGTGTCTGTAGTCAACGGCTCTGGTCTAGAGTTGACTACCGGTATGTGTGTGCGTTGCGCGTGAAAATATCGTGAACCCAGAATTCATTCGCCTCAATTGAAAGCATATTTACACTGTCTGAATCTTTTCCTATTGCATTTATAGTGCGCTATGTGCCGTTCACCATGTAGAAAATAGTAAATGCGTGAACAGCTGACCGTTTTCAGACACAGTTCAGGGTCTATTTATAATGCAGGGGGCGGGACTTCAGATTCTAGAGCGCATTTGATTGGACAGAAGATTTGATGAGAAGGTGAAGTCTGCGATGATGTCATCAAAATCATCATCAGTTTTCTCCTGCATGAGTCTTTGTTTTAGTTTTCATTTGCATGTGCCGGTCACAATCTGCGTGGTTGTGCACGTGCTTGCAGCTGTTTGTTTTATTTTCGCGTGTGTGTGCCGACCACACTCTGCAATCAGCGTATGCAGCTGTTTTTCACATTTGTTATTTCCTTATTTAAACCTCATGTTTTCACCTTTTCATTGCCAGTGTGTTTTGTTGTTTACGGTTTACACTCATCTCTTGTTTTGGTTCATCAGTTATCGGTCTTGTGTCTTTTTCTGCTTTTCTTTTGTCCCCCTGCCCAGTTATTGCCTTTGATGCCTGGACTGTCTGTGCTCCCTGACCAGTGGCTTGTTCATCAGGACTTTTAGACTCTTGCTCTGGATTGTTATTTATATCCGTGGATCAAGTTTGATTGCCTGGGCTATGATCTTAATGAGCCTCGTCTGTCTCGGACTATTCTGACCACTGCTTGGACTTATACTGTGTTATATTGTGTTAAATGGCTTTTCAATATACCTCTACTTTACACTCTAAAAACTCCTGGGTTATTTGTGTTGGGTTAAAATTATGGGTTATTTTTTCAGAGAGTACCCATTTTCTGGGTTATAGGGCAAAAATTTTGACCCAATTCCTGGGTTGTTTGGGTTTCTGGGTTATTTTTCAAAGAGTAACCCATGTTCTGGGTTCACGCCCCCCGCCCCCCGCTGTTCTGGAATTTTCTCACGACAACAGTCAACCGTCACTTCACGCTCCGTCACTTCACGCTCGATCCGTTTTGGCAGAGCTTCTTCGGTGCATCTTCGTCGTGTATTCAAGGTAAGCAAGTATTTTCAGTGTCGATGTAACGTAAACTTTTCTGTGTACATGTCCTCGTTGCTAGTTTAGCACCATTTTCTGAAAAAATTTGCCTTGGTAATTCTGTGGTTGGCATATAGCCGCCCGCAGCTATCGTGACAACATCTTACTAGTTTAAACTGTGCTGTAACCTGCTTATCTCCTTTTTATAATACCATTAATAATGCGATAAGTATTATGAATACAATAATTAGTACAGTGCAGCTAGTGGCGACTTCGTGCCGCGTTAAGGTGGTCGAACACCGGATGAGAAGTGCCGGGTCTAGCACTACTCGAGGTATCGGGCACTTTCTCAGTTTATGGGCAGCAATATTGTTATGTTTAAAAACATTATGGAATTAAGATAATGTCAGTACTATGTTATGATTGTACTGTATAATTAATGACAATCGTTGCTGAGTCTGCTCTGCAGTCTGAACACTTTAACGTTACCTCAGAGCGTCCGTTAACTGAATGAATTGAGAATATCACCTGAAAATCCATAACATCAGCAATTTTCATTCACGCAGCTGATTTCTTTAAATTACTGTAATACTAAATGTATATTGCAGCACATTGTGAAGTCAGTATATACATTAACGACGATTTGAGACGAATAAGTGTACATTTAATATAAAACTATGTACGCTCTGTGGCGCCCAAAATTTTGACCCAATTCCTGGGTTGTTTGGGTTTCTGGGTTATTTCTCAAAGAGTAACCCATGTTCTGGGTTCACGCACCCCGCCCCCTGCTGTTCTGGAATTTTCCACGACAACAGTCGTTTCAACCGTCACTTCACGCTCGATCTGTTTTGGCAGAGCTTCTTCGGTGCAACTTCGTTGTGTATTCAAGGTAACCCAAGTATTTTCAGTGTCGATGTAACGTAAACTTTTCTGTGTACATGTCCTCGTTGCTAGTTTAGCACCATTTGCTGAAAAAATTAGCATTGGTAATTCTGTGGTTGGCATATAGCCGCCCGTGGCTATCGCGACAACATCTTACTAGTTTAAACTGTGCTGTAACCTGCTTATCTCCTTTTTATAATACCAGTAATAATACGATAAGAATTATGAATACAATAATTAGTACAGTGCAGCTAGTGGCGACTTCGTGCCGCGTTAAGGTGGTCGAACACCGGACGAGAAGCGCCGGGTCTAGCACTACTCGAGGTATCGGGCACTTTCTCAGTTTATGGCCAGCAATATTGTTATGTTTAAGGACATTATGGAATTAAGATAATGTCAGTACTATGTTATGATTGTACTGTATAATTAATGACAATCGTTGCTGAGTCTGCTCTGCAGTCTGAACACTTTACCTCAGAGCGTCCGTTAACTTAATGAATTGAGAATATCACCTGAAAATCCATAACATCAGCAATTTTCATTCAAGCAGCTGATTTCTGTAAATTAATACTAAATGTATATTGCAGCACAGTCAGTATATACATTTGAGACGAATAAGTGTACATTTAATATAAAACTATGTACATGACGCTCTGTGGCGCTGCAGGATTTTTGAAGGTCCCGAGTCATTGCTTGGTGACGTGTACAGACGCCGAATTTTAAATACGCTTCTTGTCCGTGCTTATCATATTATACAGTGCTCTACTGGCTGAAGTAGTGAGAGTTAAATAAGTGGGTCAAGTCTACAAATTGTTGTTAACCTCTTATGTTTTTTTTCAGGTCATTTTAAATGGACAGCTTTGTTGCTGAAAGGCTAACTGGGTGGCGGCTGTCTGAGCTGATAGAGAATTTTAGAGGTGAGCTTTTTACTCTTACTGCCCTCATATCATCCTTCTATACCTAAACATGATTTGAATAGGGCTTATAGTTAAAATATATTTGTGCCTTGTCTATAAGCTGTTATGCATAATTATGGGCCAGATATTCACCTTTGCATTAATGTAATTTGTTAATGAAAGAAAAGATGGACAGTATAGACTGTTATTCACACAAAATGGGTAATGCTGCAAAATAACCACATTAGTTAAAGTCCCTGTAAAGTCAAAACTAAACATGTGTTCTGAGTTTCTCACACCACAGATAAATGTGTTATTAACCACCCAGCCAAATTTTAATTATTAAAAAATCCGCCAAGTACATAAAATAGCTTATCAAAAACTTGAAAAAATGAGCAGCATTCTCTGCTCTCAAACGCTGGGGGTGTGTCCGCTGGCGGCGCCGAAACCACGCCCACTCGCGGGAAAGCTGGCGTAGCAAAACAAGACAACGCTCACGTACTGATCATGACCGTCTATGATCACGACGCACCAGATGTCGTGGGACGGGAGGACTAAGGCCGGGGCAGGGGATAGTCGGTTCTGCAGCGGATTATCAGTGAATCCCAGTTGTCTCCGGTGAAAGTTTGTAAAACGATCCAGTGTATTGTCACTGCAGACTCAGAGGCAGGCGTCGGTGGTTATCCTCAGCTCTCCATCAAGATGGCTGTTCACAAAATTAATCCACCTCTTCTTGATCATCGTTTTTGTTTTGAAAGCTGTTATGCAAGTTGTTGACTATAGTAACTAACAGTACTAACAGTAACTCGCGATCGAACTGATGCGAATGTGCTCTAGTTATGATCGTGTTAGGGGAGGAGCCAGGCTCGGTGGCTCCAGTGCGTCATCGAGCCACCGTTTTAGCCCCGCCCAGAAAATCCTGAACACAGCAACGGTGAAAAACTGTTTAACGGTCTAACTTCTGAATTCAGTACTACATAGTTCACAGTCTTTGTAATTTGTTTCAGCAATACATTTCTAACATTTATAATGTGTTTAGAAAAAAATCTCAGAATTGCCTTTACAGGGACTTTAACTAACAAATTGGGCCACGTTTTAAAAAAACAAAACAACAGCATTCCCTTAAAAGTGATTATTTGTCAGCTTGATAATCAAAGAGTGTCTGGTGAGTGGTTCACAATTGTCTTGACTTATTAACAACACTCGTGTTGTCTTGTTTTCCGTCTTTCAGGTGAAGACATAGATGAGGAGGCATTTCTTCTCTTAGATGAGGACACTATCAAAAATCTTGTCCCCAAAGTTGGCCCCAGGGTAAAATTCCTGAGGCTCTTCAGAGAGTTTGTAAGTTATCTCCACTAGAGTGCTAAGGGCTTTCATCACCGCTAATCAACAGGCAGATGGCGTATACATGCTTTAAGTGCAAAAGGCTAATCCTTGGTGATATCAAGTCTCTCTTATCACATTTACGCACAGTTCACAATGTAAATAGTTCAACAACATATTTTCAGTGTTGTGAAAGCAGTTGTAACAGAACATTTTCCTTCATCCGTTCTTATAGAAGGCACCTACATAGGGAACATGAAGAGAACCAGGCTCTGGCCCAGCCTGCCAATGTATTGCATCAGCCTGCTAATGTTTTTAATGTTGATGAAGATGATAATCAAGAACAAGTTGAAGGTGTACAAGCAAAGCAGTTAGACGATGATTGGGATGAATTGGAGCAAGAGGGAATTACAGACAGAGTAGCCCTTTTTCTAGCTCATCTAAGATCCAGGTCTTCCCCATAGACTGTAAAAAAATATGGACGTAGTGTCCGTGACGTCACCCATAGGATTCTGATGAGCCGTTCTGAAGCGCAAAGTAGGGACGAGCCATCTTGGCAGCGCGTCATCGCGCGTCACTCCCGGATAACAGAAAATGGGCAAAAAGGCGGGACGTGGGCGGAGCTTAAGTGACGCGTGACTAACAGACAGCAGATAAATGGCTATCCACCTGTCACTCGAAATGGCCACGCCCTTAATTATGCTGAATTTTAAGGCTTTATATAATGTAAACGAATGAGTTATAAAAAAATTCACCCCCCTCACAGTTGTCATGAAGGGCAAAATGAGCCGTATAGACCAAAAGCACAATTTGTACCAGGCTGTAAACATGTTTTATTCTGCTCTAAAGTTGGCCATTTTAACATGGGGCTCAATGAGATTCTGCTCACTTCTGGATCCTGTCCCTAGCGGCCAGTCGGTGAATTGCAGTTTGAGGCACTTCCGTATTGGCTTCAAGAGAAACTGCGGGAGGTTGCCACTTGGTCTTCCCAGACATTTACTAACATAAACTATGTGGTTGAACACACCTCAAGTTTAATTGGTGACATTGTGAACAGACTAAAAACCAAGACAATGTCACTGTTTAGTCAGTTAGGTCATGATCAGAACCCACAGGTAGAAGAGCTCCGGCAGGAGTTTTCAGATGCAGCCAAGCCTTTCAAAGGACTGGAGACAGACTACAAACAGATAAAGTATTTCACAAACTCTGGAAACTTCATTCAGCCAGTCGAGGAGGTTTTACCTAGCGTCTCATATGTTCAGCAGAGGGATTCAGTCACTGGCAGTGTCCGACAAGTTGCTGTGGCTGATACCTATCAGCGTATTCCACTCAAGCCTCTTCTAGTCAAGATACTGGAACTTCCTGGCATTTTACAGGCAATGATGGAATGGCAAAGGAAAAAGAGGGATTTTCTTCAAGATGTGTTTGACGGAGAATTTTGTAAATCACATCCACTCTTTTCGAAAGAGGTGTCTGTGCCATTGTTGTTGTACAATGATGATTGTGAAACCGTTAATCCTCTTGGGTCCAAGACTGTAGTTCACAAGTTAGGATTTATATATTTCATCCTGAAGAGTTTGCCACCAGATGTCCTGTCCAATTTACAGTCACACTTCCTGCTAGCAGTTTATAAATCCGACGACGCAAAGACCTACGGCATTGATGCAGTGTTGCGCCCAATCGTGGATGAATTAAAGTGTCTCGAGAAGGAAGGCATCACTGTTAACACCCGTGACTTTCAAGGAGTAGTGAAATTCACAGTTGTCCAGGTAGTCGGGGACAATTTGGGTTTAAATGCTATTCTTGGGTATAGTGAGAGTTTCAGTGGAAAGTAGAGTACACAGAGATGTCTTGAGAGTACAGACACAGGAAGATCTTGCCCTTTTGCGTGATGCCAATACTCACAGGGCAGATTTGGAGACAGACAACCCCCCTAAGACAGGCCTTAAAAGGTACAGTGTCCTAAACAGTCTTTCTACCACGTGACAGACAATGTAGCTGTGGATGTAATGCATGACATTCTGGAAGGGGTCGGGGCATACGAAGTCAAGCTTGTGTTAAAATCATTAATTGAGCAAAAGCACATGTCACTAGATAAGCTTAACTACCGCATTACAAGCTTTGATTATGGCTTTTCGGATGTGGGAAACAAGCCATCGTTAATAAGCAAGAATGATCTCAAGAATATTGACAGCCCTCTGCGACAGTCTGCAGCTCAGATGTGGTGCCTACTTCGTTTACTGCCTTTAATGATAGGTGACCTGATCCCCTCTGATAGTAAGGAATGGGAGCTTCTCCTACTTTTACTCATGTCCATGGAGATCATCTTCTCACCATCTGTTACTCTTGCAGCAACACGCTACCTGAGCAAAATCATTGAAGACCACCACTCTCTTTTCTTGGAGCTCTATCCTCATTTACATCTGCGGCCAAAACATCATTTCATGCTCCATTATCCAAAGGTCTTTCAAAAACTCGGACCCTTAATACACCTGTGGTCAATGCGTTTTGAAGGCAAACATGGATTCTTCAAACGTGTCAGTCATGTCACCTGCAACTTCCGAAACATCTGTAAAACAATGGCATATAGACACCAGATAATGCAGTGCTACAGTTTCATGTGTGGGTCTCTGTTAAGTCACAACACAGAAATTGGTCCAGGATACACAACATTTCTAGCCAACCTCGAAGGCTATAAAGACATCCAAAGTGGTCTGATAGGAATCCCACTTTTCACAGAGCTGTACGTACCGGCCAGGGTCACGGTTAAGGGTACCACTTATAGACCAGGCATAATGGTGTTTATGTCCAATGACAAAGATGGGGACCCTCAGTTTGGACTTCAACATTTTGGTTCTGGAGCAAATGGGCAGGTCAAGAATAAAGCTTGTTGTGCAGAAGTGGGAAACACTGGGGTTTGAAAAACATCTTTTTGCGTACAGTGTGACCCCCACTAAGGATTTGTTAGCTATTGATGTGGAAGAGCTACTTGATCATCACCCATTACATGCAGTCAAGTCATACAGAGAACATGATGACACTTCTTACATCTCTCTGCGCTACAGACTTTTTTAGACTGCAGTTAAGACAGCCACTATTTACACTGCTTTGTTGACGTGAGAACACACCAACCAAATTAAGTTAGTCTTAAGTAATTCCGCCTCAGTGGAAGAGGATCAGTATCACCCCCATCACTCAATGAATGACATAAATATTTGGTAAACTTGGAGGGGACACTACTTGGATTACTGAGATTGGATAAATTGGACTGGAAGTAAAAACATTTTTTTTATTATATATATATATATATATATATATATATATATATATATATATATATATATATATATATATATATATATATATATATATATATATATACTAAACACTATACACAACCCTATGACACTCACATTGATCTATGATGCACTGGTTACTTAAGACAAGACTCCACTGTTGACAAAGTAATATTTTTTATAGTAATATTATAGTAATATTTTTTTAAGTAACAAAGTAATATTTTTTTTTTACTTTGTGACTGTACACAGGTAGCCACACCCATTGAATCTTAAGCTCAAAATATTATTTATATATTTTCGTTTCTTCAGAAGAGTTGCAATGCTCCGCCAGCTGCTGCGTCACCACAACTTTCGACTTCTAATGAATCCAGAAGCCACAATGCTGACCCCATATGCCCCCTGGAAGAATCGGAGGCAAATCAGGTGTTGGTGTTAGAAGCAGTTCCACCACTTGTAAGTGTTGTTTTTTTCTCTGTTTACACATTGGCACTCACAGTAGCTAATTGTTCTGGGGAAAACATGTACCCATCGAGTAGAAGTTGATGGATGGAATGAAGCACTAATACATACATTACAAGTCTTTTTAGTACTTGTTCCCCTTTTCCTTTTGCTAATATTTGACTATGAAACTTCAGGTCAGGATATCAAATAAATTTGTGAATTTGTCCAAAATTGGTATGCCAGGGTTAAATTGGTCAATTGCAATGAATTCTAAAACTATTCTTGTCATTTATTTTAGGATATCTGACAGGTTCTTTCTGCAGTGTTCAGTGGCACAGAAATAATGAAGAACCTTCAAGACACGGGAGTCATCAATAGAAAACAAAGGATCACTCTCACCCAAATTCTGGTGTCTTTCTTGATTGAGAGGTTTGGAGAGAGGTATGTTAAATATGGGATACATCTGGTATAACTTAAAAGAGGCCTTACTTAGGGGTGTCGAAATTAATCATTGAGTATTTGAAATTCAATGTCACAGATATTTTCAGATTATCTTACTTCTGGAAATATTTAAATGTATAGGTTGTACATTTGTGTGTCACTTGTTTATTTACTGAGTGTTTTTTTACATTTACAGGCCATCCACAAACATAAAAGAGGCCCTAGCACTATCATTGGTGCAGACATTCCCAGCCCTGAATGATGGATCAAACAGTGGCTATGTGAGTTTAATTATCTTGGTTCATATGGAAATTGATGCTGATTTTAAACTTTTTTTTTTTTTCATTACAAAGATGTCAATGCACTTAATAAGCAATGGTGTCTAATGAGATGACGGGGTCATACAAGACATAATGTATTGTATGTGTATATGTTTCATTTTTGTTAATTTAGCTTTTAACCCTTGTTTCTCTTAATTGTTCCTTATCTGTACCTGATATGTTATCTCTACTGCAAAACTTTGTAAAATGTTAAAAATGTCCCTCTTGGATAAGGAACGTTCTATCTTTTTTTCCAGGAAATATGGTACACAAAAGCCAGGAAGGTAATGAAGGATGGAGGAGTGATCCACTACCCAGCCACTGGCTTCCTCGAAGAAAGACTACGGAACGTTAGAAAGAGGTCAAACCGTGGGTCCACCCAACAAATACCTGAAGCCACCCACTCAGGAAGGGCATACATACCAGGTGACACAGACTCTCAAAAGTCTTTTATTTACATTATCAATGACAGAAAATGTATGCAATGTAGGAGTGAAAGGATCAGATTTGTATGTTTGTCTCTGTTGTTTATGTCTTGATTTTGGCAGATAAAGAAAAAGTGAAAATAGCTGACGCCACAACAACAGGCACTTTGCACCTTACACATATTGAAAAGGTTTTAAAAGTTGTCATATTGAACTTGTGCCAATGTATCAGTTTAACAGTGAAACGCACGACCCCCACTGAAAAAATGTTGCTGGCTTCCCTGTCCCTGTCTGAACATGCGCTACAGGAAGAAAACTCATAAACTTATAAACTTGTAATCTCTTGTGTTTCTCTGGAGAATCAACCGTTCCAGAAGAAAGGGCCCTCCAACAGAAGGAATGGCTGAAACACAATTCAGAGCCTTTCACCCAAGTGCAGTCCTACATGAAGGACACAGTGTTATGCAGAGCCAACTGGATCCGGGCTAATAGCTCCAAGGACATACTGGAACTCCTCACAGAGTACCCTCATCTCATCAGTCCGGGCATGGTATGGTTCTACTGGAACATATAGTAGCAATATCTTAAGGCATCTTTACACAGCCGAGTTACGACGGCTCTGTTTCTCCTCAAAATTCTGTGTAAAGACGCAATGCCGCATTAAAGCAGACTTAAAATATACCGGGTCTGACCCACCTCGGCCACTAGTATCAAAGGCGATGCTGAAACGGCTTTGATTCAGCCGCTTGGCCATCACTTTAAAAAGCAAAAACTTTAATTTAACAAACCAAAAAATGCTTCAAACTCAAAATAAAGAAACAAAACGAAATATAATACTTTGACTATAACAGTTTGCCATTAAATGCAAAACTATTAACTAATAGGGAGGATAAAAAACAAAACACAGGCTCCAGTTGGTCACAGGCCGAGAATTTTGATAAGCTGTCGGGCCGGGCTAGGGCCTAGATTTGTGGCCAATGCAGGGCTCTAACTCACAGGGCTCTAACTCGTAAAGAAACCACCATCGTGTGTAATAAATTGGTGTTTTTCGTTTGTAATCTTCCTTTGAAGAGACTGGCAGATCGAATCAAATGTGCGCATCTGTTACACAGGATATTAGTTGGTTCTGACTGGATCTCTTCCCTAATCGTCGCTCCCTAACATTTTCGTCTCGTTTTTATTTGTTGACGAAAATGACGGTTGATTTTCGTCATAGTTTTTGTCATCCAACACTAATTGTTATTTAGTTATCGTCTCGTTTTCAATGAAAAAAGGTTGTTGACAAATTATGACGAAAATTATTCGTCAATGAAATTAATACTGGTTCAAAGCATTGTTTCCCGCGATTTTCATTCCTGTGTAAATGCATTTATGCCGCTTCAGAGAAGCGTAAGTTCAGGTCTGTGTAAATGCACATTTTTGTGATGTTATGCCGCTTCAGTATCGGTATCTGTGCCACTTTTGCTGTGTAAAGTTGCCTTTATTTAATTCTTGTATCAAAGAAGCGGATATCACATATTTCCTTTTTTTCCTGTGTTTTTTTTAGATTGCGCAGGACTTCCAGGTGCTGCATGGTGAGGCTGCACCTAAATTATTTGAGATCTGGATCCCTGAATATTGTGAAAAGGTCCTGTACTTGGCCAAGCAGGACAATAAGCTCACTTCACTGAATGTTGAGGACATGACACTGGGTAAGTTAAAACCGACCTTTTGTGTGTTCTATGGCAAGGGTCCTGTTATCCCTTTCCTTTTGGTCACATTTGTTGTTTTTGTTCATTTACATATTTCTATACAGTCATATTATTTTCCACACACATACTGATACCTAGAATATTGTTAACCTACAGATGCTAAAGGGGAACTAGCTCTAACATTGCTACCCACCATGGTGCCACAGGCCGTCTACAGGGTTGGGAAGAAGACTATCCGGCACTCCACTGAAGAGTCCCGGACAGCGTTCATACACTAAATGCCTGTAAGTACAATGGACTGGTTTCTCAGCACTACTCTAAGAGAGAATATTCTTAATTCTAACTATACTGTACAGGTGAAGGAAGGCAATCGAAGTGACATGTTTTATGTGAAAGCAAAAGGGTGAATCCTGATTTTAAAAAACAACAACTCCAAGGTTCCTCGCAGTTGTATTTCAGTTTTGGGCGATGCCATCTAATGCCGATACGATTTTCAAAGTAGTCAGATCACTGCTCTTTTCACACTGCATGACTATCTGGGCCAGCATTCAGTCACTGCTGTGTTCACACTGACCGGTGGATCGACCACAGGGGGTTTCACACTGCATGACTGCACAAGAGGAAGAATCGGCGACAGCTCTGTCCCATCCGCAAATTACGTTTCACAACAAAACACACGCGAAAAGTGAGAAGGAAACACCGCAAGATCACACGTGTGTCAGACTGGAGTTCTCGTGCGAGACTGGAATTGTTATTAAAAATATGCAGTGTAGAAACTTGCGGTCCAAGCTGATTTGCAGCAAAAGGGAGAAAAAGAAAAAAGATTATGTAGAAGGAAATGGTTGGGGAGACACAGGGAGCAATGATTGTGACTGCAAAGAGAATTTGAGGTAAATAAATAATTTTGCAGTGTGCTGCTGTTGCGGCTGGTCAAGCAAATGTTTGTGCTTTGTTTCTGTTTGATAGAATTGTAAAAATATCTATTAAAATACTGATATTCTGGTCTATAACTCCTCCCCGAACCTCCCGCTGCCCTGTATCTTGCTGTTGGTCATCGAGATGTATTTTTCAGTCAGAACACATTTCACACAACAGGAGTTTGAATCGCGGACAGGTCCAGATATTTAGCATGCCAAATATCTCACAGGCGTCTGCGACTCATCGCGTCTTTGATAATTCACACTGCATGATTGTCACTCAAGTGCATGAGCACTGATTTGCCTATGATCTCGAGCATTTTGTCCGTGATTTCGCAAAACCTGTCGGCGAGTCAAAATCGGGGCTTAAATCAGGCAGTCTGAACTAGACATAAGGTAGCAATCTGACTAAGTTTTATTACTCAGTGGTTCTCAACCCACATTTTCTAGTACACATTCATGACCCACTCAAAATGAACACACCAATTAAGAACCACAGCTCATTTGGCTTCCTTGGATCAGTTAGTATCAGCATTACAACACAAACTGGGTCTATTATCTTGCTTACAATTCACCTTCTACACAATATTCATTTTCTTTTGTCTATCTTTCTGTCTCTGTCTGTTTTAGGTTGGAACAAATATGGTGGAATACCTCCAGCAATCAAAGCCATTCCCCTCTGTCCTGGCGCTGGGAAATCCCCAGCAATGTGCTTCTCAGGCATTTGTGATTTTAGCTGGTCAGGCACTCCCTCAGAGCACACTGCTTGGGGCAGTTGACGTGTGCTTCAAGGCATTTTATGTTCTTGATATCAACTACCCCAAGCAGTGTGCTCCCGCATGGGAGTTTCTGCAGCAAGTTGTGTATCAGATTGAGGGACCTGAATCAAATCCTGTCAAATTTCTGAAGACTGCCTTACTTAATTGCAGAACTGTTTAATTGTGTGCAGTAAATGACACAAACAATGTTTGAAGACTGTAAGCCTCAAGTTCAAATCAGTTATTCAATGTTGTCAAATGTTTGAGAGAGAATGTTTGAGAGTTGTTTATTTTTCTATTTTTTTCTTTCTAATGCTATTACAAGACCTAAAATAAATAGGTCCAGTTGTGTTTTTATATAGAAATGAATTTAATGCAATAAAAATGTAAAAGAATTTGAAGTGTGTAAGTGCCTGAAGTTTTATTTTCTGAAATAAGGCATAGTAACCTAAGTTAGGTTATTTCTGACCTTTGGTTAAAAACAGAACTACTAATTTCTGGGTTATATCAACCCAGATATTGGGGTTGTTCTTTTGACCCAGAAGTTAGGTTATATTAACTACAATGTTGGGTTATTTTAACCCAAAATTTGGGTCAGGTATTTAACCCAGAAATTGGGTCAAAAAGAATAACCCATTTTTCTGGGTTGAAATAACCCAGAAATTAGTTGGTCCCTTTTTAACCCAGGATTTGGGTCAAAAATAACCCATTATGGGTTATTTTTGACCCAGGAGTTTTTAGTGTGTAGGCCAGGATAAGTGTGTTGCATAGTATGTCATCTAGGAACATAACAAATGTAGTTTACTCTCTGTGTATTTGTTCTATGTCATAATGAGGGTCTAGTTGTTATTTGTAGAGTAGGTAAGGCTGGAACAATGAATCAAGCCCAGTCCTGTCCTGTTCGTGAGTGAGTGTGGGATAAACTACATGATCAACAATCTACATGATCTGTGCCTGTGAGGATATAAAGACTAATTGTGGGTTTTGTGTCGACACTTCTCAATTATACTTTTTTTTTTTTTTAAATTAAATGAAAAACAATAATAGGCCTACTATTTTAATGGTTGTCAATCAATGCAAGTAGGAACTATATATAGTATTATGGCAACAGTAACCAAGTTCAAATGTCCCAGTCATATGTATGATGATAGTGTATTTGCTCTGTAACATTGCAGAGATTTAAGTGTCCCTATTATGCCAAATGTTCCTAACTTTGTTTGTTCATTGGAAACAAACGCCGATTACCAACGACTATCCCGATCTTCCTCAGCACTTATATGAAGTGAAGTGAAGTGACGTGTGGCCAAGTATGGTGACCCGTACTTGGAATTTGTGCTTTGCATTTAACCCATCCAAGTGCACACACACAGTAGTGAACACACACCCGGAGCAGTGGGCAGCCATATTGCTGCGGCCAAGTTTCCATCCACATTTTGTTATCGACAAAGTGAATATGCAAACCATGAACATGCAGTCAAGCCAGTCACGGTTTGACATGGTTGAGAACATTCAAATCAAAAAAGTTTCAGAGTTCAGTAACATCAAATCAATCAAAAACATAATTTTGCTGCAGATTATTTTTTTCTTAATTTAATTGAAAACAAACAATGGTTTATCAATTGTGTCATTTGTGATTTTCATTCAGCTTCAGACCATCGTGATTTTATGGCACTAATTTTGTTTATTCAGATACAAAAGTAACGTGTTTTATATATTACCTTTCTTTTTGTCAGCTCTGGAAACTCCAACAGCTTTCCTTCGCTTGACAGCCGCCCCATTTTTATTTTTGACAAGCTGTAGAGATTTTCAAGCCGCTATATTTTCCTCATCCATTTGAAACAAAAATGTATTATTAAATTGTATACATTGAATTATTTGTATTAGCAAGTGTCACGTTTTTGTACTTTGTTATAAAGACTATTTAGACTTGATCATCAAGCAATATTCAGAAAGTTTTTACTGATGAACTTCTATTAGATTGTATATTGAAAATTTTGTTTGGTAATAAGCTTATTATTTTTAAAATTGGAGCAACAACTGCCTTTCGAATTTATACACTGTAATAAATATATGATATAGCCTTATAGATTCAATACGCCTTTGGACTACAGAGAAACGGTGCTTTAACAGGAGCGAAGTCACGAACGAGGATGCTGTAGAGGCTAATTCTGTCATGTGACACCACATTTATTTGTGTTAAAACCCTTTTTCTCAACAAAAAGTATTTCCAAATTAGTTTTTTTTGTGACATTTGAAGTATCAACCTAGAATTTATGCTTTAAAGTTATAATGTGCTAAAGTTATGTCAGCCATATCAGTAAACATTTTGATGAGCTAAACCCTTTTTCGAAAAAAAAAAAACTTTGGATGTAAACCTGACTAGTGCAACAAGCCCTCAACCTTTTGAAATCTTCTTAACACGTCTACAACATGATCTTAACTCCAGTCTCAGCTACATACAGTGTCTGAGGGCAGGTCAAAGTACACATTGTTCACAGGCAGACAATGAAGCTCATAGGCTGACATTTTGCAAATCTGATACATTGTTACTTAACAGAAAGTGAGACTGGAATTGCTGATTGTGCATTGCGGCAGTTCAAAACCGATTCTTGCGTTTAGAAGACAATATCTTTATTTGATGTGCATGTCGATCTTAACAACTTTGCAGACCTTTTACATTCACAGACAGCTAAATAACACATTGCCTAAAAGGTAATTGTCGAAAAAGAAGAATGTGTGGCCCCTTTAAGAAACATGACACCGCGCGCACTGAGCATGCGCAAAGGAGAGAAGTGGGAGTGACAGTGCTGAGATTTTCACCAGTTGAATCTGAAAGCGATGCTGTTAACGATCGTGAATGAAGGACAAATGTGGAATATTTTCTCCGGATGCCTTATATTTCCAGTCTGCAGGTGAGAGATGTTTCTCAGATTACATGGATTACACAGTAATTAGCTCCAGAGTTTACTTGTTTAAGGAGCAATGCAATCAAATGTGTACTCTTTTATTCATTAGTATAATAATATGTTGGCAGAGAGTTTTTCACAGACTCTTGACTAATTACACCAATAAAATGTGCTTAATGTGCCACTTTACAGAAGATCTCAGACATCAGCATAATGAATGAGGGGAAAACAGGGAACTTTAGGAGACAAAGAGGCTTTTCAGCAGCTCAGCTAAACATGATGGTCCTGTTGTTTCTCTCAGACTTTGGACAGGAGTTGAACAAACCTTGTTTTAGATGCAATTAATATCTAACTTATACTCCATATTCCTGAAAGAAAACATGTGCTCACTTAATTTAAGTGTAAATGTAATTAAAGTAATTCAGTATAAATTCAGTAACTTGTCTTTGATTTGTCTAGATCTGGTCCTGTGGGCGTCAGTATCTCACAGTGATCCCAGTTCACACCTGCAGTGAAGCCCCTCCCACAACAATTCATCAATAAATACTGGGAATATTCACATCATCCTACAAGAGAAGGACAAACTCCAGGTGTAGCAGCTGAAATCTGTGTGACTGTTAAAGATGGAGTTTATTAAAGAGGAGATTGAAGACATGAGTTATCCAGAACCATCCAGAATAAAACATGAAGATACTGAGGAACAAATAGGTTGGTGTCCATTCTTGATTCTTCATTATTGACTGCTTTAGTAGCTGTGAAATAATAATCAGTATATGGATGATAAATGATAGAGAAATGCATCTAAATGATCATGACTCGCATTTAAATGATTTGATTTAATCGCATTGACTTTTGTACATCAAAGATACTTAAAAACTTTACAACAAGGGTCTCATTTGTTAACATTAGTTAATTAAGTAACAATGACCAAAAACATTTGTTACAATAGTTATTCAACTTTGTTAATGTTAACAAATACAACTTTTTATTTTAATTAGGGCTGGGACAATAATCGATGCATCGCGAATCGAGAAATGATTATGGTTCGCTTCTGAGATTTTCTGAATGCATCGCGATTATGGTCTTAGTTTTTAACAGCAGATGGCACTGCGTGCTTTAGAAACTGCTGTATTGGCTCTGCTTGCTTACAATTCTTTACACACACACCACTTGAACCTTCTGTAAAATAAGCATTGATAAAGTTCAAAAAGGTTGAAGTGGTTTACATTAATCTCTGAGGTGCAACAAACCTTCTCAGTCTCAGCTGTTGAAAATCAATTCGAGAGAGAATCGCGATGCATTCGGAAAATCTCAGAATCGAGTGAAGCATTGATTTATTGTCCAGCCCTAGATGTTGAAATTGACAATAACTAATATTAATAAATGCTGTAGAAACCTTATTGGAAAGTGTTACAGATACTTGACTGTTTCTTGTTTTCTGCTGAGTGTTTTTAATTTAGACATTTAACCTCATTGAACTGATTCTGACTACTTTATATGTTTATTTTAGACCAGATGGAAGAGAAGGAGCAGCGACACAAACTAAATGACGTAAAGAAACTCTGTGACTTCAAAACTCAAGAAACAAAAGCCAAAAAGCTGCACACCTGCTCTCAGTGTGGAAAGAGTTTCAGGAAAAAAGGAGACCTAAACAAACACATGAGAGTTCACACTGGAGAGAAAACGTATACATGCACTCAGTGTGGAAAGAGTTTTAATCGAGCATCAAGTCTCAGTAGACATCTGCGCATTCACTCTGGAGAAAAACTGCTATTTAACTGTGATCAGTGTGGTAAAAAAATTGATTCATCACATCTAAAACAACACCTCAAAGTTCATACAGGTGAGAGACCTTATGTGTGTTCTCTCTGTGGAAAGAGTTTTCCACGACTGGACAATTTAAAACTGCACCAGAAAACACACACAGGTGTGAGAGATCATGTGTGTTGTGACTGTGGGAAGAGCTTTACTGCATCCTGTGATCTGAAACGGCACCAAAGAGTTCACACTGGAGAGAAACCGTATACATGCTCTCAGTGTGGAAAGAGTTTTTCTCAAGCATCAAGTCTCAGAAATCATCTGCTCCGTCACTCTGGAGAAAAACCATTTAACTGTGATCAGTGTGGGAAAGAGTTTATTTTGTCATCAGATCTGAAAAAACACCTGAAAGTTCATTCAGGTGAGAGACCTCATGTGTGTTCTCTCTGTGGAAAGAGTTTTTCACGACTGAACAATTTTAAACTGCACCAGAAAACACACACAGGTGTGAAAGATCATGTGTGCTGTGACTGTGGGATGAGCTTTAGTAGAGCTGACTGTCTGAATCGGCACCAAAAAATTCATACTGGAGAAAAACCTTACAAGTGCTCATATTGTGACAAGAGTTTCAATCGGTTGGGACACCTGAAATCACATGAGCGACTTCATACTGGAGAGAAGCCGTACCACTGCACTCAGTGTGAGAAGAGTTTCAGCGATGCAAGAGGTTTTAAAAATCATCTGTTTATTCACTCTGGAGAAAAGCCATTTAACTGTGATCAGTGTGACAAGAGTTTCAATCGGTTGGGATCCCTGAAATCACATGAGCGACTTCATACTGGAGAGAAGCCGTACAACTGTACTCAATGTGAGAAGAGTTTCAGAGATGCAAAAGGTTTAAAAAATCATCTGTTTATTCACTCTGTAGAAAAAGCCGTTTAACTGTTTATCAATCCTTCAAATTCATAATGAAATATGTTGTAAGTGAGCAACATTTGTTGTCAAATATGGAGTGTTTAAGCTATTGCAACAAAGTTACCCTATTGTAAAGACACAAATACACAGAGTGAGTAAATGTTTAAAGTGCCTTGTGCACCGAAGTGCCTTGGAATGCGCAGCATTATTCAATGTGTTGACGTAATTTCCATTGAAACGGCTTCAGCTGTTAGCAGCTCCTCCCCTTTTTTGAAACAGCCAATAGCGTTTCGTTATTACCACAGTTTGACTAGCCTTTCTGTTTTTTTTTTAAAGCCAGTTTCCTCCGAATCTAACCGTTTATCATAATCTCCTTCACATCTCTTTGAAATACAGCATTCTGTGCAGCATTTAAATGGGTCCGATATGTTTTGTTGTCTGCGCCGACTCGCGCATATGATCCGTGCTGCGCTTTCGTGTCTGTAGTCAACGGCTCTGGTCTAGAGTTGACTACCGGTATGTGTGTGCGTTGCGCGTGAAAATATCGTGAACCCAGAATTCATTCGCCTCAATTGAAAGCATATTTACACTGTCTGAATCTTTTCCTATCGCATTTATAGTGCGCTATGTGCCGTTCACCATGTAGAAAATAGTAAATGCGTGAACAGCTGACCGTTTTCAGACACAGTTCAGGGTCTATTTATAATGCAGGGGGTGGGACTTCAGATTCTAGAGCGCATTTGATTGGACAGAAGATTTGATGAGAAGGTGAAGTCTGCGATGATGTCATCAAAATCTGTGATTAGTTTTAACGGAAGTGAGAGACTGCAAGTTTTGAATGCTTATATCTCCTAAATGCAAATTTTGTCATTGTTTTGGAACACACCAGCTTATTCATAACCTTAAGGCTAAGATAATCATACTAAATTTTGATTTCAGTGGGCCTTTAAGTGAGATTATTGTAATGGTTAGTTGATCAATGTTTAAATATGTGAACAAAAGGCACAATTAATATCTGTTCATTGTATAAAGCAGACATGTGTCTTCAGAAGACTTGAACTGAAACCGCTTCATTAAAATTGATTAGTTCTACAGTGAGTCTTGTGTCAATGGATGGATAAAAATATTGATATGCAAGTATACAGTATGTGGCAGTTTGAAATGGTATTGAAAATGATACTGAATATTGATATTTTTCAAGGTATCGTATTGAAATGAGAAATTACAGTATCATAACCACTAATTCATGTACTCAATAAGATAAAAGTGGTTTGTTGAAAGTAGCTATTTTCTAAATAGATCTATTATTTTAATAAATATATATTGGTAATTCATTAAATATTGCTGGCTAAAAAGTAACTAGTGAGTAGTTTTTGAGAAGAGTACTTTGTACTTTTACTTAAAGTTCCCATGACATGAAAATTCACTTTATGAGGTTTTTTAACATTATGAGTTTTCCATAGCCTGTCTATGGCCCCCCAGTGCTATAAATTTCGATAGGTGTAAACCAAGCCCTGAGTGTCCTTCTCTGTCTTTGAGAAAATGGAAGCTCAGATGGGCCATTCTGCAACGGTTACCCTCCAGCTTTCTCTGCTTTGTCCGCCCAGAGAATTTGGAGAAAATGGATTCAATTTATTTTTTACATTTTATTCAGTCGCAATGTCAGCACAGGCTTTACAAACAGATTATATTCAAACCTACAAGGATAAAAATGGACATGTCAAGCTTGATGAAGATACAGTCAAAGCTTTGAATGGTAAACTGAGAAGTCAACAGAATTGTAATGCATATATACACTCACTATTATTATTATTATTAGGAACACCATACTAATACTGTGTTTGACCCCCTTTCGCCTTCAGAACTGCCTTAATTCTACGTGGCATTGATTCAACAAGGTACTGAAAGCATTCTTTAGAAATGTTGGCCCATATTGATAGGATAGCATCTTGCAGTTGATGGAGATTTGTGGGATGCACATCCAGGGCACGAAGCTCCCGTTCCACCACATCCCAAAGATGCTCTATTGGGTTGAGATCTTGTGACTGTGGGGGCCATTTTAGTACAGTGAACTCATTGTCATGTTCAAGAAACCAATTTGAAATGATTCGAGCTTTGTGACATGGTGCATTATCCTGCTGGAAGTAGCCATCAGAGGATGGGTACATGGTGTTCATAAAGGGATGGACATGGTCAGAAACAATGCTCAGGTAGGCTGTGGCATTTAAATGATGCCCAATTGGCACTAAGGGGCCTAAAGTGTGCCAAGAAAACATCCCCCACACCATTACACCACCACCACCAGCCTGCACAATGGTAACAAGGCATGATGGATCCATGTTCTTATTCTGTTTCAGCCAAATTCTGACTCTACCATCTGAATGTCTCAACAGAAATCGAGACTCATCAGACCAGGCATCATTTTTCCAGTCTTCAACTGTCCAATTCTGGTGAGCTTGTGCAAATTGTAGCCTCTTTTTCCTATTTGTAGTTTAGATGAGTGGTACACGGTGGGGTCTTCTGCTGTTGTAGCCCATCCGCCTCAATCAGTTGGCCCATTCTCCTCTGACCTCTAGCATCAACAAGGCATTTTCGGCCACAGAACTGCCGCATACTGGATGTTTCTCCCTTTTCACACCATCCTTTGTAAACCCTAGAAATGGTTGTGCGTGAATATCCCAGTAACTGAGCAGATTGTGAAATACTCAGTCTGGCACCAACAACCATGCCACTCTCAAAATTGCTTAAATCACCTTTCTTTCCAATTCTGACATTCAGTTTGGAGTTCAGGAGATTGTCTTGACCAGGACCACACCCCTAAATGCATTGAAGCAACTGCCATGTGATTGGTTGATTAGATAATTGCATTAATGAAAAATTGAACAGGTGTTCCTAATAATCCTTTAGGTGAGTGTATGATAATTGAAATGAGCTGGATAACATCACCGTTTTCTCCAGAGCGGCTGTACAGCCGAATCAAATTCTGTTGTATTATTTTCCTGTTTAACACTGTGAAGCTGCTTTGAAACAATCAGCATTGTAAAAAGCGCTATATAAATAAAGGTGACTTGACTTGACTGGGCTTTCCTTGTTCATGTTTCCTCGGTTATCGACCCTCTTTGTTTACTTCCCATGATGTTGAGGCCGCAGGTTCTTCATTCCAGGCTTTTATCCAGCACAGTCATTGTACCAGCAGAAGGGCCAGGGAAGTGTTGGTCCGGTCTGAGGGGCGCAATAAAAGAGCTACGGTCCTGAAGATCTTGTTCATCAGGACTTTTGGACTCTTGCTCTGGATTGTCATTTTTATCCACAGATCAAGTTTGATTGCCTGAGCTATCATCTTTAATGACCCTCGCCTGTCTCTGACTATTCTGACCACTGCTTGGACTTTGACTGCGTAATATAGTGTAATATAGAATAATGAGACTACTGGAATTCGCCAGTTTACTGCTTACTATTTTCACAAATAATGTTACTAAATTATTAGGAAATCAAAAATCCCGGCGTGGTAGGCAGCTTGTCTGACAGGACTGCATGTAACAGCCTTTATGTGACGAACCGGATGGGTTTGTACCCAGGGCAGCTCATTTATCCTGTAGCCTATGCAAAATTTTATGACCCTTAAAAAAAGGATTTGTACAGTGAAATGTACGGTTTGACGTGGGCGACAACATATTCAGATCAAGTTCAAATTTTTCAGAGTTTCAGAGTTCATTAACATCAAATCAGTCAAAAACATAATTTTGCTGCAGATTATTTTTTTCTTAATTTAATTGAAAACAAACAATGGTTTATCAGTTGTGTCATTTGTGATTTTCATTCGTATTCAGCTTCAGACCATCCTGATTTTATGTCACAAATTCTGTTTATTCAGATACAGAAGTAACGTGTTTTATATTTTACCTTAATTTTTTTCAGCTCTGGAAACTCCAACAGCTTTCCTTCGCTTGACAGACGCCCCATTTTTATTTTTGACGAGCTGTAGAGATTTTCAAGCCGCTATATTTTCCTCATCCATTTAAAAGAAACATTTATTATTAATATTAAAATTTATAAAGTGTCACGCTTTTTGTAATTTGTTATAAAGACTATTTAGACTTGATCATCAAGCAAAACTTTTATTAGATTGTATATTGAAAATTTAGCTTGGTAATAGGCTTATTATTTTTAAAATTGGAGCAACAACTGCTTTTTTTTATTTTTTTTATTACACCACACAGCTGCTTATACAAAGTGAGAGACAAGGCACAAACATACACAGTTTGGGGGAGAAAAAAAATAAATAATATATATATATATATATATATATATATACACATACATAAAAGTAACAACAAACAATAAGAGAAAAACAGCACAATATATAGATGTATAGATAATATATTTATACAGGTACTTTATAAGTTTAGGCAGTAGGTTAATCTACTGTTCGTTGTTATTAGTGACTTCACTATTTTTTTATTGAATTATTTTTATGAATATGGGGTCACTGACTGAGAAATCAATTTCGAAACAATTTAAAACAATCCAAATAATAATAATTGTAGTAAAAGTAGTTATAATAATAGTAATAATAATGGTAGTAATGGTAGTTGCAGCAGCAGTATTAGTAGTAATAATAACAATAACAGTAATAAAAATAACAATATTATTATTATTAATAATAATAATAATAATAATGATGGATCAATTTTATAGTTTTTGGATATATATCACTCTCTGGGTCTGGGAGCCACTGCCCCACCGACGGCGAGCACAACCAACAGGCCCCCCAACACAGATGCCATTCTCACCTCTAATCAGCCTGGTCTCCCTCCCCGACACCGGCAGAACCCATCCCCCATACCAGCAGTTAACCTTCTGTGCTCTGCTGCATCTTCCTCCACCAGGGATGCTGGGGCACCACGACAGGCACCTACAAACCAAGCTCACCTGGTTTGGCTGTGACCTGCAAGATAGAATCATTTGGTTGCCCCTTTTTTTTTTAATCTGTGGTTGAAACCATGGTGTACCCCAGTCGGCTCCCCGGCCAGAGACACCACATCCAACCCAGACAGCACTCCTTCACCGTCACTTTTAATGGGAGGGTGGCCCGCCGGCAAAGATGGCCAAGGGAGGGACCAGGCAAACCTACAACCGAACCGGAGATGCCCATGCCGAAAAGACCCGCCAGTCACACCCACCGACAGCACTAGAGTCGCCACCAGACCCAGACTGCTTATTGAGAGTATATATATATATATATATATATATATATATATATATATATATATATATAAATAAAACATTTTTGATTCAGATTTTATAACTTAATCTGTATTGATAAAAATATTAACCTATACAGCTACCACCACTAACAATAATAGCAATAACAATTATAAAAAAATAAAGTACAACATATGAAACATATAATATATAAATGGTATAGACCTAATCTAAATAATTGTAGAACAGTAAAGTAAGTAATACTTTTTGTTATCTGTTATTTATCTGTTAAAGCTACACTGTGTGATATTTTCCCCCATCTAGCGGTGAAAGGGTATATGACCATCCAGTAAATATTAGTTTATTTTCCTCCCAATTCCGATTTCGTTTCAACTCCTACGGTGGCCGATTTAGTCCAAGATTAACACGGCTTCCAGTTCGACCTCGTCCATTAGTGTTCCTTCAAGTGATGAGGTTACTTTAGAAAACTATTATAATTTGCAGTTATTGAATTTGTCAGTTAACATGTAGGTTATGACATCTATGTAAAATGAATAATAGTTTTACGTTTTTGTAATTTATTTACCATTTCATTGCTAACATCAGCTATTTGCCTGTTGTGTTGCCGTCTTAATTCTCTTTTTCGCTTCCTTGGCGACTCTGTTACATATCCTCGAGAATAAGAGTGATCCTCCATCAGCAACAGACTTTCAAAAAGGCTTTCAGGTTTTCATATAGCAGTCTCAAGCAATCCCCCTCTTCACATTCGACACGGTGCCATCGAGTGTTAAAACGCGAAAGGCGAAGCTTGAATTTACGGGTATGTCCCTCTTTGGCTAATGTACTTTCAAGATGGAGGGGCAACATGGCGACCCCCATTCGAACCCCTTACCCGTATGTATTTTCAATGGCATATTATAAATTTACGAGAATACTTTATTACTTGAAAGAAGTAAATATACATTAATGAGGACATATATTTTTGAAAGGACTAAGTGTTTTTAGCTAAGAATAAACTAAAAAAGTTACACAGTGTAGCTTTAATAGTTTGTTATAATTTGTACCAAATATCAAATACTATCACATTGGAAAGATAATAAAAATTAAATTAAGTAGAGTAAATAAAAATAAATAAATACATAATAATAATAATAATAATAATAGTAGATAGAGGGGAAAAAAAGAGAGAAGGAAAAAAAAGATACATTTACGGGCAGTAACATTTCAACTAGGATATGAAGAGTAATTGGCACTGGGTGAAGGGATATAGCCTGAGCTATAAGTTATAAAGAAGGGCGCATTTCTCATAGTGTATGACAGTTTATGACAAAGAGGAATCAGTTCTCCTGTTTAAGTATTCAAAAAGAGGGGACCAAGTTTGTTTGAATGTGTCAATGTTATGTGCAAGTGCAGTTAATTGCTCCAAATTTGAGTGTACTAACAATAATTTGAACCATTGATTTATTGAGAGTTCTGTTCTGTCTTTCCAATTAATTAGAATTTGTTTCTTTGCTACAGTCAGTGAGATTAATATAAATGGTTTGAGATCTAGAAATCTGTAATGTAGACATGTCTCCCAGCAGAGCTATTATGGGACAAACTGGGATGCTGAGCCCAAGGATATCTGAGAGCCTGTTCATGACCTCCGACCAGAATGACTGGACAAGTGGACACTGCCAGAATGCATATGCCAGAAAATAATCATCAGTAATCATCAACAACTGCTTTTCGAATTTATACACTGTAATAAATATATGATATAGCCTAATAGATTCAATACGCCTTTGGACTACAGAGAAACGGTGCTTTAACAGGAGCGAAGTCACGAACGAGGATGCTGTAGAGGCTAATTCTGTCATGTGACACCACATTTATTTGCGTTAAAGCCCTTTTTCTCAACAAAAAGTATTTTCAAATTAGTTTTTTTGCGACATTTAAAGTATTTACCTAGAATTTATGCTCTAAAGTTATAATGTGCTAAAGTTATATCAGCCATATCAGTAAACATTTTGATAAGCTAAACCCTTTTTGGAAAAAAAAAGAAAGAAACAAAAAAAAACCTTAGATGGAAACCTGACTAGTGCAACAAGCCCTCAACCTTTTGAAATCTTCTCGACACGTCTACAACATGAACTAAACTCCAGTCTCAGCTACATACAGTGTCTGAGGGCAGGTTATAGTACACATTGTTCACAGGCAGACAATGAAGCTCATAAGCTGGCATTTTGCAAATTTGTTACAATGTTAACAGAAAGTGAGACTGGAATTGCTGATGGTTCATTGCGGCAGTTCAAAACTGATTATTTAGTTAAGGAGACAATATCTTTATTTGCTGTGCATGTCGATCTTTACAACTTTGCAGACCTTTTACATTCACAAGACAGCTAAATAACACATTGCCTAAAAGGTAATAGTTGAAAAAGAACAATGTGTGGCCCCTTTAAGAAACATGACACCGCGTGCACTGAGCATGCGCAGAAGAGAGAAGTGGGAGTGACGAGATGAGTGCTGAAATTTTCACCAGTTGAAGCTGAAAGCGATGCTGTTAATGATCGGGAATGAAGGACAAATGTGGAATATTTTCTCCGGATGCCTTATATTTCCAGTCTGCAGGTGAGAGATGTTTCTCAGATTACAGAGTTTAACATTAAACACAGTTTATGTGTTCAAGGAACAATGTAATGAAATGCGTTGTGTGTGCTGGTTTATTATTAGAGTGTAATAATATGTTGGCAGAGAGTTTTTCACAGACTCTGACAATAAAATGTGCTTAATGTGCCACTTTACAGAAGATCTCAGACATCAGCATAATGAATGAGGGGAAAACAGGGAACTTTAGGAGACAAAGAGGCTTTTCAGCAGCTCAGCTAAACATGATGGTCCTGTTGTTTCTCTCAGACTTTGGACAGGAGTTGAACAAACCTTGTTTTAAATGCAATTAATATCTAACTTGTATCAAAATACTCCATATTCCTGATAGAAAACACATGTTTACTCAATTTAAATGTAAATGTAATTAAAGTAATCAAACGTAAATTCAGTAACTTATCTTTGATTTCTCCAGGTCTGGTCCTGTGGGCGTCAGTATCTCACAGTGATCACAGTTCACACCTGCAGTGAAGCCCCTCCCACAACAATTCACCAATAAATACTGGGAATATTCTCATCATCCTACAAGAGAAGGACAAACTCCAGGTGTAGCAGCTGAAATCTGTGTGACAGTTAAAGATGGAGGTTATTAAAGAGGAGATTGAAGACATGAGTTATCCAGAACCATCCAGAATAAAACATGAAGATACTGAGGAACAAATAGGTGGGTGTCCATTCTTGATTCTTCATTGCTGACTGCTTTAGTAGCTGTGAAATAATAATCAGTATATGTAGGGCTGGGCGATATGGCCCAAAAAAATTATCACAATATAATTTTCCATATCAGTCGATATCGATAATTAGCACGATAAATGTCAAATCTTTATTTCTTTAAAGTTTAAAGGCATATTTTTGCTCCTGAGTGAAAGATGTAGAAAACAGTTAATTGTGGTTTTAAACTATCCTTTATTGTCAAAACATGACAAACACTTCCCAAACGGGTGAACAGTTCATCAAAACTGAGGTAGATTTATTTATTACTAATAAAATAAATAGTAATAGAGTAGAATATTATTAATATAAATAGAATATATAAAATAAATATCTATAGTAAAATCTAGAACTGTAATGATATAACATTTGGCTCTGCTGACTGCAAATGCAAAGTCAAAGTGCTTTAAAGATAATGTTCGTCAATAAACAAAAATAGAATAAAAAAAAAATATTTCTGGTCAGCATGCCAAACCTTTAAATAAATAACATTGACAATATAAATAAATAAAATAAAAATCTTAACTGTGGTCAGCATTTTTTTACTTTACACTTTATATATCAATAATATAGTTACATATACTAAAATAATTGTGTTAGTAGTAAAACAATTAAAACGCAAACGGGCAAAAAACACGTTTAAATTTAGAATAATTTTGAGTCCCTCCTCTCTTGCCTTATAGTGGGAGAGAGCACAAAGATCAGTAGTTGATGAACTCCAGTAAGGGCTGTCAAGTCTATTTTATTCACTTTAAACATCGGATTAAATTATTTTATTTCTCTTTTAATACATGCGATGCTGAGTTATTAATAAATCACCAAAGACACAAAATTATGATACCGATGTATTTTTCCATGTGATGTTTTAGTGATTATAGTTTGGTAACGTTAGCTTGTTGTAAGTCACCCACTACAACTAACAAGGCGATAAGCCTATGCGTGAAATTATATTAGGCTAATGTAGATTTGCCGCTGTGTTGGGCTCAATGCTATATGGAAGAACTTATGGAAGAAGCAAGATAATTTAATAATTATATTACCGTGTGGTGAACATATGATAAACAGTGCACATCGCTGTTTTATGGTGGAATGCAAATAGTCAAAATATCTCCAAACCACTGAAGTTGAGGGACCTTTCTTGTCAACGATAACTGTGTCCTCCGAGCTAGAATTTTCTTCACTATCACTCATTGTCTTTGCTCCACTCCAATCCCCCGGCCACTGTGACTGTCAACAACACCGCGTGTGGCACCCTGAAGCCCGGTCCTCAAAATGCATGCGCAGAATTACGCATAGTGTGTAAGCATTATATCGAGCATTTATCGAACTGTTGTTATCGTTTTATCAAGGAAAAGTATTTCGCAATAATTATTGTTATGGGTTTATCGCCCAGCCCTAAGTTATGGATGATAAATGACAGAGAAATGCACATCTAAATGATCATGACTGCATAATTGCATTGACTTTTGTACATCAACGATACTTTAACACTTTACAACAAGGGTCTCATTTGTTAACATTAGTTAATTATGTAATAATGAGCAATACATTTGTTAAAATAGTTATTAATCTTTGTTAAAGGATTAGTTCACTTTTAAATAAACTTTTGCTGATAATTTACTCACCCCCATGTCATCCAAGATGTCTGTCTTTCTTTCTGCAGTCGAAAATAAATTAAGGTTTTGGATGAAAACAGTCCAGGGTTTTTCTCCATATAATGAACTTCAATGGGCTCCAAACGGTTCAAGGTCCGAATGACAGTTTCAGTACAGCTTCAAAGGGCTTTAAGCGATATCAAACGATACCAGACGATGAATAAGGGTCTTATCTAGCGAAACGATCCGTTTCTGCGAGAAACCGAGCAGTATTTATGCTTTTATTTTACCTCTTTTCAGGCGAACGTGATCATCTCTGAGCTCAGCCATAACTTCCGCTAAGTGAGGTCAAAATACGATCATGGTCATAGATATATCGATGCCTCATTCTACTGATCCGTGCAAGCGCTAATGAGGTATCTACGTATACGTCTATGACCACGATCATATTTTGACCTCACTTAGCGGAAGTAATGGCTGAGCTCATCTGAAAAGAGGTAAAATAAAAGCATAAATACTGCTCGGTTTCTCGCAGAAACGGATTGTTTCGCTAGATAAGACCCTTATTCATCGTCTGGTATCGTTTGGTATCGTTTAAAGCCCTTTGAAGCTGTACTGAAACTGTCATTTGGACCTTGAACCGTTTGGAGCCCATTGAAGTCCATTATATGGAGAAAAACCCTGGACTGTTTTCATCCAAAACAGTTTATTAATTTATTTTCGACTGCAGAAAGAAAGACATGGACACCTTGGATGGCATGGGGGTGAGTAAATTATCAGAAAAAATGTATTTAAAAGTGAACTAATCCTTTAATGTTAACAAATACAACTTTTTATTTGAATTAGGGCTGGGACAATAATCGATGCATTGCGAATCGAGAAATGATTATGGTTTGCTTCTGAGATTTTCCAAAATGCTCGCGATTATGGACTTAGTTTTTAACAGCAGATGGCACTGCGTGCTTTAGAAACTGCTGTATTGGCTCTGCTTGCTTCCAATTCCTTACACACACACCACTTGAACCTTCTGTAAAATAATTATTCATAAAGTTCAAGGTTGAAGTGGTTTACATTAATCTCAAGTCATAAGCATTCTGAGGTGCAACAAACCTTCTCAGTCTCAGCTGTTGAAAAGTAAGTTCAGAATCAATTCGAGAGAGAATCGCGATGCATTCGGAAAATCTCAGAATCGAGTGAAGCATTGATTTATTGTCCAGCCCTAATTTTAATAATGTATTAGTAGATGTTGAAATTGACAATAACTAATATTAAACCTTATTGGAAAGTGTTACCGATACTTGACTTTCTTGTTTTCTGCTGTGTGTTTTTAATTTAGACATTTAACCTCATTGAACTGATTCTGACTATTTCATATGTTTATTTTAGACCAGATGGAAGAGAAGGAGCAACGACACAAACTAAATGACATAAAGAAACTCTGTGACTTCAAAACTCAAGAAACAAAAGCCCAAAAGCTGCACACCTGCTCTCAGTGTGGAAAGAGTTTCAGGAGAAAAGGACACCTTAACAGACACATGAGAGTTCACACTGGAGAGAAACCGTATACATGCACTAAGTGTGGAAAGAGTTTTACTCGAGCATCAGGTCTCAGTTATCATCTGCGCATTCACTCTGGAGAAAAACCATTTAATCATGATCAGTGTGGTAAAAAAATTAATTTATCACATCTAAAACAACACCTGATAGTTCATACAGGTGAGAGACCTTATGTGTGTTCTCTCTGTGGAAAGAGTTTTTCACGACTGAAGAATTTTAAACTGCACCAGAAAATACATGATGGAGTGAGAGATCATGTGTGTTGTGACTGTGGGAAGAGCTTTACTGCATCCTGTGATCTGAAACGGCACCAAAGAATTCACACTGGAGAGAAACCGTATACATGCTCTCAGTGCGGAAAGAGTTTTTCTCAAGCATCAAGTCTCAGGGATCATCTGCTCCGTCACTCTGGAGAAAAACCATTTAACTGTGATCAGTGTGGGAAAGATTTTATTTTGTCATCAGATCTGAAAAAACACCTGAAAGTTCATAGAGATGAGAAGCCTCATGTGTGTTCTCTCTGTGGAAAGAGTTTTTCACGGCTGAACAGTTTTCAAATGCACCAGAAAACACACAGAGATGCAAGAGGTTTAAAAAATCATCTGTTTATTCACTCTGGAGAAGCAGCCATTTAACTCTTTATCAATCCTTCAAATTCATAATGAAATATGTTGTAAGTGAGCAACATTTGTTGTCAAATATGGAGTGTTTAAGCTATTGCAACAAAGTTACCCTATTGTATTGATTTCAGTGGGCCTTTAAGGGAGATTATTGTAATGGTTAGTTGATCAATGTTTAAATATGTAAACAAAAGGCACAATTAATATCTGTTCATTGTATAAAGCAGACATGTCTCTTCAGAAGACTTGAAATGAAACCGCCCCATTAAAATGGATCAGTTCTTCAATGAGTCTTGTGTCAGTGGATGGATAAAAATATTGATATGCAAGTATACAGTATGTGGCAGTTTGAAATGGTATTGAAAATGATACTGAATATTGATATTTTTCAAGGTATCGTATTGAAATGAGAAATTACAGTATCATAACCACTAGTTCATGTACTCAATAAGATAGAAGTGTTTTGTTGAAGTAGCTATTTTATGAATACGTAGATCTATTATTTGATTAAATATATATTGGTAATTAATTAAAATTGCCGGCTAAAAGTAACTAGTGAGTAGTTTTTGAGAAGAGTACTTTGTACTTTTACTTAAAGTTCCCATGACATTAAAATGTCATTTTATGAGTTTTTTAACATTAAAATGAGTTCCCCTAGCCTGTTCATGGTCCCCCAGTGCTAGAAATTTTGATAGGTGTAAACCAAGCCTTGGGTGTCCTGCTCTGCCTTTGAGAAAATGAAAGCTCAGATGGGCCAATCTGGAATCTTCCCTGTATGTCGTATACGGGGAAAGGTTACCTCCTCTTTCTCTCCTTTGCACACCCAGATAATTTGGAGAAAATGGATTCAATTTTTTTATTTTATTTAATTCAGTCGCAATGTCAGCACAGGCTTTACAAACAGACAAACAGATTATTTTCCAACCTACAAAGATAATAATGGACATGTCAAACTTGAAGATATAGTCAAAGCTTTGAAAGGTAAACTGAGAAGTCAACAGAATTGTAATGCATATATATGCAAATAATATCACTGATTCTTGAGATAAGGGACAAAACATGTTTTAGATGTTAAAAAATAAACACTAACACTACATTATTAAAAATTGTTTTTTTTGTAGACAAAGGTCTCAGTTAATGAACCATGTAAGGGAACAGGTTTATTTCTAAATATAAAAATAAAAAAATCACTCCATAACTTAATTTGTATCAACTCCGTCAGACACACTAAAAGCATGCTAATTTAAGTTTTATCCATCCAAAAACATTGTCAAATCTTCAGTTATGTAATATTGGTTTTCAGTAAAGGATCTACATCATAAAATACATTCTCTGTTTATTTTTTGTTTGTTTTCAAACTATTATGAACAACCCCGTTTCTAAATATTAATATTAAACATACAGGTGCTGGTCATATAATTAGAATATCATCAAAAATTATTTATTTCACTAATTTCATTCAAAAAGTGAAACTTGTATATTATATTAATTCATTACACACAGACTGATACATTTCAAATGTTTATTTCTTTTAATTTTGATGATTATAGCTGACAACTAAGGAAAACTTCTTGGTTACGTATGTAACCCTCGTTCCCTGAAGGAGGGAATGGAGATGCCACGTCGGAGTACCGACGAATAGGAATCTCGCTCGCGAGAGCCAATCTACTTCGAGTGTAACTAAACGAGCAATGCACATTGGCATGCAATGATTGAACCAGGTGCTCATGCCACGCCGTGCAGGTATAAATGAGACACAGGTGATTGCATCAAATCAGCCTTTTGCTAAGGAGCCGAGTAGGTAGACAGGCACCCCAGCAGGGTACAGAGGACATGGAGACGGGACCTGTGTGAGCCGCCTGAGCTCTCTTACCTGATCAGAAGGGAAGTCCATCATTGCTATTCCGCATGACCCGCTCAGTGATTATATGATAACACTGGGAAAGCGTGCCCAAGAGAAGGGATGCTGTGGAACCCACATCGTACCCCGAAGGAGTTATGTGGAGTACAATGCTGAGCCGTAGGCCGCAACGGGGGAGGGGGCTCAGTCCCACTGACGGGAACGCTCTCCCAAGGGAAAGATATGTGGGATCCCCGCAGGGTCACTCATATGACCCGAGCCCAATACTGGTTCTCAAGGATTCAGCGGCAAGGGGCCTAATGCCAGATGTTCCGCCACGTCTGGCACCGAGGGTGATGGAGGACTCACAGAGTTTGATTCTGAAGAATAAGAGCGCCGGAGCGCAGCAAGCCGACAAAAGCAGCCCCGCTCAGTGCTTCTACCCGTTTGAGGTGAGAACACAGGAGGAGACCGGCTCTACACGTAGGCTATAGAATACACGTGCCAGCGCCCAGGAGGATGCAACACTTCTAGTAGAGTGTGCTCGCACCCTGAGCGGACAGGGCACCCCTTGTGCTTGGTAAGCCAAGGTGATGGCATCCACTATCCAGTGGGCCATCCTCTGCTTGGAGACAGCCTTTCAGCAGCAAAGTCTTCATAGACAGAATCTTTAGCTCTGCTGACTGCAAAGAGCTCCCAAGAGGGTATGGAGGGGGGGCTAGGAGGATTTAACCGTCTCGCCCCCCCTAAGGAACCTGACGACCAGGTCGTGCTTCCCAACCGTCTTACCTTCTACGTGGTCGTGATAGGCGGATATTGCAGCAGCATGAACCTTGAGGGTGGAGGGCGACAGCCTACGCTCCAACCCCTGTTGCAGGAAGGAAAGCACAGACGTGATCGAACATGTTCGGGGGTCTTCTCGTCGAGAAGAACACCACTCGATGAACAGGTTCCAAACAGGTGCCGAAGTGATGGTGTTAACTACCTCTTGGGGTAAGTCACCTATAACCTCCGTTGGGTGCCAAAGGGTGCCCCTTCTCTGAGTCAGAAGGTCCTTCCTCAGAGGAATCGGCCAAGGAGGGGCTGTCGCGAGGAGCATAAGTTCTGGGAACCAGGTCCGGTTGGGCCAGTACGGCACCACCAGCAGGACCTGCTCCTCGTCCTTCGAATGGCCCTAAGCGACCTCAGACACTTCTGACTCCAGAGGAGGAGATGGCGGGCGAGTTGTGACATGCGACGGGAGCACAGGCCACCTTGTCGGTTGATATACGCAACAGTCGCAGTGTTTGTCCGTGCGGACCAGTACATCTTTGCTCCGCCTGCTGGTCCGAATGAGTCAGCGAGAAGGTCTGGGGAGCTCTAGCCAGGCTCGCAGAGACCGTGCAAGCGGGACCATAGGGATCTGCTTCTGTGCGGCCGAGAACTGCTGGGCGAAGTTCTGGACCGCGTGTCCCCTCATGTCCACCAGACACAGCCAGAGATGGCGTTCCTGGACAACCATAGTGGCCTTGGCACGGCCCGCGCCGTCATCTCCCGAAATATCTGACCCTCTCTCCGATGCAGCGATGGACATCTTGTCTTGGAGAGGAGCCTCGAAGGATACGGATGGTGCACACCTCGTGGATGGCCCACCGCATTCCAATAGCAGCTCTACTAGCTGCGGAGTGCGAGAGGGATGAGGGTTCCCCGGGGAAGGCGTGCTCACCATAACCCTCAGATCACCCGTGCTACTGCCTGAAGTAACCTTCTGTGGAGGATTAGATTGAGGCAGAGGCACGGGGACTCCACCCCTTGCAAGATGGGGTCTAGACCGCAACTCCGAGATGGTCATGTTCCTGCTGCTGACCATCCCTCGGTGACAGGTAACCACTGCATTCAGAAACACACAGATAGAATGTCATCTTGAAAAAGACACAAGCTCTATCTGTGTTTGCTCTTTCAGAAGGACGCTATCCTTGGTGCTGAAGCACGCAGGTGGCGGGGTCGCAGCCTGGTGGGTGCAGCCTGACATGTGCACTCTCTCTCACACGAAGGCGCTCTCTTACCAGCCATGAGAACGGCTTTTCAGCGCTCTCCACCTAGTGCACCGAACCAGCTGTGAGAACAGCCTTTGTGATTGCTCTAACAAACAACAAAGAGAGGTGATCCGAAAACCACACGACCCGCTGCTGTGCCATCCCACCAACACTGACTGAGGAGATCACCTCTGAAAGTCGGCTTCCGTCTTCAGCCAGGACTGCAAAGTAGTGAGTGATATCTGGCGTTACCATCTACCACTCGGCTCCGAAGCAAAAGGTTGATTTGATGCCATCCCGTGTCTCATTTATACCCGCACGGCGTGGCATGAGCACCTGGTGCAATCATTGCATGCCAATGTGCATTGGCTCGTTTAGTTGTGCATTGGCTCGTTTAGTTACACTCGAAGTAGATTGGCTCTCGCGAGCGAGATTCCTATTCGTCGGTACTCCAACTAATTTTCTGAAAAGTCAAGAGTGACCGACTGAATGGGAATCCCAAATTCAGTATCTCAGAAAATTTGAATATTACTTAAGACCAATACAAAGAAAGGATTTTTAGAAATTTTGGCCAACTGAAAAGTATGAGCATGTACAGCACTCAATACTTAGTTGGGGCTCCTTTTGGCTGAATTACTGAAGCAATGCGGCGTGGCATGAGTCGATCAGTCTGTGGCACTGCTCAGGTGTTATGAAAGTCCAGGTTGCTCTGATAGTGGCCTTCAGCTCTTCTGCATTGTTGGGTCTGGCATATCACATCTTCCTCTTCACAATACCCCATAGATTTTCTATGGGGTTAAGGTCAGGCGAGTTTGCTGGCCAATTAAGAAAAGGGATACCATGGTCCGTAAACCAGGTACTGGTTGCTTTGGCACTGTGTGCAGGTGCCAAGTCCTGTTGGAAAATGAAATCTGCATCTCCATAAAGTTGGTCAGCAGCAGGAAGCATGAAGTGCTCTAAAACTTCCTGGTATACAGCTGCGTTGACCTTGGACCTCAGAAAACACAGTGGACCAACACCAGCAGATGACATGGCACCCCAAACCATCACTGACTGTGGAAACTTTACACTGAACCTCAAGCAACATGGATTGTATGCCTCTCCTCTCTTCCTCCAGAGTCTGGGACCCTGATTTCCAAAGGAAATGCAAAATGTACTTTCATCAGAGAATATAACTTTGTACCACTCAGCAGCAGTCCAGTCCTTTTTGTCTTTAGCCCAGGCAAGATGCTTCTGACGCTGTCTGTTGTTCAAGAGTGGCCGGCACACTTTTTTCTACCACATCTTTTCCTTCCCTTCGCCTCTCTGTTAATGTCCTTGGAGCTCTTTGAACAGCCAGCCTCTTTTGCAATGACCTTTTGTGTCTTGCCCTCCTTGTGCAAGGTGTCTATGGTCGTCTTTTGGACAACTGTCAAGTCAGCAGTCTTCCCCATGATTGTGTTGTGACACTGTCACACAAGACAGTGTTTTTTACCACTCTATATATTATAATGATTTTATGTATATTAGAGTTTTAATAGGTTTACATGTTGTCTTAGTCATTTTAGTCCATTTTAGTCCTCTTATCTGTTTTAATGTGTGTATGTCTTTAAATGTTACGGGGTCCACCTGTCATGTGACTGATCACATGACAGGAAGAGGAAGCAGACCAGCATAAAGGTGGCAGCATGGAAAGCCAAAAGGAGGAAAAGGAAATGCACTGGTGATCACCGAACCTGGATTGTGGAGTTAATATTGTCTCACCTTTCCAGTGACACGCATTTGGATTCACTCTCACTTGGATTGTATATACACGGTTGGACACTTGCATAAGGACTATCAGCACACTGGGACTCATTCGGACTGTTTTAGGGTAGGGTATTATGGATTCCATGCTTTTAACAGACTGAAGTTTCCTAGTTTTACTGTGTTGTTTTAAGTCTCTTGTGTACATTGTAAATACACCGTTGGTTTTCCACTTTACTACTGTTGTTTGTCTAATCCTTTTAAACACTTCATTATCTCACACAGTAGAATCTGACCCCATTTTAATACATGTAACTTCCACAATAAGACCGATTGTTACATATGGTGGCCCGTACGGGGAACGTTTAAGATTTGTTACGCTGTGTTGAGAAGAGTGTTTTAAGGATGACGACACAACAAGTTAATGCTGCTTCTTTTAATACATCAGCTGGTATGAATGATGAACGGGGGTTACAACTTTGTGAGTGTAAACAGCTATGCACTGAGGTTGCTGATCTTAAAAGCATTGTTTTAAGACTGGAGAAGGATTTTAAAGACTCTGTTGAAAGTTCTCTTAATCGTGAAGTGTGTTTTAGAGATGCTGTGGATTTAAAATTTGGCAAAATGGAGGACACTATAAAGGATGCCGTGGCGACACTGGAGAGAGAGGTCATTGAATGTTTCAAGAGGAGAGACAAGAAATGGGCGAAACAGCTGGAACAAACAAAGGATCCAGAAACTGCCATCTCCCCTCCTGCTGCGACGATCAGCCCAGTATCTCCCACCTCGGCCCCTGGCTTTCCACCGGCCAATGATCCCACCGCCTCAACCACTTCACAGACTACCAACAGAGCGACCGATGGAGATTTCTGCGCCACCATTCCAGCGGGGCCAGATTTCAACACCATGTTCTCTATCCTTCCCTTCTCCCGAGAGGAACTCAGCAGCGCACAGACTGATGATGTCCCACTTCAGCGACTTCCCATCTCACCCTCTACTCCACCGACCCAGGGTATCGAGGTACAAGAACACCAGGGCTTGCTGTATCGTCGGATCGAGAAGGACGACGGAAGAGTCAAGCTCCAGCTCCTCATTCCACAGACCCTGGTCCAGCAGACGCTACAGGCCTTCCATCAGAGGACAGCAGAGAGACATCATGGGCGGCTAAAGACCCTCCTGCAGATCCTGGAAGTTGCCTGGTGGTCCTCGATCCGCAGAGACATCTGGCAATTCGTCAGTGACTGCAAGGTGTGTGGACTGGAAACCAGGGAGTGGGCTGTTACCAACCCTCACAAGAAACTACCTCATCATTTCCATCACCGTTCATCAGCAGCAACAACAACATCATCCATCAAAGAGACCTTCAAGCCGGAAAGGAGGAAATGCCAGGGGGGCTGGCGGGCCAGCAAGGCTGGGTGCAACACGACCCTGGGAGGCGTGGCGCCACCGATCCTAGGGCACCCAGGCTGGTATCGACTTTCACCTCTTTCGAGCATTCCAGTAGATTCCTCCGGCAGACTAGTGCCTGTGTGGGACGGCCTAGTTTTATCTAATTTATTACAAAGACATTTTAAGACACACATTCAAGAGGATACCCACTACATGGACAATGGCTGACAGTACCGTCAAGGGACTAGTACCTTCCCCGGGGAGCCGTAGGCTAGGGGGGGGGACTATGTGACACTGTCACACAAGACGCTTGTTTTACCACTCTATATATTATAATGATTTTATGTATATTAGAGTTTTAATAGGTTTACATGTTGTCTTAGTCATTTTAGTCCATTTTAGTCCTCTTATCTGTTTTAATGTGTGTATGTCTTTAAATGTTACGGGGTCCACCTGTCATGTGACTGATCACATGACAGGAAGAGGAAGCAGACCAGCATAAAGGTGGCAGCATGGAAAGCCAAAAGGAGGAAAAGGAAATGCACTGGTGATCACCGAACCTGGATTGTGGAGTTAATATTGTCTCACCTTTCCAGTGACACGCATTTGGATTCACTCTCACTTGGATTGTATATACACGGTTGGACACTTGCATAAGGACTATCAGCACACTGGGACTCATTCGGACTGTTTTAGGGTAGGGTATTATGGATTCCATGCTTTTAACAGACTGAAGTTTCCTAGTTTTACTGTGTTGTTTTAAGTCTCTTGTGTACATTGTAAATACACCGTTGGTTTTCCACTTTACTACTGTTGTTTGTCTAATCCTTTTAAACACTTCATTATCTCACACAGTAGAATCTGACCCCATTTTAATACATGTAACTTACACAATAAGACCGATTGTTACAGTGTAGCCTACAGAACTAGACTGAGAGACCATTTAAAGGCCTTTGCAGGTGTTTTGAGTTAATTAGCTGATTAGAGCGTGGCACCAGGTGTCTTCAATATTGAACCTTTTCACAATATTTTAATTTTCTGAGATTTGAATTTCTGAATTTGGGATTTTCCTTAGTTGTCAGTTATAATCATCAAAATGAAAAGAAATAAACATTTGAAATATATCAGTCTGTGTGTAATGAATGAATATAATATACAAGTTTCACTTTTTGAATGGAATTAGTGAAATAAATTAGACTGGGTAAACCCAGCCTGATCTGCCGGCGATTTGATTTCGCCCTGCAACTCAGTCTGGAAACCTGTACATTAATTTCTACTGCTTCTGTTACACTTTTGCGGGAACCAATCACAGACTGGCTTATCCACTAGTGATGTGTCGTTCATGAACGATTTGTTCATTTTGAACGAATCTTTAATATGACTCGAGAACAACATTTAATATGACTCGAGAACATGATGACTGAACTAACGGCTCATACCCGAAGTGAAGTGACAAAGGAAAGCACGATTTGGATCGGGAGGTGAGGTGAACTAACAGACTGCATACATAGACTGAAGCAATTTAAGCAATTCATTAATAATTTATTTCTCAAAGTTTGGCCATGGCTGCATTAGCTTATAGTTTATTTTTTATTCCAAGAGTACTAAATGTGTTGAAAAATGTAGCATGTAACGTTTTAATTAGATTCTGCTAAAATGAACGAAATGACTTGAAAAAAGATTTGTTGGGCCGATTCAGGCTGAAATGCGTCACTGTTGGCTCACTGTCGGCATCTGTGAAATGATAATGGGCCAGACCCGTGCCGACTGTGCATTACACATCTGGCTGACTGACGGCTTTTTCTGAATGGGTCAGCATCGGCTGAACGCAGTTGTACTGTTGTCGGCTGACTGGCGACTTTTTCTGAATGGGCCAGCATCGGCTGAACGCAGTTGTACTGGTGTCGGTTGACTGGCGACTTTTTCTGAATGGGCCAGCGTCGGCTGAATGCAGTTGTACTGGTGTCGGCTGACTGACGACTTTTTCTGAATGGGCCAGCATCGGCTGAACGCAGTTTTGCTGGTGTCGGCTGACTGGCGACTTTTTCTGAATGGGCCAGCGTCGGCTGAACGCAGTTGTACTGGTGTCGGCTGACTGGCGACTTTTTCTGAATGGGCCAGCATCGGCTGAACGCAGTTGTACTGGTGTCGGCTGACTGGCGACTTTTTCTGAATGGGCCAGCGTCGGCTGAACGCAGTTGTACTGGTGTCGGCTGACTGGCGACTTTTTCTGAATGGGCCAGCATCGGCTGAACGCAGTTGTACTGGTGTCAGGTTCATACCGGTTCATACTCGTGTAAGTTTTGGCGGTTAAATCTTGAGGAGGATCCTGCAGACGCAGACGATTTCATTTGCGAGGAATCACTTCAGCTAAAAAACGAGTAGGTAAGTTAAGAAATTTAGGCTAATTAACTTATTGTTCTAGTGTTGTTAAATGTTTGAATTGTCAAGATAAAAACAGGTTGTTTAATACCTAGATGATTTCCGATGATAATTACGTCAGAATCCCCATTCGGTCCTGTGATGAGAAGGCCGTTATTTGGTCTCTTGTATTTTTTTATTAGAAAAACTTCAGAGCTGTATCCAGCATACCCAAATCAGAAGCCTTGGATGAACAGGGAAGTGCGACTCCTGCTGAAGTCACGCAATACTGCCTTCAGATCAGGAGATGCACAAGCCTACAGCACATCCAGAGCAAACCTGAAGAGGGGCATCAAAAAGGCCAAGCACTGCTGCAAGCTAAAGATAGAGGGACACTTTTCCAACTCTGACCCTCGACGCATGTGGCAGGGCATTCAGGCCATCAGTGATTATAAACCCACCCACTCCACCCCCGCAGCCACTGATGTCAACTTCCTGAACGAGCTAAATTACTTTTATGCTCGTTTTGAAAGAGACAACAGAGAAACTGCCACCAAGCTCAAACCCTCAGCTGACCACCCACCAATCACACTCTCCTCCACAGATGTCTGCAAGGCACTGAGCCGGATCAGCGCACACAAGGCTGCTGGACCAGACAACATCCCTGGACGTGTTCTCAGGGCATGTGCGGAGCAGCTCGCTGGGGTTTTTACAGACATTTTCAACCTGTCTCTTGCCCAAGCAGCTGTACCATCATGCTTTAAACGCACTTCCATTGTGCCAGTGCCAAAAAGCTCTAGCCCAAGGTGCCCTAATGACTACCGCCCTGTAGCACTCACACCCATCATTATGAAGTGCTTTGAGCGGCTGGTCCTGGAACACCTAAAAGACTCTATACCATCCACATTGGACTCACACCAGTTTGCCTACCGCAGCAATAGGAGCACAGAGGATGCAGTTTCCATGGCACTGCACTCTGTGCTCACCCATCTGGACCATAAGAACACTTATGCACGCATGCTGTTTGTTGACTTCAGCTCAGCATTCAACACTGTCATCCCATCCAAGTTAATAGCCAAACTTGGAGACCTGGGCATCAACACTTCAATGTGTAACTGGATTTTGGACTTCCTAACTGACAGACCACAGAATGTTCGATCAGGATCCACCTGCTCCACGTCCATCACACTCAACACTGGTGTACCACAGGGCTGTGTGCTAAGTCCGTTTCTCTACTCCCTCTTCACCTCCGACTGCAAGCCTGTGTATGGATCTAATTCCATCGTCAAGTTTGCGGACGACACTAGGGTGATTGGTCTCATCAGCAACAACGATGAGACTGCCTACAGGGAAGAGATCCAGCACCTGGCCACATGGTGCACTGATAATAACCTGCTCCTCAACACCACCAAAACGAAGGAGCTCATCGTGGACTTCAGGAAAGAGTCAAGAGGCACACACGACACCATCCACATCAATGGAATGGCCGTTGAGCGTGTCTCCAGTTTCAAGTTCCTGGGGATCCACATCTCAGCGGACATGTCGTGGACGACCAACACCTCCAGCCTGGTCAAGAAGGCTCACCAGCGCCTCTTCTTCCTGAGGACACTGAGGAAGAATCAGCTCTCCTCGGCTATCCTGGTGAACTTCTACCGCTGCGCAATAGAAAGCATCCTGACCAACTGTGTGGCAGTATGGTATGGGAGCTGCTCTGTTGCGGAGCGCAAGGCACTGCAGCGGGTGGTGAAAACTGCCCAGCGCATCACAGGGACTCCACTACCTGCCATCGAGCACATCCAGAGGAAACGCTGTCTGCATCGAGCTCGCAGCATCCTCAAGGACTCCTCTCACCCAGCCCACAGACTGTTTTCTCTCCTGCCCTCCGGCAGGCGTTTCAGGATCCTCTGGACCAGAACCAGCAGACTAAAGAACAGTTTTTCCCCCAGAGCTGTCTCTTTACTGAACTCAAACCCCCGTTGATCCACTTCCCTCATAAACTGCTAACTCTCCTACCTCACATCTGCCTTCACTTTGTTATTTGCACTACCGACTGTTTATTACAGTAACAACTGTTTACTTATGCATCTTGCACTGCCATATCTTAACTGGATTATGCTCATTTGCACTGCCGACTGTATTTATAGTACCAATGTTTACATTTGCATTTTGCACCGTACTTCTAACTGTAATATGCAATCACTTTCCACTGCACTTTTACACTTTCTTTTTTCGGATAGCTCTGTCCATAATTTATTGCACTACCCTAATCCACTGCTATATTCCTCATATTAGCCTAACATATTATTGTATACCTCTATCTGTAAAATTCTGTTTATAGTAATAGCCCTCTGTATATTATATTCATAGAACATATTCACCTGTAAATTCTGTTTATAGTAATAGCCATCTGTATATTTATTCACTGTACATATTCACCTGTAAATTCAGTTCTGCTTATAGTAATAACCGTCTCTATTTATACATATTTATATATATTCAGTACATTTCCATGTCCTGCACTTATGCAACCGTTGTATATCCTGCACTTGCTGCTATTGCACTTCTGGTTAGACCTAAACTGCATTTCGTTGCCTTGTACTTGTACATGTGTAATGACAATAAAGTTGAATCTAATCTAATCTAATCAGTGCACTGTAATCTTGGCTAATGAAATTATATTGAGTTATGTTCCATTTTGTTTGCTAAAATTTTGTGAATTAATTCGTTTTTTTCAACAAGTGCCCAGCCAACATTGCCATGTGGGCCCCATGTGGGTTTTTGATGGGCTGTCACTTGGGCCCTACATGGGCAACCCAAGTGGGGCCCATAGAATTTTGTCCATCGGCTCCACATGGGCCCCATGTGTGTTAGCCCATAGGGGCACATGATGGGTCCATAGTGGGCTCTAAGTGGGGCCCATTTGTGTATTCATTATAGGGGCCAATATGGGTCCCATATGGGTTCTAATAAATGGGGCCAAAGTAGGCCACATACAGAACCCTTATGGGGCCCAAATGGGTGATACCACTGGGCCCACAAATGGCCCCTCTATGGGGTTTTTTATGGGACCCCAGTGGGTGAGAACTGGGCCCCATTTATATGTCTTTTTATTCCTGTAAGTGAAATTAATGTGCTGATTTGCAAAATAAACTATCAAACCCTGCCAACTTTAAGTTAATCTATGTTTTACTAAACCTGTACCTGACCTTAATAATTTAAATTACATGAAAAAAATGTATTTCTACTATGAAAAATGACTTTCAACTCAGAATTTGCAAATCACCTTTTTATTGATCATAAGAAAAAAAAACCAAGAAAATAAAAAAAGTTAAGTCATACAGGACATGAGCATTGAAAATGCTTCAGTCCATCACTCCTGGGATTGGGCAGACCCATCAGTTTAATATCTAAAGAACAGCAATGAAAGAAAACACAGAAAAGGCAATTTGTCAGGACTTCTGAAATGGAGGACCCAGATGCAGAGTGAACAAAGATAATTTATTGACAGGACAGTTCAACAAGGCACAAGAGGGTAGTGGATGAGTGAGTCCAAACAGCAGGGCCAACGGGGAACAATGACACGAAGGATGAGTGTGACTGCTGGAACCAGCTCCAAGATACAGCAGGTTGAAGAACCTCTGAGGACTGACCAGACCAGGTAGATGGTAGTGGAGAAGACAGGGCAGGACACAGTGAAGCAGGGATCCGTACTTGCTGCTCACACACTCAGAACCAGTCCAGTTACCAGGCAGAGGGAACCAGCAGGCAGGGAATCCCAGGGAGGTGGCAGGAACTAACACAAGACAGCACTCAAGACAAGAAAAGAAAACCAAGCAAATAAAAACTGGCGAAACTAGAACACCAGAAACAAACGATAAACTAAATATATCTGGAGCTAGAAAAAGGGGAAAACAAAAGAGAAACCAAAATAAAGCCTGGAGAAAACTAGAGCAAAATAAAGATAGAACCTTGACTAAAAATTCAGGAACAAAGGGAAGAAACTGAAAATAAATAAACTCAAAGCCAAAAATATAGGAGACACTAAATCTCTAACTGACTTGGCAAGATGAACGAGCAAACACTGAATACGTACATACAACGAACCAAGGAGGGAAAGGAACTCAATATAAAAGGGAAAAGCACATGAGGATCAGGTGAGCACAATTAGTGAAATGAGGACTAGACAAGGACTAAACAAGGGGGCGTGGTAACAGGAAACAAAGAGGTGGGACAAGAGGAACACAAGGCAGACACAAACAAAGACAGAGCCATGTGCTTAGACACAACACAAACATAGAAACATTAAACAAGGACAACACAGACAACACAGACCCTGACACAATTAGTTTAAAATACTATCAAAACATTAACAAGAACACTCTCTTAAAAAGCATACATGATTATGATAAAGCCATGCCTGCACGAGGCAAGTGATTTTAGATTATTTAAAAAAATAATTTTAATGAAGTGTGTGTGTGTGTGTGTGTGTGTGTGTGTGTGTGTGTGTGTGTGTGTGTGTGTGTGTGTGTGTGTGTGTGTGTATATATATATATAAAATAGGGTTAGGCTGTTACCCATAATTGTATAAAAAACAAAACCAACTGCAAACAATAAAACTTTACAATTCTAAATATAGCCCAAATGTGGCCCACATGGGACCCTCAAATAAACAATAATGGGCAACCTAACTGGGCCCCACAACTTTATCCAAGATGGGGCCCACATTCAGCCCATCAAAGTGCCCACTCTGAGCCCATGCCCAGATGACGCCCATATAGCCCAGATAAAAACCATGTGGGGCCCACATGGACATGTTGGCTGGGTGATTATGAAGCGCCATAGTCACAAACGCTATAGGCGACATCTGATTTGATTCACTAATCTTTCAAGAGTAATTTGCGCGGTTTCAGATAATTGTGTAAAAATGTTTTATTACAAGGCCGTATAACCATGTCTTGAAGATTGGGGGGGGTGACCATTTAAAAGGGTCCATTTAAAACTGGGAAGATTAATGTGTATTTAAACTGGGTCATTTTTGTAGTAGAAATGTGAAATTATTTTTTAATTTGGTGCCTTCTAGACTGAGAGTCTGAGTCTGAATTCAAAATTCAACGGAACATGGCTTACCTCTGTTTAAAAGTGTCTTTGCAGTTTTGGCCCATTTTAGGGTTACTGCAGGATTATACAAAGAAACCAGTTGTTATTGCTCTGTTTTGTGGTAAATCAAACCCAACATCACTAACCGACTATTTAGAAGATCTAGTCAGTGAATTGCAAGAGTTAAGCAATGGATTTGTCATGAATGGAAAGCAGTTTTTCCTAAAAGTCACATCTATCATCTGTGATGCTCCAGCTAGAGCTTTCATAAAGGGAATTAAATCACATACCGGTTAGTGCATCCAATCTGGCGTGTACATTAACCACAGAATGACCTTTCCTGAGGTCAACAGCCCATGTAGGACTGATGAGTCTTTCCTCAACATGTTGGATGAAGAACATCATCTTGAGGCTTCACTTTTAAAAGATGCAGGAATTGACATGGTACCATGCTTTCCACATGATTACATGCACCTTGTATGTCTTGGTGTCATGCGAAAACTGCTGGATTTATGGCTTGCTTCTGGGCCTTTATGCTGTCGTTTGTCTACGCGCCAAAGTGTTACAGTCTCAGATGCTCTCAATAGCTTGAGACGTTATATTCCTGTGGACCTGCTAGGAAACATAGGCACCTCTCAGAGAGACTGAGGTGGAAAGCAACATAATTGCGACAGTTTCTGTTATACACAGGTCCAGTGGTTCTTCACAATGTGCTGTCAGAACCAGTGTACAATAATTTGATGTTGTTATCTGTGGGTACTTTCATTCTTTCCAGTCCAACTCTGTGAATAAGTCTTAATGGCTTTGCTCACAGCATGCTAGTGTCATTTGTAGAGCATTTTAGTGAGTTGTATGGTCCTGAATATGTTAGCTACAATGTACATGGGCTAACCCATCTTTCTGAGGATGTCAAAAAAACATGGAAGACTTGACTTAATATCTGGATTTCCATTCTAAAACTTCTTGGGACAAATAAAGAAAATGATAAGAACTCCACACCATCCCCTATCACAGGTTATACGATGACTCTCAGAAATGGATAGTTCTGTGGTAAATGCTAATTTGAGAATCTTCTTGAAAAAACAACAAGAAAATGGCCCAATCCCACCAGGTTTTAATGAAGTTTGCCAGTTTCAGGAGGTTGAAATAGGTAGCACCAGATTTAATCTGTCAAGTATTGGAGATAGTTGTGTCAAAATCGGAGGCTGCATTGCTTTAGTAATGAATATTCTTCAGTGTCAGGAGAAAGTGTATGTGATCTACAGAGAATATGAACATGTAGAGCCATTCTTTCACTATCCCATAAACTCTGTTCAGATCGGGGTGTATTTAGTAGATAACCTCTCACCTAGCCTGAAATACATTGAGCTGAATGGAAATGTAATGAAGTATGTGAGGTTACCATATCAAGGCCGATTTGTTGCAGTGCCTTTACTGCACATGGGCTGATGAAGTAACTGAGAATAACACAGCACTGCAGCATAAAGAACTTTGATTTCATTTATTTATTTAATTCATTATTTAAGATTAGACATGTACAAAGTGGTGGAGTTCTTAAAACGAAAGAAGTGGAGTTGGTGCTAAGTGTTTGGATACAGAATGGAGTATGCTTTTGGCTGCATCTTAAGGGAATCTACCATGGGCGTCGGAAGCAAAAAAAATGTGGGTGGGTCCTTAGAATTTTTTTACTGGAGTAGATGCCAATTACATTAAGTACAAATATACCGTTTTGCTTGCTAAACGTATAGTTCGGAAAGACAAAATTACGGAAATCGGCATATCATCGAGAGCGTTAGTAGTGTAGGGGTAAGACACACAGCATCTAGTTTTGACACAAATCGACCCGCGGTTCGAGTCCGCCTTTCACCGAACTCAGTCTTCTCCCTTCTCCCATCACATATCAGATCGGAAAGGCATCTATTTTCAATAAAAATGAAGAAAATATTAGAAAAGTGGAAATAAAGCGTCTAACATGTGTTTAATAATAAGTGTTTATCGATTAGGGGTAGGTAAACAGACATGTGCTGAATTTTAGAGACAATAAAAGTGAGTGGGTCCAATATCATTGATCGTAAAAAGTGGGTGGGTCTTGTCCCACCCACATACAATGGTTCCGACGCCCATGGAATCTACACTCTGCAGTCAAGCAGCAGGTGATACCAAGCCAGGACTGGGTGTCCTTGGAAATTAGAGAGCTGTTCACCACTGGTATGTTTGATATATCATGTATTCTTAGGAATGTTTATAGTGATTTAAGATTTAATTTATCTTTTGTTTATTTCAACAGACAGCTATGAGGAAGGAAGGAGGAAGGTTCGAGAGGCTGAGGTTCAATCTGACCTTCAGTCAGAAGCAGAAGAGCCCGGTCGAAAAAAAGCCAGGCGTAAAATGTAGGTGAAATATGTTTGGTAATATTTGTTTTCTGTTGTCTCATAATAAAGTGGTTTCCACATTGTATGATTTGCTCATACACTGAAGTGACACAAATTACTTTATTAATATTATTTTAAAATTATTTTAAAGGCCAAGCACTCGACTTTTGAGCTCTTTTGTGATGGACTCAGAAGAAGATGATGCTTTACAGCAGGGTAGCACAGGCCTTCCTACTGCTCCACCAGTCCACCAGTTTGACCGACCCACACCGGTATTGACCTCGAAGAGCATATAATTTACAGAAATGCTGACTAACCACGCCATCTGGCCACCTGAGGATTTCACATGTGAATGTGAGTTCATACAGCACATGAAATGAAGGGTATGTCAGAGATCTACTTATTTTTTTATTTACAAATAAATCTTTCTTTTTAAACCTATCCAGCTCCACAAGAGCAAGATCCTGGATCCCAAACACCTCTCTGTGGAAGCAGAACTCAGCAGCCAAATGAATTCATTGCCAGTAAGTTGGTGTAGGTCAAAATGATGTCATATAAATGAATGAATGAATCCCTTGCTTTATTTTTCTTAAGGTCCAAACCCAAAACTGCCTTAACAGACTCTAGACCAGGGGTAGGCAAGTTCAGTCCTAGAGAGCCGCTGTCCTGCAGAGTTTAGCTCCAACCCTAATCAAACGCACCTGAACCAGCTCATCAGTGTCTTCAGGATTACTAAAGCTACATGCAAGTGAGGGTTTTTCAGGGTTGGAGTCAAACTCTGCAGGACAGCGGCTCTCTAGGACCGAACTTGCCTACCCCTGCTCTAGACGGATGCCAAAGGACTCATCAGACTCCTACTCCTGAAGTTATTGTCTGTAACTTTCTATTCATCAAAGAATGCTAAAAAAAAAAGTTTGCTGTAGCTGGGAGGGGAAGGAAATTAATTCAAAAATAAAATCAAAAGGGTTTGTTTTGAAATTACAAGAAGCTAACTGTATGTTATCTCACTTAGAACATAGTTATTTGTAACAAAGTAATATTATTCTACGTTGAATTTACAGTAATATGTAAGAAGAAAGAAATCACAAAGACTAATTAGAGTTCTCTTAGTGTTTATATTTTGAAAATTACCATTTGACTACTCATCACATTTAATACAAGAATACTTGCAATAAATAAATTTGCACATTTATTATGGTTTAAATTTAATTCAAGGAACGATGACTTTTGTATAATTAGGGCTGTGGGATAAAACGATAATTGTGATGGTAATGTAAAAAATAGCAAGTAGTAAAAAAAAAGGAAGCAACGAAACATATTACAAGCAATAAACAAAGTGTCACAGGTGTTTGCACATTTTACAGTTATTTCAACATTTATCTGAACATTTTTCATTCAAGAGTGATTTTTCTCTTTCTCGACTTCACTGTTTAATGTGCTGAAAGTCATATGGTGACTATGTGAAACACATTCCTCACTTGTATGATTTTAGGGTTAAATTTCATGTAAACTGAATCACTTACTGCATGGTACAGCAACAAATGGTTTTCTGGTGGTGTTTGTGTCTAAGTGAGAAAACAATAATTTATTTTGGGCCAAAGCAAAGGAAAACAATCCAGTTTAGTCCACATAGGTGTTAAGAGTTTTAAAAAAGTGATTAATTGGTCATAGCAACTGTAAAAAACTGTAATGGAGATTTAATAATGATCTTACAATATGTATTCCTTTATTTCAGAGCTGTAGTTTGGAAAAGATGCTGAGATGGAGGTGGAGGGGAAAATGAAGAGGTGGCTCCAGCTGGCAGCAGATAGGGATGGTGGGTGGAAGAGAAGACTTCTTCAAAAAGTTGTTTAAAGAGTGTTTTTCCTTTCTATTTTTTCTTTCTCTTTTTTTTCCTATATTATAAATATATTTTACTGTTATCGTTTAAAGTGTGTTGTCAATGTTAATATTGTTATATTCAGTCAGTATCAAGATGCATGTTGACTAATTTCAACCATTAAAGAGAAAACAGTGTCTTCACTCTTATCTTTTTACACATTAATTTCATCCTCTGTCACTGGTCTGCTGCTGGATTTGTAAATCGCATTGGTCCGGGATCCTTTATCCTTTTTTTCTTTCAACGAACGCCTTGTGAAAGAATTTGGTTTAACTGCTGCCATCTCTACGAAAGTGATCATCCTAATAAGGTTTTGGCGGAGTCGGAGTGACGGTGTCGCCCGCGCACTTTCGCTTTAGTGGCCAAGAGCGTAAAGTTGAATGACAGGTGACGAGAACCAATCAGATTGGATAAAATAACACGCATCCGATTCTGATTCGCCAGGGACGCAGCGACCTGCGTCCGGAGGAGGATCTTTTAAGAAACCAATTAGAGACCAGCTTCAGGTCACATGCTGCCTGTAGATTTTTGAATTCAGATAGACGTCCATTTGTCCGTCGTCCCTCACGCATGAAACATATTGAAGAACATAAAATAGTTAACCGATCAAAGCCAGTTTTTATTAAATGCTGAGGCTCTTACTAACATGTCGTATGAGTAAACTATTTTATTTTTATTTCATTTTTATATCATTTTTGTATACATGTATATTTCTGGAATTTTGATTGGGGCGGCGCCCCAACGCCCTCTATTGACCAGCCGCCACTGACGCTAGGAATTTATTTTGTAATGTACACAATGATATAGTAGTACATTAAAGTTTTCTAGATTTCAAAGTGTGTATGTGTCTTAACATTTATATTTAATGATTTTGCACATTTGATACCATTTTGAATACTAAAAGACAGCACATTCTTGACATGTCGACAACACAAACCAAACTCTTCCAGTCTCAGCTACAACTCCAGTGTTTGAGGGCAGGTCAAAGCACACATTGTTCACAGGCAGTCAATGAAGAACATGTGCCCGTTGATCTTTAAAACTTTGCAGAGATACTATATTTAAAAAAACAACAACTTTAAAACATTGCCGGAAAGGTAATATTTGAAAAAGCATAATAGGGGAGCTTTAAGAATATGCGGCCCCTTTAAGAAATATGACACCGCGCGCAATGAGCATGCGCAGAAAAGAGAAACGCGAGAGACGAGACCAGACACTCCAGTTGAAGCTGAAAGCGATGCTGTTAACGATCGTGAATGAAGGACAAAAGTGGAATATTTTCTCCGGATGCCTTATATTTCCAGTCTGCAGGTGAGAGATTTTTCTCAGATTACAGAGTTTAACATTAATCAGCTCCAGAGTTTACATGTTAAAGGACCAATGTAATGAAATGTGTGTCCTGGTTTATTATTAGAGTGTAATAATATGTTGGCAGAGAGTTTTTCACAGACTCTGACTCTATTACACCAATAAAATGTGCTTAATGTGCCACTTTACAGAAGATCTCAGACATCAGCATAATGAATGAGGGGAAAACAGGGAACTTTAGGAGACAAAGAGGCTTTTCAGCAGCTCAGCTAAACATGATGGTCCTGTTGTTTCTCTCAGACTTTGGACAGGAGTTGAACAAACCTTGTTTTAAATGCAGTTAATATCTAACTTGCATCTAAATACTCAATATTCCTGACAGAAAACATGTGTACACCTAATTTAAGTTTAAATGTACAGTGGGGCAAAACAGTATTTAGTCAGCCACCAATTGTGCAAGTTCTCCCACTTAAAAAGATGAGAGAGGCCTGTCATTTTCATCGTAGGTACACTTCAACTATGAGAGACAGAATGGGAAAAAACATTACATTGTCTGATTTTTAAAGAATTTATTTGCAAATTATGGTGGAAAATAAGTATTTGGTCAATAACAAACGTTCATCTCAATACTTTGTTATATACCCTTTGTTGGCAATGACAGAGGTCAAACGTTTTCTGTAAGTCTCCACAAGGTTTTTACACACTGTTGCTGGTAGTTTGGCCCATTCCTCCATGCAGATCTCCTCTAGAGCAGTGATGTTTTGGGGCTGTCGCTGGGCAACACGGATTTTCAACTCCCTCCATAGATTTTCTATGGGGTTGAGATCTGGAGATTGGCAAGGCCACTCCAGGACCTTGAAATGCTTCTTACGAAGCCACTCCTTCGTTGCCCGGGCAGTGTGTTTGGGATCATTGTCATGCTGAAAGACCCAGCCACGTTTCATCTTCAATGCCCTTGCCGATGAAAGGAGGTTTTTACTAGGGATGCACTGGTATGATTTTTTGGGGCGATACCGATTTTAACAAACAATTATTGGTCGATACCGATATTTGTCACTTGCCCTCTTATTTGAAATTTTGTAATTCAAAATAGAATATTTTTAAAGTAAAAAAACCCCAAAAACATTACATTAGCTTCTAGCCTACTAGCTAGTTTATTGCTGCATTATCAAATAATTTCTAATGAACATACACTGGATCCTTTTAACATTCAGCAGGCCAACATATGTATATATACTAGGGATGCCACAATTCTCAATATAATATTGAACCGTTCGGTACGGCATTCACGGTTCAATACGCGCTTGTAAATTGCGTTTTTTTTCCCGGTTTTGCATTGAATTAATTATTTTTCTACAAATTCTATCATTTCCATATAATTTCCCTCCATCCCAATACTGAACAACATCACACGTTAGTGGTAGAGTTATACTCACGGAACACTATAGATATTCACAATCAAGAAAGTTCATTCTTTGCATGCGTTTTAAAGCCTTGCCGGCTCATTCGCGTGCGCGGTTTTAACATGCGCTTTTCTGAGCGTGCGCACTAAACGCCTGTCAAACATGTAAATACTGAACTAAGTAGTCGTCTTACTGCGCAGATACTGTCAAACACACACAAGGTTAACATAAACACAGTCGGTTCTGTCTAAAGTGAAAGTAAAATCGCGTGTGTCTGCATATTTTATTTATATATATATATATATATATATATATATATATATTAATTCTACTTAACCTGTTAGTGATGTCTTGATTATTTATTATTTAATGCCATGTTTAGATAAATCTGTCATGAAAATGACTGTCACTAAGATTATATTTCAACAACGAATTGGAGAAAAAACATAATTTTATAATTAGATTTAGGAGTTAATGCAAAAACTGCCTTATGTGAAGTTTACATGTTTGCACACAATGTGTTATTTGAGTGTTGATTATCCTATATCTAAACATAAATATATGCTGAATATAGGCTCATAGTTTGGGCTCTGTTGTTAACCTTTAATATTATAGTAATAATGTGCAAGTAAGGGCTCCCTATATAGTTTACAGCATTATCCTTAAGAAACGTTTAATTATAATTTAATTCATTTAAGGACAGACAAAATTTTTTCAGTAAACCACTGTTTAATAAAAAATAAATAAAAAGCCATATTTTAAAACTGCTGTACCGAACCCGTACCGAACCGTGACTTCAAAACTGAGGTACGTACCGAACCATCAGTTTTGTGTACCGTTACACCCCTACTAATATTGTTCCAAACTAGGGCTGGGCGATATGGAGCAAAAAATATATCTCGATATATTTTTCTATATCTCGATATACGATATATATCTCGATATCTTTACAGGAAAAATAACCCCCCAAAAACTACTGCAAAAACAAATATGCCATATACCACAGCCTTTTTTTATTGAAGTGCAAAGAGGTAGGCAGTTCAAATGTAGGAACAAAGTGCTTTTGCGACATTTAAAAAAATAAATCCCTGTATACAAAAATAATAAAATAATAATTTAACAGTAAAATAAAAAGAAGAAATAATACTTTTTTTTTTTCATTCAAAAATAAAACAACTTAACTCGAGGTAGGCAGTGCATATAGGAACAAAGTGCTTCTGTGACATTTAAGATAAAAAAAATCCCTGATTACATAAATAATAATAATTTAACTGTAAAATAAAATACATATTGCCTTCTTTTCATTCAAAAATAAAACAACTCAACTCAACCTCATCTTTGCATTTACTCTCTTGTAGCCATCAACAATTGGCCAAAAAACAAGTTTGTGTAACTCTTACATTTTAATATTTCGAGCAAGGAATACCAATCTGTCTACTGTGTCAGGCTTAAGTGCAGCCCTTTGACAAGTAACTATATTTCCACTGCAGCTGAAGATCCTTTCAGAAGGACTGCTAGTGGCAGGCACACAGAGGTACCTTTTTGCTAGGGTGCTCAGTGCTGGATAGGCAACCTCATGTTCCTGCCACCATTGTAGTGGATCTGCCTCACTCTCCAAACATACAGACTGTAAATAGCTTGACAACTCATTCTCAATGGACTTGCGAGGTGTGAATGAAGAGGAGTGAGGGGTTGAATCATGGACAAAGAAGCTGGCTAGTGTTTTTTTCTTTTTAGCAATGGGGGGCACAGGATCTGCTATGGCACTCTCTTGTGCGGACTGAGGCACAGCTTTGTCAACACCTGCAGAGCTCCCCTGATCACCTAGCAAACTCTGTGCTTCGCAGATGACCCTCTCCTTCAATGCATCCAGTTTCCCACTGCTGACATATTTCCCCCGAAACCGTGGGTCTATAAAGGAGGCAATGTCCAGCAAGTCACTGGTAGAGGGCTCTGAATACTTCTCATTTAAGTAAGTCAGGATGGTGTGTTTGATGGACTTTGTTAGCTCACTGTCACCTTCCTCGGGAGCAAGGAGGCTGCTGTTAAAGAGGTGGAGCACAGGTCTTACGTATGAGAGTGTCACATACTCCTCGCCTGACAAAGCGTCAGTGAAGTCCTGCAGGGGCTTCAGTGCTCTTTGGATGGCCTCTAGCACCTCAATGTCTTGCCAGGTAAGAACCAGAGGTCTTGTTTTCTTGTCAGCAGACAGGACTTTGGCAAGAGCCCTTTCCTGCTCAAGGACGCGTTCTACCATTTGTAGACGTGATCCCCACCGTGTGGTCGACTCCGTACTGAGCTGATGAGCTGGTAAATTCATCTGTGCCTGCACTTTGGCCAGCTCCCTCCGTTTTTTCCAGCTGTAGGAGAATGCGCTCACAGTTTTCTTGCAAAGAGAAATGGCCCGTGTGATACGAGGGTCTTGCATTCCATGACCTGTAACACAGTAAAAGCAAAAATTAAATAAATTGTTTTTAAATGTAGTTTAATAGCTCATGCCATGAATTATCTCTTAATTGTGTGACTGTTTAAGTATACATGTATAGTTTATTTTTAATTTGTAATAAAGTTATTATTTTGACATTGTACTTTTTAATCATTCTGCAATACACAGGTTTTTTTTAAAAGACCAGATTATTTGCCACACCCCCTTCCACCCAACCAAACATTTCACACCCAGGCAGTACACACACACACACACACACACACACACACACACACACACACACACACACACACACACACACACACACACACACACACACACACACACACACACACACACACACACGTAAGACCAGGTATATTGCACTCACCAATCGCCAAATGTAGTCTGTGACCAAAACATTGCATCCTCTGCCAGTTGTTGTTTTGGACTGCGCAGACGATATTCGCTCCATTGTCAGTGGTAATGGCCACGGGTCCATTTGGATTTAACATCCAGGTTGTTGTTACGTCTCTGAGGGCCTCTGCGATATTTTCACCCGTGTGATCTTGTGGGAAATACGTAGTTTGAAGGCATGCGCTTTTAATCTTCCAATCCAAAATATAATGTATAGTGACGCACATATAAGGCTCGCATGTCCTGCTGCTCCACATGTCTGTAGTCAGGGCATAGTAAGTAACCTTCTCCACTTCAGCCGCTCTCTCTCCGTAGTGTACAGTCGCGGGAGTTCTTGTCTCGCAAAATAATGCCGACTAGGTAAACTGTATCTCGGATCAAGTGTTTTTAGCATGCGTATGAAGCCACGTTGTTCAACGACGGAAATGGGTGCCATGTCCACCGCTATATGAAGTGCAACGGACTCGGTGATGCTACACCACCTTGCGCTCTTTCTTTCGTATTCTACACTCCGCGTTAAAGATTTGTGGAGTGTTATCTGTGTAACGTTAGTGTTTGTAGTGTGTGGAGTGTTGCCAGAGCTAGTGGGTTTAGTGGCCGGGATCCTTAGTCTGGTGCACTCCTCGTATGCAAGCTTGTGCCTCGTCTGTAAATGGTGGAACAGGTTCGTGGTGCTAGAAGCTTTGGTTGGCACCAACTTTCGGCATTCACGGCAGTAGACATCTGTCTGCTGTTCGTCCAACGCCTTAAACCCAAAGTATCTCCATATAATGGAGCCAGTTGTCCTTTTTTTTGAGACTAGTTCTGTCGCCTCCGGGCTGGTTGCGGACGCCGCCATGTTCAATGAGACAACACGCGAGGGGAGGGGGAACAAACACAAGGGGTCGGGGGGCGAGCGAGCGGGGGCGAGCAAACAAGCAAAGTACTGGAATCAGAATTAAAAATAAACAATATATCGATATATACGATATGTCAAAATCCATATCGTGTTTAAAAAATATCTCGATATTTAAAATATATCGAGATATTTTTTAAACACGATATCGCCCGCCCCTATTCCAAACCTGTATTAATTTCTCGATGACAGAATTTTCATTTTTGAACGAACTATCCCTTTAATGTTAATACAACAACAAAAGACAAAGAGAAAACCACTCATTGCTCTTGACTGAAAAACTAATACAGTAGCTTTAAAGGTCCCGTTCTTCGTGTTTTTTGAAGCTTTGATTGTGTTTACAGTGTGCAATATAACATGTATTCATGTTTCGTGTGTAAAAAAAAACAGTATTTTTAACACAATTTACTTATCTGTACACCGCTGTTTTCACTGTCCTAAAAACGGGTTGATGAGTTCCTTGTTCTATGAAGTCCCTCCTTCAGAAATACGTAACGAGTTCTGATTGTGCCAGCGGTTCCCGTGTTGGGATTTGACCGCAGCTTAGCGAACGTGGCACGGTTCCTGTGATTGATTCGACAGCAGCTTAGCGCACGTGGAAAGGTCACGCCTCTTAACGGGGTGATGTATGCGCTCAATGATCTCTACAGCGTCCCTGGGAAAGCCAAACAAAGGTGATTTGACTCCGGGATGAAAATAACAGTGTCTCGACGACATGGCGACAAACGCACTTAAACGCAACACTTCCTTTTCTCCACGCGACACGTCCTCTTCTCCACGTGGGACAGCAACAAGACCACGCCCCCTTTTTGCGCGTATTCTTGTGGGCGGAGGTTAGTCTGTTCTACTGTTCTACTCACGTCAGTGTTTCCCCTAGGTTTACTGCTTTTGGGGGGGGGGGGGGGGGGATTGGTTGGTTGGGCAAAATTGATCTATCTATCTATCTATCTATCTATCTATCTATCTATCTATCTATCTATCTATCTATCTATCTATCCATCTATCCATCTATCCATCTATCCATCTATCTATCTATCTATCTATCTATCTATCTATCTATCTATCTATCTATGTCACATAAATTGGTTGTCTGGGAGGGTAATGCTTTGTAAAAGTAAAAAAATGTTAACATAAGATATCTCTTTAAAAAATAAAATAAACGTATTTAAATCTTTTTAAAAATGTGTTAGATGAGAACCCTGCTGTCACATTTATTTATTTATGTATTTAGTTACTTACCAAGATCAGTCTTGTACAACCAAGGGGAGTATTTCCCCTCTGACAGGGGCGGAGCCAGACGATGTAAACATTCGGGGCTTAGCCCAAACCTAGGGGGGTCCGGGGGCATACTCCCCCGGGGAGATTTTTTTCCCATTTACATCAGCTAAATGCACTATTTTTCAGGCTGTTTGAGATAATAGAATGCCTAAAAATCTATATACTATCTGGGAAAATGATAAGTTACTCAGTAAAAAAAAAAAATCACCCAGTAGAGCATAAACCTGTTTTGTATTTAACTGTTCTCCAGCTGTAGTGAATCCAAAACACCAAAAATGTTAAGGATGACTCATTTTCACCCCTGGCAAATAAAAAAAGGCAACCATTATCTGACTATTTTTAAGTTAGCCTGCATAGGTAAAATTGGAATTTGGTGTAAACATCATTACTAATCTTTAGAGTTCAGTTTGGTTTACTTTGTGCTTAGCTGACAAATTTGCTACATCAGAATCCATGCCATAATCATCCAGGCTGCTCTACTAGCAAATGCTGCAGTTCCAAGTAAATGTGCTCTTCAATACTCTGAATCGAATATCAGGCCAACAGAAGAACATTTACTAAAATTATTATATTTATTTGGGAAATAGCCCAGTATGATAAACAACATAACCATATATTATTATGTTACAGTACTCAAGTGTTACAACAGCGGATTCACAAACCTGTAACACTTGTCCGCGTTTGGTCTGACGCTGAATCTCTCTCTGGGCGGTGAGGTTTAGTGTTCCTTTTAAAAAATTTAGTTATGTCCATGTTAGCCGGACCGGTTAACTACGACGCCGGTGAAATATAAAAGCCCGCCAATCCCTGATGACAACGACGAATTAGAAGATGTATTATTCTTCTTCGTTAGTTTTTATTGGCAGTTGGCATTGGCAAACAAGCTGAGTGATGTGCGATGCATTGCCGACCGCCACCACACACGGTAATAGAGCTTTTGTTTCATTTTTTGCCGCTCCAGTCTGAAAGACTGAGAGGAAATGAAACAACGTTTAAGGTGTTTTTTTTTTTTTTTTTTTTTAAACTAAAAGATTCTGGGCTTTTGACAAAACATTCGGGGCTTAAGCCCAATTAGCCACCCCCCCGCTCCGCCCGTGCTGACAGCCAAGCTGTGTCAAAACCTGTCATCCGGTGATGACTGGACTTCTGATGCTTGTCAGGGGCAGGATGCGCACTTAGACTTGGAGCAGGAGAGCTACTCCGGCTTCTACTCGCAGTAGAGCGAGTGTTGCCATCTTCAGTTCCATGTGAGCGTTTAAAAAACGCAAATATTTTTCTCTGGGTTTCGTCTGTTTGACGCGACATATTTCCCGCCGCGCGCTCTGTCCGCTAGTGCTCATCTGTATGTGACGCAAGTGTTTGTGCGTGCGTGCGCACTCACTGGAATAATTGTAAACGCGCAAACACAGACAGAAAAGACATGCCATCGTGGAAATAAGATAAAATAACATATTACTTAAGGGCTATTTAGTTTGTTTAATAAAATAACAAATTGTAATCTGGCGCTATAACGAAAATCAAATCAAATTTACTTGACCTTCAAGGGGGGCGGGGCGAGCCGTTAGGAGGGCGGGGCGCCCCCCTTATATAATGGTAGGGGAAACACTGGACGTCATTTATGAAGGAAGTACCAGGATGTAGTCCAAGCCGGCCGTTCGCTGTAGGCTTTGAAAGGGAACTTCTGTTAAATAAAATATCTCGCTTGGCATTGAACTTTGAGCTTTATAATTTTACAGGTATTATTTATGCTCTAACAGCAACATTACACACTAACTAAAGTTTGAACAGTGGGATCACGAAGAACGGGACCTTTAATAAGAATCAATGTATATTTTATAGGGAAGTCTATGTAGTGTTTTATTTTTACATTTCTTCATTCAATTTCATACTTAAATGCTGCTGTACAGCTCTGAGCTGCCAGTGTAAATCTTTATATATATTTATTTTATATTTTACAATACACTAGGAATGTGTACAAGGGCTTTTTTTTTAAGTAAAGTTTAAGTAAGGGTTTTCAATTCTTTTAAGTAAAAGAAAGAAAGAGTATTGCAATAAAAAAAGTATTTTTTTCTCAACCTCTTGCTTTTCCTGTTGCCTAAGAATAGAATAACAAAAAACTGATGTGACAAGCCATCAGAACTGAACCAAACCGAAAACCGTGGTTAAAAACCGAGGTATGTATTGAACCGTGGACTAACTGTATTGTTGCATCCCTAATATATACATATATATACACACATACACACAACAGAAAATATGAAATAAACAGTGCTTTTTAAGTAGGTTTAATGTTAAATAGCACTGCATATTCTTCACTGTATAAATTAAATGCATATATTAAAATTGCATTGAGACATATCTCTTCTGTACAACATTAATCCTGTCACAATTACTTTGTTGAACTGAACTTTTATTTTGGTTTGTTAAACTGAACTTTTATTTTGGTTTGTTAAACTTAACTTTTATTTTGACGGGTTGCCATGTGCTTTGAGTTCCTGTGTGTGTGTTTTGATATGACGATAGATTTTGTCGAATAAAACGGTAAAATGCTCATGAAGTGACTGGAGATGCATTCGTGTCTCGTATTGAGTTGGCAGAGGTGGAAAAACACTGCAAGTTTCAGTGTGTGTGAGAGAAAGAGGTAATGTTAGGCTAAATGAAGCCGCGCGTCTCCATTCATTCACAGAGACAGAGAAACATGCAGGATTCATATTTAAATAAGTCTTTTTGTGGCGTAATATTCTCAGACACTAGTATATATCATGATTGATTTAAGTGTACTGACCTATGTTTAATTTATTCATCAAAACATTCCATGCCGTTCCACATTATGCAGTAAATTCCGTTTTTATGACTGGATTCTGTCTGCATTGTCCGCATCGCGGAAATGAATCTTTTGTGGTTTGATAAACATTAAAACACAGAAAACAGCGCAGCAGGAATATTACATATAATCTTGGATTATGCAGAAGATATTATACAGCTCAGTGCCTTCACACAGTTCATTAATAAACCATTGGTTTGTTATATCGGCCTTTCTCATGATATAGCCGATATGCAGATGGTTGTAAATTGATAAAAAATCGGCCGATAAATATCCGCGGCCGATACAACGGTGCATCCCTAGTTTTTACTCAAAATCTCACGATACATGGCCCCATTCATTCTTTCCTTTACACGGATCAGTCGTCCTGGTGCCTTTGCTGAAAAACAGCCCCATCGCATGATGTTTCCAACCCCATGCATTCCAACCCCATGCTTCACAGCAGGTATGGTGTTCTTTGGATGCAACTCAGCATTCTTTCTTCTCCGAACATGACAAGTTGAGTTTTTACCAAAAAGTTTCATCTGACCATATGACATTCTCCCAATCCTCTTCTGTATCATCCAAATGCTCTCTAGCAAACTTCAGACGGGCCCGGACATGTACTGGCTTGAGTAGGGGGCCACGTCTGGCACTGCAGGATTTGAGTCCCTGGCGGCGTAGTGTGTTACTAAAGGCTGTAGCCTTCGTTACTTTGGTCCCAGCTCTCTGCAGGTCATTCACTAGGTCCCCCCGTGTGGTTCTGGGATTTTTCTGTCACCGTTCTTGTGATCATTTTGACCCCACGGGGTGAGATCTTGCGTGGAGCCCCAGATCGAGGGAGATTATCAATGGTCTTGTATGTCTTCAGTTTTCTAATAAATGCTCCCACAGTTGATTTCTTCACACCAAGCTGCTTACCTATTGCAGATTCAGTCTTCCCAGCCTGGTGCAGGTCTACAATTTTGTTTCTGGTGTCCTTTGACAGCTCTTTGGTCTTGGCTATAGTTCTACCAGAAAGACTTGGGAAGCCAGATGAGCACAATGAAGTAACACATTTATTAACAGACCAGCAAGTATTATATTTATAGTTTCTTTGGCGTAGGCCCCGTGCGTAGCTCCCGTCTCGAGGGTAACGGACTCTGCATTTCCTGCCTGAAGATGAAGGCAGGGGCGCAGCCGACCCCCTGGGAGGTATAGGTGGGGACCATCCTGGTGGTGGTGGGGAGGATGGAGGTAAATGTTGGCTTCAGCGTCTGTGAACTCAGACGTGTGTGTGTGTGTGTGTAAGTGATCATCTTTTATACTCTGATGATTAGGACATGATTGGTTAGGTCTGGATGTGATAAGTGACGTAACATTGAATCTTCCTGGCAGAACTTTACGCTAGAGCTTTCATTGGAGTTTGGAGTCTGACTGTTTGAGGTTGTGGACAGGTGTTTTATACTGATAACGAGTTCAAACAGGTGCCATTAATACAGGTAATGAGTGGAGGACAGAGGAGCCTCTCACAGAAGTTACAGGTCTGTGAGAGCCAGAAATCTTGCTTTTTTGATTTAAAAATCAGATGTGATTTTCTGGATTTTTTTTCTCATTCTGTCTCTCATAGTTGAAGTGTACTGAAAATTACAGGCCTCTCTCATCTTTTTAAGTGGGAGAACTTGCACAATTGGTGGCTGACTAAATACTTTTTTGCCCCACTGTAAATGCAGTTGAAGTAATCCAACGTAAATTCAGTAACTTATCTTTGATTTTTTTCAGATCTGATCCTGTGGGCGTCAGTATCTCACAGTGATCACAGTTCACACCTGCAGTGAAGCCACTCCCACACCAATTCACCAATAAATACTGGGAATATTCACATCATCCTACAAGAGAAGGACAAACTCCAGGTGTAGCAGCTGAAATCTGTGTGACTGTTAAAGATGGATTTTATTAAAGAGGAGATTGAAGACATGAGTTATCCAGATCCATCCAGAATAAAACATGAAGATACTGAGGAACAAATAGGTTGGTGTCCATTCTTGATTCTTCATTATTGACTGCTTTAGTAGCTGTGAAATAATAATCAGTATATGGATGATAAATGATAGAGAAACGCATCTAAATGATCATAACCCAGTTTTAATTGTATTAACAAGTGAATGACAGAAGTGAAGTTATTAAACGTAATTTCGGGAGCAGTACGCCCATCTAATCTTCCAATTAATACCAAGGTATAAAACCAGCAGCTTACCTCTTCCCGTTGTTAGTTCTTGCAGCATCCCTGCTCCTCCTTTTTTGTAAATTTTTGCCTGTTATAGGGGGGCAATCGGAGCTTGGGTATAATATCCTCTCCGAGCCCCTCTATAACAGACAGCAAGCAAAATCTGTTTACCGCTTTCACTAAGATTATATGGGCACACAAACTTGTGAACTGACTTTTGCACATCAAATATACTTAATACTCACACTGACAGATACCAGATGTCTTGTTTTCTGCTGAGTGTTTTTCATTTTTTACATTTAACCTCCTTGACCTGATTCTGACTGCTTAATATGTTTTTTTTTTTAGACCAGATGGAAGTGAAGGAACAACGACACAAACTAAATTACATGAAGAATCTCTGTGACTTCAAAACTCAAGGAACAAAATCCAAAAAGCTGCACACCTGCTCTCAGTGTGGAAAGAGTTTACAAAATAAAAAAGATTTGAACAGACACATGAGAGTTCACACCGGAGAGAAACCGTACACATGCTCTCAGTGTGGAAAGAGTTTTACTGATGCATCAGGTCTCAGGAATCATCTGCGCATTCACACTGGAGAAAAACCATTTAACTGTGATCAGTGTGGTAAAGATTTTATTTCTTCATCAAATCTAAAATTACATCTGATAGTTCATTCAGGTGAGAAGCCTCATGTGTGTTCTCTCTGTGGAAAGAGTTTTCCACGGCTGAGCAGTTTTAAACTGCACCAGAAAACACATGATGGAGTGAGAGATCATGTGTGTTGTGACTGTGGGATGAGCTTTACTACAACTGGCAATCTGAAACAGCACCAAAGAACTCATACTGGGGAAAAACCTTACAAGTGTTCATACTGTGACAAGAGTTTTGCTCAGTCTGGAAACCTGAAATCACATGAACGAGTTCATACTGGAGAGAAGCCGTACCAATGCACTCAGTGTGAGAAGAGTTTTTCTGACGCATCAGCTCTAAGGTATCATCTGCGCATTCACTCTGGAGAAAAGCCATTTAACTGTGATCAGTGTGGTGAAGGTTTTAAATTATCATCACATCTAAAACTACACCTGAAAGATCATTCAGATGAGAAGCCTCATGTGTGTTTTCTCTGTGGAAAGAGTTTTTCGCTGCTGAACAGTTTTAAAGATCACCAGAAAACACATGATGAAGTGAAAGATCATATGTGTTATTACTGTGGGATGAGCTTTAATGCAACTGGCGATCTGAAACGGCACCAAAGAACTCATACTGGAGAAAAACCTTTCAAGTGCTCATACTGTGACAAGAGTTTCACTCAGTCTGCAACCCTGAAATCACATGAGCGAGTTCATACTGGAGAGAAGCCGTACCACTGTACTCAGTGTGAGAAGAGTTTCAGAGATGCATCAGGTTTAAAAAAGCATCTCTTTATTCACACTAGGAGAAAAGACATTTAACTGTTTATTGAGAGTAAGTTAACTTACAAATTTAAGTTCAATCAACTTAATTGAATATTATATGAACAAACAATTTTACATTGTGCACTAAGCTTAACTACATATAGTTTGTTGTAACAATTAACTAAGAAGTTTACATGGTTGCTTTAAAATTTTGAGTGAAATAAACTTCAACACAAGTTAACGTTTTTTTTTTAACTAAACCAATACTTTAACATTCACATTTACTATAACATTCTCAAAAAATGTATTCATTGAATTGTCTGACAAGTACTGTATATATTTAACTACAGCTTGAATTGCAATACAATTAAAAACAATAAACAATTAAAATGCAAATAATTTGCTCAAAAACAATGTTTTCCTGTTTAATAAAATGGAACAAGTATGGAGTATGCAAGTATGCTTAGCCTAATAAAGTGAAGGAAATGAGAAAACTGTTGACAAACAACCCACAAAATCACGTGCCACGTGTAACAACTCTCAATACAAAATCAATAACATTTTATGAAAATTAAGCTTACAACTGTTCTGTTACAAAGATATTATATACCAAGTCAAACTCTCCAAAAATTGTGGTTGAATAAACACTGTTTTTATAACTAATTCAACGAGTGAGTGTATGTGAAGGGAAATTCAATTCAATTCAATTCAAATTTATTTGTTTAGCGCTTTTCACAATACACATTGTTTCAAAGCAGCTTCACAGAAAGTGCATTTCATAAATGTACAGTAAAAATGTTAGAAAGACAATGTTAAAGAAAAATGTTTGAAAAAGTTAATCAATCGTGTATTAATTTAGGCCATAACAACGCTGGCGTTGAGTCGTCTCTTCACAGGCGTGGAGTCGTCGCATCACAGGTGTTGGGGCATCCGAAGTCTCCATGAGCGGCTCGATACAAACTGGAGCTGACAAACTATTTACCTCGGGACTAGTGTCCCGAGATAACAACAGAAAAGCAGATGGGAAATAATTAGCATAGCTGCTGTTCAGAATATTATAATAATGCTTTTGATCCGATTTAACTGTAGTATAAAAGGTAATTATAATGTGAATGCTTGGCTAAAGAGATGCGTCTTTAATCTAGTTTTAAACTGGGACAGCGAGTCTGAACCTCGAACAATATCAGGAAGACTGTTCCAGAGTTTAGGAGCTAAATGTGAAAATGCCCTCCCTCCTTTAGTGGACTTAGATATCCTAGGAATGACCAGAAGCCTAGAGTTTAGTGACCTTAAAGAGCGCGATGGATTGTAGGGCGATAGAAGATCCGTTAGATACACTGGAGCTAAACCATTTAGGGCTTTATAGGTCAGTAGCAATACTTTGTAATTGATACGGAACTTAATAGGTAACCAGTGTAGAGATGATAAAATTGGTGTTATATGATCATATTTTCTTGACCTAGTAAGAACTCTAGCAGCTGCGTTTTGGACTAACTGTAGTTTGTTTATTGAGGATGCAGGACAACCAGCTAATAAAGCATTACAGTAATCTAATCTCGAGGTCATGAATGCATGAACTAACTTTTCTGCATCAGGAATAGATAGCATGTTACGTAGCTTAGCAATGTTTCTAAGGTGGAAAAATGCCGTTCTTGTAACATATGAAATATGATTTTCGAATGTCAGGTTGCAGTCTAATATAACACCCAGGTCTTTTACTGTAGTGGATAAAGTGACAGGACATCCTTCCAAGGTAAAATTGTATTGTGAGAGGTTTTGTGGGCAGTTTTTTGGACCAAAAAGTAATACCTCCGATTTATTACACGTTACACGTTATCCAGTATTTAATATCTTCAACACACGCTGTCAGTTTAGATAATTTAGCGTTTTCATCCGGTCGTGATGAAATATATAATTGAGTGTCATCAGCATAACAGTGGAAATTAATTCCATGTTTTCTTATAATATTAGATTAGATTAGATTAGATTCAACTTTATTGTCATTACACAAGTACAAGTACAAGGCAACGAAATGCAGTTTAGGTCTAACCAGAAGTGCAATAGCAGCAAGTGCAGGATATATACAATGGTTGCGTAAGTGCTGGGCATAAAAATGTACTGAATATATATAAATATGTATAAGTAGAGAGATGGTTATTACTATAAACAGAACTGAATTTACAGATGAATATATACAGTGAATAAATATAAATATACAGATGGCTATTACTATAAACAGAATGTAAACAGAATGTACAGGTGAATATGTACTATGAATATAATATACAGATGGCTATTACTTTGAACAGAATTTTACAGATAGAGGTATACAATAATATGTTAGGCTAATATGAGGAATATAGCAGTGGATTAAGGTAGTGCAATAAATTATGGACAGAGCTATCCAAAAGAAAGTGTAAAAGTGCAGTGGAAAGTGGTTGCATATTACAGTTAGAAGTACGGTGCAAAATGCAAATGTAAACATGGTTACTATAAATACAGTCGGCAGTGCAAATATTACCAAGTGGCAGCATATATATTGAGAATAGCAGAGGGCCTAACACGGATCCTTGCGGCACCCCATAGTCTACTGACGTCATCTTTGATTTTTCCCCATTTAGACAAACAAAATGGTAGTGGTCTGATAAGTACGATCTAAACCAGTTTAATGCCTGTCCCTGAACACCAGTATAATTTTGAAGTCAATCTATGAGTATTTTATGATCTATAGTATGGAACGCAGCACTAAGATCGAGTAGAACTGGTATTGAGATACAGCCTTGGTCAGAAGCTAGAAGTAAATCATTTGTGATTTTAACGAGCGCAGTTTCTGTGCTATGATGCGGCCTGAATCCTGATTGAAATTTTTCATAGATATCATTTTCTTGCAAGAAAGAATTGAGCGGACACAACTTTTTCTAGTATTTTAGACATAAATGGAAGATTTGAAATTGGTCTGTAATTTGCTAGGTTATTATGATCTAATTGTGCCTTCTTAATGAGAGGTTTTATGACTGCCAGCTTGAATATTCTTGGAACATGACCTAAAGATAAAGACGAGTTAATAATATTGAGAAGAGGCTCTTCCACTACAGGTAACAACTCTTTCAGTAGTTTAGTGGGTATTGAATCTAATAAACATGTTGTTGGTTTAGATACAATGATAAGTTTATTTAGCTCTTCCTGTCCTATAGTTGTAAAGCGGTGTAGTAGTTCTTGAGGGGCGATAGTTGCGGTTGAATCATAAGACATCATTAAAGATTGTACATTTACAATTTTGTTTCTGATGCTTTCTATTTTCTCAGTGAAGAAATTCATAAAATCATTACTACTAAACTGTAACAAAATATTTTGCTCAGGCGATGCTTGTTTATTTGTTAGTCTAGCCACGGTGTTAAATAAAAACCTTGGGTTATTTTGATTATTTTCTATTAGTTTGCGGAGATTTTCAGCTCTGGCTGCTTTTGGGGCCTTTTTATAACGTGACATACTATCTTTCCACGCGATTCTAAAGACCTCTAAATTAGTTTGTTTCCATTTACGCTCTAAGTTACGAGTTTCTCTCTTGATAACATGTGTAGCACTGTTGTACCATGGTGCTTTAGTTTTCTCTCTAACCTTTTTTAATCTAATTGGTGCAACAATTTCTAATGTGCTAGAGAAAATGTTGCTCATACTGCTAGTCATTTCCTCTAGTTCATCTGTTTGTTTGGGTTCACTGAGCAGCTGAGACAGATCAGGTAAGTTATTTGAGAATCTATCTATAGTGGTTGGAATGATTGTTCTACCTGGTCGATAACGTGGCGCAACATGACAGATTTCAGCAGTACGCAGTATGCAAGTTACCATGTAATGGTCAGTGACATCATCACTTTGCGGTATAATATCTATATCGGTTGGGTTGGTTCCATGTGATATAATTAAATCTAGTGTGTGATTAAGACGATGAGTGGGACCAGTGACGTTTTGCTTGATCCCAAAGGAGTTTAATAGATCTGTAAACGCAGCCCCTAATGCATCATAAATGTAAATTAATGAGTGTAATGAGAAGAAAAATAAACTTGCATTGAAATTGCATATCATTGAACATATTGATTTTCTCATATTGATTTCATTAGAGCTAGCAAAGACTTTTATTTCATTCTGAGATTTTGTACTCAAAGTTGACTGGATTTGAGTTGGGGAGAGTAAAATCCTCTTCCACTAAACACTGAACAATTTTTTCCTAAAAGTCACATCTATCATCTGTGATGCTAGAGCTTTCATAAAGGGAATTAAATCACATACCGGTTATTCAGGTTGTGACAAGTGCATCCAATCTGGCATGTACATTAACCACAGAATGACCTTTCCTGAGGTCAACAGCCCATGTAGGACTGATGAGTCTTTCCTCAACATGATGAAGAACATCATCTTGAGGCTTTACTTTTAAAAGATGCGGGAATTGACATGGTACCATGCTTTCCACATGATTACATGCACCTTGTATGTCTTGGTGTCATGCGAAAACTGCTGGATTTATGGCTTGCTTCTGGGCCTTTATGCTGTCGTTTGTCTGCGCGCCAAAGTGTTACAGTCTCAGATGCTCTCAATAGCTTGAGACGTTATATTCCTGTGGACCTGCTAGGAAACATAGGCACCTCTCAGAGAGACTGAGGTGGAAAGCAACATAATTGCGACAGTTTCTGTTATACACAGGTCCAGTGGTTCTTCACAATGTGCTATCAGAACCAGTGTACAATAATTTTATGTTGTTATCTGTGGGTACTTTCATTCTTTCCAGTCCAACTCTGTGAATAAGTCTTAATGGCTTTGTTCACAGCATGCTAGTGTCATTTGTAGAGCATTTTAGTGAGTTGTATGGTCCTGAATATGTTAGCTACAATGTACATGGGCTAACCCATCTTTCTGAGGATGTCAAAAAACATGGAAGACTTGACTTAATATCTGGGTTTCCATTCGAAAACTTCTTGGGACAAATAAAGAAAATGATAAGAACTCCACACCATCCCCTATCACAGGTTATACGATGACTCTCAGAAATGGATAGTTCCCTTTCGTTCAGTCACTACGACGTAACGTCAGTGACTAACGAATGGGGGTTTCACTTAGAAGCCAATTACCTTCGAGGAATTTAACAGCGCCCAATGGCAGTGCCAATGCCATGGGCATGCAGAATTTGCATGCGTAACTCCGCCCCACCTCATGGGTATATAAGGAAGTACTCTGGCAACATCGCATTATGTTTCTGCTTTAGAGCCAAGAGTATCTCTTCACTCCTTCAAGCCTGCTAACTGAGTCTTTGTCAGCCTTCGAGACGAGCAGCTTTCCAGAGGCGTTGGTGTCAACGGCGTGTTCCAGCGATCACATACTGCCTGCCTGCTGATCTGCGCAGTGGTCTGCTAGACAGCTGGTGTGTGGTCCCTGGGCGCTTCGGCGTCTCTGCGAAGCTTCCTCTCACAAAAGAGCTTACACGTGGCACGTCCTTTTCAGGATGTCTCGCCCGTGTACTTCTGGGTGCGGCCGGTTGCTTTCATCTTCCGATGGGCACAATCACTGCCTGGTATGCTTGGGCGTTCAGCATGCTCAGGCAGCGTTTGTGAATGCGTCATGTTCCCACTGCGGGAACATGACCATCGCGGGGCTGCGGTCGAGACTCGAGGATCTTCGTAATGAAGTGAGAGTCCCCTCTTCCACACCCCAATCTACCGTCTCTACGAGAGGCGGTACTTTGGCTGGTGGTCAGGATGACCTGAGGGTGACGGTGTGGAACAAAGCCCTGACGCTCATGCCTCGGGCCACACCCCCCTCTAGCGCTCCGCAACCCATGAGCGTTCAGGCGGAGATGCTCCGCCCCCCTGCTCCGGCCCCCCCGCGCATCTCGTTTGGCGCTCTGGAGGATGATGCGATGTCGCTCGGTGCATCACAAGGTGGGCTCGAGTCCTCCGAGGATAATGACTCGGCTGTGCTGCCGCCTTCGGGCGCGCCAGCATTGCCCGAGTCGGACCCAGAGCTGACAGCCATGCTGTCTCGGGCAGCCGCGAGTCTTGGGATAGAGTGGAACCCTCCGCCCTGTCCCGAGCGCTCGCAGCTCCATGATTGGTTTTTGGGGGCGCCGCACACTGACACCCGTCAGACCCCGCCCCCAATACCTTTCTTTCCCGAGCTGCATGAGGAGGTTGTGCGGTCCTGGAAGTCCCCCGTTGTCTTCCTGCGACCGTTCGGCGGCCTCCTCCGCTTTCTGCACTCTTGATGGGGCCACGGCCAACGGGTACACTGGGGTCCCCCCAGTCGAACGTTCTGTTGCGATGCAACTGTGTCCTCAGAGCGCTTCGACTTGGTGTGGTGATCCTAAGCACCCCTCCAAAACTTGTCGATTCACATCAACCTGCTGCCTCTTTGCATGCCATGGCAATCTTGCAGGTTTATCAGGCCAGATTGCTCAGGGATATGCACGAGGGTGGAGCTGATCCAGGGCTCTTGGACGAGCTGCGTGCCGCCACCGACCTCGTCCTCCGGGTGACAAAGGTGACCGCACACTCCCTGGGTCAGGTGATGTCCATAGCTGTGGTCCAGGAGCAACATCTATGGCTAAACCTGGCCGATATGCGGGACAGCGAGCGAACACGATTCCTCGATGCCCCCATATCCCAGGCTGGCCTCTTCGGCGGCGCGGCTGAAAGCTTTGCCCAACAGTTTTCAACCGCCCAGAAGCAGACTGAGGCAATCAAACATATACTGCCCCGGCGGCCAGCTGCTGCCTCCACCCAGTTGCCGGCACAGTCGCCTCAGCCTGCTCGCCGTCGAGAGTGCCCTCCTAAGGCTCCCGCCCGGCCCCAGCAGCAACCTTCACCCGGGCCGGATCATGGAGGACGCCGTAGGAAGGCGCCCCAGTCCGCTCAGCCCGCCCCGTGCCCCGCTAAACACCAGGCCAAGCGGCGCTCCTGAGATGGACGGCTCAGGGATGGGAAATTCTTTCCAGGAGATGGTAGCAGGACCACTCCTTCCCCCGGTGGAGGGCCAGAGGAGAATCTTTTGTTCAGCTGCTGGCCCCCGGGTCAGCAGCACCCTAATGTGGTTAAAGAAAGAATTGACATTCCAATCCCTGAGCCCCCAGAGACTGGTGACGGCAGAGTGCGCCGCCCCCGGGCCACGCCGCTCTCGTCCCTCTCTGTCGCCAGCCTCCTGTCAGAGCAGACCCAAGTGGAACGTGCGTCCTTCCCTGGTCTCCTCTGTCAGGACGCAGCCGTTAACCGTGCCCCCACACCGGGACGCCCAAACGCCTCCCATGTCTGGGCCGGTAACGCTGCCTCGCTGCCCCACCCTGGGTACGTCTGTGGTCCGAATGACCCCGCTGGTGCAGTTCCTGGGAGCCTGGCTTCAGCTTCTGGGACGGTCCCGGGTCGCGAAGACCATCAGGTGCGGCTACGCGATTCAGTTCGCGCAGGCTCCTCCCTGCTTCCGGGGAGTCCGCTACACTATGGTCGGGGCCATTGCCCCTGTCATGTGTGTGGAGGTTGCCACCCTACTGGCGAAGGGTGTGATTGAGCCTGTCCCTCCAGCCGAGATGAAGTCCGGGTTCTACAGCCCCTACTTCATTGTACCCAAGAAAACTGCTGGGTTACGACCAATCCTGGACCTTTTCATCTTGAACCATTACCTTCACAGGCTTCCGTTCAAGATGTTGACTGCGAAACGCCTTTTCGAATGTGTTCGTCCGGACGATTGGTTTGCAGCGATCGACCTGAAGGACGCTTACTTCCATGTCTCCATCCTACCTCGACACAGACCGTTCCTACGGTTTGCTTTCGAGGGGCGGGCATATCAGTACGCGGTCCTCCCATTCGGGCTATCTTTGTCCCCTTGCGTCTTTACGAAGATTGTCGAGGCAGCCCTACGCTCCTGCCGTATGTCTCAACTTGCCCGCCATCTCATTCTATGGAGTCAGAAGCACCTGAGGTCCCTTTGTGCTGTCCATATCCCGGGAGATCTGAACCGTGCAGCCGACGAGCTCTCACGGTTTCAGCCACTTCCTGGAGAATGGAGACTCCATCCCCAGACGGTCCAGCTGATTTGGGAACAGTTCGGCGACGCACAGGTAGATCTGTTTGCCTTCCACGACTCTTCCCATTGCAGCCTGTTCTATTCTCTGACCGAGGGCACACTCGGCACGGATGCACTGGCACACAGCTGGCCGCGGGGCCTACGCAAATATGCGTTCCCCCCAGTGAGCCTTCTCGCACGAGTACTGTGCAAGATCAGGGAGGACAAGGAGCAGGTCATGTTGGTCGCCCCGTATTGGCACGGCCAGACCTGGTTCTCAGAACTGCTACTCCTTGCGACAGCCCCTCCCTGGCCTATCTCTCTGAGGAAGGACCTCCTCACTCAGAGACGGGGCACCCTTTGGCACCCGCGTCCCGGATTTTGGAAGCTCCACGTGTGGCTCCTGGACAGGACGCGGCAGGTTTGAGTACCCTACCACCTGCGGTGGTGGCTATCATCACTTCCGCTAGGGCAGAGTCCACGTGGCATGCCTATTCGTTGAAGTGGAACCTCTTAGTCACCTGGTGTTCTTCCCGCCAAGAAGACCCCTGGAAATGCCCGATCGGGTCCGTGCTCTCGTTCCTCCAAGAGGGGTTGGAGCGAAGGCTGTCTTCCTCCACCCTTAAAGTTTATGTGGCCGCAATATCTACCCTCTGGCTGGTACCCCAGAGTTTTTCCATATGCAGCCCTCAGCGGGTCATATGTGTACTCTCTAAGTCCTCCCTACGGGTAGGCATTTTGGCATATCTCCACTGGAATAAGCTTCCCAGTGTACCTTGGTAATCCTGTGATAAGTGGGAGTCCTTCGTCCATACTAGTCTTATGACAGGGTACTCACACTTACGCAGGGCATTGGAAGACAGCCGAGTGGCGTTGTTGTATTGGAACCCCCATTCGTTAGTCACTAACGTTACGTCGTAGTGACTGAACGAAAGGGAACGTCTCGTTTACGTATGTAACCCTCGTTCCCTGAGGAGGGAACGGAAACGTAACGTCCCTTTGCCACCTCCGCTGTGCTGCTGGAACGCGGAGTTCAGTCTTGGCTCCGCAGCAGTAACATAATGCGATGTTGCCAGCGTACTTCCTATTGTACTTCCCATGGCATTGGCACTGCCATTGGGCACTGTTAAATTCCTCGAAGGTAATTGGCTTCTAAGCGAAATTCCCATTCTTTAGTCACTAACGTTTCGTCTCCGTTCCCTCCTCAGTGAACGAGGGTTACATGCGTAACCGAGACGTTCTGTGGTAAATGCTAATTTGAGAATCTTCTTGAAAAAACAACAAGAAAATGGCCCAATCCCACCAGGTTTTAATGGAGTTTGCCAGTTTCAGGAGGTTGATATAGGTAGCACCAGATTTAATCTGTCAAGTATTGGAGATAGTTGTGTCAAAATCGGAGGCTGCATTGCTTTAGTAATGAATATTCTTCAGTGTCAGGATAAAGTGTATATGATCTACAGAGAATATGAACATGTGGAACCATTCTTTCACTATCCCATAAACTCTGTTCAGATCGGGGTGTATTTAGTAGATAACCTCTCACCTAGCCTGAAATACATTGAGCTGAATGGAAATGTAATGAAGTATGTGAGGTTACCATATCAAGGCCGATTTGTTGCAGTGCCTTTACTGCACATGGGCTGATGAAGTAACTGAGAATAACACAGCACTGCAGCATAAAGAACTTTCATTTCATTTATTTATTTAATTCATTATTTAAGATTAGACATGTACAAAGTGGTGGAGTTCTTAAAACGAAAGAAGTGGAGTTGGTGCCAAGTGTTTGGATACAGAATGGAGTATGCTTTTGGCTGCATCTTGGATGGACTGCATTTATATAGCGCTTTTAACAGACCAATGGCCTTCCAAAGCACTTTACACATTGCCTCACATTCACCCATTCACCCACCGACAGCGGTGTCAAGCCATGCAAGGCGCCATCCAGCTCGTCGGGAGCAGCTGGGGTTAGGTGTCTTGCTCATGGACACCTCGACACTTGGTCAGGTGGAACCGGGGATCGAACCACCAACCTTCCGGTTTGTAGCCAACCTACATGAACCACTGAGCCACTGCCGCCCCAAAAGGGAATCTTAAGGGAATCTACACTCTGCAGTCAAGCAGCAGGTGACACCAAGCCAGGACTGGGTGTCCTTGGAAATTAGAGAGCTGTTCACCACTGGTATGTTTGATATATCATGTATTCTTAGGAATGTTTATAGTGATTTAAGATTTAATTTATCTTTTGTTTATTTAAACAGACAGCTATCAGGAAGGAAGGAGGAAGGTTCAAGAGGCTGAGGTTCAATCTGACCTTCAGTCAGAAGCAGAAGAGCCCGGTCGAAAAAAAGCCAGGCGTAAAATGTAGGTGAAATATGTTTGGTAATATTTGTTTTCTGTTGTCTCATAATAAAGTGGTTTCCACATTGTATGATTTGCTCATACACTGAAGTGACACAAATTACTTTATTAATATTATTTTAAAATTATTTTAAAGGCCAAGCACTCGACTTTTGAGCTCTTTTGTGATGGACTCAGAAGAAGATGATGCTTTACAGCAGGGTAGCACAGGCCTTCCTACTGCTCCACCAGTCCACCAGTTTGACCGACCCACACCGGTATTGACCTCGAAGAGCATATCATTTACAGAAATGCTGACTAACCACGCCATCTGGCCACCTGAGGATTTCACATGTGAATGTGAGTTCATACAGCACATGAAATGAAGGGTATGTCAGAGATCTACTTATTTATTTATTTACAAATAAATCTTTCTTTTTAAACCTATCCAGCTCCACAAGAGCCTGCAAGATCCTGGATCCCAAACACCTCTCTGTGGAAGCAGAACTCAGCAGCCAAATGAATTCATTGCCAGTAAGTTGGTGTAGGTCAAAATGATGTCATATAAATGAATGAATGAATCCCTTGCTTTATTTTTCTTAAGGTCCAAACCCAAAACTGCCTTAACAGACTCTAGACGGATGCCAAAGGACTCATCAGACTCCTACTCCTGAAGTTATTGTCTGTAACTTTCTATTCATCAAAGAATGCTAAAAAAAATGTTTGCTGTAGCTGGGAGGGGAAGGAAACTAATTTTAATTGAAGAATAAAATCAAAAGGGTTTGTTTTGGAATTACAAGAAGCTAACTGTATGTTATCTCACTTAGAACAGTTATTTGTAACAAAGTAATATTATTCTACGTTGAATTTACAGTAATATGTAAGAAGAAAGAAATCACAAAGACTAATTAGAGTTCTCTTAGTGTTTATATTTTGAAAATTACCATTTGACTACTCATCACATTTAATACAAGAATACTTGCAATAAATAAATTTGCACATTTATTATGGTTTAAATTTAATTCAAGGAACGATGACTTCTATATAATTAGGGCTGGGGATAAAACGATAATTGTGATGGTAATGTAAAAAATAGCAAGTAGTAAAAAAAAAAGGAAGCAACGAAACATATTACAAGCAATAAACAAAGTGTCACAGGTGTTTGCACATTTTACAGTTATTTCAACATTTATCTGAACATTTTTCATTCAAGAGTGATTTTTCTCTTTCTCGACTTCACTGTTTAATGTTTTGAAAGTCATATGGTGACTATGTGAAACACATTCCTCACTTGTATGATTTTAGGGTTAAATTTCATGTAAACTGAATCACTTACTGCATGGTACAGCAACGCTTACAAATGGTTTTCTGGTGGTGTTTGTGTCTAAGTGAGAAAACAATTCATGTAATTTGTTTTGGGCCAAAGCAAAGGAAAACAATCCAGTTTAGTCCACATAGGTGTTAAGAGTTTAAAAAAAGTGATTAATTGGTCATAGCAACTGTAAAAAACTGTAATGCTTAAGATTTAATAATGATCTTACAATATGTATTCCTATATTTCAAAGCTGCAGTTTGGAAAAGATGCTGAGATGGAGGTGGAGGGGAAAATGAAGAGGTGGCTCCAGCTGGCAGCAGTTAGGGATGGTGGGCGGAAGAGAAGACTTCTTCAAAAAGTTGTTTAAAGAGTGTTTTTCCTTTCTATTTTTTCTTTCTCTTTTTTTCCCTATATTATAAATATATTTTACTTGTTGTTTTTACTGTTATCGTTTAAAGTGTGTTGTCAATGTTAATATTGTTATATTCATATTATAATTTCATGTTATGTTCATGTTATAGCTTATGTTAATTGTTAATACATGTTCATGTTGTGTTATATTTGTTCATTTTTAATAAAAGCCCCTAATCTTTTTGAATTTGTGTTTGCCTTCTAAAATTAATAACATTTAGTAGTTTCTGGACCACATCTGGCCCGGAGACCAAGCCGAATCTCAGCCAGATCTGGGCCGCATTAACTGTTAAGAGTCATTTTACAGGATGAGGGCAGAGGAAAGTCTATTTTCAATGTGTGGGCCGTTTTGGGCCGGGACAAATTTTGCTATCTTGGTAGTGTGCTTTTCAATAATGCAGGTAAAACTGAAATGTTCTACAAGTAGATGAAAAAAAGCATTTCACTGATCTTTCATTTATTGTAATGTATTTGTCCAGAGATTATGTATGCTGCTGTACTTTTTTAATGTACACTAGGAATTTATTTTGTAATGTACACAATGATATAGTAGTACATTAAAGTTTTCTTAGATTTCAAAGTGTATATGTGTCTTAACATTAATATTTAATGATTTTGCTCATTTTATACCATTTTGAATACTAAAAAACAGCACATTCTTGACATGTCGACAACACAAACCAAACTCTTCCAGTCTCAGCTACAACTCCAGTGTTTGAGGGCAGGTCAAAGTACACATTGTTCACAGGCAGTCAATGAAGAACATGTGCCCGTTGATCTTTAAAACTTTGCAGACCTACTATATTTAAAAAAAAACTATAAAACATTGCCGGAAAGGTAATATTTGAAAAAGCATAATAGGCGAGCTTTAAGAATATGCGGCCCCTTTAAGAAACATGACACCGCGCGCACTGAGCATGCGCAGAAGAGATAAACGCGAGAGGAGAGCAGACACTCCAGTTGAAGCTGAAAGCCGCTGTTAACGAATGTGAATGAAGGACAAAAGTGTAATATTTTCTCCGGATGCTTTATATTTCCAGTCTGCAGGTGAGAGATGTTTCTCAGATTACAGAGTTTAACATTAATCAGCTCCAGAGTTTACATGTTTAAGGACCAATGTAATGAAATGCGTTGTGTGTTCTGGTTTATTATTAGAGTGTAATAATATGTTGGCAGAGAGTTTTTCACAGACTCTGACTCTATTACACCAATAAAATGTGCTTAATGTGCCACTTTACAGAAGATCTCAGACATCAGCATAATGAATGAGGGGAAAACAGGGAACTTTAGGAGACAAAGAGGCTTTTCAGCAGCTCAGCTAAACATGATGGTCCTGTTGTTTCTCTCAGACTTTGGACAATTTTTATTTATATAGCGCCTTACAGCAGCTAAAAGGTGCACAAAGCGCTTTCCAAAACATGCATCAAACGACAACATAAAAACAAGTCCAACCAAGCAAGTACAGCACTAAGAGTCAAAAGCTTGATTAAAAAAGTTTTCAGATGAATTTTGAACACACTCAGCACCGTGATGTTTCGGTGCTGAGTTTAACCCCTTTAAACCTTGCTTTAAAGGGGTGGTAAACCACGATTTCACTTTTCTAACTTTAGCTAGTGTGTAATGTTGCTGTTTGAGCATAAACAACATCTGCAAAGTTACAACGTTCAAAGTTTAAAGCAAGGGGAGATATTTGCTTTTAAAGAAATACATTTCTAAGGACTACAGCAAACGGCCGGTAGGGACTACAGACATTCCTCCAGGGTCTCTGACATCACCAGCCCCAATATTTACATAAACCCCTCCTCCGAGAATATGAAATAGGGAGGGGGGGGGGCATTTTGTATCGCCGCAGGGAAGCGTTGTTGTGGTACGCTAGTTAGTAGGCTGGAGTGTTTTGTAGCCGCAATGCAGACGAAACGCTGTTATTTTCATCCGGATTGCAGGTCCACTTTGTTCAGCCTTCCTAGGGACGGGGGTGCGTTGCAGTGCGTTTAATACACAACATGTTATATGCATGTGTGTATGAGACAGAGGGGAACAGGTCGCATTTGCAGCAGATATATGCTGCCCATCATAAATCAAAGCACGAGACAGACAGGGGTCGGAGGAGAAGACCGGAAAATGTGACATAATGGACAATATTCGTCTGTATTTGCAATACACAAGCCGCGGTTCAGCTGTGCGAGACAAACACTGCCAGTGTGTGAATGCACGACGGGCACACGCGGCTCCCTCTACACATTTCACGGAGGAAAGCTTCCACTATCTTCACGAGTTCAATGAAGGATTCGCACAACGGCTTGTCCTGAAAGATGGATTTAAAAACAGAAGCTGTTTACGGGCCACAACCTGTAAGTGTGATTTATTTTTCGTCGATGTGTTTTCCTGTAATAGTTCGTATTGTTAATTGTACGTTGTAGCAAGGAAGTAAACATGACAACGCTGTTTGGCTCTGCAAACCAGTTTGTTAAATGCTCATTCATACTTAACGTTATCCGACAAACACCTAACGTTACAAACTTTTTAAAAAATCTCAACAGCGAACTTGGCATTAGTGTAAATTATTCTTTGATTAGAGCTTTTATGTATTGTTTATCTACAGGCATGCTAAACATGGTTCTGTGTTTGATTTGGCTACTAGTAAAGCCAATGTTTAGTGTTCGTTCTTGCGACAGATATTTGGATAATCGTTCTAAAAATACAAAAGTAACAGTGCCATTCAGTAGCGATCACTATATCGCTATATCGCCGCAGTCAGGTTCTGCTCGATCATCTTCACTAAAATTGTCTGGGTCTGATTCGGGCTCAAATTGGTATGGTTTTATTGACGCCATTGTTTCTAATACTACCCAAAGCACAGTTTACCGGTAAAGGTAAGGGGCGTGACGTTTTCCAACAAACATGCACTAGGCAGTTAACGAATCACAACACACTGGGCCAGCTTACCAATCTGAGCCCATTGTGTATTTTTGAGGGACTGGCTTCATACAACCCGGAAACCATTAGACCGTTTTTACAAGGAGGGAGAGAGCAGTGTAGAATAAAGGTAAAATATATGAAAAATAATGCAATCTTTTAAAAACGAAGCATGAACACGTTACAGTGCACCCCACAAACACAATCAAGCCTTCGAAAGAATGTGTTTTACCACCCCTTTGAATGCAGTTCATATCTAACTTGCATCAAAATACTCAATATTCATGAAAACATGTGTTCACCTAATTTAAGTTTAAATGTACAGTGGGGCAAAACAGTATTTAGTCAGCCACCCATTGTGCAAGTTCTCCCACTTAAAAAGATGAGAGACAGAATGAAAAAAAAAATTACATTGTCTGATTTTTAAAGAATTTATTTGCAAATTATGGTGGAAAATAAGTATTTGGTCAATAACAAAAGTTCATCTCAATTTTTTTTGTTGGCAATGACAGAGGTCAAACGTTTTCTGTAAGTCTCCACAAGGTTTTTACACACTGTTGCTGGTAGTTTTTTCCATGCAGATCTACTCTATAGCAGTGATGTTTTGGGGCTGTCGCTGGGTAACACGGATTTTCAACTCCCTCCAAAGATTTTCTATGGGGTTGAGATCTGGTGACTGGCTAGGCCACTCCAGGACCTTGAAATGCTTCTTATGAAGCCACTCCTTCGTTGCCCGGGTGGTGTGTTTGGGATCATTGTCATGCTGAAAGACCCAGCCACGTTTCATCTTCAATGCCCTTGCTGATGGAAGGAGGTTTTTACTAGGGATGCACCGATATAATTTTTTGGGGCGATACCGATACCGATTTTAACAAACAATAATTGGCCGATACCGATATTTGACACTTGCCCTCTTATCAAGTCAAGTCAACCTTATTCATATAGCGCTTTTAACAATGCGGATTGTTTCAAAGCAGCTTTACAGTGTTAAACAGGAAAATAATGCAACATAATTTTATTCAGCCGTATAGCCATTCTGGAGAAAACGGTGATGTCATCAGTTCATTTCAATTGTCATACAGTGACAGTGTGGGCTTTAGATCTGTAATTAGATCAGTAATTTAGTTTATATGGTTAATTTAGTTTAATAATTAGATTTTATTTGGATATTTAGTTGAAAAATTTAGTGTCCCCAACTGAGCACGCCAAGCCAGAGGCAACAGTGGCAAGGAAACCAAAACCCCATCAGGTGACCTAATGGAGAAAAATAAACCTTGGGAGAACCAGGCTCAGTCGGGGTGCCAGTTCTCCTCTGGCCAATTAACAAACAGCGTATGATTATTATTCTGTCAACTTTACAGGTCAGAGGTCATAATAGATCGGAATATTCGAAAGATCGGAGGCAACACGCTGGAGACGGGTTTATTGAATCGACGATGCAATTTCAGGGGAGTCTAATTGACACGGTCTCTGCAGACACTTCAGGGTCCTGCGTTGGTCTTCTCTGGGCGCAGGTCCACCATCTGATCTGAATACGGCCCGGATCCGGCTGACTGCAGTAAACCTCGGGATAAAACAGAGAGACTATCATTAGCGTAGATGCCATTCTTCTGATGATGTAACGAGTATATCAGGTGTTATGGGAAGTGTTCCCGGTTCCGGCTGACCTAGTTTATGCAGCCTAACAATCAGTTCATTGAAAAAGTGTTTTATGTGTATGCCACAGTAAAGAGATGTGTTTTTAGTCTATATTTAAACTGACAGATTGTGTCTGCTTCCCGTACAATGTTAGGAAGACTGTTCCAGAGTTTTGGTGCTAAATAGGAAAAGGATCGACCGCCTGCAGTTGATTTGGATATTCACGGTATTATCAACTGGCCAGAATTTTGAGACCGCAGAAGACGTGATGGAGTATAATATGTTAAGAGCTCACTCAAGTATTGGGGAGCTAAACCATTTAGTGCTTTGTAAGTAATAAGCAAGATTTTAAAATGTATGCAATGTTTAATAGGCAGCCAGTGCAGTGTTGACAGAACTGGGCTAATATGGTCATACTTCCTGGTTCTAGTAAGAACTCGAGCTGCTGCGTTTTGGACCAGCTGGAGTTTATTTATTAAGGGCAACCACCCAGTAGAGCATTACAATAATCTAACCTTGAGGTCATGAACGCATTAACTAACTGTTCAGCATTTTGCATTGAGAGCATGTGCCGTAATTTAGATATATTTTTAAGATGGTAGAGTGCAATTTTACAGATGCTAGAAACGTGGCTTTCAAACGAAAGATTGGTATCTCCTATAGCAGTGAATGAGTGTAATTTTTCCTCAGTGACACTACAATGCTCTGTCTGATGTGATACTGTAGTAGACGGCTGCCTGGTTAAAATTTTCTTCCTAATATTATCAATCTTACATATAAAGAAGTTCATAAAGTCATTACTGCTGTGCTGTTTACAAACATCAGAAGTTGAAGCTTTATTTTTGGTTAATTTAGCTACTGTATCGAATAAATACCTAGGGTTGTTTGTTTTCTTCCAAGAGAGTCGAGAAATAAGCATATCTAGCAGTTTTTACAGCCTTTCTGTATGCGATCATGTGCTCTTTCCACGAATGACGAAAGACCTCTAGTTTTGTTTTCTTCCAGCTGCGCTCCATTTTTCTGGCTGCTGTTTTAATGGTCCGGGTGTGCTCGTTGTACCACGGCCGTGGACTATTTTCTTTAATCTTCTTTAAGCGCAGGGGAGCAACTGTGTCTAAAGTACTGGAAAAGAGAGAGTCAATAGTTTCTGTTGCAACATCGAGTTCTTCTAAGCTATCTGGGATGCTGAGGAGATGATACTGATGAGGAAGATTATTTAAAGGTCCCATGGCATGAAATTTTCATTTTATGAGGTATTTCAACATTAATATGAGTTCCCCTAGCCTGAATATTGTCCCCAAGTGGATAGAAATGTTGATCGGTGTAAACCCGAGTTCTGGCTGTTTCTCTCTGCCTTTGAGAAAATGACAGGCCAGACGAGCCAATCCTGAAGTCTCCTGTTTTGACGTCCAAGCAGGAACGGTTACCTCCCTTTCCTCCGCCCAGAGAATCTGGCACGCCCATGCAAACACTCGAGACGAGAGATCATTAACGTTACTTGTGAACGAGTGAACGCTGGCAGTTTCTCAGTGTTTGGATGTACAAATGAAAACAGAAGTCTTTCTTCAGTTCCTTCTGATCTGTGATCATTGATTTTTTTTATGTGTAGCTAATTATTTATTATTCGTGCACACAATGCGGCTTCTCTCTCTCCCGACAGAACAGTGTTTTCGTGTTTTCGATCTTGTGAGTCAGTGTTTTTGTACGTCCTCGTCGCGTCTATCTGTTCTAAAATGTGCATACAGTCTTTTCTGTTTAACATCAGCAGTCACATCTTTAGAGATAAACTTCACACACGCCGAAGCTCGGCCTTCAACATCCCCGACCCCCAGTACTGCATCTGGCCCACAGCGGAGGCACCAAACGCGGCGTGAGATTAAGCAGAAGGAGGGTAAGCGTGAGAATATCTGGGCTAGGCTAGCCAGCTTTCCCCACAATAAACTGGATTACATTCGATTACAGCTGTTGTGTCTTTGTTTGTGCTGTGTAACGTTACTCAATGCGCGTCACTGATGCTATTCATATGATTGGAACATATCTAGAAATAATGCTATACTCAACACTTACTAACTCGTTCATCTCGCTGTAATGGTACATTGCATGTGTTACAAAGTTGGTAATAATGATGAAGAGTCTTCATTGAAGACGGACTCGGTGTGACTGGGACTCGTGTTTATTCAGAACTCTCAGATACAAACACAATAAACTCGCGCTGACTGACAGCGCTCTCATAACTCAGAAGTTACTATAAATAACTTAGTTAGCAATCGCTTCGTCTCCATGATGTCCGGTTCGCGAACGAATCATTCTTTTGAATCGGTTCTTTTTAGTGAACCGAACCAGTTCACCAAATCGGACTGAATCGTTCTAAACGGTTCGCGTCTCGAGTCAGCGCTGATCCATAATTTACTGAAGTTACTAACTTTCTGACATGAGTGACAGTCCCTCCGACTAGAAATAAACTAATAACCTGAAGTATATTCTAGTAACTACAACAGTTCACCCTGAACTGAGACATGCTGAGAACTGATGTGAAGTGAACTCAGGTCCATCCGTCTCTCTGGCAGACTCGTGCCTGCTCGTGTCTCGTTAAACGACGCCCCCTCCGCTCATTTAAAATGCAAAGATGTCAGCTAATCACAACAGTGGGCGTTTTTACTGAAGTCTCACAGCAGACACGCCTCTTGAAGCAGGGCATTCAGCCACAGGGCAAACATTAGTATTGAAAAAATGCCTTTTATTTCTAAATTATGACATTTTATGATGTAAAAATCATACTAACAATATAAGTACACCTCAGAAAACACTATAAAATAATAGAAAAATGCCATGCCATGGGACCTTTAAAAAGCAATCTTTAGTAGTGACAGTGATTGTCCTGCCATTTTTGAAGCGAGGGGGCGGCTTTGCAACCTTAGCTAAATTAAGTATACATGATACTAGGTAATGATCAGAGATGTCATCGCTCTGCTGCAGAATTTCAACGGTATCAACATTTATTCCATGTGACAATATTAGGTCTAAAGTATGATTATGGCGATGAGTGGGTCCTGACACGTGTTGCCTAACTCCAATAGAGTTTAGAATGTCTTTAAATGCTATTTCCAATGCGTCTTTTTCGTTGTCTACATGGATATTAAAATCACCAACAATTAGTACTTTATCTACGTCAGGTTTTAGCCAGGTTTCTGTCAAACACAGTACATCTAGATTATTTTCTGTAATGATATCATTAACAATAAGCGCTTTTGGGGAAAGGGATCAAATATTCAGCAACCCAAGCTTTATCAATTGTTCATCTGTATTATATCTGTTGTTTATTTGTTGGACATCAATTAAATTTTTACTGTTGAATAGTTTTGATCTTTTTTTGTATACTAATTCGGGGAACAGACTAGGGGTGGTTAATCTGTCTGATTTCCCGATTCGATTCGATTACGATTATTGAAGTCCCGATTCGATTACAGTCGATTTTCGATTATTAACGATTCTCGATTAGCGATTATTGATTTTCCATTTCACAACAGTAAACGAAAATACACTACAAAGTGATTGCAGTATAAAAAAAAAAGTCAGCTACTGAATTACTTAACTCTTTTATTGAGTAACAACAACTCAAAGCACTTGTCCTGTAGTGTAGAAATGAATACATCACATTGTGTTGTGACTCATCAAGTTGAACTAAACAATAACAAAAAAAATAAAAGGCTGTAGATGTAGATCAGAACCAACATACTGTAGAAATTGGACAATTTTCTTCTAGAAAGACAACGTGTTCAGGTGGAGGAAGACTGCAGGTTGCAGTCGAAACATGTCAAGGTAAAGAAGAAGTTTTCTCCACCTAAACACCTTGTCTTTCTAGAAGAAAATTGTCCAATTTAATCATTAAAGGGTTAGTTCACCCAAAAATGAAAATTGTGTCATTAATTACTTACCCTCATGTCGTTCGACACCCGTCAGACCTCCGTTCATCTTCGGAAAAGAAATTAAGATATTTTAGTTGAAAGCTGATGCCTCTGAAAGTCCTCCATTGGCTCAATGGCACCCTTCACTCTCAAGACCCTTAAAAGACACTAAAGACGTTGTTACAAAGTCCATCTCACTACAGTGGTTCTAAAATAACTTTATGAATCGGCGACAATAGTTTTTGTGCGCAAAAAAACCCTAAATAACGACTTGCATAGTGATGACTAGGGGTGTGCATTGGCACTGCCCTCACAATTCGATTCGATTACGATTCACCAGGTAACGATTCGATTCAATTCGATTCTACGATGTATTGCGATGCATCAAAATTCTACTGCACACAACAAGGCAAATTTTTAATCAGTCATGAGGCAATACAAGGAGTCAGATATTGAACAACAGATTTTATTGGCTGCTATGTGTGTATTATCACTCTCCTGTATCTTTGACATAAATGTCATTAAATAAAATAAAATTGAATGGTATAGGGTATTGGATATGGCATTTTCAAACCTGAAAAAGAAAACATAAATCACTGCTTTCAGTGCTTTGAATGAGAAATGTTTCTCTTCGCTCTGCTTTAGAACCATTTGAAATTATATAGAGCAATAATAACCAACTAAGCCAACTTTTTCCAGCAGTGAACACAGAGCTTTTTACTGTGTGTAAAAAAAACACTTAAGACAGGGCACTTCATGAACTCCTGTGCAAATATTAATCCGTAATTACAGTCACACTATTGTAACAACAACCACCACCCAGGCACCCAGCAATAAAAATATTCAGTGCAACACACACAGTAACGTTGACACTAGGGACTCGTCAATTCTCGTGCTTGATTTTAGTGTGGCAGGCGCGTTAGCAGGGCGTAAGCAGCGCATATTTTTTTCGGCGCCCATGTTAACAGATTAGAGCATTCACATCGCACGCAGAGGCGGCGCGGCAGCTCATCGCATCGCAGGAGCAGAAGCAGCAGTGCCGCGATCGTTTCGGCGCCGAGTCTATTTTTGCCGCGCTGCTCACGCTGATTTAAAGCCACAGTGGATTGTTCTTGATCAAAACTGACCAGATTAACATGGAAAATAACAAATTTCACCATGAAATCATGTAGTGAAGTGCCCCGTGTGTTTCACAATCACAGCATATGCTGCCCATCATAAATCAAAGCACGAGACAGGAAAATGTGACATAATTGTTCAATATTTGTCTGTATTTGCAATATCTGCGCGAGACAAACGCTGCCAGTGTGAATCCACAATGGGGGCGCGGGCTCCCGCTCTCCACACCCACCGCTCCTGCCCTGCTAACGCGTGCGGTGTGAAGCCGGCGTCAGAATCCGAAATGTGCAGATGTCCGCTTTCCAAGCTTTGGGTGCGTTTTTAATTACCCGTCTATCGCGGTCATCTCCCTCCGCCTCAGCCATCTTGATTGTTGTTGTTATGACCCTGGAAGTAATTGAAACTTCACAACTTTATTGTTCAACTCAAGGCCAGAAAATAAACGGTGACATAATCGATTATGGCACTTTGCCGCATCGATGCTGAATCGTGCATGCCCCGCATTGCGATGCATCACTGAATCGATTATTGTTGACACCACTAGTGATGACGATTTCAAAACAAAGCATCATGAAGCTTCGAAGCGTTATGAATCACTGAGCCGAATGATGATTCGGATCGCGTGCCACCCACCAAACTGCTGAAATTTGTCGATTCAAACTGCTGAATCGACTCAGTGATTCATAACGCTTCGAAGCTTCATGATGCTTTGTTTTGAAATCGTCATCACTATGCAAGTCGTTATTTAGGGTTTTTTTGCGCACAAAAACTATTGTCGCCGATTCATAAAGTTATTGTAAGAACCACTGTAGTGAGATGGACTTTGTAACGACGTCTTTAGTGTCTTTTAAGGGTCTTGAGAGTGAAGGGTGCCACTGAGCCAATGGAGGCCTTTCAGAGCCATCAGATTCAACTAAAATATCTTAATTTCTGTTCCGAAGATGAACGGAGGTCTGACGGGTGTCGAACGACATGAGGGTAAGTAATTAATGACAGAATTTTCATTTTTGGGTGAACTAACCCTTTAAGAAGACAAAATGAACATTTTTGAACAACTTAATGTAGCTTCAGCTTATAAACTGTACTGTAGAACACAGTGACAAAATGCAACACACTAACTTGTGAGCAAGTTGTACTAAACATTCATAGCTCTGGAATGACCAGATTCTTATGGAGGAAGACCAGCTGGTCCACATGTTGGGGCGTGAGTGTGCTCCGTTGTGCTGACACAATGTCTCCCGCAGTGGAGAACACTCTCTCTGCAGCAACGCTCGTACCTGGGATACATAAATATCGTTTGGCCAGGTTAGCTAGGAGAGGATACACATGATGGTTGGTGCTCCACCACTCAAGGGGGTCATCGGTGAGAGGAAGTGAAGGGGCCTCCAGATACATGCGAACCTCTTCCTCAGCCCTGGTGTGTGCTGACTTGGGCTCTGCTATGGTGACAGCAACATTAAATGTTTGGCCCAGCAGTGCAGTCAGAGAAGATAGTCTTGAGGTAGAGGGCGGGGAAGGGCCATCTTCATCCAGCTTCAGGGCTTCGCCGCAAACCTTCTGAACTGCATCATCCTCCTCACCGTCATCATGCCCCTCAGCCATGTCATCACCTTCCCCCTCAGGGACTTCAGCCTCTTGCCTCATCACCTAACACAGGGAAGCAGTGAATTAAGACACAAAGCATACAAAGCACACAACTGATACAAAGCATTCTATTAATCAGATCATTAATTAATAATTCTCTAAAAAAGGTAGAATTATTAATATCAAGAGAGAATACCTCAAGGGATGATGCAGCCTCTGTAGTCACTCTGCTGTATGTCTCCACTTTTTCATCCTCTGAAAGGAATGGGAGAGCTTTAAAGCGAGGATCCAGGCAAGATGCTGTATGGAGCGTGTGCCTCTCTTTTGTAGATGTGTATCTCTTCCTCAAATCTTCCCGGATGGCATGCTTGATTTCCCGAGTCATCGGATCATCCTCTGGTGCAGGGGTGAAGTCGGCCAGGAGCTGTGTGTGTAGTGGGGCGATGATTGAGAGAGTAGGCATGCTTTCCTCAGACATTGTGGTAGTGGCCAATTTCATGGGCTTGAGGGTCTTCACAAGGTGTTCAGCGCCGGACACGTCTCCCTCACTCAGTGTGCAGATGTCATGCGCACCTTTCCTCACCTGTAAGGATGATGGGAATTGAGAACAGGAAAAGTTAAAATAAAGGAATTAACACTGTATGCTATAAGAGTTCTCCATTCACGCCAACACAACGACTCAGTCATTTAGACTGTCTCAAACTACACATGCACCAGTGCCTCCTCAAGGCTGTCGTGTCAAATTGACAAACAAAACTAAAGACATTTTATTTATATATATATATATATATATATATATATATATATATATATATATATATATATATATATATATATATATATATATATATATATATATATATATATATATATATATATATTTTTTTTTTTTTTTTTTTTTTTTTAGTTAGTTTTGTGTGTACACAATATCATATTTTTATAATATTTTTATTCTAAAGTCTAGTTTTTTTATTTCAATTAACTAAAATATTTTTCAAACCTTGGCTTGCTACTAGGTCTGATTAAATCTTAAATCCAATACTTACTTGAGGGGAGAGGAGCGCAGCGCAGATGGCAGGCTGCTGTTCAAGGAACCGATTAACCATGTCAAAGCCACTATTCCACCTTGTTGGAGCATCTGTCTTCAGTTTGTGTTTAGGCAGTTCTGGTAAAATTAAAAAAGAAGAAAAGCTAATTACTAGTAGCCTATATAAGGAATTATATTTTTAAATAGCCTACTGGTAATTTAGAAAATAATAAAAAGCTTGCTTTGAATGCAACCGTTAAAATAGATTCACTTCTATTACAAAGGTAAATGTTTAATTTTTTAATTTAATTTTAAGCCTTTTGCTTACCGAGTAGGGCCTGCTTTTGTTCCAGCACATGACTGGCTGTGCTGCTGCGGTGGAAGAAAGCGGTGATCCGTCTGACTCGACCCAACAGTCGGGCTACAGCGGGCAACTTCAGCGCTCGTTGGCAGGCGAGGTTTAGGGTGTGAGCGTAACAACGGACATGTAGAAAGTTGCCAAGCTCTGCAGCCACGTTCATATTTGAAGCGTTGTCGGTGACTAGAACCAGGTCGTGTGTCTCTATCCCCCACTCATCCGCCACAGATTTGAGATACTCGCAAATATTTGCGCCCGTGTGGCTATCATCCATAGCTCTCGTCTGAAGCACGTATGAAATTAGCTTCCACTCACTGTTGACATGATGAGCTGTAACGGTCACATATGAGACGGTGGCTCTGGAGGTCCAGGCATCGCAAGTTATTGCTACCCTGGGAGCAGACTTGAGGGACATTTGCACTAAAAACTTTGTCTCCTTGTAAAGAATAGGGATCGACTTGTGTGTAAAAAAGCCCCGGGATGGTATAACATACCTTGGCTCCCATACTGTGGACCATGTAGCGGAAACCTTGGTTTTCCACCACACTGTATGGCCTCATATCTTTAGCTATAAAATAAGATATCGATGTTGTGATTTTCTTAGCTCTCTCCGATCCCGGGGCCAATTTTGTCAAATCGTGGAGAGTGCGCTGATTCAGTGGGATGACGGGCTTCAGGCGGTCGTCTTTAACCCACCCTGCCTCATCTGGATGAAAGCGGGAAATGTGGGCTCTCAAGTTGCTCGTATTGTGGCAGTACTTCAGTTTAGCGTGGCAATGTCGACAGACGGCATGCGTTTTATCAACATGTTTAGAGCTCCTGCCATGAAAACCAAAATGAATCCACACGCTTGCTTTGAGCCCAGATGGAGCTGGGTGGATCGGTTGGTTGCTCGTTCCTGGTTCCATTTTACACACCTGCTCTGGCTGCCGTTACACGCGCTTGCTAACTGGAACTGGGCGCGTTCGTGACGTCACGTTCAACTCCCGATAGAAATTTTTTTACAAAATAAAACTTTTTTTAGATGCATAAAAAAAATCGATTTTTGAAAATTTCATAATCGATTCATACTCGTCCATAACATACTCGCGATTAATCGATAATCGATTTTTTTTACCACCCCTAGAACAGACACAGTCTCTATATGATAATATCTAGGTGAAAGAGTCTCTATGTGCTGGGATTTATCTGACTCCGGTGACTTGAGACAGCTAGCAGACGGTCGGTTTAGCCAGTTTGTCTGCTTCCTGACCTGGGCCCTAGTGAGTCAAGGTTATTTCTTATTTGAAATTTTGTAATTTAAAATAGAGTATTTTTAAAGTAAAAAAACAACAACATTACATTAACTTATAGCCTACTAGCTAGTTTATTGCTGCATTATCAAATAATTTCTAATGAACATACACTGGATCCTTTTAACATTCAGCAGGCCAACATACAGTGAGGAAAATAAGTATTTGAACACCCTGCTATTTTGCAAGTTCTCCCACTTGGAAAGCATGGAGGGGTCTGAAATTGTCATCGTAGGTGCATGTCCACTGTGAGAGACATATTCTAAAAAAAAAATCCAGAAATCACAATATATGATTTTTTAACTATTTATTTGTATGATAGAGCTTCAAATAAGTATTTGAACACCTGTCTATCAGCTAGAATTCTGACCATCAGTAGTCTGCCTTTAAAATGTCCACCTCCACTCCATTTATTATCCTAAATTAGATGCACTTGTTTGAGGTCGTTAGCTGCATAAAGACACCTGTCCACCCCAACCAATCAGTAAGAATCCAACTACTAACATGGCCAAGACCAAAGAGCTGTCCAAAGACACTAGAGACAAAATTGTACACCTCCACAAGGCTGGAAAGGGCTACGGGGAAATTGCCAAGCAGCTTGGTGAAAAAAGGTCCACTGTTGGAGCAATCATTAGAAAATGGAAGAAGCTAAACATGACTGTCAATCTCCCTCGGACTGGGGCTCCATGCAAGATCTCACCTCGTGGAGTCTCAATGATCCTAAGAAAGGTGAGAAATCAGCCCAGAACTACATGGGAGGAGCTGGTCAATGACCTGAAAAGAGCTGGGACCACCGTTTCCAAGGTTACTGTTGGTAATACACTAAGCACTTACGACTACGACTGCACTGTATTAAGGAGAGGATGACCGGGGCCATGTATTGCAAGATTTTGGGGAACAACCTCCTTCCCTCAGTTAGAGCATTGAAGATGGGTCGAGGCTGGGTCTTCCAACATGACAATGACCTGAAGCACACAGCCAGGATAACCAAGGAGCGGCTCTGTAAGAAGCATATCAAGGTTCTGGTGCAGTCCTAGTTTTTACTCAAAATCTCACGATACATGGCCCCATTCATTCTTTCCTTTACACGGATCAGTCGTCCTGGTCCCTTTGCTGAAAAACAGCCCCATCGCATGATGTTTCCAACCCCATGCTTCACAGCAGCCCCATGTTCTTTGGATGCAACTCAGCATTCTTTCTTCTCCAAACATGACAAGTTGAGTCCCTGGCGGCGTAGTGTGTTAATGATGGTAGCCTTTGTTACTTTGGTCCCAGCTCTCTGCATGTCATTCACTAGGTCCCCCCGTGTGGTTCTGGGATTTTTGCTCACCGTTCTTGTGATCATTTTGACCCCACGGGGTGAGATCTTGCGTGGAGCCCCAGATCGAGGGAGATTATCAGTGGTCTTGTATGTCTTCAGTTTTCTAATAATTGCTCCCACAGTTGATTTCTTTACACCAAGCTGCTTACCTATTGCAGATTCAGTCTTCCCAGCCTGGTGCAGGTCTACAATTTTGTTTCTGGTGTCCTTTGACAGCTCTTTGGTCTTGGCTATAGTTCTACCAGAAAGACTTGGGAAGCCAGATGAGCACAATGAAGTAACACATTTATTAACAGACCAGCAAGTATTATATTTAGAGTTTCTTTGGCGTAGGCCCCGTCCGTAGCTCCCGTCTCGAGGGTAACGGACTCTGCATTTCCTGCCTGAAGATGAAGGCAGGGGCGCAGCCGACCCCCTGGGAGGTATAGGTGGGGACCATTCTGGTGGTGGTGGGGAGGATGGAGGTAAATGTTGGCTTCAGCATCTGTGAACTCAGACGTGTGTGTGTGTGTGTGTAAGTGACCATCTTTTATACTCTGATGATTAGGACATGATTGGTTAGGTCTGGATGTGATAAGTGACGTAACATTGAATCTTCCTGGCAGAACTTGGTGGCTGACTAAATACTTTTTTGCCCCACTGTAAATGCAATTGAAGTAATCCAAAGTAAATTCAGTAATTTATCTTTGATTTTTTTCAGATTTGATCCTGTTGGCGTCAGTATCTCACAGTGATCACAGTTCACACCTGCAGTGAAGCCCCTCCCACAACAATTCACCAATAAATACTGGGAATATTCACATCATCCTACAAGAGAAGGACAAACTCCAGGTGTAGCAGCTGAAATCTGTGTGACTGTTAAAGATGGAGTTTATTAAAGAGGAGTTTGAGGACATGAGTTATCTAGAACCATCCAGAATAAAACATGAAGATACTGAGGAACAAATAGGTTGGTGTCCATTCTTGATTCTTCATTATTGACTGCATTAGTGGCTGTGAAATAATAATCAGTATATAGATGATAAATGACAGAGAAATGCATCTAAATGATCATAACCCAGTTTTAATTGTATTAACAAGTGAATGACAGAAGTGAAGTTATTAAACGTAATTTCGGGAGCAGAACGCCCATCTAATCTTCCAATTAATACCAAGGTATAAAACCAGCAGCTTACCTCTTCCCGTTATTAGTTCTTGCAGCATCCCTGCTCCTCCTTTTTTGTAAATTTTTGCCTGTTATAGGGGGGCAATCGGAGCTTGGGTATAATATCCTCTCCGAGCGCCTCTATAACAGACAGCAAGCAAAATCTGTTTACCATTTTCACTAAGATTATATGGGCAAACAAACTTGTGAACTGACTTTTGCACATCAAATATACTTAATACTCACACTGACAGATACCAGATGTCTTGTTTTCTGCTGAGTGTTTTTCATTTTTTACATTTAACCTCCTTGACCTGATTCTGACTGCTTAATATGTTTTTTTTTTAGACCAGATGGAAGTGAAGGAGCAACAACACAAACTAAATGATGTAAAGAAACTCTGTGACTTCAAAACTCAAGGAACAAAAGCCAAAAAGCTGCACACCTGCTCTCAGTGTGGAAAGAGTTTCCAAAATAAAAAAGATTTGAACAGACACATGAGAGTTCACACCGGAGAGAAACCGTACACATGCTCTCAGTGTGGAAAGAGTTTTACTGATGCATCAGGTCTCAGGAATCATCTGCGCATTCACACTGGAGAAAAACCATTTAACTGTGATCAGTGTGGTAAAGATTTTATTTCTTCATCAAATCTAAAATTACATCTGATAGTTCATTCAGGTGAGAAGCCTCATGTGTGTTCTCTCTGTGGAAAGAGTTTTCCACGGCTGAGCAGTTTTAAACTGCACCAGAAAACACATGATGGAGTGAGAGATCATGTGTGTTGTGACTGTGGGATGAGCTTTACTACAATTGGCAATCTGAAACAGCACCAAAGAACTCATACTGGGGAAAAACCGTACAAGTGCTCATATTGTGACAAGAGTTTTGCTCGGCCTAGTAACCTGAAAGAACATGAGCGAGTTCATACTGGAGAGAAACTGTACCACTGTACTGAGTGTGGAAAGAGTTTTACTCAATCATCAAATCTTAGTTATCATCTGCGCATTCACTCTGGAGAAAAGCCATTTAACTGTGATCAGTGTGGTGAAGGTTTTAAATTATCATCACATCTAAAACTACACCTGAAAGATCATTCAGATGAGAAGCCTCATGTGTGTTTTCTCTGTGGAAAGAGTTTTTCGCTGCTGAACAGTTTTAAAGATCACCAGAAAACACATGATGAAGTGGGAGATCATATGTGTTATTACTGTGGGAAAAGCTTTAATGCAACTGGCGATCTGAAACGGCACCAAAGAATTCACACTGGAGAAAAACCTTTCAAGTGCTCATATTGTGACAAGAGTTTCACTCAGTCTGCAACCCTGAAATCACATGAGCGAGTTCATACTGGAGAGAAGCCGTACCACTGCACTCAGTGTGAGAAGAGTTTCAGAGATGCATCAGGTTTAAAAAAGCATCTCTTTATTCACACTAGGAGAAAAGACATTTAACTGTTTATTTTACACTGTAAAAAATGATTTGTTAGTTTGAATCGAAAAAGTAAGTTACCTGGTTGCCTTAATTTTGAGTTCATTAAAACTAAAAATGTAAGTTATTACAAGGAGTTATTTTGTTGTTTCAACTAATATTTTGTTCTTTATACTAAATATCATTTTTTAACTTAACATTTTGTTGTCATAACTTGAATATTGTATCAACTTATTCAAGCAATCAAAGTGAGTAAGTTAACTTACACATTTAAGTTCAATCAACTTAATTGAATATTATATTAACAAACAATTTTGCATTGCGTACTAAGCTTAACTACATATAGTTTGTTGTAACAATTAACTAAGAAGTTTACATGGTTGCCTTAATTTTGAGTTAAATAAACTTCAACCCAAGTTAACGTGACAAAAGCATTTTTTTTTTCACTAATTCTGGAATAACAGAGCACAAATAAACCAATACTTTAACATTCACATTTACTATAACATTCTCAAAAAATGTTTTCATTGAATTGTCTGACAAGTACAGTATATTTAACTACAGCTTGAATTACAATAGAATTAAAAACAATAAACAATTAAAATGCAAATAATTTGCTCAAAAACAATGTTTTCCTGTTTAATAAAACGGAACAAGTATGGAGTATGCAAGTATGCTTAGCCTAATAAAGTGAAGGAAATGAGAAAACTGTTGACAAACAACCCACAAAATCCAGCTATTAGTCATAACAACTCTCAATACAAAATCAATAACATTTTATAATGAAAATTAAGCTTACAACTGTTCTGTTACAAAGATATTATATATCAAGTCAAACTCTCCAAAAATTGTGGTTGAATAAACACTGTTTTTATAACTAATTCAACGAGTGAGTGTATGTGAAGGGAAATGTAAATTAATGAGTGTAATGAGAAGAAAAAATAAACTTACATTTGAAGTTGCATATCATTGAACATATTGATTTTCTCATATTGATTTCATTAGAGCTAGCAAAGACTTTTATTTAATTCTGAGATTTTGTACTCAAGGTTGACTGGGTTTGAGTAGGGGAGAGTAAAATCCTCTTCCACTAAACACTGAACAGTTTGTTCCTTACTCCGTGAACTCTGGCCGAACATGCCTCGCCACCAATTTTCATGAGCACTTTTTTGGCATGTATATTTGACCTCCTTGGGGTAAGTGATGTTCAGAGCATAAAGAAGCCCCATTAGTAGGGCAATTGCATTTGACAAATCATTTGTAAATCAGTTGTAAAACACAAACTCCTCCTCTAACACCACAGCCACATCAACGATTTCCTTTGTAAAGAGGTTTGCAGTGTTCTCCTCTGTGACTACCAAGAGTCCAACATTCATCCCCTTCACCTCTTCCTCATCAGTTGGCTAATGAGAGAAGAAGGAAATTACTATCAATTACAAATTTACAAAGCATTTGTAGGCTAACAATGAATCAATTTTAAACAGAGAGCTGCCCACATCAGAATAATAGGCGAATAATCTATAGTACAATTAATGGTAAAGGTTCTTTAATGTTTTAATTATTTTAAAACAATAATGATTTAATAAATTAAGGTCTTGGCCACATCATTTTAAGATATCTTTCAAATATTTCAGTTACTCCAAAGAACTTTACAGTCTTCCTGGGGTAGACCCCCTCCACTGAAAAAATAAGGTATGACGTTTTAGCATCAATACGTTGATGTGTGCATCCGCGATAACCAGTAGAAAAAATCCTTAGCATTGAGCCCTAACTTCATTAAAGTATTAAAACAAACATGAAATTGACATACCTCACAAATTTTGATGAACTTGGACGGTTCATCTTCAAGCAAGTAAGGAAGTCCAAGAAGGACAACTGCTCTTCTACGTTGGCTTGAGCTCTGCAATGAATAACATTGTTTTAAATAAAATCTGTGAACTAGTAGTCATAAACCAATTGTTCCACTGTCAGGCCAATTCAAGCCAGGGCTAACAGCGTGCCGGGGAGGGGGCTAATAGCCGCAGAACTCAAGCACCGACGCCAATATCAAGTTGCAAAATGAGCATACTTTGGACTCTTACTGTTAAAGGACAACTCCAGTGAAAAATGAACCTAGGGGTAATTAACACATGGTTACCGAGTAGATCGTTCTCTGGGATGCATTTTCATGAAAATCGAATGTAAAGAGTTTTATCACTAAAAACAGATTAGCTTATAACGCTAGTATATGGGGCATAGAATAAGTCAAATTAAATCGCTAGTTAATACCACTAACAAGGCTCAAAATAGCCTCACACTAACACGGTAGCATAATGAGGGTCCCTACATGCAAACCGAAGCATTGAGAACTTTGTAAGTGTACAAACAGTTTAATAAGAAGATACTTTATAAAGACAGTACATTACGCGTATACAGACAGGAGCCATCTTGGAAAACGGTCTCGACGAGATATTTAGGTCACTTTTTCAGTTTTGAAAAAGTGCATAAAGTTTTGGTAATGGTTGTCTGTAAGAGATAAGAATTTATGCTAAGAAGGATAATCTGAAAGATGTATTCATTGAATGTATTTTGGCCAAAGCAGTGATAAGCAGTTTAGCCCACATAGACCACCACTGTTGTGCTTACTGTGTGAAGAGTTTTGAAAAAAGTAATCCAAGTAATCTGGCTTTCCTGTAGCTCAAACAGTAGAGCATGGTGCTAGCAACGCCAAGGTCATGGGTTCGATTCCCAGGGAAAGCAAGAACTGACAAAATGTACATTGTGTACCTTGAATGCAATGTAAGTTGCTTTGGATAAAAGCGTCTGCCAAATGCATAAATGTAAATGTAAGTACTGAAAAAATGGGTCCTAACAATTTAAAAAATAAAACAAAAAGATTTATTAAAAAAAGAAAAAGATTAAAAGGGAAAAAGCTATGTTCAAATAGTACATTTTACTATTGTGTGAAAAATAGTGCTTTAAGTTTTAGATTAGGTAGTTAAAAGAGCTTATAAAGAGTTTATAATGTAGGACAATACTGTATTACCAAAGTTTTAGTAAAGAATGCTAACCTGTCTCTCTGTAAATAAAGCAGGCCATCTCCTCCTCACATCTTTAACCAAAGGTTCATCTATGATCACTTACTTTCGCCTTAATGAGAATGTGCATCATATCAGCATATTGACCTGCTTCCAGTCCACTACATTTATCTTCATCCCATTCTCTAGAACAAGTCTGTCCACTTCAAGACTGCTGGAGCTTTTTCCCTTAGGAAAGTCAGGCCGAAAATTCACTTCAGACTTCTTGGGCTTCTTAATTACTCTGGCTTTATCACCTGATGCTGATCTCTTCTGGCTGTTTACAGCGAGTTCTGCGCATCCCGCAATGCGCAACTTCTGCCTAAAATTACCCATTTGAACTTCAAGCTGAATTTCCATCCGTACCTTCCACATGAAGAAAAAGGCTCTTTCAAACATGGGTGCCGGTCTATTAGAGCTTTTGCAACGGCAATATATTCATCACTGTTGGGATATGCCTTAACAGCATAAATAGCTTCTGCCAGCTAACGAGAACTTTTTAGTCACTTTTCATGTCTTTGTTCATGTTCAGAAGAGATCCATCTTTTAAGTATGCCTCAATTACATACTTGAGCTTCAGTTCAACATCGGAAGAGAAAGTGGGTAGGACAAATGGATCTGGCCATTTTTGAGTATGGCTTTGTGGTAAGCCTCCAGAAGGGTTGTTCACATCAGTGTCTACTGAAGAGTCAGAAAGAACTGGGGTTTCCTTCTGTATCACTTTCAGAGTTGCTCTCCCTTCAGGCAGGTCTGACATGTTGGACAAATTGCAAAGCTCATTTTGAAAAGCTGGGTCTTCAAATTGTAGAACAAAAACACCTTCCAAGCTTAGCTCTTGATGTAGTATATTGATCAGCTGATCTACTTTCTCCGGGAGGCTTTCAAGGGAAACTCTTGTCATCAAAGGGAATGATCACTCGAAACAGAGATGCAAACTTGTCAGGAGTGAAAGAGGAGACAAAAGTGTGAGTATCTATTATGTTTGGACGATGGACAATAAAAAACACTTTAACTCTAAATTAAATATGTTTAACTGTACAGTTGTGCAGTAAAATTCACTTTAAATAAGATCCATATTACTAATTTTACTTTTCATTCATGCAGGTAACATTAATTATTTCTGCCACTTGGTGGAAAACAAACACTTAAAATTATATGAAATTTCCACTATAACCAGTAACCAGTCTTTGGCTCATTTTCCACTCCTTGCTTTTGGATTTACTCTGAAATGAATTTTATAACAAACTGTAGCACTTTTATTGTACTGAAGTATAGATGAATTAGATGAAACAAGACCAGACCTCAACAGCCTAGAGGGGTTACTTATTTAACAATTTTAACTACTTGAAAATATATATATCTAAAAAAAAAAAAAACATACGTTTAATAAAAAAAAAGAAAGAAAATCCAATAGAGACGCATGAAGAGTTTTGAACAAACACAGAAAGCTGCAAAACATATTCATTACATACTTATTCAATCTTAATTAGAGAATTAAAAAACTTAACCTGGGAAAAAAAAGGTTTAAACAATTGACATTTTTTATGTAAACTGTCAGTTGATAGTGAAAATGCTAGTACTATACCTCAGTGGAGAAGAAAAGACTTTAGGTAGATGAGATTCCTTCCATTGTATTGTGTAGAGTGACAGAGGTGCGTAGTCATTCAAGTCCTCAGGGTCTACAACGATAAAATGAGAAGACTGGCACTTGCACAGTTCAAAGCAGCGGAGGTGGTCCACATACCATGTTGTAAAAAGTTCGACAATGAATGATGCTTTCTGTTCAACAATTACCACTTTCTTTATTTTTCCAAAATCAGGGAGCCCACTGGTTCGGCCAAAAGACACAAACATGCCCTCAGAATATGTTGTGCCATGCAAGCAAGCAGTAGAGGCAAGTCTAACTATCTCCACCGTATTGTATTTCCTTTGAATCGCTGTCTTGGCAGAGAACTCCAAAATGTCAAGAGAAACACTTTCAACATTTGTCACCTCTAACGCTGGCTTGAAAATACTAAATGATTTAAGATGGTAAGCAAGAAGGAGCTGGTGGTGTGAGGCAAGGGTGAAGAGAATGTTTTTAAAGTTGTTGACATCTCGCACAACGTTTTTGAAGAAACTACACTCTAAAAAAATACTGGGTCAAAACAACCCAATTTGGGTTATTTTGGCAACCCAACGCTGGGTCAAATATGGACTAACCCAACGGTGGGTTGTTTTATTTAACTAAACTATTGATTAAAAATGACTACATTGCTGGTTAAATAAAACCCTGAAATAGGTTTGAAAATAATGAGTGCAGAGAATTAACAGAGGAAACAGTAATAATCAAAAGGATTATTCAAAAAGATTTATTAATAAGAAAGAAGAAATTCATAGAAAAAAGGCAATATTTTCATGCTCAATGAACATTTCATTCCAATTTGTTTAGAAATATATATATTTTTTTAAATAACGTCAATAAATTACATTAGCTTCACTTTTAACATTTACATTAAATAAGGTTATCAAAGTGCTTTATATATTAGTTTGATACCCCTTAAACTCATACACTCTAAAAAAAAAAAGGTTCTATATGGCACCAAAAATGGTTCTTTGTCGTAATCATAGAGGAACCACTTTTGGTGCTATATAGCACCATATCTTAACATGTTCTGTATATGGTAGCGGTGATATAGCACCTTAGTCAGCGGTGCTATATAGCACCTTAGTCAAAGAACCAGTGAAGAACCTCTGAAGAACCGCTGAAGAACCACTGAAGCACCAAAATTGGTGCTATATAGCACTTAAAAAGGTTCCCCTATGATTACGAGCCAAGAACCATTTTTGGTGCCATATAGAACCTTTTTTTTTTTAGAGTGTAGCTTTTATACGGTTAACAAATTGGCACAAGAACACAGTGGCACAAAACAAATGTGTTAGAAACAGTATATGCATTACTTTGACAATTTTTTAGCTGTTGTGGTACTGCTTAACATGACAAATATCCACGGAGCAGTCTTACTGATGGGGATTCTGTTCCTTGGAGTTTGTAAACAACAGTCAACAAAAATTCCCACACTGGTGCACACTGCTTCGGGAAATGAATGTCCAAAACATAAAAAACTTTAAAACGTGTCCACAGCACCAAGGAGAGTGTTTGCCTGTAGTGCCTGTTTGCCAACAATTACAAAGGCCTGATGGCACTGACTGTCATCCCCTAGACCAAGTACAAAGGGGAAGGGTTTAGTGAGCTCAGGCTCTTTCAAGAATTCCACCATGTTGGTCCCAACCTGTTAAAAACAGAAGAATGTTAAAAACATACAATTCACAGCACAATGTAGCATTATATACAAAATTAGGGATGGGACAAAATATTGATATGGCGATACCTTCTCAGTGTGATGTGAGAATCGATACACTGGCGCCAAATATCGATATTCTAATTGACAAAATAAGGCACTCTAAATTAGTGGTCGACCAATATTGGTCTTTTGAAGGCCGATGCTGGTATCTTATAGAGCAGGGTGGTCGATGGCCAGAAACATAAAATTATATAAATAATTTTTATTTATATTATATAAATGAAAGCTTTAGCATAAGTTCTGCCGGGAAGACTTAATTGTCACGTCACTTCAACTTTTTTTATCTATCCAATCACATTCTAATACTTGGGTATAAAAGATCGGTACTTACTCATGTCTGAGTTTGCAGATGCTGATGCTCCAATTTACCGCCATCCTCCCCACCACCTCCAAGTCAAATCCTTCCCTACATCCACCCCACCACCACCAGGATGGTCCCTTCCATACCTCACGGGGGACCTCTGCCTTCGTCTTCAGGCAGGATATGCAGAGTCCGGACCCTCAGATTGCGAGCTACGGACGGGCCTATGCCAAAGTACTTTATTACTTGCTGGGTTTTTAATAAATGGATAATTGTCACAGTATTTATTCTCCCGAGTCTTTCTGGTAGAACTGTAGTGTTTGGTTCGTGTAGGTGTGGGAAGGAAGAAGACGGGGTCGGCGTACTGGGACTGCACTCTTTTATTGATCTCACGATCCTCAAAACTGTCACGCACGAGGGCGTTCAAAACTCAAGACTTTCAATAACAACAGACAACGTTGCTCTTAGGCTCAATATCTTTCTCAAACTCTGGTCACTGTGTGCAGGCGTTGGCAGTCCCAGTCCCGGTCTCTCTCTCCCATCTCTCTCTCCACTGCGGCTGACCCCCAATTTCCACCGGCTGCGGAACGGCTCCGCTGCGTGACAGCTCCGTGTTCCGTCGTCCGTCAATACCCACCAGGTCCGGATTTGTTGCGGAACGGCTGCGGTCATGACTGACAGCTGACGTCACGAGGCCCCATGTAATCTCGCGAATTCTGGTGTGATTGCGCGATATTTAACCTGTATAGCTATAAAACTCCTCATTACGAGTACATAACTAGCTATTTGCTTTCTATCTTTATTTCTTGGACAAAAATAGTGACTTACCATCCACACCAATCACTTCTGCTATAGTTTTCCACGCTGCATCCTTTTTAATGTTGTCCTTATAAAAAGGATGTGAGGGGTCATAGATGATGGGTTGATTCTGTACCTCAATAATCAGCATTTCTTCATCCATCGTGTCAACGGGGTTAAAACAAGCCTGTCTCCGCCCATTATGACGTTTTCAAGGTGTAGTGTAGGGAAATATGAGCGCGGTGTATTTTATTTTGAAAATTAAACGGATCTTTTATTTTGTTTCTGGCTGTTCTGTTTTGTCACTCGACTTCCTGTCCTGCGTACTCTGCCCTGTAGTGCTGCGGAGCGCTCCGGCATCCGGCAAAAATAGAAGCTCTGCGTATTTGATGCGGAGGGCTGCGGCTCGCCGGAGTCGGAACGCAGCTGTAACGCATTCAGTGGAAATACACTCATTGACTTTAATGGAAACCTATTGACTCCGCCGCCGTGACGGAGCCGTAACGCAGCCGTAACGCAGCCGGTGGAAATTGGGGGTTATAAGCAGTCTCTCCACGCCAATTACTGCAATCAGAGACAGGTGAGTAGTTAATATACTACACCAAATGTCAAAATTTGATTGATTTACAGGTGGGCGGGGCTTCCGGTATAGGGGGGCGGGACTTCCGGTGTAGGCGGGACTTCCGGTGTAGGCGGGACTTCCTGTATAGGCGGGACATCCGGTGTAGGCGGGACTTCCTGTATAGGCGGGACTTCCTGTATAGGCGGGACTTCCTGTATAGGCGGGACTTCCTGTATAGGCGGGACTTCCTGTAAAGGCGGGACTTCCTGTATAGGCGGGACTTCCTGTAAAGGCGGGACTTCCTGTTTAATAAATCATGTGATTGACATTAGGTTTTGATGTTTTTGACAGTTGGTTTTTGACCTATTGTCATAATAAATCATATGATTGACATTAGGTTTTGATGTTTTTTGACAGTTGGTTTTTGACCTATTGTCATAATAAATCATATGATTGACAGTTGGTTTTGATGTCTTTGATGACTTTGACAGTTGGTTTTGATGTCTTTGATGACTTTGACAGTTGGTTTTGATGTCTTTGATGACTTTGACAGTTGGTTTTGATGTCTTTGATGACTTTGACAGTTGGTTTTGATGTCTTTGATGACTTTGACAGTTGGTTTTGATGGTTTATGACATTAGGTTTTTTTGTTTTGATGAATTTGACAGTTGGTTTTTTTGTTTTGAATGCGGTATAATAAATCATGTTATTGACAGAAGGTTTTATCTTTTGAAGTCGCTGTTATCAGAAAATTCCCCTCCCACCCTGCCACATCCCAGAGCAGCGTATATATATAAAAATGGGGCCAGTGTGTTCTACAGCTATCAGCAAAAAGAGAAACATGAGCTACATGAGCATGGACGGATTATCAGCTCCTGAAACCCCAGATGCGGGGTTGCGCAGCAGGACGTTCGACAGTCTGATGACCAGTCTACCTATGGCGCCGAGAAAACCTTATGGGCACGTCCGTTTGACAAGCTTTCTCCATGAACTTTCGGAATGGACTAAAGGAGAATTTATGATGAACAGCAAGCGTGTAATCGGGTACAGATTTCATAAAACAACTCAAGTTGTTATACTCTACACCACCGACAGCGCGGGCGAGTTTCACCCCGGGGAAGACGCATGTCTTGTATTTCCTAAAAAAGACTGGGCATTATTTTACAATTTTGTGTGGAAGGATCTGAAGAGCGGCGGTCAAGAACCTCTGTACGTTGGAGAGTGGGACGGGGTCACCCCGAATGTCCGGTACCGCGTGGTAGGTGACCACACTAAAAAGAACCCGGATGATTCTGTCTACATATTCTGCTGTGATGACAAGACAAAGCTCACCGAAGATCGGTCAGGGGTCGTCCTGCCTAACGAGCATAACAATCTGTATGAAATGCAATTTTTGTTCAAGTGGCAAGATCTGAGTCAGCTGGATATTATGTTTTCAATCATAAACAAGCTGTTCAAATGGTGCGAGCTGCACGACGGCTACAACAAAATTAAAGTGCAGCTGTTCCACCCTGAGAGATGTCCGCGCAGCAGTACATACGCGGGGTATTCACCCCCCATTCACTACAGACATCCGGGACCTCGACGGTCAGCCCCTCCCAGACGTCGTTTATAAACCACAGCTGAAGCGCCACAACGTCCCCGCCCCTTTACTGCATCTGACATAAAGTCAGCGGCCAAACCCTCTCAAGCAACATTTATAAACCATGGCTGAAGACGGCGCTTCAGAACCCGCTCATGTGTGCAGCTGCGGCATCTCTTTCGGCAGCATTCTCGACCCTCCTGACGACAACGCAAGCGACTATTGTCTGACTTACCCCCTTGGATCATCGGACCTTCACAAAGACTGGCAATCGCCCCTCCAAATCGACTGGGACCCGTTAATCGAATGCGACTGCGGCCACGGTCCTGCTAAAACTATCAAACGCTCCAAAGACTGGCTGGACAAATTAGGCTCGGACCTCGGATCACACAACCTGACTTACCTCCCCAGTGCTAAAGCCGGTCACGACGCTACAGACGGATGTTTCAGCGACGTCGGATTCAAAATCGTAAAAGCAGCAACCGTGGTGCTGCTGGAACATCTCATCGGTGATAAGCTGAAGGCCGACTGCGAGGGGTGTGCGATTGACCACCCCAGCCAGCTGCAACATTCCTGCCTGTTTGACCCTCCCAACTTCTACTTCGACACACACTTTGACGAGCTGTCAGGCAAGCTGTTTAAGCCCTTTTTCCATTCCATCATCGGCATTCTCCTAAACCGCTGCGGGCTAAAATCTCACCCCCAGCGTATTCAAGGGACATTAAAAGGTATTCTGCACGAATTAAAAGACGAACCATTCATCATTGCCAAGCTAGAAGAAATCAGGTTGAAACTTCTGGACAAACCCTGCAAGGAAATAGTCTACGACGTCGTTGATCTCTGGCAAGGTCTCTCAATTGTGAATGGAGAGTGACCAACCCCCCTCCGCGATGGGTGTAGTCTGTAGTCTAAGGAGCTGTTTGGAACTCGTGTTTAAAGACCATTTCAAACATCAGATGACCGAGCTACTGGATAAGATTATTGCGGACGCTGCCCACCCTGATATCCCAGTTGGTCATGACACTACGCGTCAGGCAAATCTCAAGAAGAATATGCCGATAATGAGAGGGATGGCTAATGCATGGGACGATTTGATTGAAAAATGTGTTGATGGTCTCGATCCACCCGATGTAATGATAGAAGCTATTCTAGAAATGATGTGTGAATCACGCGCTGAGATCACAATCTCAGACGTGTTGTGTACTTGTACCTACGTGGCAGATGTATGTACCGAGTTGATAAAGAAAAAGGGTGATGATGACGACTCTGCCAAAATTACCGAAATGTATATCGATTTCATCCTAGACAAAAACATGAAGGCCTGTCGCGACTTTCTTTTCTGGTTAGACAGTCAGTAATGTCATTATCACTAACCATTTACTACATTATTATTTTTTTACTAACCATTTTTTAGCTTACTCTGTTGTATTATATCCATTTTAGCCACTGTCTATCCTGTAATGTTGTATTATATCCATTTTAGCTACTATGTATCCTGTAATGTTATTTTCCATTTTGTTTTTTACTTACTGCTACTTATTATATCCATTTTTAGTTAGATTGTGTTATATTAACATCATTATATCCTTTTTGTACTTACTGTGTATCCTGTAATGTCGTTATATCCATTTTTTTTTTTTACTCTACCTGTATTATTTCCATTTTTACTTAGATCTTGCATGTATCCTGTAACGGATTTTTTTAAATAAAAGATTGATTCAAAATACTTGTACGCGTTATTCTTTTGCGGCGGTTGAAACGACAGCATGTCGGAGCTCATGAAAAAGGCTAATTATACACCGTCCAACCCCGGCTCTCTAGGGGGTAAAAAACGATTAAAAGACGCCGTCTTAAAAGATACCGGCGTCCGTCTAAGCGATAAAGAGGTTTCAGATTGGTTGGCGGGTGAGGATGCTTACACATTACACAAAACAGCACCTATAAAATACAAACGAAATAGAGTGGTTGTGTATGGGATCGATACACAGTTCCAGGCTGATCTTGTCGACATGACTGCCTACGCCAAGGATAATGACGGTCATAAATACCTACTGACATGCATAGATGTATTTAGCAAGTTCTCATGGGTCAGAGTTTTGAAGAATAAGAGTGGCATTGAGGTCACTAAAGCGTTCCAGTCTATACTCGAAGAGGGTCGTGCACCTCAGAAATTGCAGACGGATAAGGGAAAGGAATTTTTTAACAAACATTTTCAAGATGTGATGAAAAAGCACGACATCAACCACTTCGCCACCGCTACCGATTTGAAAGCCAGCGTCGTAGAACGATTTAATAGAACATTAAAAAGCCGCATGTGGAGATTTTTAACGGCTACAAATTCCCGCCGATACATTGATGTTTTACAAGACATTATTCAAGGGTACAACAGCAGTTATCACCGAAGTATCAGAATGAGACCCGTGGACGTCGACAAAGCAAATGAGGGTCAAGTGTTTGAAAATTTGTACGGCGATATAAAGAAGAAGAAGAAGACCGTATTTAATTTCAAAGTCGGCGACGTTGTCAGGATTTCTAAAGTGAGAGGACCGTTCGCCAAAGGTTATGAGCAGAACTACACGGAATAATTTTTCACAGTATCCTCATGTATTCCGCGTCACCCCCCGGTCTACAGACTCAAGGATTATGATGGCGATGTCATAGATGGGGTTTTTTATGAAGAAGAGTTGCAAAAAATAATTGTGAGTAAAAACAAATCTTTTAAGGTGGAAAAGATTTTAGGTCAGAAAAAACAGGGGAAATCTACGCTTGTTCTAGTGAAATGGCTAGGATGGCCTTCAAAATTTAATAGTTATATAGATAAAAAAACTCTGCTGGACTTGCAATCTCCTTAAAACGCACAGTCGTTAACGGATGAGACCATACGAGCGAAGGAGCATCATGGAGGATCACGGGTTCTACGTCACGTTGCCATGCAATGCGTCGTCGTCAGTTTATCCTGAAAATCGTATAGCCAGCTATACAACCAGGTTGGCTAAAGCTATAGACTTGAAAGGACAATGGGAAGTCGGACTCGCCGAAATCGAATATCCTAGAAGTTGGTACAACTTTAATGACGAAGATGGTCATTTCATCCTACATACGACCCCGGATCCCCCGGATAGCAATCCCTCAAATATTGGTTTTTCTATCATTACGAAATTACACATAAGCGGGGGTTACTACGCAAACATTTGTGCGATCCTCCGGGCTATAAATCAACTCATCACACCAGCGGCCGTATTGAATCACGACGAATTAAAAAACAAAGTCTTTCTGGTCGCGAAACCAAACATTTCAGTGAGTTTCCGAGGAAGACTAGCCACTATTTTAGGAATGACTAAAAAACCTCTCGGAGGTTTAAACGATCATAAAGAACCCGATTTTACTACGGACGTCATCACATACGCTCCTCATCAATCCGACATCAATGCTGGGTTCTATACAATGTACGTTTACACGGACATCATCCAATATCAAGCGGTCGGTGATTCGCACGTGCCCCTCTTGAGATGTGTACATATAACGGGTAAAGGCAACGACGCGGTCATTGCTAGATACGACAACCCCCATTACGCATCGATCAACAAGGATCACATCAGCAGCATCGTCATAGAGTTGAAGGACGATCAAAACCACGAAGTACCATTTTCTTACGGGAAAGTCATCGTAAAACTACACTTTAAACCAAAAAATATTTCTATTCTTTAAAAAATGGTTTATTATAGACCCGGAGAGTCCAATACCGCGGACTATGTGAGCTATTACCAAAATCAGGCCGGTTCCGGTTTGCCGGGGTATTCGGGATCGGGAGTTATGTACGGTGCGGGGTTAGGAGGCCTATTCAGAGGTCTGTTCAGGATGGCCGTACCGTTGTTAAAAAGAGGATTTAGCATCGCGAAACCTCACCTAAAATCGGCTGCTAAAAATATAGTATCCGACGTCGTCTCAAACGTATTGACGCGTTCGCATAACGATAAAGCTCAAGACGGATCCGGTCTCATGGTCATGGCTCGTAAGAGAATGTCTAAGCCGCCGGGTGTGAGGAGGCGTGGCCAACGGGTGGTACAGAAGAAGAAGAAGAAAACAGTGCGCGGATCAAACAAGCGCTCACTCGTACGCAGAAAGCGTAAGAGGTCTGTTAGTCGAAACGTATCGATCAAGAGAGCCGCAAAATCCATATTCTAACATGGCACTACTCCATCGCATGTCGGGTGAATGCATCAAGTCTGAGCTGGACTTATTTTCGGTCCCGCTGACACAGACAGTTATTGAGAAAAATGGCTATTTAGAAGTAGCACCGTTATCGGCCATATCGGGCTCTGCACCATTGGAATTTTTTATCGCAGGCAACGGCGATGATTATGTGGATCTCAATAACACGATGCTCTACCTGCGGGTGAAAATCACGAAACCTAACGGGGAAGAGATTGCACACCCTGCCAAGGTGGGTCTAATCAACTACCCCGGAGCCACTATGTTTTCACAAGTCGACGTGACCCTTGGCGATCGTCTGATATCTCAGAGTTCGAGCACTTACCCTTATCGCTGTATCATCGAGAGTCTGATCAACTACGGTAAAGATACGTTGGAATCTGTCTTCAGCGCCGGATTGTTCCATAAAGACACGGCGGGTCATATGGACGTTCAAGACCCGGCAGGCCATAACGCGGGGTTGACAAAGAGATCAGGCTACACCAGCGAAAGCAAGGAGGTGGAACTACTAGCCCCCATACACAGCGATATATTCTTCCAAGAGAAACTTATGATAAATGGGGTGGATATCAAGATACGCCTAATTCAAGCAAAAGATGAATTCTGTCTGATGAGGGCCGACGATGTGGCTTACAAATTAAATATAGTGGCCGCATCCCTATTTGTCAAGAAAGTTACTGTATCACCGCCGGTGAGACTGGCTCACGCCCAGACGTTGCTCTCGACAACGGCCAAGTACCCTGTCGATAGGGTCAGTCTAAAATCGTTCTCCATACCGGCCGGCTCTCGTGTTTCGAATCAGGAAAATCTGTTTTTAGGAACACTGCCAAAGTCTATCGTCATTGCCATGGTCGACAACGACGCATTCACCGGTTCCTACGCAAAAAATCCATTCGCGTTCAAACACTACGACCTTGAATTCTTAGCCGTCTACGTTGACGGACAACAGTACCCGGCCAAGCCTCTACAGCCCAATTTCGAAGCTGGTTTGGCAGTACGCGAATATTATCAGTTGGTGATGACGACCGGGAGACATCTTAAAGACCAACCGCTCTGTTTCGGCAGGAATGATTTCCTGAACGGATACACGCTTTACGCATTTAACCTCACGCCCGACGAAGAGTGCGGTCAGCACATTTCCCTCATCAAGTCCGGGAATATCAGAGTCGAAGCTCGTTTCAGAAAACCGCTGCCGAATACCATTAATTTAATTGTTTACGCGGTATTTGACAGCATCATTGAATTGTCTAACCGCCGACAGGTACTCATAGACTACTATTGAGATGAACACGCTGCAACTCACCGCCATCATGGATAAAATTACCTGCAGGACTCATTTTCTCGGCGTTCTACCGAGCGATCAACTACCCGAAAATCCCATAAGGATCTTACCGTCGGCCTGTATCGTGAACACCGACCCTGCTAGCATGCCGGGGGAGCACTGGGTCGCCGTTTATTTAACCCAAGACGGGCCCGTGTGTTTTTTCGACAGCTTCGGCAATCCCCCCACCAGCCATCGCTTTCCAACCAGCATCAATGACTTTCTAGCAACCAACGATGCCGACGTATTATATTCCGGCAGACGAGTCCAGGATTATTCATCGGACACCTGCGGTCAGCACTGTCTGTTTTTTCTATATCATCTAGCTAGAGGATACGGCTATGATCATGTGATGAAACTATACACCGATGATTATATTAAAAATGATAAAATGGTGTCCCTATTTGTGAAGAGATTAAGACCGTATGTTTGTATTGATACAATGTTGTCCTGCGTTCACTGCGTGCAGACATGTCTGACATATAAATAAAAATCTTGAAACCATTATATTTTTAATCGTCTTTTATTTAATCATAAGATACATATAAATGTACATACAAAATGAAAGGATTCGTTAAAATTCCAACCATTGTCTTCGATCGATAGTCGGGGATTTAAACACAGAGTCTTCGGACTCTGGAAACACCGAGCGTGATTGTCTTCGTGCCCTTTTGGAAGGTCTGACACGGGGTGGGCTGGGGGTGTCGGGTTTACTCTTTAGAGATTTAATGGTGCTCCTGACCTGTTGATTCGGCACTGTAGAAAAAGGGATGTTTAATTCGGCAAAGGCGTGTAGAAACTCTGACCATCCTACAGGTCTCCGGTTATCCCGAACCATTTGCGGTGCCGTGACATTTTTTAACAAATCGACCATGTGTGAGCCTTGTACGGCTTTACCCCTGAACACAAACTCCCCCGATTCGTTCCACGCGCTTAGTCCTTTAGCTTTAGACATCTTGTCTAATATGTATCTGCTGTTTTTCACACTTCTCGAAGGTACATTCTTCAGAACTTCATCCACCACATGCTCCTCAGCACCGTTGTCATCTTCGACGCTAGCCGCGGTCGGTACTTCATCTTTAGGCGCGGGATCGGGGAACGACTGCGTTAAAACTCCGCTCTCCCGATCGCTTTGTTTAACGATGGTCAAAAACCTGCTCAGGGTATTTGTGTAAAGTTTTGCTTTTTCGTACGGGTTCAAATCAGTGCGGAGTAAGATATTTCTCATGGCGCCGTCCAAATCGTTTTCCACGCTCTGTCGAATATTCTCGCGAACATTTTCGGTTCTCACCTTATCCAGTTGATGTTGCGGGACTAAATACATCTTCTCGGCGTACTCCATCCTATCTGTTTGCTATTAAGCTCGAAAGAAAGGGTACGGCGACGCTCAGGAGCGGTAAAAGGAATCCACCCTTCTGGTTGAAGACTCGTTTCTTTGCCGCTATGCCGATTTTTTTATTGGCTACAAATTTAATTTCGGCTTTTCTCTTTCTCAGTTTTCGGTACTGTTGTGGATTGACCGGAATCGTCCCGTAGAGGATGTTGAGCGCTACTTCACACAACGATAAAATGAATTCGTCGGATGCCGATTGTAGAATAAGACGCCTTTGTTTAGGAGATGCTTTATGTAGCATTTTTAACACCGGCAGATGTTTACAAAGTCTGGCGGACATGGTGATTTGATCACGTTCTTCTTCTTTTTTTCGGGATGTAAACCACTTGACGGTCGGAAAGCAATCCTGTTCTGAGACGGTACTGCTCGGGGGTTTTTGCTTTATAGTCTATCATTATGTAGCCGAAAGGCTGGTTGACCGCATCGTGGTAGCACTCCATAAAGTATTTTGTGTTTCCGGGGTACATTTGGCGTCCCAGCATCGCTACTTGATTGACGTCCCGAGGATTTTTAAACAGGATCATATAATTGGCGTTTAAGCTGATGGTTCGGCTGGATTTACCCTGTACAAATAAATTTTGCACTATATAAATAGCGCTGAGATTACGGTGGTGTACGTACTGCGTAAAAACCCTTTGAAGCTCCAAATTGGCGCTAGCTTGCTGCATCAAATCATCCACGATGAGAAGATTTGTTTTAGTGACAGGTAACAAATCATCATCATTCAGACTCTCTGGTATTCCTTGCACAAATTTAATGTCATACAATTTAAGTACATCGTCGTACAAAGGCTGCCAACAATCATACAACCAGACAATGTTTTCAATTTTCTTGGAAATTAAATTCAAACCTTTTTCCAACAAAAGTTTCACAAAATAAGACTTTCCAGAATTGGAAGGCCCGGAGATAACACAACTAAATGGATGTTGAAGTCTGAAATCAAAATCGGAAGCATCCATTGATCCTCTGTGCATCATCTGATCAGTAGCCATAAGGAAGCGTGGTGAAATCGGGCAAAAGTCTGCGTTTATTATACACCACCTTAAACCTTTTAACGACTGATTTGTTGTGCAATGTGAGAGTCTTTTTATCCCTCACAATGTTTTCCGTGTGAGCCAGGATGTATTCGGTACTATCATACGACGTCACATAACTATCAACCAGACCAATCAGGGTATCCAGGCGGATGGCTTGGGAATTTTTAGCATTCAGCGTTATCCCCTTAGCTTTCATGCATACTTTGCCTTTAGCGGTGCGAAAGCCATACGATTTAGGGCCGCTAGAGCAAAACTCCGTGATAAAATCCCCATCGTCTATTTCGTTCGTCAGCTCGCCCAAATAATCACCCAGAGGCGGCTCCCAGTCACCGTCCCTAGACACGAACACGACGGAGTCTGTATCAGAGTAAAGTATACGACTGCTGAGTCTGTCCATCAACTCGTACAATTCCAGTCGGGCGTGGGCCGTAGTGAACGCCCCTATAAACACGTTGACGTCGCGAGCCTTACAAACATCCTCTTTGTTGGGTTTATGCTGGACGAGAGCCACGTTGTCTGAGACGAATGAGAAATACGACAAGGTGTCGGTATTACCGAAGACGATTCTGGTGAAATCTTCGGGGTCGTTCACCAGAGTCGTTTGAGGTAAATTTGGTTTTAAAGAGAACCGCCCCCAAAGCGAATTCAGACATAGCTTTGAGATAGCTCTCTGCGCGGGGTTGTGCTTGATCTTTTCGGGGTCGAGTTGAACCCCCTCTTTTTCAAAATACTCGCGAATGTAAGTTTCTTTCTCAGCGTCCGTGACGACATTCGACGGGTACCCCGACGCTTGTTGTTTCAAACGCAAAAATGTTTTGAAACAAAAATGTTTGACGTTTTACCACATAACCCTTCTCGATGGCTTTTAAAAGCTCGATGGATACCCAGGACCCGGAGAGTGATCTTTCCTCATCCGTGTGGGTACAGCTCGTGGTCTGGTTTTGATTGTGAGCGCAGGTTCTGCATAACGGAAACATGAGTTTTCCTTGACATCTGTAAGGGAGAACCGGATGCAGTAATTTGCGGGGAGGGTACACGGTCGCTTTGATGAGTCCGTAATAATTTTCAATCGGTTCAAAATCTTTGAAAATGATTTGGGGGTGTTCGATCGGGTAGCTTTTCCTAGCCTGGCAGAAGGGGTAGAGGCTGGTGAAATCGAGATACCTTATTTTCTCATCTCCGCTCACTTTGTGATAGAGTTTATAAGCGTTCGTGCGGCCGCCATACAAGGTTTCTCTTGGGTTCAGTCTCTCCGGGGCTGAATAACCGGCCATAAATTCTATCACAGAGGGGTCGGTCTTTTTCATTTTGATCCATTCACATTCCCAAAGAACCTCGACTTGTAAACCGTACGCGTTCTGCAGAATTTCGATCTTATCGTCAAACTGTCTCCTGAGAACCCCATAGGGTACTCCCGACAAGGGGTGTGACTCATGGGGTGCAAAGCGGCAGCAGTGACCGTGGAAGATGCACCCCGCGTATTCTAAGCCGTGCTGCACACCGTCTTGCTGGTAGACGCCATCTAAAAAGTACTTACCGATCGATACTTCGCCGTGGTTTACGGCGTGGTGAACATCCACGTTTCGAGTCTTTTTGACATACTCGAGCCATTCGATCGAGCCACTTGAGTAGGACTTATTCTGATGGATGTACGCTTTGTTGTGCGTGAGAGCGAGGGTGTTTCTGCCGAGATAATGGGTTTTGAAGACCCCCATCGAACAGCTGGGGAGCGTCGTGAACCCAAAAGGGTCAATTTCGGTGCATTCTAGGAACGCCTGACGGTATTTCATACAGCATTTCTTTACAGCCTTGCATTATGACCTCAATCGCAATCCCGGCTTTGCAAAAATACTCGAGAATCAGAAAGGAGTCGAATCTGGAGGCGTAATGAGCTATGAAGCAGTAGCCAATATATCGGGGTTTTCTGAAGCGGTTGATTAGCTTAGCGATGCAGTCGGTACCCTCCGCCGTAAATTTCTCCCCTTTGAAAGTGATTGCGCAAACAAAATTAGCCACGTGTCGCCCGTTTTCGTAACACGTTTCAAAATCGTAGAAAATATATTTCTCGCATGGCTCCTTAGGCTCTAGGGGCTGTATGAAACATTGGTGCGTCCCGTGTTCCGTCAGATGTTCTCGACAGTGGACGCATTTGTCCGTCGGGCATATGTGTTTTGCTTTCTTGTCACCCGCTTTAACGTAGTAACGCAGCCCGCATAGTTTGCAGTATTTGATAATATCACAGGAGGGGGATTCTTGACCAGGAGGAGGGTTCTTTTTATGCATTTCGAAGCAATAGCTCGATTTACAGTAGCGCAAACAATCGGGACAATGTATGGTTCTTTTAGGGGACCTGTGACATTCGGCGTCAAAACAGACATTGCAGACGTGCTTGCATTGATGGTCTCTGCGGTTGCTGTAACTTTTGTAACAAAATTGACAGACGTATGGCGAACCTAAGAAGCCTGTCAGATTCATGATCATATAATAGTGATTATCATGTAGATAGAGGAACACCGTTTTGGGATGGGGTTCGTCAGAATTTTTGTACGTTTCTAAGACCATGGCATTCGATCTGTGAAATACAACGATTTTAATGCCTAGCGCTCGTTCAAACGAAGCTATGTCGCTAAGAGCGATTCGGTCTTGAATTGAGAAGCCGACGCTGTTTTGGATGACGGCAGCCAGTTTTTCTAACTCGCTCCCGGGTAGCTGGGGGTTAAGAAAACGAGCGAGACAAATAGAGAAGCACAATTGATTTGACAAATTTATGGGGCAGAACAAATTCGTCTTTTTTCTTTTGATTACCTGATCAACGGCCAGATCTGTAAGTTTACGTCGTCGACCGCCTCCTTGTCTGTTCATGGCTACGGTAGCGTCGATCTCGACGGCGTCGTCCGATAATAACAGCTGGTTGCTCTGTAAAACTCTTTCAAATTGATCCATAAGCGAATTCACATCATAATCATTACCGGGGGCGAGAACACAGCTGATGGGTGTTTGTAGAGTGGGTGCCGACATGGTCATATTGATTACGGGTGCATCGTGGCCGATTTCTCTAGCGAAGGTGACGATCTCGCTCAGCATGCGATGTAATGAAGTGTGATAAGAGGCCAAATCTGTAGAGTTAATCTCTCTCAGATTCATGCTCCTTCTCAACGACACACTGTTGAAGCGTGGTCGCGGTAAAACGTGATATCCGTTAACGAACCCGCCTTCTCGGATCAGCGTATCAATTTCCGTACGGCTTAATCGACTCTGTCTGTTAGGGTCAGTCTCGCGTAAAGCGTCAATATTACCTGATGTGGGCCTCGTGCTGCTGCTGGTAGATGGCTGTGGAGTATCATCAGCGTCAGGATCGCTGTCGGTACATGCAGGGAGTTGATTATTTAAAACACCACCGTATTGTACAACATGATTGTTGTCTACGGTTAGCACGTGATCGTACAAATTAATATTTGAATTTACGGCTAATTCAAAAAGATCCAAATTAGAGGGGGATTGCGAAGATTCTAGATTAAACAAATACTGTTCTAAAGAATCCGGAAGCCAACTTAGCATTTCAATTTCGTCCGGTGACAGTTCTGCGTCGTCGTCTGAGCAAAAGCTTTTTGACCCATCCATTTTAGATTTCAGACCAAAACATGAAATATTACAAAATCACAAAAAGTATATGGAATAAATCAATACATGATAGATGTAAAAAACATGCATGCATGCATACAACAAAATTACAGAGTATCTGGAATATAAAAATCAATACATGCAATACAAAAGTTTAATGGGATAAATCTATATTGAATTAACTGCAACGTTCCATCTATGATGATGAGAATAATAAACCTGGGTGTCGCGAAACTCTTGACATAATGCCTCTATTAAATTAGTATCGGCGAGTGGCTCGTCAGCCGGGCGATGCTCTGCTGACACTTCTTCAACTTCGATGTCTTCTTCTTCCAACGGAGTTTGGATCGCTTTCGTACTTGTCCAAGTGATGCGTCGAGGTGTATGCCAGCTAGTCATGTGGTCGGGGCTATAGCCCGACCCTGCTGTGTAGAAATATAACACAAAAATTGTTATGGTATGATTCAATTTGTGTTTAAATGAAAATAATAATGTAGATAGTCTCACCATAAAGAAATACGCTGTCAAGACTCGGCGCAGGACCGCTCGGCGGCGTCGGACAGAAAGTTTTCCTGTCAGGACTGTTTTCAGGACTGATTGACGGGATAAAACAAAACGTTTTTCTCTCAGGACAGGTCGGTGAGGTAGGACGATCGGTTTTTCTACCCTTCTTTCTCAAAGGTTCACCGCTGGGTCCAGCGACCTGGTCTAAAGCAGAGCCGGCAGGAACTATTTGATCCACAGCGTGCGTCGGCGTGGGGTCAGGCACGTCATCATTATTCTGTTGAGCGGTGTCAGTCAGTGGGAAGCCGGGTTGCGTGATAAACTGAATGAAATCTAAAATAAATAAATAAATACATTTTTCATAAATGTTAAGAAAAAAAAAAAACATGATGTCGGCGATGGGTCTTGTCTTACCATCAGACGCGCTGTCTGCTTCAACCAGCTGAGGGGTCACTGTGAATGAAAAAAGAGAGACAATTAAAAAATTTTTTTTTTTTTTTTAATTATTTATTAATTTTTTATTATTCATTTTTATTTATTTATTATTATTTAATTTTTAATTTATAAAAGAGCAGTCCTCACATGCATCATTGCTATCGTGAGCGTCACTTTCAACATTCGAACCTGTGAGGCAAAAAATCCTGTTATGAATGGAAACATTTGTGAGTCGCTTTATATGCATGTCTGATGACAGATGCTGAAAAAAAAATCATTAATTTTCTAAATGTTATTTCACCCCGGTGCTCTAGGGGCGCAATTACACCATAACTGGATGTAGTTTTAACTCCGGGACACCGGGTGTCGCCGGAGAGCATACAATTGTGTCATAACTGGATGTAGTTTTAACTCCGGGACACCGGGTGGTGCCGGAGAGTACCCGTAACAGTAACAGTAACATGCTGTGTTTAAGACACCGATTTTAGTTATAGCTGATAGACCAAAGATGACTCAATGATTAAAACACTGTACCCATGCATGAATGTTTAAAACATCATTAACTCAATGCTAATGTTAGTTATAGTTGATAAATCACATCAATAGCACATTGCATGTTTAAAGCATCATTGTATAACATTATAGCATCAAATATAGAGAAAAAATACTCACCGTTCTGCATTTTGATGAGGGAGAGAGATGATGAGATGCTGTGGTCTAAAAGTTCACTTTTATAATGCATTTCCCCTCGCCTCACACATATATATGTGATGGGTAAAAAATGGAGAAAAACACGCCTGTCCAATAGATGGCGCCATTGCACTACGCATTTTGGGGGCTTATCTCATGACCGACCATGGCCTTTTGGGGCCTACTGAATGCCGCTGACTTTATGTCAGATGCAGTAAAGGGGCGGGGACGTTGTGGCGCTTCAGCTGTGGTTTATAAACGACGTCTGGGAGGGGCTGACCGTCGAGGTCCCGGATGTCTGTAGTGAATGGGGGGTGAATACCCCGCGTATGTACTGCTGCGCGGACATCTCTCAGGGTGGAACAGCTGCACTTTAATTTTGTTGTAGCCGTCGTGCAGCTCGCACCATTTGAACAGCTTGTTTATGATTGAAAACATAATATCCAGCTGACTCAGATCTTGCCACTTGAACAAAAATTGCATTTCATACAGATTGTTATGCTCGTTAGGCAGGACGACCCCTGACCGATCTTCGGTGAGCTTTGTCTTGTCATCACAGCAGAATATGTAGACAGAATCATCCGGGTTCTTTTTAGTGTGGTCACCTACCACGCGGTACCGGACATTCGGGGTGACCCCGTCCCACTCTCCAACGTACAGAGGTTCTTGACCGCCGCTCTTCAGATCCTTCCACACAAAATTGTAAAATAATGCCCAGTCTTTTTTAGGAAATACAAGACATGCGTCTTCCCCGGGGTGAAACTCGCCCGCGCTGTCGGTGGTGTAGAGTATAACAACTTGAGTTGTTTTATGAAATCTGTACCCGATTACACGCTTGCTGTTCATCATAAATTCTCCTTTAGTCCATTCCGAAAGTTCATGGAGAAAGCTTGTCAAACGGACGTGCCCATAAGGTTTTCTCGGCGCCATAGGTAGACTGGTCATCAGACTGTCGAACGTCCTGCTGCGCAACCCCGCATCTGGGGTTTCAGGAGCTGATAATCCGTCCATGCTCATGTAGCTCATGTTTCTCTTTTTGCTGATAGCTGTAGAACACACTGGCCCCATTTATATATATATACGCTGCTCTGGGATGTGGCAGGGTGGGAGGGGAATTTTCTGATAACAGCGGCTTCAAAAGATAAAACCTTCTGTCAATAACATGATTTATTATACCGCATTCAAAACAAAAAAACCAACTGTCAAATTCATCAAAACAAAAAAACCTAATGTCATAAACCATCAAAACCAACTGTCAAAGTCATCAAAGACATCAAAACCAACTGTCAAAGTCATCAAAGACATCAAAACCAACTGTCAAAGTCATCAAAGACATCAAAACCAACTGTCAAAGTCATCAAAGACATCAAAACCAACTGTCAATCATATGATTTATTATGACAATAGGTCAAAAACCAACTGTCAAAAAACATCAAAACCTAATGTCAATCATATGATTTATTATGACAATAGGTCAAAAACCAACTGTCAAAAACATCAAAACCTAATGTCAATCACATGATTTATTAAACAGGAAGTCCCGCCTTTACAGGAAGTCCCGCCTATACAGGAAGTCCCGCCTTTACAGGAAGTCCCGCCTATACAGGAAGTCCCGCCTATACAGGAAGTCCCGCCTATACAGGAAGTCCCGCCTACACCGGATGTCCCGCCTATACAGGAAGTCCCGCCTACACCGGATGTCCCGCCTACACCGGAAGTCCCGCCTACACAGGAAGTCCCGCCCCCCTATACCGGAAGCCCCGCCCACCTGTCAATCAATCAAATTTTGACATTTGGTGTAGTATATTAACTACTCAGGTGTTATTCATCTGCACTTGACCTACTTACCGACCGCTCGGCTCCGCTCTCTCTCTCCCGCTACAGACCTCGCAAAACCACGCCCCCTCCGCCACAATAACGTTAACGTTACTCTGCAGTAGAGAAAGTCAGACAATAAACACTTATTCAAGACTCACTCTAGTGTTTCATGACTGGACAAAAACACGGTTTGGAAGATGGACTCATGATGTACTCTCTAATATTGTTAATTTTAAACAAAAAAGGCGATATTAATTATTTTAATAAAGTGATTTTTCCAGAAGCGCAGAATTCCTTCAACCAGCTGCTGGATTCTGTCAGTGGGTGGAGCTTACATTATCAAGCCTTCAAATTCATAATGAAATATGTTGTAAGCAGTGTTGGGAGTAACGGCGTTTAAGTATAACGGCGTTACTAACGGCGTTAATTTTTCAGTAACGGAGTAATCTAATTAATTACTTTTCCCAATGTTGCAACGCCGTTAGCGTTACTGAGAAAAAAAATGTGGCGTTACTATAATTGAGCTCACTGAAGCGGTTTTCATCCGAACAGGCTCTCTGTCAGTCGGACCTGCAACGTGCGTGTGTGTGTGTGTGTGTGTGTGTGTGTGTGCGCGCGCGTGGTACACATAACTGATGATGATTGGTGGGTGGGAGACAAGGTTGAGGTTGATAGGTTGAGTCCACACACACACACACCTATGACGCACGGTCGCACACGCATATGCACAGTCAGCGATGGCAAGTCCAACGACTTCAAAGGTAGCTTTCGCAAACTGGAAGTATAAGCGCTACTCTTCCCTCGTTGAGGTGAAAGGTAAGAATGTTTATGTAACGTGCAGCTTATGCCCAGTAAGAAAGAGTCTCTCCAAGTCGGTGGCAAGTAATTCTAATCTAATGAAGCCTCACATCATCACAGCCACAAAATGAGCGGCTAAAAACCCAGGCGATAACGTGAGCTCCACTACCAAAGGAGTAGTAAAGTACTGATAATATTTACACTATAGTAGGTCTACTGATAATATTTACAATATATTGAATTTGATAGGTGTCTCTCACATTGTCCCACAGCAACATTACAATAGTGTACATTAATGTACAATGTTTAGTGTCTAATTCATTCATTTAACATATTTAAATTGGGGGCATCCAAGTTATTTGACATATTTGAACTTTTAAAAAAAAAAAAAAGTAACGCAGTAATTACTTTCCCTGGTAATTAGTTACTTTTATAATGATGTAACTCAGTTACTAACTCAGTTACTATTTGTAAGAAGTAACTAGTAACTATAACTAATTACTTTTTTAAAGTAACGTGCCCAACACTGGTTGTAAGTGAGCAACATTTGTTTGCATGTCAAATATGGAGTTTTTCCACTCAACAGTCAACAACTCTTACAGTGTAAATAAAGTCGTGTTTTTATTTTCTATCAGGATGGATTGTGGGACTTAGACTTAAATAAATTAATTTCATTTTCATATTTACTAAGTGTACTAAATTGTCTTCTGAAAGATCATGCAATTATGAGAAATAAAACAGAAACAACATCTAGTCTTGATTGATCTATTTAATGAACAGAAAGAATCTGTTATTTCGTTTTACTCACATTAATGAGTTACCAATAGGAGGTTGATTAAACTAACTCCTCACAGGTGTTTTGGAGCCGACACACCCAGAGTAATTAATCCACCAAGAGACAACACAAACCAAACTTTTCCAGTCTCAGCTACAACTCCAGTGTTTGAGGGCAGGTCAAAGCACACATTGTTCACAGGCAGCCAATGAAGAACATGTGCCTGTCGATCTTTAAAACTTTGCAGACCTACTCCATTCACAGAAAAGCTATATAACACACTGCCACAAAGGTAATATTCGAAAAAGCATAATTCATAGTTTTCACGTAACGTCACACGCTTATGGGAACGCCCACCTGGAGGTAAAAACAAGGCTTTCCTTCATTGCCCGCCAGTCATTTTTACCAGGTTTGTAGTCAGTTTTAATGCAGTAAGACAGTGATATTAAAATACCATATTCAATATACACCTTATTGGTGATGCATACTTTGTACAGGAAAGCAAATGAACAGGGGTGTGTTGCGCTAAGGCTTCTTTAGTCTGGCATCGGTTCACCCTCTGTCTGCTGCTTTATCAGCTCTTCTAACGGTTTTACTGCGCAATTAATCTGTGTTTAAAATTAAGTGGTGCACCAACTCGATTTAAAATAAAACCCATATCAGCAAATCCTTGATTAGCATTACATTTAGCTTAATTCAATCCTTATTGGTGCAACTCATCCTATAGTGTTGTGTAGTACGGGAAAACCGCGGACTTGGCAACACTGCCTCTTGGAAGTCATGTGACTGAAAACTGAATTGGGGCGCTTTAAGAATACGCGGCCCCTTTAAGAAACTTGACAGCGCGCGCACTGAGCATGCGCGAGACGAGACGAGAGCAGACACTCCAGTTGAAGCTGAAAGCGACGCTGTTAACGATCGTGAATGAAGGACAAAAGTTAAATATTTCTTCGGATGCCTTATATTTCCAGTCTGCAGGTGAGAGATGTTTCTCAGATTACAGAGTTTAACATTAATCAGCTCCAGAGTTTACATGTTTAAGGACCAATGTAATGAAATGCGTTGTGTGTGCTGGTTTATTATTAGAGTGTAATAATATGTTGGCAGAGAGTTTTTCACAGACTCTGACTCTATTACACCAATAAAATGTGCTTACAGAAGATCTCAGACATCAGCATAATGAATGAGGGGAAAACAGGGAACTTTAGGAGACAAAGAGGCTTTTCAGCAGCTCAGCTAAACATGATGGTCCTGTTGTTTCTCAGACTCTGGACAGGAGTAGGGATGAAACGATTACCGGTTTCACGATAAACCACAATAAAATGTACTGACGGTTAGTAATATCTTTTAAAATGTAATTATCATTAAAACCGTGTGTGATTATCACAATTTTGAAAACTCGCGGTAAATCCTGTCCAACCAGCATCCGTCTGAAGCAGACGCAGCGCACAACGTTTTTTTTTTGAATGAGAAGAAATGGCAGATGGCAGTGACAGCGCTGGGAGATTGTTCAGACTTCTAAAAGGACCAAATCTGAGGCGTGGTCATATTTTGGCTTTTAAAAAAGTCCCGAGGGAAACTTAATCGAAGATGGTCACCCTGTCTGCAGAACATGCCAGAAGAAAGTCGATGTAATACGGGGAAATACTTCAAATCTGCGAACCCAAGGCAAGTGGACTTTGACCTCAATACCAAAAATGCGTCTAGGAAATAATAATGTGAAGCTTGAGCCAAAGATGAACGAGCAAGTTCAGACAAGACTAGGGTGACAATAATCAGGGCTCGCCATTTGCGGGTGTACGTTATTTCGGTCGTGGCGTGTAACACAGTCACTCACACACTATAGCACTTTGGCGGTTGAACTTATTATAGTCTTCCCAAAAGCCACTTGTTATAATCGCGTTGTGCATTATAACAAATCACACGTGTTTCTATTGAGTTTATGAATGCAATGTCTAATAATCAGAGGCGTTCAGATCAGCCAGAGTTATGTTCAGAGCTCACTCTCATTGAAATCTGCACTCAAAGCGGAGATGAACGTGCGATGTACGCAGGAGATTCATTCATCATACAGTGGTTGACTGTTTTTGTTCTATTTCAGCAGCGAAAATAGTTTCAAACAAACACAGCAGAACCATAGCGCATCTGATTTGACTGGCATAAAGTTGGCTTGACGTTCGAGATTCGCAAATTTAGGGATCGTCTCTAAAGTTACATACATTGGTATACACGTTTCTAACTTAAATGATGTTTTATAAACAAAGTTCGGGAGGAGCTTGTTCAGATAATTGACACAGGTGGAGAGCAATCAGCTAATCATCAATAAGAGGTATATATACACGCAGCAGTCTTACCTCTGTTCATTGACAGTTTGCCAGCATCCCTCCACCACCCCTTCTCCACACTTTTATTCATCAACCACTTACATACACGGGGGGTACTTTGGGTTCGGGCCAAATTCCGAGCTCGAAGCCCTCCCCCCGGACAGCACGCCAAATACGCATTTAAATTACTCTCCATAAATTATATGTGTGGCGAGCAGCGAGGTCGAGGGACCGTGAGGGCGGGACGAAGCGGCGCTCATCAGAGAGGATGAGCGCCAGCTGCGAGCCGCAGCGATCTCGGCCCTCGCGGAGGAGTGAGGGAGTATAAAGGAGGAGCGACGACAGTGAGGGACGAGAGAGGACCAGGCCTGGATTTTGTGTTGTGTTTTATTTACGTTTTGTTATGTGTTGATGCAGTCGTCCGTGAGGGGCTGCAGATTTTTATTTACATTTTGTGTTGGTGTGTAGGCGGCAGTCGGCCGCGAGGGGCTGCCACCGCCATTTTATTTTGTGTTTATTTTTTATTAAACATTTTGAATGTTAAAAAAAATAATAATAATAAAATAAAAAAAATAAACACAAAATAAAATGGCGGCGACAGCCCCTCATGGCCGACTGCCGCCTACACACAAACACAAATGAACATAAAATGAAAATAAAAATCTGCAGCCCCTCACGGACGACTGCAGCGAACACATAACAAAACGTAAATAAAACACAACACAAAATCCAGGCCTGGTCCTCTCTCGTCCCTCACTGTCGTCGCTCCTCCTTTATACTCCCTCACTCCTCCGCGAGGGCCGAGATCGCTGCGGCTCGCAGCTGGCGCTCATCCTCTCTGATGAGCGCCGCCTCGTCCCGCCCTCACAGTCCCTCGACCTCGCCACAATATGTAAGTGTGAACTCGTGAAATAGCATTTGAAGAGACCATCTGTAAAGTGTTCATCTAGGTGTCAGGTATGATGCACACCTTTTGGATTTTTGATATTTAATAAAACAAACTGTCATCAAATAAACAATATTAGAGATTATATTTACACCAAATTATTATTATTTATGCATTGCTATAGTCGATGGCCATTATAAGGTAGGAGATCCCACAGAATAGAGTCTTGCTTAAAAAAGTGCATAGAGCTGCTTGATTTATTTGTTTTTGATTTTCAAATATAAAACTTATTGACATTTTTTAAGTTTGTGCATCTGTTCTTTTTGAACACTCAATTCATTTGAGCAAAACCGTGATAATATTGATAACTGTGATAATTTGGGTGACTATAATCGTGATGTGAAATTTCCATACCGTTTTATCCCTAAACAGGAGTTGAACGAACCTTGTTTTAATGCAATTCATATCTAATTTATATCAAAATACAATATTCAGGTAGAAATCATGTGTTTACTTAATGTAAGTGTAAATGTAAATTCAGTAACTTCTCTTTGATTTTTTCCAGATCTGGTCCTGTGGGCATCAGTATCTCACAGTGATCACAGTTCACACCTGCAGTGAAGCTCCTCCCACAACAATTGACCAATAAATACTGGGAATATTCACATCATCCTACAAGAGAAGGACAAACTCCAGGTGTAGCAGCTGAAATCTGTGTGACTGTTAAAGATGGAGTTTATTAAAGAGGAGATTGAAGACATGAGTTATCCAGAACCATCCAGAATAAAACATGAAGATACTGAGGAACAAACAGGTTGGTGTCCATTCTTGATTCTTCATTATTGACTGCTTTAGGAGCTGTGAAATAATAAGCAGTATATGGATGATAAATGACAGAGAAATGCAACTAAATGATCATAACCCAGTTTTAATCGTATTAACAAGTGAATGACAGAACTGACCTTTGCACATCAAAGATACTTTATACTCACACTGACTGTGTCTTGTTTTCTGCTAAGTGTTTTTAATTTTCACATTTATCCTCCTTGTCCTGTTTCTAACAGATTAATATGTTTATTTTAGACCAGATGGAAGTGAAGGAGCAGCGACACAAACTAAATGATGTAAAGAAACTCTGTGACTTCAAAACTCAAGAAACAAAAGCCAAAAAGCTGCACACCTGCTCTCAGTGTGGAAAGAGTTTCCAAAAAAAAGGACACCTTAACACACACATGAGAGTTCACACTGGAGAGAAACCGTATACATGCACTCAGTGTGGAAAGAGTTTTACTCAATCATCAGCTCTCAATGTTCATCTGCGCATTCACTCTGGAGAAAAACCATTTAACTGTGATCAGTGTGGTAAAGATTTTAAAGTACTATCACATCTAAAACTACACCTGATAGTTCATTCAGATGAGAAGCCTCATGTGTGTTCTCTCTGTGGAAAGAGTTTTCCACGGCTGAACAGTTTTAAACTGCACCAAAAAACACACACAGGTGTGAGAGATCATGTGTGTTGTGACTGTGGGATGAGCTTTAGTAGAGCTGACTGTCTGAAACAGCACCAAAGAACTCACACTGGAGAAAAACCTTACAAGTGCTCATACTGTGACAAGAGTTTCGCTCGGCCTAGTAACCTGAAAGAACATGAGCGACTTCATACTGGAGAGAAACTGTACTACTGTACTCAGTGTGAGAAGAGTTTTACTCAATCATCAAATCTTAGTTATCATCTGCGCATTCACTCTGCAGAAAAGCTGTTTAACTGTGATCAGTGTGGTAAAAGTTTTAAATTATCATCACTTCTAAAAAAACACCTGATAGTTCATTCAGATGAAAAGCCCCATGTGTGTTCTCTCTGTGGAAAGAGTTTTTCGCGGCTGAACAATTTTAAACAGCACCAGAAAACACATGATGAAGTGAGAGACCATGACAGTGGGAAGAGCTTTACTGCAGCTGGCCATCTGAAACAGCACCAAAGAATTCATACTGGAGAAAAACCTTACAAGTGCTCATATTGTGACAAGAGTTTCAATCGGTCTGGAAACCTGAAACTACATGAGCGAGTTCATACTGGAGAGAAGCCGTACCACTGTACTCAGTGTGAGAAGAGTTTCAGAGATGCAACAGGTTTAAAAAAGCATCTGTTTATTCACACTGGAGAAAAGCCATTCAACTGTTTATTGTAAGAATGGATTTCACCTTAGAACGAACTCAAGAGATCTAGGGTGCAATCAGAAAATAAAACTTCACTCATCTGAATAGGAGATCTACAAGAGATAAGATTGGGCCAGGTGGGGTCTTGTTATCTCCCCTCCGCGCTGAGTCCTGACCCCTCTCATCCTCTCTTTCTCAGGGCCCACACAATCATGTAAATCTGTTCTGGTTGAGTGTTTAAAGGGAAATGGAAAACCACTCAGGGAAGCATCTGTAATCAGAACTGAGATGGTGGTCCAGTGGGTTAAACCATGGAACTGATAAGCAGAAGGTTACTGGTTCGATCCCACCAGTGTGTCCTTGAGCAAGGTGCTTTACTCCATGTTGCTCCAGGGGGATTGTCCCTGTAATAAGGGCACTGTAAGTCGCTTTGGATAAAAGCGTCTGCCAAATGCATAAATGTAAATGTAAACTTCCCACACTGTTGCGGTGTGTCTCTATTGCCAGGTATGACTCTTTGAAACTATTCTTATATTATTTTGTAATTGTGTTTTATATTGTATGCTGATCAGTTGTGTATGATGGATTCTTTTTAATTCTTTTATTTGATGTTTTTGCCTGGCTAAAATAAACCTTAAGCTTGGTTTATCTTGTATTATTCTGAAATCATTATTTTAGTATGGATCAATGTGGAGTCTTTATTTCCGCAATCTTTCATGTCCTTTACTAAAATTACACTTTTTGTTGAGAAAGCAGGTGTGACCACTTAAAGGTATTCACTCTGCAATCCTCTGACTAATATCAGAATTGGCTAGTTTTGTGTCCGTGAACACACAAATCGTGACGCGATTGTTTCTGTGCGATATCGGGTCCCGATTCGTTGATGAACGAATATTTGAAAATAAGAGATACTATGAAAAATCAATGATCTAAATTAAATTACAACTAATTCCTTGGTCAGCGATTAAGTTATAAACATAACAAATTTAATGTAATCACATACCATTGGAGTCAGATTAAATTATTCATGGAATTGGATCCATACATTTTAATAAATTAAAGTGATTTTTCCAGAAGCGCAGAATTCCTTCAACCAGCTGCTGGATTCCGTCAGTGGGTGGAGCTTACATTATCAAGCCTTCAAATTCATAATGAAATATGTTGTAAGTGAGCAACATTTGTTTTCATGTCAAATATGGAGTTTGTCCACTCAACAGTCAACAACTCTTACAGTGTAAATATCTGTCAGGATGGATTGTGGGACTTAGACTTAAATATATTAATTTCATTTTCATATTTACTAAGGCCCTGTCCACACGAACACGGGTATTTTCAAAACCGCAGCTTTCCGCTTTTTCTGCGGTTTGGCTGTTCGTCCACACACAAACGCTGTGTTGTACATTTATTGCAACTAGGAATAACGAAGCGAGACTTCGATTTAGATGTTTAATGAAAGAAAAAAAAACGAGTACATACAGCGTGTGCTTGCTCAGCAAATCATTAACAAGATGGCTCCTTGCCAAAATCCCCCGAACATCAACAAACCTTCACGTGACTTTCACCATTGCTCAATGCATCTTGGGGAATGAAGTCCGTTTCAATGCAATTCACAAATCATAATGACACAGTCTGTTTTTAACCACATATGTATCTGACACATGAGCTGTTAATCTTAGTGTTGTGTATTAACTGTCAGTATTAATGTTAACTTATTAACTATTCTTTTAAATAGTCTTCTAACAAATAAATTCTCAACACGCAGTATCCGGTTGATCAGTTGTTACATCTTGATCAGTTGTGACCAAGATGGCGGCGCGAGTAGATCGCGAGGCTCAGCGTCTCTCCAGATTCTGCAATTTTGCGGTATTTTTCTTGCTCATCTCGGGTCTGTTCGTGCAGAACAGTTGTGCCTTTACATCGTACACCCGCGCTGAGCTTTTGGATATTGGTTTGCGAATTTCCGACAGTTTTATGGACAATCTTCGACTCCTTCCTGAGATCGCTAGGACGCCCGAGGCGATGCGCTCATCCCGGCCGGGCGGAAGTGCACCCAGACGGCGGCGAGATCGTAAACAAAGGCGGGGGAAGCGTGGAGGATTGCGGGTTAAGCTAACGCGTTCTCCTCATCGGCTCTCTTTACCCAGCATTTTCCTTGCTAATGTACGATCGCTAGTGAACAAAATGGAGGAGATTCGACTCAGCATCACACACAGTAAGAGACTTTTGAACTGTAACGTCCTAATCTTCACTGAAACCTGGTTAAACAGCGGAATACCGGACACCGCTATCGAGCTAGCGGGACGCCACACACTCCGGGCAGACAGAACATTAGATGGCTCCGGGAAGACAAGAGGTGGTGGATTGTGCATTTATATTAACAAAGCTTGGTGCACAAACTCTGCTATTGTTGGGAGTCATTGTTCAGCTAACCTGGAGTTTCTCATGGTTAAATGTAGACCGTTTTATCTACCGCGGGAGTTCACTTCCACCATTATAACTGCTGCTTATATTCCACCCGATGCTGATGCCAAGCTTGCTATGAAAGAACTTCACGCAGCCATCAGTAAACAACAGACTGATCACCCTGAAGCTGCGTTTATTGTTGCAGGTGACTTTAATCACTCAAACTTAAAGTCAGTGCTACCCAAGTTTCACCAGCATGTTTCCTGCCACACCAGAGGAAACAAAACCTTAGACCATGTTTACACAAACATGGCGGGAGCTTACGTTGCAACACCCCTCCCCCACCTGGGACAGTCAGACCACATCTCTTTGTTCCTCAGCCCCAAATATGCACCCCTCATCAACCGTGTGAAGCCATCAGTGAAGACAATCAAGGTGTGGCCTGCGGGGGCAGACTCCACACTCCAGGAAAGGTTTCTAAACACAGACTGGAGTATGTTTGCTTCTCAAGCCACCAGTGGCGCTCACACGGACATTAACTCCTACACCTCCTCAGTATTGGATCATATCAATACCACCATTGACAGTGTTACAACCCAGAAACAGATCACCACATACCCAAATCAGAAGCCTTGGATGAACAGGGAAGTGCGACTCCTGCTGAAGTCACGCAACACTGCCTTCAGATCAGGAGATGCACAAGCCTACAGCGCATCCAGAGCAAACCTGAAGAGGGGCATCAAAAAGGCCAAGCACTGCTACAAGCTAAAGATAGAGGGACACTTTTCCAACTCTGACCCTCGACGCATGTGGCATGGCATTCAGGCCATCAGTGATTATAAACCCACCCACTCCACCCCCGCAGCCACTGATGTCAACTTCCTGAACGAGCTAAATTACTTTTATGCTCGTTTTGAAAGAGACAACAGAGAAACTGCCACCAAGCTCAAACCCTCAGCTGACCACCCACCAATCACACTCTCCTCCACAGATGTCTGCAAGGCACTGAGCCGGATCAGCGCGCACAAGGCTGCTGGACCAGACAACATCCCTGGTCGTGTTCTCAGGGCATGTGCGGAGCAGCTCGCTGGGGTTTTTACAGACATTTTCAACCTGTCTCTCGCCCAAGCAGCTGTACCATCATGCTTTAAACGCACTTCCATTGTGCCAGTGCCGAAACACTCCAGCCCGAGGTGCCCTAATGACTACCGCCCTGTAGCACTCACACCCATCATTATGAAGTGCTTTGAGCGGCTGGTCCTGGAACACCTAAAAGACTCTATACCATCCACATTGGACTCACACCAGTTTGCCTATCGCAGCAATAGGAGCACAGAGGATGCAGTTTCCATGGCACTGCACTCTGTGCTCACCCATCTGGACAGTAAAAACACTTATGCACGCATGCTGTTTGTTGACTTCAGCTCAGCATTCAACACTGTCATCCCATCCAAGTTAATTGCCAAACTTGGAGACCTGGGCATCAACACTTCAATGTGTAACTGGATTTTGGACTTCCTAACTGACAGACCACAGAATGTTCGATCAGGATCCACCTGCTCCACGTCCATCACACTCAACACTGGTGTACCACAGGGCTGTGTGCTAAGTCCGTTTCTCTACTCCCTCTTCACCTCCGACTGCAAGCCTGTGTATGGAACTAATTCCATCGTCAAGTTTGCGGACGACACTACGGTGATTGGTCTCATCAGCAACAACGATGAGACTGCCTACAGGGAGGAGATCCAGCACCTGGCCACATGGTGCACTGATAATAACCTGCTCCTCAACACCACCAAAACGAAGGAGCTCATCGTGGACTTCAGGAAGGAGTCAAGAGGCACACACGACACCATCCACATCAATGGAATGGCTGTTGAGCGTGTCTCCAGTTTCAAGTTCCTGGGGATCCACATCTCGGCGGACATGTCGTGGACGACCAACACCTCCAGCCTGGTCAAGAAGGCTCACCAGCGCCTCTTCTTCCTGAGGACACTGAGGAAGAATCAGCTCTCCTCGGCTATCCTGGTGAACTTCTACCGCTGCGCAATAGAAAGCATCCTGACCAACTGTGTGGCAGTATGGTATGGGAGCTGCTCTGTTGCGGAGCGCAAGGCACTGCAGCGGGTGGTGAAAACTGCCCAGCGCATCACAGGGACTCCACTACCTGCCATCGAGCACATCCAGAGGAAACGCTGTCTGCACCGAGCTCGCAGCATCCTCAAGGACTCCTCTCACCCAGCCCACAGACTGTTTTCTCTCCTGCCCTCCGGCAGGCGTTTCAGGATCCTCCGGACCAGGACCAGCAGACTAAAGAACAGTTTTTTCCCCAGAGCTGTCTCTTTACTGAACTCAAACCCCCGTTGATCCACTTCCCTCATAAACTGCAAACTCCCCTACCTCACACCTACATTCACTTTGTTATTTGCACTACCGACTGTTTATTACAGTAACAACTGTTTACTTATGCATTTTGCACCACCATATCTTAACTGGAATATGCTCATTTGCACTGCCGACTGTATTTATAGTAACCATGTTTACATTTGCATTTTGCACCGTACTTCTAACTGTAATATGCAACCACTTTCCACTGCACTTTTACACTTTCTTTCGGATAGCTCTGTCCATAATTTATTGCACTACCTTAATCCACTGCTATATTCCTCATATTAGCCTAACATATTATTGTATACCTCTATCTGTAAAATTCTGTTCAAAGTAATAGACATCTGTATATTATATTCATAGTACATATTCACCTGTACATTCTGTTTACATTCTGTTTATAGTAATAGCCATCTGTATATTTATATTTATTCACTGTATATATTCATCTGTAAATTCAGTTCTGTTTATAGTAATAACCATCTCTCTACTTATACATATTTATATATATTCAGTACATTTTTATGCCCAGCACTTACGCAACCATTGTATATATCCTGCACTTGCTGCTATTGCACTTCTGGTTAGACCTAAACTGCATTTCGTTGCCTTGTACTTGTACTTGTGTAATGACAATAAAGTTGAATCTAATCTAATCTAATCCGGTTACTGAAACAGAACTTTTTTGAAAACTCCGACCAGGGTGAAGATTTTTAGAAACTCCGGTTACAGCGTTGTCGTGTGGACGGTGAAACCGGAGATTTCGGCTTGTTAAGTCGAAGTGTGCGCCGTTCTCTCCTTTGTTTGACGTCAGGTTGTGTGCCATTATCTCTTTTATTTAGCTACATGAGTCGAGTCTATGCAATGGCGGACATAGCTTTTAGGGATGCACCGAATCCAGGATTCGGGTTCGGCCAAATATTGGGCTTTTTGATGGGGTTCGGTTTCTGCAAACCTTAGAATTTTTTTTCACTGAACCGAACCCTAGGTTTGCACTATGCGTGCACTGCTGGTTGAACGTAATGACGCCACCATTAATTATGGGAAGGTTTTTTAAATAGGTGGACCGTTCGAATGCAGTCGGCTGTGAGAAAGTGAAAATGGAACTCATGAACAGAAAACGTGTTGTTTGTCAGTGCTTTCAGTCAAAAGAAGGCGATTCAAGTCAAGCTACATGTTCAATATGCAATGCCCATTTGTCTTGTGATGGCAAGGACACTAAACAATAGCCACTGTTAAAACATTTGCGTATGAAACATCCGAGAGAATACGAGTTGTGCATGAAGGAATCTACAGACAGCAGCCAATGCAGCAACTTCAGGTACGGCAAAGGAAGGACAGTCATCCTGGCATAATGTGGCCTATTCTTAGTTTAAATTAAATTAAATAAAAAATACACTGGGATGCTCATTTCGGTTAATTTTCCCATAACAACCGCTGCTCATTATTAACAGTTAACTGATAAGATTATAATATTGAATTCACAAGTTTTTTTCTCGGGTTTATTTTACCGTGCAGACAGCTGCCTGCAGATCAGATAAAATATTTTACAAATTAATAAATAAATAGGCCTACACTAAACATTTTTCACTTAAATAATTACCAAATTAAGATGACAACACGAAAATACACTAAATCCGTTTGAAGCTTTGAAGAACCGGAAGTTTTTTTTTTTTTTGTCAAATAAAAATAGCAGGCCTACCTCAATCCACTCTATTTTTGTTTTTTGTTTTTAAGTAACATGTGATGTTCTAAATGATGTGGGTTAGTCTGGACAGCAGTCTGTTGATAGTTAAAACTGTGGCAGAAAACAACCTCTCAATCCTTCTGTCTCCGCAGCGCGCAAGCCTCGGTTGACAGCACGACAGAGGATGACTCGGGGTAATTGTTCTATAAACCATCAGGAAACAGTGGCGAGAAGAACATACGCGACAATGTTTACTTTAGGAAACTTGACCAAAACCACACTACGAAAAGCCTTAAACAACACTTCAGATGGCACTAATGCCCCGGGAATACAGAGATAACGACCCGCTAGAGTGGCCAGCCTCGGGAAGCACCTTTCATTTGCTTTCCACCAGTCAGGAGCTTGTACTACTGTTGTATTTTTCTGTGGAAATGGTCCCACACAGTAAGCTTTCCATTGCTTCATTTTGCGAAATATGTCTGGTTTCACGAGTTCACACTTACATATAATTTATGGAGAGTAATTTAAATGCGTATTTGGCATGCTGTCCGGGGGGAGGGCTTCGAGCTCGGAATATGGCCCGAACCCAAAGTACCCCCCGTGTATGTAAGTGGTTGATGAATAAAAGTGTGGAGAAGGGGTGGTGGAGGGATGCTGGCAAACTGTCAATGAACAGAGGTAAGACTGCTGCGTGTATATATACCTCTTATTGATGATTAGCTGATTGCTCTCCACCTCTGTCAATTATCTGAACGTGCTCCTCCCGAACTTTGTTTATAAAACATAATTTGTGGTTGCACATGTCGACGTGATACCGTGAGTGAACAAATAACGCTATACAGCATATTTTTCTTTAACCATGCAGCAAAAAAATAAACAAAAAAGCGTTAAAAACATTTAAAAATCACTCTGATCTCCTTCACTGTTATGCTCTCCAGAATCTGCGGAGCTGAAGTGACGCGATGACTAACAGACAGCAGATAAATGGCTATCCACCTGTCACTCGAAGTGGTCACGCCATTAATTATGCAGAATTTTAATGCTTTATATAATGTAAACGAATGAGTTATAAAAAAATTCACCCCCCTCACAGTTGTCATGAAGGGCAAAATTAACCGTATAGACTAAAACAACAATTTGTACCAGGCTGTAAACATGTTTTAATCTGCTGTAAAGTTGGCCATTTTAACATGAGGCTCAATGAGATTCTGCTCCTTCTGGAGCATGTCCCTAGTGGCCAGTCGATGAAATGCAGTTTAAGGCCCTTCCGTATTGGCTTCAAGAGAAACTGAGGGAGGTTGCCGCTTGGCCATGACAAGGTAAAACTATCATTGAAATTATTAACAGTCCATAATATGTTCAAACATCAATGAAAATTAAGAGCAGCTTTTTTTTCAAACCCTGACTTTCAAAAACAACTTGTTTAACATGAAATGCTTCTCTTCTCATCTTTTCACTAAATGTATGGGCCACAAGAGAAATATTAAGAAAATAAATGAATACAGTTATATACTGTTATCAGCAATATGTTTAAGTAGATTTGTCTCTAAAGCTGCAGTGGTTTGAGTGAAGACTTGCACACGTGCCCTCTATGATTATTTACCTTTGTGTATTGTTCTTATTCTGTTCACTGGCTATTTTATTTAGCCTATAAATGGATTTTGATGTTTTCACAAAACTACACACACTCTAAAAAAAAAAGGTTCTATATGGCACCAAAAATGGTTCTTCGTCGTAATCATAGGGGAACCATTTTTGGTGCTATATAGCACCATATCTTAGCATGTTCTGTATATGGTAGCGGTGCTATATAGCACCATATTTAGCGGTGCTATATAGCACCTTAGTCAAAGAACCGGTGAAGAACCTCTGAAGAACCGCTGAAGAACCACTGAAGCACCAAAATTGGTGCTATATAGCACTTAAAAAGGTTCCCCTATGATTACGAGCCAAGAACCATTTTTGGTGCTATATAGAACCTTTTTTTTTTTAGAGTGCATGTCTCCCGTGCATCTTCGCTGTATAATGTGTCTTCTTTTGAATACATACATAGATATATACAGCAGTGGTGTGAGTGGTGGCCAGAAACTTTAATGTGAGAGGACCTCAACGTTAAATGCGATTTATTGTGAAAATTGTAACTGTAATCGAATGAAGGTGAATAGAATGTTGAATCTGTATATATTTTCTATATTATTATTGTGTATTATTAATTATGATAAGTGTATTTCGCTTCATAGGCGAGATGGTTTACTGAATACGGCCCCTTTAAGAAACATGATACCGCGCGCACTGAGCATGCGCAGAAGAGAGAAGCGCGACTCGCGAGTGCCTTTTTTCCTCTTCCTTCTCTCTTTTTCCCCCCTTTTTTGTTGTTGCATTTGAATGTAGCCTAACAGTCGAATGCATTGTGATTCGCTGCAAGTGTACGTTATGATAATGTTCTTCTTGAAACTTTCTCCAGTTGAAGCTGAAAGCGACGCTGTTAACGATCGTGAATGAAGGACAAAAGTGGAATATTTTCTCCGGATGCCTTATATTTCCAGTCTGCAGGTGAGAGATGTTTCATTTATAATGCAAGAATTGGTATTTGTGTTGCCTAAATGTACATTGTTCGTTGTGTAACGTACAGAGAATTAATTATAGTCATTCATTTAGCCTCTCTTCAGTCTGTATTGTGTATGATTTCTGTTATCTTTGTTAGATATCAGTTTAATTCAATATATTAATTGAAGAATTTGACCTGTGACTTGTTTCATCTGTATAAAATCTGGAGTCATAAAAATGAGCAACCTTCATTTAGAGCTGTTTTAAATGCTACTAATATATAACCATATCAAAATGCTCTATAGTAATTTGTGTAATTATTAAAGTATTTCAGTATAAACTCAGAAACCTTGAATTTGGCAGATCTGGTGTCCCTCACAACAATTCACCAAATAAGAAATCTTCAGTTCAACCGTCAGTGAAATGATGAGAAATTATACTGAAAATGCATTTAAATTATCATAATCTTGTCTAGTTCTTCCACATTTTGATTGTCAAGTATTAGAATATTTTCTTTTGTGCCATCAATCTCAGGCCCTTAATTGACAGTTGATTTCTGATTAGTTTAGGTATTCATTTAAGAATATAACCTGTGCCCTGTTGCATCCTCATATCCTGTGTTGCATAAGATGAGCAACTTAGAGCTGTTTATACACTGCTAATATGTAACCATCAAAATGCTATATATTTGAACCAAATTAAAGGCACCAAATATTATCTTATCTCTAAAAACTTATCTTTGATTTTTCCAGATCTGGTTCTGTGGGCGTCAGTATCTCACAGTGATCACAGTTCACACCTGCAGTGAAGCCCCTCCCACAACAATTCACCAATAAATACTGGGAATATTCACATCATCCTACAAGAGAAGGACAAACTCCAGGTGTAGCAGCTGAAATCTGTGTGACTGTTAAAGATGGAGTTTATTAAAGAGGAGATTGAAGACATGAGTTATCCAGATCCATCCAGAATAAAACAGGAAGATACTGAGGAACAAATAGGTTGGTGTCCATTCTTGATTCTTCATTATTGACTGCTTTAGTAGCTGTGAAATAATAGGGGTGTAACGATATTCAAACCGAACCGAAAAATCGCGATACACCACCCACGGTTCGAACCGCGATCCTCTCATGTCGAACCGAACGTGTCCCGCCCCCTGCTGCCCCAGCCCAGCTCTCGCTTCACCTTATGCCACATTATTTTTTTCTTCCTTGATATTTGATTAAATAGTAATTAGTACACTTTTAACAACTAACAACAGCTATATTTTCTTTACTAAATATTATTATAATAATATTATTTACTAAATATACACTAACTAAGTGCATGTCAAGCACATAGGGCACCAAGTGCTGAGGGGGCACCACAAGAAGACAAGAAGATCGTGGATGGCCTGAGAAAAACGCTTTGTCCCGATTCAGTATCTGCGGTCAGATGATATGTTGTAAGGCTATATGTCTTTCTTACTGTGCTCGTAGCGCGCACACTTCAACTGCATGCGCAAACGCGGCAGCGCGCGCTGTATATCACTTCATATATTAAGCGCAAGAGAAACTACGATCATGCAACGTAAGTCATGAGATAAAAGTAAAGTACCAATAAATCATGCAACAGGTAGGCCGTGTGTTATCTGAGAATGATTTGCATGCATTCTGTGCTAATCAGGAGCAGTCATATGATTCATTAATAGCTCATGTTGTGTATTGTGTATTTGCCATGGTAACTGTTGTTTCCATAACCCCAAATGCCACTTTATTTTCACTGTTATTTTGTAAATAAATTATAAATTATTTTGTAAATTTAAATTAGTGTGGTGGCTACTTTGTGTTACAAAAACTGCTATTTAATAGCTTTAATTTATAGGCCAGTTTTTTCATCATCAGTATTAGTCATATTCATACAATTTATGTGTTTAAGTAGACCAAAGTGGGACATTACTTGTGTGTGGTCATTCAAAAAAAAAAAAAAAAAAAACTAGTCTAGACTAGTCTACAGTGGAGGCATTTATTTCATTTTAGTTTACTCAGGTTAGCTAACTGCTCTAAAGAAAACGTGAAGCCAATGTATACACAAGTTTTTGAGCCGTTTCCGCTCTACATCGTAAACTCCTCCCATCGATGCAATCCACTTCCGTTCTGGCGGGCTGGGTTTGTTTCGCTAGCTAGCTCCGTTGTGCCGACAAAGCACTGATATCGCAGTTACAAAGAGGATATAACGTTAAACAATTACAACATGAAGAAAAGTGGCTCGGGAACGACGTGTGCGGTAGTTGGTTGCAAAAACTCGAGAAAGCGCCTGAACGAGTGGTTAGACAGAGAGTGCTACGACCACAAACCAGCCACGAAGAGGCAATGTCCATGCGCTCCATTGTTTACATTTTTTCGCAAGCCTGACTGACTCGGAATCAAGGATTATCAAGGATAATCAGAGTGCCTCATGAGGTTTAGAATCTTGCCTTGTGTCCCTGTCTACCAACACCCAGCCATGTTGTTCATTAAATACAGATAAACACAACAAATACTGCATGCATTGTATTTTTTTATATTATATATGAATATTTTCATAGTAATGTAATTGTGTGGGCTGCTTTTGTATTTTACTACTTAATACCTGTTAGGATTAAACACGCAATCTTTCTTGTTGAAGCCATTTGTTTAGTTTCCTCGAAACAATTAATTCATCCAGTGTTATTTATGTACAGTATGAGCTTACTATGAATGATGAACTGTGTTAAAAGAAATTGTAGCACTCTAAGGAACATAAGGCCTATCATTCATGATCGTAGTTCAGTGCAATAATTAAATAATAATTAAACGAAATGAAATAACATCAAACTTTAATTTTCATTCAAACAGTACAGGCACACTGATATATTGCACAGCATAAAGAGGTAATGTAATGTACCGGTAGTTTATTTTAGTTTTAAAATGCTAAGATATTTACACATTGACATTACACAACTGACTTTGTTGCTGTGCAGATATTGATATGCCTCGGAGGCTTTCAGATTGTCCATTGCTTTTCCATCTATTGCCATGGATTGCACGAAGTAGGAGCAAATCTTGCTGTACGTTATGCTGGGCCACGTCGTCATGTTATCCTCCCAGTTCTGCACTGAATTCGGGTGGGGGAGAGTAACGCCATCTCCAGTTAAAGTAGTAGAACTGTGTTCCCAAGCTAGCATCGTGATCGCTGTGTTTACACCGGCAGACGCTGCGCAAACCACTTCCGGCGGAAATGAAATGCATTTGTGTAGAGTAATGGCGCCGCCCACGATTTGGCGCGTTAAACTTGTGTATAAAGTTAATGAAGATAAAGTTAATAAGTTAAATTATTGTTGTTGTTGTTATTATTAGGTTAAAAGTGAATCTAGTGTTATTATTGCTGGTGCCCTGCCATGAACCCTGACCCACAGCAAACAGAACCGAACCGAACCGTGGCTCCAAAACCGTGATGTGAACCGAACCGCAGCATTGGTGTATCGTTACACCCCTAGAAATAATAATCAGTATATGGATGATAAATGACAGAGAAATGCATCTAAATGATCACAACCCAGTTTTAATCGTATTAACAAGTGAATGACAGAACTGACCTTTGCACATCAAACATACTTTATACTAGGAATGGGCATTTTTCTGAAATATTGTATTTGAATATTTGGGCTCATAAATAACGAATATTTGTTTATTTAAATTGTTATTTTGAGAAAATGAGAGAGACGTTTTTTTTTAATTCATCAAGTTTTTGTCACCATTTCTGAACAAACTTTTGATTAGGTCATGGTCGTCAGAACCATTGTATATGGGTGGTTAAAGACCCACTGTTTAAGACCAACGCTATTGATACAGTAATGTGCTGAGGCCATCCATGCTAAATGGTAAACGCCCCCAAACAATGCCTTAAAAAGCATCAACAAAGCACCTGTAGGCTACATAGACATTTCAGTACATGAGTGGAGCGTTCGCTTGGGCCGTGAGCAATTGGAGCTCGGAATAAACGAAATATTACTCTCACATGCTCTGATACGAAATGGATGAGTATAAGCAGTAGAGCGTGAATAATGTGTGATTTCGAATCTCGAACCAGTGCATTTCATTTGATTGATTCATTGATTGATTGAAAAAATGTATTAATCCCGGTAGGGAAACTGGTTTGCCACCAACTTAGACTATACAGCCAACAAACTCAATACACAACTACCAGACAGATAAATAATTCTGCATTAAGAGACTATTAAAACCTGATTAAGCACCAGTGAGAAATGATACAGTTTCACAACTGTAAAAAAACGCTGCAGCGACAAAATACCTTCTCATTCGCTCACTAGAGCACCGAGGCATTACCAAATCGCTCACTGAAAGAGCTTCTAAGTCCTTTAAAAAAATAGTGTAGTGGATGGCCTTCAAAAAGCAAGACGATTTTTAGTTTCGACCTTATCCTCTTCTCCACAGTAACCTCAAGTAACTCTGGTGTAAGACCAATAACCAAACCAGCTCTCTTGATTCGCTTATTTATCCTATTTTTGAAATGTGAGTAGGCCTATTGCAAGTATCGCCCCTGAGTTGAATACATTGTGAAATATATAAATAAGCAAGACTCAAACATCTATTTTGTCCAAAACGTGTGTGTCTATTTGAGCACCTCCGTCAGTGAAACAACATGCTATAGCACAGCCTGTAAAACATTGAAATAAATATCAGTTAATAGCGATAACCTAAATAGTACTATAAGAACGTTAAATATCCTTGAAAAAACCCTGTTTTATATTTCCCCACAAAGATGCGTCATATAGCTACCTCTCTGCGCTTTAAGAGGGATAACCTGTGTGGGACAAGAGCAGGAAAGAGACCATTTCTTTTCTAATATCTTAATTTTTTCTTGTGATGACTTGTAAAAGGTCTGAAGAGCAAATCTGATCTGCCACGAGGTCAAGACATTTAGGCTATGTTTGATTTTGCACTGCCAGAGAAAGCAAAACTAAAATCAACCGCGTGTGTAAAATGCGCTATTAAAATAAACTTGACACGCCTACCAAGTTTATGGAGGCGTATACATCGGCATGAATCCAGATGTTTCCATGGCTGCGATGTAAGATTTAATTGATATCCTATTATTTATTTTGTAAACAAATCTTTGTGCTTCTGAATGTTTTGGGAAACCGTTTTAGGCTATAAAAGCTATTGTTTAATTAAAGGCATCAGAATGCAGGGACCCACCCAACGCCCATGGATTAGGTAATATACACAACAATTTTACGTTACATCTTAAGGTTTTCGTTCAATTCCAAACATTAAACAATATATGTCAACAGTAAAGAATAACAGCATTATAAGCTCAAGCAGTGCAAGGGGAAAAAAACACTAATAAAGCAGAGCGCGGCAGTTATCGTGCAGAACGAACATATACACTCAAGTCAGAATATGGTTATCGTGTTTATATTTTTTCACATTTTCATGTTGAGAAAAACTATAATATCATGTGGATGATATTATTTTTGGGCGAGAAAACGTGCCCCGCTGACAGACATTGCAGAGACACAAAGATAACGGTGTTAAGTGAAGTTTCTAACGCACTTTGTGTTTTCTGTAGCCTGACAAGCCAGACCCACATCAAGATGTTGGGTCTGGGAACTCACCATTGGCAGGGCTCAATCCGAGGGGCGGGATAAACTGTTGTTTTTAGAAGGTGAAGCGGAGCTAGTGGATAGATTAAACTTTCGCCATATCCGGTCGGCAAAACTCAGAACACATCTTCCTTTCTTAAGAATGACTTCAGTGCCATTCTTTGTTCTTTTCTCAAAGAAAGCTTAACTCCAAGTCTTCCAGAGCGCGGCCAAAGCCAAGTCGAAAGACCGCTGTCCGCCAGCTTCTTTGTTTTCAAGCAGTCAAACAGTTATGTTAGGCCTGCCCACCGACTCTATACGATGTGATTGGCCTGACCAGAGTTTGGTTTTTCCAGCTCCGAAGCCAACAGAGAGTTGCTAGACAACCCTGGCTGCAAATTACATTTTCTGCCGCTAGGGTGCGTCTAGATTTCTAGGCTATGTTTTCTGTTCTTAAACACTTGACAAAACTTGTCTCAAGATCATTTTCATTATCATATACGTTATCTCACTCTCACTGTGCATTCACACCGTCGCTGGCGAAAGCGTCAAAATTCGCTCTGGCTGCCCTGCCAAAGATTTGTGGACGCGCTAACACTCTGACGTACATCGAATGCTTGCTCGCCGTCGGCTCCCATTGAAAATTAATGACTTCTGGCCACTTTGACTCTTTGAACACACATTTACTCGGTGAACATCTGTGCTTGCCTGCACTCGTGAATACAGTGATGGACAGCTGTCTTTCCTCATTCGACTGGTTTCATGTGATTACTCGTTGTGGTCGTGATATGATAACTCAGTTTCATTAATTAATTTGATCAAAAGTAACTCCATTTTGTAAGATCATTTAAAATTTTCATCTAAGTAATTCCAAACATTGCAGACGACAACATTTATGTGATCAAATACACTCAACTTATTAACATGCTCCACACTGCCACCCAGTGGATTTAGTTATAACTGCGAGTTTAAGTGGCATTTAAGGCCAGCAAAGCAACATAGTAAAATTAAAAAAGTTTTTTTATTTTTCGAATATTAATTATACAGATATCTGACTATTTGTGCACACCCGTACTTTATATGCACACTGACAGATACCTGATGTCTTGTTTTCTGCTATGTTTTTTTAATTTTTACATTTATCCTCCTTGACCTGTTTCTAACAGATTAATATGTTTATTTTAGACCAGATGGAAGTGACGGAGCAACGACAGAAACTTAATGATGTAAAGAAACTCTGTGACTTCAAAACTCAAGGAACAAAAGCCAAAAAGCTGCACACCTGCTCTCAGTGTGGAAAGAGTTTCCAAGAAAAAGGAAACCTTAACAGACACATGAGAATTCACACTAGAGAGAAACCGTATACATGCACTCAGTGTGGAAAGAGTTTTACTCAATCATCAGCTCTCAATGTTCATCTGCGCATTCACTCTGGAGAAAAACCATTTAACTGTGATCAGTGTGGAAAAGATTTTAAATTATTATCACATCTAAAAGAACACCTGGTAGTTCATTCAGATGTTAAACCTTATGTGTGTTCTCTCTGTGGAAAGAGTTTTTCATGGCTGAACAGTTTTAAACTGCACCAGAAAACACACACAGGTGTGAGAGATCATGTGTGTTGTGACTGTGGGAAGAGCTTTACTAAATCTGGCAATCTGAAACAGCACCAAAGAATTCATACTGGAGAAAAACCTTATAAGTGCTCATATTGTGACATGAGTTTCACTCAGTCTGGAACCCTGAAATCACATCAGCGAGTTCATTCTGAAAAGAAGCCATACCACTGTACTCAGTGTGAGAAGAGTTTCAAAGATGCAGGAGGTTTAAAAATTCATTTGTGCTTTCACTCAGGAGTAAAGCCATTTAACTGTGATCAGTGTGGTAAAAATTTTAATTTGTCTTCAAATCTAAAAACACACCTGAAAGTTCATTCAGATGAGAAGCCGTATGTGTGTTCTCTCTGTGGAAAGAGTTTTTCATGGCTGAACAGTTTTAAACTGCACCAGAAAACACATGATGGAGTGAAAGATCATTTGTGTTGTGACTGTGGGAAGAGCTTTACTAGAGCTGACTGCCTGAAACAGCACCAAAGAACTCATACTGGAGAAAAACCTTACAAGTGCTCATACTGTGACAAGAGTTTCGCTCGGTCTGGAAACCTAAAATCACATGAGCGAGTTCATACTGGAGAGCAGCCGTAATACTGTACTCAGTGAGAAGAGTTTCAAACATGTATCAAGCATTCTCACTCACATTAGTTTTCATGTCAAATAATAAATACTTAGAGATAAAATATGGAGTTCCCTTTCGAATGGTCAGTTGTATTGTGTCTTTCTAGACGCAGTGAAACTCCTTTGAACAAGGTCCTTATCAAACAGCCTTTCAGAATGCTAACGTTGAAGCATATCCTCGCGTAGATTTGCCAGATGGGTTGGTTCTTCTCAGTGGATCTGAAAGTTGCTTACTTTCATATCCAGATAACTCCCCGTCACAGACCGTCCTTGAGATTTGCGTTCAACGGGAATAACCACCAGTTTAAAGTCCAGTCATTTGGACTGTCCCTGGTACCTCACACTTTTACAAAGTGCATGGATGTGGCACTTTCCCTTTTGAGACAAATAGGAATGCCTGGGTCTCAGAATAAACACAGTCAAGAGCTAGCTGCTCTCCAGGCAAAGGATCCCTTGATGAGCCCAGATGAGGGCATGGCTGTCGAACGAGCGCTCACAGACCATATGGCGGCTTGCGTGCTCGTTCGAAACAGGAACCAACAGAACCCTCAGAACCGTTCAGAGAATGCTAGGCCTCATGGCCGCAGCCTCTTCAGTACTCCCGCTGGGCATGCGTCACATGCGTCCCCTGCAGTACTGGCTGAAGACACGGGTTCCTCCCAGAGCTTAGTGGTCAGGCCGCCTCTTGATCAAAGTAAACCACGGCTGTATCAAAGCCTTGGCCCTCTGGTCGAAACCCAGTCTCTTCGAGTCTGGGGTGAGCTTGGGGACAGTATTGAAACGAATGGTGGTCACCATGGATTCCTCCAACAAGGGTTGGGGCGCTCTGTCCGAGGGCAAACCGGCCTTCGGCTTATGGTTGAGCACGGAGACACGGTTGCACATCAACTGCCTAAAAATCCTAGCAGTTGTGCTAGCCCTCAAGACCTTTCTACCACGTCTCGCGGGTCACCACGTCCTAGTCCGAACAGACAACACAACAGTGGTTTCCTACATAAATCTCCAAGGCGGGCTCAGATCGTTTCGGCTGTACAAACTAGCCGAAGGAGGAGTTCTCCTCCAATGGGCAAAAGGCAACCTGCGCTCGCTAAGGGCAATGCACGTGCCAGGCAAACAGAACCATGGGGCAGATATGCTGTCCCAGCCATGTGTATCCAGCTTAATGGACCCTCCATCCCCAAACAGTTCAAATGATGTGGAGTATTTTCGGGAGGGCAGAGGTCGACATCTTTGCCTCCAAAGACAACTGTCATTGCCCAATATATTTCTGAAAGAGCCGGGATACGTTGGCCTACGAATGGCCCAGCCACCCACTTTATGCTTTTCCTCTGGACTTGCTCCTGCCCGAGCTTGGTGTTCAGGCCGCCTCTCAATCAAAGTAAACCATGGCTGTATCAAAGCCCTGGCCCTCTAGTGGAAACCCAGTCTCTTTGAGTCTGGGGTGAGCTTGGGGACAGTATCGGGACGAATGGTGGTCACTAGTGGCCCCTCTCTGGCGAACCCAGCCTTGGTTCCCCGAGATGATTCAGCTGTTCTTAGCAGCCTTTCCCAGGGGAATGGGATGATTTGGCACCCCCATCCCAAACTGGGTACTACATGTGTGGCGCTTTGACGGGAGCTTGAGGACCTCCCAGCGAGTGTCCTGAGCACTATCAGCGAGGCTAGAGCTCCGTCTACCAGACGCCTCTATGCTCTTAAATGTTCTCTAGCTGGTGCTCAGCCAGGACCCAGCCTCGTGTGAAGTATCACCAATACGTTCTTTCCTACAAGAGCTGTTGGATGCAGGCCGTACTCCACGCACGCTCAAAGTGTGGCCGCCATCGCCGCTTTTCATGCATCGATGGCTGGTCAGTCAGTGGGCAGGAATGACATGATTGTCCATTTCCTAAAAAGACCCAGAACGCTTAACCCCCCACAACCTCCTATGGTGCCCTCCTGGGACCTATCACTGGTCCTTTGAGCTCTGAAAGAGACCCGATTAGAACCATTACAAACAGCCGAATTCAAGCCACTCTTGCTGAAAACTGCACTACTGCTAGCATTAGCATCAGTAAAGCGAGTTTTGTGAGTGCTTCCTGTCTGGAGTTTGGCCAGGCTTACTTTAAAGTCACCCTCAAACCAAGACATGGCTACGTGACAAAAGTGCTTTCTACCACGTTCAAAGCACAAGTGATCGCGCTCTCTGCTCTACGGAGGACAAGCAGCAGTTGCACCTGCTCTGCCCAGTCAGGGCTCTAAGAGCATATATTGAGTGCTCTGCCCAGTACAGACAGTCGGAACAGCTTTTTGTAAGCTTCGGTGGCCGCACCAAATGGCTTCCGGTCACAAATCAAAGACTATCAAGATGGTTGGTGGATGCTATCGCTTTAGCCTATGCTTCTATGGGCCTGCAGTGCCCCATAGGCGTCAAAGCTCACTCCACAAGAGGCATGGCTTCTTCTTAGGCATGGTCAAGCGGGGTATCTATTGGCGATATCTGTAGAGCAGCTGGCTGGTCGTCGCCGTTTAGACAGCCGTGATATGGCGCATACGACTAGCGATAGTCGCTTCAGTTGAATTAAACCTTATTCTGAGCAGGCTCGGCACTCAGTTCGGTGGGCTCCACACCGATTGGTTCGCGCAGTTAGCTCTGCCATTGGTTCGTGCAGTTCCCACTGACCAGCCAATAGCATGTAAGTAAGCCTCAGCACTGTTATGGCTGTGCAGTAGCACTGCGTGATTTTATAAAAGGCTGCTGTATTTTCGAGAAAGGAGATTTCTCACTGTGTCTAGTAAGATGCAATACTGGTTCCCTATATTATATTTTTCCACTCAAAAGTTAACAACTCTTACAGTGTATATAAAGCCATTTTTTCTGTCAGGATGGATTGTGTGCTAATTTATTTTCTGAATTAGATATTTTCATGTCTTTTACTTAATTACTAAGTGTACTATATTGTCTTCTGATTGTACATGCATTTATGAGAAATAAAACAGAAACAACGTCTTGTCTTGATTGATTTAATGACAGATAATGAGTTATAGTTTTAATCACATTAATGAGTTTAATCATTCCATTCTAAAAACCTGCAAATAAAAATAAAAACTAACATTAATGACAAAGTTACCCTGCATCACATCTGGGAAATGACAATGACAGAACTTCATTATATAATGAGACGAATGAATGGACGAATTAGAAAATCACGAGCTTGACGTGTTTGATATTAAAAGGCATTAACTCAAGCCCTGAAAGAGGCCGACTCCAAACGCAATCTAACGGCACCGGGTCGCATGGCACACATATCACACAAATGACTTAATTTACTTATTACCTATTTTACTTATTACCTATTGTTTTAGACATATAAGACATGAGGAAAATAAAACTATTGGCTACCATTAGAGTAAACGAGAACACACGCATGAAACCCACCAATGAATGCATGAACTCGTGATTCTACAAAATGTCTTTTAAACTTCATATCGGGTCATAAAGCAAAACTGGAGAATAAGTTCAGTGCTCAATACTCACCAATGTCTTTGTGAGATGAATATCTCTAATCTCTTGGGAATGTCTGTTTCGGTCTTCAGCACCTGCTGGTTCGGCTCCGCTCGCGCTGCCGCTCCCGCGCTCCGCATTTGAAATCTCCACATGAACAGATACTCTCCAGCTCATTTTGCGCATGCGTATACCGTTTTTCGGACGTAGTTCAGCCAACATGGATTTTTCACTTCGACTTCATAGAATGACTGAGCACAATTAAATATGTTCGGAGAATATACAATTTTAATTTTGAGTGAAGACCTTAAGCTATGATTAGTACAATGCATCTTTTTGCATGGGGATAATTATTTGGAAGTCATTTATTGGGCCAATATGTAATGATCAATTTTCACAATTCCGTCCTTTTTCCGAAACCTTTTTTCTGTGGTATTGAAAGAATTAGAAAATGATATGGTTTCCCTTAAGACCGTACAAACAAAAAAGCTGTTAATACCATTCATTTATTGAATGCATTTAAGATTTTGTTAAATATCAAAGCCTTTTATTGTTTGTTTGGTCAAAAATGTTTTTATTCACTTTCTTGTATTTTATATTGGTCAAAAATGTTTTTATTCACTTTCTTGTATTTTATATTTTTGTATCCTTAAACCTTTTTCCTTGTTTTGTTTTATTTGTTCCTGTTCTGTAACTGTTGTTCAAGCGATAAAAAAAGAATATGCGGTCCCTTTAAGAAAGATCATCGCGCGCACTGAGGATGCGCAGAAGAGAGTAACCCGAGAGCTTCACTTCCACACTCCAGCTCAGGTGGTGGCGGTAATGCACCGAAAGCTGATCTGACAACCGGCAATACATTAAGAAGAAGAGACGAGCCGAGGCGAGCACTGAAACTTTCACCAGTTTAAGCTGAAAGTGACGCTGTTAATGATCGTGAATGAAGGACAAAAGTGGAATATTTTCTCCGGATGCCTTATATTTCCAGTCTGCAGGTGAGAGATGTTTCTCAGATTACAGAGTTTAACATTAATCAGCTCCAGAGTTTACATGTTTAAGGACCAATGTAATGAAATGCGTTGTGTGTCCTGGTTTATTATTAGAGTGTAATAATATGTTGGCAGAGAGTTTTTCACAGACTCTGACTCTATTACACCAATAAAATGTGCTTAATGTACCACTTTACAGAAGATCTCAGACATCAGCATAATGAATGAGGGGAAAACAGGGAACTTTAGGAGACAAAGAGGCTTTTCAGCAGCTCAGCTAAACATGATGGTCCTGTTGTTTCTCAGATTACAGAGTTTAACATTAATCAGCTCCAGAGTTCACATGTTAAATGACCAATGTAAGGACGTTAGACGTGTGTAGGCTACATATGTTATTCACTTAAAATGGCCATAGACGTTGATTTAAATATAGACTATTAATCTATCAGATAGACGGTGTGTTATGATGTGCACTACTTTAAATCTGTATAATACACCGTTGGTATTCATACACAGCCTACGAGAGCCAATTGAATTGTGTTTTTTGTGAAATGAAAATGAATAATACTTATAGTTGGATCAGATGGACAATGTAATGATATATGATCTACTGTAGCCTAGTTATATTCACCATAGGTTTTCATATATACAGGAGACTGAGTGATGTGTGTGTGTGTGTGTGTGTGTGTGTGTATACATATATATATATATATATATATATATATATATATATATATATATATATATATATATATATATATATATATATATATATATATATATATATATATAATGTGTATGTATTAGTGGTGGGCATAGATTAATTTTTTTAATCTAGATGAAAATGGCTCATTTAAATTCTGCCGAAGGCATTCAGTATATGTGTGCTCGTAAGTGATCGTTTGTCTTTTTGTAGTTTGAATAATAATTAACTTCTGTCCCTTTAAGTCCAGGGGCCCGTTCTTCGTACCTCGCTAACTCAGTTAGCTGGATTTGATTGTTGACGATTTGGCATGATCTTGGATTGTTTGATTCTTCGACGCTCATCCTGGACTTGCTGTCATAGCAACAGGTCCGTTAGCTTAAACCTGCTCGCGAGCGGCTTATTTCATGTAAACAGGATTAGATTGCATCTTGAGGTGATCCTTAAAATCTGTCCCAGCCACTGCTACTTTATTACAAGAGTTCATTACTGAACCAGGGGCAGTAATAATCATTTTAAATAATAATAATATACAAATATAAAATTGTATATGTATATGAGAATGTATATAATATTATAATGTTGTGTATATTGAGTGATTTATTTGTTATGGAATAATTACTTTATAATTTTATTGGAGGTTTGCACACATGTTGTACAGTTAATCTGAGCCATGCATTAATTTAAGTGATGACGGATATTATGGGAGTGGCTTGATGCAGCGCAGGAGATGCAGAGAATTTGATCTTGACCCTTAAGAAACTTTAATACTGTCACGTTACAAATCTGCTTCGAATTGAATTAAAAATTGAATTACAACATTGAAATAAAAATGTAAAGGGTGTACAAATACTGTATAAAATCGTGAATATAAATAATTGGTAATCATGTAAAAAAAAAAAAAAACATTTATCATTGATCTATTATAACTTTTATGTTGGTTTGGTCTTTTAGCTGTTTCCTTATAAAGGTCCAGATATTCATGGGTTTTTTTTTGTGTAATTTGCCAAGTTTTTTGCCAGGTGGCTTTTTTAATTATATGATGTCATTACGTTGCTGTCTTGACGCCAGCCAATCGCTGCACTGCTGATCATGGTTTCGAGTATCGATGCATCTGCCCTCTTCAGGGAAAACAAGAACGCGCAGTGATCTTAGATCATTTAATCCAGATATTTAAATCCAATCCGCAAATTCGTTTGAAGAACCAAATTAGCCAGACATCAGTTATCAGGATTAAAAGATCTGGGATCTGTCAAATCATCTCAGATGTATTAAGCGAGGTACGAAGAACGGACCCCTGATGCACGCATGGATCTCAAACACTGTTCCTGTGAGCTGGTTACGACTGTTTACGTTAATACTCACCAAGATGGGCATTGAGACATTTTTGAGTGTATTTGACCATTAATAAACTGGAAAAAGGAGCTCATTTTTGCACTTGTATGTCAGAGGCGGCTTTATTACGGTATGTGTGTGTGCGCTTCAGATGCGAGCGCGAAATCTGCAGGAATTAGTAGAATTAACGTTATGTGCAACCCCGCGCGAAATTCAGACCGGTCACACCAATACTAACAAAAGTCCAGCAGAACACCCGTTCGCAATGTTCAGAGGATTAAACGGACTGAATGAGAGGAGGCGGGTGCGTGTCACTCGCTGTCGGTCGGAGAGGAGAGGAGAGCGCAGCTGATATCCATACTGTAGAAAATGAGTATTGTATCATTTCAGATATTTCAGTATTGATACATAGTGAAATATCGATATCTTTGACAACACTAGTAGGCATACACACAGGTTCGAAGACTTGTTCTCTCGCCCCCTACAGTGCAATTCGGCTAGGTGTACATCCACGCTATAATCAAGGTCAGTCATCATAGCTTGCGTAGTGTAGACCCAGCTCCCAACCCAACTTTGAGAATAGATTAACGGCGATATTTTTTTTATCGCCTGATTAAGAGTCTCACGGCCCACCACTATATATATATATATATATATATATATATATATATATATATATATAATATATGTATATGTTACATTCAGATATAAACATAGTGTAATCATATGGACCCTCGATGAAATATCGTCTCTATTGGTTGTCATACAGCTACAGAACAGTGTCATAGCATTTTATGAAGACAAACAGAATTCACCCCTTTCTAAAATTCCAAGGGCCATTACTCACCTGGGAATAAAAAGACAACTATATATATGTTTAACCATTACAGAGACATCAGAGCCAGAGGCAAACGTCAGAAGGACTAGCTGAGATGATGCTGTTCCAGGTGGGGTTAATGATCGCCTGGATCTCACAACTCCAAAAACGTCAGATCAAATGTTTAAATAAGTACTATCTTTACAAATAAGCCACAAGCTGGAGCTTTAAACAACTAGCCTACATTCTCGCCTGAAAGTAACCTATTTTCAGCATTTACACTGTCTATCTGATATGTTAATGTAAAGTCTATATTTAAATTCACACAAAAATAAACACTCAATTAGTCAATGTCTATGGCCATTATAACTTACTGTGCACTAGGGCTGCACGATTTGGGGAGAATACCTAATTGCTATTATTCTCGTTAAAATTGCGTTTTGCAATTTTAGAATGCGATTTATTAATTTTTTCATTATTAAATATAGAGTATTTAAGAATAAATATAATAGTATAATTAATATAATAATAATATTTATATTTTACAGAGAACTTATTTTACAAAAAAAAAAAAAACTGCTGGGTTACCTGTTAATATGCAGACAGCCTATGACTAAAAATAATTGGCAAGGTCTAAGGATTTATTGTTAAAAATTTATATTATACAAATCTATGCTTTTTATCTGTGATATCAATTTCTTACAGTCTGTCTTTAATATGAAATATGAGCCTCTCATGCATCCACTGTGGGGATTAAAACTCCTGTAGTTGAAGAAAAAACTAATTGAAGAAAAACATGGATTATCATATAATTTATTTAGAGAGAAGTATTATTTTTCTTAGTTTTCACCCAAAAGTTTCAAACTGGAAGCCAGAGGGCGGCCTCGAGTAGAAACACCACATTTTCCTCAGAGAAGTAGTAGTGTGCAGGAAATTCGTAATATGAAGCTAGCACTGTGTAGCTGAATAAAAGAAAGATAGAAACGTTTTGACTGAGTAAACATGAAGACAAAAAACACTCATTGATGCACGAGGGGAGCGAAGGCTGGCCCGTTTGGTGCGATCAAACAGGCAACTTACTGTAGCTCAAATTGATCAAGAAGTTATTGCTGGTTCTGATAGAAAGGTGTCAGAATACACAGTGTATTGCATTGTGTTGTGTATATATCACTCAAGCCAGCGGAGGCAGTGTGATGCTTTGTGCAATGTTCTGCTGGGAAACCTTGGGTCCTGCCATCCATGTGGATGTTACTTTGATACGTACCGCCTACCTAAGCATTCTAGCAGTTTCTTTCACGGAAACAGTATTCGCTGGTGGCTGTGGCTCTTTCCGCAGGATAATGCTGAATGGTTTAAGGAGCACGAGTTTGAGGTGTTGACTTGGCCTCCAAATTCCCCAGATCTCAATCCAATCGAGCATCTGTGGGATGTGCTGAACAAACAAGTCCGATCCATGGAGGCCCAGAATTAAACTGGATAAAACAAACATTTAACTTACCCATGTTAGAAGACAAAAAAATCGAGAAAAACAATGTAGGACAGGCAAATCACGTGGTCTCGCGAATCCTGTCGGTTCACTTCTGAAATGCTCCTTGTGTGAGTTGGCACCACGTGGAAGACGGAACAAAATCTTGTTGCAGCCGTAATGCACCGCAGATGCGTGCAGTGTAAATAAGGGGTTAAACATGATGGTTCTATTATTTCTCTCAGACTTAGGACAAGAATTGAACAAACCTTGTTTTTTTAAAATGCAATTAATATCTAACTTGTATCAAAATACTCCATATTCCTGACACAAAACATGCGTTCACTTCATTTAAGTGTAAATAAAATTAAATGAATACAACATTAATTCAGTAACTTCTCTTTGATTTGTCCAGATCTGCTCCTGTGGACGTCAGTATCTCACAGTGATCACAGTTCACACCTGCAGTGAAGCTCCTCCCACAACAATTCACCAATAAATACTGGGAATATTCACATCATCCTACAAGAGAAGCACAAACTCCAGGTGTAGCATCTGAAATCTTGTGACTGTTAAAGATGGAGTTTATTAAAGAGGAGATTAAAGAGGAGATTGAAGACATGAGTTATCCAGAACCATCCAGAATAAAACATGAAGATACTGAGGAACAAATAGGTTGGTGTCCATTCTTGATTCTTCATTAATGACTGCTTTAGTAGCTGTGAAATAATAAACAGTATATGGATGATAATTTATAAATAAATCTAAATAATCATAAAGTGCATCCGGAAAGTATTTACAGCGCTTCACCTTTTCCACATATTATGTTACAGCCTTATTCCAAAATGGATTCAATTCATTTGTTTCCTCAAAATTCTACAAACAATACCCCATAATGACAACATGAAAGAAGTTTGTTTGAAATCTTTGCAAAATTATTAAAAAAATTTTTTTTTACATGTACATAAATATTCACAGCCTTTGCTCAATACTTTGTTGAAGCACCTTTGGCACAAATTACAGCCTCAAGTCTTTTTGAGTAGGATGCTACATCTATTTTTGGGCAGTTTATCCCATTCTTCTTTGCAGGACCTCTCAAGCTCCATCAGGTTGGATGGGGAGCATCGGTGCACAGCCATTTTCAGATCTTTCCAGAGATGTTCAATCGGGCTCAAGTCTGGGCTCTGACTGGGCCACTCAAGGACATTCACAGAATCGTCCCATAGCCACTCTTTGTTATCTTGGCTGTGTGCTTAGGGTCGTTGTCCTGTTGAAAGATGAACCTTCGCCCCAGTCTGAGGTCCAGAGAGCTCTGGAACAGGTTTTCATCAAGGGTGTCTCAGTACATTACTGCATTCATCTCTCCCTCGATCCTGACTAGTCTCCCAGTTCCTGTACTGAAAAACATCCCCACAGCATGATGCTGCCACCTCACTGTCGGGATGGTATTGGCTAGGTGATGAGCGGTGCCTGTTTTCCTCCAGATATGACACTTGCCATTCAGGCCAAAGAGTTCAATCTTTGTTTCATCAGACCAGAGATTTTAGTTTCTCATGGTCTTGAGAGTCCTTCGGGTGCCTTTTGGCAAACTACAGGCGAGCTGTCACGTGCCTTTTACTGAGGAGTGGCTTCCGTCTGGCCACTCTACCATACAGACCTGATTGGTGGAGTGCTGCAGAAATGGTTGTTCTTCTGGAAGTTTCTCCTCTCTCCACAGAGAAATGCTGGAGCTCTGACAGAGTGACCATCAGGTTCTTTCCCCTGATCGCTCAGTTTGACCGGGCGGCCAGCTCTAGTCAGAGTCCTGTTGGTTCCAAACTTCTCCCATTTACAGATGATGGAGTCCACTGTGTTTATTGGGACCTTCAATGCTGCTGAAACTTTTCTAGGTCTGTGCTTTGATACAATCCTGTCTAGGAGGTTTGCAGACACTTCCTTGGACTTCATGGCTTGGTTTGTGCTCTGACATGCACTGTTAACTGTGTGACCTTATATAGACAGGTGTGTGCCTTTCTAAATCATGTCCAATCTACTGAATTCTAAATTTGCAAAAATGTGAAACAAACTTCTTTCAGGTTGTCATTATGGGATATCGTTTGTAGAATTTTGAGGAAACAAATGAATTTAATCCATTTGGTTTAAGGCTGTAACATAACAAAATGTGAAAAAAGTGAAGTGCTATAAATACTTTCCGAATACACTGTAACCCAGTGTAATCGTATTAAGTGAATGACAGAACTGACCTTTGCACATCAAAGATACTTGATGCTCACACTGACAGATACCTGATGTCTTTTTTTCTGCTAAGTGTTTTTTTAATTATCAATTTTCACATTTAACCTCATTGAACTGATTTTGTCTACTTTATATGTTTATTTTAGACCAGATGGAAGTGAAGGAGCAACGACACACACTAAATGATGTAAAGACACTCTGTAACTTCAAAACTCAAGAAACAAAAGCCAAAAATCTGCACACCTGCTCTCAGTGTGGAAAGAGTTTCACACAAAAACGAAACCTTAACATACACATGAAAATTCACAATGGAGAGAAACCGTATACATGCACTCAGTGTGGAAAGAGTTTTTCTCAATCATCAGGTCTCAGTAAACATCTGCACATTCACTCTGGAGAAAAACCGTTTAACTGTGTTCAGTGTGGTAAAGGTTTTATTTCTTCATCACATCTAAAACAACACCTGAAAGATCATTCAGATGAGAGACCTCATGTGTGTTCTCTCTGTGGAAAGAGTTTTTCACGACTGGACTGTCTTAAAACGCACCAGAAAACCCATGATGGAGTGAGAGATCATTTGTGTTGTGACTGTGGGAAGAGGTTTACTAGAGCTGACAATCTGAAACAGCACCAAAGAATTCACACTGGCGAAAGACCTTTCAAGTGCTCATACTGTGACAAGAGATTTACTCAGTCTCCACACCTCAAATCACATGAGCGACTTCATGCTGGAGAGAAGCCGTACCACTGTACTCTGTGTCGGAAGAGTTTCAGAGATGCAAAAGGTTTAAAAAATCATCTGTTTATTCATTCTGGAGAAAAGCCATTTAACTGTGATCAGTGTGGTAAAGATCTTAATTTGTCATCAAATCTAAAAAAACAACTGAAAGTTCATTCAGATGAGAAGCCTCATGTGTGTTCTTTCTGTGGAAAGAGTTTTAAACAGCACCAGAAAACACATGATGAAGTGAAAGATCATGTGTGTTGTGACTGTGGGAAGAGCTTTACTACTTCTAGTCATCTGAAACGGCACCAAAGAATTCATACTGGAGAAAAACCTTTCAAGTGCTCATATTGTGAAAAGAGTTTCAATCAGTCTGGAAACCTGAAATTGCATGAGCGAGTTCATACTGGAGAGAAGCCATACCACTGCACTCAGTGTGGAGAGAGTTTCAGAGATGCAACAGGTTTAAAAAATCATCATAATGAAATATGTCACAAGTGAGCAACATGAGCAACATTTGTTTTTTTCATGTCAAATAGTAAATACTGCGAGAGAAAATATGGAGTTTTTCCACTCGACAGTCAACAACTCTTAAGGCCTGTACACACGGGACGAATATCGCACGCGCTTATCGCCAGCGTTTTTCGTGACGTTTTTCGGCGCGTCTTGAGTGTTCACACCCAAGCGATTTCCACTGGCGTTGCGCCGAGTGAACGTGCACATTCAGTAGATGCGCTCCCGGTACACAAGGTGGTGCTGCGGCACTTTACGCTTCTGACACTCGCTTGTCACACAGAAGAAGAGGTGAGACAGTATTTACGTGCTTGCCAAAACCACAGATATATTATGTCTATGGCAAAACCATTCACACACTTTTTGCTAACTGGCAAGCAGCATTAGCAGCCTATCTTCTTCTTTGTCTACTTACTACTTCTCCGTCGTATCAGTGTGTGCTCGGCAAGACCGATTTTGTGCTTGAGCGCCACCAAGTCGTGTTTTACTGTCACTTCAGCAGCTCCAGGCACGTGAACAAAAGCGCGGATCTCATTGGTCGGACAGTTTTTTACGCGCCGCGTCAAAATAAAAAAACGAACCCGAGGCGTTTTTTTTTAAGTGACGCTTTTACGCCTGGCGTTTTACGCGGCGGTGTGCACACTCACATTGGCGCCCATTGTTTAGTCACGAGGCGTTAAACGTCGGCGATAAACGCGCGCGAAAATCGTCCCGGTGTGAACAGGCCTTTACAGTGTAAAACATTTTTTTTTTTTTTGTGACATGATTGTGTGACTTAAACTTGGATATATTCATGTTATTTCCTTATTTACTAAGTGTACTAAAGTGTGTTCTGAAGATCATGAAATTATGAGAAATAAATAGGAAACAACATCTTGTCTTGAACTTTTAATCACAATGCGTTTTATTTTTATCAATTTACAGTTGTGGTCAGAATTATTGGCCCCCTTGGTAAATATGAACAAAGAAGGCTGTAAAAGTAAATGCATTGTAAATCCTTCTGATCTTTTATTCCAAAAATGTAACCTTTCATTAGCCGCGTTTCCACTGGCGGGCCAGTGGGAGCTAGGAATTTAAACAGACTGGGCAGGGTTATTAGCCTCAGTCCTGTAGCACCGAGCCTAAAACCAAGCTGTGTTTCCTCCATTGGACCCGAAGCTCTGCAGCGCTTCACAAAAACCCATCCGTAACACGCCTCTGGAACAATGACACTCAAACCCATCATCTCACCAACAAATGGAAGTTTTATCAGGAAGCTAATCAGAAAGAAATCACTGGAAACTAGCGAAATCACAAAACAAACATGATGGCCTTTTGTTGGCATTTTTGTTGTTTACTTTAAGATTTTACCTCAAGCACCGATGTTTTACAATAATAAGTGATACATTGATCATAATAAATTAATTTGTGTCTAGATTGCACAGTCCCACAGAAATAAAGTGGTATTTACTGTAATTTCATTAAAGAAAGATGACACTGACACTTATTCAGTCGCGTAAGTTTCTGTTTATTTGTAGTCATGGGATAGTAGACTATTATATCACATTTATAAGGAACAATAATTTCTACAAATGGGCAGCTTTAGCACTCTCTCCAGTGATGGTCTGAATAGTTACATTTTCAGTCAGAGAAACAGGAAGCTCCCGAAAAAACAGTTTGTTGCTTGCTTTATTTTATGACATACTAGGCTGTGCAGCGCTAAATATGGATATCAGATAGTCTGGTATAAAAAGACAAGACTTACTGACCGATACAATAAATACATGATATGTCTGATGTCTTCAAGCAGTCATATTTCACCATGTGGTAATGGTTAGTGCAATTAGTCTTTTGCATGGCATATCAATATTTCTGCCTTATACAGTGATCAGAAAAACAAACAAGTTATTTTAAACACTCACTGCTGTCTGAAAGTGAGTTTTTAGCTAAAATGATTTTAAAAGTTAGCTTGTATATGAAATCACCCGAGGCGCCGAAGCTGCCGTCTCCAAGCTCAGGTAAACTCTGCCTTTCGTAGCCATTCCTCAAGCCTGAGCTGTCCGGCTTTGGACCAAGGTATTAGGGGTGCACCGATCTGACTTTTTCAGTCCCGATACCGATGCCTGGGCTTTGTGTATCTGTCGATACCCAATACCGATCCGATACTATTGTTGAATTAATAATAAACTGTATATCTTCCACCTTATACCTTCCTTGAAGAGACTAAAGGCACCAGACTTTACTAACTAAACATAACTAAGACAAAATAACAGATGTATGTAAAGTGTTGAATTCTTATTTATTTAAAAAACAATTGTGCATCCAAATCTAAAATAGAATGTAATCAAACTTCTTTAAATAAATAAAATGTAGCAGTGGAAACAAAAAACAGTGTATTGGTCAAACATACAATAGTAATCTGACAGTTACCAAACATTTTTTACACTACAGATAATTGTTTTGGTATATAATCATATCAATATTAAAAAGTAGCATTACAAATATCCTAATTTTCTGCCATATGCAATTTAATAAAAATTATCGGCTAGCTAATAACAACTTAGTTCTGGTTTCACCTCACTCCTGTCTAAATGATTGTAGGCTAGGCCTATTTATTTTACTACACATTGTCAACAGAAATAAGATGAAATACTGTTGATAATTAAAAATAATTCTTACCCACTCTTGCTAAATTGAGTAAGCACACTTGTGTTCTCATTTCAGGTGTTGTTCTGAGTAAATGATTAAACTGATTCATGAGTTCAGTGTTGGACAGATCAGTTGTTCTAACCAGTCGTTTAAATGATTCGATTCAAAGGAGTCATTAGGTCACGAATTGGACATTAGCAGACGCGTTGTGTGCGAATCCCGTCTGTTAGAACATCGCAAAAGATGTCAACACACAGAAAACACTTCATAACTGAATATAATTTGTTTCCCGTTAATTGAAAGTATGCTTTATGTCAGCTGGTCAGAGAAGAGTCAATGTTTTTTGAGCGCAATTCACACCCAGCGGTAATTCAAGGACAAAACTGTCAGAATGTGTCACGTGCAACATGGTTTCGGTCTTCCGACCTTTTGATTTGGATTAATATGTGAAATATGAGAAAGAGCTAACAGCTAACACTGATTATTTTGAAGACCCAGCGAATGCACGCGGGGGAGGAGCTCTCTGATCGTTCTCTCTGTCACTCAGTCAAAAGCGCAGCATCTATTCTACATCACTCGTAAATCACAATAACTCATCAAATTAGGCTTTGGCGGGACAAAAATTTGTTTTGGCGGCCGCCAAAAATGTTCAATGCAGGAAAACCCCTGACTTTGCAGTAATACCACCTCCCCTCGAAACATTTAATTTACTTTGCAGACATTGCAAACAGCCGACGAACTAGTTGGCGTGGCAAGCGTGAAATATCTCCTCCACACAGCCGACTCTCTGGCTCGCTCCATGTTGCTTCTAGCATGTGACACACGTGAAGCTGACGAATGACGTAGGTTCTGCTGCGACGAAAGAAAACGGGAAAAAAAAGCTATTTTGTCAGTATCGCGGCCGATATCCGATCCTAATATCGGATCGGTGCACCCCTACAAGGTATTCAGCAGGCCAAAAACCCCTGGCCATTGCATTTACATTTACGCATTTGGCAGACGCTTTTATCCAAAGCGACTTACAGTGCCCTTATTACAGGGACAATCCCCCTGGAGCAACATGGAGTAAAGTGTCTTGCTCAAGGACACACTGGTAGTGACCGCTGGGATCGAACCAGCAATCTTCTGCATATCAGTGCCATGGTTTAACCCACTGGACCACCATCTCACATTGGCCCCAAGGAAGCCCTAACGAGACCCAATCAAGCCCTCAAGGAATCAAGGAGGAATCAAGGAATTTTTATTGCCAAGTACATTTTTACACATACACGGAATTTATTTTGGTGTTGTGCGAGTCACACCGAGTCGCCATTCTGCGGCGCCTCCTTTAGTTGGACAGAAAATACAGCATAACATGAGGAGAGGTAGGGAGGGGTGAGGAGATGATAAAAAAAGCAACCCCCAGACTGTGCTCCTACGGGAGCACAGTTTGAGAACAGTAAAAAAACATCTCAGCAACATGAGCACACATTACAACATGAAACAAGACTTCCAACAGGGGAGAGGAGTGGGGGGTTGAGGTGTCCCAGCACTGCCAGGCGTCCCGGTCCTGCAGCCGTTTCAGGCGCTGGTCACAGACCCGCTTGTCAGACTGGGGGTACAAAGCGGCGAAGGCGAGAGAAGGGTGTGTGCATAAATGTGTGTGTGTCTGTAAAGTTCATGTGCATGTTTGTGTAGGCCTGGGAAGACATGCCTGGCACCATAATCTCGGTGCACCAGTCCGCAAGTTGCTATGGAGACAACCTTGATCAGATCCCAGTCAGAGTCAGCAGGTGGTTGGGGGATTTTTATTTATTTATTGGTCAACAAGCAAAATTCCATTTGCAAGCATTTTACACAGGAAAACATGAAACATACAGGTGCATACATACAATTATGTATATACAAGCACCCATAAAATTAAAAAGTAGAATTAAATAAAATAAACAAAATAATAATGTTTACATTCTTATTGACCAATGGTGTAGGCTGAAGCTAAAGCTTATATTATGCCTACCCTTAACTCCACACAAGCAGCACTAATTAACACTCATTTAATATGACAATTATAGGATTTTCTCAATGTGTATTTTATTATTATTATTATTATTATTATTACCACCATTACCACTACCAACACTGTCATCATTACCATCATTACTACTACTATTATTAACATCACTATTCAGTATATCTTTTCATTACCAATCTTTTATAAAGTATTTTAAACCGTATTAATGAATTAACCTTTTTTAATTCATCAGGGAAACTATTCCAAAGCTGAACACCTTTATTTGATGGGCAGTTTCTTCTTAAATTAGTTCTACAATATGGTATATCAAACATATATGTCCCTCTAAGATCGTAATTACTATCTCTCAAGCTGAACATAGCTTGCAAGGAATGAGGGAGGGATTGTTGTCTTGCCTTATACACAAGTTTAGTAGTGTACAAATCTACCAAGTCGTAGAATTTTAATGTTTTCAACTGGATAAACAATGGGATGAATGCAAGAGCGTCTTCCTGCAGTGCTCTCAGGGGGAGTTGTTGTCACAACAGCGGCCTTGGCCAAGGCCGTGCTGGTTGAGGGAGCCGAAAGCAGATAAGATTGGAATTGTTTGGTCTGGGAGCGAGAAGCCACAATTTATGGCTCTCTTAGTTCGTTCTGGTCTCTGAAACGATCTTTTTGCAAAGCAGTGAGCTTTTCCGTGATGATATCTATCTTGCGTTGCAACTCCATAATGTTATCCATGTTGCGGTTAGTAGTCCCAGTTTGAGAGATGACCGCTCTGCCCACTGCTTCAATCATGACGGGCAGCCTTGTGGAGCTTTGAATAGCTGTCACCGCTTCCTGAATTCTTCGATAGCCCAGGGCAATGCCTGATCCAATCAGCAGAAACCCTGTTACCATGATTCCGAATAGGTAGATGTCTTCAATGTCCTCTACGGAAAGTGCCGCTAGACACACAACATGCCACCTCTCCCACGCGTCCATCGTGTAGCCAGCAGCAAACGTTCCGGCAGGGCAGTTAGGTTCCCCCGAACCCAAGCTTCTCGTCGAGAAGATGGTGTCAATTGCGTTGAGAGACCAGCTGATCAAATCCATAATTTGTAGTTCGAGAGCAGTGCGTGGAGAGTCTCTCAAGTTTAAGACAGTAGACTAGACGAGACGAGAGAAGCAAGCAGGAGAGGAGGGAGGAGGGAGGAGGGAGGAGGGAGACGAGACGGAGAGAAGAGAGAATGCGACCGCCTTCGCTGAGAGCCAGAGGGGATGCCTTGGAAGTGACAGTGGAAACGCTACTGGCCCTGGCACACACTAAAACACCCGCCTTTGGCCCGACAGTGGAAATGTCGAAATGACTTGTCTATGTAGGGCAAGAACGTTCCCGAAATAAACAAATTTGTACAGTTCTGTTTTTCTTTTAGCTGAGCTTAGTTTTGGCACGATTCTCTCACTCAGGGCCGTTTTTAGGCATAGGCAAACTAGGCGGTTGCCTAGGGCGCCATCAGTAGGGGGGCGCCAATAAGCGCATATCTGGCACTGATGTTTGTGTGTAAAGGGTGTCACGGCCACCCTAAAATGTTATTGCCGCCCCCACACTATTGGATCAGAGAACTGTCAATCTGACGATTCCTATATGCCATCAGATCAGAGTAGGCTACTGTCAAAAAAGTTTGCGTTTGGAGCGCTCAACAACACCATTAGATCAATGAACTCGGTCAATGCTTTGGCAAGGTAACACTTTTTTTAACCATAAAATAAAGGCCAATTAAAATAACAGGTACAAATCTGTATTTTGTTAGGGCAGTATTTGTGGCAGTCTAGAAATCACGCTGTGAATGGGCAGATTGCATTGCTCGGTGTGTATGTTAGAGGCAAAATATAACTGCAGTTCAGCATTTCATGATGAAGTGAGTGTGCAGTTATATTTTGACTCTATAAAGCTTTCTTCTCTTAATTGCACCTCCAAAAGGTTTTTGCGCCAATGCATTGTTAAAAGAATCAGTGTGTTTTGTAATTGTCCCATAAAACTTTAGCGGCCAATTTAAAAATGGTATAATACAATGTGCAAATTCACAACATGAATACATCCTTTATTAAATCACGTTGACGAATGTAACGCATCTTTACGGATGGTGTTGAATGCTGAATCGATTAATTCAGTTCTAATAGCGCTTAACGCAAGCAGTGTCGTACACACAGAGGGTGCTGCGTTATTTAAAGGGGAAGTTAACGCATCAATAAGTAACAAAAACACACGGAATCAGTATTTATTCTTATTACTTTCATGTGAAATGTACTAATAACACATAATAATTATGTAGTTATGTCTGAGAACAATTTCTTAGCAACTAGGGACTGCACAAATATAGGCTATATATTATAGGCCTAGGGCTATACAGGCATCTGGCTATTAATTTGAATCCTTATTAACAAATATATACAAATATAATTTGGTATGTATGTATTTGTTAATTAATACCAATAATACCAATGTTGCAATGGGGGCACCAATAAGGATTTCGCCTAGGGTGTCAGAATGGCTAGAAACGGCCCTGCTCTCACTCACGATTCTCTCTAAGGCCTACTCTTATCTGATTGGTTAAATAAACACCCCAGACGCAAGAACACATCTTTATCTTCATTTGGCTCAGCATCGTTCCTGTTGCCGAAATGGTACTTTAATGCAAACATACATATTAATAAAAAAAATATATATATATATATATATATTTAACCAATCAGATAAGAGTAGACTTTAGAAGGATTTAGAAACGCATATATATATATATATATATATATATATATATAAACAAATGAAACATGATTGCTTATCGTCCTGGTCGCACTGTCAATATTGATTCTGATTACTTTCATGTGACTGATCATCAAGCTATTATACACTGATCAGGCATAACATTATGACCTACTATTGTGTTGCTCCCCCTTTTGCTGCCAAAACAGCCCTGACCCATCAAGGCATGGACTCCACTAGACCCCTGAAGGTGTGCTGTGGTATCTGGCACCAATATTTTAGCAGCAGATCCTTTAAGTCCTGTAAGTTGCGAGGTGGGGCCTTCATGGATCGGACTTGTTTGTTCGGCACATCCCACAGATTCTCGATTGGATTGAGATCTGGGGAATTTAGAGGTCAAGTCAACACCTCAAACTCGTGCTCCTCAAACCATTCCTAAACCATTTTTGCTTTGTGGCAGGTGCATTATCTGCGGAAAGAGCCACAGCCACCAGGGAATACCGTTTCCATGAAAGGGTGTACATGGTCTGCAACAATGCTTAGGTAGGTGGTACGTGTCAAAGTAACATCCACATGGACAGTAGGACCCAAGGTTTCCCAGCAGAACATTGCTCAAAGCATCACACTGCCTCCGCCGGCTTGCCTTATTCCCATAGTGCATCCTGGTGCCATGTGTTCCCCAGGTAAGCGACGCACACGCACCCGGCCATCCACGTGATGTAAAAGAAAATGAGATTCATCAGACCAGGCCACCTTCTTACTTCTCACCTTCTTTGCCTACACCTAGCGTGACCTTTACAACGTGATTTTGCAATCCTTGGCACGTCGCAGAGCAGCGCAAGGTTAAGCAATTTAGGTTAAAAAGTATATCTTTGAAACCATTGAGTTGGACCTTCAACATTTTGGTTGCCATGAAAGGCTATGATAGGAGAAAAATGCTGTAATGTATTCTTCAAAAAACTTAATTTCTTGTTGACTGAAGAAAGAAAGACATGAACATCTTGGAGGAGATGAGGGTGAGTAAGATATCAGGAAGTTTTCATTTTGAAGTGAACTAACCCTTTAAGAATATGTGGCCCCTTTAAGACACATGACACCGCGCGCACTGAGCATGCGCAGAAGAGAGAAGCGCGAGAGACGAGACGAGACCAGACACTCCAGTTGAAGCTGAAAGCGACGCTGTTAACGATCGTGAATGAAGGACAAAAGTGGAATATTTTCTCCGGATGCCTTATATTTCCAGTCTGCAGGTGAGAGATGTTTCTCAGATTACAGAGTTTAACATTAATCAGCTCCAGAGTTTACATGTTTAAGGACCAATGTAATGAAATGCGTTGTGTGTCCTGGTTTATTATTAGAGTGTAATAATATGTTGGCAGAGAGTTTTTCACAGACTCTGACTCTATTACACCAATAAAATGTGCTTAATGTGCCACTTTACAGAAGATCTCAGACATCAGCATAATGAATGAGGGGAAAACAGGGAACTTTAGGAGACAAAGAGGCTTTTCAGCAGCTCAGCTAAACATGATGGTCCTGTTGTTTCTCTCAGACTTTGGACAGGAGTTGAACAAACCTTGTTTTAAATGCAATTAATATCTAACTTGCATCAAAATACTCCATATTCCTGACAGAAAACATGTGTTCACTTACAAGTGTAAATGTAGTTAAAGTAATCCGGTTTAAATTCAGTAACTTATCTCTGATTTTTCCAGATCTGGTCCTTTGGCTGTCTGTATCACTTCCACAACAATTCACCAATAAATACTGGGAATATTCACATCATCCTACAAGAGAAGCACAAACTCCAGGTGTAGCAGCTGAAATCTGTGTGACTGTTAAAGATGGAGGTTATTAAAGAGGAGATTGAAGACATGAGTTATCCAGAACCATCCAGAATAAAACATGAAGATACTGAGGAACAAATAGGTTGGTGTCCATTCTTGATTCTTCATTATTGACTGCTTTAAATAATAATCAGTATATGGATAAATTATAAAGAAATGCATCTAAATAATCATACAGTGCATCTGGAAAGTATTTACAGCGCTTCATATTTTCCACATTTTGTTATGTTACAGCCTTATTGAATAAATTAATTTGTTTCCTCAAAATTCTACTTTAGTAGCTGTGAAATAATAATCACTATATGGATGATAAAAAACCCCAGTTTTAATTATATTAACAAGTGAGTGACTGAACGGATTTACAGTGTAACTTTCTGTAATTATAGTGTAACTATAAAGTGCGTACGTGTTGGTATAAGAGAGCAATACATAATGTTTGGGGAATAAAGGGGTAACTACCAGGAAAATTCACAAATTATTTATACTGTAAGTATTTTTGAATTAAGGGGTAATTATTCTACTAATATGATAGGAAACAATCTTACGTTTGGGAGCAATTTAGTGGGAACATGCACTTTACCTTTTTGTAGTAATAGTGTAAAGGTTTTTTTTTTTGTTAATTACGGGTACATATCAAGTGTATTTATACAGTAATTTGTTTTGATAGCAAAAGTGCATCTGTTTTAATTTGGGCTTTTGTGTTTTTTTTTACTACTGGGGAAATATACTCCATGTGAAATATAATATATTATATGTTGTTACAGGGTAAATGTGACATCTGCTACTCTGTATTATGTATTAAAAGAAAATACAGTACACCCAGAAATGTCCTTACCGTTTACCAGTGGTGTAATTTAGCAAAGTAATAATAGACCCTTTTCACATTTCCAGGTTTCTCAGAGCTGAAGTCATCATAGTTGGGTTAAATCTTATAGTGGTGAATGAGAGAATACATTAAATATATATTTTTGAATGCCCATTTGCTCAAATAGCAAAAGAAAAACGCCATAATAGTGATTTCACAACTTTCCAAAAGAGGGAAAAAATAGAGTGAGATTGATAACGGCAGTGAAAAGAGAGAAAGATGTAATTTTTTACCATCACTCCCATAGACACTATATTAGAAACACCCTCACAGCAGCGTAACTTGTTTTTTGTAATTTGATGCAAAAGTAATAAAATACAAAAGTATTAGTGTTATAAATATACATACATTAAAAGAAAATACAAAAAACTTTGCAGGATTTACGATAACCGTTAAAACGTGTCATCACAGTCTGTGAAAAGGGTCTATACTTCATTACAGTACTTGAGTATTTTTTAGGGGTGGCACGGTTCACAAAACCCACGGTTCGGTTCGTATCACGGTTTTAGGGTCACGGTTTTCGGTTCTGTACGGTTCTTGTTGTTGTTTTTTTTAATTTACTTCAGCATATGATATATAGCTTAATCATCCACAGTTCTGTTTATAGTAATAACCGTCTCTCTATTTATACATATTTATATATATTCAGTACATTTCCATGTCCTGCACTTACGCAACCACTGTATATCCTGCACTTGCTGCTATTGCACTTCTAGTTAGACCTAAACTGCATTTCGTTGCCTTGTACTTGTTCTTGTGTAATGACAATAAAGTTGAATCTAATCTAATCTAATTAGGATTCAGTATTAAAAATTGTTATATCAAGTTGTTTCCTAACTGGCTGTCTACCGAGTCTGACACATTGGCGTAACATTTTTCATGTTAATCATATCAATTTTGATCAGAACAATGCACTGTGGCTTTAATTCAGCTGACCTGATTAACACATTTCACCATGAAGTGTCCCGTGTGTTTCACAATCACCATATGACATCCAGCACTGTGAAAAAATAAAATAAAATACACGAAAACACAACACTGCCAGAAGTTTTTGCCCAAACTTCAAAGGCATGTTTAAATTATTAGAACTAGAAGCATATCTTAACTTTTAAATGTTACATTTATCATGTGAACTACTTATATACAACATATGAATGTGTGTATGAGACAGAGGGGAACACGGTCTTGCAGCAGATATATATATGTTGCCCATCATAAATCAAAGCACGAGACAGACAGGGGTCGGAGGAGAACACCGGAAAATGTGACAGAATGGACTATATTTGCCTGTATTTGCAATCCACGAGCCGCAGTTCAGGTGCGCGACTCGCGAGACAAACCTGCCAGTGTATGTCTGCTCAACGGGCACGCGCGGCGCGGCACCCGCACTCGCACTGCATCTACGATGCTAGCGCATCCTCCAACTCCGGGCAGCCTTCCTTATCTCTCCCACTTTCATTTCTACATGTGACGTGACCTGCAGCACTCCACTTTTACTTTACTGTATGTCCACACACACACACACCTCTTATTTCGCGCGAAAAGCACATCCACTGTCTGAGGTAACATACGGGCACGAGGATACATTGCGCATGCGCGAACCGTGCGACGCGCACACACACCGAACCGAGACAAGCGAACCGAACGGTTCGGTTTTTTTCCATGTACCGTGCCACCCCTAGTATTTATTTATTATCATTTTCCAGGAGCGGCTGAGAAGGGTCTGCTGTCATTATACAGTACTAGAGCGGCCAAAAAAAACCCTCACTGGTGCCTTGTAGAGTTTGTTTTGACACGTGAAGCTCCACAGAGCAGGACACTTCAAAAACGGATTTAAAAAATAGACATCATCCTTATAAAGTAGGGCTGGGTGATATGGCCAAAAAATCATATCTCTATTTTTTAGTTGAATGGCACTGCATATATCCCGGTTTTTTTCTATGTTTTGGTATTTGGATTAAAAAAAAATCGGTATTTATTTTAATAATTAATTGTATTTCACATCCTGCCCAATGATGTCCTAAAAACAATGTTGACATTGAAGGCTATAAATAAATACAGTGAATGTAATGTAGGATATGCAATATATTATGTGCAAAAAGGGGGTTTACAATCTAAAAACAAAAAACAAAAGCATATTAGCCTACATTTGATTACCGCATTATAATGGTCACTTTCATAAAATGATACTTACTTGTAGGTTTAAAATTCCACATATGGTACATTTATTGTCCAACAACAAATATTTTAGAAATATGTATATTTTAGTCAGAATCAGGCTTGTGCACAATTCAGAATTGAATTGATGTCAAAAACAGTATCTAGAATTACAATTTGAATTTAATTAAAGGAAGCAGAATTGAAATTCAACAAAAATTCAAAGAAATTCATATACATATCCATCTTGCCATAGCAGCTTCCTCTGCACCTGTTGAGAGAATCTTTAGTGTTGCAGGAAAGATCTTCAGACCAGAACGGTGCAGACTCAATGATAAAACATTTGAAGAGCTTTTGAGAATTAGATGCAACAGTGTTGCTTGGTGAGTTTTGCACTGGAATAAATGATAACTGCATTTACAACGACTTTGTGTTATTTGATTACTTTGAAATGAAAATAACATTGTAACAAAACAAATGAAACAACATTGAGGGGGTAATTTATTTCAAGAATTTGATCATTATCAATATTTTAGAACAAAATGTATGCAGGGTTGAGGAGTGACTACACTGTAAAAAATGAATCATGGGTCTTGTAATTTTCACTAAAAAGATTAAGGTGATAATTAAAAATAGATAATTGTTAGTTCCCAGCATGCATTGCATATGACTGGAAATGGAGAGTTAATATAGAAATTAAGTGTTATTTAATATGTTTTTGAGTGAAGGGAAGTTTAATGTTCAGTTATGTTTGACATTTGAAAGAGTTTGTTATGTTGAAGTTTTGACCTTTACCATTGTGCAGAAGAGTAGAGCTTATGGTTAGGTTGTGATGTGAATAACTTCAAGTATTATTATTATGAAGCGTGTTGCTTTGTTGAATGAGCAATAACTTTGCTAATGCTAGTTCAACCTAGCATATAAACACAAGTCTAATATCACAATGAACACTTAACAACTATCTCTTAACATTAAGGTGCAGGGCCTCCGATATTACTTTGTAACGGTTATCGTTTAGATCAGGGGTCTCAAACTTGTGGCCCGGATGATATTTTGTGGCCCCCTTCTTGACATCAAAGTTTAGTGTTAGTGTGGCCCGCGCATTGCTCTGAAAAGCACCTTTTTGCTGAATCGTTCCGCTTGCCGCGCTTGCTGCCTCCTTTGTGTGTGGGTGTGTGTGTGTGTGTGTGAGAGAGAGTTGGCTCGCCCCTCCCTCGTGCAGTATAAATGGTTGACACCACGTGATTGACAGGAACAGACGAACGAAGCTGATCAGACAGTCGAAACGAATGTGGTCTAACAGCGCTCGTCAATGTCAAAATGATTGGGATGGCCAATCAAATCAAAGTAGGTGGGGTTTACGTTCTCTTTTGGCTCGTGCACACTGCACAGTCTTCACACACAGACAAGCGCGTCAAACTATCGCTTAATGCAGTTGCGGAGAGAGACTCTTTCCTGTGAAATCACAAAACAAAATATACAATCTATACTTAATATACAATCATTGATGAACATCTTTGATTTTAATGAAGAAAAACTATATGAGAGCGGATTAGAACCCGGAACCTTTGACACGGTTGACAAAAATTCTACCACCAGACCACTAGAGAATCCGTAAGTAAATCGCGGATCTACTTATGTATTTATTCACTAATGCGAAGAATATCGGGACTAATAATATATTTGATGCAAATTAATGCAAATATTGTTTACAAATAGTCCCAAAAAGATTATTTCCCAACTAGTATTAGACCTAGAATTTCGCTCACTGTTCTGTTTGACCTGGTTACGGCCTTGCTGTGAATTAGTCTATTATTTAAAATAAAATTAAAATCATTCATTATTTCATATTACATGATTTAATTTCTATAGGCTATATTTAGTTCAAATTCAGAGGAACAGTTCATGTTCAGAAGAAACATTCATGTTGAAGAACTGTTAATAATAAAGATTGAGAAGATTGGATCAGTTGTGCTACTTTTTTTTTGAATACTTGAAACACTTTTTATGTGGGATACTTGATGCGGCCCAGCCTGACCCAGAGTCTACCTCCAGCGGCCCCTAGGTAAAATGAGTTTGAGACCCCTGGTTTAGGTGCTTTGTCATAAGGCACTGATGCAGAGTAACATAACCTCTCCATGTATTCAAGGCTGAATCCAAAATCGCCCTCTATGCCCTTAAATAGGACATTATTTGAGGGAACAGCCATTTGTAGTGGTGTCCGAAACGATAGTGGACGATAGTGCACTCATTCTATCCCACTTTGCACCGCAATAACGAGTGTACAGCCGATGTACACACAATGCCTGTCTGAATTCACTCACACGTTTTCACGAGTCCTTCAAATGAACTGACCATTCTGGGTGGGGACGACGGTCAGACTTATAAAATCCAAAAAACTGCCATACTGGCGAGCTGACTTGTTTTCCTGTTTTATCAATCATTTCCTCACTCGCTGTGACACTCATTTTCCACTTATCACTCCACGCCGGTTCTGTTTGAAGAATGAATCCAACACGAGACAACGATATGGCGCAACCAAACGTGATACAGTTACATGATTGGCTGTTAGCCTGTCACTCCCTACGTTGCTTGGTTACCACAGAGTGAGTGCCTTTGTTCATGCAACCAAACTTGCTTCGCAACCTCTGGTTTCTTCCAACGAAGAAAAAAAAAATAATCGAACATTTTATCGAATGCATTTTTTATTGATATCGATTACGTGTCTTTTGCGATACATATCGTTATCGTTTTATCGCCCAGCTCTAGTCTAATAACAGTTTGTTTCTACTTGTGCTAGAAGCAAACAGTCTATCAATTGTATAACCAAAGTCAAATATAAACAGGTCATTTCCATTTACTCTAATTTATACCCGTTTTTTAAAAGTCAACTTAAATTAAAAAAACACATTCCACTAATAATATTAAACTCCAAATCATGTGCTATAGACTAAATCATTTAGGAAATTTTACTTAATTTATTCAGGTAGATTCCAAAAAACCCCGTAAAAACTGTAGATAGTGTGAAATATTTTTTTTACAGTGTAGTTATGTGTAATGAAATTGTTATTAAATTACAAAATTAATGTAATTGTGTTTAGTTGTATTACTGAGGTAAAATGTGTAATTCAATTAGTTACTAATTATATTAAAAGGAAATTGCTTTGCATTGATAAAGTAATCCAAATAAAGTAATCCAAATCTCATTTATAATGGGTAATTTATAACCGTAAGCAATTACATTTCCAAAGTGACCTTCCTAACACTGAATGTATGTGAGATTCAACACATTCTTTCTTTTGTGTGACTGTGTGGAATTTCTTTGACTTGTCGTGAATTTAATTCCACTTCCTGTCATTCAAATTCAAATTCATGAATTGAATGGAGGGCAATTCTGAAATTCTGAATTTTGAACAAGCCTGGTCAGAATGATTGCGTTCCTATTCTATTGTGCTCCTTCTGTTTGGCGCGACTGTGCGGCGGCGCTCATTCACAAAAGCCCGAATTCACTTGCAGAAGGCTCGTCGTCTCCGGACAGCAAAATGGACATATTTGCATGACTTAACATTTACAGATGGAGAATATACCTTTGAAATGTAAGTTATGCACTGAGGAAAGCCCCACATTTCAAACGCATTAAACACAGTGAGTATTTATCTGCCTGTCAGCACAAGTATCTCTCAGAGCATCTGACAGGGCAAGCTGCTTTAAACTATACATGTTAACTATATGTTACTAGTTATTTTGAAGCCCTTACATTTACATTTATGCATTTGGCAGACGCTTTTATCCAAAGCGACTTACAGGGACCTTATTACAGGGAGCAACATGGAGTAAAGGGCCTTGCTCAAGGACTCACTGGTGGTGACAGCTGGGATCGAACCAGCAACCTTCTGCATTTCAGTTCCATGGTTTTAACCCACTGGACCACCATCTCACAAATATTTTTCAAGATGCAAACAATTTCAAGACGCACTTTCCCTGCATCAGCTCACTCTGTGTACTCCGCTATTTTTCAGATGCGTTCGTATCAATCTTTTTATATATCGATATAAATGGTATTGCCTCATTCCTTATCGTTTCTAAAAAAATATCGATATATCGTACAAACTCGATATACCGCCCAGCCCTACTATAAAGTAATTTGTTTGTTGACCAAGAGGCCTTCACAGGGGAGAGTCTAGTTGACAGGATCTCTGCTGACACTTCAGGGAAGCGTTGTGATCGTGTCTAAGTGTAGGTCCACCATCTGATCTGGATACGACCTGGATCCGGAAGACTAATGTAAACCTTGAGATAAACAGAGGGACTAACATTAGCGTAGATACCATTCTTTTTATGATATATTGAGTACATTGGGTGTTATGGGAAGTGTTCCCAGTTCTGGCTGACCTAGTTAATGCAGCCTAACAATCATTTAACTGATTTGAATAATATAAATGGATGATGTTCTATGTGTATGCCACAGTAAAGAGATATGTCTAGATTCAAACTGACAGAGTGTGTCTGCTTCCCGAACAATGCTAGGAAGACTGTTCCAGAGTTAAGGTACTGTAGTAAAGCTTGTTGGTACGGGAAGAAGGAGGCGGGAACCGGCGAACATTTAACAAACTTTTAATGAAATAAACACAAAATAAAATGGCGGCGGCAGCCCCTCGCGGCCGACTGCCGCCTACACACAAACAAACCCAAAATGAAAATAAAAATCTGCAGCCCCTCATGGACGACTGCAGCGAATACATAACATAACGTAAATAAAATACAACATAAAATCCAGGCCTGGGCCTCTCTCGTCCCTCACTGTCGTCGCTCCTCCTTTATACTCCCTCACTCCTCCGCGAGGGCCGAGATCGCTGCGGCTCGCAGCTGGCCCTCATCATCCCTGATGAGCGCCGCCTCGTCCCGCCCTCACGGTCCCTCGGCCTCGCTGCTCGCCACAGGTACTAAATAGGAAAAGGTTCGACCGTCTGCAGTTGATTTTGATATTCTAGATATTATCAAGTGGCCAGAGTTTTGAGATCGCAATAAACGTAAAGGACTATAATGCATTAAGAGCCTGTTCAAGTACTACGGAGCTAAACCATTTAGTGCTTTGTAAGTAATTAGTAAGATTTTAAAATTGATGCAATGTTTAATAGGAAGCCAATGTGTACAGTTGACAGAACCGGGCTAATATGGTCATACTCCCTGGTTCTAGTAAGAACTCGAGCTGCTGCGTTTTGGACCAGCTGGAGGTTATTTATTAAGCGTACAGGGCAACCACTGAGTAGAGCATTACAGTAATCTAGCCTTGAGGTTATGAACGCATGAACTAACCACACTGCCCTCTGTGGTGGAAATGACAGCATGTGGTTGAAATTAGTGTTGTCACAATACTGTAATTTCTAACTTTGATACGTAATATGTAAGATACCTAAAAAAGTATTGATACACTGCATATACTGTCAAATAGATATTTTTTTAATATCCATCCATCCATCTTCTTCCGCTTATCCGGGGCCGGGTCGCGGGGGCAGCAGTCTAAGCAGAGATGCCCAGACTTCCCTCTCCCTAGACACTTCTTCCAGCTCTTCCGGGGGGACACCGAGGCGTTCCAAGGCCAGCCGGGAGACATAGTCCCTCCAGCGTGTCCTTGGTCTTCCCCGGGGCCTCCTCCCGGTTGGACATGCCCGAAACACCTTCCCGGGAAGGCGTTCAGGAGGCATCCGGAACAGATGCCCGAGCCACCTCAGCTGTCCCCTCTCGATGTGGAGGAACAGCGGCTCTACTCCGAGTTCCTCCCGAGTGACTGAGCTTCTCACCCTATCTCTAAGGGAGCGCCCAGCCACCCTGCAGAGAAAGCTCATTTCGGCCGCCTGTATCCGGGATCTTGTCCTTTCGGTCATGACCCAAAGCTCATGACCATAGGTGAGAGTAGGAACGTAGATTGACCGGTAAATCGAGAGCTTCGCCTTACGGCTTAGCTCTTTCTTCACCACGACAGACCGGTACATCGACCGCATTACTGCAGAAGCTGCACCGATCCGTCTGTCAATCTCCCGTTCCATCCTCCCCTCACTCGTGAACAAGACCCCTAGATACTTGAACTCCTCCACTTGGGGCAGGAACTCTCCACCAACCTGAGGTGGGCAAGCCACCCTTTTCCGACTGAGGACCATGGCCTCGGATTTGGAGGTGCTGATCCCTATCCCAGCCGCTTCACACTCGGCTGCAAACCGTCCCAGTGCATGCTGAAGGTCCTGGTTAGAAGGGGCCAACACGACAACGTCATCCGCAAAGAGCAGAGACGAAACCGTGTGGTCCCCAAACCTGACACCCTCCGGCCCTTGGCTGCGCCTAGAAATTCTGTCCATAAAAATTATGAACAGAACCGGCGACAAAGGGCAGCCCTGCCGGAGTCCAACATGCACCGGGAACAAGTCTGACTTACTGCCGGCAATGCGGACCAAACTCCTGCTTCGGTCATACAGGGACCGGACAGCCCTCAGCAAAGGACCCCGGACCCCATATTCCCCCAGCACCCTCCACAGGACGCCGCGAGGGACACAGTCGAATGCCTTCTCCAAATCCACAAAACAAATGTGGACTGGTTGGGCAAACTCCCATGAACCCTCCAGCACCCTGTAGAGCAGTGGTTCCCAACCACGTTCCTGGAGGACCCCCAACAGTGCACATTTTGGATGTGTCCTTTGTCTGACACACCCACATCAGGTCTTGGAGTAGCTACTAATGAGCTGATAACCTGAATCAGGTGTGTTTGATTGAGGAGACATGCAAAATGTGCACTGTTGGGGGTCCTCCAGGAACGTGGTTGGGAACCACTGCTGTAGAGGGTATAGAGCTGTGTTCCACGACCAGGACGAAAACCACACTGTTCCTCCTGAATCCGAGGTTCCACTATCGGCCGAATTCTCCTCTCCAGTACCCTGGCATAGACTTTCCCGGGGAGGCTGAGAAGATTTTTTTAATATAATTTCTTAATTTCTTCTAATGAATGTCTAGGCAATTAAACATTTCTTCTGAAGAGATCACTTTATATGATAAAGCTTTTAAAGTTTTTTTTCATATACAAACGTTGATCAATTACCATTACAATAATCTCACAAATACTTGCTAATTGTGTTGCAATAGCTTGCATACAGCACAAGGAAGCTTGATTTCAAATTTAATTTAAAAAGACGAGTAAACAGTAATAAAATAAGAACAAATAAACTAATTTCAAACAATAGCACAAATAAATACAATATAATAAAGATACAAATTAAATAGACTGCTTTATTTTTTCAGGTAGGTCTAACAGTATTCAGCTAAGAAACTGAAAAAAAAAAAAATCAAATTTAAAATAACATTGGATAATCTTCATTGTAAAAAAATAAATACAGATTAATCCATTACAGTTACACAAGTTAATCAGTCAAGATCAGTAAGTGATCGTTTGTCTTTTTGTAGTTTGAATAATAAATAACTGCTGTCCCTTTAAGACCCGACGCACGCATTAATCCCAAACACTGTTCCTGTTACACATTCTTCCTGAACTGGTTATGACTCTCACCAAGATGGGCATTGAGACATTTTTTGAGTGTATTTGACCATTAATAAGCTGGAAAAAGGAGCTTATGTTTGCACTTGTACGTCAGAGGCGGCTTTATTACGGTATGTGTGTGCGCTCATTTATTACTTATAATTTTGCCTTGCCATCATTTGTGTCAGTTATTTACAGTATGCACCATAACCGTTCATCTGTGAGACAAATCAGTTTTATACATAAAACTCAACACTACACTAAAAACAGGTGTGGTTGTGTTTTATGACTTTGTGAAATGAGTGTGATGAGTTTAAGAATTTTTCTAATAAATATCTCTACTGTTTCTCTACATTCACGTTAATTAATTGTCATGTCCACAACACCCTGTCATTTCCATCACCACACACATTTTAAAAAAATATTTAAAAGTTCTCATCACACATTGAAATTGACATTTACGTGACTTTTGGAAAAAAAAAATGTTTTATTGAATTCACAAGGCTAAAAGTGCCCCTAGTTTATTGTACTTACTCTGTATCTACATGAAACAAGAAACAAGAGGGTAACAAACAGCACTTTAATTTACATTAGATGTCACACCCTGTAACTACATAAAACAAGTATATTTCCCCAGTATTTAAAAAAAAGTTGCAATTTACTTGCCTCGAAACATGGAAGCCTAAACTTAGTCAGTGGACTTTTGCTATTAAAAGCCTTTATATATTGGTACACTATTATTACAAAAGGTATGCAGTGTATGTTCTCGCTAAATTGCTCCCAAATGTTAGATTGTTGTCACACGGTGCTTGCAAGATGCAATAGACTTGCAACTTGCAACGGTGCAATAAAGTTGCACAGATTAATAAAGTTCTTAATGAAGTTTAATGTCAAGTAAACTCAAAGGCAGGTAAACGGGCATTAGCAACACAACCTTACATGAACATGACCGAACAGAGAATGAATGTGAGGGTAGAACTAAAATAGCAAACACAAACGAGACGTCTCCGTTCCCTCCGTCATGGAACGAGGGTTACATGCGTAACCGAGATGTTCCCTTTCAGCCAGTCTCGTTCGATGTACGTCAGAATGGGAACCGAAGAATTGGTATCCCTAATAAAACGGCACAGTTTCTGACCCTTCCAGTGCCTGGCGCAAGCCTTAATCCTTTGCACTTTCTAGATAGAATAGATAGGCTTGGACTTATGCCAAGAGAGTCTACTGCTGTTCCGCATGAACCATACAGTCAGAGACTGCATCCTGCCTGTAGGGAGGTATATGTGGCAAAATGGGAGGGAGACGACATCTGGCAGGGACGAAAGGGCGGACTCTGTCCTGGGAAAGACACGGGCTTGGCGAAGGTAGCCTTGCCATGGCAGAATATACATAAGGGGCCGCAACATATGGCACTCAGCCAACACAGCAGTATTCAGTGCTGGCCTAGCTGCGGACACTCCGCAACGTCTGAAGCCGCAAGGGGTGGCGGAGTAGCTTACCAGTGTTCACCAGTGGGGAATGGCGCAGCAAGCTGACACAAGAAACGGGGCTCCAGGCGTTAATGGTGCCTGGTGGCGAGCACGTGGGAAGCAACCATTTCTACACGGGGGCTATACAATCTAGCGAACATGTTCGGTGTTGCCCATCCCGCAGTTCTACATATATCTGCCAGCGAGGCGCCATGTGTCAGCGCCCAGGAAGAAGCTGCTACTCTCGTGGAGTGAGCCGTCAAACTTAGCGGGCAAGGCACGCCTTGGGTTTGGTACACCATGGCAATGGCATCCACTATCCAGTGGGCCATCCTCTGCTTTTATCTCAGCTTATTGCAAGGGCTCAATTGTGGTCTCTGCGGTGCAGTAAGCATCAGAGGCAAATCCCAAGAGGGTATAGAGAGAACGAGGTGGATTTAGTCTCCTTGCCCACCTCAGGAACCCAAGGACTTACCATTAACTGTATCTTGATGTGAGGCAATAGTGGCAACAAACACTTTAAGGGTGGAGGGAGACAGCCTTCGCTCCAATCAAAAGGGCCTTCCTCAGAGGTATGGGCCAAGGAGGGGCTGTCAACAGTTCTGGGATTTTCAGTGAGGCCGCTGTCCTGCTGCTGAGCGTACTCAGGCAGTTCAACACTGACTGGACGCATTCCTACGTGAGGCATGCTATCCGGTTGACCGAGTCCAACTGCATACAGAGATAAGAGATCCTCTGCACAGGGGAGAGTTTGCTCTTGTCTAAGTTGACTCAAAGACCCAACTGGCTGAGGTGACTGAGCACCATGTCCCTGTGTTCGCACAACTGCTCCCTCGACTGAGCAAGGATGAGCCAGTCATTGAGATAATTGAGAATGCGAACACCACACTCTCATGGGAGCAATAGCCACCTCTGCAACTTTCGCTAAGACGCGGGCAACGTCGCTAGCCTGAAGGGTAGGACCTTGTACTGATATGCCCGCCTCTCGAACGCAAACCGAAGAAAAGATCTGTGTCGACAGAGGATTGAGACATAAAAGTATGCATCCTTCAGGTCGATCGCTGCAAACCAATCTTGGGGATGGATGAAGAGCAATCTCCCGATCCTCCGGGTCATCCCTCTCAGGGCCACTCGCATAACCACTTGCCACCTGGCTTGGCTGCGGGCTGAGCACCACACTTGGCTCCCTGTTGTCTGCTGGGTGGAGGCTGCTGCTTTGCAGACTTGGCAGGGGTGGAGGACGAGGTGGGCGGGCGCCCCCGGGCGACGAGCAGGCAGAGGAGCTGCGGCCGGTGGCTGGGTGGAGGCAGCAGCAGACCGCCGGGGCAGGATGTGCCGGATCACCTCCGTCTGCTTCTGTGCTGCCGAGAATTGTTGGGTGAAGTTCTCAACTGCGTCACCGAATAGGCCCACCTGCGACACGGGGAAGTCCAGGAACCAATACAGGTTGGCCAGGTTGAGCCATAGGTGGTGCTCCTGGACCACAAGCGTGGCTGTGGCAAGCAGCGAGGCAAGGGGCTGTGAAAACGGGCCGGTGGCGAGTGATAATGAGCGCCAGCTGCGCGCCACACCGATCTCGTCTCACGGTGGAGTGACGGGAGTATAAAAGGAGGAGCGACGACAGTGCAAGACGAGAGAGGACCAGGCCTGCGGTCCGTTCTACGTACCTCGCTTAATACATCTGAGATGATTTGACAGATCCCAGATCTTTTAATCATGATAACTGATGTCTGGCTAATTTGGTTCTTCAAACGAATGTGCGGATTGGATTTAAATATCTGGATTAAATGATCTAAGATCACTGCGCGTTCTTGTTTTCCCTGAAGAGGGCAAATGCATCGATACTCGAAACCATGATCAGTAATGCAGCGATTGGCTGGCGTCAAGACAGCAACGTAATGACATCATATAATTAAAAAAGCCACCTGGCAAAAAACTTGGCAAATTACACAAAAAAACCCCCACAAATATCTGGACCTTTATAAGGAAACAGCTAAACGACCAAACCAACATAAAAGTTATAATAGATCAATGATAAATGTTTTTTTTTTTTTTTACATGATTACCAATTATTTATATTCACGATTTTATACAGTATTTGTACACCCATTGTTCAATGTAGTAATTCAATTTTGTATTAAATTTGAAGCAGATTTGAAACGTGACATTATTAAAGTTTCTTAAGGGTCAAGATCAAATTTTCTGCATCTCCTGTGCTGCATCAAGCCACTCCCATAATATCCGTCATCACTTAAATTAATGCACGTCTCAGATTAACTGTACAACGTGTGTGCAAACCTCCAATAAAATTATAAAGTAATTATTCCATCACAAATAAATCGCTCAATCAAGTGGCGGTGTCTATAGTATTATACACAACATTAGAATATTATATAGCCTACATTCTCATATACATATACAATTTAAAATTTTTATATTATTATTATTATTTAAAATTATTATTATTGCCCCTGGTTCAGTAATGAACTCTTGTAATAAAGTAGCAGTGGCTGGGACAGATTTTAAGTATCACCTCAAGATGCAATCTAGTCCTGTTTACATGAAATAAGCTGCTCGCGAGCAGGTTTAAGCTTACGGACCTGTTGCTATGACAGCAAGTCCAGGATGAGCGTCGAAGAATCAAACAATCCAAGATCATGCCAAATCGTCAACAATCAAATCCAGCTAACTGAGTTAGCGAGGTACGAAGAACGGGCCCCTGGACTTTAAGTTGTGTTTTGTTTATGTTTGTTTATATATGTGCGCGGCAGTAGTCCGTGAGGGGCTGCCGCTTTTACCTATTTGGGAGCCACTTTTTTACGCTTTTTCATTTTGTTTATATTGGGTTAAAGTTGTTAAACGTTCGCTGGTTCCCGCCTCCTTCCCACACAAACAAACATTACTTCAGTGGCCATCGCCTGACCAAGCGAGCGTGCCGTCCCCTTAGTTGGCTGGTGGGCGAGGTCAGTGGCAGTGCGCAGCAGGTCCATGAGTGGCAGATCAGGACCACCCTGGGCCATGTCCATGAGTGCCTTGGCCTGGTAGACCTGCAGCAACGCCATGGCATGGAGTGTCCACAGGCTATGTAAGCCTTATAAGTTAAGTTGAACGAGAAAGAACAAGCCTTTGATGGGTTACGCGGATTACCCCTCCAATTGGCGACCGTCGGACACAGCTGCATCGCGACAGCGCACTCAACCGGGGAGATACCTGTGTACCCCTTGGCCTCTCCGCCATCCAGGGATGTGAAGGCGGAGGAGGAACCGGGTTACCTCGTCATGCACTTCCGGGTAAGTGCAGGCTGCCCCGAGAAACCAATCGTCCAACCGAGAGGGCTCGGGACACGTTGGAGGGTTCCATTCGAGCCCGGCCACTCGGCAGAAAGCATAGCTGCCAATTCGGGATCTGGCTCAGGCAATGCTACTCTCCCAGAAGGAGGCAACGCAGCCGAGTCGTCATCTCCCGATGACCACTCACCCTCAGATGCCACGATCGACATCTGATCATTGGCAGGTACACCGGTCGCTCAGCCGAGGGACCACCACGCTCTGACTTCACCCATGCTGATTCAGTGGTTAAGGGCGGCCATTTTGGGTTGACATCATTGTTGTCCTTAGTTTGCAACACTTAAGTGCCACTTTAGTCAGCATTTAAGAATCAGTCTTAGACTTTGCTGAAAGTTGCTTTTAGTTTCTTTATAAAAGTATCCTACTCTTAGACAAGTCCTACTTTTTACCAATAATTTTTTAACACTTAAGTTAAAGCTTAAGAATATTCTTAAGAGCATTTCTGAAAGGTTTTATAAATACAGGCTAGGGCTGTAGCGATACACTAATCTCAAGATACGATACACGATATTCAAATCAATGTTTTATTATATATGATGATAATCATAAGTAAATAATGCATAAACATGTAAAGGCTGTATGCTGTTTAAAAGTAAACATTGTTTATAAATGAAAGATCAAGTGAAAAATAAGCAACCATTAATAATTATATAATTAGTATTATTCATAATTATTATTATTAGTAGAGACGTATTATTATTACATAGAGACGTAGCTAAATTTACTGTAGGCTACAATCTGTAGTCAATTTCTTCACGTTAAGCCGAACTTTTATTTTGACGGGTTGCCGTGAATACCAGTGTCTGTGTTCATGATGTGACAGTGGGTGCGCGTCTCATTCAGCTCCCTAGTTCAGTCAGGGCACTGATCAGGGATCAGCCCATTGACTTATGTCCTGATCAGTGCCCTGACTACTGAACCAGGGATCTGATTGAGACCCAGTTTTCTCAAATGAAATGGTAAATTCTCATGAAGTGACGGTTTATGCGTTCGTGTCGGCAGAGACTACACACGGCAGAGACTACAAGAGCGAGTGCACGCGTGCTGTGCCCGTCATCCACACAGACGCAGAACATGTAGGAGTAATATTTAAATAGTATTTTGCAGTTTATTATTTACAGACACTAGTATATATTCGGCTTTAGTCTGGAGCCCTGCGCTTAAATTAACACGGAAGCGACTGAACGCAGCTGCTATGGTGAGCTATTTTTCGAACAGACCCGCAAGCAACTCATGTGGTCCTTGTGGGCGTTCATGTTGTTGACCCCTGAGTATAAGTCGTCGCTTTCCTTCTTCTTTTTAAACCCAAAGTGCTCCCACACATCTGCTTTTAAGCATGAAGGTGCTGGATTTATATTCGCCGCCATTTTCTTGAATCTCCTCGCTCTGACTCCGTAAACAACAAGAAGAGGTAGACGTTGGCGTCTGTGTAGTATGGGTAACTTGCTCTACAGCGACACTAGCGGCTGGCTGACCAAATCGCTCTTCCTGCAACGCAAATGGGGGTAAACACAGGGATTTGAATGTGACTTATGTATCGATACTCGCAGCTTAAAAATCTATACTTTCTTGGGAAAAAAATATCGATTTATATCACAGAATCGATAAAATTGCTCAGCCTTAATTCAGGCCCAGGGTACATATTTATCAAGCCTCTGAGAATTACTCACAAGAACACTGTTAAGAATTTACTTAAGAGTAAAAAAATTATTGGCTCAAAGCTGCGCTTAAAAGTTAGTTAATAAGCATTTCCGTCATAAGATTTAGTCCTACACTTCACATAAATTAAGTGCAAGTCTTAGAGATGATTGTGCCACAAACAGGATTTTAAATGATGACATAGGCCAGGGGTAGGCAAGTTCAGTCCTAGAGAGCCGCTGTCCTGCAGAGTTTAGCTCCAACCCTGATCAAACACACCTGAACAAGCTCATCAGTGTCTTCAGGATTACTAAAGCTACAGGCAAGTGAGGGTTTTTCAGGGTTGGAGTCAAACTCTGCAGGACAGCGGCTCTCTAGGACCGAACTTGCCTACCCCTGACATAGGCCATCACTGAATAGATTTCCTTATTTAAGAATATTCTGATAAATTCACATTGAATGCTGAAATTTACATTCAACACACATTTGACAAATCATTTTCAACAGTATACACTATGATATACGCATTGGAAATGAAAGATAAACACGTTTTTCACCATGTCTAATTACAAATTTTAAACTCGTGTGCTGTTAACTGACCTGCCTATATAGCCTAGATTTTATGATATAACCTGCCACCATGGATTCCAAAAGAAAACCAAACTGGCGGGAGGAAGAAGCGCTGACAAAGATGATGCCTGCTTTGTCCAAACAATACTGTTTGATTAACTTCTAATCGTCAAACATTTCAAAAACGTTCTTCTCCTGAAAGCTTTGCGCACGTCTCTGTCTCCTCAGTGCCATCACAAGCCCCTACTGGCAACTCCTAACCACTTGAGACCTCTCGAGCTGTCTTAAATAACTGGGAGAGTAAGAGTGATTCTTAGCTTTAAGAAATTTGGAAGTAGGAGTGAATTTCACGAATTCTCAGCACTTAAGACTAAAATGGCACTTTGAGAATCTTGATAAATATGGGCCCAAATGTTTTTTGCTAAATGTTTTTAGTTTTCACATTGAACTGATTCTGACTACTTTATATGTTTATTTTAGACCCGATGGAAGTGACGGAGCAACTACACAAACTAAATGACGTAAAGAAACTCTGTGACTTCAAAACTCAAGAAACAAAAGCCAAAAAGCTGCACACCTGCTCTCAGTGTGGAAAGAGTTTCACACAAAAACGAAACCTTAACACACACGTGAAAATTCACACTGGAGAGAAACCGTATACATGCACTCAGTGTGGAAAGAGTTTTTCTCAAGCATCAGGTCTCTGGAATCATCTGCGCATTCACTCTGGAGAAAAGCCATTTAACTGTGATCAGTGTGGTAAAGATTTTAATTCATCATCAAATCTAAAACAACACCTGAAACTTCATTCAGGTGAGAAACCTTATTTGTGTTCTCTCTGTGGAAAGAGTTTTTCATGGTTGAACAGTTTTCAACAGCACCAGAAATCACATGATGGAGTGAGAGATCATTTGTGTTGTGACTGTGGGAAGAGCTTTACTACATCTAGTCATCTGAAACTGCACAAAAGAATTCATACTGGAGAAAGACCTCACAAGTGCTCATATTGTGACAAGAGTTTCAATCGGTCTGGACACCTGAAATTACATGAGCGACTTCATACTGGAGAGAAGCCGTACCACTGTACTCTGTGTCGGAAGAGTTTCAGAGAAGCATCAGGTTTAAAAAATCATCTGCTCCATCACTCTGGAGAAAAGCCATTTAAATGTGATCAGTGTGGTAAAGATTTTATTTCATCATCAAATCTAAAAAAACACTTGAAAGTTCATTCAGAAGAGAGACCTCATGTGTGTTCTCTCTGTGGAAAGCGTTTTTTATGGCTGAAGAGTTTTAAACAGCACCAGAAAACACATGATGAAGTGAGAGATCATGTGTGTTGTGACTGTGGGAAGAGCTTTACTACATCTAGTCATCTGAAACAGCACCAAAGAACTCATACTGGAGAAAAACCTTTCAAGTGCTCATATTGTAACAAGAGTTTCAATCGGTCTGGAAACCTGAAAGTACATGAGCGAGTTCATACTGGAGAGAAGCCGTACCACTGTACTCAGTGTGAGAAGAGTTTCAGAGATGCAACAGGTTTAAAAAATCATCTGTTCATTCACTCACTTAATTCATAATGAAATATGTCACAAGTGAGCAACTTCTTTTGTTTTATGTCCAACAGTAAATACTTTGAGGAGTTTTTCCACTCAACAGTCAACAACTATTACAATGTAAATAAAGTCGTGTTTTTGTTTTGTTTTCTTGTGACTTGATTGGGTGACTTAGACTTGGATATATTCATGTCATTTTCATATGTAAGTGTTTTCTGAAAGATCATGCAATTATGATCTAATTTTAGTCACATTGTGTTTTTTGTTTTTGTTTTTTAAATCAATCTACAGTTGTGGTCAGAATTATTGCCCCCCTTGGTAAATATGAACAAAGAAGCCTGTAAAAATAAATATGCATTGTTAATTCTTTTGATATTTTATTCACTACTGCTGTCTTATGTTTCTGATTCTGATCACTGTATAAGTTACTTCAAACATTTGCTGCTGTCTGAAAGTGAGTTTTGCCTATAAACGTGGCTATAGGTGGTCAAAGAACTGAAAATCTATGAATTATTACAATAAATATGAGCTATATTATTCTGACTTCCATTTTTCCACACTTACACTTTTGACACGTTTTTTTTTTTCCTGCCAAAATACGGCCAAAAGTATTACAAGCCTGTGAACAATCGAAAACAACAGTTAGGATCTGCAAAACATCCACATGGATGGCAGGACCCAAGGTTAAAAAGAAAGACGGGACTGTACAAATCGGTTTATTTTAGGAACTTCTTTTGTACACAAGTCATTTAGACATTTGCAAATATTATTATTTTTACACAAAGGTTGGTTTCACGCAGGCAATTTGTTTTGCAATTCCTGACTCTGTTGTTTTCATTTGCAAATCGATGTTCAGAGTCTTGCAATACTTTTGGCAGGAAAAAAAAACTTGTGTCAAAAGTGTAAGCGTGGAAAAATGGAAGTCAAAAGAAAATTTGTTTTGCGTTAAGCTGCAGTTTCACAATACTTTAATTACACTTACAAATAACAGTAAAATGCTGCAAATATTGTTTTCTTACAGTTGAAAGGCGATGTACAATTTTACAAATATTACCCTGCACATCTTTTTGGCATCATTTTACATAACATGGGCGCTTTAAGAATATGCGGCCCCTTTAAGAAAAATGACGCGCACTGAGCATGCGCAGAAGAGAGAAGCGCGAGCCTAGACGAGACGAAAGCAGACACTCCAGTTGAAGCTGAAAGCGACGCTGTAAACGATCGTGAATGAAGGACAAAAGTGGAATATTTTCTCCGGATGCCTTATATTTCCAGTCTGCAGGTGAGAGATGTTTCTCAGATTACAGAGTTTAACATTAATCAGCTCCAGAGTTTACATGTTTAAGGACCAATGTAATGAAATGCGTTGTGTGTCCTGGTTTATTATTAGAGTGTAATAATATGTTGGCAGAGAGTTTTTCACAGACTCTGACTCTATTACACCAATAAAATGTGCTTAATGTGCCACTTTACAGAAGATCTCAGACATCAGCATAATGAATGAGGGGAAAACAGGGAACTTTAGGAGACAGAGGCTTTTCAGCAGCTCAGCTAAACATGATGGTCCTGTTGTTTCTCTCAGACTTTGGACAGGAAACTTATTTTAAATGCAATTAATATCTAACTTGTATCAAAATACTCCATATTCCTGACCGTAAAAACACAAGTTCACTTAATTTAAGTGTAAATGTAATTAAAGTACTCCCGTTTAAATTCAGTAACTTCTCTTTGATTTTTCCAGATCTGGTCCTGTGGGCGTCAGTATCTCACAGTGATCACAGTTCACACCTGCAGTGAAGCCCCTCCCACAACAATTCACCAATAAATACTGGGAATATTCACATCATCCTACAAGAGAAGGACAAACTCCAGGTGTAGCAGCTGAAATCTGTGTGACTGTTAAAGATGGAGTTTATTAAAGAGGAGATTGAAGACATGAGTTATCCAGATCCATCCAGAATAAAACATGAAGATACTGAGGAACAAACAGGTTGGTGATCATTCTTGGTTATTAATTTCTGACTGCTTTGGTGGCTGTAAAAAAATTTTTTTGTTTCAAGTCATATACTGGGGAAATATACTCTTGTTCCATGTTGTTACAGGGTAAGTGTGGCATCTGCTATTATGAAATGCTAATGAAAACTAATTTGGTTGAAGCATCAAACCACACATACAGCAATAACTACAGTAATCCATACGACCCCAGTGGATGAATCAATGTCTTCTGAAGTGAAATTATACATGTTTGTAAGAAAAATACCAATATTTTAGACTGTAGACTATAGTTTCTGACCAACAGTCACCAGCACAAGCATGAGAGGGTTGAGTTCACGCTTGACGTAACTTGAAGTGTGACTTCAGTGCGCTGAGAAACTCTGTGGATGGCGGAGGCTGTAAGTTTTAATTTAATTTTTTAATTATTGCTCACAACAATATACAAACAATGTAAGATAATCGCAATGGGAAACGTGTTACGTATTCAGAATACAAATTATGATTAACTGTATTCCGTTACAGATACAATTTAAATAGTTGATTTTTAGAATACAGTTACATTGTTGAAATTAGGGCTGCACGATTTGGGGAAAATATCTAATTGCGATTAAAAATGCGATTTTTTTTGTTGTTATTTTTTTATTTTTACAAATGAAAAGTGTGTGTGTGTATAACATTTTGTGTTTATATATTAACATGACTAATAATAATTATTATGATGATTATTATTATTGCTAAATAAAAATAAGAAATATTACTATTACAATAACATTCATTATTAAAAAAATAATATAGAGCATTTAAGAATAGATATAACAGTATAATAATAATATTTCTTCTTCTGTGTGACAAGCGAGGGTCAAGCGTAAAGTGGCGTCGCGAGTAAAGTACACCTTGTGTACCGGGAGCAGCATCTACTGAATTTGCATGTACACTCGGCGCATCGCCAGTGAAAATCTCTTGGGTGAAAAAACGCTGGACTACATGAAACAAGTATATTTCCCCAGTATAAAACAAAAGGTTGCAACAGTTTTACTTGCCTCGAAACATGGAAGCCTAAACTTAGTCAGTGGAGTTTTGCTAGTAAAAGCCTTTATGTATTTGTACACTATTATGAAAAGGTACGCAGTGTATGTTCTCAATAAATTGCTCCCAAACGTAAGATTGTTGTCACACGGTGCTTGCAGCCACACAGAAAAAGACAAATTAATGAAGTTGACAATAATGTCAAGTAAACTCAAAGGCAGGTAAACGGGCATTAGCAACACAACCTTACGTGAACGTGACCAAACAGAGAATGAATGTGAGGGTAGAACTTAAATAGCACACTCAAATGAGACGTGAACGTCTCGGTTATGCATGTAACCCTCATTTCCCGAAGGAGGGAATGGAGACTTATGTCAGAATGTTAATCAACAAATTGGGATATAACATGAAGTGCATGTACCTTTGTTTTTTGCTGAGGAGACGAGTAAGTGGCCCACGCTCAGCGGTGGCACAGAGACTGTTGTGACAGGATGTACGTCTCCATTCCCTCCTCAATGGAACGAGGGTTACATGTGTAACCGAGATGTTCCCTTTCATTTGGTCATGTGTGAAGTACGTCAGAATGTGAACTGACGGATTGGGATCCCTAATAAAACAGCACAGTTTCTGACCCTTCCAGTGCCTGGCGCAAGCCTCACATCCGTCACACTTTCTAGATAGAATAGATAGGCTCAAACTTATGCCAAGAGAGTCTACTGGTGTTCCACATGAACCATACAGTCAGAGACCACATCCTATCTGTACAGTGGGGAGAAAAAGTATTTGATACACTTCAGATTTTGCAGGTTTGCCCACTTACAAAGCATGTAGAAGTCTGTAATTTTTATCATAGGTGCACTTCAACTGTGAGAGACGGTATCTAAAACAAAAATCCAGAAAATCACATTGTATGATTTTTAAGTAATTCGTTTGCATTTTATTGCATGACATAAGTATTTGATGCATCAGAAAAGCAGAACTTAATATTTGGTACAGAAACCTTTGTTTGCAATTACAGAGATCATACGTTTCTTGTAGTTCTGGACCAAGTTTGCACACTGCAGAAGGGATTTTGGCCCACTCCTCCATACAGACCTTCTCCAAATCCTTCAGGTTTCGGGGCTGTCGCTGGGCAATACGGACTTTCAGCTCCCTCCAAAGATTTTCTATTGGGTTTAAGTCTGGAGACTGGCTAGGCCACTCCAGGACCTTGAGATGCTTCTTACGGAGCCACTGTACGCATCCTCCTTCTTCCTCCTAACACGGCGAGTGGAGTTTAGACCAAAAAGCTCTATTTTTGTCTCATCAGACCACATGACCTTCTCCCATTCCTCCTCTGGATCATCCAGATGGTCATTGGCAAACTTCAGATGGACCTGGACATGCGCTGGCTTGAGCAGGGGGACCTTGGGTGCACTACAGGATTTTAATCCATGAAGGCATAGTTACTATTGGTATCTTTGAGACTGTGGTCCCCGCTCTCTTCAGGTCATTGACCAGGTCCTGTCGTGTAGTTCTGGGCTGATCCCTCACCTTCCTAATGATCATTGATGCCCCGCGAGGTGATATCTTGCATGGTACCTCTGACCGAGGGAGATTGACCGTCATCTTGAACTTCTTTCATTTTCTAATAATTGCACCAACAGTTGTTGCCTTCTCACCAAGCTGCTTGCCTATTGTCCTGTAGCTCATCCCAGCCTTGTGCAGGTCTACAATTTTATCCCTGATGTCCTTACACAGCTCTCCGGTCTTGGCCATTGTGGAGAGGTTGGAGTCTGCTTGATTGTGTGTGTGTGTGGACAGGTGTCTTTTATACAGGTAATGAGTTCAAACAGGGGCAGTTAATATAGGTAATGAGTGGAGAACAGGAGGGCTTCTTAAATAAAAACTAACAGTTCTGTGAGAGCCGTAATTCTTACTGGTTGGTAGGTGATCAAATACATATGTTATGCAATAAAATGCAAATTAATTATTGAAAAATCATACAATGTGATTTTCTGGATTTTCAGATTCCGTCTGTCACAGTTGAAGTGTACCTCTGATAAATATTATAGATTTGTACATGCTTTGTAAGTAGGAAAACCTGCAAATTCGGCAGTTGGAAGAGAACTTACAGGCCTTTGATGGGACACAGCTGCATCGTGACGGCGCACTTAAGTGTTGCAAACTAAGGAAAACAATAATGTCAAACCAAAATGGCCATCCTTAACCACTGAATCAGCAAGGGTGAAGTCACAGGGTGGTGGACCCTCGGCTGAGGGACCAGTCGTCTCTTTCGGTGCACCTGCCGACGATCAGATGTCAATTGCGGCATCGGAGGGTGAGCTGTCATCGGGAGGTGAAGGCGGAGGAGGAACCGGTTACTTCGTCATGCACTACCAGGTAAGTGCAGGCTGCCCCGAGAAACCAATCATCCAACCGAAAGGGCTCGGGACACATTGGAGAGTTCTACTCGAGCCTGGCCCACTCGGTGGAAAGCATAGATGCCAATTCGGGATCTGGCTCGGGCAACGTTACTCTCCCAGAAGGAGGCAACGCAGCCAAGTTGTCATCTCCCGATGACAGCTCACCCTCTGATGCCACGATCGACATCTGATCATTGGCAGGTACACCGAAAGAGACGACTGGTCGCTCCGCTGAGGGTCCACCACCCTGTGACTTCACCCTTGCTGATTCAGTGATTAAGGGCGGCCATTTCGGGTTGACATCATTGTTGTCCTTAGTTTGAAGCACTTAAGTGCCACTTTAGTCAGCATTTAAGAATCAGTCTTAGACTTTGCTGAAACTTGCTTTTAGCTTCTTTATAAAAGTCTCCTACTCTTAGACAAGCTCTACTTTTTTTTTACCAAGAATTTTTTAACACTTAAGTTAAAGCTTAAGAATATTCTTAAAAGCATTTCTTAAAGGTTTTATACATTGATATACACATTAGAAAATGAAAGATAAAAACGTTTTTCACCATGTCTTAATTACAAATTTTAAACTGGTTGTCTGTTAACTGACCTGCCTATATATAGCCTAGATTTTATGATTATAATCTGCCACCATGGATTCCAAAAGAAAACCAAACTAGCGGGAGGAAAAAGCGCTGACAAAGATGATGCCTGCTCTGTCCAAACGATACTGTTTGATTAACTTCTCATCGTCAAAAATTTCAAAAACGTTCTTCCTTTTCTGAAAGCTTTGGGCACGTCTCTGTCTCCTCAGTGCCATCACAAGCCCCTACTGGCAACTCCTAACCACTTGAGACCTCTCTAGCTGTCTTATATAACTGGGAGAGTAAGAGTAATTCTTAGCTTTAAGAAATTTTATACTTAAGTTTGGAAGTAGGAGTGAATTTCATGAATTCTCAGCACTTAAGACTAAAATGGCACCTTGAGAAGCTTGATACATATGTTTATTTTGCTTAGTGTTTTAGGTTTTCACATTGAACCTCATTGAACTGATTCTGACTACTTTATATGTTTATTTTAGACCAGATGGAAGTGACGGAGCAACTACACAAACTAAATGACGTAAAGAAACTCTGTGACTTCAAAACTCAAGAAACAAAAGCAAAAAAGCTGAACACCTGCTCTCAGTGTGGAAAGAGTTTCACAAAAAAAGGAAACCTTAACACACACATGAGGATTCACACTGGAGAGAAACCGTATACATGCACTCAGTGTGGAAAGAGTTTTTCTCAAGCATCAGGTCTCTGGAATCATCTGCGCATTCACTCTGGAGAAAAGCCATTTAACTGTGATCAGTGTGGTAAAGATTTTAATTCGTCATCAAATCTAAAACTACACCTGAAACTTCATTCAGGTGAGAAACCTTATTTGTGTTCACTCTGTGGAAAGAGTTTTTCATGGCTGAACAGTTTTCAACAGCACCAGAAATCACATGATGGAGTGAGAGATCATTTGTGTTGTGACTGTGGGAAGAGCTTTACTACATCTAGTCATCTGAAAGAGCACCAAAGAATTCATACTGGAGAAAGACCTCACAAGTGCTCATATTGTGACAAGAGTTTCAATCAGCCTGGAAACCTGAAATCACATGAGCGACTTCATACGGGAGAGAAGCCGTACCACTGTACTCTGTGTCGGAAGAGTTTCAGAGAAGCATCCAGTTTAAAAAATCATCTGCTCCATCACTCTGGAGAAAAGCCATTTAAATGTGATCAGTGTGGTAAAGATTTTATTTCATCATCAAATCTAAAAAAACACTTAAAAGTTCATTCAGAAGAGAGACCTCATGTGTGTTCTCTCTGTGGAAGGAGGTTTTTATGGCTGAAGATTTTTAATCAGCACCAGAGAACACATGAAGTGAGCGATCATGTGTGTTGTGAGTGTGGGAAGAGCTTTACTACATCTAGTCATCTGAAACGGCACCAAAGAATTCATACTGGAGAAAAACCTTTCAAGTGCTCATATTGTGACAAGAGATTCTATCGGTCTGGACACCTGAAACTACATGAGCGAGTTCATACTGGAGAGAAGCCGTAATACTGTACTCAGTGTGAGAAGAGTTTCAGAGATGCAACAGGTTTAAAAAAATCATCTGTTTATTCACTCTGAAGAAATAACCCTTCAAATTCATAATGAAATATGTCACAAGTGAGCAACATTTGTTTTTTATGTCAAATAGTAAATAGTTTGAGGAGTTTTTCCACTCAACAGTCAACAACTATTACAATGTAAATAAAGTGTTTTTTTTTTTTTTTTTTCTTATGATTTGATTGGGTGACTTAGACTTGGATATATTCATGTCATTTTCATATGTACTACATGCAAGTGTTTTCTGAAAGATCAAACAATTATGATCACATTGTGTTTTTTTAATTTTTTTAATCAATGTACAGTTGTGGTCAGAATTATTGGCCCCCTTGGTAAATATGAACAAAGAAGCCTGTAAAAATAAATATGCATTGTTAATCCTTTTGACTGTCTTATACAGTTATGGAGTTAGGAACTGCAAAACATCCACATGGAGGGCAGGACCCAAGGTTTACGAGAAAGACGGGACTGTACAAATCGGTTTATTTTGGAAATATTTTGTCCTATGTACACAAGTCATTTAGACATTTGCTATTATTATTATTTTTTTTACACAAAAGCTGGTTTTACGCCGCCAATCTGTTTTGCAGTTTCTGACTCTGTTGTTTTCATTTGCAAATCGATGTTCAAGGTCCCGTTCTTCGTGATCCCATTGTTCAAACTTTAGTTAGTGTGTAATGTTGCTGTTAGCATAAATAATAATAATAATAAGACCAAAAAATAAATAATACCTGTAAAATTATAAAGCTCAAAGTTCAATGCCAAGCGAGATATTTTATTTAACAGAAGTTCCCTTTCAAAGCCTACAGCGAACGGCCGGCTTGGACTACATCCTGGTACTACCTACATTAATTACGTCAGTCAGTAGAACAGTAGAACAGACTAACCTCCGCCCACAAGAATATGTGAAAAAGGGGGCGTGGTCTTGTTGCTGTCCCACGTGGAGAAGAGGACGGTCGCGTGGAGAAAAGGAAGTGTTGCGTTTGAGTGTGTTTGTCGCCATGTCGTCGAGACGCTGTTATTTTCATCCCGGAGTCAAATCACCTTTGTTTGGCTTTCCCAGGGACGCTGTAGAGATCATTGAGCGCATACTTCTCCCGTTAAGAGGCGTGACCTTTCCGTACAACTTGCGCTAAGCTGCGGTCAAATCACAATACGGGAACCGCTGGCACAATCAGAACTCGTTACGTATTTCTGAAGGAGGGACTTCATAGAACAAGGAAGTCATCAGCTGTTTTTAGGACAGTGAAAACAGCGGTATACAGATAAGTAAATTGTGTGAAAAATACCGTTTTTTTACACGCGAAACATGAACACATGTTGTATTGCACACTGTTAACACAATCAAAGCTTTAAAAAAACACGAAGAACGGGACCTTTCAGAGTCTTGCAATACTTTTGGCTGTATTTTTTTAACTCATTTCGTTGCATTGTACTTGTACATGTGTAATGACAATAAACTTGAATCTAATTTAATTTTGGGGGGAAAAAAACGTTAAAGTGTAAGCGTGGAAAATGGAAGTCAAAAGAATACAGAGCATATTTGTTTTGCATTAGCATTAAGCTGCAGTTTCACAATACATTAATTAATTCAATTTTTCAATTCAAATTTATTTGTATAGCGCTTTTCACAATACACATTGTTTCAAAGCAGCTTTACAGAAAGTGCATTTCATAGATGAACAGTAAAAATGTTAGAAAGACAATGTTAAAGAATAATGTTCGAAAAAGTTAATCAGTCGTGTATTAATTTAGGCCATAACAACGCTGGCGTTGAGTCGTCTCTTCACAGGCGTGGAGTCGTCTCATCACAGGTGTTGGGGCATCCGAAGTCTTCATGAGAGGCTGGATACAAACTGGAGCTGACGAACTATTTACCTCGGGACTAGTGTCCCGAGATAACAACAGAAAAGCAGATGGGAAATAATTAGCGTAGCTGCTGTTCAGAATATTATATTAATGCTTTTGATCCGATTTAACTGTAGTATAAAAGGTAATTATAATGTGAATGTTTGGCTAAAGAGATGCGTCTTTAATCTAGTTTTAAACTGGGACAGCGAGTCTGAACCTCGGACAATATCTGGAAGACTATTCCAGAGTTTAGGAGCCAAATGTGAAAAAGCCCTCCCTCCTTTAGTGGACTTAGATATCCTAGGAATGACCAGAAGCCTAGAGTTTAGTGACCTTAAAGAGCGCGATGGGTTGTAGGGCGATAGAAGATCCGTTAGATACACTGGAGCTAAACCATTTAGGGCTTTATAGGTCAGTAGCAATACTTTGTAATTGATACGGAACTTAATAGGTAACCAGTGTAGAGATGATAAAATTGGTGTTATATGATCATATTTTCTTGACCTAGTAAGAACTCTAGCAGCTGCGTTTTGGACTAACTGTAGTTTGTTTATTGAGGATGCAGGACAACCAGCTAATAAAGCATTACAGTAATCTAATCTCGAGGTCATGAATGCATGAACTAACTTTTCTGCATCAGGAATAGATAGCATGTTACGTAGCTTAGCAATGTTTCTAAGGTGGAAAAATGCCGTTCTTGTAACATATGAAATATGATTTTCGAATGTCAGGTTGCGGTCTAGTATAACACATAGGTCTTTTACTGTAGTGGATAAAGTGACAGGACATCCTTCCAAGGTAAAGTTGTATTGGCGAGGTTTTGTGGGCAGTTTTTTGGACCAATAAGTAATACCTAAGTAATAATAATTTAGCGTTTTCGTCCGGTCGTGATGAAATATATAATTGAGTGTCATCAGCATAACAGTGGAAATTAATTCCATGTTTTCTTATAATATTACCAAGCGGTAGCATATATATTGAGAATAGCAGAGGGCCTAATACGGATCCTTGCGGCACCCCATAGTCTACTGACATCATCCTGGATTTTTCCCCATTTAGACAAACAAAATGGTAGCGGTCTGATAAGTACGATCTAAACCAGTTTAATGCCTGTCCCTGAACACCAGTATAATTTTGAAGTCGATCTATGAGTATTTTATGATCTATAGTATCAAACGCAGCACTAAGATCGAGTAGAACTAGTATTGAGATACAGCCTTGGTCAGAAGCTAGAAGTAAATCATTTGTGATTTTAACGAGCGCAGTTTCTGTGCTATGATGCGGCCTGAATCCTGATTGAAATTTTTCATAGATATCATTTTCTTGCAAGAAAGAATTGAGCAGACACAACTTTTTCTAGTATTTTAGACATAAATGGAAGATTTGAAATTGGTCTGTAATTTGCTAGGTTATTATGATCTAATTGTGGCTTCTTAATGAGAGGTTTTATGACTGCCAGCTTGAATATTCTTGGAACATGACCTAAAGATAAAGACGAGTTAATAATATTGAGAAGAGGCTCTTCCACTACAGGTAACAACTCTTTGAGTAGTTTAGTGGGTATTGGATCTAATAAACATGTTGTTGGTTTAGATACAATGATAAGTTTATTTAGCTCTTCCTGTCCTATAATTGTAAAGTGGTTGTATAGCTAAAATTGTAAATTACACTTACAAATAACAGTAAAATGCTGCAAATATTTTTTTATTACACTTGAAAGGCGATTTTACACTTATACAAATAATACTTTTACAAATATTACCCTGCGCATGCGATTCTTTATGGCATCATTTTACCTTCATAACAAACCAAACTCTCCCGTCTCAGCTACAACTCCAGTGTTTGAGGGCAGGTCAAAGTACACATTGTTCACAGACAGCCAATAAAGACAATGTTCCAGTCGATCTTTAAAACTTTGCAGACTTACTAGATTCACAACTATAACACATTGCCTGAAAGGTAATATTCGAAAAAGCACAACACGGGCGCTTTAAGAATATGCGGCCCCTTTAAGAAAAATGACGCGCACTGAGCATGCGTAGAAGAGCAAAGCGCAAGACGAGAGCAGACATTCCAGTTGAAGCTGAAAGCGACGCCGTTAAAGATCGTGAATGAAGGACAAAAGTGGAATATTTCTGTCGGAGGCCTTATATTTCCAGTCTGTAGGTGAGAGATGTTTCTCAGATTACAGAGTTTAACATTAATCAGCTCCAGAGTTTACATGTTTAAGGATGTAATGAAATGCGTTGTGTGTCCTGGTTTATTATTAGAGTGTAATAATATGTTGGCAGAGAGTTTTTCACAGACTCTGACTCTATTACACCAATAAAATGTGCTTAATGTGCCACTTTACAGAAGATTTCAGACATCAGCATAATGAATGAGGGGAAAACAGGGAACTTTAGGAGACAAAGAGGCTTTTCAGCAGCTCAGCTAAACATGATGGTCCTGTTGTTTCTCTCAGACTTTGCACAAGAGTTGAACAAACCTTGTTTTAAATGCAATTAATATCTAACTTGTATCAAAATACTCCATATTCCTTACAGCAAAAACACAAGTTCACTTAATTTAAGTGTAAATGTAATTAAAGTACTCCCGTTTAAATTCAGTAACTTCTCTTTGATTTTTCCAGATCTGGTCCTGTGGGCGTCAGTATCTCACAGTGATCACAGTTCACACCTGCAGTGAAGCCCCTCCCACAACAATTCACCAATAAATACTGGGAATATTCACATCATCCTACAAGAGAAGGACAAACTCCAGGTGTAGCAGCTGAAATCTGTGTGACTGTTAAAGATGGAGTTTATTAAAGAGGAGATTGAAGACATGAGTTATCCAGAACCATCCAGAATAAAACATGAAGATACTGAGGAACAAATAGGTTGGTGTCCATTCTTGATTCATAATTTCTGACTGCTTTGGTGGCTGTAAAATAATAATAAGCAGCAAAAGTGCATATTTTTTTGGTTTCAAGTCATATACTGGGGAAATATACTCTTGTTCCATGTTGTTACAGGGTAAGTGTGGCATCTGCTATTATGAAATGCTAATGAAAAATAATTTGTTTGAAGCATCAAACCACACATGCAGAAATATCTATAGTAATCCACCGGACCTCAATGGCTGAATCAATGTCTTCTGAAGTGAAATTATACGTGTTTGTAAGAAAAATACCAATATTTTAGACTGTAGACTATAGTTTCTGACCAACAGTCACCAGCACAAGCATGAGAGGGTTGAGTTCACGCTTGACGTAACTTGAAGTGTGACTTCAGTGCGCTGAGAAACTCTGTGGATGTCGGAGGCTGTCAGTTTTAATTTAATTAAATTTTTTAATTATTGCTCACAACAATATACAAACAATGAAAGATAATCGCATTGGGAAACGCGTTACGTATTCAGAATACAAATTATGATTAACTGTATTCCGTTACAGATACAATTTAAATAGTTGATTTTTATAATACAGTTACATTGTTGAAATTAGGGCTGCACGATTTGGGGAAAATATCTAATTGCGATTTTTCTGGTTAAAATTGCGATTAAAAATGTGATTTATTATTTTTTTTATTTTTACAATTAAAAGTGTGTGTATATAACATTTTGTGTTTATATATTAACATGACTAATAATAATTATTATGATGATGATTATTATTATTGCTAAATAAAAATAAGAAATATTACTATTACAATAACATTCATTATTTAAAAAATTAATATAGAGCATTTAAGAATAGATATAACAATATAATAATAATATTTCTTCTTCTGTGTGACAAGCGAGGGTCAAGCGTAAAGTGGCGTCGCGAGTAAAGTACACCTTGTGTACCGGGAGCAGCATCTACTGAATTTGCATGTACACTCGGCACATCGCCAGTGAAAATCGCTTGGGTGAATAAACGCTGGACTACATGAAACAAGTATATTTCCCCAGTATAAAAAAAAAGTTGCAACAGTTTTACTTGCCTCGAAACATGGAAGCCTTAACTTAGTCAGTGGAGTTTTGCTAGTAAAAGCCTTTATGTATTTGTACACTATTATGAAAAGGTACGCAGTGTATGTTCTCAATAAATTGCTCCCAAACGTAAGATTGTTGTCACACGGTGCTTGCAGCCACACAGAAAAAGACAGATTAATGAAGTTCTCAATGAAGTTGACAATAATGTCAAGTAAACTTAAAGGCAGGTAAACGGGCATTAGCAACACAACCTTACGTGAACGTGACCGAACAGAGCATGAATGTGAGGGTAGAACTTAAATAGCAAACACAAATGAGACGTAAATGTCTCGGTTACGCATGTAACCCTCGTTCCCCGAAGGAGGGAATGGAGACTTGCGTCAGAATGTTAACCAACAAATTGGTATATAACATGAAGTGCATGCACCTTTGTTTTTTGCTGAGGAGACGAGTAAGTGGCCCACGCTCAGCGGTGGCATAGAGATTGTTGTGACAGGATGGGCGTCTCCGTTCCGTCCTTCATGGAACGAGGGTTACATGTGTAACCGAGATGTTCCCTTTCAGTTGGTCATGTGCGAAGTACGTCAGAATGTGAACTGACGGATTGGGATCCCTAATAAAACGGCACAGATTCTGACCCTTCCAGTGCCTGGCGCAAGCCTCACATCCGTCGCACTTTCTAGATAGAATAGATAGGCTTGGACTTATGCCAAGAGAGTCTACTGCTGTTCTGCATGAACCATACAGTCAGAGACCACATCCTATCTGTACAGTGGGGAGAAAAAGTATTTGACACACTTCAGATTTTGCAGGTTTGCCCACTTACAAAGCATGTAGAAGTCTGTAATTTTTTATCATAGGTGAACTTCAACTGTGAGAGACGGTATCTAAAACAAAAATCCAGAAAATCACATTGTATGATTTTTAAGTAATTAATTTGCATTTTATTGCATGACATAAGTATTTGATGCATCAGAAAAGCAGAACTTAATATTTGGTACAGAAACCTTTGTTTGCAATTACAGAGATCATACGTTTCCTGTAGTTCTGGACCAAGTTTGCACACACTGCAGAAGGGATTTTGGCCCACTCCTCCATACAGACCTTCTCCAAATCCTTCAGGTTTCGGGGCTGTCGCTGGGCAATACGGACTTTCAGCTCCCTCCAAAGATTTTCTATTGGGTTCAAGTCTGGAGACTGGCTAGGCCACTCCAGGACCTTGAGATGCTTCTTACGGAGCCACTCCTTAGTTGCCCTGGCTGTGTGTTTTGGGTCGTTGTCATGCTGGAAGACCCAGCCGCAACCTATCTTCAATGCTCTTACTGAGGGCAGGAGGTTGTTGGCCAAGATCTCACGATACATGGCCCCATCCATCCTCCCCTCAATACGGTGCAGTCATCCTGTCCTCTTTGCAGAAAAGCATCCCCAAAGAATGATGTTTCCACCTCCATGCTTAACGGTAGGGATGGTGTTCTTGGGGTTGTACTCATCCTCCTCCTTTCTCCTAACACGGCGAGGGGAGTTTAGACCAAAAAGCTCTATTTTTGTCTCATCAGACCACATGACTTTCTCCCATTCCTCCTCTGGATCATCCAGATGGTCATTAGCAAACTTCAGATGGACCTGGACATGCGCTGGCTTGAGCAGGGGGACCTTGCATGCGCTACAGGATTTTAATCCATGAAGGCATAGTTACTAATGGTTTACTTTAAGACTGTGGTCCCAGCTCTCTTCAGGTCATTGACCAGGTCCTGCCGTGTAGTTCTGGGCTGATCCCTCACCTTCCTCATGATCATTGATGCCCCACAAGGTGAGATCTTGCATGGTGCCCCAGACGGAGGGAGATTGACCTTCATCTTGAACTTCTTCCATTTTCTAATAATTGCGCCAACAGTTGTTGCCTTCTCACCAAGCTGCTTGTCTATTGTCCTGTAGCTCATCCCAGCCTTGTGCAGATCTACAATTTTATCCCTGATGTCCTTACACAGCTCTCCGGTCTTGGCTATTGTGGAAAGGTTGGAGTCTGTTTGATTGTGTGTGTGTGGACAGGTGTCTTTTATACAGGTAATGAGTTCAAACAGGTGCAGTTAATACAGGTAATGAGTGGAGAACAGGAGGGCTTCTTAAATAAAAACTAACAGTTCTGTGAGAGCCGGAATTCTTACTGGTTGGTAGGTAATCAAATACTTATGTCATGCAATAAAATGCAAATTAATTATTTAAAAATCATACAATGTGATTTTCTGGATTTTTAGATTCCGTCTGTCACAGTTGAAGTGTACCTCTGATAAATATTATAGATTTGTACATGCGGGGCAGCCTGCACTTACCCGGAAGTGCATGACGAAGTAACCGGTTCCTCCTCCGCCTTCACCTCCCGATGACAGCTCACCCTCCGATGCCGCGATCGACATCTGATCATTGGCAGGTGCACAAAAAGAAACGACTGGTCGCTCCGCTGAGGGTCCACCACCCTGTGACTTCACCCTTGCTGATTCAGTGGTTAAGGGCGGCCATTTCGGGTTGACATCATTGTTGTCCTTAGTTTGCAGAACTTAGTTTTGCCACTTAGTCAACATTTAAGAATCAGTCTTAGACTTTGTTGAAACTTGCTTTTAGCTTCTTTATAAAAGTCTCCTACTCTTAGACAAGCTCTACTTTTTTTTACCAAGATTTTTTTAACACTTAAGTTAAAGCTTAAGAATATTCTTAAAAGCATTTCTGAAAGGTTTTATACATTGATATACACATTAGAAAATGAAAGATAAACACGTTTTTCTCCATGTCTTAATTACAAATTTTAAACTGGTTGTCTGTTAACTGACCTGCCTATATATAGCCTAGATTTTATGATATAATCTGCCACCATGGATTCCAAAAGAAAACCAAACTGGCAGGAAGAAGAAGCGCTGACAAAGATGATGCCTGCTCTGTCCAAACAATACTGTTTGATTAACTTCTCATCGTCAAACATTTCAAAAACGTTCTTCCTTTTCTGAAAGCTTTGCACACGTCTCTGTCTACTCCGTGCCATAACAAGCCCCTACTGGCAACTCCTAACCACTTGAGACCTCTCGAGCTGTCTTAAATAACTGGGAGAGTAAGAGTGATTCTTAGCTTTAAGAAATGTTATACTTAAGTTTGGAAGTAGGAGTGAATTTCACGAATTCTCAGCACTTAAGACTAAAATGGCACCTTGAGAAGCTTGATAAATGGTTTTTTTTGCTTAGTGTTTTAAGTTTTCACATTGAACCTCATTGAACTGATTCTGACTACTTTATATGTTTATTTTAGACCAGATGGAAGTGAAGGAGCAACTACACAAACTAAATGACGTAAAGAAACTCTGTGACTTCAAAACTCAAGAAACAAAAGCCAAAAAGCTGCACACCTGCTCTCAGTGTGGAAAGAGTTTCACAAAAAAAGGAAACCTTAACACACACATGAGGATTCACACTGGAGAGAAATCGTATACATGCACTCAGTGTGGAAAGAGTTTTTCTCAAGCATCAGGTCTCTGGAATCATCTGCGCATTCACTCTGGAGAAAAACCATTCAACTGTGATCAGTGTGGTAAAGATTTTATTTCATCAACACATCTAAAACAACACCTGAAACTTCATTCAGGTGAGAAACCTTATTTGTGTTCACTCTGTGGAAAGAGTTTTTCATGGCTGAACAGTTTTCAACAGCACCAGAAATCACATGATGGAGTGAGAGATCATGTGTGTTGTGACTGTGGGAAGAGCTTTACTTTATCTAGTCATCTGAAACAGCACCAAATAATTCATACTGGAGAAAGACCTCACAAGTGCTCATATTGTGACAAGAGTTTTAATCAGCCTGGAAACCTGAAATCACATGAGCGACTTCATACTGGAGAGAAGCCGTACCACTGTACTCAGTGTCGGAAGAGTTTCAGAAATGCATCAGGTTTAAAAAAGCATCTGCTCCATCACTCTGGAGAAAAGCCATTTAACTGTGATCAGTGTGGTAAAGATTTTATTTCATCATCAAATCTAAAAAAACACTTGAAAGTTCATTCAGAAGAGAGACCTCATGTGTGTTCTCTCTGTGGAAGGAGGTTTTTATGGCTGAAGATTTTTAATCAGCACCAGAGAACACATGAAGTGAGCGATCATGTGTGTTGTGACTGTGGGAAGAGCTTTACTAGAGCTGGTCATCTGAAACAGCACCAAAGAATTCATACTGGAGAAAGACCTTTCAAGTGCTCATATTGTGACAAGAGTTTCAATCAGCCTGGAAACCTGAAATCACATGAGCGACTTCATACTGGAGAGAAGCCGTACCACTGCACTCAGTGTGAGAAGAGTTTCAGAGATGCAACAGGTTTAAAAAATCATCTGTTCATTCACTCACTTCATTCATAATGAAATATGTCACAAGTGAGCAACTTCTTTTGTTTTATGTCAAATAGTAAATACTTTGAGGAGTTTTTCCACGCAACAGTCAACAACTATTACAATGTAAATAAAGTTGTGTTTTTGTTTTCTTGTGACTTGATTGGGTGACTTAGACTTGGATATATTCATGTCATTTTCATATTTACTACGTGTAAGTGTTTTCTGAAAGATCATGCAATTATGATCTAATTTTAATCACATTGATAAAAAAAAAAAAAAAACACAATGTACAGTTGTGGTCAGAATTATTGCCCCCCTTGGTAAATATGATCAAAGAAGCCTGTAAAAATAAATATGCATTGTTAATTCTTTTGATATTTTATTCACTACGGCTGTCTTATGTTTCTGATTCTGATCACTGTATAAGTTATTTCAAACATTTGCTGCTGTCTGAAAGTGAGTTTTGCCTATAAACGTGGCTATAGGTGGTCAAAGAACTGAAAATCTATGAATTATTACAATAAATATGATCTATATTATTCTGACTTCCATTTTTCCACACTTACAATTTGGATATGTTTTTTTTTATTTTCCTGCCAAAATACGGCCAAAAGTATTACAAGCCTGTGAACAATCGAAAACAACAGTTAGGATCTGCAAAACATCAACATGGATGGCAGGACCCAAGGTTTAAAAGAAAGACGGGACTGTACAAATCTGTTTATTTTGGGAACTTCTTTTGTCCTATGTACACAAGTCATTTAGACATTTGCAAATATTATTATTTTTACACATAGGTTGGTTTTACGCAGGCAATTTGTTTTGCTGTTCCTGACTGTTGTTTTCAGTTGCAAATCGATGTTCAGAGTCTTGCAATACTTTTGGCAGGAAAAAAAAACTTACCATATTTCCTCAAATAAAAGCCTGTATTCAATTAAACGCCGGGCCTCTGATAGTGGCCGGGGGCGTGGTCTGCACGAACAAATAAAGGCCAGTCTAAAATAAAGGCCGGGGAAAAATTAGTGTGGATACCGGTAATCTCCTAAATCCCATTCATTTAATGTGCATTCAAGTTCATTGTAATATACAGATGCCAATAGATGGCAGTAGCTACACTGGATATGACACGGGTCTCATTTAGTGCTTTTGACAGACTTTTCCACAACTTTATTGAAATCGAATTTGAGGATTATGTCACCCAGACGAAAATTTGATTTAAACTTTAAAGCAGCACTAGGTAACTTTTCAACCTTCATAATATATTTTCAAGACTCTTGTGATGATACATCGACTTACAGTAGGTTGAATGACACGTCTGCCATAGCCTGACGGGGTCTGTATCGTTTTTAATCGTACTTTTAAACTTCGGGTTTCGGGTAGTAACCAGAGAAAAAAAAGAACTGCAAAATTTCAATGCTTCACGGCATTACGTCACTTCCACCATCACCCCCACTTCCTTAAATTCGGACGTGCGAGCCCAACTATACTTTGTTTGCCGGATGTTATAGTCATGGCCGAGGCAGCAGAGAAAAAGAAGAAAGCAAAGGTTTTGTCGGAGGAATGCAAAAAGAGGAAACGAGAAAGTGATCGTATTAAAGGCAGGACGAGGATCAACATTGGGCCAGCGTTTGCTCGTTGGCGTGAGCTGAAGGAGGAGGAGGGGTGCCCGACCGATGCTGACTTGGCTGTCATGCTTTTGGACTAGTAAGTATATTGCTTGCATACTATCTATTGTTTATTTAATTTTGTTGTCTTCCTGACTGTTACGGAAGCTATCTTATCCTCGGTTTATCTTCATGAATCAAGGAATGGTAGTAGAGTAGCGAATTTCAAATGTAAGCCTGTCTAAACGGTGTGTACAAGTTTGGTAGGGGCTACATTCTTGAAAGTAAACACATAAGACGTACAAAATCACATTTTAGGATACCTAACATGTCTGTAATATTTGTTTATTTGTCTTGCCTCAAGCTATAATGCAAATCGATTTTTCAAATTTGAAGATTCATCTATGGTAACTTGATATTATATTGACGATATATGGTTATTACCTACCACTCAAACATTGAACTGAAGTATCATATAGATTCTGTAAAACGGTAACCAATAGACTAGACTACTATAAAGATGCTGGCTTGTAAACGTGAGCATCGCGATCATTTGGCGTTTGAAAAAAATAAAACCCATGAAATTATATTCATATGACATGCTGAAACATATGCCACTGTACCTGGGATGAAGACATTTCACACGCGACGCAAGCAGAACACCTGTATGTGAACTCCTCCTGCAGTGTTCAGGGCTATCATAGTTGTCATGTCAACCAATGCACGTGCCATGCATCCCCTGATGTAGGATGACAGTAGTAGAGGACAATTCTGTTTCCCAACTGTAGGGGGACCCCGAGAGCAAAAGTTACCTAGTGCTGCTTTAAACAAAGAGTTTTAAAGTATGCGGAGGAAAACTCGGGTGAAAAAGCTGCGAGACATTTCGACATTGACCCCAGGAGAATCCGATACTGGGAGAAACAGAAGGATGAGCTGACAAAATTAACGTTACACGACAAGAGCAGAGCACGGCTAGCTGGAGGCGGGAGGAAAAAAGTTAGCCTGGAGCTAGAAACAAAACTGCCAGAGTGGATCTACTCCATGCGGGACAAACACAACCGAGTATCAAGAAAAATGATTCAAAATAAAGCGTTGGAGATCTACAATTTCGTAAGTGATGGAGGAGATTTGTTTGTGGCTAGCAGGGGTTGGCTACACAGATTTATACAGCGCAATGGTTTCTCACTTCGACGTCGCACCACCATGGCCCAGAAGGACCCAGATCTACTAACTGAGAAACTTGTTTCGTACGTTGACTACGTTAGCAAGGCTGTCAGTTCTAAACAGGTTTTAGAGAAGGACATCATTGCAATGGACGAGACTGCAGTTTGGTTTGACATGGTGTCTCCCACTACTGTTGACACACGAGGAGCAAAGAGTGTGGCTCTAAAAACCACAGGATACGAGAAAAGCCATCTTACCATTGTCCTTGCTGGAAAGGCAGACGGAACCAAACTGAAGCCTTATATTGTTTTTAAAGGGGCTATTCGTGAAGGTGATGCAGCAGCAGATCTCCAGCGCAGTAATTGCCACTTCTGTGAATGGCTGGATGAATGATTCTCTCACGGCAGATTGGCTGAAGTCTGTGGTGGGAAAATTCAACTTCACCCCGCGGCTGCTTGCGTGGGATTCATACCGCTGCCACATCAGTGCCGCCACCAAAGAGGAACTAAAATGTGGCTATAATATCACAACAGCGGTGATCCCGGGAGGCTGCACTAAATATATCCAAGCCCCCGATGTGATGTGGAACCAACCCTTCAAGGCGAGCCTGCACGATGCCTACGATCAGTGGATGGCAGGGGATGCAGATAAGGAATATACAGCTGGAGGTAACTTAAAAGCCCCCGCCCAACGCCTGCTTGTGAACTGGGTGGTCGCTGCCTGGAACAAACTGGACGTGGATATGATCAGAAAGTCTTTCAAAGTTTGTGGACTGTCTGTGAAAAATGACGGGAGCGAAGATGACCTCATCCTCTGCTTCAGGGAGGGACAGCCTTGCGCCGCTGGACGGGAGGCGCTCGATTGGCTCCGACAGCAGGGCCGGGAGAACCAGCGCAAATCACCTTAGGAGGAGGAAGATGAAGAGGAGCTGTTTAACAATGAACTTGTAGTTATTGATGGTGAGGATGGGGATTTTGAGGAGGACTGACACATTACTGACGCCGGTAATTACACCATTTAATTTATAATGGTAAGCTGCAACAATGTTATTTTTAAGAATTTTGTTCGGATTTTGCTTGCAGCTGAATATTAGATACTGGCAGTTGACTGTGCTGTCAGGAATGTCTTTTGACTTTAATGTTATGGTATCCGGAGTACGTATGCTTACTACACACACGTGTAATTTAGCATACCGGTAACTGATGTGTAGCTTTGATGTTTTTGTCATGTTCATGCTGGTTAATAACTACCGTTATAACGTTAATCAGATACTGGTGTGTTGCAAATCAGCAATGTGTTTTACATAGCTACCGTATGCTCTTATTGTTATATGCCAGCAATTTTACCAGCAATAAAAAAAAAAAAATTGTTAGTAGGCTACCTGTATTTGAAATAAACATTTTGACAATGGTGGTTACTGCGTAATTCTGACCCAAATTGCTTTGCCGCCCTTCTGGCTTTTGTTGTCAATGATTTTTTAAGAAACATTTGCAAAAATATCACCAATGATATCTGACCACTGGAACACTATCGATTTTAATTTAAAACAGTTTATTTAACAAATATATTTTTCAAACCGATGGAATTAGAAATACAGGCAGGCTCTAACAAAAGCCTACTTCAAATACAAGCCTGTTACATTCGGCAGTTCAGGTAAATAAAGCCATTAAAACACGTAATTAGTTTCAGTTTAAATATGATAATGTTATTTTTTAATTTCATTTACGTTGAAAAGTGAACAGGACACCTAAAATGCATAAAGGGGGTCTTCACTAAGTTCAATAACATTTCAATAAGTTTTGATTTGTTGATGTGTGCCTTTCTGTAAATTGAATTTCGTTTTGTATAAATTTTATCTTAATTTTAATCTGTTTTATCAACCAAATTGCCCGAATTTAATAAATAATAAGCTAATAGCCTATAACAGACAATGACGCGGCGGCGCTCTCACTCTGGAGGAAATATTACAGCTCTTTCACCGCACACACCGCAACAGTCACAATATGACCTCATGTATGCTTTAAAAACATAATTCAACTTATAAATAATACTTTTTAATGGGCCACTTAAAATGTTTATTACAAATAAATGATTAAATTCTAAAAATTTTCATTGCATTTGCAATCCTTTGAAACGCCACTTCCCGCGCCCCTGATGATATCTGTCCTCTGGAGCGCTATCGCTTTTCATTTAAAACGGTTTATTTAAAACAATAATTTTTTTTAAATAGATGGAATTCGAAATACAGGCCTACCCCTAATAAAAGCCTGCTTCAAATAAAAGCCGGTGACCTTCTGCAGTTCAGGTAAATAAAGGCCCGGCTTTTATTTGAGGAAATACGGTATGTCAAAAGTGTAAGCGTGGAAAAGTGGAAGTCAAAATAAAATTTGTTTTGCATTAAGCTGCAGTTTCACAATACTTTAATTACACTTACAAATAACAGTAAAATGCTGCAAATATTTTTTTCTTACAGTTGAAAGGCGATGTACAATTGTACAAATATTACCCTGCACATCTTTTTGTCATCATTTTACATAACATGGGCGCTTTAAGAATATGCGGCCCCTTTAAGAAAAATGACGCGCATTGAGCATGCGCAGAAGAGAGAAGCGCGAGACGAGAGCAGACATTCCAGTTGAAGCTGAAAGCGACGCTGTTAACGATCGTGAATGAAGGACAAAAATTAAATATTTCTGTCGGATGCCTTATATTTCCAGTCTGCAGGTGAGAGATGTTTCTCAGATTACAGAGTTTAACATTAATCAGCTCCAGAGTTTACATGTTTAAGGACCAATGTAATGAAATGCGTTGTGTGTCCTGGTTTATTATTAGAGTGTAATAATATGTTGGCAGAGAGTTTTTCACAGACTCTGACTCTATTACACTAATAAAATGTGCTTAATGTGCCACTTTACAGAAGATCTCAGACATCAGCATAATGAATGAGGGGAAAACAGGGAACTTTAGGAGACAAAGAGGCTTTTCAGCAGCTCAGCTAAACATGATGGTCCTGTTGTTTCTCTCAGACTTTGGAAAGGAAACTTATTTTAAATGCAATTAATATCTAACTATATAGATATATAGATAACAAAATACTCCATATTCCTGACAGAAGACACAAGTTCACTTAATTTAAGTGTAAATGTAATTAAAGTACTCAAGTGTAAATTCAGTAACTTCTCTTTGATTTCTCCAGATCTGGTCCTGTGGGCGTCAGTATCTCACAGTGATCACAGTTCACACCTGCAGTGAAGCCCCTCCCACAACAATTCACCAATAAATACTGGGAATATTCACATCATCCTACAAGAGAAGCACAAACTCCAGGTGTAGCAGCTGAAATCTGTGTGACTGTTAAAGATGGAGTTTATTAAAGAGGAGATTGAAGACACGAGTTATCCAGATCCATCCAGAATAAAACATGAAGATACTGAGGAACAAATAGGTTGGTGTCCATTCTTGATTCTTCATTATTGACTGCTTTGGTGGCTGTAAAATAATATCAGTAAATAATAAGCAGCAAAAGTGCATCTTTTTTTGTTTCAAGTCATATACTGGGGAAATATACTCTTGTTCCATGTTGTTACAGGGTAAGTGTGGCATCTGCTATTATGCAATGCTAATGAAAACTAATTTGTTTGAAGCATCAAACCACACATGCAGAAATATCTATAGTAATCCACCGGACCTCAATGGCTGAATCAATGTCTTCTGAAGTGAAATTATACGTGTTTGTAAGAAAAATACCAATATTTTAGACTGTAGACTATAGTTTCTGACCAACAGTCACCAGCACAAGCATGAGAGGGTTGAGTTCACGCTTGACGTAACTTGAAGCGTGACTTCAGTGCGCTGAGAAACTCTGTGGATGTCGGAGGCTGTCAGTTTGAATTTTTTAAAATATTTTAATTAATGCTCACAACAATATACAAACAATAAAAGATATTAGCAATGAGAAACAAACAAGACAGGAAGACAGAGATGCCAGTTCTCGTGTGAAACTGGCACGAGGACGTAAAGAAAGCTTCATGTTCATCTTTACTCATACAAACCCCACTTTAATTTTCAGCCCGCAGATGTCACACTTAAGGCCTGTTCACACCGGGACGATTTTCGTGTGCGTTTAACGCCTTGTGACTAAACAAAGGGCGCCAGTGTGAGTGTGCACACCATCACGCAAAACGGCAGGCGTGAAAGCATCATAAAAAAAAGCATTGGGTTCGTTTTTTTGTGTTTTGACGCAGTGCGATCACTGCGCGTTCTTGTTTTCCCTGAAGAGGGCAGATGCATCGATACTCGAAACCATGATCAGCAGTGCAGCGATTGGCTGGCGTCAAGACAGCAACGTAATGACATCATATAATTAAAAAAGCCACCTGGCAAAAAACTTGGCAAATTACACAAAAAAACCCCCACGAATATCTGGACCTTTATAAGGAAACAGCTAAACGACCAAACCAACATAAGTTATAATAGATCAATGATAAATGTTTTTTTTTTTTTTTTTTTACATGATTACCAATTATTTATATTCACGATTTTATACAGTATTTGTACACCCTTTACATTTTTATTTAAATGTAATAATTCAATTTTTAATTCAATTCGAAGCAGATTTGTAACGTGACAGTATTAAAGTTTCTTAAGGGTCAAGATCAAATACTCTGCATCTCCTGCGCTGCATCAAGCCATCCCATAATATCCGTGATTACTTAAATTAATGCACGTCTCAGATTAACTGTACAACATGTGTGCAAACCTCCAATAAAATTATAAAGTAATTATTCCATCACAAATAAATCGCTCAATCAAGGGGCTGTGTCTATAGTATTATACACAACATTAGAATATTATATACATTCTCATATACATATACAATTTAAAATGTTTTATATTATTATTATTATTATTATTATTATTATTTAAAATGATTATTATTGCCCCTGGTTCAGTAATGAACTCTTGTAATAAAGTAGCAGTGGCTGGGACAGATTTTAAGTATCACCTCAAGATGCAATCTAATCCTGTTTACATGAAATAAACTGTTCACGAGCAGGTTTAAGCTCACAGACCTGTTGCTATGACAGCAAGTCCAGGATGAGCGTCGAAGAACCAAACAATCCAAGATCATGCCAAATCGTCAACAATCAAATCCAGCTAACTGAGTTAGCGAGGTACGAAGAACGGACCCCAGGTTTAAAATTCTTGGTTCTATTTGTTGACATATTAGATGAGAAGGCTTTCACAGAGGGTTAGTAAATTATCGAATACTGACAGTAGCCTTAAAAAAAACATTTTCGCCAGGTTTTTTGGAGTTTAAGGACCTATAACTCAGGATAGGAATGATATATCAACAAATCCCTCTGTAAAAGCCTTCAGAATATAGTTCAATATAAGACTGGAAAAGTTGGTGCTTGTAGGTGCTACTGAAGTGGATAATCTGACTCTGAGTGTGATATTTATTTTAATATATCAAAATGCTCCAAATGATCCAGAATGCAGCAATACGTCTTATCTTCAACTAACCCAAAAGGGCCCACGCCACACCACTCTTCATCTCTCTGCACTGGCTACCACTCGCTGCTCGCATCAAGTTCAAGGCGCTTACGCTCGCTTACAGATCCACCACGAACTCTGCTCCCGCATACTTTGACTCGCTCCTACAAGTCTACACCTCCACCAGAAGCCTTCGCTCAGATAAGGAGCAACAGCTTGTGGTACCATCACAGAGAGGCAGAAAATCCCTCTCCAGAACATTCACATTCACCATTCCCTGCTGGTGGAACGATCTTCCCACCTCCATCCGAATTGCAGAATCACTGACAGCATTCAAAGGACAGCTGAAAACTCACCTCTTCCTCGAGCACTTAATCTTATCTTAAAAAAAAAAAAAAAAAAAACACCTTTTCCTTAATTTCCTTCTATTTTCCTCTACCTATTCCTGCCCTAGTGTGTGGTGCTCTGCGATGTCCAAAACTTAGTACTTCAGGCATTTTTTTTTCTTTGGCTGTCTCCTCATGATGGATCGCTTCCTGTACTCCTCAGTTGTAAGTCGCTCTGGATAAAAGTCTAAATGCTAAATGCATAAATGTAAATGTATATATCTCTTTACATAAATACTAACCCAGTGTTTTGTATGTTAATGCTGTTTTACGTTAATAATACCGAGTGAAGCACAAAGCTTTGTTTACAAAGGAAATAAATTTGCTGCCATGAATCGATTCATGCCGAATGAGAGAGGTAGGCTGAGACGAAATTTAAAGGGGTGGTAAAACACATTCTTTCGAAGGCTTGATTGTGTTTGTGGGGGGCACTGTAACATGTGTTCATGCTTCGTTTTTAAAAAAATTCAGTATTTTTCATATATTTTACCTTTATTCTACACTGCTCTGTCCCTCCTTGTAAAAACGGTCTGATGGTTTCCGGATTCTGTGAAGCCAGTCCCTCAAAAATACGCAATGGGCTCTGATTGGTTAGCTGGCCCAGTGTGCTGTGATTCGCTAACCGCCTAGTGCACGTTTCTCGAAAGCGTCACGCCCCTTACCTCTACAGGTAGCCTCAGGCTTTGTGTACGCTAGCGTCAATAAAACCATACCAAGAGCCCGAATAAGACCCAGACAATTTTAGTGAAGATGATCGAGCAGAACCTGTTCAGTCCTCAAGAGTAAAGACTGCAGATCTAAAGTGATCGCTACTGAATGGCACTGTTACTTTTGTATTTTTAGAACGATTTGCCAAATATCTGTCGCAAGAACGGACACTAAACATTGCTAGTAGCCAAATCAAACACAGAACCATGTTTAGCATGCCTGTAGATAAACAATACATAAAAGCTCTAATCAAAGAATCATTTACACTAATGCCAAGTTCGCTGTTGAGATTTTAAACAATTTGTAGCGTTAGGTGTTTGTCGGATAACGTTAAGTATGAATGAGCATTTAACAAACTGGTTTGCAGAGCCAAACAGCGTTGTCATGTCTACTTCATTGCTACAACGTAGGCTACAATTAACAACACGAACTATTACAGGAAAACACATCGACGAAAAATAAATCACACTTACAGGTTGTGGCCCGTACTCGCGAAGATTGTGGAAGCTTTCCTCCGCGAGATGTGCCGAGGTAGCCGCGCGTGCCCGCCTGTCTCGTGCAGCTGAAGGCTCATGTATTGCAAATACAGATGAATATAGTCCATTATGTCACATTTTCCGATCTTCTCCTCCGACCCCTGTCTGTCTCGTGCTTTGATTTATGATGGGCAGCATATATCCGCTGCAAATGCGATCGTGTTCCCCTCTGTCTCTTACACACATGAATATGACGTTGTATGTTAAACGCACTGCAACGCTGCCCCGTCCCTAGGAAGGCTGAACAAAGTGGACCTGCAATCCGGATGAAAATAACAGCGTTTCGTCGGCATTGTCAACAGCACTCCAGCCTACTAACCACAACAACTATTCCCCGAGGCGATACAAAATGGCCTCGCCCCCCCCCCCCTTATTTCATATTCTCGGAGGAGGGGTTTATGTAAATATTGGGACTGGTGATGTCAGCACACCCTGGAGGAATGTGTAGTAGTCCCTACTGGCCGTTTGCTGTAGTCCTTAGAAATCGATTTCTTTAAAAGCAAATATCTCCCTTTGCTTTAAACTTTGAACGTTGTAACTTTGCAGATGTTGTTTATGCTCAAACAGCAACATTACACACTAGCTAAAGCTAGAAAAGTGAAATCGTGGTTTACCACCCCTTTAAGATTTGTCAGCTTTTTTATTCTGTTTTGCGATTTCCGTGAATTTTAACAATAGGCCTAAAGTTAGTCCATTTTATCCCACATGGACATCTCGTTTCTTTTCTCAAATCTTCACTCGCGTCGCACCCATTTTCGCAGGGAATTATAAACATTTCTTCCTTTCGTTTGTTTATAATTAAGTCTATTATACCCATTCACGTCCTTTACTGTGGGGAAGTAGAAAAACACTGTAGGATGAGTAGGCTACATTTTTACTTAATTTTATTTATCACAGTTTGTGCTTGTTATTAGACTTGGTAAGGCGCGTCAAGTTTATTTGAATCGCGCATTTCACACACACAGGCCATTTTACTTTCGTTTTCTCTGGCAGTGAATAATCAAACATAGCTTAAATGTCTTGACCCTGTGGAAGATAAAATTCGCTCTTCAGAACTTTTACAACAAGTGTTGCTTTGCAACATCAGGAGAAAACATGAAGACAAAGATATTCGAGAAGGTGTCTATCCAGCTCGTGTTTCATCTCGCGCAGAGCGGTATATGACGCATCTTTGAGGGGAAATGGATTTTTTTTTTTTAACTAATATTTAATTTTCTTATGTTCTTTAGGTTACCATTATTTACTGATAATTGTTTAAATGTTTTACAGGCTGTGGTGTGTTGTTTCACTGACGGAAGTGCTGAAATAAACACGCATGCTTATGAAATGTATGTTTGAGCCTCGTTTATTATTTCAAAATGTAGGCTATATCTGGCAAAGACTACAGTATTTAAAATAGAATATATGCATTAGTTATATTCTCAATTTAACTGGCCTAGAAAAAGGCTGCTCTCGCCGGGGTTGACGAGCGCGGAGCGCCGCTGATCCTCTGGAGCTCACAACTCCGAAAACACCAGATAAAATGTTCAAATAGGCACTCTTTTTATATATAAACCACAGATTTGAGCTTTAAACAACTACATTATCGCCTGAAAAAGTCTTAAAACTACATTTTGTCACACATTAACAGTACAATTTTAACAAAAAAGACATGTAAATGACGTGAATTTGCGTCTGTTGTGAAGTGAATTTCACGCGCGAATGAAGCGAGTAAACTCGAAATGTTCAAGCGCCCAACTTTGCGCGAATAGCGTGAATTATTTGCGTCCAGTGTGAACGCTACATTAGACTTTGCTGAAGGTTGCTTTTAGCTTCTTTATAAAAGTCTCCTGCTCTTAGACAACTTTTATTAAGAATCTTTTGACACTTAAGTTAAAGCTTAAGACTATTCTTAAGAGCTTTTCTGAAAGGTTTTATAAATATAATACAGATTTCTTTTTTCTGCTGTGTTTTTAATTTTCACATTTAACCTCATAACCTCATTGAACTGATTCTGACTACTTTATATGTTTATTTTAGATCAGATGGAAGTGAAGGAGCAACGACACAAACTAAATGACGTAAAGAAACTCTGTGACTTCAAAACTCAAGAAACGGAAGCCAAAAAGCTAAACACCTGCTCTCAGTGTGGAAAGAGTTTCACAAAAAAACGAGACCTTAACAGACACATGAGAATTCACACTGGAGAGAAACCGTATACATGCACTCAGTGTGGAAAGAGTTTTAATCAAACATCAGCTCTCAATGTTCATCTGCTTCGTCACTCTGGAGAAAAACCATTCAAGTGTGATCAGTGTGGTAAAGATTTTATTTCATCCTCAAATCTTAAAAAACACCTGATGGTTCATTCAGGTGAGAGACCTCATGTGTGTTCTCTCTGTGGAAAGAGTTATTCAAGGCTGTACAGTTTTAAACTACATCAGAAAACACACACAGGTTTGAGAGATCATGTGTGTTGTGACTGTGGGATGAGCTTTACTACATCTAGTCATCTGAAAGAACACCAAAGAACTCATACTGGAGAAAGACCTTACAAGTGCTCATATTGTGAAAAGAGTTTCAATCGGTCTGGACACCTGAAATTACATGAGCAAGTTCATACTGGAGAGAAGCCGTACCACTGTACTCAGTGTGAGAAGAGTTTCAGGGATGCAACAGTTTTCAGAAATCATCTGCGCATTCACTCTGGAGAAAAGCTGTTTATCTGTGATCAGTGTGGTAAAGATTTTATTTCATCATCAAATCTAAAAGAACACCTGATGGTTCATTCAGATGAGAAGCCTCATGTGTGTTCTCTCTGTGGAAAGAGTTTTTCATGGCTGAAGAGTTTTAAACAGCACCAAAAAACACATGATGGAGTGAAAAATCATGTGTGTTCTGACTGTGGGAAGAGCTTTACTAGACCTAGTCATCTGAAACTGCACCAAAGAATTCACACTGGAGAAAGACCTCACAAGTGCTCATATTGTGGCAAGAGTTTCAATCGGTCTGGAAACCTGAAATCACATGAGCGACTTCATACTTGAGAGAAGCCGTACCACTGCACTCAGTGTGAAAAGAGTTTCAGAGATGTAACATGTTTTAAAAATCATCTGTTTATTCACTCTAAAGAAATAACCACCAATCAGGCATAACATTATGAATATTCTGTTGGCCCCCTTTTGACCCATCGAGACATGGACTCCAATAGACCCCTGAAGGTGTGCTGTGGTATCTGGCACCAAGATATTTGCAGCAGATCCTTTAAGCCCTGTAAATTGCGAGGTGGGGCCTCCATGGATTGGATTTGTTTGTTCCACCTTCTTCAATTGCTCTGTGGTCCAGTTCTGATGCTCACGTGCCCACTGTTGGACAGGACCATTATATAGCCCCATACGAAACTGTTATGCACTGTGTATTCTGACACCTTTCTATCAGAACCAGCATTAACTTCTTGAGCAATTTGTGCTACAGTAGCTCGTCTGTTTGATCGGACCACACGGGCCAGCCTTCGCTCCTCACGTGCATGAGCCTTGGCCGTCCATGACCCTGTCACCGGTTAACCTCTGTTCCTTCCTTGGACCACTTTTGATAGATACTGACCACTGCAGAACGGGAGCACCCCACAAGAGCTGCAGTTTTGGAGATGCTAGTCGTTTAGCTTCACAATTTGTCACTTGTCAAACCCGCTCAAATCCTTACGCTTGCCCTTTTTCCTGCTTCTAACACATCAACTTTGAGGACAAAATGTTCACTTGCAGCCTAATATATCCCACCCACTAACAGGTGCCGTAATGAAGAGATAATCAGTGTTATTCACTTTACCTCTCAGTGGTCATAATATTATGCCTGATCTGTGTATGTAGCTAGTGTGAATAACAAAATGCTTTCTCTGTGTCCAGATTTGACTGTAATGCAAAACTGATGCTTCAAATCAAAATAAACTTTGACTAAAAGTATTCTTTAATAATGTGTAAATATACATATTCAAATCAAATGCAGTTACTAATTATGTCTGAATCAAAACACCATGTTGATATGTTTATATTAGTGGTGGGCATAGATTAATTTTTTTAATCTAGATTAATTCCAAGATTAATCTAGATGAAAATGGCTCATTTGAATTCTGCCGAAGGCATTCAGAATATGTGTGCTCGTAATTGATTGTTTGTCTTTTTGTAGTTTGAATAATAAATAACTTCTGTCCCTTTAAGACCTGACGCACGCATATCCAAACACTGTTCCTGTGAGCTGGTTACGACTGTGTTTACGTTAACTCACCAAAATGGGCATTGAGACATTTTTGAGTGTATTTGACCATTAATAAGCTGGAAAAAGGAGCTCATTTTTGCACTTGTATGTCAGAGGTGGCTTTATTACGGTATGTTACCCGAATACTGGTGAGTTTTTATTTTGATAAAACAATGAATAGTAAGTTCTGTCATATTATTTAATTACTTTTACTGTTTTTTGCTATGTATCAATTCAGTCTGGTATCGTATTGAAGTCATAATTTTGGTAGCGTGACAACACTATTCTATATAAAAAGTATGCTGTACCTAAATTTGTACCTTTTTACATTTTTACTCTTAGTTTTACATTTTGTCGAGGGCTTGTTTACATTTATATTAATCAATATAAAAATAGTTGTTAGTGGCAGCCCTAGTTTTTTTTTGTACAGGTAACAAGTTCAAACAGGTGCATTTAATACAGGTAATGAGTGGAGAACAGGAGGGCTTCTTAAAGAAAAACTAACAGTTCTGTGAGAGCCGGAATTCTTACTGGTTGGTAGGTGATCAAATACTTATGTCATGCAATAAAATGCAAATTAATAATTTAAAACTCATACAATTTTATTTTCTGGATTTCTATTTTAGATTCCGTCTCTCACTGGTGAAGAGTACCTATGATATAAATTACAGACCTCTACATGCTTTGTAAGTAGGGAAAAAAAACCTTGTTCTCCCCAATGTATACACTCAAAAAAATAACTAATTGGATAATCTCAATTTAATTGAGGGCGGGGTTTCCATCCAATAAATATGTGTAGCCCCAACTCATAAACTAATTCATGCAATGAAATGGTCCAACTCAGTTTGAACCAACTTAATTGGGTTGGTCCAACTCAATTTGATCAAATACTTTAAATTAAATATACACTTATCAAATTATTTCATGCTTGTCCAACTTAAATTAAAACATTTAAAGGTCCCGTTCTTCGTGATCCCATTGTTCAAACTTTAGTTAGTGTGTAATGTTGCTGTTAGAGCATAAATAATACCTGTAAAATTATAAAGCTCAAAGTTCAATGCCAAGCGAGATATTTTATTTAACAGAAGTTCCCTTCCAAAGCCTACAGCGAACGGCCGGCTTGGACTACATCCTGGTACTTCCTTCATAAATGACGTCGATAGAACAGACTAACCTCCGCCCACAAGAATACGCGGAAAAAGGGGGCGTGGTCTTGTTGCTGTCCCACGTGGAGAAGAGGACGTGTCGCGTGGAGAAAAGGAAGTGTTGCGTTTGAGTGTGTTTGTCGCCATGTCGTCGAGACGCTGTTATTTTCATCCCGGAGTCAAATCACCTTTGTTTGGCTTTCCCAGGGACGCTGTAGAGATCATTAAGCGCATTTATCTTCCGTTAAGAGGCGTGACCTTTCCACGTGCGCTAAGCTGCTGTCGAATCACAACACAGGAACCGTGCCACGTTTGCTAAGATGCGGTCAAATCACAACATGGGAACCGCTGGCACAATCAGAACTCGTTACGTATTTCTGAAGGAGGGACTTCATAGAATAAAGGAAGTCATCAGCCGTTTTTAGGACAGTGAAAACAGCGGTATACAGATAAGTACATTGTGTTAAAAATACTGTTTTTTTTTTACACGCGAAACATGAACACATGTTATATTGCACACTGTAAACACAATCAAAGCTTCAAAAGAACACGAAGAACGGGACCTTTAATTGGAAAATCAAATATTATGAATAAATCCTTCTTTGTACCCAGACACAAGACAAATCCTGACTGAAATTTAAAACTCAAACAGGTTTGCAATAGTTATTTATTGTAAAAATGTATTTTTTTTATTATTATTATTTAACTAAACAAGTTACATATTTTTAAAACCCTTTTTTCCAGTCTGGAAATTTGACTATTAATAAAAGTTTAAAAAACCTGATTCTAAAATAAGCGTAAGAATCATATATACATATGCATAGCGGCTTGTCTTAATATATACTCAATATTGTTAAGTAAAAATAAACTTGACTATTAATAACACACTGTAATAATAAAGCTTGACCCCTTATTAAAAGTAACATACACATTTATGGCCTAATTAATTGTATAACTCGAAACAGACTAAAACCACTAACTAGAAATTCATGTATTGGTTCACTAATCAGTATGTAAACTAATCAGTATTGCAAAGTCAAAACAAACTTGACTATTAATTACACAGTGTAATAATAAAACTTGACCCATATTACAAGGACACATGTATGGCCTGTATAACTAGAAAAAACTAGAACCATTAAGTAGAAATACATCTATTGGTTCACTTAGTTTTCCATTAAAAAAGAAAGAAAAAAAGGTAAGTGTATCAAAAATAAACACATTTGTACTTGTTATATGTGTGTGTGGCGTGTAAGTGCAAACAACTCTCACCAATCCTCACTTTGCAATGATGTGTTCTCAAAAGTGTACATCTCATGCAAACAGCTTAATTTTAAGCTGTTGGACCTTTGCATTCAGTTTATGTCCATCCAAGTTCATTAGGATTTTCTGGATAAACTCGAAGGTGTATTTGAGGTTGTCAGGAAAGCTTAGATCAAGTGCATAAATAAGACCGAACAGCATGATGAATGCCATGATTACGCAGTCTAGGTTTCTCAAAACTTTAATGCCCTCTATCACATTTCCGAAATCATCTGCTCCTGCAGAATCTCTATGCAATGTGTAAATCCCCCCCATTTTACCCTTTTTATTTTAAAAGTAATCAGCAAACTGCATTGCTTTTAATTTAAAACAGTTTATGTGACTGCAGTGGTTCAACCTTAATATTGTAGAGCGACAATCATTTTTTTGTGTGCCAACAATATCTAGTGATGGGCCAATTTCAAATGTGATTCGGATCTTCTGTCAAGCGGCTTAACTGCTGAAATCACGTGACTTTGGCGGTCTGATTTATTGATTCGATTTTAAAGGCTTCAAGAAGCAGTGTTTTAAAATCAGCCCATCACTAGATATTGTTGAAAAGTTGTTATTTTGGGGTTTTTTTGGCACTACAAAAAGTATTCCTTTTGCTTCAAAATATTAAAGATAGAACCACTGTCAGTCACTCTGAGTAACCTTAGTGACTGACGAATGGGGGTTTCACTTAGAAGCCAATCATCAATCATCAGCCATGGGCATGCGGAATTTGCATGCGTAACTCCGCCTCACTGTGTGGGTATATAAGGAAGTACGCTGGCAACATCGCATTATGTTTCTGCTTCGGAGCCAAGAGCATCTATTCACTCCTGCAAGCCTGAATTCTGAAGTCCTCTCTTTAGTTTTCGAGACGAACGGTTCTCCAGGGTGTTGGTGTGATGGCGCATTCCAGCGATCTCACATTGCCTGCTGATCTGTGCAGTGATCTGCAACAGCTGTGTGTGTTTTCCCTGGGCGCTTCGGCACTCTGCAGAGCTTTCCTCTCAAAAAAAAAGAGCTTGCGCGTGGCACGTCTTTTTCAAGACGGTTCGCCTGCGCACTTCCGGGTGCGATCGATCTCTGTTGCTGTCTATGGGCACAATCACTGCTCGACGTGTTTGGGCTTCAGCACATTCAGGCAGTGTTTGTGGATGTGTCATGTTCCCACTGCGGGAACGTGACCATCGCAATGTTGCGGTCGAGACTCAGTGACCTCCGTAAAGGAGAGAGAGTCCCCTCTGCCACACCCCAACCTACCGTCTCCGAGAGAGATTGGCTGGTACTTTGGCTGGTGGCCAGGGTGACCTGAGGGCGGTGCTGTGGTATTAAGCGCGAATCCTGCGGGGCAGGCCACTGCCCCTTTGCACATGCACGAGGGTAGAGCCGATCCAGGGCTCTTCAATGAGCTGAGTGCCGCCACCGACCCCGCCCTCTGGGCGATAAAGGTGACCACACGCTCACTGGGTCGGGCGATGTCCACAGCTGTGGTCCGGGAGAGACACCTGGCCTTACCTGGTGATGTGGGGGAGGTTGAGCGAGCCCGCCTCCTCAACTCGCCCATATCCCATGCTGCGCCCAACAGTTCTCTGCTGCCCAGAAGCAGACTGAAGCAGACTGAGGCTGTAACACGTACTAACGCCCCCAGCCGCCGACTCAGTCGCCTCAGCCTGCTCGCCGCCGAGGGCGCCCGGCCCTGAAATGAAGTCCTACAGTCCTCGGGGTTCTATAGCCCCTACTTCATTGTACCCTAGAAAACCGGTGGGTTACGACCAATCCTGGATCTGCGCGTTCTGAACCGATACCTTCTCAGGCTTCCGTTCAGGATGTTGACAGCGAAATTCGGACTAGCTCTGTCCCCTCACGTCTTTACGAAGATTGCAGCCATTGTGCCACTTAGGTAGCACGGGGTTCGCATCCTGAACTACCTCATACTCAGTCACTCTCGAGAGCAGGTGTGCAAACACAGAGACCTAGTGCTCCAGCACTTCGGGTCAACTGGGAGAAGAGCAAACTCTGCCCTGTGCAGAGGATCTCTTTTCCAGGTATGGATATCGACTCTGTCGCCATGTGCGCGAAGCTTACCAGCAAGCGCGCGCAGTCACTGCTGACTTGCCTCCGTCAAATTGAGAGCAAGAGTGTGGTTCCACAGAAGTTATTTCAGACGCTCCTGGGGCATATGGCATCTGCAGCCATGGTAACGCCGCTCAGATTGTTTCATATGAGACCACTTCAGCACTGTCTTCGCGATCGAGTCCCAAGATGGGCATGGCAGTTGGGCACGCTCCGGGTTCCAGTGACTCGGGCCTACCTCCAGACTCTTACCCTGTGGTCGAACCTCAGCTTTCTACGGGCAGGTGTGCCCTTAGAACGAGTTTCCAGGCATGTTGTTGTATCAATAGATGCCTCCACCATGGGCTGGGGTGCAATGGACATGGGACATGCTGCCGCGGGCTCCTGGACAGGACCCCAGCGCCTCCTGCAAGTCAATTGCCTCGAGTTGCTGGCAGTACGGTTCGCCCTGCACCGCTTCCGAGCATTGCTGAAGGGTCAACATGTACTAGTCCGGTCAGACAACACGGCTACTGTAGCGTACATCTACCACCAGGGTGGTCTGCGCTCCCGCCGTATGTCTCAACTCGCCCACCATCTCGTATTATGGAGTCAGAAGCATCTGAGGTACCTTCATGCTGTCCATATCCCAGGAGAACTGAACCGTGCAGCTGACGAGCTCTCACGGTCTCAGCCACTTCCTGGGGAATGGAGACTCCTTCCCTAGACGGTCCAGCTGATTTGGGAACAGTTCGGCAACGCACATAGATCTGTTTGCCTCCCACGACTCTTCCCACTACAGCCTGTTCTTTTCCCTGACCGAGGGCACGCTTGGCACGGATGCACTAGCTGGCTGTGGGGCCTAAACAAGTATGCGTTTCCCTCAATGAGCCTTCTCGCACAGCTTCTGTGCAAGATCAGGGAGGACAAGGAGCAGGTCATTTTGGTCGCCCCGTACTGGCACTATACTGACTACATCCTCCTCGTGCTCCCCTCATGCCCTCTTGGGACCGCGCAGTAGTTTTAGATTGCGGCCCGCAGGATGATATTTTGTGGCCCCCTTCTTGACATCAAAGTTTAGTGTTTTCAGAGCATTGCTCTGAAAAGCACCTTTTTGCTGAATCGTTGCGTGTGCTGCGCTTGCCACGCTTGCTGCCTCCTTTTGTGTGTGTGTGTGTGTGTGTGTGAGAGAGAGAGTGAGTTGGCTCGCCCCTCCCTCGTGCAGTATATTTGGTTGACACCGCGTGATTAACAGGAACAGACGAACAAAGCTGAACGGACAGTTGAAACAAATGTTGTCTACAGCGCTCGTCAATGTCAAAATGATTGAGATGGCCAAACAAATCAAAGTAGGTGGGGTTTACGTTCTCTTTTGGCTCGTGCACATTGCACAGTCTTCACACACAGACGAGCGTGTCAATCTATCGCTTAATGCCGTTTCTGAGAGAGACTCTATTCTTTCCGGTGAAATCACAAAACAAAATGCAAATGTGTCCATGGTCTTATAATACAATCATTGATGAACATCTTTGATTTTAATGAAGAAAAACTATATGAGGGCGGATTAGAACCCAGAACCTTTGACACGGTTGACAAAAATTCTACCACCAGACCACTAGAGAATTTGAAAGTTTTTTGCGGATATTGTATTTATTACAATATGTATGTATTTATTCACTCACTCACTCACTCATGCAAAGAATATCAGGACTAGTAATATATTTGACACAAATGAATGCAAATATTGTTTACAAATAGTCCCAAAAATGTTCCCAACTACAATTAGACCTAGAATTTCATTCACTGTTCTGTTTGACCTGGTTACGGCCTTGCTGTGAATTAGTCTATTATTTAAAATAAAATTAAAATCATTCATTATTTCATGATTTAATTTCTATAGGCTATATTTAGTTCAAATTCAGAGGAACAGTTCATGTTCAGAAGAAACATTCATGTTGAAGAACTGTTAATAATAAAGATTGAGAAGATTGGATCAGTTGTGCTACTTTTTTTTTGAATACTTGAAACACTTTTTATGTGGGATACTTGATGCGGCCCAGCCTGACCCAGAGTCTACCTCCAGCGGGCCCCAGGTAAAATGAGTTTGAGACCCCTGATCTAGGGGGTAGGGGACCTGCAGGCATTTTCGGTTGACGAAGCGTGCCTGGAGTTCGGGCCGGGCAATTCTCACGTGATCCTGAGGCCTGGATATGTGCCCAAGGTTCCCACCACTCCATTCAGAGACCAGGTGGTGAACCTGCAAGCGCTGCCTTTGGAGGAGGCAGACCCAGCCTTGGCACTGCTCTGTCTAGTACGCGCTCTCCGTGCTTAAGTAGACAGGAGGACGTTTTTCAGGACATCAGACCAGCTCTTTGTCTGTTATGGTGGGAAGCTGAAGGGAAAGGCTCTTTCAAAGCAAAGGTTGCCTCACTGGATAGTGGACGCCATTGTTTTGGCTTACCAGATGCTGGGGCGTCCATGCCCCCTTGGGGTTAGGGCTCACTCCACCTGGAGTGTAGCCTCCTCTTGGGCTTAAGCGCATGGCGCTTCGCTGACAGACATTTGCAGAGCTGCAGGCTGGGCAAAACACATTTACAAGATTCTATAATCTCAGAGTGGAGCCTGTGTCCGACTATGTACTCGCCTCTACTAGTGGCCGGTAATGGACTAGGCTCAGGTGTCTTCGCTCGCTTGCCATTCCACTCCACGGACTAGATATGTGCGATATTTTACTCAGGTGAGCTTCCCGGAAGCCCTGAGCTCCTCCAGAAACTGTCAATGCCAACACCAGTAAGTCTGCCCTATCTAGCCCAGACCCTCGTGTCAGGCCAGGTGCCTCCGTGTGCATGGTTCCCCTCTGGGCGACCCCCACGCGTGTATCTCCACCGTACGCCTCCTTGAGCAGGTGTCTTTCCCTTGGCAAGCCTTTGCCACCCTGGGGTTAAAAATCCACCTTTGGCTGGTTCCCCAGAGTTTTTCCATATGCAGCCCTCAGCAGGTCATATGTGTACTCTCTAAGTCCTCCCTACGGGTAGGCATTTTTGTGCATATTTTCCACCTGGAATATGCTTCCCAGTGTACTTTGGTATTCCTGTGATAAACTGGAGTCCTTCGTCCGTACTAGTCTTACGACAGGGCACTCGCACTTACGCAGGCACACTGGAAGACAGCCGAGTGGCGTGAATATATAAACGTACAAATACTTATCAAACTTATCTTATCAGACTTTTATCAAACATGTGAAGTTTGGGGCAGATCGGACATTGTATGCCCGAGTTACAACAACTTCCTGTGTCATGGCGAAACATCAAAATTTGTGAGGCCGCCACGGACACGCCCTTCAGCGAAAACCCAAGATCTTCGCAATTTAACTTCGCAAAGGCCTTTAGATCAGACTGTACAAATGTGATGTTGATCTGATTAAATCTCTAGGAGGAATTTGTTCAAGTACAACGTCTGACAATGGCAAAAAACTGCACCAATTTAGGAAAGAAAATTCAAAATATCTCACTTCCTGTTGGTTTTTCAGATTTGACGCCCAGGGACTTTTTTGTAGGTATTGGGCTGTTGAATGCGTCTATCGAATTTTCATACTCATATATGAAACGTAGCAGGAATGGCGCTTAGTTGAAATTTTGTAGGTAGCGCTATAGAGCTATTTTGCCACACCTAATTCTGAAACCATATCTGATGTAAATTTTCACCACTTCTGATGTGTGTGCAAAGTTTAATGAGTTTTCGAGCATGTTTAGGCCCTCAAAAATGCAATTCACTTGGGATAAGAAGAATGATGGGCTGAGCAATTACAATACGGTCCTCACACCTCAGGCCCTAGATATCTGATTTCCTGTTGTTCGGAGCTAATGACTGTAAATTAGAAAGTTGTCCAGCTCAAAGAGAACAATATTTATACCGAGTTTGGTGACTGTAGATAAAACTAACCCCCCACTTTTGTCAAAAGATGGCGCTACTTTTGTCAAAAGATGGCGCAACTGAGCCCCTGAACCATGCCCATTTTTAAGTCTTTGCCCATATCTACTGGATAGCATGTCTAATGTGTGTGTCGAGTTTCATGTAATTTGAGGCATTGTAAGAGTCTCAAAAGCATCGAAAAAGAAAATTATAGTTTGATGTGTTGCCATGGCAACAATATTTAGATTATCAAGAAGTGCTTACCAGGTTTACATCTGCTATGTTTTGACATCATACTGATGAAGTTTGAAGTAAATCGGGTAAAAATAAGATGATGATTACATTTTTTTTGAAAATGACACATTTCCTGCTGCCAGTTGGTGGCGCTATAACTTTGACTCACAATAAGGAGACCCATGTAATCGGCCTCTTAAAACGAACACACAGCTGAAGTTGCATCCAAATCAGTCAATGTTTGCAGAATTTATAACACACTTCCTGTTTCACTTTTCTCGCCATAAATTCGCCACGGCCAAACCGTTCGAGATATTAAAAAATCTGTTTGCAATTTAGCATCCTCAATATGTTCACTTCATGCTGACCAAGTTTGGCACTGATTGGGTGAATCTTCTAGGAGGAGTATATCAAATTCCAGAGCATGCGTTTTCCGAACGACCCATAATAGCTCACTTCCTGTTGGGCTGATGTATAACAGAGCACAAAAGTTGTTCGGCCAGATGAGCTCCATATGTGTACCAAGTTTCATACATGTAAGTGCAAGTGTGTTTGATATAGACCCTTTTACTGTTTGTACACAATGATGACGTAGCAACGTATGCACGCGCATTTTGGCAACAAACTATGGCGAGAATCAGCAGCTTGTCAAGCTACGCGAGCAGATTAAGAAACACAGACAGAGAAAGTTATTTTAAAAAGTTGATTTTATCAAATGGTATTCGGCTACCAGATCCGTGTACTATAGTGGAGTGGATTGAAGACGTTAGCAGATGGCCAAATATACAGTGGCCGGATAAATATATACGTATTTAGTTGAGAAACCGAACGTGTACACCCGAGAGAAATTACGAGCATATAAATCACTGGATGCTTATGAATACGGTGTCTGTGGGCATGTACAGAACGTCAAATACCATGACATAGACTCTGAGTTTTGTGTGTTAAAATCAGAAATTCTCCCTAGTCAAAGACAAGGACACAAGACAACGATGTATGAGGCTTGGGTTATTTACAATAACAACCCCAATAATAATATATATATATATATATATATATATATATATATATATATATATATATATATATATATATATATATATATATATATATATATATATATATATATATATATATATATATTTGTGGGATTAAACAAGAATTCACACACGCATTTACACACTCAAATAAAATCACAGGCGCAGATGTCACGGCATAAGACAGACGCAAATGTCACGTTCATTGAGAGGAATGAGTGAAGAGAAAGTCAATTGTGTATGGCGTTCCGAAGGGTTCTTTAATATGACTTTGCAACATGCACTCGTCTCAATGAACGTGTCGCCTGCGTCTGCCGAAAGTCATATTAAAGAACCCTTCGGAACGCCATAATAATCAACCAACCAGAGAACTACGTCCTCACAGCATAACGCGAGCATTTTTTATTATGTCCTCGTTCCAATCAACGAGGACATAATAAAAAATGCTCGCGTTAAAAAATAAAATAAAAAAATAACATAATAAAAAATGCTCGCGTAATCGCCTGCAGCCACAGGTGCCGCCGGTTCTTCTGAAACGGCCATGATCCTGTCGGAATCCTATAAAACTTAAGCCCATTGGTGGAATATCGATTAGTGCAACCGAAAACGCAACAGCCACACATTTTGATGCTGGGAAACCGCTTTGATAAACTTTCGGAGTTGCTAACACGTTAGAACCACTGGAGAACAACACCACTTCCGTTGCCAAAATGCGCGCGCAACTATTTGATCACGTGGGCTGTAAAAGGGTCTATATGGACCAAGTTTTCAGACCCCACTTAAGGGGGCCCGGGTACCAGCTTTGGTCCGGCCCTGATGGCCGCAGATTCCGATGTGTGTGCAAAGTTTCAAGAGTTTTTGAGCATGGTAAGGGCCCCAAAAGTGCCCGAATAGTTTAAAAAAACAAAATTGTCCTTAGAATAACAATAGGGCTCTGCGTCGCGCCCTTTCAGGGCTTGGGCCCTGATAACCTTGCTCCAGACGCTCTTTTCCCTTTTGTTGTGAAAGCAGCATTAGTGCAGCTAAAAGAAAGACGGAACTGTATAAATCGGTTTATTTTGGGAACTACAAGTCATTTAGACATTTGCAATATATTTTTTTTAAACAAAGGCTGGTTTTACATGGCCAATCTGTTTTGCAGTTCATGACTCTGTTGTTTTCATTTGCAAATCGATGTTCAGAGGCTAAAATATGCGGTCCCTTTAAGAAAGACGTGCGCGCTGAGCATGCGCAGAAACGAGAGCATACACTCCAGTTGAAGCTGAAAACGACGCTGTTAACGATCGTGAATGAAGGACAAAAGTGGAATATTTTCTCCGGATGCCTTATATTTCCAGTCTGCAGGTGAGAGATGTTTCTCAGATTACAGAGTTTAACATTAATCAGCTCCAAAGTTTACATGTTTAAGGACCAATGTAATGAAATGCGTTGTGTGTCCTGGTTTATTATTAGTGTAATATGTATATGTTGGCAGAGAGTTTTTCACAGACTAATAAAATGTGCCACTTTACAGAAGATCTCAGACATCAGCATAATGAATGAGGGGAAAACAGGGAACTTTAGGAGACAAAGAGGCTTTTCAGCAGCTCAGCTAAACATGATGGTCCTGTTGTTTCTCTCAGACTTTGGACAGGAGTTGAACAAACCTTGTTTTAAATGCCATTAATATCTAACTTGTATCAAAATACTCTATATTCCTGACAGAAAACATGTGTTCACTGAATTTAAGTTTAAATGTAAATGTAATTGAAGTAATCCAACGTATATTCAGTAACTTCTCTTTGATTTCTCCAGGTCTGGTCCTGTGGGCGTCAGTATCTCACAGTGATCACAGTTCACACCTGCAGTGAAGCCCCTCCCACAACAATTCACCAATAAATACTGGGAATATTCACATCATCCTACAAGAGAAGGACAAACTCCAGGTGTAGCAGCTGAAATCTGTGTGACTGTTAAAGATGGAGTTTATTAAAGAGGAGATTAAAGAGGAGATTGAAGATATGAGTTATCCAGATCCATCCAGAATAAAACATGAAGATACTGAGGAACAAATAGGTTGGTGTCCATTCTTGATTCTTCATTATTGACTGCTTTAGTAGCTGTGAAATTACGGAAGCCCTAAACGGCCATGGATAATATATTTTTTGCTATCTTGTTTTCTCGTGATCACAACTTATTTTTCTTGTGATCTTCAGAAGGATGGCAGATTATTCTGTAACTGCTATTCTAAAAATCATCTAGTATTTAACTCACTTTATTTTCCTCATTCGTTTGAAATAAAATTGCATTACATATTTTGTTTGTTATTATCCTACTATCATGTAGGATATGCTGTGAATGGTATCATGTGCGTGTATATGCTAGGCTTCCATTAAAAAGAGGTGCTCTGATATCGGAATAGTATATCGGCCGATATCCAAATTCAGGTATCGGGATCAGATCGGAAGTGAAAAAATGTCGATTGGTGCCTCCTTAAATGCAATTTATATTGTAAACTAATCTCATAATTTTAATCTTTTCAGTGTTCCTATTGTAATTGAGGGAACTCGTGTTCGCATCTTTGTAACTTTAAAGGTGATGATACACAGGGCAACTTTTTGAGCTTGGGCACTTTTCCCGTTTAGAACGGGCAACAAATTTCTATCTGGATACTTTAGATCGGTTGTGGGCCCAGTGCCCAGCAACATTGCTCAAAGTTGCCCCGTGTATCATCATCTGAACTCCAACTGTAAATAAGGAACATTTTATGAATATGAAAAATCAATCGAAAATGATTCCACTGCATCAATACTAATTTGTGATAAATTTAAATATTAAAGTTTCAATCTTAAACTAATTATTTTATTATAATTGCATTAAATGATTGGTGTCCTGATGCTGTGACTTCACCCTTGCAGGCTCACTATTGGCTGATTCTGTGCTTAAGGGCGGTCATTTTTGGTTGACATCATTGTAGTCCTGAGTTTGTAAAACTTAAGTGCCACTTTAGTCAGTCTTAGACTTTGCTGAAGGTTGCTTTTAGCTTCTTTATAAAAGTCTCCTGCTCTTAGACCACTTTTACTAAGAATCTTTTGACACTTAAGTTAAAGGGATAGTTAACCCAAAAATGAAAATTCTGTCGTCATTTACTAACCCTCAAGTTGTTCCAAACCTGTATGAGTTTCTTTGTTCTGCTGAACACAAAAGAAGATATTTAGAAGAATGTTTGTAACCAAGCAGAAAGAGCAACCATTGACTACCATAGTTTTTTTTTATCTCTTTAAAGCGTAAGAATAAGAGCATTTCTCAAAGGTTTTATAAATACAGGCCCAGATTTCTTGTTTTCTGCTGAGTGTTTTTAATTTTCACATTTAACCTCATTGAACTGATTCTGACTACTTTATATGTTTATTTTAGACCAGATGGAAGTGAAGGAGCAACGACACAAACTAAATGACGTAAAGAAACTCTGTGACTTCAAAACTCAAGAAACAAAAGCCAAAAAGCTGGACATCTGCTCTCAGTGTGGAAAGAGTTTCAGACAAAAACGAGACCTTATCAGACACATGAGAATTCACACTGGAGAGAAACCATATACATGCACTCAGTGTGGAAAGAGTTTTACTCAAATATCAGCTCTCAATGTTCATCTGCGCATTCACTCTGGAGAAAAACCATTCAACTGTGATCAGTGTGGGAAAGATTTTATTTCATCCTCAAGTCTTAAAAAACACCTGACAGTTCATTCAGATGAGAGACCTTATGTGTGTTCACTCTGTGGAAAGAGTTTTTCATGGCTGAACAGTTTTAAACAGCACCAGAAAACACACACAGGTGTGAGAGATCATGTGTGTTGTGATTGCGGGAAGAGCTTTACTACATCTAGTCATCTGAAAGAGCATCAAAGAATTCATACTGGAGAAAAACCTTACAAGTGCTCATATTGTGACAAGAGTTTCAATCGGTCTGGAAACCTGAAATTACATGAGCGAGTTCACACTGGAGAGAAGCCGTACCACTGCACTCAGTGTGAGAAGAGTTTTAAAGATGCAACGGGTTTAAAAAATCATCTGTTTATTCACTCTAATGAAGTAATCCTTCAAATTCATAATGAAATGCACCAATCAGGCATAACATTATGAATATTGTGCCCTGACCCGTCGAGACATGGACTCCAATAGACCCCTGAAGGTGTACTGTGGTATCTGGCACCAAGATGTTAGCAGCAAATCCTTTAAGCCCTGTATGTTGCGAAGTGGGGCCTCCATGGATCTGATTTTTTTTGTTCCACCTTCTTCAATTGCTCTGTGGTCCAGTTCTGATGCTTACGTGCCCACTGTTGGACAGGACCATTATATAGCCCCATACGAAACAAACTGTAATGCACGGTGTATTCTGACACCTTTCTATCAGAACCAGCATTAACTTCTTGAGCAATTTGAGCTACAGTAGCTCGTCTGTTTGATCGGACCACAAGGCCAAGCCTTCGCTCCCCACGTGCATGAACCTTGGCCGTCCATGACCCTGTCACCGGTCCACCACTGTTCCTTCCTTTGAGCACTTTTGATAGAGACTGGCCTCTGCAGACCGGGAACACCCCACAAGAGCTGCAGTTTTGGAGATGCTCTGACCCAGTCGTCTAGCATTCACAATTTGTCACTTGTCAAACTCGCTCAAATCCTTACGCTTGCCCATTTTTCCTGCTTCTAACACATCAACTTTGAGGACAAAATGTTCACTTGCAGCCTATATCCCACCCACTAACAGGTGCCGTAATGAAGAGATAATCAGTGTTATTCACTTTACCTCTCAGTGGTCATAATATTATGCCTGATCTGTGTATGTAGCTAGTGTGAATAACAAAATGCTTTCTCTGTGTCCAGATTTGACTGTAATGCAAAACTGATGCTTCAAATCAAAATAAAAACCCAAATTTGACTAAAAGTATTTTTTAATAATGTGTAAATATACATATTCAAATCAAATGCAGTTACTAATTATGTCTGAATCAAAACACCATGTTGATATGTTTATATATATATATATATAGGGCTATACAGCCATCTAGAGGTTACACAATGGCATTATATTTGATAAATGGTACATAATTTAGAGATGCCCTTAAAATACATGTTAAAGGGGGAAACCATTATTATAACTAATTTTAGTAAAATAATAAATCTAATAATTCAGGAATCACCCCTGATCAGGTGAAATTATGCATGCATAGTGCACATACAAGGCCTACTCTCAGCAGAATCAAGATTACAAACTAATATCATGGCCTGCTGAGGAGGATAATGTTGAGCAGGATACATGCACTGAATACACAGACATTTTCTTTCTTAACACACCAGCTCGAAATTCAGTATGAACACATATAGTCAGACTAATAGTGCACAGCGTATTAAGCAACCATGGTTTATTTATTTATTAACATGTATGTGTGCATCAAAAACGAGAACGTTGCTGAGCCAAATTAAGATAAAGATGATAGTGATGTTAACAGTGACACCAAAGCTCCGAAACGTGTGTAAAAAAAAAGAAACGATTTTCAGTGAAGCTTTGTATCGATGCTTGATTTGTTCTTATCAAAATCCGGTGACCAATGACGTCCAAAGCTTCGTTTCACACACACCCGTGACTGCTTCGTACTCCGATTCAAAAAGTGCACCACGGGTTGTTAGAACTGTTGTATTGCGCTAGTTTATTGTTGCGAGACTTTGTCATGGTTCTGAAATGTGGGAACACTTTCATTTGAGTTCGCCCAATAAGGTTGATAATATATTAGGCTTTTGTTCTGCAGCCTTATAATATATATATATATATGGCTATGTGTGTGTATACATATGTGTGTATGTACAGGTCCTTCTCAAAAAATTAGCATATTGTGATAAAGTTCATTATTTTCCATAATGTAATGATAAAAATTAAACTTTCATATATTTTAGATTCATTGCACACCATCTGAGATATTTCAGGTCTTTTATTGTTTTAATACTGATGATTTTGGCATACAGCTCATGAAAACCCCAAATTCCTATCTCAAAAAAATAGCATATCATGAAAAGGTTCTCTAAACGAGCTATTAACCTAATCATCTGAATCAACGAATTACACCTGCAAAAGATTCCTGAGGCTTTTAAAAACTCCCAGCCTGGTTCATTACTCAAAACCGCAATCATGGGTAAGACTGCCGACCTGACTGCTGTCCAGAAGGCCATCATTGACACCCTCAAGCAAGAGGGTAAGACACAGAAAGACAGGGGGTCTCTGGCCTGTGGCTCTACGCTGTTTGATCGTGACATCCTCTGATCACAGCATCTAACGTATTTGCATAATCTCCATACTACCAACATACATAATCGGAAAATTCTTCCTAATCCTGTGCACTCAATTAAGATTAGCACAAACACAACTGTCGTCATAGTCGATATTAATTTAAAGTTATTCATTAGCCATTTTATTGAGGCAAATGTATTTTCTCCTATTCCTGCCATTTTCAGAAATCTTTTTTTCACTTTCTCATTTATAGTTTGAATTCCATTATTCAATGTCATTTTTCTGGGCTCTATGTCTTGTGGTTGTTTGTTGAAAAAATGTTTTCTTGCCAGCATAAAATAGAAAGGGAATGGGGGCACACACCTACTGTTCTCTTGTGAACTGAAGTTCCCTAGGGTGTCAGCATAAATTGTCTTTTCAGTTGTTACTGGTTCTGAAACTACTCTGTATATCCCTTGATTTATCTCATTCCTTTTCAGATTTCCGTCTACCTTCTCATCATCACATGTCCATCCCGCGTACAGCCACCGATGGATACCTCCAATCCACACTACTGACCAAAATTTTTTTTAACTTTAAAAAGTTTTCTTCTTTGGACAGTCTTCCTCTTTCACCCCAAGTCATCTTGTATGCTGGCTCTGGGATATCTGCTTTTTCATGATACTCCTTAATTTCTTTGGGAATTTTATCGCTTTTCGCTCTTACTCTTACAATCGGAATTGGATAATATCTTCCTAGTCTGTTATTGTCATAACTGACAATTACTCCTCCTCCTTTTTCTGTATCCACTATTTTCACAGGAATTACTTTTTCATCCTCCCTTGTGGCTACGTCTTCTAATATGTCAAATAATCTAAATTGAAGTATCATCTGATCCGTTACTGCGTCATCTTCCGTCATTATATTGATCCATCTCTGAGAATGCTCCAGCATAGTCACTAATTTCACACCTTGACTTACAATTCCATTTGCATTCCTAAACAACAACCAATGCTCCCTGTCATTGTCCCTGTTTTCTGTTCCGTCTTTATCTGATTCACATTTCCATTGTTGCATGCATACACATCTGATCCAACTCATCTCATGTTCCTTGCAACCCTTGCCATCAAATTGTTCCATCTATTTCGCTATTACGCCATCTCTCCATAGATTATGCAACTTCCAATTATACCTCGTTTTAGCGCATTCATTCATGTCACCATCACTACATCACTACACTGGTGTAGTGTGTGTGTACACTACACACTACACCATCACTACACACATCACTAATTTGTCCGTATTAATGCTTTTCTTCTTTTTCTCCAAATCTATCTCTCCCCAATGCTATTTCAGCCATTCTTGTAGTTTCACGATACCATTTTAACCCAGGAACTGGATTATTCAATTTTTCTACTGTTTCATATATTGTGTACTTCTCATCTGTGAACTCTTCCTTACACTCCTTACAAATAGTTTCATACTTACATTGTTTGATGTCCAAGCCATATCTTTATTCACATACTGCTGTTTTTACGTTTCTTATATATTGTTATTGCCAGTCACAGTCTCTAATATAGCTTTCTTTTCCATTTTGGTTTTATAGCTATCTCTTAGCTATATCCCTGTGTTTTTGATTTTAATAAACTTTACATTCCATCCAGAAAATTGATAGCTCACACACTGAAATCTTACGGTTCCTTCCTTTGAACCACCTTGAAGTGATTTACCACTTTAAACCACCTACAGATTTACATTCAGTCCCGTGTGGTTTTGCCGCTATCCGGTCTTGACTTTACACATCCTTACTTTCTAAGGAAGTGTCTCTTTATTTACAATCACTTAATTAGAATCAGATTGTTTTTACTCCACCCTCCATTCTGCTCGAGTTGGACTGTGATTTTTCAGAACTCTGTCTCTCTTAGTAATTAAATCTTTGAATGGTTTAGTTGGATGTTTGTTTGTCAATCTTATCCACACAAAATCTCCCACCTGACACTTATCTTCAGGTTGTTCCGATTTCTTTTTTGGCCTCTCTACTCCCTGGATTCATGTTAACGAAGTACAAAGCCTCTTCCACATGTTCATCCCATTCCGTGTTATAGTTTGCCCGAAAAAATCTTTTCAAGCTGCCGATTGATCTTTCACTCAATCCATTACTCTCTGGATGATAACGAACAGACTTGATTAATTTGATATGTTTTTCCGCTAGCCAGTTTTCAAGTTGATTTCCGACAAAGTACGATCCATACTCTGATGAATTCTGGTCTATTCTATGCAGACATTAACTCATCAAGTGCCTTGATTATGTTTTTAGCACTAGGGTCTTTTAATGGCTTAGCCCATATCTTATTCAGATATGCTTCTACTGCAACTAAAAAGAACCTATTACCCTTTTTAGTGCGCGGATTGAGTGGCCCAGCTATGTCTAAGTCCCATTCCACACTTGCTTTGTCTGGAAGTATTCTGTCATAATCTTTCCTGATCGTTCTGTGATATCCTTTTCTCATGCAGTTTTCACATATCAACTTGATCTCTCTATACTTCTTCCTCCAATTAGGAATATTCATGTTATTATCTGACAGTATTTTTCCCATTAAGTTTACACCAGGGTGTTTTAAACAGTCATGTAGTTTCTGAATCGCATCTGTTCCTTTACCACTCTCCTTAGCCTAGCTAATTTGTCAACTGCCTCGTTCCCTTGGGATAATTCGGTCCTCTCCTTCGAAGGCCCTTTCTGGTGAATTACGACTAAGTCTAAATCTTTCACCAGAGCATCTATTTCCTTCCACATCTGTTCATGCTCAATGGGTTTTTTGTTGTATTTACAGAAACCATTCTGTTTCCAAACTTCCAAGTTTTCATTTATTCTTGTCTCTATATATTTACTGTCAGTAACTATAATAACTTGATTGGCATTAATTTCTTTCAATTTCTCTAGTGCCTTAAGCACTGCCATCACCTCTGCCGTTTGAGCCGTGCCAGGACAAGATCCCTTGTCTGTTATTTCGTTACCTTTTTTCTTTTTGATTATGTACGCCCAATGGGCCTCGCTGTCTACCAGAGTTTTGGAACCATCAGTGTATACCATTATTCCTTTAAACAATGGTAAATTTTTCTTTTGACATTTCTTGCGTTCCTTGTTGATTATAGTTATACTAGGATCTAGTATAACGTTTTGCCACCTCTGCCATCTGGTATTTTGGGCCTTAGCATCCTACATTTTACATTTTTCTCCCATTAGTTCTTCTACTTTTCCATTATATGTTTGAACTAGTACTTTTCCTGTATAATTTATTGGCTCTGTTGTGGAGGATATCTGAGCTCCTGTGTCCAAAAGAAATTCTACACCATTTACATTTACAAACAAATCTTCATTTCTCTCCAAAACTCTCTAATTACAGATATGCTCCTTCAACAGGCCAAGTCTGTTTCATTGCTTATGATTCTCCGCACCATTTCTGTCTCTAGTATTTTCTTCTCTCTCAGCGATCTCTTGCATCTCTTCATTATGAGTCAATTTATTTCTTCCAAATCTTTTCACATTCAAATCAGTGCTCTTGCGTTTCTGTATCACTTGATCTTTCTGTGCTGGAGTTAATTTCTCCCAATCTCCTGCTGGAACGTAACTTGACTTTTGTGTAGTACTATTTCTGTTATCCTTAAAGGTTTTTTTGGCACTACTATTTCTCTGCCATGCTGTTTTCTTTAACCTACTTTCTTTAACCTGTCGTGGTCTAAACCTTTAGGCCTACTAGACTGACCTCTCTCACCTTGCCTAGCTTGGAATCTTGTATTATATGGTCTTGTGCTTTCCACTGAGGCTCTCTGTTTATTCACTATTTTGTCCTTTTGTTGTTTCTGAACCTTTGTTCCTTGTGGTTCCTTTCTTTTCACAAACTGAGTATTTAAATCATATTCAGCTAGTCTCTCTTCTATTTGTTCTTTAGTTGTGGTATTTAAGATGGTCACTAATTTATGTCCTCCTGGTATTTTACGTCCTACATCTCGTAGTAGTCTCACTTTGTCTGACATCGGAATTTCCTCCTCAATCGATAACCAAACGCTAAGTAAGGGCACTTGTTCTTTATTTGCATTCACTAGCATGTCTTGCCATTGTTTGTATTTGTCCTCAACTCCAGTAAGGTCTTTAAACTTTCTAGGGCCTGTGCTGAAATGGCATGCCCTGTACAAGTGTGCACCAATCTTATCGCTTCAGAGCCTAAGCCAGCTTGTGTTGCTGATTTAATGATTCTATCCGTATAATTGTAGTAATCTTCACTTGATTTCCTAGATCCTACTTGTTTCCTCACAACATCAGTTAATTTTAACTCTAACAATTTTGCTTGAACATTCTGTTCCTCACTTCTCTCTCCCTCGGTTCTCCGTGGAGTGCTGAACTGTAGTTGCCTCACCGGAGATTCCCCTTCCCTAGGGGTTACCTGTCTCCCTAACTCTTCCTGATCTACAGCCTCTTCGCTCTCCTCCTCCCATATCTCTTCCGAGGCTCTGTTCAGATTCTCAATTTCTCTAAAACCTCTTGTTGTTTCCAAATCTCTCTGTAATTTTTTAATATGATTTTTCTGTATTTTTATTACATTGTCCCATTCTTTCACTATCTTTCTATTATACTCATATCCCTCCTGGAATAAGGTCTGTTTGCCTGATTTTGACCAACCTTCCTGTTCGGCTATTTGTGTCGCAGACGGGGACATGCTGGCAGTCCCTTTCAGGTATTACTTTCTTATTCCATCTACTCAATAATTCTCTATCTCTTTTCTCCCCACTGGGATTCCTACACTGTAAAATCCAATTAGTAAACCTTACTTAAAAAAAGCATGCAAACCGATTGCCTTGAAAAAACCAAGTAAAGTGAAATAGGCACTTGTTAGTTCTACATACTATTCCTGTCTAGTTTTGTACACTCACAAGAGAGTTCCAGTAACTTAATAATTTACTTTAGATGTACTTGTCTTAGTATAGACTACTCAGAATTACTATTTTTAACAACTAAAAATATTCAAGTAAAAGACACTTTGTGAGTATTCCTAACTCATTAATGCAAGTTGTGCTAAGGTGATGTTTTCTGCATACTACTTGGAATTACCTAGTTTACTTTACTTTAAAGGCAATCCAGTTTACTTGTTAAAACCATGCAAACCGATTGCCTTGAAAAAACCAAGTAAGCTTTACTCAAGTAACTTAAGTGCTAACAATCATCTATTCTAAATCATTGAGAATAGGTACACAATTTTTCAAAGATAACATTTACATATGGACAAATAAATTGAAGGCAATGATACAGTTCAAAGGTAAATTTATTGTATTTGTTTTCTTAACAACTGACACAAGGATGGTACACACAAGTTTGCACTGGGGTAAAACATTTTTAAAACAAACACCTTTTACAGCACAATTTGATTACATCCTAACTCAACAGGAGATTTGTAGTTTCAGAAATTTTTGGTGGCAGTTTGTTCTGTCCCAAACCAAGAATCACTTTCTGAATGAAGTTAAAAGTATTATTCATGCCTTTTGGGTAATTCAAATTTAAAGCATAAGACAGACCAAACAAGGCGCAAATTGCTTGAGGCAGATTCTGCATATTATCCAGTACTATACCTCCCTCCACAATGATTGGGTCAAGGTACAGTTTATTTGGCATGAGAGGTTCTTCTTCATCAATTACAGTCATCACCCCAACGGGCACTTGTGGCCAGCCATCAATATCACATGCCTGAATAAAACCAAACAATACAAATATTACAACAGGGGAATGTGAAAATCCAGTTTTACCTCACATATTTTAGTGTGGTATTAAAAAGCAACTATTATTATGAAGCACATGTCCATTTATAGTGCAAATTTAAGATGTCTACATGAGTTCTGGGTAGGTCTACCATTATTGGGTAGTTTGGTCATGTGACCACATACATTTATTTCATTGTACTGCCATCTTAAAAGAACTTTGACGTCATTGTGTTAAGTTAATTTGTCAAAATCTATCTATCTATCTTTTTTTTTTTTCATGGATTTTTCAATATTTTTCTTACTTAATTGACGTTGATTGTTTAATATCTTTACAAATACAATTCAAATTCATACATGTCATCTCTGGGATTAAATCGGTTAATTGTCAGTTATCTGCCCTGCATACACTGCCTTTTATCCATGTCCCATTAAGTATTTATCTTTTTTTATTTTTTTATCCCGACTCGTATCCAAGGTATATTCATTAAATAGTATAATAACTGAACGGGACATCACAGTTTTCTCCAGAGCTGCTTTATAGCCAAATAAACCGTTTTCACAATTGATGATCTTTACGATTAAGTAATGAAGTCAACACTGAACAGATGAGTTGTAGAATTACACTATTTTCTTTGGAGAAAAGTTTACATCACTGAATAACTTTCAGTGGAGCACAGAAGTGCAATTGATGACAATTAAAAAATTTTGGGAGACGTAACCCTTATATATTTTTTTTTACAATGAGAACTTACGTTGCAGGTGTTGTATAAGTTACTGGCATCATCACTAAGCAGGATAGGTAAGCCCCGGAGCGCAAGAGTGTGCATTGCTGTCACATCTGCTTGTTTCTGGAAGTAGATAGAAAAAAAAAAGAGATCAAGTTCAAGATCATGAAACATTTAAGCTACAGTAAAAATAAGTTTGGTTATTTCAATTCTGTCACTAATTATATTAATTCTGTCACAGAATAATAAACAAAATGAAGGCTGCAGTAAACTCACCCCTGTATTCATTTGCTGCATAAGCTCATCCAATTTCTCTCCAACTCTTCCTTTCTTGGACTTAAACATTGTGACAAAGCGTGGTGTGTAGCGATCCACAGCACCATAAAACTTACTCTGCAGATCTGTGGTGACTATCCTGTTAAACTCCGCAAACACCTACAACACATGAAAAAAAACACAGTGGGACAGTGTGGACATTTGTTAATGCATGGTAAGGCTTACAGGCCAATTCTAAAGCCAAACCTAAAGAGAAGGCGGTTTCTCATGGTGGAAAAAGGAATAAGTACTTACTTGTCTCTCTGTAAAAGTCCATCAATGTTTTCACTGAAGTTTCTGCATCCACAAATCTCATGTCTTCACATTGAAAAGGTCTGGTCCATCTTTGATGCAATGAGTGCTCCACTAGGGTTCACTTTCCTCATTTCTTCAACCAGAAGCTGTCTCACAAAAATAATAGTATAGTGCTACAGTGAAATCACAAATATTGTCAAAATTAATCACAAACTTAATCTCTATAAGCTGCAGGTTACATATAACTTTAAATGTGCGCCATTTCAACAGATGTGTAATGTTAATAATTTATAAACCAATGCCAACAGAGGATAATGCATCAGGGAAAATGGTAAAATAGAAAACCATAATACATATTATATTTGGGACAGTTAAAATAAGTTTTCAGACAATACAAGAACCGTTGTGGCACCTGATAGATTTATGTGCAAAAAATAGGTCAAACCATTTATGAATAATATCAAAATTATTTGGTACACATTAAGAATATCAGCAAAAATTAGCGACAGACAGTAAAAAAAACATTCACACAAAAGTTGCACGCTTGATTACTTACCTTATTGTTAATCTTCTTCCAAAACTGCAACAAAGCTCCGGATAAAAACGTAGGCAGCCTGTCAACGTCTTTCCACATCTGCAAAATTCAAATTGGCGCCGAGATGGCCGAGATACGTACAGATTCTATTGCGCATGCTCTTACAAGTGCCGCTTCTTCTTCTTCGTTTTTTCTGCACATTAGACACGCTGTAATGCACTGCTGCCTCTCACTGGTATAGTAACGTCATTTCATCCTTTGTTGCTACTTGCTTGTTTCAAGTAAGCGTCACTCAAACAATTGAGTGAACTGTTATTTTCACCCTGCAATTGACTGTAACTCAACAAAACCTAGTAAGAAGTATGTATTCTATATTAGTGAGTAAAGTTTACTAAGTATATGTTAGTCAGGAAAGCTATTAGATTTTACAGTGTATATTTAGTTCCCCTAAATTCTACTTCTAGCCAATCATTCTGTATCTGTTTGGTTACTCTCTGTAATGGTATTTTTACACCTTTTTTGTGTTTCAACCTAGTCTCTTTCCTAAGCACTGGTTCCTCTTCACTAATCTCATACTCCGTGCTGATCCTTGTGGAATTTAATTCCTCAGCTTCACTTTCTTCATCCTGACTTTCCTCAGAACTTGAATCTGTCTTCCTATCAGTTCTTTTTTTCTGCTGTGTTGATCGGAGTTCTATTTTCAGAGACTGACATTCTCTGTTCATCTCGCTCGTTATTTTCCATAACCTTTTCCATTTCTCTATTTACTGCTCCTTCCATTTCTAGAGCATCATTTCTTTCATCGGTTATTTGTTCTTCTGACATTTTCTTCAGGAATTTTATAATTGATTTCATATACTTTTGCTTAATTATTTTCTGGATGGAAATCAAAGTTAAAATCGCAATTAACTTTTATTGTCGATTTGTTCACTTACAAAGCTTTCTCTATCCATATTATTACTTAGTATTTCTCCAAGTTTTTGCTCTAATATGGATCTGCTTTTCACTGTGATTCCTATCCAACGATGTGCACTTCGTTGAACAGTTCACACAGTCTGCACTAAATCTTTTTCACTTAAGATTTAGCCAATCTCTATTATATCTGCGTATTAACCTACTTCTAATACCCTATTGGAACACGCTTCTTCTTTTATTGAGCTTCACGGTTTTTCCATATTCCAATATAATATAATAGAGATTCTAGTAGGGTCGTGCATGCACTTAACCTTTACCTAGGTTATATTTATAATTATTCCCTGAATTATTTTTCGTCTACAGGATTCCTTCCTTCTTAGACCTAAATCTCACTCTTGAGATTTCAACACTACTATTAGTTTAACATTTTCCTAGGTTAATATATAATTCGTACTTGAATTATATCTTTTTTTTACCTTCTGAGTCTTTTTCTGATTTTTTTTTTTCCTCAATCCTATTTTAGGCTCTATTTTTATTGTATATTCGATACAATAATCACGCCTTTCGTCAGCACTTTGTTTATTGATTTTGGCCAGAAATCAATAAGCAATTGTGCCCCGCTAGTTGGGCGCCATGTTATTCGGTGTACAATCTATCTAGATCCCACACACCTTCTACCCAGTTTTAGTTTTTATTCTCAGGCTAGGTAAAGCAGGTTGAATCCTTAACTAGATAATAAATATATGAATTTATACTTACTCTCTAGAAGAACAGACCCCCTCCGTGTCTGGTTCAGATCAACTCGTTTAGAAAGCAGAGACGTGGCAAACAGTTTCTTTTTTAAATCGGTTATAAGTATACAGTTTCAAAAAGTTTTACATACAATCAATAATGGTTACATAAAAGAAAAGTTCTAAGTTTCAAAAAGTCGGTTCACAAGTGTCACCAGCAGATGTCAGGCTTGGATCATCAACCAATGGAGAAGCAGCCTGTTGCTCTCAGCTTCTGATATTCATACAGAGATCAAGACCTTATATACTATTTCATTATCACACCTCTTCATTACATATTCATTCACATATGCACAATTTATCCAATCCCAGATTTTGGAACATTGTCAACTCCCTAAATTCCTTCAACATCTTAGTATAAAATGCCCTGTATTCTTTCATCCTTCTTCTTCTTGCTTGGATCCTTAATCTCCTCCTTTGTCTCGTCTGCAAGACATCATCCCGAGGTAAAACTTGCTTCTTTGTTTAATACTTTGTTACATGCTTGCATGCTAATACAGGTTACATTTCATTTGCTTGTCCTTTACGTCGATAAATGACTTTCATACTTATGGCTCAGGGAACTTTAGGAGACAAAGAGGCTTTTCAGCAGCTCAGCTAAACATGATGGTCCTGTTGTTTCTCTCAGACTTTGGACAGGAGTTGAACAAACCTTGTTTTAAATGCAATTAATATCTAACTTGTATCAAAATACTCCACATTCCTGACAGAAAACATGTTCACTTCATTTAAGTGTATTCAAGTAATCCAACATTAATTCAGTAACTTATCTTTGATTTTTCCAGATCTGGTCCTGTGGGCGTCAGTATCTCACAGTGATCACAGTTGTCACCTGCAGTGAAGCCCCTCCCACAACAATTCACCAATAAATACTGGGAATATTCACATCATCCTACAAGAGAAGGACAAACTCCAGGTGTAGCAGCTGAAATCTGTGTGACTGTTAAAGATGGAGTTTATTAAAGAGGAGATTGAAGACATGAGTTATCCAGATCCATCCAGAATAAAACATGAAGATACTGAGGAACAAATAGGTTGGTGTCAATTCTTGATTCTTCATTATTGACTGCATTAGTGGCTGTGAAATAATAAGCTGTAAATAATAATTATAATAATTAGCAGCAAAAGTCCATCTTTTTAAAATTTGGGGTAGTTTCAAGCCAATTAACACCTTTTTTTTTATACTGGGGAAATATACTCTTGTTCCATGTAGTTACAAGGTAAGTGGGACATCTGCTATTCTGTATTATCTATTAAAAGAAAATGCAGTACACCCAGAAATGTCCTTACCATTTACTCAGTTTTTTTTACCCTCATGTCATGTGAGATGTCAGGGCTCTAGAGTGCGACCAATTTGGGAACACATGCGCCCAAAATTTGTAAAGGTGCGACTAAAATTTTTCCTAGGTCGCACCGGTGCACCTAACGTCATTGCATCCGCTCAGCTGCCTCTCCACGATCGAAACGGTTGTTCTACTTTGACTGAACTCACACACTTATGGTTGGATCATGTCGTGGTCTAAACCAATCAGAGACAGAGTTGGGGCGGGTCTTTGCCTCTAATTGGATGTGGTCCAGATTAGAGGATGACACGGGAGTGGATTTTCACTCCTGTCCCGTCCCACTCCCATAGAAAGAAATCTTGTCCCGTCCCACTCCCAGACCAAAGTTTAAAAAATAATCCCATCCCATCCCGCTCCTGGTAAATTGACTCCTACTCCCATCACGCTCCTGTTTAAACTGACTCCTGCTCCTGTACCGCTCCCATATATTTTTTTTCTTCAATTAGTGTTTAGTTAATACATAGAATTTGATTTAATCTGCTCTCCATCCTGTTTTAGACCAGCTGCTGAGCCCCTGTTTCTAGATTTTCTCCAGAAAATGGAAGACGGCAAATAAAAGAAAAACAGTACATAGTTCACACCATGTCTACAATAGTTTAATAAACCCAAACAGCACATAAAGCTGCATTTTACTCATTTATTGTTGAGTAAACAATACATTTATAGTTTTTTTTAATTACATGTTAACGATTTTCATCAATTATGCTCTTGCATAATGAGTCCATCTTAGTTATATGTTGCTGTGTAGGAACAAAAGTGCATCTACATTTTCTGGATTGAGGGTAGAACGCCTCTCCTCTATCAGTCTTCCCGCAACACTGAAGCTACGCTCAGAAGGAGTACTTGTTGCGGGGATAGCTAGCAGCCTCTTGGCAACTGGTAGGAGCCCACCTGACATCTCCCGCCAGAAGTCAAGAAGACACTGGAAACATGTCAACTTAGTGTCACTCATGTATTGCAGCACCAACTGGCGACCATGTGACTCCATATCACCACTGTCCTCCTTCCTCTCCTCCTCTTCTACACAACTTGTGAAGAAGTTATGCACCTCCGTAGCACCTTAAGCACTGATGGCTTCTGGGACGGCTGGGTCGTGTGGTCCCAGTTATTTTTTAATTGCATTACATTGTAGGCGTATTAAAAGGAAACTACAAAATAGTGCATTTACTTTTTTCTTTTTTGTCGTCTTTGCTATTGGTTGATTCCCGCTCCCGTTAACCATTTATCCTGTACCGTCCAAATCCCGTGATTAATAGCAAAGATGACTCCCATCCTGCCGGAATCCCGTGACCCGTGGGATTCCCGAAAAAATGTCAGCCTCTAGTCCAGATATCCATGCTGTGTGTGAGATTGAAATTGTGACGTGAGCAGCACCAGAGAATCAGTTACAGCAATCAGCATCAGCAAAATAAACGCAACGCTGAAACGGTTTGTGAGTCCATCCATTTCACTGAAGTGTGTGTGTGTGTGTGTGTGTGCACGTGTGTGAGAGGGAGAGAATGAACGTGAACTTGTGCCTCCCTAAACTATGTCATTGTCAAGACAACCGCCTGTCAGTGTCAGCTCAGGGGGTGCGAGAATCAAAACATCTAGGAATAGCTCCGTATGTTTTAGACAAATTTTTTAAAATGTCTAACATTACCATTAAAGTGAGTCCTGTACTCACATCGTCAAGCAAACCACCAAAACAAAATTGTTGTGTTTAATAATTTGGCGTTCGCCGTTTGTAATCTTCCTTTGAAGTAGAGATGTTCCGATACCCTTTTTCCCTTCCCGATACCGATTCCGATACCTGGGCTTAGGGTATCGGCCGATACTGAGTACTGATCCGATACCTGGGTGTGTATCTGTACATACAGCTGTATACACTACTAGCCCTGTATGAATTGCTAGAATTATTTTATGGTGTGCTTCAGACTTATCCCTTAATAAAACATGAACAAATACATACAGTGAACTACTGTATTCATTACAGTATTTGTATTATCTGACATGCATTTGACAGTAATATTATTTATTTTTCTTAAGCGAAAAAGAACTTCAAATGGAGCCACCAAACTAACACTGCAAACTGAAAAAAAAAAGGTATTTTAGTTTTACAATATAACAAATAAATGCAACAAATAAATGTAGGAATATAACAAATTATATATTAATCAGAAAGTAATCTCTTTACTATGGTGATGCATTGCTGCCACATACATATTATTTTTCCACTCAATTATGTCGTAAAAACGAGATCTTTTCTTGTAATAACGAGATCTTATGTTGTAAAAACGACATCATTTTCTCGTAATAACGAGATCTTGTATTGTAAAAATGACAATTTTGTCGTAATAACGAGATCTTATGTTGTAAAAACAAAATTTTTCTTGTTAAAACAGCATATTTTCTCCTAATAAGGGCATGTGTTGTATAGTGATGTGTGTATATATGTCTGTATCCATATCAGAGAATGTATTTAGTCCAATGCCTTTGTCACACTTGTTTGAAAAGCAGAAGCTCAGCGTAAAATAGGCTCATTCGCTGCCTGTATCAGTGGCAGTGCCCATAGCACAACATTGTTGTAGCCCAATTTATTGATGTAGCCGATAGTTCTTAACAGCCATGGGTAGCAGGCGCCATGGACCACTCATGATTAGCCTGAGTGGCGTAACTTTAACCTAGTAATGATGGACCCCGGTACAGCCACAAATATCATAACTATCTATAGCCTAAGGCCTACTGCAATGAAGACATTCAAGAAATTCAAAGGCCGCGGAAACATGCCCAGTGGGTTCGTTACGCACATCAATCCATGATCAAAATTAAAATACAATTTATAGAAAACGAAATTCACTTTAAAGAAAGGATTCCTGCAGAACAACACTCAATAAAAAGCATGTCTGACCCCACTCCATGTCTCCGGACATATTGCGCGTCTTATAGCCTATCTTACTCATACCGACATAAGCGCCCGCAAATTCTTTAATATTTTTAATTTTTGCAGGGTTTTTTTACCACTTCTTTATTTTGGCTCGGAATTTCGGTTGTTGGAAATATGAACTGAATTTAGAAATAAAATTTGAAATTAACTTAACGTTTAATAAACAAAATACATTTTTGAAGCGTTTGGAGTGGAGTAGGCTTCATGCAAAACGTAGCCTATTTAGATTCATAGTTAGGCTATATGTTTAAATATTAGCCTATTATATTATTGTTTTAATTTCATATGTACATAAGAAGCAAAATAAGAATGCCGGGAATGGATTGACGTGCGTAACGAACCCACTGGCCTGTTTCCGTGGCCTTTGAGTAAGGCTGAAAGCGTCTTTCTTTTTAATACATTTCTAGAATATATGTATTCCAGTATAACATACAATATATTACAGTAGGCCTATTATAGATAGTTATGATATTTGTGCACCGGGGTCTGTAATTTCTAGGTTAAAGTTATGCCACTGATGCGAACATGAGCGGTCCATGGCACCTGTTACAGATCTCGTTATTACCAGAAAATGATGTCGTTAAAACGACATACGATCTCATTATTACGACATAATTGAGTGAAAAAAAAATGTATGTGGCAGCAATGTGTCACCGTACTTTACAACCTTCTAGGCATAATTATTATTATTATCAGTAGAGACGTAGCTAAATCTACTGTAGGCTATAACAGTAGCCTAATATATTCAGAAAATGTCTTAACTTTAAACCAAACTTTTATTTATTTATTTTTATTTAGTGACCATAGACTGTAAAAACACACGTAGAGGTAGAGAAACTGGCCGAGGACAAAGACCGCAAGCAAGTGTCACACGCTTGTGTGTGCGCCCGCCATCCACACAGAGACGAAATACTGCTAAACAGCGGACATACTGCTAACGCTTTTTCATTTCTTCTTCGCTGCTCTAAACAGTGGTTGCTTGTGGCAACACAGCACAACTTCCTGTGGTTGCAATGCATTCTGAGCAGCGAAGAAGAACCGCGCAGTGGTTAGGCAAAGCTAGCGGTCATAATAACTAGGTCTTGTTTAAGAAAATGGTATCAGATCGGTACGTGGGTTCAGGTACTCGTCGATACCGATGCCAGAATTTGTTGTGGTATCGGTGATATTTCCGATACTAGTATCGGAATCGGAACAACTCAACTTTGAAGAGATCAACGCACTGTAACATTTCACTCAGATATGGTAACATAAATGCTTAACCCAGTTGGCGTCACTACTGTGATTGTGCATTGTTATATTATATTCCAAAAATAATCTCTTTGAGAACAATATTTGCTGATATATCTACTGTCCTACCTGAAACGCTAATGTTAGTATCATTGTTAATTTGTTGTGCCTGCTGCAAAGTTACTTTCTGGCTCTTTGAAAAAACTTTCGACCACTTTTAATCCTGCGATGATCTACCTGTAATAATTCATAAGTTCATTATAGCATTTGTTCCAGCTGGCACAATTTTATTAAGTAAAAATCTGTAACGTTACCACATAATTATGACAATCATCAAAGCGTGATTTTATCTATTATATATATATATATATATATATATATACACACACACACACACACACACACACACACACACACACACACACACACATACATATACACACAGTGGGGCAAAAAAGTATTTAGTCAGCCACCAATTGTGCAAGTTCTCCCACTTAAAAAGATGAGAGAGGCCTGTCATTTTCATCATAGGTACACTTCAACTAAACTAGAAAATCACATTGTCTGATTTTTTTAAGGAATTTATTTGCAAATTATGGTGGAAAATAAGTATTTGGTCACCTACAAAAAAGCAAGATTTCTGGCTCTCACAGACCTGTAACTTCTTCTTTAAGAGGCTCCTCTGTCCTCCACTCTTTACCTGTATTAATGGCACCTGTTTGAACTCGTTATCAGAATAAAAGACACCTGTCCACAACCTCAAACACTCAGACTTTACAGATAATTGTTTTGGTATATAATCATATCAATATTAAAAAGTAGCATTAAAAATGAACTAATAGGCTAATCAGCTGGTCAGAGAAGTGCGCCCGGGGAAGGAGCTCTCTGATCGTTCTCTCTGTCACTCAGATAACATGCACACTGTCACAAGCGCAGCAGTCATCTATTCTGCATCATTCATAAATCACAATAACTCATCAAATTAGGCTTTGATTAGAAATTTTTCAAAAAAATTTCAATGCAGGAAAAACCCTGCGTTAGTATTTTCACCCCCAAAAATGGTTTTAAACCAGTTATTTATATCTTTTGTAATAGTGTGTCAGTAGATAATATCAGTTTACATTTTCAAACATTTGTTTTTGCCATTAATTGTAATAATCCATTACAGTGAGATTTTTGTATGCAGAAGGAGACTGACAACAGAGGTATGATCCACACGGAGATCTGATCGCACCATCATCGAGTCCGTCTGGGATTACATGAAGAAACAGAAAAAACTGAAACTAAATCCAGAAGAACTGTGGCAGTGTCTCCAGGACGCTTGAAGAAACCCTCCTGCAAAGCTCCCTGAAAAACTATGAACAAGTGTACCAAAACAAAAGCTGTTTTAAACACCAAGGGTGGTCACACCAAACACTGATTTGATTTAGTTAATAGAAGTTAATTGATCAAATCTTTTTACAAAATCTACTTATGACATTATTTTTTAAAAGCTTCCTGATTTACAGCATTTTTACACAAGTGTCTAAGTACTGTAGCTTTGCAGGAGGGTTTCAAGCATCCTGGAGATGCTGCCGCAGTTGATTTAGTCTCAGTTTTTTCTGTTTCTTCATGTAATCCCAGACGGACTCGATGATGGTGAGATCAGATCTCGGTGTGGATCATACCTCTGTTGTCAGACTCCTTCTGCATACAAAAACCTCACTGGAATGGATTATTACAATTAATGGCAAAATAAATGTTTAAAAATGTAAACTGATATTACCTACTGACACACTATTACAAAATTTATAAATAACTGGTTTAAAACCCTTTTTTAAAAAGTTAGTCTGGAGCCCTGGATGTATACGACTTTCTTTCTTCAGATGAGCACAGAAAAATAAATAATCTCAGCTAATGAAAACTCATTTGGGTTCCTAAAAGTTGAAGCATCAAACCGCACATACAGCAATAACTACAGTAATCCACACGACCCCAATGGATGAATCAATGTCTTCTGAAGTGAAACGATACGTGTTTGTATGAAAAATACCAATATTTTAAACTGTAGACTATCGTCTCTGACCAACAGTCACCAGCACGAGCATGAGAGGGTTGAGTTCACGCTTGACGTAACTTGAAGCGTGACTTCAGCGCAGTGTGACATCGGGGCAGTCGTGGTCTAATGGTTAGAGAGTTGGACTTACAACCCAAAGGTTGCGGGTTCGAGTCTCAGGTCCGGCAGAAGTTGGTGGGGGGAGTGAATACCAGCGCTCTTCTCCACCCTCAATACCACGACAGAGGTGAGACCCTTGAGCAAGGCACCAAATCCCCCCGGGCACCGCAGCAATATGGCTGCCCACTGCTCCGGGTGTGTGTTCACGGTGTGTGTGTGTGTGTGTGTGTGTGTGTGTGTTTACTAGGGGTGGTTAATCTGTCTGATTTCCCGATTCGATTCGATTACGATTATTGAAGTCCCGATTCGATTACAGTCGATTTTCGATTATTAACGATTCTCGATTAGTGATTATTGATTTTCCATTTCACAACAGTAAACGAAAATACACTACAAAGTGATTGCAGTATAAAAAAAAAGTCAGCTACTGAATTACTTAACTCTTTTATTGAGTAACAACAACTCAAAGCACTTGTCGTGTAGTGTCGTGTTACACAGAAATGAATACATCACATTGTGTTGTGACTCATCAAGTTGAACTAAACAATAACAAATAAATGAAAGGCTTATTTCCTTTAGGAAGTAGATCAGAACCAACATACTGTAGAAATTGGACAATTTTCTTCTAGAAAGACAACGTGTTCAGGTGGAGGAAGACTGCAGGTTGCAGTCGAAACATGTCAAGGTAAAGAAGAAGTTTTTTCTCCAAACACCTTGTCTTTCTAGAAGAAAACTGTCCAATTTAATCATTAAGAAGACAAAATGAACATTTTTGAACAACTTACTGTAGCTTCAGCTTATATACTGTACTGTAGAACACAGTGACAAAATGTCAAGAGTGATGGATGCGGTGCGCGCGTGAGGGGGGCGGGAACGCGTGGAACGCTCGAGCTCCTCTCGTTCGTTTCCTGACGTGAGAAAGACAAAAGGGGGAAAAACGGGTTCGTGTCGGAGGAGTGTCGAGGCCCGTTCGGTTCCGTGAGCGGGAGCCGCGGGTCGGTGCAGCGGAGCGTTTCCAGCATCAGTCCGGCTGTGTGTGTGTGTGTGTGTGTGTGTGTGAGATCCGCTCATCGCGTCCTCAGGATCGCCTTAATTCCCGCGAATGTGCGCGTCGATGTGTGCCGCGCTCGCTCATCTGAAGCGCTCATAAATCTGCAGATTGAAGGCGTTTATTCGGTGTTTGTGCGCGAATCTGAGCCGTGCTAACGCGCTAATGCTAATGTGCCTGAGCTCCAGAGGAGGCGAGGCGGGAGGATTTCTAGAGTGTTCCCTCAGAATCATCTCAGCATTAACGACAGATTTACATTCATCTAATGAACACACACACACGGTGGTAGAGTCAGGTTTAGATAAATAAAAAAATCGATTTTTGAAAATTTAATGATCGATTCATGCTCGTCCATAACATACTCGCGATTAGGGGTGTAACGATTCGTTTTAATAACGATTCGATTCGTATCACGATTTGAGGTTGTCGATACGATTCAAGGACGATTTTGGTTCATTTAGAACGATACGATCCGAAACGATTCAGTGACTTGAAATCGATTCAGTAACTTTTTAGCCAAAAATTGTGTGACTGAAATAAATATCTGGATACTGGTCAGTGCAGGTGAAGTTTCCTAGATTCCTGTTGTTTCTTGTAAGGGAATCAGGTATCAATTAATTATGGATATAAACAAACAAGTAAACAACAATTAATGGCAAATGCATTCAAATTTTATTTGAATAAAGTGCAACCAACAGTTTAGGTTGAATTAACAGGAAGTTAACCTTTTCTGCTCTCATTTTCAATATTCAATACATTTTCAATAAAAGCACAGTAAGTGCAACCAACATTTCAACAGTAGGTTAACCTGCTTCTTCTGCTTTTGTTATCCAACATATTAATATTACAATATTAATATCAAAAATAAAGTGCAACTAACTTCTCTTCAGGTTTAATTAATAGTAGGTGTACCTGTTACTTTTGCTGTTGTTTTTCAACATTAAAATAATACAAATACAATATTAATATCAAAAATAAAGTGCAACCAACATTTCTTCAGGTTGAATAAACTGGCGAAACCTGCTACTACTCTCAGTTTAATAAACAAACAATCTTTAACAAAAGATAAAATGTAACCAACTACTCTTCAATGACTCTACATATTTCTTTTTCAAAAATATCAACATCAGTGGCGGCTACTGGTCTGTCAGAGAGGGGAAGCTCATTTTCGGCCTACATCATAAAATTGTCTATTTATTTAAAAGTAAATTCTGCCCTACGTTCCTTTTCAAGAAAGTTTCACCCACGACGCTAGCCTAGCCTACTAACGTTATATGAATGAAGGAATGAATGAAGGAATGAATGAATGAACGATCTAAAAAAAAAATATTAAACTCTGTAAAACTGAAACAAGGAATGTGGTGTATAATTGTGTGAAATGTATGATGAAAATCAAGCAATTTCGCCAAGCAAATATCAAAGAAATAGGTTGCAGCAGTTTTTATTTCGACTGAACTTGAGAAATCCGCGATGGGACTGGAGCGCGAATAGCTTCAGTGATTCCTTATAGTACAGAATCGCTGTCAGTCAAAGGGAGATGCAGTCTTTCGACAGACCCTCCAATCATCACGCAGAAGCTCGGACTCCGGGCCAGCCCACTCCCCATTCACCCCCAGAGACGCTGAGCGTCCGTGGGCGGGACATAATCGCAGCGTTTATCCAATGACCGTCTAGTTTCGAAGCGCTTAAAAAAAAGTTCACAGCAGCCCCATTGAAGTCAATGGACGCTGGGCTTCAATAGGGAAATGCACTGTGACGCTGCGGGAATGTATGAGAAGGAAATCGAGTCAGCCGACCTGCTATATGTAACATATTCTGAACGAACTCGTCTTTGAGATGAACGTTTTCTAACGCATTTTTAGTCAATAAAATGTTAATACAATAGTACATATTTGACCATTAATTTTGTGACATTATAAGGGAAGCCGAGCTTCCCTTGCAGTCTTAAAAAATCGCCACTGATTCAACATGATCTGACCGCAGAACACTTCTCTGTACGTTCACTATGTCGCCAGCAGTACTACAAACTCGCTCTGCTGGCACACTGGTCCCAGGAATGCACAGGTAACATTTAGCAAGGGTTGAAAGTACAGGTAGCTGTTTCTCCTGGTGGCTTGATCATTTCTCGCTGGTTGGCTTCTCCTCTGCCATCCGCCGCTATGTTTTGTTTTCTTAGCGCTGCTGCGTGCGTTGATGTCACAGATAGGCAGAATGAATCGAGTAACGTTTAACGCCGTTATCATTAAAAGTGCTAAGAAAAAACATCCATTTAAAGTCTGACGTGCTTAAATCCAATGCGTTATTTCCTATGATCGATACAATCGATTGATTACCTTTTAAAACGATGTTAGATCGATATATGTCGTCCGGAAGGCCAACTTGCCGAGCACAGATCGATGTAGTTAGATCGTAGGAAAATAAATCGATACATCGATGTAGTAGATGAATCGTTACACCCCTACTCGCGATTAATCGATAATCGATTTTTTTCGCCACCCCTAGTGTTTACTACTGTGTTTGTGCACTTGGATGGGTTAAATGCAGAGCACAAATTCCAAGTATGGGTCACCATACTTGGCCACATGTCACTTCACTTTCACTTTTTCACTTTCACAGAGAAACTCTGGTCATGCGTATGTCGGAGGCTGTCAGTTTTCATTTTCTTTTATATTTTAATTAATGCTCAAATCAATATACAAACAATAACATATAATAGCAATGAGAAACAAACAAGAGTGAAAACTGTGAAACTGGCACAAGAACGTCAAGAAAGCTTGAAGCTTCATGTTCATCTTTACTCACACAAACACCACTTTAATTTACAAAGCTTAAGAATATTCTTAAGAGCATTTCTGAAAGGTTTTATTCTCAAGTTTCCTACGCCCCATGAAGCCTTGCATCAAAAGTGGGAGCGTCTTCCGGTTCGAAGTAAACAAGTGGGACTTTACATTTCCATCCATTCCATTCCATTAGTTTATGCACACGTTTTCGTATCGGATAGAATATTTATCTGTCTCAAAGGAACAACGTTTTTTTATGCGCATTTATAGAATTCATGAGCATCTTGCTGTTTCTATTCAGCATTTTTTAATCAGTCCCTCCAGAAAAACGCATAATCAGCCAAAGTCTGCATATTTATGCGGGGACCGCATTTTTTCAAATATGCCGCACTTTCGCCGCATAAATTGCCTATTTCTGCGTGCAAAATATGCGGGGATAGCATGATTTCATAATCCCGCATTTTCGTAGCAAAAAAGTCATATATATTAGCAGAAAGTTGAAAAATGTTTGTTTACTTCACACAAGAGCCGCCATTTCCCCCTATTGCCATGGGAACGTTTTGAAGTGACGCAATTACCCGACGCTAACGTCATCGAAAAGCTGCAAACCCCATGGTGAAACCATAGATATCGGTGAAACCATGATGAAGCACGCAAATTCCCATTTGCCTACAAAAATAACAGCAAAAGACCGCGCAAGCAGTTTCGAAACACAGCATCATGAAGCGTTATGAATCAATGAGTCGACTCAGTGATTTGGATCGCCAAAGTCACGTATTTCAGCAGTCACTTTCTTCATAAAGTTATTGTAGAACCATTGTAGTGAGATGGACTTTGTAACGACGTCTTTAGTACCTTTTATGGGTTTTGAGAGTGTAAAGTACATTGTGCCAATGGAGGCCTTTCTGAGCCCTAAAGCTACAGAACTTGTTTGACTCAATGTTTTGTAAATTTGAGCCATGTGTTTATTAAGGTCTTCAATAAAAACAAGATGAGAACTTAAATATTCCCAGCACTTTCTGTGATGTAGTGCTTTTTTTCTCTTTTTCATCAAACGGCAGTTTTTGCAAGTTCTCGCAATTTCATCGCATAAAATTGCTTAAATATCCCGCATTTTCCATCGCATTTTTTAAGAAAACGTGCCGCATAATCAAGGATTTTTGCCCGCAACAATCACCAAAAAAAGCTGCATTTTTCTGGAAGGACTGTTTAATGCGATATCCAAAAATATGCATAAACATAGGTGGATGGAAACATAGTTTTTTGACATTCAACAGTTGACAGTCATTCAAGCTATCCAAATTTGCTAACGATGAGAGAACACAACCTCAACGAACTATCAAAAGGGTGAAACAACAGTACCTTTACCTTTGTAGTTGGTTGGGACGATGACGTGAAGAAGTGGCCTCGTATCACGTACGGTAGCATTTTTAGCTATTTTCTAGATTCAGTAGCCTGTGATGGTAAGGTGACAAGCTTTTCAAATTGCTCAGAGGCGTATCAGTATCTGTTGGAAACTTTAAAAGCGGACACTGAGCCTGAGCCTACACCAGGGGTCTCGAACTCAATTTACCTGGGGGCCTTTGGAGGTAGACTCTGGGTCAGGCTGGGCCGCATCAAGTATTACACAAAAAAGGAGCACAATTGGGGTATTTGGGGTTGGTGATTGGCACAAATATCGATTTTGATGTTGATTCAGTATCAATTCATATGTATATAGCCTACTGTACATATAAGGAAGAACTTTTCTTGGGTTAAATTATATTTGCTCGCATTCATTAAAATTCACTTGTGTGTGCTTATATAAGTATCATTAAAAATAATAGGATGTAAGTTATTAACGTTTTCAAATTTCACATTTAAAAAAATAGTGTTTGATCATGTCTAAATATGTATTCAAATGCAAAACCTAAAAAAAAGTAAGCAGTTATGATCTGCACTACTTTTTTGAGCAACTCGATACTTAGGGTGTAACGGTACACAAAACTTACGGTTCGGTATGTACCTCGGTTTTGAAGTCACTGTACGGAAAGGGTTCGGTACAATACTTTTAAAAAAATGGCTTTTTATTAAACAGTGGTTTACTGAAAAAATTGTGTCTTTCCTTAAATGAATTAAATTATAACTATATATATATATATATATATATATATATATATATATATATATATATATATATATATATATATATATATATATATATATATATATATATACATACATACATATACATTTACATATATATATATATATACATACATACATACATACATACATACATACATACATACATACATACATACATACATACATACATACATACATATGTAATTTTAATTTTATTTTTTACAAATACCTGTATAGGGAAGCAGTTAAGGCCTCTGGCTTTAACTGTTATGCCACATTCGCGAAATACAATTATTATTTATTGTTTGCATTTTGTATTAAAACTTAAAAAATGTTAAAAGCTTAGACTTTGTTTCAGTGACAGAGAGACGGAAGGAGAGCAAGGAAAGGAAATGCAGCTGAACAAATATTCTGCGTGTTTTAAATAGCGTAAAAAAAAAAATAGAAAAGAAGAATAACGACACGCAATATGTGGCGGCCGGTGTTGATTCTGTGGCGCAACGCCATGAATTAGTCTATGTGTGGGAAACACTGTAGACTAATTCAAAGCAAGGCCGTAACCAGATCAAACAGAACAGTGAACGAAATTCTAGGTCTAATTCAAGGAAATAATCTTTTTGGGACGATTTGCAAACAATATTTGCTTTAATTTGCGTCAAATATATTGTTAGTCACGAGATTCTTCGCATGAGTGAATAAATACATAGATCCGCTCTTAACATTTGAGCTCCCTAGTGGTCTGGTGGTAGGGTTTTTGTAAACGGTGTCAAAGGTTCCGAGTTCTAATCCGCTCTCATATAGTTTTTTTCTTCTTCATTAAAATCAAAGATGTTCATCAATGATTGTATGTTAAGAGCATGGACACGTTTGTGTTCATTTTGGTTTGTGATTTCACTGGAAAGAATAGAGTCTCTCTCCACAATGGCATTAAGCGATAGATTGACGCACTCATCTGTGCCTGAACGTAATCAGCTTATATAACGTTCACAAAAAAAGTGAACGTAAACCCCAACTACTTTGATTTGATTGGCTATCTCAATCATTTTGACATTGACGAGCGCTGTTAGACCACATTCGTTTTGACTGTCTGATCAGCCTCACATTCTGTTCCTGTCAATCACGCGGTGTCAACCAATTATGCATGAGGGCGGGGCGAGCCAACTCTCTCAAGGAAACACACACACACAAAGGAGGCAGCAAGCATAGCAAGCACGGCACATGCAACGACTCAGCAAAAAGGTGCTTTTCAGGACAATGTGTGGGCAGCACTAACACTAAACTTTGATGTCAAGTAAGGGGCCACAAAATATCATCCCGCGGGCAACTTGCAGCGAATTTGAGACCCATGGCCTAGAGGGTAAAAGTAGCTCCTAACTTGCAGATTTAGGAGAAACTCTTAATAATAATGGCCGTGTCAACCTTTATTTAAGGACTCCTAAGTTTTGCTATAAGAGCATTTTAGCGCTAAAATTAGCTCCTAAATCCATGAAACGCTAGGAGTAGGGGTGTGCGATATTGACAAAAAAGGATTTCTCTATATTTTCTGGGATTTTCTCAATAACGATAATTAGACGATATTTTGCTGAATGTGTTATTGTGCTGTATCTTGGCAGTTTAGGACTGCCGTTGTCGGCTGACTCCTAAAGTTTTTGATATTATTCATATTCCTCCCCTATCAGCCAATCACTGTGGTCAAAGTTAGTAAGCGTGATGACATCCATAGCAATGGAGGGCGACCCCGCCCTTACTCTTAGCTTACGACTTCTCTTTTCCTTAGTAAAAGTTGCTCTCAGCAGCTTTGTGAATAGGTTTTAAGAGAAAATTGTAACTAAGAACTTTTACTACCATTTAGGAGAACTCTTAGTGGTAAGATCAAATGTTTTGTTAATACGGCCCCTGATGTCTTGTTTTCTGCTGAATGTTTTAATTTTCACATTTAACCTCATTGAACTGATTCTGACTACTTTTTTATGTTTATTTTAGATCAGATGGAAGTGAAGGAGCAACACAAACTAAATGACATAAAGAAACTCTGCGACTTCAAAACTCAAGAAACAAAAGCCAAAAAGCTGCACACCTGCTCTCAGTGTGGAAAGAGTTTCAGACAAAAAGGACACCTTAACAAACACATGAAAATTCACACCGGAGAGAAACCGTATACATGCACTCAGTGTGGAAAGAGTTTCACACAAAAAGGACACCTTAACACACACATGAAAATTCACACCGGAGAGAAACCGTATACATGCACTCAGTGTGGAAAGAGTTTTACTCAAACATCAGCTCTCAATGTTCATCTGCTCCGTCACTCTGGAGAAAAACCATTTAACTGTGATCAGTGTGGGAAAGATTTTATTTCATCATCGAATCTAAAAAAACACCTGATAGTCCATTCAGATGAGAGACCTCATGTGTGTTCACTCTGTGGAAAGAGTTTTTCACGGCTGAACAGTTTTAAACTGCACCAGAAAACACACACAGGTGTGAGAGATCATGTGTGTTGTGACTGTGGGAAGAGCTTTACTACATCCTGTGAACTGAAACAGCACCAAAGAATTCACACTGGAGAAAAACCTTACAAGTGCTCATATTGTGACAAGAGTTTCAATCGGTCTGGAAACCTGAAAACACATGAGCGACTTCATACTGGAGAGAAGCCGTACCACTGTACTCAGTGTGGGAAGAGTTTCAGAGATCCAACAGGTTTAAAAAATCATCTGCGCATTCACTCTGGAGAAAAGCCATTTAACTGTGATCAGTGTGGTAAAGATTTTATTTCTTCATCAGATCTAAAAAAACACCTGAAAGTTCATTCAGATGAGAGACCTCATGTGTGTTCACTCTGTGGAAAGAGTTTTTCGCGGCAGAAAAATTTAAAACGTCACCAGAAAACACACACAGGTGTGAGAGATCATGTGTGTTGTAACTGTGGGAAGAGCTTTACTAGAACTGGCAATCTGAAACTGCATCAAAGAATTCATACTGGAGAAAAACCTTACAAGTGCTCATATTGTGACAAGAGTTTCACTCAGTCTGGAGCCCTGAAAACACATGAGCGAGTTCATACTGGAGAGAAGCCGTACCACTGTACTCAGTGTGAGAAGAGTTTCAGAGATCCAACAGGTTTAAAAAATCATCTGCGCATTCACTCTGGAGAAGTAATCCTTCAAATTCATAATGAAATGCTCCAATCAGGCATTACATTATGAATATTGTGTTGGCCCCCCTTTTGCAGCCCTGACCCGTCGCGGCATGGACTCCAATAGACCCCTGAAGGTGTGCTGTGGTATCTGGCACCAAGATGTTAACAGCAGATCATTTATTTTTTATTTGTCCTTTATTTTTCCAGGAAGGTCCCATTGAGATTAAAGGAACACTCCACCGTTTTTAGAAATAGGGCTTATTCAACATCTTTCCTACATTTGGATATGTGGGCAAATGCATTTTTGTTTCATTTGTCTCAATTTTTGTGCATGCATTGTTTTAGTTTGGTAGGGTCGCTGCTAGCTTAGCTTAGCATAATGAATGGAATCCTATGTTGCCAGCTAGCATGTCCCGAGTAAAAGTGATCCCAAAAAAAAAAAAACCCTCCACCTAATTACTTCTTGTGGTCTGCGTATTCACAACGAGTACAAATAGCGATGCAGATTAAGACTAGGCGATTTCCTAGGCAGATATTGACTTGGGACTATATTATGGGGAAGCACAGGCGAAGCAGTGCTACTTGGGCGCAGAGATATCACACAACACAGGAAATCCCCAAACTTCCGTCAACATACCCATAGTCTCCTACCCATAGACTAACATCTTCATAGTCTAAAATAAGTAAAATAGTACTCTGTATAATGCGCTTTCTTGCTCCAAAGGGAAACAAAATTTTTGCTGAAAAAGAAAACCTAATCTTGGTTTAATTCTTTTCACCATGTAATCAATATGTATATAAAAAGCTAATTTCTCATCAAGCCATATTCCTAAGTATTTATAAGTTGGTACCCTTTCTATATGTAGGTCATCAATTGTAATAATAGGTGAGACCGAGATCATAGAGCAGATGCAAGTAAAAATAATATACTTAGTTTATAGTTATAAGTTATATACTTATCTTGAGGCTAAAGGTCTAAAATAAAAAAATCAAGTCAGGAATCTTGGTGTGATATTGGAGTCAGACCTGAGTTTCAGTCGTCATGTCAAAGCAATAACTAAATCAGCTTACTATCATCTGAAAAATATTGCAAGAATTAGATGCTTTGTTTCCAGGCAAGACTTAGAGAAACTCGTTCATGCTTTTATCACCAGTAGGGTGGACTATTGTAATGGTCTTCTCACCGGCGTTCCCAAAAAGACCATTAGACAGCTGCAGCTCATACAGAACGCTGCTGCCAGGATCCTGAGCAGAACCAGAAAATATGACCATATCACACCAGTCCTCAGGTCTTTACACTGGCTTCCAGTTACATTTAGGATCAATTTTAAAGTGCTATTACTTGTATATAAATCACTCAATGACCTAGGACCTAAATACATTGCAGATATGCTGATTAAGTACATACCCAACAGATCACTCAGATCATCAGGATCAAGTCAAATAGAAATACCAAGGGTTCACTCAAAGCAAGGAGAGTCTGCTTCTAGTTATTATACCAGCCGTAGCTGGAACCAGCTTCCTGAACAGATCAGATGTGCTCCAACAGTAGCCACTTTCAAATCCAGACTCAAAACACATCTGTTTAGCTGTGCATTTACTGAATGAGCCTGTGCCAAAATGATTTACTGTGCCACTGTACGTGCTTTGTCCGAACTGCTTGCATTTTAATTTATATGTTTCAATTTAACCCTGTTTTTATTTTTAATTATACTCTTTATTTTTATCTTTCAATACTCTTATTTTGTCAAGGCTGTCTGGGTGGAAGAGATTGAGAGACGGGGAGCGATAAATAAGTGGGGTGGATAAACCATAGGTGGATGACTGATTCTGTGGTAAATGTGATTGAAATTTTGAGATATCACGTGGGCGAGGAGGCCGTGCTGTGAGCCGGTTAAAAACCACAGAAGCAGACAGCCAATATGGGGAAGTCCCAAAGTTGAGTACTCCCTCCGGTGCGAGGAAGACCCGTTTAGATCTGCTCTGACGGGTAAAACATCTAAAGAACGCCCTCGGGTTAGGCCAAGAAGATTTGTCTGTAAGTGTACTGTCTAAACGCACAGTTACCTGACAAATATTTTTAAAGTAAACCTGACTCTCCATTTTCTTCCACCCCAGATAGGGGATTTCATCTTTATTTTCTATTTCTTTTCATTCCTATTATAACTGTTTTAATTCACTTACGAATATTTTTATTTCATTTCTGTGTAGAGCACTTTGAATTGCCACTGTGTATGAAATGTGCTATACAAATAAACTTGCCTTGCCTTAGTTTTCTTTACATTTAACACTAATTTCAATTTTAATAAATTACGCTGAAAAGTATAAAAAGAGTCCTGAAGAATTTCAATAGCTTGAGATAGAGAGGATGCTGTGGAATAAATAATTGTCGTCAGCATAAAAATGTAACTATGCAGATTTTATTCCCTGGCCCAGTTCATTAATAAAGATAGAAAAAAGAAGTGTTGCCAGTAAAGAACCTTGTGGGACACCCTTCTTAACTGTTAACATGGATGAGGTGTAATTATCTACAGAAACAGTTTAAGTCCTGTTAATTGCGATGTGTTTGCCACCACGGAATACCGTTTCCATAAAAGGGTGTACATGGTCTGCAACAATGCTTAGGAAGGTGGTACATGTCAAAGTGACATCTACATGGATGGCAGGACCCAAAGTTTCCCAGCAGAACATTGCCCAAAGCATCACTGTCTCCGCTGGCTTGCCTTCTTCCTATAGTGCATCCTGGTGCCATGTGTTCCCCAGGTAAGCGACGCACACACACCCGGCCATCCACGTGATGTAAAAGAAAACATGATTCATCAGACCAGGCCACCTTTTTCCATTTCTCCGTTGTCCAGTTCTGATGCTCATGTGCTACTGTTGGTGCTTTCGGTGGTGGACAGGGGTCAGCATGGGCACCCTGACTGGTCTGCGTAACGGACCTGTATCGGCGTCCACTTGCGTGCAGTGATGGATCCGAAACGAAAGCGGATTGCGGACTGGCCATGGCTCCGCGCTGCATCCGCTCCGCATCCGTGATTAAAACCTTACCTCCGCGTTGGGTCCGTTTGGGACCCACAACGGACTCATAGAAATCTTGGCTCATCTGGCCCAGGACCGTTTTGGACTAATTTTCAAAATCCTTTCTGTTCTTGCTTTAGGATAAAACTATCACTAGGCTTAGGCAGAAATATAGGCCTAAGCTTAAATCTGCATTGCCTTGTTTTTTTAACCTAACAATATTGTAAATAGGCCTAACAGAAAAGGTTCAAGTCAAGACATCAATTTACTGTTCAAAAGTAATCACTACTCAATGAAATATTTTATCTATTAGGCAACACCTTCAATGTAATGGTGCACTATGCATAGATAAAATATTTTATGTTTGCACTGACCTAGGCCTACAAAGCACTAAATTAGGTTTTGACCACAAAATTAATGTGGAATAGCCTCGCCAACGTAGGCTACTTAACAAAAACAGAATAGACTATAACCAACTTAACATAAATATAAATATCAATTTTATATTTCCATTGAATAGTGATTACTTTTGTACAGTAAGTACAATTGTACAGTAAAAAAATAAAAAGTCTTGACTTGAACATTTTCTGGTTTTTTTTTGTTTCTTTTTGTTTTTGTTTGTTTTCATTTTCTTCCACGGTGGATGTATGTATTAATTTGCGGGTTCCAAATGGATGCGGAGCAGATGCAGCGCGTATCCGTGGCGGGTCCATGATCCGCCTTCGTTTCGGATCGAAGCGAAGCCGCGATACCTCCTTTTGCTATGTGGGAAACTGCGATGCACTGTGTATTCTGACACCTTTCTATCAGAACCAGCATTAACTTCTTGAGCAATTTGAGCTACAGTAGCTCGTCCTGCTTCTAACACATCAACTTTGAGGACAAAATGTTCACTTGCAGCCTAATATATCCCACCCACTAACAGGTGCCGTAATGAAGAGATAATCAGTGTTATTCACTTTACCTCTCAGTGGTCAAAATATTATGCCTGATCTGTGTATGTAGCTAGTGTGAATAACAAAATGCTTTCTGTGTCCAGATTTGACTGTAATGCAAAACTGATGCTTCAAATAAAAATAAATACTCAACTCAACTTAACTTTGACTAAAAGTATTCTTTAATAATGTGTAAATATACATATTCGAATCAAATGCAGTTACTAAATATAGCTGAAAGCAGCAATACCGAGGCCAAGCGCAAAGAAGAAGACAAGACATGCCAAAATGGCTGGCAGTGTCAGATCAACTGCAGCAATGAGCAATTAAACACATTTAAAGATGGTTTTAGGCAAAAAGGCTGAAAAAAGCATTGTAGTCAATGCGAATTTCATGTTTTGTTCTTTTATGACGCCACCAAGTGGGACAATCCTAAAAAAAAATTATATGTGTCTTTGGATTGAGCCCATACCCATACATGTTACTAACGGTTACTACCCCTTACTATCAATATTTTGACATTTGGGCTCGCCCTCGTGACTATCGACCTATGTTTCCGAACTTCTGACGCTGGTTTCGTCTCGATCGGACTAGCGGTTTCGAAGATATCAGAGAATTTTTTTAAGCTCTAAATTACAACGCTGCACAAACCATATGCCCAAACCTAGCAAGTCTGGTATCGTTGGACTCGAAAACGATTCAGGAGTCTAAGGAGATGAGTCTCATGAAAATAAGTACACCACACCCAAAATTATAAGCATTTAAAAAAAAAAAAATCCAATAGGTGGCGCTGTTTCGAAACTTCTCAGGCTCCTTCAGGGTATCGTGGTGATGACCCATACCGAGTTTCGTAACAATCCATTCATGCGTTCATAAAATACAGCATTTTAGCACATAATTCAAGATGGCCGTCAGACAGAATGGCCGATATGATAAAATTGGATATCAATCGACTCGGTATGACGTCCCGAATCTAACGAGACCATTTTTTGAACAAACGTTTCAGAATTTATAAGCAAAAATAGCCATTTTTCATATCTCCGGACCAGTAGCTGCATGTTGCCTCAAGACATGCTTGTGCTGACATGTACCAAGTTTGATCTGAATACAATAAAGCGTTGCGAAGATACAGCCTCACGCCTGTTTTTGCAAGTGCTTTGTAAAATGTGTTCACACGTTTATCAAAAAGAATTTGACGAATCAACTTGAATTCCATAACTTTTTGTCAGCACTGGCTGAAGATGATCTGGTTCATTTTTCGTGCAAATTGGACGAACCGTCTAGGACGAGTTCGCAAAAGTAGGTTTTTGTGAAAATTCCAAACGGAGGGAAATTTATAATAATTTATAATTTCGTTTCTAGCCCTTAAGGTTCAAAAGTTATTAGCATAAACGTGAGTACAAATTTGGACAGGTGGTGGCACTAGAGGGATTGAGTCAGAGACACCAAAATTGGTGTATTTAATGTTGGGACTATCCTCTATCAGAATGTCAAATCGTTACAACTTTTCCCGCAAACGGTTCTATGGGCTGCCATAGACTTCAATGGCGGAAGAAGAATATGGGAACGGATACAATAGGTGCCTCCGCACCTTAGGTGCTTGGCCCCTAATTATGTCTGAATCAAAACCATGTTGATATGTTTATATATATATATATATATATATATATATATATATATAGGGCTATACAGCCATCTAGGTATACAGGTTACAAATGGTGCATAATTTAGAGGTGCCCTTAAAATACATGTTAAAGGGGGGAAAAAACATTATAACTCATTTTAGTAAAATAATAAATGTAATAATTCAGGAATCACCCCTGATCAGGTGAAATTATGCATGCATAGTGCACATACAAGGCCTACTCTCAGCAGAATCAAGATTACAAACTAATATAATGGCCTGCTGCAGAGGATAATGTTGAGCAGGATACATCCACTTGTTGGGGTAACAGCTTAGGACCCAGGACCAGTAGTGAAAAATGAAGTCCAAGAGTCAGGAGTTAGATTAATTAAAGAAAGATTTACTGAAGAATAGTTTGCAGTTTCATCAGCAGAAGTCAGCTTCAAGTCTCACAAGGAGTTTGTAGGCAGCGCTCCCTCTAACAGTCTCCCCGCCTCCGCCCATCGTACATACAATTTCTGAACAGTTATACTGTTTTCAAGGTCTAACCAAGTCATTATTGTCATGTGGAATGATTCTGATTGGCTCAGAAAAAATGGACAGTCTTGGTAAATTTCCACACATTGTCAGTTAATCAGATTCACGTGTACAGATATCACTTGTTGACGCTTTCACCCCGGAATTAGGCACGTAATTGTCACATGTCTGTCTTGTCCTGTGTAGCACATGGTGTTTTGGTTTATTTCTGTGTCCTGTGTGCGCCTGTCATCTGTCTTGACCCCACCCCTTGTTATCCGATTATTGGTTAATTTGACACACCTGCTGTTTTCCCATTACCTGCCTGATTTGTCACCCTTTATATTCTTGGTGTTTCCACAGTCTAGGGCTTGATTGTCATCTTTAGTGTTTGGTATGTTTACCTGTTCTCTGGCTCCCTGTTCCTGACCCTGGTAATCTGTCTTTGTTATGTTTGGTTTTCCCCATTGTGGGCTTGGTTTTGTGTTTATTTTTATTTTGTAGTTATTAAACACCCATTTTCTCCTGAACTTGAGTCCTCGTCCCTTTTCCTCATGCCGAACGTGACAGAACGATCAAGCCAACAGAGGACTCATCAGGAGAAGGTTTTGTTTTGTCCGTTTCCTCCCATGGAACCTCTTACCCGACTGCAAGTGATGTGGTATGTTAACTCCCATTACATACGCCAGCAGGGAGTTAACGTGAGAGAGTTTGCTCGGGCCTTCCTCATCAGGGTGGATCATTTGGACCTAAGTGATGCAGAGAGCAAGGAAGTTTTTAATCTTTGTCTTGACATGCCCCTTGATCCGGAGGAGATGGGGAGGATGGGGGTTCTTGACTTTTGGGAGTTCATAGACCATCTTGACCCCAGCCCTCCAATGACCATGGTTCGTGTTCCGGTGGATAGTGCTCCGGTAGCCCCAGTTCCGGTGGATCCGAGGCCGGTGGTACGTAAACGGAGGAGGAGGAGAAAGGTTCCCTCCATGCCAGGTTGGGTGGCCCCTGTTCCGGTGGACCGGGTTCCGGTGATCCCTGTTCCGGTGGTCCGTGTTCCGGTGGTCCCTGAACCGGTGGTGCCATTTCCCGAGCCGGTGGTGCCAGTTCCAGTGCCTGAGCCGGTGGTGCCAGTTCCAGAGCCTGAGCCGGTGGTCTCTGTTCCTGTTCCTGAGCCGGCAGTGTCTGTTCCAGAGCCGGAGCCAGTGTCGTCTGTTCCAGAGCCGGAGCCAGTGTCGTCTGTTCCAGAGCCGGAGCCAGTGTCGTCTGTTCCAGAGCCGGAGCCAGTGTCGTCTGTTCCAGAGCCGGAGCCAGTGTCGTCTGTTCCAGAGCCGGAGCCAGTGTCGTCTGTTCCAGAGCCGGAGCCAGTGTCGTCTGTTCCAGAGCCGGAGCCAGTGTCGTCTGTTCCAGAGCCGGAGCCAGTGTCGTCTGTTCCAGAGCCGGAGCCAGTGTCGTCTGTTCCAGAGCCGGAGCCAGTGTCGTCTGTTCCAGAGCCGGAGCCAGTGTCGTCTGTTCCAGAGCCGGAGCCAGTGTCGTCTGTTCCTGAGCCGGAGCCAGTGTCTGTACCTGAGCCGGAGCCGGAGCCAGTGTCTGTACCTGAGCCGGAGCCGGAGCCAGTGTCTGTTCCTGAGCCGGAGCCAGTGCCTGTTCCTGAGTCTGGGCCTATGCTTGTGTCTATTTCTGTGTCTGTTTCTGAGCCGGTGGTGTCTGTTCCTGAGCCAGAGCCGGAGGCGTCTGTTCCTGAGCCCTCAGTGACCGCGACACTGGCCATTATGGCCACAGCCATGTGGTGTGTGTGGGCTACGCACACACTTGGACCGGTGGTGTCTGCTACTGGGCCGGTGGTGTCTGTTCCTGAACCGGTGGTTCCAGTGCCTGAGCCGGTGGTGCCTGTTTCTGAGCCGGTGATGTCTGTTTCTGAGCCGGTGGTGTCTGTTCCAGTGCCTGAGCCGGTGGTGTCTGTTCCTGAGCCGGAGCCGGAGGCGTCTGTTCCTGAGCCCTCAGTGACCGCGACACTGGCCATTATGGCCACAGCCATGTGGTGTGTGTGGGCTACGCACACACTTGGACCGGTGGTGTCTGTTCCTGGGCCGGTGGTGTCTGTTCCTGAGCCGGTGGTGCCTGTTCCTGAGCCTGAGCCGGTGGTGTCTGTTTCTGAGCCGGTGGTGTCTGTTCCAGTGCCTGAGCCGGTGGTGTCTGTTCCAGTGCCGTGGATGCCTGATCTCCGCGGGCCGCCCTGGCCGCCTGAACTCCGCGGGCCGCCCTGGCCGCCTGAACTCCGCGGGCCGCCCTGGCCGCCTGAACTCCGCTGGCCTCCCGAACCCTGCTGGCTGCCCTGGCCACCTGAACTCAGTGGGCCGCCCTGGCCGTATTAACTTTTTGTTGCCCCCTTCCCTTCCTGGTCTGTTTCTCCTGTCCCGCCTTGGTCTGTCCCTCCAGTCCCGCCTTGGTTTGTCCCTCCCCTCCCGCCCTGGTCTGTCCCTCCCATCCCGCCCTGGTTTGTCCCTCCCGTCCCGCCCTGGTCTGTCCCTCTTTGGTTTCTGATGGAGCGTCTGGAAGCCGCTCCTTGGAGAGGGGGTAGTGTCACATGTCTGTCTTGTCCTGTGTAGCACATGGTGTTTTGGTTTATTTCTGTGTCCTGTGTGCGCCTGTCATCTGTCTTGACCCCACCCCTTGTTATCCGATTATTGGTTAATTTGACACACCTGCTGTTTTCCCATTACCTGCCTGATTTGTCACCCTTTATATTCTTGGTGTTTCCACAGTCTAGGGCTTGATCGTCATCTTTAGTGTTTGGTATGTTTTCCTGTTCTCTGGCTCCCTGTTCCTGACCCTGGTAATCTGTCTTTGTTATGTTTGGTTTTCCCCATTGTGGGCTTGGTTTTGTGTTTATTTTTATTTTGTAGTTATTAAACACCCATTTTCTCCTGAACTTGAGTCCTCGTCCCTTTTCCTCATGCCGAACGTGACAGTAATGACCTTCCAGATTCTGGAGCAGGCGCCAGCTTGTCCAGAACAACAAGCCCCTCATCTTTTAGGATGCACGCAATCCACCTCCAGTACTGATCTGTAACACAGAATACTGCGCACATACACAGATACACAGTCTTTCCAAGGTTGGAGTTGGTGAGATCTGGTCCCAACCAGAGAAAGTTTTCCAAAACGTATTGATAACGTGCTTTTCTCTCAGTGAGAGGTACAGACAATAGTACAGACCATATTCATATTGATTCTTTAGGGTTTCAGTAAAAGGAAATATAAAATGAAATAAAATAAAGAAATAACATGAAAGACAAATCCATATTTTATCTCTGGAAGCCGTCACCACTCACACCACTCACCAAATACAAGAGACCAAATACAAACTTTAGGAAATATAAAGGAAGAAACAATCATTGGTTCTCTTGATATAAGCAAAATCATAACTGGAAAGAATCATTAAAATTAAGGGTGCACCGAAATTTCGGCCACCGAAAATCTTTGGCCGAAAATGGCATTATCAGTTTCGGGCCGAAATAAAAAAACAACAGAAAATGTAAACCTCAAATAAACCCTCTGAACACGGCGAACGCGTGTTCTGCTGGATTTAACCTCATGACTGCGTGTTGGTGTGACTGGTCTGAATTTTGTGCGGGATTTCACATAACGTTAATTCTACTCATTCCTGCAGATTTCGTTCTCGCATCTGAAGCGCACACCGCAATAAAGCCGCCTCTGACATACAGGTGCAAAAATTAGCTCCTTTTTCTATCTTTTTAATGGTTAAATACACTCAAAAATGTCTCAATGTCCATCTTGGTGAGTATTAACGTAAACAGTTCAACGTCGTCCAGTTCAGGAAGAATGTGTAACAGGAACAGTGTTTGGGGTCCATGCATACATCTGGTCTTAAAGGGACAGCAGTTATTTATTATTCAAACTACAAAAAGACAAACGATCACTTACTGCTCTTGCCTGATTAACTTGTGTAACTTTAACAGATTAATCTGTATTTAGTTTTTTACAATGAAAAAATCTATGTGTGTGTGTATATGTATGTATGTATGTATGTGTGTATATATATATATTAGTGCACGTTTTTAAAAGAAGCAAATTTCGGCTTCAGTTTCGGTCCAGAATTTTCATTTCAGTGCATCACTAATTAAAATCATAATAATTTTAGAGGAGGATGAATATTGATTGAGGCTTTGATTCTAAATTTAATTAGGATATATATATGGTGTAAGGTGGTGCCGATCGGTCTGGGCCGAGAGATGCCGTTCAGTCTGAACAGAGAGACCGTGATTTCCCGGAAACAAAGAACTTTCTCAAAGATTACCATTTGAACACTTCCCCAAATACACAACAGCCCCACCCGAGACGCATCACACTGAAGGCCAATTTATACTTCTGCGTCGAGTGCACGCAGAGGGTACGGCGTACCCTACGCATAGACGCGTTGGATACGCCGTACCCTGACGCGCACCTCTCCAAAAATGTAACAACGCGTCAATTCTACGCGGACCGCAAGCGCTGTGATTGGTCTGCCAGAACCCTTCCCTCAGGTCAATAAATAAATAAAAAATCTGCGATAGGAGTGTGTGTGTGTGTGTGTGTCCAGAAATTGGATGATAGTTCCTTACGTCTGCTATAACACAATATTTTGCAGTCCAGCGATTCTTTATGGTAGTAAATAAATACATAGATCCGCTGAGTATAGTTTATTTATTTTCTCATTAAAACCAAAGATGTTAATCAGTAATTGTATATCAAGAACAGGGACACATTAGGGTATATTTCGTGAATGAAGTCTCCGCAACAGCAATCGATTGCTCGAGCCACCGCTGCTCTAAACAGCGGCCACAAGCTCCGCATGATTTCACAAACACATTCCAGTGCCAGATCGCCTTATTTAACTTTACTAATCAACTAGAGATGCTTAATTTGCTTTAGATACAACAACCCAAGCTGCAAGAAAAGCCGCTCTCTCACTGCTGCTGATACTCCGACATGAATGTACAGATTCTCCACACGAAGCTGCTTCTTCTTCGACTGTTCTCTTGATTACACCAACATGCCCGAGGACACTGCCTACTAGCGTCTGCATGTGTAACTGCACATTGACGCAGACAACAGCGCAGAAGTATAAATGCTCACGACGGCGTCGGCTACGCGCGTAGCCTACGGCGTACACTACGGCGAACACTCGACGCAGAAGTATAAATTGGCCTTGAGACACACACACCACACATCAGCACCCTGCACAGCACCCTCTGTATAACTCACTCTCACCCACACTGAAAACTCATTCAAAATCTATGCAATGTTAAATGTATATAATGTGTAACTATGCATGTTTAGTATCATTTGAAACGTATCAGTGCGTCTGGTAAAACGGTCTCTGTATAAAAGGCTCCTGGAAAAAAGGGCTTTTACTGTGGGACTTCTATTTTGATAGGTACTGTAGAGTGCAATTCATGATGCTTCCAGTAGGTGGCATTATTTTTATCGTTTGCTGCCTGCTGCGTCATTGTATTATTACTGAGAGAACGGCAGCTGTGCACCTATAAGTTTCTTCCTGCCTGTTAGTTGGATGTTCGTTGGCGTTTTGGTGTCCAAAGTGTTAGTAAATGACCATAAAGTAAGTTTATTTTGACCAATCAATGTTTCAACCGTGTTTTAAGTGTATTAGTGAGATTTGTGTACTTCCCTGTACATGCACGGACATGTAGCGATCCACGTGAGATTATGTGACAGATAAACAACATGTAACGTGATTTCTACTGCTGTTAAATCTTACAGTTTGTGTGGTATATGTCTACAATAGGTTAAATAATGACCCTTCAGACGGATTAATGCATATTATTTGCCTTTTATGATGTTGTTTTGGTAAATCAGATTGTTTATTGATGCATCTAGATTCATTAATATATTAATATATATAGATATATATATTAATGCCAAAGTCTTTTGTGTGATCAGACCAATAGTAATTATTGCCTTTAATTGCCCATCCTCTGTATTTTTAGTGCTTTTCAGTTATTTAAAGTTGTTAATGTAATATGTGTTTGTTATTCTTAGACTTAATCTTCAATACACTTTGGAAAGAAGCCCCAGTCTCCTCATTATTTGTGTCCTGACCGACACACAGGGTTGTATACTGCTCACAAGTAGACCCAGAGCCTAGCAGTCTCCTTTCCTCTCCAACAAATTGGTCCTTCGAGCCGGATGCAGTGTTCATTCCTGGTATCATGGAATCTGATGAGGAGATTGTTGGTGCAACTAGACCAAAACGCAGAACACGTCCACCAGTCCGACTCCAAGACTTCGAAGTGCAGTATATAGAGGCCAGACCTGAACATGCTATTTCCCCTGCCCACGTGACACCTCTTCAGTCATCATGGGACCATCCTGACTACCTCTATGATGATGCTGCTCCTCGCACAGGCCCTCAGTTACACAGAGCGCAGTGGAAACCTACCTCCGCCATTCACGTCAGCCCAGCAGAACCATTATCCTGAGCCTGAATACTATAATGAGCTCCAAGCCATTCGCATAGAAAATGCACAGCTGCTGCAGTCACACCAAGCTTTTCGTGCTGACCTGATGGAGTTGAAAGAAGTTCGTACTGAGTTCAAAGAACTGGTCAAAGTTGCTCAAGCTCTTAGAGCAGACCTCAGCCCAACTAAAAGCCATGATAGTCCTCCAGTGCGACCAGAACCCAAACTGTTATCCAGCCCTTCCTGCCACGTATACCAGACAGAGCCGGACACATCAGCTGATGAGGAAGAGTGGCCTGAGCTTCCACCCTGGCCTGAGCCCGAGTCAGCACTGAGAAGAGGTATGGAGAATTTAAAGTTAGCGAAACCTGGCCCAGCTACATACCAACCAGAGGTACCAAAGTATTCAAAGGTCTTCCAGGCTCACCCTTCACAAGCATATCGTCGTTCTCAGTATTACTCTGCAAATCCAGATGTACTACCACAACCTCCAACACCTGAAGACCTGAGAGTATTATTATCAGCAACTGGAGCACAGACCTCATATCGTAAACCTATACACCCACAAATTCCAGTTTCTTCTCCCCGACTTGTGTCCATACCAGCTCATTCGAGTCGTCAAGCACCTGTGGTCAAGGTAGAGTCAAACATGCCACATTTAGCCCACACATCAGTGTCAGAGTATGTGTATAGAGGACCTACCCCTACTATCCCCAAGTTCAGCCGGCCAGATCCAAGCGAGTTCGCCAGACTTCGAATAGCTTTAGAGAATTTGCTTCCTCCAGATGGGACTGAACTCTTCAAGTATCAAATACTAGTGGACCACTTAAAGTTGGATGAAGCTAAGCTGATTGCTGATGCTTTTTTGAACTCGCCTACCCCATTTACTGACACCATGGTAGCCCTCCATGAGAAGTTTGGTCAGCCCCACCAACTAGCTTTGAGGAAAATTGCCAGTGTCCTGGAAGCCCCTGATATAAAGCGTGGGGATACCGTTACATTCCAGAAGTTCGCTCTTCAGGTACAGTCATTGGTGGGGTTGTTGAAGACTTTAGGACCTGAAGGTGACATTGAACTGAGTTGTGGGTCACATGTAGCACGGCTTTTGAGCAAACTTCCTTCTGAGCAGCGAGCTGAGTTCCGCCGTCACATGTTTCGACAACCTGGAACTGCACCTACGTTACATGATCTCTCAAACTGGCTCCGTTATGAAGCCTGGTGCCATGACTTTGATGTAGAGATTGCCTCACGAGCAGTTCAAGACCGACAGACTTTTAGACCTGTACAGAGTAAGAAGTCTGTAGCCATTCTTCATGGGATTGGAGAGGCTCAAAATGTAACATCCTTGTCCCCTGAAAAGGGTATTACTCCTCAGACCAAGCCAGTTGCTGTGAAACGGTTCTGTCCCTTCTGCGATAGTACAGAGCATTATTTGAGTCAGTGTAAAGCCTTTGCTCAACTTACCACTGACCAGGCCAAAGACTGGATTCGAGGGAATAATCGTTGTTGGCGCTGTGCAAGGAACCATCATGCTTCTCAGTGTGACCTAAAGAAGCCGTGTAACCTGTGTCAAGGCAAACATCTTCGCCCACTTCACAAGGTAAATGTCAGACCCTCCCAAGAGGATACAGTCAGTGCTGAGAAGAGTTGCCTTACCAGTTCCTCTCCAGACAGATTCTACTTGGATAGACCTGTTGTGGGGACCCGTGTCATGCTCAAGATAGTACCTGTTCAGATTCATTATGAAGACCGTGTTTTAGAAACCTTTGCGCTTCTGGATGACGGCTCTGAGAGAACCATCCTGCTTCCAACTGCGACCAAAGCCCTCGGCATACAAGGTACACCAGAAGATCTCCCATTGCACACCGTGTGACAAGACATCGAAGTTCTTCATGGGTCATCTATATCCTTTCAAGTATCCCCAACCCATAAGCCTCAAACCTGTTACAAGATTGAACATGCGTTCACGGCAGATCGCCTCAATCTGTCACGGCAGTCATATCCTGTGGATCAACTGCAGAAGAAGTATAAGCACTTGCGTGGTCTTCCCATCCTGCCGGTGAAAGATGCTCAGCCTCTACTCCTGATTGGGTCAGATCAGCCACATCTCATTACACCAATCGAGCCTATCAGATTAGGTTCTCCAGGTGGACCTGCTGCTGTCCACACACGCCTGGGATGGACACTCCAAGGCCCCGCATCGTTCATGGGGCGGCCGGCATCCTCCCAACAATGCCTGCTGACATCTGTCCTTCCACCACAGGATGAGCTCTTTAAGAATGTCCAAAGACTCTGGCAGATAGAAGCTGTTCCACACAGGGATGAGAAAGAAGTGACTCGTTCCAAACAAGATCTGGAGGCTTTAAAGTTACTTGAAATCAAGACCATCCATACAGAAGTGAACGGAATTCCTCGACTGGCAACACCTTTGCTACGTCAGAAGGATATGCCTCGGTTGCACGCCCCTAAGGAGTCAGTCATGCCTAGCCTCCGCAGTATCGAAAAACGTTTGTTAAAGGATCCAGTGAAAGCAAAGACCTATAGTGCAGAAATGGAGAAGCTCATGCAGACAGGAGCTGTTCAGGAAGTACAGAAGGAAACTGACTCTGACGAATCCTGGTATATACCCCACCACCTTGTCAGTCATAATGGGAAATTCCGGGTTGTTTTCAACTGTTCCCACCAATATCATGGGCAAAGTCTCAACCAGTATCTTCTGCCGGGCCCTACCCTAGGAGCATCATTGCTAGGTGTACTCATCAGATTTAGGGAGCATCCAGTTGCAGTAAGTGGTGACATCAAGGCAATGTTCCATCAGGTCCACCTCCTACCAGAAGATCGTCCCTTACTGCGTTTCCTCTGGCGTGATCTGAAAGTGGATGAGTCCCCTAAAGTCTTTGAATGGCAAGTGCTACCATTCGGCACGACATGTAGTCCATGTTGTGCCACTTATGCTCTACAGCGCCATGTGATCGAACACAGCAGGGTAGAGGAGTCCATCAGGTTCTCAGTGGAGAAATGTTTCTATGTGGATAACTGCCTCCAGAGTTTGTGCACACCTGAGGCAGCCAGGCACTTGGTCGACAGACTGAGAGAGATGCTTTCCAAAGCTGGATTTGAGATACGGCAATGGGCCAGCAATGTGCCCAGTGTTCTGAGTCACTTACCCACAGAAGCTCAAGCTGAGAGCTTGGAACTCTGGTTAGCTCAAGACAAGTCTGACATGCCTGAGTCAACTTTAGGCCTAAGCTGGAACTGGCAGACTGATACCCTGGCGTATAAGCACCGACCTGTTGTGTATGAGACTCCCACCCTCAGGAACATCTACAAGGTCCTAGCCACTCAGTACGACCCTCTGGGATTTCTTTTGCCTTACACCACTCGAGCAAAGGTAATTATTAGGCAGCTATGGAATAAACAGAGGGGTTGGGACGACCCAAACCTACCACCTGAGCTGCTGCATTCATGGCGTGTCTGGGAGAATGAACTTCAGTACCTACCAAACATCACTCTCCCTAGAACTTATGTCCCTCCTGAGGTCGAGAAGGATAGTGCCACACATGAAGTCCACATATTTTCAGATGCTTCAGAACAGGCATATGGAGCTGTGGCATACTTGAGGACCACTGACAATGGAGGCCAAGTGTACCTGTCTTTCATGGTAGCTCGATCCAGAGTAGCCCCCAAACGTTCTCATTCCATTCCTCGATTGGAGCTTTGTGGAGCTCTTGTGGCCGCTCAGTTAGCTAGATTAGAATGAACTGACCTTGCAAATAGAGACCACAGTGTTGTGGACAGACTCTTCCACAGTCCTTACCTGGCTGAACTCTGAATCCTGCCACTACAAAGTCTTTGTTGGCAATAGAGTCGCTGAAATCCAGGAGCTAACAGAGAAGTGTTCCTGGCGATATGTGGATTCAGCTAGCAATCCCGCAGATGACCTCACTAGAGGCAAACCTCTGAACGTCCTCACAGAGATGAACAGATGGTCACAAGGTCCTCCCTTCTTACTCCAAGATCCAGCAACCTGGCCAGTAATGACAAAGACAGACCTGCAAAATGACCACACAGAGCTACGGAAGTCTGCCTTCTGCGGCGCCACTGCAGTGTCACCCCAATCCATAATCTCTGATCATTGGAACCACAATACCTGGCAGGAACTCTTGGATGTCACTGCTAAGGAAATTCTGGTAACCTCTATTTCTGATTCCTTTCCCGATGCAGAAGATTATCGTCAAGCGGAGATCCTTATTCTTAAGCGAGTTCAGCAAGAGTCTTTCCCCAATGACTATCAAAGTTTGGTGGCTGGGAAACCAGTGTCCTCAGACAGTCGCCTTCTAACCTTAGCTCCTGAACTGGACCAATTTAATGGTTTAATCAGAGTGGGAGGTCGATTAAGGAGAGCTGAGTCCATTGAAGAATCTACTTTACACCCCATCGTATTGGACGCTCATCATTCAGTCACCCGGCTACTGATTAAGCATTATGATTTCAAACTGCATCATCCAGGACCTGAGCGAGTGTTCGCGGAAATGCGACGCTATTATTGGATCATCCGTGGCCGGGAAGCCATTCGTCGGTACCAACATGGGTGTCCAGAGTGTCAGCGTTGGAGGGCAAAGCCAACTATCCCGAAGATGGCAGACTTACCTTCTGCCCGTCTCCGTCTCTACAAACCTGCTTTTTACTCATGTGGAGTAGACTGCTTTGGGCCAATGCTGATTAAAATTGGGAGACGCACAGAAAAACGCTGGGGGATAATCCTCAAGTGTCTAACCACGAGAGCGGTTCACTTGGACCTCCTCAGTACCATGAATGCGGATTCATTCCTAATGGCCCTTAGGCGGTTTGTTGCACGAAGGGGAACACCAGCAGAACTGTGGTCAGACCAAGGAACAAACTTCAAAGGGGGAGAAAGAGAGCTGAGGGAAGCCTTTGCTGACATGGCTCCTGACCTACAGAAACGACTTGCTCGTCAAAGAATCCAATTTCACTTTAATCCTCCAGCAGCCCCACATTTTGGAGGAGTGTGGGAGAGAGAGGTACGATCTGTAAAGTCAGCCCTTTACACTACAGTGGGATCTCAATCAGTTCCAGAAGAAGTCCTGCTGACAGTCCTTCTAGAGGTGGAAGCTATTCTTAACTCGAAGCCTTTAGGGTACGTGTCCGCTGATGTTGCAGACATTGACCCAGTGACACCCAACAGTTTGCTCATGGGGCGGCCGGATGGTTCCTTGCCACAGGTAATCTACCCAGAGTCTGAATTGTTGAGTCGCAGACACTGGAGGCATTCGCAAGTCTTAGCGGAAAACTTCTGGTCCAGGTTTATCCGAAACTACCTTCCAGGCCTCCAGACACGGCAAAAGTGGCAGTCATCTCCCCCAGACCTAACTGAGAAAATGGTTGTCATGATTGTAGATCCGCAGTTGCCTAGGGCCCTCTGGCCTGTTGGACATGTCATTAAGGCACACCGCAGTTCGGATGGACATGTCAGGTCTGCTGATGTAGAAATCAAGGGACAAGTCTATACTCGACCAGTAGCCCGTTTGGTGATCCTCCCAGCTCTACCAGATATTGAAAATTGTCCTGAAAACTCGCACTAAGTTGAGTCGCCTTTTAGAAGAAGCAAAGTTGACTAGCACCTTTGGGGGCGGCTGTATAAAAGGCTCCTGGAAAAAAGGGCTTTTACTGTGGGACTTCTATTTTGATAGGTACTGTAGAGTGCAATTCATGATGCTTCCAGTAGGTGGCATTATTGTTATCGTTTGCTGCCTGCTGCGTCATTGTATTATTACTGAGAGAACGGCAGCTGTGCACCTATAAGTTTCTTCCTGCCTGTTAGTTGGATGTTCGTTGGCGTTTTGGTGTCCAAAGTGTTAGTAAATGACCATAAAGTAAGTTTATTTTGACCAATCAATGTTTCAACCGTGTTTTAAGTGTATTAGTGAGATTTGTGTACTTCCCTGTACATGCACGGACATGTAGCGATCCACGTGAGATTATGTGACAGATAAACAACATGTAACGTGATTTCTACTGCTGTTAAATCTTACAGTTTGTGTGGTATATGTCTACAATAGGTTAAATAATGACCCTTCAGACGGATTAATGCATATTATTTGCCTTTTATGATGTTGTTTTGGTAAATCAGATTGTTTATTGATGCATCTAGATTCATTAATATATTAATATATATAGATATATATATTAATGCCAAAGTCTTTTGTGTGATCAGACCAATAGTAATTATTGCCTTTAATTGCCCATCCTCTGTATTTTTAGTGCTTTTCAGTTATTTAAAGTTGTTAATGTAATATGTGTTTGTTATTCTTAGACTTAATCTTCAATACACTTTGGAAAGAAGCCCCAGTCTCCTCATTATTTGTGTCCTGACCGACACACAGGGTTGTATACTGCTCACAAGTAGACCCAGAGCCTAGCAGTCTCCTTTCCTCTCCAACAGTCTCATTCTCCCAATCATAATGCAAACCTCCAAGAAGTTATGTAAGTTAATAAAAATACTATGTCTCACCAAAAGGTGACCCCCCACAGATCATCTACTCAAGTGCCTCCTGTATGTAAATAAATGCCCTCCTTTGCAGATGTCTAGAACCCATTCAAACACAGATCCTGATTGCCCATTTGTGACCCCCTGGATGAGGGACCAAAATCTAATTATAACCTCAAACACCACCATTTGTGGTCTTATTGAATTATCTGGGTATTTAAGGGAAGGTGATACAAGAATCGCGGAGTCTGTAATAAGATTTCCCACACTGCTTGTGTGTAGTTTTTCATGACCAGGTAAAGATTTCTAGAATCCTTGATTCTTGAATTATTGTTTCTGTATATGATTGATTGATGCTTTTTTACTCTTTGAGTTGACTTTTGATTGATGTTTCTTACCTGGTTAATAAATCGTTATGCTTTAAACTTACTGCAACGCATTTTGTGTTATTAACTCAGTATTTCATGTTATAACCATAACAGTACGGATATCTGCTCAGGTTAGTTTAACACGGACTAAGACACGGTTTTGGTGAAGCTTAAAGAGCACACCGGATCGATGTTTTAGAGCTCCGACTAACACATTGGCACTAGGTAACGTATACTTGGACTGTAGAGGTTGATAGGCTAAACAAGTCTTTCCGTTTAGAACAATAGTAAATTGTTAGACCAATCTAAATAGGGCAACCTCAATTCCTGATTATCGCAATATTGTTCTAATTAACGTATACGTGGGAAACCACGGCATGATTATAGAAAGTTATCATCAGAATTAGCAAGTTGGTCGTTTGATTCTGTGATAATGGTCATGGCCTCTGTTTAGAAACAGTTTTGCATTAATTAAGTGAATTCAGATCTAAGGGAACTGAATAAAAATATTCTGGAATGATCAACGTATTGCACGGGCGTCCAGATTATCAGTGTGTCGCCTCTGCCTTGATGACCAAGACTGACTAATCCGTAACAGAGATCGTAAACCCGGCCGGTGCGAAACTCTAGACCGTTACTGGAATCTTGAATGCTGAGTATAACATAAGATAAACGATTTAAATTGAAAGACAAAATATAAATCTAAAGTTAATGGTTAACAAAATCATTTAACACCTTTTCATTTAATGGAGTCAGATGAAACAACAAGGTAAATACATACAAAAGAATGTGTTTAAATTGAACTGTTTTATTGTGTAAAAGGAAAGACAGCGATACGCAGAAACACCTTCTCCCTGCCATTGGACGCCGAGAATTGGGCCAGTGGGCGGGGTTCTACAATGGTATATATATATATATATATATATATATATATATATATACAGTGTGCAATATAACATGTGTTCATGTTTCGCGTGTAAAAAAAACCCCAGTATTTTTAACACAATTTACTTATCTGTACACCGCTGTTTTCACTGTCCTAAAAACGGCTGATGACTTCCTTTATTCTATGAAGTCCCTCCTTCAGAAATACGTAACGAGTTCTGGTTGTGCCAGCGGTTCCCGTGTTGTGATTTGACCGCAGCTTAGCGAACGTGGCACGGTTCCTGTGGTGTGATTCGACAAAAGCTTAGCGCACGTGGAAAGGTCACGCCTCTTAACGGGAGATATATGCGCTTAATGATCTCCACAGCGTCCCTGGGAAAGCCAAACAAAGGTGATTTGACTCCGGGATGAAAATAACAGCGTCTCGACGACATGGCGACAAACACAGTCAAACGCAACAATTCCTTTTCTCCACGTGACACGTCCTCTTCTCCACGTGGGACAGCAACAAGACCACGCCCCCTTTTTTTGCATATTCTTGTGGGCGGAGGTTAGTCTGTTCTACTGTTCTACTGATGTCATTTATGAAGGAAGTACCAGGATGTAGTCCAAGCCGGCCGTTCGCTGTAGGCTTTGAAAGGGAACTTCTGTTAAATAAAATATCTCGCTTGGCATTGAACTTTGAGCTTTATAATTTTACAGGTATTATTTATGCTCTAACAGCAACATTACACACTAACTAAAGTTTGAACAATGGGATCACGAAGAACGGGACCTTTAAGATAAAGATGATAGTGATGTTAACAGTGACACCAAAGCTCCGAAACGTGTGTAAAAAAAATGCAACGATTTTCAGTGAAGCTTTGTATCGATGCTTGATTTGTTCTTATCAAAATCAGGTCCCCAATGACATCCGAAGCTTCGTTTCACACACACCCGTGACTGCTTCGTACTCCGATTCAAAAAATGCACCACGGGTTGTTAGAACTGTTGTATTGCGCTAGTTTATTGTTGCGAGACTTTGTCATGGTTCTGAAATGTGGGAACACTTTCATTTGAGTTCGCCCAATAAGGTTGATATTATATTAGGCTTTTGTTCTGCAGCCTTTTATATATATATATATGGCTATGTGTGTGTATACATATGTGTGTATGTATGTGTGTGTGTTTCTTTGTGAGCATGCACCTGCATTTATTTAGTCTACTTCCTTTATTCATGAGTTTTATTTGTTTACAAACAGGAAAAATGTCCACATTCACAATACAAAATGTTATCTTTATTGGTTTGAGTTACTAAGAGTGTGCAATGCAACAATTAAATACATTTTTGCTTCTAAGATAACGGTTGCAAAACATTTTGCGACACAGTGCTTTCCCTCACTTTCACCAGCAGAGGTCCTCGTCGAGCTGTGATTTGAAAAGTTTCGAGTATTGAACCTTTTTCTGATACAATTGTGCTGAAAGCTTCACTGGTTCAGAAAGCTTCACTTCGCCATCACTAAAAGATGTGTTCTGGTGTCTGGGTGTTTATTTAACCAATCAGATAAGAGTAAATTGAGAGTCAGCAAGAAGCTCATTTGATTGGCTACAGAATAAGTTGGAACCGCCTTCCTCTTTGTGCTTGAGAATCATGCTGCGTTCACACCAAACGTGAATAGAGCATCAAATTCGCGTCTATCATGTCTAGTTGGACGCTTGAACATTTTGAATCCACTCACGTGTCCACAGCGAATTGGACGCGCATATAAATCTGGCATTTGAAGTGAAATAGGCGAGCGTTCAAGGCGCTCCAGGAGAAATATGTCATAAAACATTTTCATTAAAAAATATTAACCATTAATAGCCACACAAATGTGGTTCAGGCAACGCACTACCTACATTATCTACACTGCATGTATATTTAAATATCCTAAAAAATAAAGAAACTTGTCTCTGCCCTCAGTCAAAACGATTTGGCAAGCAACAAATTATAGATTCATGAGCCCAAAGATCGCCCGTTAGATCTACACAAGAATAATTATATCTCATGTTTAACCACTACAGAGACATCAGAGCCAGCGGCAGACGTCAGAAGGACTGGCCGAGGAAAGGCTGCTCTCGCCGGGGTTAACGAGCGCCGAGCGCCGCTAATTGCCTGGATCTCACAACTCCGAAAACGCAAGATTACATTTTTAAAATTGGTGCTCTCTTTATAAATAACCACAGATTTGAGCTTTAAAGTTAAACAACTACATTCTCACCTGAAAAAGTCTTAAAACTACATTTTGTGACACAATAACAGTATTTTTAAATTATGCAGGGTTTCTCATCACGTCACTTTACCATGTGACAGCAGAAAGCAGGCTCCTGATTGGTTAACGCAGCGCAAATTGATGCCAAAGTTCAGATTTTTCAACTCGGGCGTCAGACGCGTTTTGCGCAAAACCCTCAATTTGCGTGAACTGGACGCGCGAATGAGGCAAAATCGCGTCCACCGCACCGCGCTAAACGCGTCTACACGCCGCAGGACCTCCAGATGCACGTCAACATGCCTTTCCATTGACTTGACATGGAAATCACTCACTCCAGACCAGGGTTATACTGAAATTTATAGCAAAATTGAAAACGATATTAAAATAAAAACTCATTTAAAAAATGAAAAACTATAATAACCTTGCTCCAGACGCTCTTTTCGCGTTTGGTGTGAACGCAGCATTAGCGCAGCTAAAAGAAAGACGGAACTGTATAAATCGGTTTATTTTGGGAACTTTTTTTGTCCTACGTACAGGTGCGTTTCTAGGATTTTCATTTCCTAGCTCAGCCCCCAGTGAGGATATGAAAAAAAAAATTGGTAAGACTTTAGTTTAGGGTCCAATTCTCACTATTAACTAGTAGTTTATTAGTATGCATATTATGATTTTGGCTGTTTATTATTACTTATACCTATAAAGCAAATATTAATGCCTCATTCTGCATGACCATATTGTACATCCCTTAATCATACAATGTAGGCAGGTTTATAATCACTGAGATCCCAAATGTGAGGTAGTTAGGGGGGTTTGGGGGGCATGGCCCCTCTAGAAAATTTTGATTTCTATGATCTACATATGTGCATTTTAAAATTTTCTGAATGCCAAAAAATTAGATAACAGTAGCTTGAAAACTATGTCAGTGGGCAGATATGACTGATAAAGTTTTTCCATTTTTTGTCAGTGAAGGAAGTAAACATATGTTTAACTGATATTTATATGTTTTATGAATCATTTTTGTAGACGTTAATTTACTGAATGCTAACAGGAAAGCTGAGTAGCCTAACTAAATGCCCAATACATGCTGTAAAAAGTTTAGCTTTTTTATTTACTGAGAGCTACATATGGAATTATTAAATTTACAATATGCACACATTTATTACTAATATTATTTGTTAATATTTCTTGTTTGTTAATTAAATTCTATATGACATTACATAGGCCTATTTCAAATCAAAATGGCAAAATTAGGCAAAAGTTTATTAATTTGCCTAAATATTTTTGTCATTTGTTTAACATTTCTGATTTAAAGAAGCAGCTGTCAAATATGAAATGTTTAGTTTAGCTACTTATCTCGCACTTGACGTCGAGTCGTGCTGCTAAAATTCGCGCTCAGCCTCAGCAGCATCTGTGGGCACATAAAGCCCTCCTAATCCGATTTTATTGGTTTTCTCAAATATTTTGACATTGACAGACCAATGAGGGTCAGATCAACGCACAAACCTCTGCTTTTGACGTGCGCTCTATTCGCCGCCACAGCGGATTGAAGAACACGCTGATCAAACGCAGATTAAAAGACAGGACGAAGCCGAAGCCTCCCGCCAGTTTCATATGTTTGAAAGGTTAATCACACATTTTTTTAGGGGGGCTGGACAGAAGTTTAGGGGGGGCTGAAGCCCCCTAAAAAGGGCCTAGTGACGACCATGCCTACGTACACAAGTCATTTAGACATTTGCAATATTTATTTTTTAAACAAAGGCTGGTTTTACACGGCCAATCTGTTTTGCAGTTCCTGACTCTGTTGTTCTCATTTGCAAATCGATGTTCAGATGCTAAAATATGCGGCCCCTTTAAGAAAGACGTGCGCACTGAGCATGCGCAAAAGAGACAAACACGAGACGAGAGCAGACGCTCCAGTTGAAGCTGAAAGCGACGCTGTTAACGATCGTGAATGAAGGACAAAAATTAAATATTTCTGTCGGATGCCTTATATTTCCAGTCTGCAGGTGAGAGATGTTTCTCAGATTACAGAGTTTAACATTAATCAGCTCCAGAGTTTACATGTTTAAGGACCAATGTAATGAAATGCGTGTCCTGGTTTATTATTAGAGTGTAATAATATGTTGGCAGAGAGTTTTTCACAGACTCTGACTCTATTACACCAATAAAATGTGCTTAATGTGCCACTTTACAGATGATCTCAGACATCAGCATAATGAATGAGGGGAAAACAGGGAACTTTTGGAGACAAAGAGGCTTTTCAGCAGCTCAGCTAAACATGATGGTCCTGTTGTTTCTCTCAGACTTTGGACAGGAGTTGAACAAACCTTGTTTTAAATGCAATTAATATCTAACTTGTATCAAAATACTCCATATTCCTGACAGAAAACATATGTTCACTTCATTTAAGTGTATTCAAGTAATCCAACATTAATTCAGTAATTTATCTTTGATTTCTCCAGATCTGGTCCTGTGGGCGTCAGTATCTCACAGTGATCACAGTTCACACCTGCAGTGAAGCCCCTCCCACAACAATTCACCAATAAATACTGGGAATATTCACATCATCCTACAAGAGAAGGACAAACTCCAGGTGTAGCAGCTGAAATCTGTGTGACTGTTAAAGATGGAGTTTATTAAAGAGGAGATTGAAGACATGAGTTATCCAGAACCATCCAGAATAAAACATGAAGATACTGAGGAACAAATAGGTTGGTGTCCATTCTTGATTCTACATTATTGACTGCATTAGTGGCTGTGAAATAATAAGCTGTAAATAATATATAATAATAAGCAGCAAAAGTCCATCTTTTTTAAATTTGGGGTAGTTTCAAGCCAATTAACACCTTTTTTTTAATACTGGGGAAATATACTCTTTGTTCCATGTAGTTACAAGGTAAGTGGGACATCTGCTATTCTGTATTACCTATTAAAGGGGTGGTAAACCACGATTTCACTTTTCTAACTTTAGCTAGTGTGTAATGTTGCTGTTTGAGCATAAACAACATCTTCAAAGTTACAACGTTCAAAGTTTAAAGCAAACAGAGATATTTGCTTTTAAATAAATCAATTTCTAAGGACTACAGCAAACGGCCGCTAGGGACTACTAGACATTCCTCCAGGGTTGCTGACATCACCAGCCCCAATATTTACATAAACCCCTCCTCCGGAATATGAAATAAGGGGGGCGAGTCCATTTTGTATCGCAGCAGGCAAGCGTTGTTGTGGTTAGTAGGCTGGAGTGCTGTTGCCAATGCCGACGAAACGCTGTTATTTTCATCTGGAGTGCAGGTCCACTTTCTTCAGCCTTCCTAGAGACGGGGGTGCGTTTAACCGGGGCAGTGCGTTTAACATACAACGTCATATGCATGTGTGTATGAGACATGAGGGGAACACGATCGCATTTGCATCGGATATATGCTGCCCATCATAAATCAAAGCACGAGACAGACAGGGGTCGGAGGAGAAGATCGGAAAATGTGACATAATGGACAATATTCATCTGTATTTGCAATACATGAGCGGTTCAGCTGCGCGAGACAGGCGGGCACGTGCGGCTACCACGGCACATCTCGCGGAGGAAAGCTTCCACAATCTTCGCGAGTACGGGCTACAACCTGTAAGTGTGATTTATTTTTCGTCGATGTGTTTTCCTGTAATAGTTCCGTGTTGTTAATTGTAGCCTACGTTGTAGCAATGAAGTAGACATGACAGCGCTGTTTGGCTCTGCAAACCACAAACTGTTTTAAATCTCAACAGCGAACTTGGCATTAGTGTAAATGATTCTTTGATTAGAGCTTTTATGTATTGTTTATCTACAGGAATGCTAAACATGCTTCTGTGTTTGATTTGGCTACTATAGTAAAGCCAATGTTTAGTGTTCGTTCTTGCGACAGATATTTGGCTATAATCGTTCTAAAAATACAAAAGTAACAGTGCCATTCAGTAGCGATCACTGTAGATCCGCAGTCTTTACTCTTGAGGACTGAACAGGTTCTGCTCGATCATCTTCACTAAAATTGTCTGGGTCTGATTCGGGCTCTTGGTATGGTTTTATTGACGCTATTGTACACAAAGCATAGGCTAGTAGCCTGAGGCTACCGGTAAAGGTAAGGGGCGTGACGCTTCCGAGAAACGTGCACTAGGCGGTTAGCGAATCACAGCACACTGGGCCAGCTAACCAATCTGAGCTCATTGCGTATTTTTGAGGGACTGGCTTCACAGAACCCGGAAACCATCAGACCGTTTTTACAAGGAGGGACAGAGCAGTGTAGAATAAAGGTCAAATATATGAAAAATACTGCATTTTTTTAAAAACGAAGCATGAACACATGTTACAGTGCACCCCACAAACACAATCAAGCCTTCGAAAGAGTGTGCTTTACCACCCCTTTAAAAGAAAATACAGTACACCCAGAAATGTCCTTACCATTTACCCAGTTGTTTTTACCCTCATGCCATGTGAGATGTCAGGGCTCTAGAGTGCGAGCAATTTGGGAACACATGCGCCCAAAATTTGTAAAGGTGCGACAAAATTTTTTCCTAGGTCGCACCGGTGCACCTAACGTCATTGCATCCGCTCAGCTGCCTCTCCACGAACGAAGCGTTTGTTCTCCTTTGACTGAACTCACACACTTATGGTTGGATCATGTCGTGGTCTAAACCAATCAGAGACAGAGTTGGGGCAGGTCTTTGCCTCTATTTGGATGTGGTCCAGATATTCATGCGCCATGCTGTGTGTGAGATTGAAATTGTGACGTGAGCAGCACCAGAGAATCAGTTACAGCAATCAGCATCAGTAAAATAAACGCAACGCTGAAACGGTTTGTGAGTCCATCCATTTCACTGAAGTGTGTGTGTGTGTGTGTGTGTGTGTGTGTGTGTGTGTGTGTGTGTGTGTGTGTGTGTGTGTGTGTGTGTGTGTGTGTGTGTGTGTGTGTGAGTGCACGTGTGTGAGAGAGAGAATGAACGTGAACTTGTGCCTCCCTAAACTATGTCATTGTCAAGACAACCGCCTGTCAGTGTCAGCTCAGGGGGTGCGAGAATCAAAACATCTAGGAATAGCTCCGTATGTTTTAGACAAATTTTTAAAAATGTCTAACGTTACCATTAAAGTGACCATTAAAGTGAGTCCTGTACTCACATCGTCAAGCAAACCACCAAAACAAAATTGTTGTGTTTAATAATTTGGCGTTCGCCGTTTGTAATCTTCCTTTGAAGTAGAGATGTTCCGATACCCTTTTTCCCTTCCCGATACCGATTCCGATACCTGGGCTTAGGGTATCGGCCGATACGGAGTACTGATCCGATACCTGGGTGTGTATCTGTACACACAGCTGTATACACTAATAGCCCTGTATGAATTGCTAGAATTATTTTATGGTGTGCTTCAGACTTATCCCTTAATAAAACATGAACAAATACGTACAGTGAACTACAGTATTTATCACAGTATTTGTATTATCTGACATGCATTTGACAGTAATTTTATTTATTTTTCTTAAGTGAAAAAGAACTTTAAATGGAGCCACCAAACTAACACTACAAACTGAAAAAGGTATTTTAGTTTTACAATATAACTGTATAATAAAACAGTTCAACAAATAAATGTAGGAATATAAAAAATTATATATTAATCAGAAAATAATCTCTTTACTATGGTGACGCATTGCTGCCACATACATATTATTTATCCACTCAATTATGTCGTAAAAACGAGATCTTAAGTCGTTTTAACGACATCTTTTCTTGTAATAACGAGATCTTATGTTGTAAAATGGACATAATTTTCTCGTAATAACGAGATCTTATGTTGTAAAAACAACATTTTTCTTGTTAAAACAGCATATTTTCTCCTAATAAGGGCATGTGTTGTATAGTGATGTGTGTATATATGTCTGTATCCATATTAGAGAATGTATTTAGTCCAATGCCTTTGTCACACTTGTTTGAAAAGCAGAAGCTCAGCGTAAAATAGGCTCATTCGCTGCCTGTATCAGTGGCAGTGCCCATAGCACAACATTGTTGTAGCCCAATTTATTGATGTAGCCGATAGTTCTTAACAGCCATGGGTAGCAGGCGCCATGGACCACTCATGATTAGCCTGAGTGGCGTAACTTTAACCTAGTAATGATGGACCCCGGTACAGCCACAAATATCATAACTATCTATAGCCTAAGGCCTACTGCAATGAAGACATTCAAGAAATTCAAAGGCCGCGGAAACATGCCCAGTGGGTTCGTTACGCACATCAATCCATGATCAAAATTAAAATACAATTTATAGAAAACGAAATTCACTTTAAAGAAAGGATTCCTGCAGAACAACACTCAATAAAAATCATGTCTGACCCCACTCCATGTCTCTGGACACATTGCGTTATCTTACTCATGCCGACGAAAGCGCCTGCAAATTCTTAAATATTTTTCATTTTTGCCGTTTTTTTTTACCACTTCGTTATTTTGGCTCGGAATTTCGGTTGTTGGAAATATTAACTGAATTTAGAAATTAAATTTTAAATAAAAAATTGCGTTTAATAAACAAAAGACATTTTTGAAGCGTTTGGAGTGGAGTAGGCTACATGCAAAACGTAGCCTATTTAGATTCATAGTTAGGCTATATGTTTAAATATTAGCCTATTATATTATTATTGTTTTAATTTCATATGTTGATGATGAAAAGTGAGCAGCATGAGTAAGATAGGCTATAAGAAGCGCAATATGTCTGGAGACATGGAGTTTGCTAAACAGAGGACATATTGCTAACGCTTTTTCATTTCTTCTTCGCTGCTCTAAACAGTGGTTGCTTGTGGCAACACAGCACAACTTCCTGTGTTTGCAATGCATTCTGAGCAGCGAAGAAGAACCGCGCAGTGGTTAGGCAAAGCTAGCGGTCATAATAACTAGGTCTTGTTTAAGAAAATGGTATCGGATCAGTACGTGGGTTCAGGTACTCGTCGATACCGATGCCAGAATTTGTTGTGGTATCGGTGATATTTCCGATACTAGTATCGGAATCGGAACAACTCAACTTTGAAGAGATCAACGCACTGTAACATTTCACTCAGATATGGTAACATAAATGCTTAACCCAGTTGGCGTCACTACTGTGATTGTGCATTGTTATATTATATTCCAAAAATAATCTCTTTGAGAACAATATTTGCTGATATATCTACTGTCCTACCTGAAACGCTAATGTTAGTATCATTGTTAATTTGTTGTGCCTGCTGCAAAGTTACTTTCTGGCTCTTTGAAAAAACTTTCGACCACTTTTAATCCTGCGACGATCTACCTGTAATAATTCATAAGTTCATTATAGCATTTGTTCCAGCTGGCACTATTTTATTAAGTAAAAATCAGTAACGTTACCACATAATTATGACAATCATCAAAGCTTGATTTTATATATACACACTAGAGCTGCAACTAACGATTATTTTTTCGATTAGTCGACTAATCTAACGATTATTTTTCCGATTACTCGACTAATCTAACGATTATTTTTCCAGATTAATCTTATTATTCTTTTTTACTGATTATTGTATTTCAAAGAGGGTAGTGAATTTGTATATTATTTTAACATGAAATCAATGAATGATGACAATATTAATTGTATTTCAGGAAGGGTAGTGTACATAGTATGCCATTTTATAATGAAATATATGAACACAAGAAGCTTTTTAAACATAATATATAATGATACTATTCATCATAAAATGTATACAGAGTAGGCCTAATTAGGAAAAGTTGTTTACTATAGTTGTTGAGTATGATTTACTTATTGATTTGTGTCAGTAGTAAACGAAAATGCACTTGTATTTATCTGCAAAAGGTTCACATACAGGAGCTTTCAGCATAGTGTTAATGTATAACTAGTCGTCTATTTTGAAGATACATGTGCATAAACAACGACTAAAGCTGCCAGAAGTTTTTGCCCAAACTTCAAAGACACATTTAAATGATTAAAGCTAGAGGCATATCTTAACTGTAATGTTACTTTAATCATGTAAACTACCTATATACAGCAAGTTATTATGCATATGTGTTTGGGACAGAGCGGAACCAGGTCGCATATACAAGAGATATATGCAGCCCATAATAAATAAAAGCACGAGACGTACTGGGGTCGGAGAAGAACCCAGGAAAATGTGACCGTCTGTTGCAATACACGCGTGGCGCGTTCAGCTGCGCGAGAGAACACTGGCAGCAGGGTTGCCAGGTTTACACAACAAAACCCACCCATTCGTTACTCAAAACTAGCCCAAAACAAGCCCAATCGCGTTTCGGGGAGGTTCTCTGGTAAACATCGCGTTCGGGGGGTTAAATATGTGTGTTTTTTTGCTTCAACCCGCGGACATGAGACACAGCCCGCGGCAACAGTGTAGAAGTAGCCCAATTCCGCGGAAAAAAGCGGACTTGGCAACACTGACTGCAGTGTGAAAGCTCCTGCTCTCCACGCGCACAGCTCCTGCTCTGCCACCGCGCGCAGTGTGAAACCGGCGTTACAGAGCGAACAAAGCACAGTTTTATTCGGCTTCTGTTTAAAGTACTCCCACACTTTTGAATGTCGCGGTCTGGCTTTATATGATAAATGATCATTTTCACTATGCCCGGGAGCAGAAGCTGCCATTATTCTAGATCTTCTGTTCCATTCTAGAACGTAAATAATGTGCCGCCGACGCGTCGACGCATTTCACGCACGTCGACGTATTTTCGTAGTCGACGTCATCGACGACGTCGACGCGTCGTTGCAGCCCTAATACACACATATATACAGTGGGGCAAAAAAGTATTTAGTCAGCCACCAATTGTGCAAGTTCTCCCTCTTAAAAAGATGAGAGAGGCCTGTCATTTTCATCATAGGTACACTTCAACTTTGAAAGAGTGAGAAAAAAAAAATTCAGGAAATCACATTGTCTGATTTTTAAAGAATTTATTTGCAAATTATGGTGGAAAATAAGTATTTGGTCAATAACAAAAGTTCATCTCAATATTCTGTTATATACCCTTTGTTGGCAATTTTTGTAAGTCTCCACAAGGTTTTTACACACTGTTGCTGGTAGTTTGGCCCATTCCTCCATGCAGATCTCCTCTAGAGCAGTGATGTTTTGTGGCTGTCGCTGGGCAACACGTATTTTCAACTCCCACCATAGATTTTCTATGGGGTTGAGATCTGGAGATTGGCAAGGCCACTCCAGGACCTTGAAATGCTTCTTGCAAAGCCACTCCTTCGTTGCCCGGGCAGTGTGTTTGGGATCATTGTCATGCTGAAAGACCCAGCCACGTTTCACCTTCAATGCCCTTGCTGATGGAAGGAGGTTTTTACTCAATCTCACGATACATGGCCCCATTCATTCTTTCCTTTACACGGATCAGTCATCCTGGTCCCTTTGCAGAAAAACAGCCCCAGCGCATGATGTTTCCACCCCATGCTTCACAGCAGGTATGGTGTTCTTTGGATGCAACTCAGCATTCTTCCTCCTCCAAACATGACAAGTTGAGTTTTTACCAAAAAGTTGTATTTTGGTTTCATCTGACCATATGACATTTTCCCAATCCTCTTCTGGATTATCCAAATGCTCTCTAGCAAACTTCAGACGGGCCCGGACATGTACTGGCTTAAAGCTACACTGTGTGATATTTTCCCCCATCTAGCGGTGAAAGGGTATATGACCATCCAGTAAATATTCGTTTCTTTTCCTCACAATTCCGATTTAGTTTTAACTCCTACGGTGGCCGATTTAGTCCAAGATTAACATGGCTTCCAGTTCGATCTAGCAATCCCCCTCTTCACATTCTCCATCGAGTTGTAACGCGTGTGTCCGGGTGAAAAATACGGATAGCTCACTCAACGCAACTGGAGTCGATGCAAACACGGAGGCGATTGACATCAAACAGCCCGCACTTTATTCCCCGCGGAACCCCCCACAAGAGTCCGGCACAAACTCCACTTCCATCCACAGCATTACCCAACAAAACAAAAATAAATGAATGTTAGCAACAGAAGACAGAAAATAGTCCGCACACATGGGAGCTCGAGGCGCAGTGCACACACACACACACAGAACGCAGGCGCTCCAACCGGGGCGAACGCTCTTAAAGGGGCCACACTATTTTCCTACTCGTTACAGAGTGTTAAAACGCGAAAGGCGAGGCTTGAATTTACGGGTATGTCCCTCTTTGGCTAATGTACTTTCAAGATGGAGGGGCAACATGGCGACCCCCATTCGAACCCCTTACCCGTATGTATTTTCAATGGCATATTATAAACTTACGAGAATACTTTATTACTTGAAAGAAGTAAATATACATTAATGAGCACATATATTTTTGAAAGAACTAAGTGTTTTTAGCTAAGAATAAACTAAAAAAGTTACACAGTGTAGCTTTAAGCAGGGGGCCACGTCTGGCACTGCAGGATTTGAGTCCCTGGTGGCGTAGTGTGTTACTAAAGGCTGTAGCCTTTGTTACTTTGGTCCCAGCTCTCTGCAGGTCATTCACTAGGTCCCCCCGTGTGGTTCTGGGATTTTTGCTCACCGTTCTTGTGATCATTTTGACCCCACAGGGTGAGATCTTGCGTGGAGCCCCAGATCGAGGGAGATTATCAGTGGTCTTGTATGTCTTTCATTTTCGAACAATTGCTTCCACAGTTGATTTCTTCACACCAAGCTACTTACCTATTGCAGATTCAGTCTTCCCAGCCTGGTGCAGATCTACAATTTTGTTTCTGGTGTCCTTTGACAGCTCTTTGGTCTTGGCCATAGTGGAGTTTGGAGTCTGAGTGTTTGAGGTTGTGGACAGGTGTTTTATACTGATAACGAGTTCAAACAGGTGCCATTAATACAGGTAACGAGTGGAGGACAGAGGAGCCTCTTAAAGAAGAAGTTACAGGTCTGTGAGAGCCAGAAATCTTGCTTTTTTGTGGGTGACCAAATACTTATTTTCCACCATAATTGCAAATAAATTCCTTAAAAAAATCAGACAATGTGATTTTCTAGTTTATTAGTTGAAGTGTACCTATGATGAAAATGACAGGCCTCTCTCATCTTTTTAAGTGGGAGAACTTGCACAATTGGTGGCTGACTAAATACTTTTTTGCCCCACTGTATGTGTATATATATCTCATGAGTTGTATTCATTGTTTATTATTTCATGATCTTTTAAATTAATTTATAACACTTTGTTTAAACTGTAGTTTTGTAATAGTAATGTTCAAAGCATTGTTTCCCTTGATTTTAATTCCTGTGTAACTGCATATATTATGTTGTCATTTAAATAATATACAGTACTGTGCAAAAGTCTTAGGCACGTTACAGGGTATTTCCTGGGTCAAAAATGGTCTTCGGTGGTGGCTGACAGACATGGTCACACACACACACACACACACACACACACACACACACACACACACACACACACACACACACACACACACACACACACACACACGATGTGGTGATAATGATTTATTACCTCAATGTTTGTTTCTTTTGTTCCTCATTTTTTACACACTTTACAGATAATGATGGTATATAATCATATCAATATTAAAAAGTAGCATTCAAAATTAACTAATATGCAAATTTTCTGCCATATACAATTTAATAAAATTATCAGCTATAGCTCACAACAACTTTGTTCTGGTTTCACCTCACTCCAGTCTAAATGATCTTAACCTATTTATTTTACTACACATTGTCGACAGAAACAAGCTGAAATACTGTGGATAATTAAAACTAATTCTCACTAACCACTCTTGCTAAATTGAGTAAGCACACTTGTGTTCTCATTTCAGAGGTGTTCTGAGTAAATGATTAAACTGATTCGTTAGTTCAGTGTTGGACAGATCAGTTCTTTTAACTAGTCGTTAAAATGATTCGGTTCAAAGGAGTCGCGAATGGACATTAGTAGACGCGTTGTGTGGTCATTCCGTCTGTAAGAACATTGCGAGAGATTTTTTCAAAACACAGAAAACACTTAGTAACTGGATATAATTTGTTTCCCGTTTATTGAAAGTATGCTTAATGTCAGCTGGTCAGAGAAGAGTCAGCGTTTTTTGAGCGCAATTCACACCCAGCGCCAGCGGTAATTCAAGGAAAATTTGTCCGAATGCACCACGTGCAACATGGATTCGGTCTTCCGACCTTTTTGATTTTGATTTATATGTGAAATATGAGAGAGCTAAGACAGTGCTTATTTTGAAGACAGAGAGAGTGCGCCGGGGGAGGAGCTCTCTGATCGTTCTCTCTGTCACTCAGATAACATGCACACTGTCACAAGCGCAGCAGTCATCTATTCTGCATCATTCATAAATCACAATAACTCATCAAATTAGGCTTTGGCGGGACAAAAAAATTTTTGGTGACCGCCAAAAAAATTTCAATGCAGGAAAAACCCTGCGTTAGTATTTTCACCCCCAAAAATGGTTTTAAACCAGTTATTTATATCTTTTGTAATAGTGTGTCAGTAGATAATATCAGTTTACATTTTCAAACATTTGTTTTGCCATTAATTGTAATAATCCATTACAGTGAGATTTTTGTATGCAGAAGGAGTCTGACAACAGAGGTATGATCCACACGGAGATCTGATCTCACCATCATCGAGTCCGTCTGGGATTACATGAAGAAACAGAAAAAACTGAGACTAAATCGAGAAGAACTGTGGCAGTGTCTCCAGGACGCTTGAAGAAACCCTCCTGCAAAGCTCCCTGAAAAACTATGAACAAGTGTACCAAAACAAAAGCTGTTTTAAACACCAAGGGTGGTCACACCAAACACTGATTTGATTTGATAAAATGTACAAAATCTACTTATGACATTATTTTTTAAAAGCTTCCTGATTTACAGCATTTTTACACAAGTGTCTAAGTACTGTAGCTTTGCAGGAGGGTTTCTTCAAGCGTCTTATTTTGGCATTTTAGCGCTAAAACTAGCTCCTAAATCCATGAAACGCTAGGAGTAGGGGTGTGCAATATTGACAAAAAAGGATTTCTCTATATTTTCTGGGATTTTCTCAATAACGATAATTAGACGATATTTTGCTGAATGTGTTATTGTGCTGTATCTTGGCAGCTTTAGGACTGCCGTTGTCGGCTGACTCCTAAAGTTTTTGATATTATTCATATTCCTCCCCTATCAGCCAATCACTGTGGTCATAGTTAGTAAGCGTGATGACATCATCCATAGCAATGGAGGTCGACCCCGCCCTTACTCTTAGCTTACGACTTCTCTTTTCCTTAGTAAAAGTTGCTCTCAGCAGCTTTGTGAGTAGGTTTTAAGAGAAAATCGTAACTAAGAACTTTTACTACCATTTAGGAGAACTCTTAGTGGTAAGATCAAATGTTTTGTGAATACTGCCTCTGATGTCTTGTTTTCTGCTGAATGTTTTAATTTTCACATTTAACCTCATTGAACTGATTCTGACTACTTTATATGTTTATTTTAGATCAGATGAAAGTGAAGGAGAAACACAAACTAAATGACGTAAAGAAACTCTGCGACTTCAAAACTCAAGAAACAAAAGCCAAAAAGCTGCACACCTGCTCTCAGTGTGGAAAGAGTTTTGCACAAAAACGAGACCTTAACAAACACATGAGAGTTCACACTGGAGAGAAACCGTATACATGCTCTCAGTGTGGAAAGAGTTTTACTCAAACATCAGCTCTCAATGTTCATCTGCTCCGTCACTCTGGAGAAAAACCATTTAACTGTGATCAGTGTGGGAAAGATTTTATTTCATCATCGAATCTAAAACAACACCTGATAGTTCATTCAGGTGAGAGACCTCATGTGTGTTCACTCTGTGGAAAGAGTTTTTCATGGCTGAACAACTTTAAACTGCACCAGAAAACACATGATGAAGTGAGAGATCATGTGTGTTGTGACTGTGGGAAGAGCTTTACTACATCCTGTGAACTGAAACGGCACCAAAGAATTCACACTGGAGAAAAACCTTACAAGTGCTCATATTGTGAAAAGAGTTTCAATCGGTCTGGAAACCTGAAAACACATGAGCGACTTCATACTGGAGAGAAGCCGTACCACTGTACTCAGTGTGGGAAGAGTTTCAGAGATCCAACAGGTTTCAGAAATCATCTGCGCATTCACTCTGGAGAAAAGCCATTTAACTGTGATCAGTGTGGTAAAGATTTTAATTCATCATCAAATCTAAAAAAACACCTGAAAGTTCATTCAGATGAGAGACCTCATGTGTGCTCACTCTGTGGAAAGAGTTTTTTATGGCTGAAGAGTTTTAAACTGCACCAGAAATCACATGATGAAGTGAGAGATCATGTGTGTTGTGACTGTGGGAAGAGCTTTACTACAACTGGCAATCTGAAACTGCATCAAAGAATTCATACTGGAGAAAAACCTTACAAGTGCTCATATTGTAACAAGAGTTTCACTCAGTCTGGAAACCTGAAAACACATGAGCGAGTTCATACTGGAGAGAAGCCGTACCACTGCACTCAGTGTGAGAAGAGTTTCAGAGATCCAACAGGTTTAAAAAATCATCTGCGCATTCACTCTGAAGAAGTAATCCTTCAAATTCATAATGAAATGCACCAATCAGGCATTACATTATGAATATTGTGTTGGCCCCCCTTTTGCAGCCCTGACCCGTTGAGGCATGGACTCCAATAGACCCCTGAAGGTGTGCTGTGGTATCTGGCACCAAGATGTTAACAGCAGATAATTTTTTTTATTTATCCTTTATTTTTCCAGGAAGGTCCCATTGAGATTAAAGGAACACTCCACCGTTTTTAGAAATAGGGCTTATTCAACATCTTTCCTACATTTAGATATATGGGCAAATGCATTTTTGTTTCATTTGTCTCAATTTTTGTGCATGCATTGTTTTAGTTTGGCAGGGTCGCTCCTAGCTTAGCTTAGCATAATGAATGGAATCCTATGTTGCCAGCTAGCATGTCCCGAGTAAAAGTGATCCCCAAAAAAAACCCCTCCACCTAATTACTTCTTGTGGCCTGCGTATTCACAACGAGTACAAATAGCGATGCAGATTAAGACTAGGCGATTTCCTAGGCAGATATTGACTTGGGACTATATTATGGGGAAGCACAGGCGAAGCACTGCTGCTTGGGCGCAGAGATATCACACAACACAGGAAATCCCCAAACTTCCGTCAACATACCCATAGTCTCCTACCCATAGACTAACATCTTCATAGTCTAAAATAAGTAAAATAGTACTCTGTATAATGCGCTTTCTTGCTCCAAAGGAAAAAAAATGTTTTGCCGAAAAAGAAAACCTAATCTTGGTTTAAGTCTTTTCACCATGTAATCAATATGTATATCAAAAGCTAATTTCTCATCAAGCCATATTCCTAAGTATTTATAAGTTGGTACCCTTTCTATATGTAGGTCATCAATTGTAATAATAGGCGGACCGAGATCATAGAGCAGATGCAAGTAAAAATAATATACTTAGTTTATAGTTATAAGTTATATACTTATCTTGAGGCTAAAGGTCTAAAATAAAAAAATCAAGTCAGGAATCTTGGTGTGATATTGGAGTCAGACCTGAGTTTCAGTAGTCCTGTCAAAGCAATAACTAAATCAGCTTACTATCATCTGAAAAATATTGCAAGAATTAGATGCTTTGTTTCCAGGCAAGACTTAGAGAAACTCGTTCATGCTTTTATCACCAGCAGGGCGGACTATTGTAATGGTCTTCTCACCGGCATTCACAAAAAGACCATTAGACAGCTGCAGCTCATACAGAACGCTGCTGCTAGGATCCTGAGTTGAACCAGAAAACATGACCATATCACACCAGTCCTCAGGTCTTTACACTGGCTTCCAGTTACATTTAGGATCAATTTTAAAGTGCTATTACTTGTATATAAATCACTCAATGACCTAGGACCTAAATACATTGCAGATATGCTGATTAAGTACATACCCAAGACTCAAAACACATCTGTTTAGCTGTGCATTTACTGAATGAGCCTGTGCCAAAATGATTTACTGTGCCACTGTACGTGCTTTGTCCGAACTGCTTGCATTTTAATTTATGTTTCAATTTAACCCTGTTTTTATTTTTAATTATACTCTTTATTTTTATCTTTCAATACTCTTATTTTGTCAAGGCTGTCTGGGTGGAAGAGATTGAGAGACTGGGAGCGATAAATGAGTGGGGTGGATAAACCATAGGTGGATGACTGATTCTGTGGTAAATGTGATTGAAATTTTGAGATATCACGTGGGCGAGGAGGCCGTACTGTGAGCCGGTTAAAAACCACAGAACCCTTACGAAATTTAACAATGGTTTTATTGTAGTAAAAATGTAGTAACCATGGTTTTTTGGCTAATTGAATACCATTTATATAACTACAGTTTTACCACAAATACCATGGTTAAACTGTGGTTAGAGAAGCAAAACCATGGTTAATTTGCGGTTACCATGGTTTTACTACAATAACCATGGTTTTTTGGTTTTATTTGTAGTAAAACCATGGTTTATTTTCGTAAGGGAAGCAGACAGCCAATATGGGGAAGTCCCAAAGTTGAGTACTCCCTCCGGTGCGAGGAAGACCCGTTTAGATCTGCTCTGACGGGTAAAACATCTAGAGAACGCCCTCGGGTTAGGCCAAGAAGATTTGTCTGTAAGTGTACTGTCTAAACGCACAGTTACCTGACAAATATTTTTAAAGTAAACCTGACTCTCCATTTTCTTCCACCCCAGGTAGGGGATTTCATCTTTATTTTCTATTTCTTTCCATTCCTATTATAACTGTTTTAATTCACTTACGAATATTTTTATTTCATTTCTGTGTAGAGCACTTTGAATTGCCACTGTGTATGAAATGTGCTATACAAATAAACTTGCCTTGCCTTAGTTTTCTTTACATTTAACACTAATTTCAATTTTAATAAATTACGCTGAAAAGTATAAAAAGAGTCCTGAAGAATTTCAATAGCTTGAGATAGAGAGGATGCTGTGGAATAAATAATTGTGTCGTCAGCATAAAAATGTAACTTTGCAGATTTTATTCCCTGGCCCAGTTCATTAATAAAGATAGAAAAAAGTGGTGCCAGTAAAGAACCTTGTGGGACACCCTTCTTAACTGTTAACATGGATGAGGTGTAATTATCTACAGAAACAGTTTAAGTCCTGTTAATTGCGATGTGTTTGCCACCACGGAATACCGTTTCCATAAAAGGGTGTACATGGTCTGCAACAATGCTTAGGAAGGTGGTATGTGTCAAAGTGACATCCACATGGGTGGCAGGACCCAAAGTTTCCCAGCAGAACATTGCCCAAAGCATCACTGCCTCCGCTGGCTTGCCTTCTTCCCATAGTGCATCCTGGTGCCATGTGTTCCCCAGGTAAGCGACGCACACACACACGGCCATCCACGTGATGTAAAAGAAAACGTGATTCATCAGACCAGGCCACCTTTTTCCATTTCTCCGTTGTCCAGTTCTGATGCTCACGTGCTACTGTTGGTGCTTTCGGCGGTGGACAGGGGTCAGCATGGGCACCCTGACTGGTCTGCGTAACGGACCTGTATCGGCGTCCACTTGCGTGCAGTGATGGATCCGAAACGAAGGCGGATCACGGACCGGCCATGGCTCCGCGCTGCATCCACTCCGCATCCGTGATTAAAACCTTACCTCTGCGGGCAACGGACTTGAAGGAATTGAAAATAATCACAGATATTTGATATTTGAAATCCAACAAAGAGATTTGCTTTACTGTTGTGACCGCCATTTGCTTATCACAAGGACCATCTGGAAGTCAATAGAGAGGCCTGCAGGCCACATGGGGTCCCACCTTTTATAGTGGGGGAAGTTTGGTTTGAGTGTCATGTTTGAGTTTGGTCTGATTGGTCAGTTTAAATATCTCACATTTGGTTTCAGTCACATCGTCAGAGAAAGGGATAAAAGGAGATTGGAATTATTGCTCTTTCTCTTTTTTCCTCTGGGTCTCTTACTCTCTGGCTCTTGAGGTCATTGGGGCTTCTATTCTTTGCTCTCTTCTTCTCTCTCTCCCCCACTCTCTCTCCCTCTCTCTCTCTTTCTCTCTCTCTCTCTCTATATACCTCAGGTAACATTTTATTCATGCTGTGTATGATTAATGGTATAAGTTTATCATCTCATACATCCATTTTGAAGCTATTTTAAGTGTAACCATAACCAGATTTTGTCATTAAATCCTTTATATTACAAATACTGTGCTAACTAGTTTTGATTTGGTATTGATTTTGAAGTGCTCCCTATTGCAATACAATATAGTCACATTATAGCAACGCTCTACCACATATTTTGCTATTGTACTTCTCTCCGTCGTTGGTATAAGTTGCAGTGGGTGGAAATAGATGAGAAATGTACAGTTTTCTTCCATCTTTCTGATAACGTTTCTTTAGTCTTCTGGCAACCCTGCAGATTGAACCATCTGCAGGAGTCCACTCTTACAGACTCATAGAAATCCTTGCTCATCTGGCCCAGGACCGTTTTGGACTAATTTTCAAAATCCCTTCTGTTCTTGCTGTAGGATAAATCTAAACCTATCACTAGGCTTAGGCAGAAATATAGGCCTAAGCTTAAATCTGCATTGCCTTGTTTTTTTAACCTAACAATATTGTAAATAGGCCTAACAGAAAAGGTTCAAGTCAAGACATCAATTTACTGTTCAAAAGTAATCACTACTCAATTAAATATTTTATCTATTAGGCAACACCTTCAATGAAATGGTGCACTATGCATAGATAAAATATTTTGTTTGCACCGACCTAGGCCTACAAAGCACTAAATTAGGTTTTGACCACAAAATTAACATGGAATAGCCTCGCCAACGTAGGCTACTTAACAAAAACAGAATAGACTATAACCAACTTAACATAAATATAAATATAAATTTTATATTTCCATTGAGTAGTGATTACTTTTGTACAGTAAATTGATGTCTTGACTTGAACATTTTCTGTTTTCTTTTTGTTTCTTTTTCTTTTTGTTTGTTTTCATTTTCTTCCACGGTGGATGTATGTATTAATTTGCGGGTCCCAAACGGACCCGCCGCAGAGGTAAGGTTTTAATCGCAGATGCAGTGCGGAGCCGTGGCGGGTCCATGATCCGCCTTCGTTTCGGATCCGTTACTGCGCGCAAGTGGACGCCGATACGGGTCCGTTTCGCGGATCCTTTTGCTATGTGGGAAACTGCAATGCACTGTGTATTCTGACACCTTTCTATCAGAACCAGCATTAACTTCTTGAGCAATTTGAGCTACAGTAGCTCATCTATTTGATCGGACCATACGGGCCAGCCTAAGCTCCACACGGGCCTCAATGAGCCTTAGTCACCGGTTCACCACTGTTCCTTCCTTGGACCACTTTTGATAGATACTGACCACTGCAGAGCGGGAACACCCCACAAGAGCTGCAGTTTTGGAGATGCTCTGACCCAGTCGTCTAGCCATCACAATTTGTCCCTTGACAAACTCACTCAAATTCTTACGCTTGCCCATTTTTCCTGCTTCTAACACATCAACTTTGAGGACAAAATGTTCACTTGCAGCCTAATATATCCCACCCACTAACAGGTGCCGTAATGAAGAGATAATCAGTGTTATTCACTTTACCTCTCAAGTGGTCATAATATTATGCCTGATCTGTGTATGTAGCTAGTGTGAATAACAAAATCCTTTCTGTGTCCAGATTTGACTGTAGTGCAAAACTGATGCTTCAAATCAAAATAAAAACTCAACTTTGACTAAAAGTATTCTTTAATAATGTGTAAATATACATATTCAAATCAAATGCAGTTACTAAATATAGCTGAAAGCAGCAATACCGATGCCAAGCGCAAAGAAGAAGACAAGACATGCCAAAATGGCTGGCAGTGTCAGATCAACTGCAGCAATGAGCAATTAAACAAATTTAAAGATGGTTTTGGGCAAAAAGGCTGAAAAAAGCATTGTAGTCAATGGGAATTTCATGTTTTGTTCTTTTATAGCGCCACCAAGTGGGACAATCCTACAATCTTTTTATATGTGTCTTCGGAGTGAGCCCATACATGTTACTAACGGTTACTACCCCTTACTATCAATATTTTGACATTTGGGCTCGCCCACGTAACTATCGACCTATTTTTCCGAACTTCTGACGCTGGTTTCGTCTCGATCGGACTAGCGGTTTCGAAGATATCAGATAATTTTTTTAAGCTCTAAATTACAACGCTGCACAAACCATATGCCTAAACCTAGCACGTCTGGTATCGTTGGACTCGAAAACGATTCAGGAGTCTAAGGAGATGAGTCTCATGAAAATAAGTAGACCACACCCAATGTTATAAGCATTTAAAAAAAAATCCAATAGGTGGCGCTGTTTCGAAACTTCTCAGGCTCCTTCAGGGTATCGTGGTGATGACCCATACCGAGTTTCATAACAATCCATTCACGCGTTCATAAAATACAGCATTTTAGCACATAATTCAAGATGGCCGACAGACAGAATGGCCGATATGGTAAAATTGGATATCAATCGACTCGGTATGACATCCCGAATCTAACGAGACCACTTTTTGAACAAACGGTTCAGAATTTATAAGCAAAAATAGCCATTTTTCATATCTCCGGACCAGTAGCTGCATGTTGCCTCAAGACATGCTTGTGCTGACATGTACCAAGTTTGATCTGAATACAATAAAGCGTTGCGAAGATACAGCCGCACGCCTGTTTTTGCAAGTGCTTTGTAAAATGTGTTCACACGTTTATCAAAAATAATTTGACGAATCAACTTGAATTCCATAACTTGTTGTCAGCACTGGCTGAAGATGATCTGGTTCAATTTTCGTGCAAATTGGACGAACCGTCTAGGACGAGTTCGCAAAAGTAGGTTTTTGTGAAAATTCCAAACGGAGGGATATTTATAAATATTTATAAATTTATAATTTCGTTTCTAGCCCTTAAGGTTCAAAAGTTATTAGCATAAACATGAGTACAAATTTGGACAGGTGGTGGCACTAGAGGGATTGAGTTAGAGACACCAAAATTGGTGTATTTAATGTTGGGACTATCCTCTATCAGAATGTCAAATCGTTACAACTTTTCCCGCAAACGGTTCTATGGGCTGCCATAGACTTCAATGGCGGAAGAAGAATATGGGAACGGATACAATAAGTGCCTCCGCACCTTATACAGCCATCTAGGTATACAGGTTACAAATGGTGCATAATGTAGAGATGTCCTTAAAATACAGGTTAAAGGGGGGGGGGGGGGGGACATTATTATAACTAATTTTAGTAAAATAATAAATCTAATAATTCAGGAATCACCCCTGATCAGGTGAAATTATGCATGCATAGTGCACATACAAGGCCTACTCTCAGCAGAATCAAGATTACAAACTAATATCATGGCCTGCTGAGGAGGATAATGTTGAGCAGGATACATGCACTTGTTGGGGTAACAGCTTAGGACCCAGGACCAGTAGTGAAAAATGAAGACCAAGAGTCAGGAGTTAGATTAATTAAAGAAAGATTTACTGAAGAATAGTTTGCAGTTGTAGCGACAATGAGTCAGATAAAATAATAACTCAACGGGGAATTTGAATTCAAATGAAAGAGACTCGAATTACGCTATAATTTATAAATAATTCAGAATTAATGTTTACACCTTAACTTATTCGTCCACCGATATGTAAGAACTTAAAGGGGAGTCTGTTAAAGGGAAACAGGTCTATGTAGCTCAAATGAATGAATTAATGAATTCATAGGGAATTTTGCGAGTCTAATGTACAGCCGGCAAAAGACTCTTCCAACGTTCATTTAAACGGGCCGTAGATATCAACTCTGCAGCGGATATTAATATCCGTACAATAGTGAAACACTATTTAACAGCCAGGTAACTTAGATCGGCAGTTCAAGACATTAAATTCATAAGCACATAACACAAGAACAGTTATCTTTGACTACAAACAAAACTTTATTGATTACTCTAACACATCAAACTAATATCTAACATAAACACGCACTCGCACATTCATACGTTGCATACGTTGTCTTAAGAGAAAGAAATTATGAAATCCCAAGCAATAGCTATACATTTATGACACATGACCTGAAGAAACCATTGATCAGTAATTTATCCTCCTATCGTTTCTTAGGCGGGGTTATTACATTTGATCTAATGCACCATTTCAGCTTGAAATCTAGAGGTATTATTTGCGTTTGTCTCACGTGTGCCGTCCTTGACAAAGGGGGATTCCCTTTTCCTCCTGGCTGGAGAGGGGTTCCCTCAGGTCTTTGATTCGCTGAAGGTCTGGTCGTGTCTTTGATCGACGTCTTGGGAAGCCAATCACGTGGCGTATTGGCGGCTGGATGAGAGTCTTGTGGGCGTTGCTTGAAGTCGCTGTTGGAGACTCGTTGAGTAACTTTGCGGCGAAACTTAACAGAACCCGAGACTTAACGGAAAGAAAATAAAGTGAGAGAAGAGCAGATGGCCTGAATGAAATCTGTTAACCCATTTTCTCTGATGGTCTGCCACGATCGTCCAATCTTCGCCTTGGCGGATTCTGGAACCGCGCTGCGAACAGCCCTTGACTGAACAATGAACAGGACGTGAACACCCCCCGACGGTGAACGTCTGTGTTCCAGAGGTTAAACTCAAAATTTTTCCCATCCCCTGGATGGATTCTGGCCAATTAGGGTTCAGGGGTGACTGTGCCTCCACCCCTCCCATGAAATTGGATTATCTATAGTCATCTAATTTCCTGCTCTTAAGCAGAGAGTAAAGTTAGACCTAATTTCTTACTATGAGGACATGTTTAATTCTATAAAGATTTCATTCAGCTCATCTGTGGTGTTATATCCCTACGAGCACAAAGGTATCAAACACGGTGTCTTTTGATCCACTCATTCAATAGTTACATAATTGCATGACTTGAGAGTGATATACATGCATAATAGTCACATATCAATTGTAACACGCTAACAAACTATGTTGAAGGCTATTTGAGTGAAAGTCCAATAATCATGTGATCTTATGCAATCTAATATGTAACATTTTCTGGTAGTTTGCTTGGAGTTTTAAACTGTGTCACTTGGAGTTCATTTAGCAGTCCTTGAAAGGACAGAGACCTGTTTGTTTCTTTGTCTTGCGATCACAACGAGTCTTTTGTCCTCTTTGTGAAGTTTTGGTCAAAAGTCCATAGGAAAGCACGTAATTGTAATATAGAAGTGGTAACCTGAGGCAGAATGGAGCCTCGTGATAAATGATCGATTTCCTGGGGTCTGGAGCTGAATTAGGGCTTTGTGAAAGGGATGTTCATTTAATGAATCATCTATAAGGTCTGCGACCATAATCGCTACACAGTTTCATCAGCAGAAGCCAGCTTCAAGTCTCACAAGGAGTTCGTAGGCCATGCTCCCTCTAACAGTCTCCCCGCCTCCGCCCATCGTACATACAATTTCTGAATAGTTATACTGTTTTCAAGGTCTAACCAAGTCATTATTGTCATGTGGAATGATTCTGATTGGCTCAGAGAAAATGGACAGTCTTGGTAAATTTCCACACATTGTCAGTTAATCAGATTCACCAGATATCACTTGTTGACGCATTCACCCCGGAATTAGGCACGTAATGACCTTCCAGATTCTGGAGCAGGCGCCAGCTTGTCCAGAACAACAAGCCCCTCATCTTTTAGGATGCCCGCAATCCACCTCCAGTACTGATCTGTAACACAGAATACTGCGCACATACACAGATACACAGTCTTTCCAAGGTTGGAGTTGGTGAGATCTGGTCCCAACCAGAGAAAGTTTTCCAAAACATATTGATAACGTGCTTTTCTCTCAGGGAGAGATGCAGACAATAGTACAGACCATATTCATCTTGATTCTTTAGGGTTTCAGTAAAAGGAAATATAAAATGAAATAAAATAAAATAAAGAAATAACATGAAAGACAAATCCATATTTTATCTCTGGAAGCCGTCACCACTCAGAGACCAAATACAAGAGACCAAATACAAACTTTAGGAAATATAAAGGAAGAAACAATCATTGGTTCTCTTGATATAAGCAAAATCATAACTGGAAAGAATCATTAAAATTAAGGGTGCACCGAAATTTCGGCCACCGAAAATCTTTGGCCGAAAATGGCATTATCAGTTTCGGGCCGAAAAAAAAACAAACAGAAAATGTAAACCTAAAATAAACCCTCTGAACACGGCGAACGCGTGTTCTGCTGGATTTAACCTCATGACTGCGTGTTGGTGTGACTGGTCTGAATTTTGTGCGGGATTTCACATAACGTTAATTCTACTCATTCCTGCAGATTTCGTTCTCGCATCTGAAGCGCACACCGCAATAAAGCCGCCTCTGACATACAGGTGCAAAAATTAGCTCCTTTTTCCATCTTTTTAATGGTTAAATACACTCAAAAATGTCTCAATGTCCATCTTGGTGAGTATTAACGTAAACAGTTCAACGTCGTCCAGTTCAGGAAGAATGTGTAACAGGAACAGTGTTTGGGGTCCATGCATACATCTGGTCTTAAAGGGACAGCAGTTATTTATTATTCAAACTACAAAAAGACAAACGATCACTTACTGCTCTTGCCTGATTAACTTGTGTAACTTAAATAGATTAATCTATATTTAGTTTTTTACAATGAAAAAATCTATGTGTGTGTGTTTATGTATGTATGTATGTATGTATATATATATATATCATGGGCGTCGGAAGCAAAAAAAATGTGGGTGGGTCCTCAGAATTACATTAAGTACAAATATACCGCTTTGCTTGCTCGGAAAGACAAAGTTACGGAAATCGCAATATCATTGAGAGCATCAGTAGTGTAGGGGTAAGACGCACAGCACCTAGTTTTGACACAAATCGACCCGCGGTTCGAGTCCGCCTTTCACCGAGTTCAATCTTCTCCCTTTTCCCATCACATATCAGATCGGAAAGGCATTTATTTTCAATAAAAATTAAGAAAATATTAGAAAAGTGGAAATAAAGCTTCTAACATGTGTTTAATAATAAGTGTTTATCGATTAGGGGTAGGTAAACAGACATGTGCTGAATGTTAGAGACGATAAAAGTCAGTGGGTCCAACATCATTGATAGTAAAAAGTGGGTGGGTCTTGTATGGTATATATATATGGTATATATATATGGTATATATATATATATATATATATATATATATATATATATATATATATATATATATATATATATATATATACACACACACTCACCTAAAGGATTATTAGGAACACCTGTTCAATTTCTCATTAATGCAAATTATCTAATCAACCAATCACATGGCAGTTGCTTCAATGCAGGAGTGTGGTCCTGGTCGGGTTGGTTGCATATTTTATCTCCTCATCTGAACTTGAATGAGCAGCTGCAACTGTAAGGTGAGATTTCAAAATAAGGGTCCTGGTGTATTTCCAGCTGGTTTATAATTAAAAGTCACGCATTATATATTCGTTTTTGCTTACACAATAAACTGTATTTAATTTCATTCCCATTTAATTCATAGTCAGGAGGAAAGACCAGCATTTGACACATATTAAATAAAGTATCAGGGTTATAATAGTTCACTAAAACCATAAAAAAAACTTTGTTACTTGAAATTAAATAAATGTTAACTGAAATTAAAAAATTAAATAAACAAACTTATTTGAAGCTTTAGCTTAACATGATATACTAACTAAAAGAGAAATACAAAGTTATAAAAACTGTATAGTTGTTTTTATAAACAGACAAAAAAGTGAATTGAGCTCTCTTTCGTGTATTTTTAATGTCAAAAACAAAATGATGTCAAAATGTCAGTTCAAGTGACAGTCGGTTATGTAATACTTAAATGCTTAATGTATTACAATTGAACTAAACTCATTAGATTTTAGGAGACTAAATCTACTGTAGATTTAGTCGACTAAAATCTTGTGATATTTAGTCGACTAAAACTAGACTAAAACTAAAAACAATTCAGGTGACTAAAATATGACTAAAACTAAATGGCATTTTAGTCAAAAGACTATGACTAAAACTAAATCAAAATATGCTGTCAAAATTAACACTGCAAAAAATACGCTTTAATGGTGCGTTCACACCGCCGCCGGCGAGAGCGTCAAAGTGGCTGGAAGTCATTCATTTTCAATGGGAGCCCGGCGGCGGCGAGAACGGTGCGGTGCGTCTTGGACGATTTGGGCCTCGAGGAGAGTTGGAATCAGGTCAACTTTATGGTAATGAGCTATGACGCGGTTCGGCGGCAACCAATGGGAATATAGAAGTGCTCCGCTTGAGAGGATTCTAGAGAACGCAGTGCTGTAAACTTTGGTTCCGACCACATTAGTTCCCCAGCAAAATAGAGGAGAGGTTGATCACTGCTGGTGCGGCGGGTTTGATAAGAAGACGCGCAAACTTATTTATACACCACACAAATGGCTTTTAATTGGTTTATTTCGTTAGCAAACATGTAACTATAATTGTTAAGTTCTTTCCATCGATCTGCTTTTTTTAAACTTTCACATTTAAATGATCTCATGAGGTTATATTATACAGTTATACCCTACCTGTGGTCAGTCTGCACAAACCTCGATCAACATGATTGTTTGCTTTGCAGCCCCTTTAAATACAGTTTTAAAAAAGACCAAGCATTCGATCTACGTCAGAGCGGCAGCGCGTCCACGAATCTTTCTACAGCGTCGATGGCAGGGCGGTCAGAGCGAAGTTTGACGCTCTCGTCGGCGGCGGTGTGAACGCACATGACACCGTGCGCCCTGAGCATGCGCAGAAGAGAGAAGCGCGAGATGAGAGCAGACTCAGTTGAAGCTGAAAGCGACGCTGTTAACGATCGTGAATGAAGGACAAAAGTGGAATATTTCTCTCGGATGCCTTATATTTCCAGTCTGCAGGTGAGAGATGTTTCTCAGATTACAGAGAAACAGAGTTTAACATTAATCAGCTCCAGAGTTTACATGTTTAAAGGGGTGGTAAAGCACACTCTTTCGATGGCTTGATTGTGTTTGTGGGGGGCACTGTAACGTGTTCATGCTTCGTTTTTTAAAAAAATGCTGTATTTTTCATATATGTGATCTTTATTCTACACTGCTCTGTCCCTCCTTGTAAAAACGGTCTGATGGTTTCCGGATTCTGTGAAGCCAGTCCCTCAAAAATATGCAATGGGCTCAGATTGGTAAGCTGGCCCAGTGTGCTGTGATTCGCTAACCGCCTAGTGCACGTTTATCGGAAGCGTCACGCCCCTTACCTTTACAGGTAGCCTCAGGCTACTAGCCTATGCTTTGTGTACAATAGCGTCAATAAAACCATACCAAGAGCCCGAATCAGACCCAGACAATTTTAGTGAAGGTGATCGAGCAGAACCTGTTCAGTCCTCAAGAGTAAAGACTGCGGATCTATAGCAATCGCTACTGAATGGCACTGTTACTTTTGTATTTTTAGAACGATTTGCCAAATATCTGTCGCAAGAACGAACACTAAACATTGGCTTTACTAGTATCCAAATCAAACACAGAACCATGTTTAGCATGCCTGTAGATAAACAATACATAAAAGCTCTAATCAAAGAATAATTTACACTAATGCCAAGTTCGCTGTTGAGATTTTAAACAGTTTGTAACGTTAGGTGTTTTTCGGATAACGTTAAGTATGAATGAGCATTTAACAAACTGGTTTGCAGAGCCAAACAGCGCTGTCATGTTTACTTCCTTGCTACAACGTAGGCTACAATTAACAACACAAACTATTACAGGAAAACACATCGACGAAAATAAATGACACTTACAGGTTGTAGCCCGTACTCGCGAAGATTGTGGAAGCTTTCCTCCGCGAGATGTGCAGCGTGAGATGTGCAAATACAGATGAATATTGTCCATTATGTCACATTTTCCGATCTTCTCCTCCGACCCCTGTCTGTCTCGTGCTTTGATTTGTGATGGGCAGCATATATCCGCTGCAAATGCGATCGTGTTCCCCTCATGTCTCATACACACATGCATATGACGTTGTATGTTAAACGCACTGCAACGCACCCCGTCTCTAGGAAGGCTGAAGAAAGTGGACCTGCACTCCAGATGAAAATAACAGCATTTCGTCGGCATTGGCAACAGCACTCCAGCCTACTAACCACAACAACGTTTCCCTGCTGCGATACAAAATGGCCTCGTCCCCCCCCCCCCTTATTTCATATTCTCGGAGGAGGGCTTTATGTAAATATTGGGGCTGGTGATGTCAGAGACCCTGGAGGAATGTGTAGTAGTCCTCCGCGGCCGTTTGCTGTAGTCCTTAGAAATCTATTTCTTTAAAAGCAAATATCTCCCTTTGCTTTAAACTTTGAACGTTGTAACTTTGAAGATGTTGTTTATGCTCAAACAGCAACATTACACACTAGCTAAAGTTAGAAAAGTGAAATTGTGGTTTACCACCCCTTTAAGGACCAATGTAAGGAAATGCGTTGTGTGTCCTGGTTTATTATTAGAGTGTAATAATATGTTGACAAAGAGTTTTTCACAGACTCTGACTCTATTACACCAATAAAATGTGCTTAATGTGCCACTTTACAGAAGATCTCAGACATCAGCATAATGAATGAGGGGAAAACAGGGAACTTTAGGAGACAAAGAGGCTTTTCAGCAGCTCAGCTAAACATGATGGTCCTGTTGTTTCTCTCAGACTTTGGACAGGAGTTGAACAAACCTTGTTTTAAATGCAAATCTAACTTGTGCCAAACTACTCCATATTCCTGACAAAAATAATATGTTCACTTAATTGAAGTGTAAATGTAACTAAAGTAATCCAGTGTAAATTCAGAAACTTCTCTTTGATTTCTCCAGATCTGGTCCTGTGGGCGTCAGTATCTCACAGTGATCACAGTTCACTCCTGCAGTGAAGCCCCTCCCACAACAATTCACCAATAAATACTGGGAATATTCACATCATCCTACAAGAGAAGGACAAACTCCAGGTGTAGCAGCTGAAATCTGTGTGACTGTTAAAGATGGAGTTTATTAAAGAGGAGATTGAAGACATGAGTTATCCAGAACCATCCAGAATAAAACATGAAGATACGGAGGAACAAATAGGTTGGTGTCCATTCTTGATTCTTCATTATTGACTGCGTTAGTAGCTGTGAAATAATAAGCTGTAAATAATAATTATAATAATAAGCAGCAAAAGTCCATCTTTTTTAAATTTGGGGTAGTTTCAAGCCAATTAACACTTTTGATTCAATTGATTCTTCATTATTGACTGCTTTAGAAGCTGTGAAATAATAATCAGCAAAAGTGCATTTTTTTTTTGTTTTTTTTGGGCTTTAGTGTTTCAAGTCAAGTAAAACTTGTTTTTAATACTGTGGAAATATACTCCTGTTCCATGTTGTTAGAGGGTAAGTGTGACATCTGCTATTATGTATTAAAAGAAAATACAGTACACCCAGAAATGTCCTTACCATTTACCTAGTTTTTTTACCCTCATGCCATGTGAGATGTATAAGACTTTCTTTCTTCAGACGAACACAGAAAAATAAATATCCTCTGCTAATGAAAACTCATTTGTGTTCCTAAAAGCATCAAACCGCACATACAGCAATAACTACAGTAGTCCACACGAAAATAAATATCCAGGCACGTAATGACCTTCCAGATTCTGGAGCAGGCGCCAGCTTGTCCAGAACAACAAGCCCCTCATCTTTTAGGATGCCCGCAATCCACCTCCAGTACTGATCTGTAACACAGAATACTGCGCACATACACAGATACACAGTCTTTCCAAGGTTGGAGTTGGTGAGATCTGGTCCCAACCAGAGAAAGTTTTCCAAAACATATTGATAACATGTGCTTTTCTCTCAGGGAGAGATGCAGACAATAGTACAGACCATATTCATCTTGATTCTTTAGGGTTTCAGTAAAAGGAAATATAAAATGAAATAAAATAAAATAAAGAAATAACATGAAAGACAAATCCGTATTTCATCTCTGGAAGCCGGGCTAAATGAGCAATCTCTGTTACTGCATTCCTGTCGAGTTGGAGGTGTGTGATGCCTCTAAAACCCAAACACATGACAACATGTTGAAATCAAGTGTTTTTGCGAAACATCACACACCACCAGGACAGACCCTCAGTCACCACTCAGAGACCAAATACAAACTTTAGAAATTATAAAGGAAGAAACAATCATGGGTCCTATTGATATAAGCAAACTCATAACTGGAAAGAATCATTAAAATATTTATATAGGAGGATGAATATTGATTGAGGCTTTGATTATAAATGTAATTAGGATATATACAAATATATTGAAGCGGTGGTGGATTTCAGAATCCACCTTTCAGCTTCTTTATAAAAGTCTCTTTTATGCGTTCACACTTGTAGTTTGGTTCATTTGGTCCGGACCCAAAAACAAAACATATAGTCCTGGTCCGCTTGGCGTTCACACTGGCATTTTTAACAGCGACCCTAAAAGTTACCGAACCAAAGGCATAGGTATACGGTCACAATCTGATTGGTCGGCTTTTATGACGTATATTTCCCAACGGAGCTTGCTTACCGAACATTCACAACAATGCTGTGTGCTGGATTAAACGAGATAATTTTATGCGTGTACATATGGTTTTATTTTTACTAGCTGAGAACTCACGAAGAGCTCATAAATTGTTCAAAACATTCAAAACAGCAGCAGGATTTCCTCCGTTGTGTGCAGAAACGAAGATCTGCATGTATTGATAAGGCACTTTACCTGTTTGCCCTCTACTCATTTTGGATACACCGATCTTTCTGCGTCATCAAATCAGCTGACTTGTAGCGTCGCATCTTGTGACATTACGTCCTGTTTTTGGTTCGTTTACATGTCTTTGGTCCGTGTTGCGTTCAAATATCAATCGAACCGCACCAGAGTTCGTTTGGAAGTGGATCGAGACCCATCTTTTTAGTGGTCTCGGTCCGCTTGTTTGGTGCGCACCAGGGTTCGGATGGCAGCGTTCACATATGTTCAAATGAACCGCACTAACCGAACAATCGCACCAGGGTCCATTTTAATCGAACCAAACATGACAAGTGTGAACGCACCCTTAGACAACTTTTACTGAGAATCTTTTGACACGTAAGTTAAAGCTTAAGACTATTATTATGAGCATTTCTTAAAGGTTTTATAAATACAGGCCCAGATTTCTTGTTTTCTGCTGAGTGTTTTTAATTTTCACATTTAACCTCATTGAACTGATTCTGACTACTTTATATGTTTATTTTAGACCACATGGAAGTGACGGAGCAACAACACAAACTAAATGATGTAAAGAAACTCTGTGACTTCAAAACTCAAGAAACAAAAGCCAAAAAGCTGCACACCTGCTCTCAGTGTGGAAAGAGTTTCAGACAAAAACGAGACCTTAACACACACATTAGAATTCACACTGGAGAGAAACCGTATTCATGCTCTCAGTGTGGAAAGAGTTTTACTCAAACATCAGCTCTCAATGTTCATCTGCTCCGTCACTCAAATTTAACATTTAACTGTGATCAGTGTGGGAAAGATTTTATTTCATCCTCAAATCTTAAAAAACACCTGATGGTTCATTCAGAACAATCTTCTAATGTGTGTTCTCTCTGTGGAAAGAGTTTTTCACGGCTGTACAGTTTTAAACTACACCAGAAAACGCACACAGGTTTGAGAGATCATGTGTGTTGTGACTGTGGGAAGAGATTTACTACATCTAGTAATCTGAAACAGCACCAAAGAACTCATACTGGAGAAAAACCTCACAAGTGCTCATATTGTGACAAGAGTTTCACTCGTTCTGGACACCTGAAATTACATGAGCGAGTTCATACTGGAGAGAAGCCGTACCACTGTACTCAGTGTGGGAAGAGTTTCAGAGATGCATCAACTCTCAGTAAACATCTGCGCATTCACTCTGGAGAAAAGCCGTTTAACTGTGATCAGTGTGGTAAAGATTTTATTTCATCATCAAATCTAAAAGAACACCTGATGGTTCATTCAGATGAGAGACCTCATGTGTGTTCACTCTGTGGAAAGAGTTTTTCATGGCTAAAGAGTTTTAAACAGCACCAGAAAACACACACAGGTGTGAGAGATCATGTGTGTTGTGACTGTGGGAAGAGCTTTACTACATCTAGTCATCTGAAAGAGCACCAAAGAACTCACACTGGAGAAAAACCTTACAAGTGCTCATATTGTGACAAGAGTTTCACTCGTTCTGGACACCTGAAATTACATGAGCGAGTTCATACTGGAGAGAAGCCGTACCACTGTACTCAGTGTGGGAAGAGTTTCAGAGATGCATCAGGTCTCAGTATTCATCTGCGTATTCACTCTAGAGAAAAGCCGTTTAACTGTGATCAGTGTGGTAAAGATTTTATTTCATCATCAAATCTAAAACATCACCTGATGGTTCATTCAGAACAATCTTCTAATGTGTGTTCTCTCTGTGGAAAGAGTTTTTCACGGCTGAAGAGTTTTAAACTGCAACAGAAAACGCATGATGAAGTGAGAGATCATGTGTGTTGTGACTGTGGGAAGAGCTTTTTATCAACTGACCTGACCATCTGAAACTAAAAAATTCACACTGGAGAAAAACCTTTCAAGTGCTCATATTGTGACAAGAGTTTCAATCAGTCTGGAAACCTGAAAACACATGAGCGAGTTCATACTGGAGAGAAGCCGTAAAACTGCACTCAGTGTGAGAAGAGTTTTAAAGATGCAACGGGTTTAAAAAATCATCTGTTTATTCACTCTAATGAAATAATCCTTCAAATTCATAATGAAATGCACCAATCAGGCATAACATTATGAATATTGTGTTGGCCCCCCTTTTGCAGCCCTGACCCGTAGAGGCATAGACTCCAATAGACCCCTGAAGGTGTGCTGTGGTATCTGGCACCAAGATGTTAGCAGCAGATCAAGTCCTGTTAATTGCTAGGTGGGGCTTCCATGGACCGGACTTGTTTACCACCATGGAAATACCGTTTCCATGAAAGGGTGTACATGGTCTGCAGCAATGCTTAGGTAGGTGGCACGTGTCAAAGTGACATCCACATGGATGACAGGACCCAAGGTTTCCCAGCAGAACATCAGCCAAAGCATCACTGCCTCCGTCAGAAAAAAAATAAAACGTGATTCATCAGACCAGGCCACCTTCTTCCATTGCTCCGTGGTCCAGTTCTGATGCTCTCGTGCCACTGTTGGCACTTTTGGTGGTGGACAGGGGTCAGCATGGGCACCCTGAGTGGTCTGTGGTTATGCAGCCCCATACGCAACAAACTGTGATGCACTGTGTATTCTGACACCTTTCTATCAGAACCAGCATTAACTTCTTGAGCAATTTGAGCTACAGTAGCTCGTCTATTTGATCGGACCACATGGGCCATGACCCTGTCACCGGTTAACCTCTGTTCCTTCCTTGGACCACTTTTGATAGAGACTGACCACTGCAGAGCGGGAACACCCCACAAGAGCTGCAGTTTTGGAGATGCTCTGACCCAGTCGTCTAGCCATCAAAATTAGTCCCTTCTCAAACTCGCTCAAATCCTTACGCTTGCCCATTTTTCCTGCTTCTAACACATCAACTTTGAGGACAAAATGTTCACTTGCAGCCTAATATATCCCACCCACTAACAGGTGTTGTGATGAAGAGATAATCAGTGTTATTCACTTTACCTCTCAGTGGTCATAATATTATGCCTGATCTGTGTATGTAGCTAGTGTGAATAACAAAATGCTTTCTCTGTGTCCAGATTTGACTGTAATGCAAAACTGATACTTCAAATCAAAATAAAAACTCAACTTTGACTAAAAGTATTCTTTAATATTGTGTAAATATACATATTCAAATCAAATGCAGTTACTAATTATGTCTGAATCAAAACGCCATGTTTATATATATATATATATATATATATATATGGCTATACAGCCATCTAGAGGTTACACAATGGCATTATATTTGATAAATGGTACATAATTTAGAGATGCCCTTAAAATGTTAAAGGGGGAAACCATTATTATAACTAATTTTAGTAAAATAATAAATCTAATAATTCAGGAATCACCCCTGATCAGGTGAAATTATGCATGCATAGTGCACATACAAGGCCTACTCTCAGCAGAATCAAGATTACAAACTAATATCATGGCCTGCTGAGGAGGATAATGTTGAGCAGGATACATGCACTGAATACACAGACATTTTCTTTCTTAACACACTAGCTCGAAATTCAGTATGAACACATATAGTCAGACTAATAGTGCACAGCGTATTAAGCAACCATGCTTTATTTATTTATTAACATGTATGTGTGCATCAAAAACGAGAACGATGCTGAGCCAAATTAAGATAAAGATGATAGTGATGTTAACAGTGACACCAAAGCTCCGAAACGTGTGTAAAAAAATTCAACGATTTTCAGTGAAGCTTTGTATCGATGCTTGATTTGTTCTTATCAAAATCCGGTGACCAATGACGTCCAAAGCTTCGTTTCACACACACCCGTGACTGCTTCGTACTCCAATTCAAAAAGTGCACCACGGGTTGTTAGAACTGTTGTATTGCGCTAGTTTATTGTTGCAAGACTTTGTCATGTTTCGGAAATGTGGGAACACTTTCATTTGAGTTCGCCCAATAAGGTTGATAATATATTAGGCTTTTGTTCTGCAGCCTTATATATTTATATATATATATGGCTATGTGTGTGTATACATATGTGTGTATGTATGTGTGTGTGTTTCTTTGTGTGCATGCTCCTGCATTTATTTTGTCTACTTCTTTTATTCATGAGTTTTATTTGTTTACAAACAGGAAAAATGTACACTTTCACAATACAAAATGTTATCTTTATTGGTTTGAGTTACTAAGAGTATGCAATGCAACAATTAAATACATTTTTGCTTCTAAGATAACGGTTGCAAAACATTTTGCGACACAGTGCTTTCCCTCACTTTCACCAGCAGAGGTCCTCGTCGAGCTGTGATTTTAAAAGTTTCGAGTATTGAACCTTTTTCTGATACAATTGTGCTGAAAGTTTCACTGGTTCAGAAAGCTTCACTTCGCCATCACTAAAAGATGTGTTCTGGTGTCTGGGTGTTTATTTAACCAATCAGATAAGAGTAAATTGAGAGTCAGCAAGAAGCTCATTTGATTGGCTACAGAATAAGTTGGACCCGCCTTCCTCTTTGTGCTTGAGAATCATGCTGCGTTCACACCAAACGTGAATAGAGCATCAAATTCGCGTCTATCATGTCTAGTTGGACGCTTGAACATTTTGAATCCACTCACGTGTCCACAGCGAATTGGACGCGCATATAAATCGGGCATTTGAAGTGAAATAGGCGAGCGTTCAAGGCGCTCCAGGAGAAATATGTCATAAAACATTTTCATTAAAAAATATTAACCATTAATAGCCACACAAATGTGGTGCAGGCAACGCACTACCTACATTATCTTCACTGCATGTATATTTAAATATCCTAAAAAATAAAGAAACTTGTCTCTGCCCTCAGTCAAAACGATTTGGCAAGCAACAAATTATAGATTCATGAGCCCAAAGATCGCCCGTTAGATCTACACAAGAATAATTATATCTCATGTTTAACCACTACAGAGACATCAGAGCCAGCGGCAGACGTCAGAAGGACTGGCCGAGGAAAGGCTGCTCTCGCCGGGGTTAACGAGCGCCGAGCGCCGCTAATTGCCTGGATCTCACAACTCCGAAAACGCAAGATTACATTTTTAAAATAGGTGCTCTCTTTATAAATAACCACAGATTTGAACTTTAAAGTTAAACAACTACATTCTCACCTGAAAAAGTCTTAAAACTACATTTTGTGACACAATAACAGTATTTTTAAATTATGCAGGGTTTCTCATCACGTCACTTTACCATGTGACAGCAGAAAGCAGGCTCCTGATTGGTTAACGCAGCGCAAATTGATGCCAAAGTTCAGATTTTTCAACTCGGGCGTCAGACGCGTTTTGCGTAAAACCCTCAATTTGCGTGAACTGGACGCGCGAATGAGGCAAAATCGCGTCCACCGCACCGCGCTAAACGCGTCTACACGCCGCAGGACCTCCAGATGCACGTCAACATGCCTTTCCATTGACTTGACATGGAAATCATTCACTCCAGACCAGGGTTATACTGAAATTTATAGCAAAATTGAAAACGATATTAAAATAAAAACTCATTTAAAAAATGTAAAACTATAATAACCTTGCTCCAGACGCTCTTTTCGCGTTTGGTGTGAACGCAGCATTAGCGTAGCTAAAAGAAAGACGGGACTGTATAAATCGGTTTATTTTGGGAACTTTTTTTGTCCTACGTACAGGGGCGTTTCTAGGATTTTCATTTTAGGGGGGCTCAGCCCCCAGTGAGGATATGAAAAAAAAAATTGGTAAGACTTTAGTTTAGGGTCCAATTCTCACTATTAACTAGTAGCTTATTAGTATGCATATTATGATTTTGGCTGTTTATTATTACTTATACCTATAAAGCAAATATTAATGCCTCATTCTGCATGACCATATTGTACATCCCTTAATCATACAATGTAGGCAGGTTTATAATCACTGAGATCCCAAATGTGAGGTAGTTAGGGGGGTTTGGGGGGCATGGCCCCTCTAGAAAATTTTGATTTCTATGATCTACATATGTGCATTTTTAAATTTTCTGAATGCCAAAAAATTAGATAACAGTAGCTTGAAAACTATGTCAGTGGGCAGATATGACTGATAAAGTTTTTCCATTTTTTGTCAGTGAAGCAAGTAAACATATGTTTAACTGATATTTATATGTTTTATGAATCATTTTTGTAGACGTTAATTTACTGAATGCTAACAGGAAAGCTGGGTAGCCTAACTAAATTTTTTATTAAATTAATTCACAATATGCCCACATTCATTAATCTTATGCCCAATACATGCTGTAAAAAGTTTAGCTTTTTTATTTACTGAGAGCTACATATGGAATTATTAAATTTACAATATGCACACATTTATTACTAATATTACTTGTTAATATTTCTTGTTTGTTAATTAAATTCTATATGACATTACATAGGCCTATTTCACATCAAAATGGCAAAATTAGGCAAAAGTTTATTAATTTGCCTGAATATTTTTGTCATTTGTTTAACATTTCTGACTTAAAGAAGCAGCTGTCAAATATGAAATGTTTAGTTTAGCTACTTATCTCGCACTTGACGTCGAGTCGTGCTGCTAAAATTCGCGCTCAGCCTCAGCAGCATCTGTGCGCACATAAAGCCCTCCTAATCCGATTTTATTGGTTTTCTCAAATATTTTGACATTGACAGACCAATGAGGGTCAGATCAACGCACCCACCTCTGCTTTTGACGTGCGCTCTATTCACCGCCACAGCGGATTGAAGAACACACTGATTAAATGCAGATTAAAAGACAGGACGAAGCCGAAGCCTCCCGCCAGTTTCATATGTTTGAAAGGTTAATCACACATTTTTTTAGGGTGGCTGGTCAGAAGTTTAGGGGGGGCTGAAGCCCCCTAAAAAGGGCCTAGTGACGACCTACGTACACAAGTCATTTAGACATTTGCAATATTTATTTTTTAAACAAAGGCTGGTTTTACACGGCCATTCTATTTTGCAGTTCCTGACTCTGTTGTTTTCATTTGCAAATCGATGTTCAGATGCTAAAATATGCGGCCCCTTTAAGAAAGACGTGCGCACTGAGCATGCGCAAAAGAGACAAACACGAGATGAGAGCAGACACTACAGTTGAAGCTGAAAGCGACGCTGTTAACGATCGTGAATGAAGGACAAAAGTTAAATATTTCTGTCGGATGCCTTATATTTCCAGTCTGCAGGTGAGAGATGTTTCTCAGATTACAGAGTTTAACATTAATCAGCTCCAGAGTTTACATGTTTAAGGAACAATCTAATGAAATGCGGTGTGTGTGCTGGTTTATTATTAGAGTGTAATAATATGTTGGCAGAGAGTTTTTCACAGACTCTGACTCTATTACACCAATAAAATGTGCTTAATGTGCCACTTTACAGAAGATCTCAGACATCAGCATAATGAATGAGGGGAAAACAGGGAACTTTAGGAGACAAAGAGACTTTTCAGCAGCTCAGCTAAACATGATGGTCCTGTTGTTTCTCTCAGACTTTGGACAGGAGTTGAACAAACCTTGTTTTAAATGCAATTAATATCTAACTTGTATCAAAATACTCCACATTCCTGACAGAAAACACATAAGTAACACATAAGTAATCCAACATTAATTCAGTAACTTCTCTTTGATTTCTCCAGATCTGGTCCTGTGGGCGTCAGTATCTCACAGTGATCACAGTTCACACCTGCAGTGAAGCCCCTCCCACAACAATTCACCAATAAATACTGGGAATATTCACATCATCCTACAAGAGAAGGACAAACTCCAGGTGTAGCAGCTGAAATCTGTGTGACTGTTAAAGATGGAGTTTATTAAAGAGGAGATTGAAGACATGAGTTATCCAGAACCATCCAGAATAAAACATGAAGATACGGAGGAACAAATAGGTTGGTGTCCATTCTTGATTCTTCATTATTGACTGCATTAGTGGCTGTGAAATAATAAGCTGTAAATAATAATTATAATAATAAGCAGCAAAAGTCCATCTTTTTTAAATTTGGGGTAGTTTCAAGCCAATTAACACCTTTTTTTTTTAATACTGGGGAAATATACTCTTGTTCCATGTAGTTACAAGGTAAGTGGGACATCTGCTATTCTGTATTACCTATTAAAAGAAAATACAGTACACCCAGAAATGTCCTTACCATTTACCCAGTTTTTTTTTTTACCCTCATGTCATGTGAGATGTCAGGGCTCTAGAGTGCGACCAATTTGGGAACACATGCGCCCAAAATTTGTAAAGGTGTGACTAAAATTGTTCCTAGGTCGCACCGGTGCACCTAACGTCATTGCATCCGCTCAGCTGCCTCTCCACGAACGAAGCGTTTGTTCTCCTTTGACTGAACTCACACACTTATGGTTGGATCATGTCATGGTCTAAACCAGGGGTGGCGAACTCCGGTCCTGGAGGGCCACTGTCCTGCATAGTTTTGCTTCAACCCTAATCAAACACACCTGAACAAGCTAATCATGGTCTGAAGGGTTACTAGAAAGCTAAAGGCAGGTGAGGTTTATCAGGGTTGGAGCTGAGCTCTGCAGGACAGTGGCCCTCCAGGACCGGAGTTCGCCACCCCTGGTCTAAACCAATCAGAGACAGAGTTGGGGCGGGTCTTTGCCTCTAATTGGATGTGGTCCAGATATTCATGCTCCATGCTGTGTGTGAGATTGAAATTGTGAAGTGAGCAGCACCAGAGAATCAGTTACAGCAATCAGCATCAGCAAAATAAACGCAACGCTGAAACGGTTTGTGAGTCCATCCATTTCACTGAAGTGTGTGTGTGTGAGTGCACTTGTGTGAGAGAGAGAGAGAATGAACGTGAACTTGTGCCTCCCTAAACTGTCATTGTCAAGACAACCGCCTGTCAGTGTCAGCTCAGGGGGTGCGAGAATCAAAACATCTAGGAATAGCTCCGTATGTTTTAGACAAATTTTAAAAAATGTCTAACGTTACCATTAAAGTGAGTCCTGTACTCACATCGTCAAGCAAACCACCAAAACAAAATTGTTGTGTGTAATAATTTGGCGTTCGCCGTTTGTAATCTTCCTTTGAAGTAGAGATGTTCCGATACCCTTTTTCCCTTACCGATTCCAATACCTGGGCTTAGGGTATCGGCCGATACGGAGTACTGATCCGATACCTGGGTGTGTATCTGTACATACAGCTGTATACACTACTAGCCCTGTATGAATTACTAGAATTATTTTATGGTGTGCTTCAGACTTATCCCTTAATAAAACATGAACAAATACATACAGTGAACATCTCGGTTACGTATGTAACTCTCGTTCCCTGAGGAGGGAACGGAGACGTACGTTAGTGACTAACGAATGGGGGTTTCGCTTAGAAGCCAATTACCTTTGAGAATTCAACAGCGCCCAATGGCAGTGCCAATGCCATGGGCATGCGTAACTCCGCCCCACCCTGTGGGTATATAAGGAAGTACGCTGGCAACATCGCATTATGTTACTGCTGCAGGAGCCAAGACTGAACTCTGCATACCAGCAACACAGCTGACGTGGCAAAGGAACGTACGTCTCCGTTCCCTCCTCAGGGAACGAGGGTTACATACGTAACCGAGACGTTCCCTTTCGTTCAGTCACTACGACGTACGTTAGTGACTAACGAATGGGGGTTCCAATACAACAACGCCACTCAGCTGTCATCCAGTGCCCTGCGTAAGTGTGAGTACCCTGTCGTAAGACTAGTACGGACGAAGGACTCCCACTTATCACAGGAATACCAAGGTACACTGGGAAGCATATCCCAGTGAGGGAATGCCAAGATGCCTACCCATGGGGAGGACTTAGAGAATACACATATGACCCGCTAAGGGCTGCATATGGAAGAACTCTAGGGTACCAGCCGAAGGTGGATTTTTAACCCTAGGGGTGGCAGGGACTTGCCAAGGGAAAGACACCTGCTCGCTGAGGAGGCTTACGGTGGAAATACTCGTGTGGGGGTCGCCGGAGGGGAACCATGCACACGGGGCACCTGGCCGGACATGAGGGTCTGGGCTCGAAAGGGCAGACTGAACTGATGTCGGCGTCAGCAGTGCTGGAGGAGCTCAGGGCTCTCGGGGAGCTCACCTGAGGAAAATATTGCACGTATCCAGTCCGTGGAGTGGAATGGCGAGCAAGCGAAGACACCTGAGCCTGGTCCATTACCGGCCACCCATAGGGGCGAGTACATAGTCGGACACTGGCTCCACTCGGAGATTGTAGAATCTGTCGAATGTGTTCGGTGTCGCCCAGCCTGCAGCTCTGCAGATGTCTGTTAGCGAGGCGCCATGCGCTAAAGCCCAAGAGGAGGCCACATTCCGGGTGGAGTGTGCCCTAACCCCAAGGGGACATGGTCGACCTTGCTGCTGGTAAGCCAAAACAATGGTGTCCACTATCCAGTGAGACAACCTCTGCTTTGAGAGAGCTCTTCACTTCCGCTCTCCACCATGACAGACAAAGAGCTGGTCTGAGGTCCTGAAACATTGCGTGCTGTCTACATAGGCGCGGATAGCGCGTACTGGACAGAGCAATGCCAAGGCTGGGTCTGCCTCCTCCAAAGGCAGCGCTTGCAGGTTCACCACCTGGTCTCGGAACGGAGTGGTGGGAACCTTGGGCACATATCCGGGCCGGGGTCTCAGGATCATGTGAGAGTTAGCCGGCCCGAACTCCAGGCACGATTCGTCAACCGAAAATGCCTGCAGGTCCCCAACCCTCTTAAGAGAGGCCAATGCGGTCAGCAGAGCCGTCTTCATAGACAAGAATTTAATCTCAACCAACCGCAAAGGCTCAAAGGGAGGCCTCTGCAGAGCACTTAGGACTACTGCGAGGTCCCAAGAGGGAACGAGAGGAGAGCGAGGAGGATTCAGTCTCCTCGCCCCCCTCAGGAACCTGATGATCAGGTCGTGCTGACTTACCTTTTTGTCTCCCAGGAGATCGTGGTAGGCAGATATTGCGGCCACGTACACTTTAAGGGTGGAAGGAGACAGCCTTCGTTCCACCCCCTCCTGGAGAAACGATAGCACGGACCCGATCGGGCATTTCCAGGGGTCTTCTTGGCGGGGAGAACACCATGTGACGAAGAGGTTCCACTTCAACGCATAGAGGTGTCGTGTAGACTCTGCCCTAGCGGAAGTGATGGTAGCGACCACCGTAGGTGGAAGACTACTCAAACCTGCCGCGTCCCGTCCAGAAGCCACACGTGGAGCTTCCAGAACGCTGGACGCGGGTGCCCAAAGGGTGCCCCGTCTCTGAGTGTCTCATAGGAATAGGCCAGGGAGGGGCTGTCGCAATGAGTAGCAGTTCTGAGAACCAGGTCTGGCCGTGCCAATACGGGGCGACCAACATGACCTGCTCCTTGTCCTCCCTGATCTTGCACAGTACCCATGCGAGAAGGCTCACTGGGGGAAACGCATATTTGCGTAGACCCGGCGGCCAGCTGTGCGCCAGTGCATCCGTGCCGACCATCGGTCAGGGAGCAATGGGAAGAGTCCTGGGAGGCAAACAGGTCTACCTGAGCGTCGCCGAACCGTTCCCAATCAGCTGGACCGTCTGGGGATGGAGTCTCCACTCTCCAGGAAGAGGCTGAATCCGTGAGAGCTCGTCGGCTGCACGGTTCAGGACTCCCGGGATGTGGACAGCATGAAGGGACCTCAGATGCTTCTGACTCCATAAAACGAGATGGCGGGCGAGTTGAGACATACGGCGGGAGCGTAGACCGCCCTGGTGGTTGATGTACGCTACAGTGGCCGTGTTGTCTGTCCTGACTAGTACATGTTGACCCCTCAGCAACGCTCGGAAGCGGTGCAGGGCGAACCGTACTGCCAGTAACTCGAGGCAATTGACATGCAGAAGGCGCTGGGGTCCTGTCCAGGAGCCCACGGCTGCTTGTCCATTGCACATGGCACCCCAGCCCGTGGATGAGGCATCTGTTGATACAACAACATGCCTGGAAACTCGTTCTAAGGACACTCCGGTCCGTAGAAAACTGAGGTTCGACCACGGGGTGAGAGTCTGTAAGCAGGCCCGAGTCACTTGTACCCGGAGCGTGCCAGACCGCCATGCCCATCTCGGGACTCGATCGCGTAGCCAGTGCTGAAGCGGTCTCATATGTAGCAATCCGAGCGGCGTCACCGCGGCTGCAGATGCCATATGCCCCAGGAGCCTCTGAAATAGTTTCAGTGGGACCGCACTCTCGCCCTCAATTTGACGAAGGCAAGTCAGCAGAGACTATGTGCGCGCTCGCTGGTAAGCAGCACGCACCTGCGACCGAGTCGGAAACCATACTGAGAAAAGAGATCCTCTGCCCGGGGCAGAGTCGCTCTTCTCCCAGTCGACCCGAAGGCCCAGACGGGCTAAGTGTCGGAGCACTTGGATTCTGTGTCCGCAGCCTGCTTACGAGAGTGACCCAGTATGAGTCAGTCATCGAAGTAGTTCAGGATGCGAACCCCGTGCTGCCTGAGTGGCGCAAGGGCTTCCTCGAAGACTACGTAGAGTCACGAGGGGACAGAGCTGCCCGAATGGGGGGACTGCGTACTGAATGTCCGCCCCTCAAAGCAAACCGTAGGAACGGTCCGCGTCGAGGAAGGAGACATGAAAGTAAGACATCTCGCCACTATCTGGAGTATGAACGAAACGAACGAGGCGTCAGAGACGGGCCGCTGTTTAAGTCCAGCACTCGCGGGAAGCGATGTGCGAGAGGGGGGCGTGGCCCGAGGAATGATCGTCGGGGTTCTTAATACCATGGCACCGCCCTCAGGTCACCTTGGCCACCAGCCAAAGTACCACCTCTCTCAGAGACGGTAGATTGGGGTGTGGCAGAGGGGACTCTCTCTCCTCGCGGAGATCACTGAGTCTCGACCGCGACATCGCGATGGTCACGTTCCCACAATCACTGCCCGAACGTGCTGAAGCCCAAACACGTCGAGCAGTGAATGTGCCCATAGACAGCAATGGAGATCGATCGCACCCGGAAGTGCACGGGCGAACCGTCTTGAAAAAGACGTGCCACGCGCAAGCTCTTTTTGTGAGAGGAAAGCTCTGCAGAGTGCCGAAGCGCCCAGGGAAAACACACACAGCTGTTGCAGATCACTGCACAGATCAGCAGGCAGGCAATGCGAGATCGCTGGAATGCGCCGTCACACCAACACCCTGGAGAACCGCTCGTCTCGAAGACTGAAGAGAAGACTTCAGAATTCAGGCTTGTAGGAGTGAAGAGATGCTCTTGGCTCCAAAGCAGAAACATAATGCGATGTTGCCAGCGTACTTCCTTATATACCCACAGGGTGGGGCGGAGTTACGCATGCAAATTCCGCATGCCCATGGCATTGGCACTGCCATTGGGCGCTGTTGAATTCTCGAAGGTAATGGGCTTCTAAGCGAAACCCCCATTCGTTAGTCACTAACGTACGTCGTAGTGACTGAACGAAAGGGAACTACAGTATTTATCACAGTATTTGTATTATCTGACATGCATTTGACAGTAATATTATTTATTTTTCTTAAGCGAAAAAGAACTTCAAATGGAGCCACAAATGGAGCCACAAATCTAGAGCCACAAATCTTACAATATAACTGTATAAAAAAAACAGTGCAACAAATAAATGTAGGAATATACCAAATTATATATTAATCAGAAAATAATCTCTTTACTATGGTGACGCATTGCTGCCACATACATATTATTTATCCACTCAATTATGTCGTCAAAACGAGATCTTATGTCGTTTTAACGACATCTTTTCTTGTAACAACGAGATCTTTTATTGTAAAAGACATAATTTTCTCGTAATAACGAGATCTTATGTTGTAAAAACAATTTTTCTTGTTAAAACAGCATATTTTCTCCTAATAAGGGCATGTGTTGTATAGTGATGTGTGTATATATGTCTGTATCCATATTAGAGAATGTATTTAGTCCAATGCCTTTGTCACACTTGTTTGAAAAGCAGAAGCTCAGCGTAAAATAGGCTCATTCGCTGCCTGTATCAGTGGCAGTGCCCATAGCACGAAATTGTTCTAGCCCAATTTATTGATGTAGCCGATTAGTTCTTAACAGCCATGGGTAGCAGGCGCCATGGACCACTCATGATTAGCCTGAGTGGCGTAACTTTAACCTAGTAATGATGGACCCCGGTACAGCCACAAATATCATAACTATCTATAGCCTAAGGCCTACTGCAATGAAGACATTCAAGAAATTCAAAGGCCGCGGAAACATGCCCAGTGGGTTCGTTACGCACATCAATCCATGATCAAAATTAAAATACAATTTATAGAAAACAAAATTCACTTTAAAGAAAGGATTCCTGCAGAACAACACTCAATAAAAATCATGTCTGACCCCACTCCATGTCTCCAGACATATGGCGCGTCTTATAGCCTATCTTACTCATACCGACGAAAGCGCCCGCAAATTCTTTAATATTTTTATAGAATATAAATTCGTTATTTATATTCGTTATATTCCACTTCGTTATTTTGGCTCAGAATTTCAGTTGTTGGAAATATGAACTGAATTTAGAAATTAAATTTGAAATAAAAAATTGCGTTTAATGAACAAAAGACATTTTTGAAGCGTTTGGAGTGGAGTAGGCTACATGCAAAACGTAGCCTATTTAGATTCATAGTTAGGCTATATGTTTAAATATTAGCCTATTATATTATTGTTTTAATTTCATATGTTGATGATGAAAAGTGAGCAGCATGAGTAAGATAGGCTATAAGAAGCGCAATATGTCTGGAGACATGGAGTTTGCTAAACAGAGGACATACTGCTAACGCTTTTTCATTTCTTCTTCGCTGCTCTAAACAGTGGTTGCTTGTGGCAACACAGCACAACTTCCTGTGTTTGCAATGCATTCTGAGCAGCGAAGAAGAACCGCGCAGTGGTTAGGCAAAGCTAGCGGTCATAATAACTAGGTCTTGTTTAAGAAAATGGTATCGGATCGGTACATGGGTTCAGGTACTCGTCGATACCGATGCCAGAATTTGTTGTGGTATCGGTGATATTTCCGATACTAGTATCGGAATCGGAACAACTCAACTTTGAAGAGATCAACGCACTGTAACATTTCACTCAGATATGGTAACATAAATGCTTAACCCAGTTGGCGTCACTACTGTGATTGTGCATTGTTATATTATATTCCAAAAATAATCTCTTTGAGAACAATATTTGCTGATATATCTACTGTCCTACCTGAAACGCTAATGTTAGTATCATTGTTAATTTGTTGTGCCTGCTGCAAAGTTACTTTTTTGGCTCTTTGAAAAAACTTTCGACCACTTTTAATCCTGCGATGATCTACCTGTAATAATTCATAATTTCATTAAAGCATTTGTTCCAGCTGGCACTATTTTATTAAGTAAAAATCAGTAACGTTACCACATAATTATGACAATCATCAAAGCTTGATTTTTATATATATATATTAGGGATGGGTCGCGATTTTCGAATATTCGATAGTTGATTTAATTATAGAATATCGAATAGTTTGTGCGATTATCGTCCTCAAAAAAATCCCCATGTTTTTGGTGTGGTGGTGACGCGTTCATGTGACCAGAGGGAGGCGCTGCCAATAACGCACCTAAAGCTGTCAGTCAGTTCTCAGGGTGTTTTATACTGGGCACGTTTGCTGCAGTCCGAGCGTGATTCTTCCCTCCGCCTCCGCAGTGTTGGTCTGGTTTCACACTCAACTTGAACCCTAGTGTGTTTGCGTTCATCTAACGTCATCACAAACGTGCACGGGCATGATAGTAAACAGAACGCGGGTCAAATATATTGGGCTTTTTTTTATTAATTTGGTGCTATTATGTGCAGCTGAGTAAACAACACTTGGGTTTACCGTCGAAGGCGGCTTTGCTGCTTGCAAACAGACTCTTTTGAGGAGACGTGAATTGCCATTAATTTGCTGCCCTGATTGCACTCTATGCGCGAATACACTGCAGGCTCGCTCTCGCGATCGTATCTCAGGTAAATCATCAACACTATCATCACTTACATGTGTGTTATTGAACTAATGACATTGCAATCGGCTAAAACACATGCGCTGGTTACTTTTCTTCCTGAACAAGTGCACACCCGAGTGTTGTTTCACATTCACGTCAATCGCGGCACAGCTTCGAGTGCAACCGAACTCCGGTTGTGTGTTCTCGGGTTCGATACCTCAGTGCACACCAAGCTCTGTATGTAAGCTTTCACATTAGCAATTTTTCATGCGCACCGTGCTCCATTTCGAACTAAACTGCCAGAGTAAATACGCCCTGAGACAACAGAAGAAGAACACATCGCCTCACGCGCACACTGTAGACTTTAGGCATTTAACGGTTGCGGTAACTTGGGGCGATGTCAAATAACAGTCATATGTTTCAGCATGTTACACTAATTATATGGCTTGAGTTGATATAGCCTATTCCCTAATGAATTAAACAGTTTGTTATCATGCAGATTGAGAGTGTAAATGGTCTCTCTCCCTCTCTCTCTCTCTCTGTTTATATGCGTGTAGCCTTTACATGCGTGCATGCGGGGGAGGAGTTGCGATTTTCGAATAAAAATCGAATAATTCCCAGCGATCTTCAAATATTATTTTTGCTTGAAATGCCCATCCCTAATATATATATATATATATATATATATATATATATATATATATATATATATATATATATATATATATATATATATATATATATATATATATATATATATATATATATATATATATATATATATATACATACATACAGTGGGGCAAAAAAGTATTTAGTCAGCCACCAATTGTGCAAGTTCTCCCTCTTAAAAAGATGAGAGAGGCCTGTCATTTTCATCATAGGTACACTTCAACTTTGAAAGAATGAGAAAAAAGTTAATCTCAATATTCTGTTATATACCCTTTGTTGGCAATTTCTGTAAGTCTCCACAAGGTTTTTACACACTGTTGCTGGTAGTTTGGCCCATTCCTCCATGCAGATCTCCTCTAGAGCAGTGATGTTTTTGGGCTGTCGCTGGGCAACACGGATTTTCAACTCCCACCATAGATTTTCTATGGGGTTGAGATCTGGAGACTGGCTAGGCCACTCCAGGACCTTGAAATGCTTCTTGCAAAGCCACTCCTTCGTTGCCCGGGCGGTGTGTTTGGGATCATTGTCATGCTGAAAGACCCAGCCACGTTACACCTTCAATGCCCTTGCTGATGGAAGGAGGTTTTTACTCAATCTCACGATACATGGCCCCATTCATTCTTTCCTTTACACGGATCAGTCATCCTGGTCCCTTTGCAGAACAACAGCCCCAGCGCAAGATGTTTCCTCCCCCATGCTTCACAGCAGGTATAGTGTTCTTTGGATGCAACTCAGCATTCTTCCTCCTCCAAACATGACAAGTTGAGTTTTTACCAAAAAGTTGTATTTTGGTTTCATCTGACCATATGACATTTTCCCAATCCTCTTCTGGATTATCCAAATGCTCTCTAGCAAACTTCAGACGGGCCCGGACATGTACTGGCTTAATCAGGGGGACACGTCTGGCACTGCAGGATTTGAGTCCCTGGCGGCGTAGTGTGTTACGAAAGGCTGTAGCCTTTGTTACTTTGGTCCCAGCTCTCTGCAGGTCATTCACTAGGTCCCCCCGTGTGGTTCTGGGATTTTTGCTCACCGTTCTTGTGATCATTTTGACCCCACAGGGTGAGATCTTGCGTGGAGCCCCAGATCGAGGGAGATTATCAGTGGTCTTGTATGTCTTTCATTTTCGAATAATTGCTTCCACAGTTGATTTCTTCACACCAAGATACTTACCTATTGCAGATTCAGTCTTCCCAGCCTGGTGCAGATCTACAATTTTGTTTCTGGTGTCCTTTGACAGCTCTTTGGTCTTGGCCATAGTGGAGTTTGGAGTCTGAGTGTTTGAGGTTGTGGACAGGTGTTTTATACTGATAACGAGTTCAAACAGGTGCCATTAATACAGGTAACGAGTGGAGGACAGAGGAGCCTCTTAAAGAAGAAGTTACAGGTCTGTGATAGCCAGAAATCTTGCTTTTTTTGTAGGTGACCAAATACTTATTTTCCACCATAATTGCAAATAAATTCCTTAAAAAAAACAGACAATGTGATTTTCTAGTTTTTTAGTTGAAGTGTACCTATGATGAAAATGACAGGCCTCTCTCATCTTTTTAAGTGGGAGAACTTGCACAATTGGTGGCTGACTAAATACTGTTTTGCCCCACTGTATGTGTATATATATCTCATGAGTTGTATTTCATTGTTTATTATTTCATTATCTTTTAAATTAATTTATAACACTTTGTTTAAACTGTAGTTTTATAATAGTAATGTTCAAAGCATTGTTTCGCTTGATTTTAATTCCTGTGTAACTGCATATATTATGTTGTCATTTAAATAATATACAGTACTGTGCAAAAGTCTTAGGCACGTTACAGGGTATTTCCTGGGTCAAAAATGGTCTTCGGTGGTGGCTGACAGACATGGTCATACACACACACACACACACACTAAAAAAGTATCCTACCACGTGATCTGCGAGCGTAATACTTACAATGAATTAAAAAAATTCAAAGAAACGGTTAATAATTTTTCTTATCATATTTTGATATCTCATTATGTATGATTTGACACACACACACACACACACACACACACACACACACACACACACACGCACACGCACACACACACACACAATGTGGTGATAATGATTTATTACCTCAATGTTTGTTTCTTTTGTTCCTCATTTTTTACACACTTTACAGATAATGATGGTATATAATCATATCAATATTAAAAAGTAGCATTAAAAATGAACTAATATGCTAATTTTCTGCCATATACAATTTAATAAAATTATCAGCTATAGCTCACAACTTTGTACCGGTTTCACCTCACTCCAGTCTAAATGATTTTAGCCTATTTATTTTACTACACATTGTCGACAGAAACAAGCTGAAATACTGTGGATAATTAAAACTAATTCTCACTAACCACTCTTGCTAAATTGAGTAAGCACACTTGTGTTCTCATTTCAGAGGTGTTCTGAGTAAATGATTAAACTGATTCGTTAGTTCAGTGTTGGACAGATCAGTTCTTTTAACTAGTCGTTAAAATGATTCGGTTCAAAGGAGTCGTGAATCGGACATTAGTAGACGCGTTGTGTGGTCATTCCGTCTGTAAGAACATTGCGAGAGATTTTTTCAAAACACAGAAAACACTTAGTAACTGGATATAATTTGTTTCCCGTTTATTGAAAGTATGCTTAATGTCAGCTGGTCAGAGAGGAGTCAGCGTTTTTTGAGCGCAATTCACACCCAGCGCCAGCGGTAATTCAAGGAAAATGTGTCCGAATGCACCACGTGCAACATGGATTCGGTCTTCCGAACTTTTTGATTTTGATTAATACGTGAAATATGAGAGAGCTAAGACAGTGCTTATTTTGAAGACAGAGAGAGTGCGCCGGGGAAGAGCTCTCTGATCGTTCTCTCTGTCACTCAGATAACATGCACACTGTCACAAGCGCAGCAGTCATCTATTCTGCATCATTCATAAATCACAATAACTCATCAAATTAGGCTTTGGCGGGACAAAAATTTGTTTTGGTGGCCGCCAAAAAAATTTCAATGCAGGAAAAACCCTGCGTTAGTATTTTCACCCCCAAAAATGGTTTTAAACCAGTTATTTATATCTTTTGTAATATTGTGTCAGTAGATAATATCAGTTTACATTTTCAAACATTCGTTTTGCCATTAATTGTAATAATCCATTACAGTGAGATTTTTGTATGCAGAAGGAGTCTGACAACAGAGGTATGATCCACACGGAGATCTGATCTCACCATCATCGAGTCCGTCTGGGATTACATGAAGAAACAGAAAAAACTGAGACTAAATCCAGAAGAACTGTGGCAGTGTCTCCAGGACGCTTGAAGAAACCCTCCTGCAAAGCTCCCTGAAAAACTATGAACAAGTGTACCAAAACAAAAGCTGTTTTAAACGCAAAGGGTGGTCACACCAAATACTGATTTGATTTAGTTAATAGAAGTTAATTGATCAAATTTTTTTACAAAATCTACTTATGACATTATTTTTTAAAAGCTTCCTGATTTACAGCATTTTTACACAAGTGTCTAAGTACTGTAGCTTTGCAGGAGGGTTTCAAGCATCCTGGAGATGCTGCCGCAGTTGATTTAGTCTCAGTTTTTTCTGTTTCTTCATGTAATCCCAGACGGACTCGATGATGGTGAGATCAGATCTCGGTGTGGATCATACCTCTGTTGTCAGACTCCTTCTGCATACAAAAACCTCACTGGAATGGATTATTACAATTAATGGCAAAATAAATGTTTAAAAATGTAAACTGATATTACCTACTGACACACTATTACAAAATTTATAAATAACTGGCTTAAAACCTTTTTTAAAAAAGTTAGTCTGGAGCCCTGGATGTATACGACTTTCTTTCTTCAGATGAGCACAGAAAAATAAATAATCTCAGCTAATGAAAACTCATTTGGGTTCCTAAAAGTTGAAGCATCAAACCGCACATACAGCAATAACTACAGTAATCCACACGACCCCAATGGATGAATCAATGTCTTCTGAAGTGAAACGATACATGTTTGTATGAAAAATACCAATATTTTAAACTGTAGACTATCGTCTCTGACCAACAGTCACCAGCACGAGCATGAGAAGGTTGAGTTCACGCTTCGTGTCGTGGCCTAATGGTTAGAGAGTTGGACTTACAACCCAAAGGTTGCGGGTTCGAGTCTCAGGTCTGGCAGAAGTTGGTGGGGGGAGTGAATACCAGCGCTCTCCTCCACCCTCAATACCACGACAGAGGTGAGACCCTTGAGCAAGGCACCAAACCCCCAATTGCTCCCCGGGCGCCGCAGCAATGGCTGCCCACTGCTCCGGGTGTGTGTTCACGGTGTGTGTGTGTTTACTACTGTGTGTGTGCACTTGGATGGGTTAAATGCAGAGCACAAATTCCAAGTATGGGTCACCATACTTGGCCACATGTCACTTCACTTTCACTTTTTCACTTTCACAGAGAAAATCTGGTCATGCGTATGTCGGAGGCTGTCAGTTTTCATTTTCTTTTATATTTTAATTAATGCTCAAATCAATATACAAACAATAACATATAATAGCAATGAGAAACAAACAAGAGTGAAAACTGTGAAACTGGCACGAGAACGTCAAGAAAGCTTGAAGCTTCATGTTCATCTTTACTCACACAAACACCACTTTAATTTACAAAGCTTAAGAATATTCTTAAGAGCATTTCTGAAAGGTTTTATTCTCAAGTTTCCTACGCCCCATGAAGCCTTGCATCAAAAGTGGAAGCGTCTTCCGGTTCGAAGTAAACAAGTGGGACTTTACATTTCCATCCATTCCATTCCATTAGTTTATGCACACGTTTTCGTATCGGATAGAATATTTATCTGTCTCAAAGGAACAAAGTTTTTTTATGCGCATTTATAGAATTCATGAGCATCTTGCCGTTTCTATTCAGCATTTTTTAATCAGTCCCTCCAGAAAAACGCATAATCAGCCAAAGTCTGCATATTTATGCGGGGGCCGCATTTTTTTCAAATATGCCGCACTTTCGCCGCATAAATTGCCTATTTCCGCGTGCAAAATATGCGGGGATAGCATGATTTCATAATCCCGCATTTTCGTAGCAAAAAAGTCATCTATATTAGCAGAAAGTTGAAAAATGTTTGTTTACTTCACACAAGAGCCGCCATTTCCCCCTATTGCCATGGGAACGTTTTGAAGTGACGCAATTACCCGACGCTAACGTCATCGAAAAGCTGCAAACCCCATGGTGAAACCATAGATATCGGTGAAACCATGATGAAGCACGCAAATTCCCATTTGCCAACAAAAATAACAGCAAAAGACCGCGCAAAGCAGTTTCCCGGTGTGTTGAACGATTTCAAAACGCACCATCATGAAGCTTCGAAGCGTTATGAATCAATGAGTCGACTCAGTGATTTGGATCGCCAAAGTCACGTATTTCAGCAGTCACTTTCTTCATAAAGTTATTGTAGAACCACTGTAGTGAGATGGACTTTGTAACGACATCTTTAGTACCTTTTATGGGTCTTGAGAGTGTAAAGTACATTGTGCCAATGGAGGCCTTTCTGAGCCATCGGGTTTCAACTAAAATATCTCAATTTGTGTTCTGAAGATGAACGGGTGTCCAATGACATGAGGGGAAGTCATTAATGACAGAATTTTCATTTTTGGGTGAACTAACCCTTTAAGAGATTGCACTTTGTGCATTGGAAGCACTCAAATGTCTGTTTTGTAAAGCTACCTCTGTAAAACAGGAAGTTATTTATTCTTTTTTTTTCAGAAGTTGTAGCATATTCCTTTTGTAAAGCTACAGAACTTGTTTGACTCAATGTTTTGTAAATTTGAGCCATGTGTTTATTAAGGTCTTCAATAAAAACAAGATGAGAACTTTAATATTCCCAGCACTTTCTGTGATGTAGTGCTTTTTTCCTCTTTTTCATCAAACTGCAGTTTTTGCAAGTTCTCGCAATTTCATCGCATAAAATTGCTTAAATATCCCGCATTTTCCATCGCATTCTTTAAGAAAACGTGCCGCATAATCAAGGATTTTTGCCCGCAACAATCACCAAAAAAAGCTGCATTTTTCTGGAAGGACTGTTTAATGCGATATTCAAAAATATGCATAAACATAGGTGGATGGAAACATAGCTTTTTGACATTCAACAGTTGACAGTCATTCAAGCTATCCAAATTTGCTAACGATGAGGGAACGCAACCTCAACGAACTATCAAAAGGGTGAAACAACAGTTCCTTTACCCTCCGCTGTAGTTGGTTGGGAGGATGACGTGAAGAAGTGGCCTCGGATCACGTACGGTAGCATTATTAGCTATTTTCTAGATTCAATAGCCTGTGATGGTAAGGTGACAAGCTTTTAAAATTGCTCTTTTCAAATTGTTTCTGTTGGAAACTTTAAAAGCGGACACTGAGCCTGAGCCTGAGCCTACACCAGGGGTCTCGAACTCAATTTACCTGGGGGCCGTTGGAGGTAGACTCTGGGTCAGGCTGGGCCGCATCAAGTATTCCACAAAAAAGGAGCACAACTGGGGTATTTGGGGTTGGTGATTGGCACAAATATCGATTTTGATGTTGATTCAGTATATGATATGAGTAGTTGATATGTATATAGCCTACTGTACATATAAGGAAAAACTTTTCTTGGGTTAAATTATATTTGCTCGCATTCATTAATATTCACTTGTGTGTGCTTATATAAGTATCATTAAAAATAATAGGATGTAAGTTATTAACGTTTTCAAATTTCACATTTAAAAAAATCTAGTGTTTGATCATGTCTAAATATGTATTCAAATGCAAAACCTAAAAAAAAGTAAGCAGTTATGATCTGCACTACTTTTTTGAGCAACTAGATACTTAGGGTGTAACGGTACACAAAACTGACGGTTCGGTATGTACCTCGGTTTTGAAGTCACTGTTCGGTACGGGTTCGGTACAGTACTTAAAAAAAATGGCTTTTTATTTATTTTTTATTAAACAGTGGTTTACTGAAAAAAATGTGTCTTTCCTTAAATGAATTAAGTTATAACTAAAAGTTTCTTAAAGATGCTGTAAACTATATAGGGAGCCCTTACTTGCACATGATTACTATAATATTAAAGGTTAACAACAGAGCCTAAACTATGAGCCTATATTCAGCTGATATTCATGTTTAGATATAGGATAATCAACACTCAAATAACACATTGTGTGCAAACATGTAAACTTCATAGAAGGCAGTTTTTGCATTAAGTCCTAAATCTAATTATAAAAATTATGTTTTTTCTCCAATTCGTTGTTGAAATATAATCTTAGTGACTGTCATTTTCATGACAGATTTAGCTAAACATAGCATTATATAATCAAGACATCACTAACAGGTTGTAGAATATATATATATATAGGCTAATATAGTGCATATATTTAGTGAAAGAGTTGATTTCTCTAGTGAAGCTGTGGACACTGAATTACTTCTGACTCTGTAAATGATGCCGCGTGACATTGTTTACAAGCTGTTTGACGTCTTTCCACGATTAAAACACTGATTGAGCGATTACACGACATATGATACGTTTCAGTAAGTGTTATCCTCAACATACCTTAAGATATTAATTCATGTTTATTCTTCTGGAAGAGATGATCGCGTTCACTCGCGCGCGCATTGAATTGACGCGCCTATACAGTGATCAGTAGTCACATTAAAGGGGTGGTAAAGCACACTCTTTCGAAGGCTTGATTGTGTTTGTGGGGTGCACTGTAACATGTGTTCATGCTTCGTTTTTAAAAAAATGCAGTATTTTTTATATATGATCTTTATTCTACACTGCTCTGACCCTCCTTGTAAAAACGGTCTGATGGTTTCCGGGTTGTATGAAGCCAGTCTCTCAAAAATACGCAATGTGCTCAGATTGGTTCGCTGGCCCAGTGTGTTGTGATTGGCTAACCGCCTAGTCCACGTTTGTCGTAAGCGCCACGCCCCTTACCTTCTCCGGTAGCCTCCAGGCTAAGCCTGTGCTTTGTGTACGCTAGCGTCAATGAAACCATACCAATTTGAGCCGAATCAGACCCAGACAATTTTAGTGAAGATGATCGAGCAGAACCTGTTCAGTTCTCAAGAGTAAAGACTGCGGATCTATAGTGATCGCTACTGAATGGCACTGTTACTTTTGTAATTTTAGAACGATTTTCCAAATATCTGTCGCAAGAACGAACACTAAACATTGGCTTTACTATAGTATCCAAATCAAACACAGAAGCATGTTTAGCATGCCTGTAGATAAACAATACATAAAAGCTCTAATCAAAGAATAATTTACACTAATGCCAAGTTCACTGCTGAGATTTTAAACAGTTTGTAACGTTAGGTGTTTGTCGGATAACGTTAAGTATGAATGAGCATTTAACAAACTGGTTAGCAGGACAGCGTTGTCATCTGTTTACTTCATTGCTACAATGTAGGCTACAATTAACAACACGAACTATTACAGGAAAACACATCGACGAAAAATAAATCACACTTACAGGTTGTGGCCCGTAAACAGCTTCTGTTTTTAAATCCATCTTGATTGAACTCGTGAAGATTGTGAAAGTTTTCCTCCGTGAAATGTGACGCGGGAGCCGCGTGTGCCCGCCTGTCTTGAGCAGCTGAACCGTGGCTCATGTATTGCAAATACAGACGAATGGTGTCCATTATGTAACATTTTCCGGTCTTCTCCTCCGACCCTTGTCTGTCTTGTGCTTTGATTTATGATGGGCAGCATATCTGCTGCAAATGCGATCGTGTTCCCCTCTGTCTCATACACACACATGCCTATAACGTTGTATGTTAAACGCACTGCAACGCTGCCCCGTCCCTAGGAAGGCTGAACAAAGTGGACCTGCACTCCAGATGAAAATAACAGCATTTCGTCGGCATTGGCAACAACACTCCAGCCTACTAACTAGCCTACCACAACAACGCTTCCCTGCTGCGATACAAAATGGCCCCCCCTTATTTAATATTCTCGGAGGAGGGGTTTATGTAAATATTGGGGCTGGTGATGTCAGAGACCCTGGAGGAATGTGTAGTAGTCCCTAGCGGCCGTTTGCTGTAGTCCTTAGAAATTGATTTCTTTAAAAGCAAATATCTCCCTTTGCTTTAAACTTTGAACGTTGTAACTTTGCAGATGTTGTTTATGCTCAAACAGCAACATTACACACTAGCTAAAGTTAGAAAAGTGAAATCGTGGTTTACCACCCCTTTTAAAGAGTGTCAAAACGGCATTTATTGTTTGAATTTTGTGATAAAATGGACTGAATACTTAATATGTTCAAGTGGGAGCTAGGGATGAAGTGTGTTCCGCGCTTAAAACAAGCCAACTGTTAAGGATTGCATTTAGGGATGCACCGATACCACTTTTTTTCAGACCAAGTACAATTACTTATGTTTGGGTACTTGCCGATACCGAGTACTGATACGAGTACTTAATAATACCATTACAGTTCTTCTAACAATGTTTTATTTTCATCAGATGTTTTTCACTTTCTGACTGTAACAAAGTAAATACACAAATTGATGTTGTTGCTGACATTTTAACATTCAACTTGGTGTTTTCCTAAACAAACATGGCACTGCTGCCCATTTCACATAAATGTAACCTGTAACTGTCAGGGATTCTGAAACTTAGGACCCAGATGCAGGGTGAACAATGAAGACTTTATTAACAAGACTCTAGACAGGGCACAACAAGGAAGTGACAAGGTGTGAATTCACACAGCAGGGCAGGAGACAGACACCACGATGACAGGCAGGGAGGACGACCACTGAGACCAGTCCAGGGAGACCATGAACTTGCGGATGGCTTGGGAAGCAACACCAGGCAGGGCGATGGTGGGAAAACCCAGACAGGAACGCCAGGAACCTGAGACTTGATGTCCTCTCCCAGAATCAGCTCCATTCTTGACTGCCTGGGATAAAGAGACAGTGGCCAAGGGAGACTCAGGACAGGAACCAACACAAGACACACACACACGACAAGACAACAAAAGATAAACAACAGCCAAAAATAAAACCTAAGAATAGGGAAACTGCAACTAAGTATCAGAAATCTAAAAAAGGAAAACAAAAGAAATATAAAACTATAACAAACAAGAGGAGCTAAATAAATACTAGAAATGAAAGACTGGAACTAGAAACAAAGAAAAGTAAAAAACCAAATAGCAACTTTGCAGGAAACTAGAGAGAGAAAAATAAGACCACTAAACTAGAGAAAAACAAAACCAAAGCTAGAGAAAACCAAAAAATAAGGCTAGGGGAAAATAAAGCTAATAACTATAACTTGGCAAGAGCAACAGCAATCACAAGGACAAGATAAGCCAGACAACGAATGCACACAAATGCAACAAACCAGCAAGGACATGAGGGAAAGTAGCACAATATAAAGGGACCAGAGCACATGAGGATCAGGTGAGCACAATTAGTGAAACAAGGACTAGACAATGGCCGTTTCTCAATATGCGTTCTTGTCTGTACTTGTGTTCTCGTGGACTTGTGAAACGTCATCAGTCGCTGCCCAAGTCCTGTTCCAATTCCAAGTCCACATCTAGCCATAGACAAGCACAGTTCAAATCCCCAGATGTGTCCTTGATCCGCCCCTTTTATCGAGGACGCATCGAGAGGAGACTTCAGACAGACCGGTATCCCAGAATGCATCTCAGACCAACGGACGCAACGATCAGTAATGCCCCCCAACACCCGCATGATAAACTGAACTTGGTTGTGCGCGAGCCTCTACTAACCTAACCGAGAGCCGAGCGACATTATCATCACGGGGTGCGCATTGTTTTGTCACTTGCAACACATCCAGAATACACATAATTTCTGCTTAAAATAAGCTTAAAATGCAAAACGAGACCAATTTAGGATAGTAAGATTTATTTTTAAGCACAAGCCTAATAAAACATTTGAAGTAAAAAAAATGTTTTTTTTTTTTTTTAAATGTATTACTTTTAGTATACACTTGTGAAAATTTAAATATTAAATACAATTATAAAATGTTAAAATATTTGTTAAATAGTTTTATTTATCATATTTATGTTTTATTTTTGTAATGTGTTTTTTTTTAAGTCATGTATTAATATTGTTTTGAACTGCTTGTTATTTACAATGGCAACTATTAACTGTTTTAATTTTTGTTTTTTGCGGGTGCGTTGAATTGTATTAAAACCACATAAAAAATCCTAATAATCAAACTAAATCAGAATAATTATTAATGTTAATAATAATATAGAGAGCCCACAACAACAACAACAAATAAACAAACAAAAACATAAAAAAATATATTGTCCCGTTTTTTAATTAAAAGATAATAACAAATGAGATTTTAGTGATATTTTGACCACTCAAAGAGGAAATGTCCCCGGTTTCCATTTCAGAAATCTGCTCACCCTAAACCACATATTAGGCTAATGTTTAATATAGGCCTATTGTTTTTTTTTTGTTTTTTTTCATCTAAACGAAAAGAGGCAGGGTTGTGTTTTATACTTCGTTTTGTTATAAATATATAAGATAATCAATGTAGCTGCCTGAACGACATTTGTGTGGCTAATATGTTTAAGATTTTTTTTGTAAAAATAATGAAAAGAGGCAGTGGTGTTTTATGACATATTTCGTTTTATTGTAGCCTAAAATATCCGTTTCTCTATACCAAGTAGGCCTTCGCGAACTTCTGACTTGCGTCCGTGGAGTGAATTCAGGCTCGCCAAGTTCAACTCCGGAGAACGAACTCCCGAGGACGGGAGGACAATAGTCCGGTACTCTGCTAATGGAACAGCAGCGTTCTTGATAGTGTTATTCAGTGTATATATGTATATTTTAGGCTACAATAAAACGAAATATATGATAAAACACCACTCTGCCTCTTTTTTTTTTTTTTTTACAAAAAAATATGAAACATAGCCTATTATAGCCACACAAATGTAAAGCAGCCAATGTTATTGCATGTATATTTATAACAAAACGAAATATTAAAAACTAGGGATGCACCGAATCCAGGGTTCGGGTTCGGATTCGGCCGAATATTGGGCTTTTTGACTGGGTTCGGTTTCTGCCGAACCTCAGAATTTATTTCCACCGAACCCGAACCCGGCTTGCACTATGCGCGCCCCGCTGGTCGAACGTAATGACGCCGCTGTTGAAAGTGAAAATGGAACTCATGAACAGAAAACGTGGCAGTATACTTTAAGTCAAAAGAAGGCGATTCAAGTTGAGCTACGCGTTCAATTTGCGATTTGTCTCGTGATGACAAGGACCCTAAACAACAGCCGCTGTTAAAACATTTGCATATGAAACATCCGAGAGAATACGAGTTGTGCATGAAGGAATCTACAGACAGCCAAAATGTATTTTATTTTACCGTGCAAACAGCCTAGATCTATAGATCAGATAAAATATAAATAAAATTAATAAAATATATAGGCCTACACTAAATATTTTTCACTTAAATAATTACCAAATTAAGATGACAAAACGAAAATACACTGAATCCGTTAGCTTTGAAGAACCGGAATTAGGTAAATAGGTAGATAATATACTATATATCTTTTCTTTACATAAATACTATTCTCTTAAAACCATCATTTCGTTATTTTTACTAACCCAAATAATGATTCATCCGCTAGGTTGCACGTGAGGGGGAAAAATAGGTTCCTTCCACTTAAGAGTTGAGCTCTTTTTATTTGAATATAGCCTATCTCTTTACATAAATACTATTTTCTACTTTTTAAAAAATAACTTCGTTATTTTACTAACCCAGTGTTTTGTATGTGAATGCTGTTTCACGTGAATATTACCACAGGAGTGAAGCCAAAGCTTTGTTTAGCCTAGAAAGGAAATAATGGTCAGAGAGCACTTTTTCATTCTGTTTTGCAATCTGGATATGGTCACTCGATTTTTCCGTGAATTTGAACAATAGGCCTAGTCCATTTTATCCCAATGGACATGGACATCTCGTTTCTTTTCCCAACTCTTCACTCACGTCTCACCCATGTTCGCAGGGGATTATAAACGTTTCTTCCTTTCGTTTGCTTATAATTAAGTCTATTATAACTATTCACATCCTTTACTGTGGGAAAGTATAAAAAACACTGTAAGACGAATACCTTTTTACTTCAAATTTTATTTAACACAGTTTGTTCTTGTTATTAAACTTGGTAATGCGCGTCAAGTTTGGTTTATTTGAATAGCGCATTTCACACACGCCAGTGATTTTAGTTTTGTTTTCTCTGGCAGTGAATAATCAAACAATGCCTAAATGTCTTGACCCTGTGAAAAATAAAACCCGCTCTTCAGACCTTTTACAACAAGTGTTGCTTTGCAACATCAGCAGAACATATGAAGACGAAGATATTCAAGAAGGTGTCTATTCAGTGTCCCATTCCTCTCAAAGCGCAAAGCGGTAGCCTATATGACACATCTTTGCGGGGAAATAATAGTATGAATCAAATATTTTTCTAACTAATATTTAATTTTCATATATTCTTGAGGTTACCATTATTTAGCCTACTGAAAATCGTTTTTGTTTTATAGGCTGTGTTGTTTCACTGACGGAAGTGCTAAAATAAACACGCATGCTTATGGATGTTTCAGCCTCAAATGATTTCAAAATGTAGGCTATATATCTGGCATAGACTACAGTATTTAAAATAGCATATATGCATTAGTTACATTCTCAATTTAATTTACAGAGCAATCCCTGCTAAGTTTTTAGTTTAACTAATACTATAGAAGAGGATTAGTGTGTGGCACACAACAGACTCGCAACGGGGGCGTGGCATCACGATGGTGGCACAACCCTAGCGCGCGCCTCCTGCGCTCTCCGTTGGGTTGTTCTTTGAAACGACAGAGGACGACTCGGGGTAATTTTTCTATAAACCATCATGAAATAGTGACAATGTTTACTTTAGTAAACTTGACCAAAACAGTTAATGGTCAATAGCATCCCTACACTGCTGTGGACGTTGTTAACTTCATTAATGTGTTTACTGTGATAATGGACTGCGGATGGGAGTAGGATTCGGTATTCGGTTTCGGATTCGGCCGAATCTTAACCAGTGGATTCGGTATTCGGCCGAACCCCAAAAATCTGGATTCGGTGCATCCCTATTAAAAACCCTGCCTCTTTTCGTTAAAAAAAAAAAAAAAAAACATTAATATGTGGTTCAGACAAGTGTGATTATCACTGTAATAAAATTAATTATGACATAAAACACAACCCAGTCTATTTTTGTTAAATGTCCGTTTATGTGTTTAATAGCTAAAAATATAAAGTTATGAAACTTCACTTTGCCCTCAGTCAAAACGATTTACCAGGGAACAAATGATAGATTCATGAGACCAAAGATCGGCCGTTAGAAGACGAATTATATCTGAAGACATCAGAGCCAGCGGCAGGTGTCAGAAGGACTAGCCGTGTTAAGTCTGCTCTGGGCGGGGAGAGGTCCCGCTGAGCGCCGCTGATACAGTGGAGCTCACAACTCCGAAAACGCCAGATCAAATTTTCAAAAAGGCGCTCTCTTTATAAATAAACCACAGATTTGAGCTTTAAACAAGTACATTCTCGCCTGAAAAAGTCTTCAAACTACATTTTGTGAAACATTAACAGTATTTTTAAATTACGAGGGGTTTCTCATCCGCTATGGACGTTTGCTGGTTGGTGCGAGATGCATTCTGGGATACCGGTCTGTCTGAAGTCCACAAGTCTCCTCTCGATGCATCCTCGATAAAAGGGGCGGATCAAGGACACATCCGGGGATTTGAACTGTACTTGTCTACTTGTGAACTTTGAATTGGAACAGGACTTGGCAGCAACTGATGACGCTTCACAATTGACGACTGATGGCGATTCCCCCCGTCCTCTGGAGTTCGTTCTCCCGAGTCGAACTTGCAAGTCTGAACTACCAAGGACGCAAGTCAGAAGTTCGCGTACTTGGTATTGAGAAACGGCCAATGACTAAACAAGGGGGCGTGGTAAAGGGAAACAAGGAGGCAGGACAAGAGGAACACACAAACAAAGACACAGCCATGTGCTCAAGCACAAGACAAACAAAGAAACACTAAACAAGGACAAAACAGACAAGACTGTCAGGGCAGGATCCTGACAGTAACATTCAGTGGATTCCAGTACCACACAACAAAGTAGCAGAACCACTGAATTCAATTATTATATGTTATCATAGCCATACAGCCCTTTTTGGAGATGAAAAGAAGCTTCTCTGCATTATCAGCTATGAGCCTGTTTCTGTTTTCATCTACAATGTCTGACACTGAGCTAGGGATGTGCGAGACTAGTCGATTAAAAACTTGGAAAATACTAGTCGTTTACTTTTCTTTGGCACATTTAAGGTTTAGCTTTAAATATATATTTTTAAAAAGGCTATGTTTAAATTACTGTCGTGTAAATGTTATATCTTGAAATTAATATATTATTTTGAAAAGTGTATATCTTAAAGGTGCCCTAGAATGAAAAATCGAATGAACCTTGCCATAGTTGAATAACAGGAGTTCAGTGCATGTAAATCACATACAGTGAGTCTCAAACACCATTGCCTCCTCCTTCACATGTAAATCTCGTTTGTGAAAAACACCACGGAAAAATAGGCAAATCTCAACGTAACGCCAGCAGTGATGCAATACACGGGATCATTAATATGTACGCCCCCCAACATTTTCATAAGCAAGCACATGTTCACTATCTGGCGAAACTGCGCAGCCGTATCATCTCTGCAGGTAAACAAGCGTCACGCGAGGATAGCGAAATGGCAGATCATGGAAACAAATGTTATGTTCCAGGCTGTGCAGGGGATGTGAAGACGTTTCATACTCTTCCCACAAATAAAACATGTCCACAGGCATGGTTTATGTTTATTTATAATCGGATATCGCAACAATTTAATTCAAAGTTGTAAGTTTGCTCAGCCCATTTGACCACGGACAGTTTTTCAAACCTGGGACAATATCAATCCGGCTTTGCTCAGCGTCTGATACTGAAGAAAGGGGCAATTCCAACCATATTCCTGCAAGCAGTAAGTGATTTTATCCACTTATTGACTGTCTAAACCATTTCTGATTAAATTGAAAGTTTCTTAGAGAGACAACATTAACGATAATATTCCTGTTGTTGTCTATATCCAACACAAGATGCTATACGGGAAGAATAGGATAATCCAAGTGGCTTACATAACTAAATAGTATGTCTAATGACAGGTTAATATTATTTAATGCCAGTGTTGTCATAAATTACAAAATGCAACCATAGATACGTAATATACTATGTTAGTTTAGTTGCTTACACATAGCTCACTCGATCCTTCTAGCTAACGTCACCACCTCCACCATTTAAGTTGAAACGATAGTAATTTGATATTTATTTATTTATATTTTTGACAACTGAAGTATGATTATATACTGATTGATATATATAAGGTTGAATGCCTAATCTCTCCATCGTCAAGACGGTCAGTAAAGTTGTGTCTGCTATCATTGAGCCGCAGTGAAACAGCCAATCAGAGCAGAACTCTGCATTAATATTCATGAGCCTTCCAAATAAGGCAAAAACAGACCATTTCATCCTGGGGAAGATTTCTAGAGTTGTAAATGGACCTGTAAAACCGTATCTGGACAATTATTGACCTTAAATAAGCCATATACCCTCTATGTAGATACCAGAGAACAATTTAAAATGTTGTTTCAAATCATTCTAGGGCACCTTTAAAAGCTTAGACTTTGTTTCAGTGACAGAGAGACGGAAGGAGAGCAAGGAAAGGAAATGCAGCTGAACAAATATTCTGCGTGTTTTAAATGGCGTAAAAGAAAAGAAGAATAACGACACTCAATATGTGGCGGCCGGTGTTGATTCTGTGGCGCAACGCCATGAATTAGTCTATGTGTGGGAAACACTGTAGACTAATTCAAAGCAAGGCCGTAACCAGATCAAACAGAACAGTGAACGAAATTCTAGGTCTAATTCAAGGAAATAATCTTTTTGGGACGATTTGCAAACCATATTTGCATTAATTTGCATCAAACACCATTGCGTCGCATAAGTGAATAAATACATAGATCCGCTATTAGCATTTGAGCTCCCTAGTGGTCTGGTGGTAGGGTTTTTGTAAACGGTGTCAAAGGTTCCGAGTTCTAATCCGCTCTCATATAGTTTTTTTCTTCTTCATTAAAATCAAAGATGTTCATCAATGATTGTATGTTAAGAGCATGGACACGTTTGTGTTCATTTTGGTTTGTGATTTCACTGGAAAGAATAGAGTCTCTCTCCACAATGGCATTAAGCGATAGATTGACGCACTCATCTGTGCCTGAAGACTGTGCAAGAGTCAAAAGTGAACGTAAACCCCAACTACTTTGATTTGATTGGCTATCTCAATAATTTTGACATTGACGAGCGCTGTTAGACCACATTCGTTTTGACTGTCTGATCAGCCTCACATTCTGTTCCTGTCAATCACGCGGTGTCAACCAATTATACTGCATGAGGGAGGGGTGAGCCAACTCTCTCAAGGAAACACACACACACAAAGGAGGCAGCAAGCGTAGCAAGCACGGCACATGCAACGACTCAGCAAAAAGGTGCTTTTCAGGACAATGTGTGGGCAGCACTAACACTAAACTTTGATTTTAAGTAAGGGGCCACAAAATATCATCCCACGGGCCACTTGCCGCGAGTTTGAGACCCATGGCCTACACGTATCCCATCACAAGGCATGGGTGCTAGCATCAGTGACAGGTGAAGTACAGACAGCGGGTTGTTCATGTATTACAGGGCCAGGACACTGTTGTTGTCATCCAGCAGCTTTTGTGGAAGGTCAGTAAAGTAAGGACAATTAAGGACACAAACATCTTTTATTGTTTATTGTATTGTGATATTATTAATTAACTAATAAATGTACTAAACTGAAATGTTTAGTGTGTGTCATTCATGTTGCAAATTTTGCTTCACAGTAACTTCACTTAACCCTTGTGGCTCCGTCTGATAAAAAAAAGTAAAAATGATAATTTTGAAACCTTGCCAATGATCAGAAAAACACTTAGCCTCTTCACTAACTAGCACACAAAATACCATTGATATTCTACTTCCATCGCCTCAGCATTTTAGCGCTAAAACTAGCTCCTAAATCCATGAAACGCTAGGAGTAGGGGTGTGCGATATTGACAAAAAAGTTATTTCTCAATAACGATAATTAGTCGATATTTTGCTGAATGTGTTATTGTGCTGTATCTTGGCAGCTTTGGGACTGCCGTTGTCGGCTGACTCCTAAAGTTTTTGATTATTCATATTCCTCCCCTATCAGCCAATCACTGTGGTCATAGTTAGTAAGCGTGATGACATCATCCATAGCAATGGAGGTCGACCCCGCCCTTACTCTTAGCTTACGACTTCTCTTTTCCTTAGTAAAAGTTGCTCTCAGCAGCTTTGTGAATAGGTTTTAAGAGAAAATCGTAACTAAGAACTTTTACTACCATTTAGGAGAACTCTTAGTGGTAAGATCAAATGTTTTGTGAATACTGCCTCTGATGTCTTGTTTTCTGCTGAATGTTTTAATTTTCACATTTAATCTCATTTAACTGATTCTGACTACTTTATATGTTTATTTTAGATCAGATGGAAGTGAAGGAGCAACTACCCAAACTAAATGACATAAAGAAGCTCTGTGACTTCAAAACTCAAGAAACAAAAGCCAAAAAGCTGCACACCTGCTCTCAGTGTGGAAAGAGTTTCAGACAAAAGGGACACCTTAACAAACACATGAGAATTCACACTGGAGAGAGACCGTATTCATGCTCTCAGTGTGGAAAGAGTTTTACTCAAACATCAGCTCTCAGTGTTCATCTGCTCCGTCACTCTGGAGAAAAACCATTTAACTGTGATCAGTGTGGGAAAGATTTTATTTCATCATGGAATCTAAAACAACACCTGATAGTTCATTCAAATGAGAGACCTCATGTGTGTTCTCTCTGTGGAAAGAGTTTTTCATGGCTGAACAACTTTAAACTGCACCAGAAAACACATGATGAAGTGAGAGATCATGTGTGTTGTGACTGTGGGAAGAGCTTTACTAAAGCTGGTGAACTGAAACGGCACCAAAGAATTCACACTGGAGAAAAGCCTTACAAGTGCTCATATTGTGACAAGAGTTTCTCTCAGTCTGGAGCCCTGAAAACACATGAGCGAGTTCATACTGGAGAGAAGCCGTACCACTGTACTCAGTGTGAGAAGAGTTTCAGAGATCCAACAGGTTTAAAAAATCATCTGCGCATTCACTCTGGAGAAAAGCCATTTAACTGTGATCAGTGTGGTAAATATTTTATTTCATCATCATATCTAAAAAAACACCTGAAAGTTCATTCAGATGAGAGACCTCATGTGTGTTCTCTCTGTGGAAAGAGTTTTTCATGGCTGGGCAGTTTTAAACTGCACCAGAAATCACATGATGAAGTGAGAGATCATGTGTGTTGTGACTGTGGGAAGAGCTTTACTACAACTAGCAATCTGAATCGGCACCAAAGAATTCATACTGGAGAAAGACCTTACAAGTGCTCATATTGTGACAAGAGTTTCACTCAGTCTGGAGACCTGAAAACACATGAGCGAGTTCATACTGGAGAGAAGCCGTACCACTGTACTCAGTGTGAGAAGAGTTTCAGAGATCCAACAGGTTTAAAAAATCATCTGCGCATTCACTCTGAAGAAATAATCCTTCAAATTCATAATGAAATGCTCCAATCAGGCATTACATTATGAATATTGTGTTGGCCCCCCTTTTGCAGTCCTGACCCGTCGAGGCATGGACACCAATAGACCCCTGAAGGTGTGCTGTGGTATCTGGCACCAAGATGTTAACAGCAGATCATTTTTTTTTTTTTTATCCTTTATTTTTCCAGGAAGGTCCCATTGAGATTAAAGGAACACTCCACCGTTTTTAGAAATAGGGCTTATTCAACATCTTTCCTACATTTAGATATATGGGCAAATGCATTTTTGTCTCATTTTTTGTGCATGCATTGTTTTAGTTTGGCAGGGTCGCCGCTAGCTTAGCTTAGCATAATGAATGGAATCCTATGTTGCCAGCTAGCATGTCCCGAGTAAAAAACCCACCTAATTACTTCTTGTGGTCTGCGTATTCACAACGAGTACAAATAGCGATGCAGATTAAGACTAGGCGATTTCCTAGGCAGATATTGACTTGGGACTATATTATGGGGAAGCACAGGCGAAGCACTGCTACTTGGGCGCAGAGATATCACACAACACAGGAAATCCCCAAACTTCCGTCAACATACCCATAGTCTCCTACCCATAGACTAACATCTTCATAGTCTAAAATAAGTAAAATAGTACTCTGTATAATGCGCTTTCTTGCTCCAAAGGAAAAAAATGTTTTGCCGAAAAAGAAAACCTAATCTTGGTTTAAGTCTTTTCACCATGTAATCAATATGTATATCAAAAGCTAATTTCTCATCTAGCCATATTCCTAAGTATTTATAAGTTGGTACCCTTTCTATATGTAGGTCATCAATTGTAATAATAGGCGGACCGAGATCATAGAGCGGCTGCAAGTAAAAATAATATACTTAGTTTATAGTTATAAGTTATATACTTATCTTGAGGCTAAAGGTCTAAAATAAAAAAATCAAGTCAGGAATCTTGGTGTGATTTTGGAGTCAGACCTGAGTTTCAGTAGTCATGTCAAAGCAATAACTAAATCAGCTTACTATCATCTGAAAAATATTGCAAGAATTAGATGCTTTGTTTCCAGGCAAGACTTAGAGAAACTCGTTCATGCTTTTATCACCAGCAGGGCGGACTATTGTAATGGTCTTCTCACCGGCGTTCCCAAAAAGACCATTAGACAGCTGCAGCTCATACAGAACGCTGCTGCCAGGATCCTGAGTTGAACCAGAAAATATGACCATATCACACCAGTCCTCAGGTCGTTACACTGGCTTCCAGTTACATTTAGGATCAATTTTAAAGTGCTATGTATATAAATCACTCAATGACCTAGGACCTAAATACATTGCAGATATGCTGATTAAGTACATACCCAACAGATCACTCAGATCATCAGGATCAAGTCAAATAGAAATACCAAGGGTTCACTCAAAGCAAGGAGAGTCTGCTTCTAGTTATTATGCCAGCCGTAGCTGGAACCAGCTTCCTGAACAGATCAGATGTGCTCCAACAGTAGCCACTTTCAAATCCAGACTCAAAACACATCTGTTTAGCTGTGCATTTACTGAATGAGCCTGTGCCAAAATGATTTACTGTGCCACTGTGCGTGCTTTGTCCGAACTGCTTGCATTTTAATTTATATGTTTCAATTTAACCCTGTTTTTATTTTTAATTATACTCTTTATTTTTATCTTTCAATACTCTTATTTTGTTAAGGCTGTCTGGGTGGAAGAGATTGAGAGACGGGGAGCGATAAATAAGTGGGGTGGATAAACCATAGGTGGATGACTGATTCTGTGGTAAATGCAACGTGATTGAAATTTTGAGATATCACGTGGGCGAGGAGGCCGTGCTGTGAGTCGGTTAAAAACCACAGAAGCAGACAGCCAATATGGGGAAGTCTCAAATTTGAGTACTCCCTCCGGTGTGAGGAAGACCCGTTTAGATCTGCTCTGACGGGTAAAACATCTAAAGAACGCCCTCGGGTTAGGCCAAGAAGATTTGTCTGTAAGTGTACTGTCTAAACGCACAGTTACCTGACAAATATTTTTAAAGTAAACCTGACTCTCCATTTTCTTCCACCCCAGATAGGGGATTTCATCTTTATTTTCTATTTCTTTCCATTCCTATTATAACTGTTTTAATTCACTTACGAATATTTTTATTTCATTTCTGTGTAGAGCACTTTGAATTGCCACTGTGTATGAAATGTGCTATACAAATAAACTTGCCTTGCCTTAGTTTTCTTTACATTTAACACTAATTTCAATTTTAATAAATTACGCTGAAAAGTATAAAAAGAGTCCTGAAGAATTTCAATAGCTTGAGATAGAGAGGATGCTGTGGAATAAATAATTGTGTCGTCAGCATAAAAATGTAACTTTGCAGATTTTATTCCCTGGCCCAGTTCATTAATAAAGATAGAAAAAAGAAGTGGTGCCAGTAAAGAACCTTGTGGCACACCCTTCTTAACTGTTAACATGGATGAGGTGTAATTATCTACAGAAACAGTTTAAGTCCTGTTAATTGCGATGTGTTTGCCACCACGGAATACCGTTTCTATAAAAGGGTGTACATGGTCTGCAACAATGCTTAGGAAGGTGGTACATGTCAAAGTGACATCTACATGGATGGCAGGACCCAAAGTTTCCCAGCAGAACATTGCCCAAAGCATCACTGTCTCCGCTGGCTTGCCTTCTTCCCATAGTGCATCCTGGTGCCATGTGTTCCCCAGGTAAGCGACGCACACACACACGGTCATCCACGTGATGTAAAAGAAAACGTGATTCATCAGACCAGGCCACCTTTTTCCATTTCTCCGTTGTCCAGTTCTGATGCTCATGTGCTACTGTTGGTGCTTTCAGCGGTGGACAGGGGTCAGCATGGGCACCCTGACTGGTCTGCGTAACGAACCTGTATCGGCGTCCACTTGCGTGCAGTGATGGATCCGAAACGAAGGCGGATCGCGGACCGGCCATGGCTCCGCGCTGCATCCACTCCGCATCCGTGATTAAAACCTTACCTCCGCATTGGGTCTGTTTGGGACCCGCAACGGACTCATAGAAATCCTGGCTCATCTGGCCCAGGACCGGTTTGGACTAATTTTCAAAATCCCTTCTGTTCTTGCTGTAGGATAAAACTATCACTAGGCCTAAGCTTAAATCTGCATTGCCTTGTTTTTTTAACCTAACAATATTGTAAATAGGCCTAACAGAAAAGGTTCAAGTCAAGACATCAATTTACTGTTCAAAAGTGATCACTACTCAATGAAATATTTTATGTATTAGGCAACACCTTCAATGTAATGGTGCACTATGCATAGATAAAATATTTTATGTTTGCACCGACCTAGGCCTACAAAGCACTAAATTAGGTTTTGACCACAAAATTAATGTGGAATAGCCTCGCCAACGTAGGCTACTTAACAAAAACAGAATAGACTATAACCAACTTAACATAAATATAAATATCAATTTTATATTTCCATTGAATAGTGATTACTTTTGTACAGTAAATTGATGTCTTGACTTGAACATTTTCTGTTTTCTTTTTGTTTCTTTTTGTTTGTTTTCATTTTCTTCCACGGTGGATGTATGTATTAATTTGCGGGTCCCAAACGGACCCGCCGCAGAGGTAAGGTTTTAATCGCAGATGCGGAGCGGATGCAGCGCGGAGCCATGGCCGGTCCGCGATCCGCCTTCGTTTCGGATCCATCACTGCACGCAAGTGGACGCCGATACAGGTCCGTTACGCAGACCAGTCAGGGTGCCCATGCTGACCCCTGTCCACCGCCGAAAGCACCAACAGTAGCACGTGAGCATCAGAACTGGACACCGGAGAAATGGAAAAAGGTGGTCGTTTCGGATCCGTCACTGCGCGCAAGTGGACGCCGATACGGGTCCATTTCGCGGATAGTTTCCGGAAGCCGCGATACCTCCTTTTGCTATGTGGGATACTGCGATGCACTGTGTATTCTGACACCTTTCTATCAGAACCAGCATTAACTTCTTGAGCAATTTGAGCTACAGTAGCTCATCTATTTGATCGGACCATATGGGCCAGCCTAAGCTCCACACGGGCCTCAATGAGCCTTAGTCACCTGTTCACCACTGTTCCTTCCTTGGACCACTTTTGATAGAGACTGACCACTGCAGACCGGGAACACCCCACAAGAGCTGCAGTTTTGGAGATGCTCTGACCCAGTCGTCTAGCCATCACAATTTGTCCCTTGACAAACTCACTCAAATTCTTACGCTTGCCCATTTATCCTGCTTCTAACACATCAACTTTGAGGACAAAATGTTCACTTGCAGCCTAATATATCCCACCCACTAACAGGTGCCGTAATGAAGAGATAATCAGTGTTATTCACTTTACCTCTCAGTGGTCATAATATTATGCCTGATCTGTGTATGTAGCTAGTGTAAATAACAAAATGCTTTCTGTGTCCAGATTTGACTGTAATGCAAAACTGATGCTTCAAATAAAAATAAAAACTCAACTTTGACTAAAAGTATTCTTTAATAATGTGTAAATATACATATTCAAATGCAGTTACTAAATATAGCTGAAAGCAGCAATACAGAGGCCAAGCGCAAAGAAGAAGACAAGACATGCCAAAATGGCTGGCAGTGTCAGATCAACTGCAGCAATGAGCAATTAAACACATTTAAAGATGGTTTTAGGCAAAAAGGCTGAAAAAAGCATTGTAGTCAATGCGAATTTCATGTTTTGTTCTTTTATAGCGCCACCAAGTGGGACAATCCTACATTTTTTTTATATGTGTCTTCGGAGTGAGCCCATACATGTTACTAACGGTTACTACCCCTTACTGTCAATATTTTGACATTTGGGCTCGCCCACGTGACTATCGACCTATGTTTCGTCTCGATCGGACTAGCGGTTTCGAAGATATCAGATAATTTTTTTAAGCTCTAAATTACAACGCTGCACAAACCATATGCCCAAACCTAGCAAGTCTGGTATCGTTGGACTCGAAAACGATTCAGGAGTCTAAGGAGATGAGTCTCATGAAAATAAGTAAACCACACCCAAAGTTATAAGCATTTAAAAAAAAATCCAATAGGTGGCGCTGTTTCGAAACTTCTCAGGCTCCTTCAGGGTATCGTGGTGATGACCCATACCGAGTTTCATAACAATCCATTCACGCGTTCATAAAATACAGCATTTTAGCACATAATTCAAGATGGCCGACAGACAGAATGGCCGATATGGTAAAATTGGATATCAATCGACTCGGTATGACATCCCGAATCTAACGAGACCACTTTTTGAACAAACGGTTCAAAATTTATAAGCAAAAATAGCCATTTTTCATATCTCCGGACCAGTAGCTGCATGTTGCCTCAAGACATGCTTGTGCTGACATGTACCAAGTTTGATCTGAATACAATAAAGCGTTGCGAAGATACAGCCTCACGCCTGTTTTTGCAAGTGCTTTGTAAAATGTGTTCACATCATGGGCGTCGGAAGCAAAAAAAATGTGGGTGGGTCCTCAGAATTTTTTTACTGGAGTAGATGCCAATTACATTAAGTACAAATATACCGCTTTGCTTGCTAAACGTAAAGGAAAGACAAGATTAGGGACATCGCCATACCACTGAAAGCGGCAGTAGTGTAGGGGTAAGACGCATGGCATCTAGTTTTGACACAAATTGACCGCGGTTCGAGTCCGCCTTACGACGAGTTCAATCTTCTCCCTTTTCCCATCACATATCAGATCGGAAAGGCATCTATGTACAATAAAAATGAAGAAAATATTATAAAAGTGGAAATAAAGCGTCTAACATGTGTTTAATAATAAGTGTTTATCGATTAGGGGTAGGTAAACAGACATGTACTGAATGTTAGAGACGATAAAAGTGAGTGGGTCCAATATCATTGATCGTAAAAAGTGGGTGGGTCTTGTCCCACCCACAAACAATGGCTCCGACGCCCATGGTTCACATGTTTATCAAAAAGAATTTGAGGAATCAACTTGAATTCCATAACTTTTTGTCAGCACTGGCTGAAGATGAATTTTCAATTTTCATATTGGATGAACCGTGTAGGACGAGTTCGCAAAAGTAGGTTTTTGTGAAAATTCCAAACGGAGGGAAATTTATAATAAATATTTATAAATTTATAATTTTGTTTCTAGCCCTTAAGGTTCAAAAGTTATTAGCATAAACATGAGTACAAATTTGGACACTAGAGGGGTTGAATTAGAGACACCAAAATTGGTGTATTTAATGTTGGGACTATCCTCTATCAGAATGTCAAATCGTTACAACTTTTCCCACAAACGGTTCTATGGGCTGCCATAGACTTCAATGGCGGAAGAAGAATATGGGAACTGATACAATAGGTGCCTCCGCACCTTCGGTGCTTGGCCCCTAATTATGTCTGAATCAAAACCATGTTGATATGTTTTTATATATATATATATATATATATATTGTTGTGCTTTCCCGTGTTCAGTATATTAGTGTCCGTGGAGGCGTAAAGAGAAGCACACAACAAAGAGGATCCGTTTCAGGAACTTTACTTAACTTATTAAGTAACACGTTACAATAGTGTGGGGTTTTATGCTCTTGCCCAGCACTGATGGGTTTGTTTACAACCATCAGCACCGAAGCCTGCGAGCATACTGACGTTACACGTAAAACAAAACAATGAACTAATCCCCACGTAATGACGTAGCCACATCAGATTGGATAATACAGAACACATATACATCCAGGTAAAATAACTGTAACAAACAATGCATGTACTTAACAACACTATAACAATATATATAAAACAGTATATATATACCAGTAGTGAAAAATGAAGACCAAGAGTCAGGAGTTAGATTAATTAAAGAAAAATTTACTGAAGAATAGTTTGCAGTTTCATCAGCAGAAGCCAGCTTCAAGTCTCACAAGGAGTTCGTAGGCCACGCTCCCTCTAACAGTCTCCCCGCCTCCACCCATCGTACATACAATTTCTGAACAGTTATACTGTTTTCAAGGTCTAACCAAGTCATTATTGTCATGTGGAATGATTCTGATTGGCTCAGAGAAAATGGACAGTCTTGGTAAATTTCCACACATTGTCAGTTAATCAGATTCACGTGTACAGATATCACTTGTTGACGCTTTCACCCCGGAATTAGGCACGTAATGACCTTCCAGATTAGTTTAGATTAGATTAGATTAGATTCAAATTTATTGTCATTACACAAGTACAAGTACAAGGCAACGAAATGCAGTTTAGGTCTAACCAGAAGTGCAATTGCAGCAAGTGCAGGATATACAGTGGTTGCGTAAGTGCAGGACATGGAAATGTACTGAATATATATAAATATGTATAAATAGAGAGACGGTTATTACTATAAACAGAATTTACAGGTGAATATGTACTAGGAATATAATACGGATGGCTATTGCTATAAACAGAATTTACAGGTGAATATGTACTATGAATATAATATACAGATGGCTATTACTATAAACAGAATTTACAGGTGAATATGTACTATGAATATAATATACAGATGGCTATTACTATAAACAGAATTTACAGGTGAATATGTACTATGAATATAATATACAGATGGCTATTACTTTAAACAGAATTTTACAGATAGAGGTATACAATAATATGTTAGGCTAATATGAGGAATATAGCAGTGGATTAAGGTAGTGCAATAAATTATGGACAGAGCTATCCGAAAAAAAGTGTAAAAGTGCAGTGGAAAGTGGTTGCATATTACAGTTAGAAGTACGGTGCAAAATGCAAATGTAAACATTTGGTACTATAAATACAGTCGGCAGTGCAAATGAGCATAATCCAGTTAAGATATGGTAGTGCAGAATGCATGAGTAAACAGTTGTTACTGTAATAAACAGTCGGTAGTGCAAATAACAAAGTGAAGGCAGATGTGAGGTAGGAGAGTTAGCAGTTTATGAGGGAAGTGGATCAACGGGGGTTTGAGTTCAGTAAAGAGACAGCTCTGGGGAAAAAACTGTTCTTAAGTCTGTTCCAAAACATATTGATAACATGTGCTTTTCTCTCAGGGAGAGATACAGACAATAGTACAGACCATATTCATCTTGATTCTTTAGGGTTTCAGTAAAAAGAAATATAAAATGAAATAAAATAAAGAAATAACATGAAAGACAAAGATTTTATCTCTGGAAGCCGTCACCACTCAGAGACCAAATACAAGAGACCAAATACAAACTTTAGGAAATATAAAGGAAGAAACAATCATTGGTTCTCTTGATATAAGCAAAATCATAACTGGAAAGAATCATTAAAATTAAGGGTGCACCGAAATTTCGGCCACCGAAAATCTTTGGCCGAAAATGGCATTATCGGTTTCGGGCCGAAATTTAAAAAAAACAGAAAATGTAAACCTCAAATAAACCCTCTGAACACGGCGAACGCGTGTTCTGCTGGATTTAACCTCATGACTGCGTGTTGGTGTGACTGGTCTGAATTTTGTGCAGGATTTCACATAACGTTAATTCTACTCATTCCTGCAGATTTCGTTCTCGCATCTGAAGCGCACACCGCAATAAAGCCGCCTCTGACATACAGGTGCAAAAATTAGCTCCTTTTTCCATCTTTTTAATGGTTAAATACACTCAAAAATGTCTCAATGTCCATCTTGGTGAGTATTAACGTAAACAGTCGTCCAGTTCATGAAGAATGTGTAACAGGAACAGTGTTTGGGGTCCATGCATACATCTGGTCTTAAAGGGACAGCAGTTATTTATTATTCAAATTACAAAAAGACAAACGATCACTTACTGCTCTTGCCTGATTAACTTGTGTAACTTTAATAGATTAATCTGTATTTAGTTTTTTACAATGAAAAAAATATATGTGTGTGTGTATATGTATGTATGTATGTATATGTATATATATGTATATATATATATATATATATATATATATATATATATATATATATATATATATATATATATATATATATATATATATATATATATATATATATTAGTGTACGTTTTTAAAAGAAGCAATTTTCGGCTTCAGTTTCGGTCCAGAATTTTCATTTCAGTGCATCACTAATTAAAATCATAATAATTATAGAGGAGGATGAATATTGATTGAGGCTTTGATTATAAATTTAATTAGGATATATATATATATATATATATATATATATATATATATATATATATATATATATATATATATATATATATATATATATATATTAGGGGTGTAACGATTCGTTTTAACAACGATTCGATTCGTATCACGATTTGAGGTTGTCGATACGATTCAAGGACGATTTTGGTTCATTTAGAACGATACGATCCGAAACGATTCAGTGACTTGAAATCGATTCAGTAACTTTTTAGCCAAAAATTGTGTGACTGAAATAAATATCTGGATACTGGTCAGTGCAGGTGAAGTTTCCTAGATTCCTGTTGTTTCTTGTAAGGGAATCAGGTATCAATTAATTATGGATATAAACAAACAAGTAAACAACAATTAATGGAAAATGCATTCACATTTTATTTGAATAAAGTGCAACCAACAGTTTAGGTTGAATTAACAGGAAGTTAACCTTTTCTGCTCTCATTTTCAATATTCAATACATTTTCAATAAAAGCACAGTAAGTGCAACCAACATTTCAACAGTAGGTACCTGCTACTTCTGCTTTTGTTATCCAACATATTAATATTACAATATTAATATCAAAAATAAAGTGCAACTAACTTCTCTTCAGGTATATAATTAATAGTTGGTTTACCTGCTACTTTTGCTGTTGTTTTTCAACATTAAAATAATACAAATACAATATTAATATCAAAAATAAAGTGCAACCAACATTTCTTCAGGTTGCATAAACTGGCTGAACCTGCTACTACTCTCAGTTTAATAAACAAACAATATTTAACAAAATGTACAATGTAACCAACCACTCTTCAATGACTCTACAGATTATGTTTTCAAAAGTATCAACTGATCAACATGATCTGACCGCAGAACACGTCTCTGTACGTTCACTATGTCGCCAGCAGTACTAAAAACTCGCTCTGCTGGCACACGGGTGCCAGGAATGCACAGGTAACATTTAGCCAGGGTTGAAAGTACAGGTAGCTCTTTCTCCTGGTGGCTTGATAATTTCTCGCTGGTTGGCTTCTCCTCTGCCATCCGCCGCTATGTTTTGTTTTCTTAGCGCTGCTGCTGGTGCGTGTGTTGCGATGATGTCACAGATAGGCAGACTGAATCAAGTAACGTTTAACGCCTTTATCATTAAAAGTGCTAAGAAAAAACATCCATTTAAAGTCTGACGTGCTTAAATCCAATGCGTTATTTCCTATGATCGATACAATCGATTGATTACCTTTTAAAACGATGTTAGATCGATATATGTCGTCCGGAAGGCCAACTTGCTGAGCACAGATCGATGTAGTTAGATCGTAGGAAAATAAATCGATACATCGATGTAGTAGATGAATCGTTACACCCCTAATATATATATATATATATATATATATATATATATATATAATATATACAGGTCCTTCTCAATAAATTAGCATATTGTGATAAAGTTCATTATTTTCCATAATGTAATGATTAAAATCAAACTTTCATATATTTTAGATTCATTGCACACCAACTGAAATATTTCAGGTCTTTTATTGTTTTAATACTGATGATTTTGGCATACAGCTCATGAAAACCCAAAATTCCTATCTCAATAAATTTGCATATTTTATCCGACCAATAAAAGAAAAGTGTTTTTAATACAAAAAAAGTCAACCTTCAAATAATTATGTTCAGTTATGCACTCAATACTTGGTCGGGAATCCTTTTGCAGAAATGACTGCTTCAGTGCGGCGTGGCATGGAGGCAATCAGCCTGTGGCACTGCTGAGGTGTTATGGAGGCCCAGGATGCTTCGATAGCGGCCTTAAGCTCATCCAGAGTGTTGGGTCTTGCGTCTCTCAACTTTCTCTTCACAATATCCCACAGATTCTCTATGGGGTTCAGGTCAGGAGAGTTGGCAGGCCAATTAAGCACAGTAATACCATGGTCAGTAAACCATTTACCAGTGGTTTTGGCACTGTGAGCAAGTGCCAGGTCGTGCTGAAAAATGAAATCATCTCCATAAAGCTTTTCAGCAGATGGAAGCATGAAGTGCTCCAAAATCTCCTGATAGCTAGCTGCATTGACCCTGCCCTTGATAAAACACAGTGGACCAACACCAGCAGCTGACATGGCACCCCAGACCATCACTGACTGTGGGTACTTGACACTGGACTTCAGGCATTTTGGCATTTCCTTCTCCCCAGTCTTCCTCCAGACTCTGACACCTTGATTTCCGAATGACATGCAAAATTTGCTTTCATCCGCTTTCATTTGCTTTTCAAAGTACTTTGGACCACTGAGCAACAGTCCAGTGCTGCTTCTCTGTTGTCCAGGTCAGGCGCTTCTGCCGCGGTTTCTTGGTCAAAAGTGGCTTGACCTGGGGAATGCGGCACCTGTAGCCCATTTCCTTGCACGGTGGCTCTGGATGTTTCTACTCCAGACTCAGTCCACTGCTTCCGCAGGTCCCCCAAGGTCTGGAATCGGTCCTTCTCCAAAATCTTCCTCAGGGTCCGGTCACCTCTTCTCGTTGTGCAGCATTTTGTGCCACACTTTTTCCTTCCCACAGACTTCCCACTGAGGTGCCTTGATACAGCACTCTGGGAACAGCCTATTCGTTCAGAAATTTCTTTCTGTGTCTTACCCTCTTGCTTGAGGGTGTCAATGATGGCCTTCTGGACAGCAGTCAGGTCGGCAGTCTTACCCATGATTGCGGTTTTGAGTAATGAACCAGGCTGGGAGTTGGGGACAGGCATTAAACTGGTTTAGATCGTACTTATCAGACCGCTACCATTTTGTCTGTCTAAATGGGGAAAAATCCAGGATGATGTCAGTAGACTATGGGGTGCCGCAAGGATCCGTATTAGGCCCTCTGCTATTCTCAATATATATGCTACCGCTTGGTAATATTATAAGAAAACATGGAATTAATTTCCACTGTTATGCTGATGACACTCAATTATATATTTCATCACGACCGGACGAAAACGCTAAATTATCTAAACTGACAGCGTGTGTTGAAGATATTAAATACTGGATGACGTGTAATTTTCTGCTATTAAATTCAGATAAAACGGAGGTATTACTTATTGGTCCAAAAAACTGCCCACAAAACCTCGCACAATACAACTTTACCTTGGAAGGATGTCCTGTCACTTTATCCACTACAGTAAAAGATCTAGGTGTTATACTAGACCGCAACCTGACATTCGAAAATCATATTTCATATGTTACAAGAACGGCATTTTTCCACCTTAGAAACATTGCTAAGCTACGTAACATGCTATCTATTCCTGATGCAGAAAAGTTAGTTCATGCATTCATGACCTCGAGATTAGATTACTGTAATGCTTTATTAGCTGGTTGTCCTGCATCCTCAATAAACAAACTACAGTTAGTCCAAAACGCAGCTGCTAGAGTTCTTACTAGGTCAAGAAAATATGATCATATAACACCAATTTTATCATCTCTACACTGGTTGCCTATTAAGTTCCGTATGAATTACAAAGTATTGCTACTGACCTATAAAGCCCTAAATGGTTTAGCTCCAGTGTATCTAACGGATCTTCTATCGCCCTACAACCCATCGCGCTCTTTAAGGTCACTCTCTAGGCTTCTGGTCATTCCTAGGATATCTAAGTCCACTAAAGGAGGGAGGGCTTTTTCACATTTGGCTCCTAAACTCTGGAATAGTCTTCCTGATATTGTCCGAGGTTCAGACTCGCTGTCCCAGTTTAAAACTAGATTAAAGACACATCTCTTTAGCCAAGCATTCACATTATAATTGCCTTCTATACTACAGTTAAATGGGAACAACAGCATTAATATAATATTCTGAACAGCAGCTACGCTAATTATTTCCCATATGCTTTTCTGTTGTTATCTCGGGACACTAGTCCCGAGGTAAATAGTTCGTCAGCTCCAGTATGTATCCAGCCTCTCATGAAGACTTCGGATGCCCCAACACCTGTGATGAGACGACTCCACGCCTGTGAAGAGACGACTCAACGCCAGCGTTGTTATGGCCTAAATTAATATACGACTGATTATCTTTTTCGAACATTGTTCTTTAACATTGTGTTTCTAACATTTTTTATACTGTTCATCTATGAAATGCACTTTCTGTAAAGCTGCTTTGAAACAATGTGTATTGTGAAAAGCGCTATACAAATAAATTTGAATTGAATTGAATTGAATTTTTAAAAGCCTCAGGAATCTTTTGCAGGTGTAATTCGTTGATTCAGATGATTAGGTTAATAGCTCGTTTAGAGAACCTTTTCATGATATGCTAATTTATTGAGACAGGAATTTTGGGTTTTCATGAGCTGTATGCCAAAATCATCAGTATTAAAACAATAAAAGACCTGAAATATTTCAGTTGGTGTGCAATGAATCTAAAATATATGAAAGTTTAATTTTTATCATTACATTATGGAAAATAATGAACTTTATCAGAATATGCTAATTTATTGAGAAGGACCTGTATATATATATATATATATATATATATATATATATATATATATATATATATATATATATATATATATATATATATATATATATATATATATATACACTCACCTAAAGGATTATTAGGAACACTTGTTCAATTTCTCATTAATGCAAATTATCTAATCAACCAATCACATGGCAGTTGCTTCAATGCAGGAGTGTGGTCCTGGTCAAGACAATCTCCTGGGCCCGTATTCATAAAGGAAAAAAGGAGCCCTTTTAAGTATAGGGTCTATTCTAAGCTTTCACTTTGAAGGCCGTTCTCTCTCACTCACACACACACACACACACATTATATATATGTATATAAATCCTTTTATTATTTACCATTCTGTTCATTTCCTATAAGGTATTTGATTGGCTTAGAATTATAAACATTGTTCCACTCTTTCAAATTGCTGGCATGTCTATTTAATTAGTGGTCTGAAAGTTGGGTTTAATGCAACAAACATGATCCCTGCATGATCTAATCTATAGCGTCTTATTAAGTCACTGTCATCCATTGTCTGCAACACATTTCTTCTCCCTCTTTGTCTTTCTGCCATTTTCTCCGCTGCTAAAGAAACTCTTAAGCCTCTTTAAAGTCCTTGTCCGTGCTCCTAACAAATTTGACCTTAAGACCTCTTTTAAGGGTTAAGATGCTTTCTGAATTACTTTTTTCTTTACTAGGATTTTTTAGTTAATTTTAAGAGTAAACGCCCACATTTCAAAGAATTTTCTTAGAATTTTGTCACTAGGAGCTACTCTTTGGATTAAGATTCTTTATGAATACGGGCCCTGAACTCCAAACTGAATGTCAGAATGGGAAAGAAAGGTGATTTAAGCTATTTTGAGCGTGGCATGGTTGTTGGTGCCAGACGGGCCGGTCTGAGTATTTCCCGATCTGCTCAGTTACTGGGATTTTCATGCACAACCATTTCTAGGGTTTACAAAGAATGGTGTGAAAAGGGAAAAACATCCAGTATGCGGCAGTCCTGTGGGCGAAAATGCCTTGTTGATGCTAGAGGTCAGAGGAGAATGGGCCGACTGATTCAAGCTGATAGAAGAGCAACTTTGACTGAAATAACCACTCGTTACAACCGAGGTATGCAGCAAAGCATTTGTGAAGCCACAACACGCACAACCTTGAGGCGGATGGGCTACAACAGCAGAAGACCCCACGGGGTACCACTCATCTCCACTACAAATAGGAAAAAGAGGCTACAATTTACACGAGCTCACCAAAATTGGACAGTTGAAGACTGGAAAAATGTTGCCTGGTCTGATGAGTCTCGATTTCTGTTGAGACATTCAGATGGTAGAGTCAGAATTTGGCGTAAAACAGAATGAGAACATGGATCCATCATGCCTTGTTACCACTGTGCAGGCTGCTGGTGGTGGTGTAATGGTGTGGGGGATGTTTTCTTGGCACACTTTCGGCCCCTTAGTGCCAATTGGGCATTGTTTAAATGCCACTGCCTACCTGAGCATTGTTTCTGACCATGTCCATCCCTTTATGACCACCATGTGCCCATCCTCTGATGGCTACTTCCAGCAGGATAATGCACCATGTCACAAAACTCTAATCATTTCAAATTGGTTTCTTGAACATGACAATGAGTTCACTGTACTAAAATGGCCCCCACAGTCACCAGATCTCAACCCATTAGAGCATCTTTGGGATGTGGTGGAACGGGAGCTTCGTGCCCTGGATGTGCATCCCACAAATCTCCATCAACTGCAAGATGCTATCCTATCAATATGGGCCACCATTTCTAAAGAATGCTTTCAGCACCTTGTTGAATCAATGCCACGTAGAATTAAGGCAGTTCTGAAGGCGAAAGGGGGTCAAACACACTATTAGTATGGTGTTCCTAATAATCCTTTAGGTGAGTGTATATATACACAATTATTTTGCTTTATTTGTTTATTAACATGTATGTGTGCATCTAAAATGAGAACGATGCTGAGCCAAATTAAGATAAAGATGTGTTCTGGCGTCTGGGGTGTTTATTTAACCAATCAGTCCTTTTTCACTGACGAAAACGAGACGATAACTAAATAAAAACTAGTGTTGATTTACAAAAACTATAACGAAAATCAACTGTCATTTTCGTCAACAAATAAAAACGAGACGAAAATGTTAGGGAGGGACGATTAGGGAAGAGAGCCAGTCGGAACTGATGTCCTGTGTTACAGATGCGCACATTTGATTTGGACGTGCTGATCTAACCGCTGGAGAACACGGCACTGTTGCATGCTCTACAGACTCACACATCCCCAATCCAGTGCTCCAGAGCGGCTCACAATCAATGAATAACACACACTTATGCCAGGCAATTGTTTATGAACTAATGCTGATGAATAATGACAATGTTTACTTTACAATGTTTATATAGTTATGTGTTTTAGACGGTTGTAACAATGCATATTTTATCTCCTCATCTGAACTTGAATGAGCAGCTGCAACTGAAATAGTAAGGCGAGATTTCAAAATAAGGGTCCTGGTGTATTTGCAGCTGGTTTATAATTAAAAGTGATGGTGGAGGGAATAATGCTAATGTTATCTACTATTTATGTTAATACATTTTGTGTGATGCTAATGTCATCTATTATTTATGTTAATACATTTTGGGTGGTGGTGGAGGGAACAATGCTAATGCCATCTACTATTTATGTTTATAAAGGGGGCAGATAAATATAAGAAGATTATTCTTCCATCTGCTCCTTTCTGAACATGGAAATGTAAAGGAAAACTTCAAATGAATTTTATGTGCCTTGTACAAATAATGCATTTTCATGAAAGGAATAAAAGAGAAATTAAATGAAAATGAAAAGTCACGCATTATATATTCGTTTTTGCTTACACAATAAACTTGTCACGGTTCATGAATGCATTGCTTTCTTTTGTGTCTCGTGTCTCTGTTTGTTGTGTTGGTATGTGCTGCGTGGATCCGTGGGCGTGGTCGGAGCAATCATGCTCATTCATCTATCATCGGCGCCAGCTGCGAGTCATTATCACTTGCATTTATACTCACCGGTTTCTCCTCTCCTTTGTCAGATCGTTTGTCGATGTTGTGTGCTGTCTGGTGTCCTGAGTTCCTTGTTCCTGTTCCGTTGGATGATCGTGTGATATTTGTTCTGGGATTCCTGTTCGTTGTTTCCTGTTCATCGTTTCACGCCGGATTTCACACTCATCACCATCGCTTCACTCTTCACCAGCACAGATACACCTGTTGATCATCGAGGTCCCTGCGTCACCTGCCAGCGGTGTTGTCTGTCTCCGAGTTGTACTTTCTGACATTAAACTGAGTTATTTTCACCTGCAATTGTTTCCTCATTCTGTGATCATGACAGAACGATCTGACCCTCTGATGGAAGCAGCAGGTGGAGCTCCGATGACCATGGAGTCATTTGTTAACAGCAGCCTTCAACGCATGGACGCCCAAGAGGAGGGGCTCAGCAACGCTAGCCGTGCTGTTCAGGTTTTGGTGACGCAGGTGTCCGAGCTCACCCAGCAACTTCTACAACTGCGAGCTCCCACTGCGCCACCCACACCGTTCGTTCCTTCCACACCATCAGATCCACTCTCCCAGTCGGAGCCTCGTCTACCAGTGCCTGAGAGGTATGCCGGAGAGCCCAGTTTCTGTCGGGCGTTTCTGACTGGATGCTCCATGCATTTTGCACTGCAACCGAGAACTTTCAACAATGAGCGATCCAAGGTCGCATTTGTTCTTTCGCTACTGACTGGGAGAGCAGCACTCTGGGGAACGGCGGTGTGGGAGAACCAGGACCCATGCTGCCAGTCGTTCCAGGCACTCTCCGCCGTCATGAAGCGGGTGTTTGACCGTGCGGTCTCCGGAAGAGAGGCGGCGAGGGTGCTCGCCGAGCTTCGCCAGGGAGAGCGGTCTGTTTCGGATTACTCGATCGAATTCCGGACTCTCGCGGCGGAGTGCAAATGGAACGACGAGCGCAGTGGGATATGTTCCTGCATGGGCTGGCTGACCGCATCCAGAAGGAGATCTACACCCTGGACCTGCCTAACACCTTGGATGGACTGATTGACTTAGCACTACGAGTTGATGCTCGACTGTCAAGAGTCGAGCGACGCGTCCTTCCCAATCGGGTTTTTAGAGGAGCAGAGAGTTCGCGGTCCAGCGGTACGGATGTGGTCAGCCCTACCTACGATCACGAGCCCATGCAGGTAGGGCGAGCTCGGCTTTCCCGGGAGGAGAAGGAGAGGCGGAGGTCCCAAGGCCTTTGTCTATACTGCGGCGGAGATGGGCATTTTCTGAACATGTGTCCGGTAAAAGGCCACGCCCGGTAGTAACAGTGAGGCTACTATCGGGTGGGATCTCCGCCGAGAAGACCTCATCGACATCGACCCTCCTCCCGGTAAGACTAAGATGGTCAACACACCAGCACGACTGTCATGCACTATTGGACTCCGGGGCGGAAGGTAATTTTATGGACCACACTCTCGCACACCACCTTCAGATTCCCCTCCAGTCACTTCCTCAGGACATTTCTGTCCACGCACTCAATGGTCAACAGCTTCCCATGATTTCCCTATCTACTGGACCTGTTACTCTCATTACATCTGGTAACCATTCGGAAACTCTGTCATTTTACATCATGGACTCACCTCTTGCACCCATAGTACTCGGACATCCTTGGTTAACTCAACACAACCCCAAAGTAGACTGGATCCGGGGGTCCATCACGGAGTGGAGCACTAAATGTCATGAGTCCTGTCTTGTGTCTGCCTGTTCGTCTGTTCCTATGTCTGTGTTACAGGAGAAAGCAGTGGATTTGTCTAACGTGCCCGCGGAGTACCAGGACCTGAAGGAAGTGTTCAGTAAGTCTCGAGCTGCTTCTCTGCCTCCGCATCGTCCCTACGACTGTGCCATAGATTTATTGCCAGGTAAATCTCCGCCTAAGGGCAAACTTTATTCACTTTCGGTTCCAGAAAGGGAGGTCATGGAGAAATACATTTCTGATTCACTAGCAACTAGGTTCATTCGCCCTTCCTCTTCTCCAGCGGGGGCGGGGTTCTTTTTTGTGGGGAAGAAGGACGGTTCTCTGCGACCTTGTATTGATTACCGGGGGTTGAACAACATCACGATAAAGAATACTTTTCCTTTACCGTTGATGTCTTCAGCCTTCGAGAGGTTGCAGGGAGCGTCAATCTTCACGAAATTGGATTTACGTAATGCTTATCATTTGGTCCGCATCAGGAAGGGGGATGAATGGAAGACTGCTTTTAACACCCCTAGGGGGCATTTTGAATATTTGGTCATGCCCTTCGGGCTGTCCAACTCCCCAGCAGTCTTCCAGGCCCTCGTCAATGACGTGCTGCGAGACATGGTCGACCAGTTCATATATGTTTACCTGGATGACATATTGATTTTTTCTTCGTCTCTCCAGGAACATGTGCAGCACGTTCGACGAGTGCTTCAGAGGTTGCTGGCGAATGGGCTTTTTGTCAAGGCGGAGAAATGCGAGTTCCACGCACAGTCGGTTCCATTTCTGGGATACATCATTTCGTCTGAGGGAGTACGTATGGACCCTGAGAAGGTTAAGGCTGTGGTGGAGTGGCCAATCCCAGATTCTCGCAAGGCCCTGCAGAGGTTTCTGGGATTCGCCAATTTCTACCGACGTTTTATTCGTAACTACAGCCAACTAGCCGCACCTCTGACTGCCTTGACCTCCCCCAGAACGACGTTCAGGTGGACTGACGCGGCTGAGGCCGCGTTTACCAAACTGAAAGACCGCTTTGTTTCGGCCCCCATTCTAATAGCCCCTGATTCCTCACGTCAGTTCGTGGTGGAGGTCGACGCGTCAGAGGTGGGGGTAGGTGCAGTGTTGTCCCAACGTTCTTCCACGGACGAGAAGATGCATCCTTGCGCGTTTTTATCCCATCGCTTGTCACCTGCCGAACGTAACTATGACATTGGTAACAGAGTTGTTGGCAGTCAAGTTAGCGTTGGAAGAATGGCGTCACTGGTTAGAAGGGTCGGGGGTACCTTTTATCGTCTGGACCGATCATAAGAATTTGGAATATATTAGGACGGCTAAAAGACTGAACTCCAGGCAGGCTCGGTGGGCACTTTTTTTCGGTCGTTTTGATTTTACTCTTTCGTACCGCCCGGGTTCCAAAAACATCAAACCCGATTCTTTGTCGCGCATTTTTGATCGCTCCGAACGCCTGGTTACTCCCGAGTGCATTTTACCTGAGACCCTATTTGTCTCCACACTCACATGGGAGGTCGAATCGAAGGTCAAGAAGGCCTTAGAAGGGGTAACGCCTCCGGTCGGTTGCCCACCGAATCGATTATTTGTGCCGGAGGGATTACGGTCAGACGTTATTCAGTGGGGGCATTGTTCCAACATAGCCTGTCATCCAGGAGTGACTCGTACGAAGTTTCTGGTTAAACAACGATTCTGGTGGCCACTTATGGCCCGGGACATTCACAGTTTTGTTTTGGCTTGCTCGGTTTGTGCCATTGGTAAGTCTTCCAATCGACCCCCAGATGGGCTACTCCAACCGCTGCCTGTCCCTTCGAGACCCTGGTCCCATATCGCACTAGATTTTGTTACCGCCCTCCCGCCCTCCCAGGGCAACACGGTAGTTTTAACCGTGGTGGACCGGTTCTCGAAGGCGACTCATTTTATTCCCTTGCCCAAATTACCCTCAGCCAAGGAGACAGCGGTGGCCGTCGTGGATCACGTCTTTCGGTTACATGGCCTCCCGATGGACGTGGTTTCCGACAGAGGACCCCAATTTGTGTCCAAATTTTGGCAAGAATTTTGTAGATTGCTAGGGGCGACTGTTAGTCTTTCCTCAGGGTTTCATCCCCAGAGCAATGGTCAGACCGAGAGAGCCAACCAGGATCTGGAAAGAATGTTGCGGTGTTTGGTTTCCAAGAATCCTTCGTCTTGGAGTCAGCAACTGTCTATGGTGGAGTACGCCCACAATACGTTACCAGTGTCATCTACGGGCCTGTCTCCGTTTGAGTGTAGTGTAGGTTACCAGCCACCTATCTTTCCCAGTCTGGATTCCGAAGTCGCGGTCCCCTCCGCCCACGCCTTCATCCAGAGGTGTCACAACACCTGGACTAGAGCCCGAGAGACTCTACTCCGGGTGGGGTTGCGCACCAAGGCTAAGGCCGATCACCACCGGTCAAAGCCTCTCGTATACGTCGTTGGTCAAAAAGTGTGGCTTTCTACTAAGAATATTCCTCTCCGTTCCGTCTCTAATAAGCTCGCACCCAAATTCATTGGCCCGTTCGCTGTCACCAAGATCATTAGTCCGGTGACAGTCCGCCTCAACCTTCCTCCAGTGTACAGGAGAATTCACCCCGTGTTTCATGTATCTAAGATTAAGCCTGTGTTTCGATCAGCAATTAACCCGCCGGTTCCGGTTCCTCCCCCGCCGCGTCTCGTAGATGGGGAACCTACGTTTTCGGTAAATCGTATTCTGGACTCTAGGCGGAGGGGACGTGGAGTCCAGTACTTGGTGGACTGGGAAGGTTACGGTCCGGAGGAGAGAAGTTGGGTCCCTACGAGTGACATTCTGGATCACTCCCTTATCGATGATTACAATCGACAGGTAAGGGAGGCTGGGAACGCCAGGAGGCGTTCCTAGGAGAAAGGGTACTGTCACGGTTCATGAATGCATTGCTTTCTTTTGTGTCTCGTGTCTCTGTTTGTTGTGTTGGTATGTGCTGCGTGGATCCGTGGGCGTGGTCGGAGCAATCATGCTCATTCATCTATCATCGGCGCCAGCTGCGAGTCATTATCACTTGCATTTATACTCACCGGTTTCTCCTCTCCTTTGTCAGATCGTTTGTCGATGTTGTGTGCTGTCTGGTGTCCTGAGTTCCTTGTTCCTGTTCCGTTGGATGATCGTGTGATATTTGTTCTGGGATTCCTGTTCGTTGTTTCCTGTTCATCGTTTCACGCCGGATTTCACACTCATCACCATCGCTTCACTCTTCACCAGCACAGATACACCTGTTGATCATCGAGGTCCCTGCGTCACCTGCCAGCGGTGTTGTCTGTCTCCGAGTTGTACTTTCTGACATTAAACTGGGTTATTTTTACCTGCAATTGTTTCCTCATTCTGTGATCATGACAAAACTGTATTTAATTTCATTCACATTTAATTCATAGTCAGGAGGAAAGACCAGCATTTGACACATACTAAATAAAGTATCAGGGTTATAATAGTTCACTAAAACCATAAAAAAAACTTTGTTACTTGAAATTAAATAAATGTTAACTGAAATTAAAAAATTAAATAAACAAACTTATTTGAAGCTTTAGCTTAACATGATATACTAACTAAAACAGAAATACAAAGTTATAAAAACTATATAGTTGTTTTTATAAACAGACAAAAAAGTGAATTGAGCTCTCTCGTGTATTTTTAATGTAAAAAAAATGATGTCAAAATGTCAGTTCAAGTGACAGTCGGTTATGTAATACTTAAATGCTTAATGTATTACAATTGAACTAAACTCATTAGATTTTAGGAGACTAAATCTACTGTAGATTTAGTCGACTAAAATCTTGTGATATTTAGTCGACTAAAACTAGACTAAAACTAAAAACAATTCAGGTGACTAAAATATGACTAAAACTAAATGGCATTTTAGTCAAAAGACTATGACTAAAACTAAATCAAAATATGTTGTCAAAATTAACACTGGCTGTGTTCGAAATCGCCCCCTATACCCTTAAATAGGGCACTATTTGAGGGAACAGCCATTTTTAGTGGTGTCCGAAACCATAGTGGACGTTTTTGAGTGCACTCATTCAATCCCACAATACACCGCAATAACGAGTGTACAGCCGATGTTGTACGAGCACTGGCTTGTTCAATGCACCAGCGCGACGCAGACCGATCGGCTCATAAGTACCGCGAGAGCGAGAGCGTTTCGAGAACAAACGAGAATTGCTCTCACTCTCAACCATACTGTGCTCTAAACGCACGGTGAGAGTCGCGCGCTGTCCGATTCGCCCCGTGTACCCTCATTCCCCAGTACTCCACTGGCCCACAAGGAGTGAATGAAAATGAGTGAGCGAATTCTGACACTGAAGACCCCAGAGGGGATGCCGTTTTGTTGGAGTTTTGCTTGTTTGTTAAAATTAAATTAAATAAAATTAAAAATGCTTACAGTATGTTGATTGCTTTGTGTGACGTGCAGTGCTTGCCTGCACGAGTATTCCCGCCAGATTTTTTTCTCAGAAGAACAGCTGCTGCATCACGATGTCGTGCTTTTACGAAGTATTATGTTCCATTCTTCTTCAAATTATAGAAATGAGAGAACAACGAAATGAAGAACTTTTCATTCAACAACTGAGACGTCGTATTCTCTTACGCAATGGCCAACAGCTTGTAAGTCAACAAGACTTACGCGACGCGACTCTCACAGTGCATTATGGGTATTCTCTAGCTGTCGAGCATACATCGGTTGCAAACACGTTATTGTGGTGCATTGTGGGATTGAATGAGTGTACTTAATAACGTCCACTATGGTTTCAGACACCACTAAATGGCTGTTCCCTCAAATAGTGCCCACAGCTGAATCAATCATCCATCCATCTTCCGAACCGCACTGGTCCAGCCCAATATCATGCATACAGGTATAAATGATCCTTTTTAAGATGATTATTATATTGTTTGATTAAGGTTACATGCTAGTTTCCGTAGCAGAGTTCAGGATAAATCTTTTCATTATTATTGGAGCTGCCAAACAGCAAGCACAAACTGCAAAAACGGCAGCCTTTACGGCGCACTTACGCCCGTTTCACACATACTCCGTCTGCAGTGCGTATGCTGTGCGTATTTTTTTCCGTACCCATGTTAACGGATTACAGCTTTCACACTGCGCGCGGATGCTGTCCGTCAGTCCGTTCCAGGTGCGGTGCGTCTGCAGCAGTCCGGCGATCGTTTCCGTACCGAGTCTATTTTTTGCTGTGCTACACTGCGGAATTAAAGTGACAGCACATTGTTCGCTTTAAAATAAACATGTACTGACACGAAAATCTAGTAATTTTACCACAGATGTATGTAATTTAAAATATACTCTGTTTCAAAGTCAACACATGGCTTTTTTTTCTCGGGTAAAGCAAGGAAACAACACCTTACCTGGCATTTAGGTTAAAAAATTTAAATAATGGAGAGCACGTAACGTTACGTTCCTGGAGGTGGAAAAACAAAGGTCTTTATGACCTGCTTTTAAAAGGGTTTAAAAACGAAAGAAAAGACGAGAGTCGGCTGTTTCTATTGTAAGTTTCTAATTTAAAATGTTTATAGGCTATAAGTTATATTTCAATGTTTTGCCACTTGTGTGAGCTAAAGTATAGGCTATATAAAGTTATATAGGCTATATAAATATAAAGTAATGAATTGAATAAAACGTTGTTTAAATGTACTACGTTAAAACGTGACATCTATGAAAGTGTAAACAAAGAGAATTGCAATTCTGACAAGCCATGTTCAGTAACAACTTTTGGATTTGAAATAAAAATAATAATGAATAAATGCTGTGTTTGTGGTATACAACCGCGGATCAGTTGCGCGCTGCAAACGCAGCATATATGAAAGAACAACAGCGCGTGCTGCTCCTGCACCACATACGCACCGCAACACGCACCGCATACGCACTGCAGACGGAGTATGTGTGAAACGGGCGTTAGTGTCCGAAATCACTCACTCGTTTTCGAAGTGGACTATATCAGTGGACTAATGTAGGGAATAGTGAATGAGGGTATAGGGGGCGATTTCGGAAACAGCCACTGCAAAGAATATGCTTTAAGAATATGCGGCCCCTTTAAGAAACATGACACCGCGCGCCCTGAGCATGCGCAGAAGAGAGAACCGCGAGACGAGAGCAGACTCAGTTGAAGCTGAAAGCGACGCCGTTAACGATCGTGAATGAAGGACAAATGTGGAATATTTTCTCCGGATGCCTTATATTTCCAGTCTGCAGGTGAGAGATGTTTCTCAGATTACAGAGTTTAACATTAATCAGCTCCAGAGTTTACATGTTTAAGGACCAATGTAATGAAATGCGTTGTGTGCTGGTTTATTATTAGAGTGTAATAATATGTTGGCAGAGAGTTTTTCACAGACTCTGACTCTATTACACCAATAAAATGTGCTTAATGTGCCACTTTACAGAAGATCTCAGACATCAGCATAATGAATGAGGGGAAAACAGGGAACTTTAGGAGACAAAGAGGCTTTTCAGCAGCTCAGCTAAACATGATGGTCCTGTTGTTTCTCTCTTTGGACAGGAGTTGAACAAACCTTGTTTTGAAAGCAATTAATATCTAACTTGTGCCAAACTACTCCATATTCCTGACAAAAATAATATGTTCACTTAATTGAAGTGTAAATGTAACTAAAGTAATCCAGTGTAAATTCAGAAACTTCTCTTTGATTTTTCCAGATCTGGTCCAGTGGGCGTCAGTATCTCACAGTGATCACAGTTCACACCTGCAGTGAAGCCCCTCCCACAACAATTCACCAATAAATACTGGGAATATTCACATCATCCTACAAGAGAAGGACAAACTCCAGGTGTAGCAGCTGAAATCTGTGTGACTGTTAAAGATGGAGTTTATTAAAGAGGAGATTGAAGACATGAGTTATCCAGAACCATCCAGAATAAAACATGAAGATACGGAGGAACAAATAGGTTGGTGTCCATTCTTGATTCTTCATTATTGACTGCTTTAGAAGCTGTGAAATAATAATCAGCAAAAGTGCATTTTTTTTTTGTTTTGTTTGGGCTTTAGTGTTTCAAGTCAAGTAAAACTTGTTTTTAATACTGTGGAAATATACTCCTGTTCCATGTTGTTAGAGGGTAAGTGTGACATCTGCTATTATGTATTAAAAGAAAATACAGTACACCCAGAAATGTCCTTACCATTTACCTAGTTTTTTTACCCTCATGCCATGTGAGATGTATAAGACTTTCTTTCTTCAGACGAACACAGAAAAATAAATATCCTCTGCTAATGAAAACTCATTTGTGTTCCTAAAAGCATCAAACCGCACATACAGCAATAACTACAATAGTCCACACGAAAATAAATACGGCACGTAATGACCTTCCAGATTCTGGAGCAGGCGCCAGCTTGTCCAGAACAACAAGCCCCTCATCTTTTAGGATGCCCGCAATCCACCTCCAGTACTGATCTGTAACACAGAATACTGCGCACATACACAGATACACAGTCTTTCCAAGGTTGGAGTTGGTGAGATCTGGTCCCAACCAGAGAAAGTTTTCCAAAACATATTGATAACATGTGCTTTTCTCTCAGGGAGAGATGCAGACAATAGTACAGACCATATTCATCTTGATTCTTTAGGGTTTCAGTAAAAGGAAATATAAAATGAAATAAAATAAAATAAAGAAATAACATGAAAGACAAATCCATATTTCATCTCTGGAAGCCGGGCTAAATGAGCAATCTCTGTTACTGCATTCCTGTCGAGTTGGAGGTGTGTGATGCCTCTAAAACCCAAACACATGACAACATGTTGAAATCAAGTGTTTTTGCGAAACATCACACACCACCAGGGGCCCGTTCTTCGTACCTCGCTAACTCAGTTAGCCGGATTTGATTGTTGACGATTTGGTATGATCTTGGATTGTTTGGTTCTTCGACGCTCATCCTGGACTTGCTGTCATAGCAACAGGTCCGTAAACTTAAACCTGCTCGCGAGCGGCTTATTTCATGTAAACAGGATTAGATTGCATCTTGAGGTGATACTTAAAATCTGTCCCAGCCACTGCTACTTTATTACAAGAGTTCATTACTGAACCAGGGGCAGTAATAATCATTTTAAATAATAATAATATACAAATGTTAAATTGTATATGTATATGAGAATGTATATAATATTATAATGTTGTGTATAATACTATAGACACAGCCACTTGATTGAGCGATTTATTTGTGATGGAATAATTACTTTATAATTTTATTGGAGGTTTGCACACATGTTGTACAGTTAATCTGAGGCGTGCATTAATTTAAGTGATGACGGATATTATGGGATGGCTTGATGCAGCGCAGGAGATGCAGAGTATTTGATCTTGACCCTTAAGAAACTTTATTACTGTCACGTTACAAATCTGCTTCGAATTGAATTAAAAATTGAATTAGAACATTGAAATAAAAATGTAAAGGGTGTACAAATACTGTATAAAATCGTGAATATAAATAATTGGTAATCATGTAAAAAAAAAAAAATTATCATTGATCTATTATAACTTTTATGTTGGTTTGGTCGTTTAGCTGTTTCCTTATAAAGGTCCAGATATTCGGTTTTTTTTGTGTAATTTGTCAAGTTTTTTGCCAGGTGGCTTTTTTAATTATATGATGTCATTACGTTGCTGTCTTGACGCCAGCCAATCGCTGCATTGCTGATCATGGTTTCGAGTATCGATGCATCTGCCCTCTTCAGGGAAAACAAGAACGCGCAGTGATCTTAGATAATTTAATCCAGATATTTAAATCCAATCCGCAAATACGTTTGAAGAACCAAATTAGCCAGACATCAGTTATCAGGATTAAAAGATCTGGGATCTGTCAAATCATCTCAGATGTATTAAGCGAGGTACGAAGAACGGGCCCCATGACAGACCCTCAGTCAGCACTCAGAGACCAAATACAAACTTTAGAAATTATAAAGGAAGAAACAATCATGGGTCCTATTGATATAAGCAAAATCATAACTGGAAAGAATCATTAAAATATTTATATAGGAGGATGAATATTGATTGAGGCTTTGATTATAAATGTAATTAGGATATATACAAATATATTGAAGCGGTGGTGGATTTCAGAATCCACCTTTCAGATTCTTTATAAAAGTCTCTTAGGGTGCGTTCACACTTGTAGTTTGGTTCATTTGGTCCGGACCCAAAAACAAAACATATAGTCCTGGTCCGCTTGGCGTTCACACTGGCATTTTTAACAGCGAACCTAAAAGTTACCGAACCAAAGGCATAGGGATACGGTCACAATCTGATTGGTCGGCTTTTATGACGTATATTTCGCAACGGAGCTTGCTTACCGAACATTCACAACAATGCTGTGTGCTGGATTAAACAAGATCATTTTATGCGTGTACATATGGTTTTATTTTTACTAGAGCTCAAATTGTTCAAACGTTCAAAACAGCAGCAGGATTTCCTCCGTTGTGTGCAGAAACGAAGATCTGCATGTATTGATGAGGCACTTTACCTGTTTGCCCTCTACTCATTTTGGATACACCGATCTTTCTGCGTCGTCAAATCAGCTGACTTGTAGCGTCGAATCTTGTGACATTACATCCTGTTTTTGGTTCGTTTACATGTCTTTGGTCCGTGTTGCGTTCAAATATCAATCGAACCGCACCAGAGTTCGTTTGGAAGTGGATCGAGACCCATCTTTTTAGCGGTCTCGGTCCGCTTGTTTGGTGCGCACCAGGGTTCGGATGGCAGCGTTCACATATGTTCAAATGAACCGCACTAACCGAGCAATCGCACCAGGGTCCATTTTAATCGAACCAAACATGACAAGTGTGAACGCACCCTTAGACAACTTTTACTGAGAATCTTTTGACACTTAAGTTAAAGCTTAAGACTATTCTTATGAGCATTTCTAAAAGGTTTTATAAATACAGGCCCAGATTTCTTGTTTTCTGCTGAGTGTTTTTCATTTTCACATTTAACCTCATTGAACTGATTCTGACTACTTTATATGTTTATTTTAGACCAGATGGAAGTGACGGAGCAACAACACAAACTAAATGATGTAAAGAAACTCTGTGACTTAAAAACTCAAGAAACAAAAGCCAAAAAGCTGCACACCTGCTCTCAGTGTGGAAAGAGTTTCAGACAAAAACGAGACCTTAACACACACATGAGAGTTCACACTGGAGAGAAACCGTATACATGCACTCAGTGTGGAAAGAGTTTTTCTCGAGTATCAGATCTCAGTATTCATCTGCGCATTCACTCTGGAGAAAAACCATTTAACTGTGATCAGTGTGGGAAAGATTTTATTTCATCATCAAATCTAAAAACACACCTGACAGTTCATTCAGATGAGAGACCTCATGTGTGTTCTGACTGTGGGAAGAACTTTACTAGAGCTGCCCATCTGAAACGGCACCAAAGAATTCACACTGGAGAGAAACCGTGTACATGCACTCAGTGTGGAAAGAGTTTTACTCAAACATCAGCTCTCAATGTTCATCCACTCCATCACTCTGGAGAAAAACCATTTAACTGTGATCAGTGTGGGAAAGATTTTATTTCATCATCAAATCTTAAAAAACACCTGATAGTTCATTCAGAAGAGAGACCTCATGTGTGTTCTCTCTGTAGAAATAGTTTTTCACGGCTGTACAGTTTCAAGCTGCACCAGAAAACACACACAGGTTTGAGAGATCATGTGTGTTGTGACTGTGGGAAGAGCTTTACTACATCTAGTCATCTGAAAGAGCACCAAAGAATTCACACTGGAGAAAAACCTTACAAGTGCTCATATTGTGACAAGAGTTTCAATCGGTCTGGAAACCTGAAATCACATGAACGAGTTCATACTGGAGAGAAGCCGTACCGCTGTACTCAGTGTGGGAAGAGTTTCAGAGATGCATCAACTCTCAGTAAACATCTGCGCATTCACTCTGGAGAAAAGCCATTTAACTGTGATCAGTGTGGTAAAGATTTTATTTCATCATCAAATCTAAAAGAACACCTGATAGTTCATTCAGATGAGAGACCTCATGTGTGTTCACTCTGTGGAAAGAGTTTTTCATGGCTAAAGAGTTTTAAACAGCACCAGAAAACACACACAGGTGTGAGAGATCATGTGTGTTGTGACTGTGGGAAGAGCTTTACTACATCTAGTCATCTGAAAGACCACCAAAGAATTCATACTGGAGAAAAACCTTACAAGTGCTCATACTGTGACAAGAGTTTCAATCGGTCTGGAAACCTGAAAACACATGAGCGAGTTCATACTGGAGAGAAGCCGTACCACTGTACTCAGTGTGAGAAGAGTTTTAAAGATGCAACGGGTTTAAAAAATCATCTGTTTATTCACTCTAATGAAGTAATCCTTCAAATTCATAATGAAATGCACCAATCAGGCATAACATTATGAATATTGTGTTGGCCCCCCTTTTGCAGCCCTGACCCGTAGAGGCATGGACTCCAATAGACCCCTGAAGGTGTGCTGTGGTATCTGGTACCAAGATGTTAGCAGCAGATCAAGTCCTGTTAATTGCGAGGTGGGGCTTCCATGGATCGGACTGGTTTGCCACCAGGGAATACCGTTTCCATGAAAGGGTGTACATGGTCTGCAGCAATGCTTAGGTAGGTGGTACGTGTCAAAGTGACATCCACATGGATGACAGGACCCAAGGTTTCCCAGCAGAACATCGCCCAAAGTATCACTGCCTCTGCCAGAAAAAAAATAAAATGCGATTCATCAGACCAGCTATTTGAGCTACAGTAGCTCGTCTATTTGATCGGACCACATGGGCCAGCCTTTGCTCCCCACGTGCATCAATGAGCCTTGGCCGCCCATGACCCTGTCACCGGTTAACCTCTGTTCCTTCCTTGGAGCACTTTTGATAGAGACTGACCACTGCAGAGCGGGAACACCCCACAAGAGCTGCAGTTTTGGAGATGCTCTGACCCAGTCGTCTAGCCATCACAATTTGTCCCTTGTCAAACTCGCTCAAATCATTACGCTTGCCCATTTTTCCTGCTTCTAACACATCAACTTTGAGGACAAAATGTTCACTTGCAGCCTAATATATCCCACCCACTAACAGGTGCTGTAATGAAGAGATAATCAGTGTTATTCACTTTACCTCTCAGTGGTCATAATATTATGCCTGATCTGTGTATGTAGCTAGTGTGAATAACAAAATGCTTTCTCTGTGTCCAGATTTGACTGTAATGCAAAACTGATGCTTCAAATCAAAATAAAAACTCAACTTTGACTAAAAGTATTTTTTAATAATGTGTAAATATACATATTCAAATCAAATGCAGTTACTAATTATGTCCGAATCAAAACACCATGTTGATATGTTTATATATATATATATATATATATATATATATATATATATATATATATATATATATATATATATATATATATATATATATATATATATATATATATATATATAGGGCTATACAGCCATCTAGAGGTTACACAATGGTATTATATTTGATAAATGGTACATAATTTAGAGATGCCCTTAAAATACATGTTAAAGGGGGGAAACCATTATTATAACTAATTTTAGTAAAATAATAAATCTAATAATTCAGGAATCACCCCTGATCAGGTGAAATTATGCATGCATAGTGCACATACAAGGCCTACTCTCAGCAGAATCAAGATTACAAACTAATATCATGGCCTGCTGAGGAGGATAATGTTGAGCAGGATACATGCACTGAATACACAGACATTTTCTTTCTTAACACACCAGCTCGAAATTCAGTATGAACACATATAGTCAGACTAATAGTGCACAGCGTATTAAGCAACCATGCTTTATTTATTTATTAACATGTATGTGTGCATCAAAAACGAGAACGTTGCTGAGTCAAATTAAGATAAAGATGATAGTGATGTTAACAGTGACACCAAAGCTCCGAAGCATGTAAAAAAAAAGAAACGATATTCAGTGAAGCTTTGTATCGATGCTTGATTTGTTCTTATCAAAATCAGGTGACCAATGACGTCCAAAGCTTCGTTTCACACACACCCGTGACTGCTTCGTACTCCGATTCAAAAAGTGCACCACGGGTTGTTAGAACTGTTGTATTGCGCTAGTTTATTGTTGCGAGACTTTGTCATGGTTCTGAAATGTGGGAACACTTTCATTTGAGTTCGCCCAATAAGGTTAATAATATATTAGGCTTTTGTTCTGCAGCCTTATATATATATATATATATATATATATATATATATATATATATATATATATATACAGTGAGGAAAATAAGTATTTGAACACCCTGCTATTTTGCAAGTTCTCCCACTTAGAAATCATGGAGGGGTCTGAAATTGTCATCGTAGGTGCATGTCCACTGTGAGAGACATAATCTAAAAAAAAAAATCCAGAAATCACAATGTATGATTTTTTTCACTATTTATTTGTATTATACAGCTGCAAATAAGTATTTGAACACCTGAGAAAATCAATGTTAATATTTGGTACAGTAGCCTTTGTTTGCAATTACAGAGGTCAAACGTTTCCTGTAGTTTTTCACCAGGTTTGCACACACTGCAGGAGGGATTTTGGCCCACTCCTCCACACAGATCTTCTCTAGATCAGTCAGGTTTCTGGCCTGTCACTGAGAAACACGGAGTTTGAGCTCCCTCCAAAGATTCTCTATTGGGTTTAGGTCTGGAGACTGACTAGGCCACGCCAGAACCTTGATATGCTTCTTACAGAGCCACTCCTTGGTTATCCTGGCTGTGTGCTGCGGGTCATTGTCATGTTGGAAGACCCAGCCTCGACCCATCTTCAATGCTCTAACTGAGGGAAGGAGGTTGTTCTTCTCCTTAATACAGTGCAGTCGCCCTGTCCCATGTGCAGAAAAACACCCCCAAAGCATGATGCTACCACCCCCATGCTTCACAGTAGGGATGGTGTTCTTGGGATGGTACTCATCATTCTTCTTCCTCCAAACACGTTTAGTGGAATTATGACCAAAAAGTTATATTTTGGTCTCATCTGACCACATGACTTCCTCCCATGACTCCTCTGGATCATCCAAATGGTCATTGGCAAACTTAAGACGGGCCATGACATGTGCTGGTTTAAGCAGGGGAACCTTCCGTGCCATGCATGATTTCAAACCATGACATCCTAGTGTATTACCAACAGTAACCTTGGAAACGGTGGTCCCAGCTCTTTTCAGGTCATTGACCAGCTCCTCCCGTGTAGTTCTGTGCTGATTTCTCACATTTCTTAGGATCATTGAGACCCCACGAGGTGAGATCTTGCATGGAGCCCCAGTCCGAGGGAGATTAACAGTCATGTTTAGCTTCTTCCATTTTCTAATGATCGCTCCAACAGTGGACCTTTTTTCACCAAGCTGCTTGGCAATTTCCCCGTAGCCCTTTCCAGCCTTGTGGAGGTGTACAATTTTGTCTCTAGTGTCTTTGGACAGCTCTTTGGTCTTGACCATGTTAGTAGTTGGATCCTTACTGATTGTATGGTGTGAACAGGTGTCTATGCAGCAAACGACCTCAAACAGGTGCATCTAATTTAGGATAATAAATGGAGTGGAGGTGGACATTTTAAAGGCAGACTAACAGGTTTTTGAGGGTCAGAATTCTAGCTGATAGACAGGTGTTCAAATACTTATTTGCAGCTGTATAATACAAATAAATAGTTAAAAAAAATCATTTAATGTGATTTCTGGATTTTTTTTTTTTTTTTTTAGATTATGTCTCTCACAGTGGACATGCACCTACGATGACAATTTCAGACCCCTCCATGATTTCCAAGTGGGAGAACTTGCAAAATAGCAGGGTGTTCAAATACTTATTTTCCTCACTGTATGTATATATATATATATATATATATATATATATATATATATATATATATATATATTTATTTATTTATTTATTTATTTATTTATTTATTTATTTATTTATATATATATATATATATATTTATTTATTTATATATATATATATATATATATATATATATATATATATATATATATATATATATATATATATATATATATATTTATTTATTTATTTATTTATTTATTTATTTATTTATTTATTTATTTATTTATTTATTTATTTATTTATTTATTTATTTATTTATTTATTTATTTATTTATTTATTTATTTATTTATTTATTTATTTATTTATTTATTTATTTATTTATTTATTTATTTATTTGTTAGAATAATTATGAAATTTCTTCTTTTATTCACAATATATAACCAGGAGTAATGCCAAGTATAAAGAGGTCTTATTCCCAATAGGTAACCAAGAATGATGCCAAATGTAGAGAGGCCTATGTAAACCACACAAGTATGTTATGTATTTTTTTATTATGTTGAAACTATATAAGAAAATGTAGTGGAGGTTTTATAGAGAACCTTTATGTTAGACTTTATAAGAGCCTTATAAGAAAAACAGAAATAGCAAAGTGAAATGAAAAGTTGTTTATATGGCAGAAAAACTTTTATAAGAAGTTTTTTATTTTTCACAACTTTTATGTATAAGTTGTTTATAAGGCCGAGCAACCTAAAGGAAGTTTTTTTCTTATACAACTTTCATGAATGACTTTGTAAACAAGGAAAAACATAAAGACATGATTTTGTGAAGATGTTTCATTTTGGTTCATAGCAAGAATACAGACACATGATTTTGTAAAAATGTTTTATTTTGGTTTATAGTAAATACACAGAAACAAAGATGTTGTAAAAATGTTTTATTTTTGGTTTATAGTGAAGACACAAGAGACATTGTTTGGTAAAAAAGTATTTTATTGAACTATCAGAATGAACACACTGAGACATGTTTTGTGAAATATGTTTTATTGAAAAGATAGAAAATCAGAAATACGCACATGAAATTTTAGGCGGAACACATAAACCACAGAGACAATATCCAATAAACAAATTGGGGAAAGATGAATTGGATCAAACAATAAGGGAATTGTTAGAGCAGGGAGTTATTAAGGAAGTACCATCAGCAATTACAAATAGCCCTATTCAATTAGTCCCCAAGCCTGGAAATCAAGGATTTAGATTAGTGACTAATTTCAGGGCCCTTAATAAATTAACCCGTCCAGACCGTCGCTACCTGATCAATGCTAGAGATACGATCGAGAAATTAAGAGATGGCAAATTTCTAACCAAATTGGATTTAATTAATGGATTCTGGGCAGTTCCAATAACGGAGAATAGTCAAGAGAAAACTGCATTTACAGTGGGAAACAAACATTATTTATTCCAACGTTTGCCACAAGGGTATGTCAACTCGTCGGTAGTATTTCAGGCAGTAATGATGGAGAAGTTAAAAGATTTACCTGTGGAGGTATACATCGATGACATTTTAATCATAAACGAAGAAGAGGAAGAACACGTGAACACTGTGAAAGAAGTGTTGAAAAGGATAGCAGATTCAGGATTAAAAATCAACATAAAGAAAAGCGAAGTCATGACGGACCTAGTCGAGTTTCTAGGATTCTGGGTGTCTGCAGGTAATCACACAGACTATGAAGGAAAAGCTAGCCGAGATAAAGACACCAGAAAACGTCAAAAATGTACAACAGATGATGGGGCTAATGAATTATGTTAGGGACATCATTCCAAAATTTAGCCAAATGGCAAAGCCAATCTATGCCACAATAAAAGGGAACAAATTGAAATGGACTGAGGATGCGGAAAATGCACTTAGTGCTTTAAAGGAAGCAATTTTGTGCTCAGGACAGCTGGAAGGCAGAGAGGATGACAAAGATTTGGAGATTGATCTAGACATAGACGAGGCAGGTTACCAATTGATAATGCGTAACGGAAAAAGCTGTATACCAATACGCATTATGACAGGAAACTGGGAGAATCCAGAGTCTGGCTAGAGGAAAGAAAATACTGATTAATGCAGATGAAATGGTAATGGCTCATCTGAACAAAAACAAGATCAAGGATGCTAAGGCCCAAAATACCAGATGGCAGAGGTGGCAAAACGTTATACTAGATCCTAGTATAACTATAATCAACAAGGAACGCAAGAAATGTCAGAAGAAGAGTTTACCATTGTTTAAAGGAATAATGGTATACACTGATGGTTCCAAAACTCTGGTAGACAGCGAGGCCCATTGGGCGTACATAATCAAAAAGAAAAAAGGTAGCGAAGTAAAGGGATCTTCTCCTGGCACAGCACAAACGGCATAAGTGATGGTGGTGCTTAAGGCACTAGAGAAATTGAAAGAAATGAATGCCAATCAAGTTATCATAGTTACCGACAGTAAATATGTAGAGACAAGTCTAAATGAAAATTTGGAAGTTTGGAAACAGAATGGCTTCTTTAAATATAACAAAAAGCCCATTGAGCATGAACAGATGTGGAAGGAAATAGATTCTTTAGTGAAAGATTTAGACTTAGTCGTAATTCACCAGAAAGGGCCTTCGAAGGAGAGGACAGAATTATCCCAAGGGAACGAGGCAGTTGACAAATTAGCTAGGCTGAGGAGAGTGGTCATAATCGAAGATAAGGGAACAGACTGTTTAAAACACCCTGGTGTAAACTTAATGGGAAAAATACTGTCAGATAATAACATGATTATTCCTAATTGGAGGAAGAAGTATAGAGAGATCAAGTTGATATGTGAAAACTGCATGAGAAAAGGATATCACAGAACGATCAGGAAAGATTATGACAGAATACTTCCAGACAAAGCAAATGTGGAATGGGACTTAGACATAGCTGGTCCACTCAATCCGTGCACTAAAAAGGGTAATAGGTTCTTTTTAGTTGCGGTTGAAGCTTATCTGAACAAGATATGGGCTAAGCCATTAAAAGACCCTAGTGCTAAAAACATAATCAAGGCACTTGATGAATTCATGTCTGCATGGAATAGACCAGAATTCATCAGAGTTGATAACGGATCATACTTTGTCGGAAATCAACTTGAAAACTGGCTAGCGGAAAAACATCCGCTAGCCGTTCGTTATCATCCAGAGAGTAATGGATTGAGTGAAAGATCAATCGGCAGCTTGAAAAGCTTTTTTCGGGCAAACGATAACAATATGGAATGGGATGAACATATGGAAGAGGCTTTGTACTTCGTTAATATGAATACGGGGAGAAGAGAAGCCAAAAAAGAAATCGAACAACCTGAAGATAAGTGTCAGGTGGGAGATTTTGTGTGGATAAGATTGACAAACAAACATCCAACTAAACCATTCAAAGATATAATTACTAAGAGAGACAGAGTTCTGAAAATCATAGATAAGCACATGGTCCAGCTAGAACAGAACGGCGTGTGGAGCAAAAACAACCTGATTTTAATTAAATGATTGTAAATAAAAAGATACTTCCTTAGACAGCAAGGGAGTGTGAAGTCAAGGCCGGATAGCAGCAAATCACACGGGACTGAATATAAATCTGTAGGTGGTTTAAAGTAATAAATCACTTCAAGGTGGTTCAGTAGAAGAAACCGTAAGATTTCAGTGTGTGAGCTATCAATTTTCTGGATGGAATGTAAAGTTTATTAGAATCAAAAACACGAGGATGTAACTAAACCATAGCTATATAACCAAAATGGTAAAATAAAGCTATTAAAGAGACTGTGACTGGCAGAAAAGCCAAATAAAAATATGAACGTGTAAATATTAATCATAAAACAAGCAGCATGTGGGAAAAATATGGCTTGCACATCAAACAATGTAAGTATGAAACTATTTGTTTCTATTTGAAACTATTTGTTGAAACCTTACATTTGCAATGAAGGGGAATGGATATTGAAGGATTTTTAAGAAGGGGAAAATAAGCCCAGTTGAAGTATTAAAAATCTCTTCAATACACAAGATTCGTAAGAAAGACTAGAGTGGATAAAGTTATGAAGCACTTGAGAATTAAAACACCAAGGGAAGCTTGATATGTTACAGGAATGGAGTCCGAGAACCGGTGTGGGCCTTCGAGGTCAAGAGATCCCAGGGGAAAATGAAGGTGGAGTCGGACGTGTGTGCAAAGACCCGCAGTGGTGGGGGTAATAATTACCATTGCTATAGCCTTGATTATATTGTGGACTAGAATTAGATTGAATGATACAGGAATGGATAAAGATAAAGAGATGGACATGGAATACATTGATCCAGAATATGAAATGGATACGATTTTTCTGATAAATGAAGGGCAGAGTGAAAAAGGAAGAGAGATAGAGCCAGTGAAGTCGCCTGATACAAGCGGAAAAAAGATGAAAAGGATAGAGGATAGGAATATCGCAATCAAATGTAAGGAAGAGTTCACAGATGAGAAGTACACAATGTATGAAACAATAGAAAAATTGAGCAATCCAGTTCCTGGGTTAAAATGGTATTGTGAAACTACAAGAATGGCTGAAATAGCATTGGGGAGAAATAGATTTGGAGAAAAGTGATAGTGATAGTGACATGAACAAGTGCGCTAAGACGAGGTATAATTGGAAGTTGCATAATATATGGAGAGATAGAGTAATAGAGAAATTGATTAAACAATTTAATGGTAAGAATTGTAAAGGACATGAGATGAGTTGGATCGGATGCGTATGCGTATGCACGCAACAATGGGAATGTGAGACAGATGAAGATGGAACAGAAAACAGGTACAATGACAGGGAGCATTGGTTGTTGTTTAGTAATGCAGATGGCATTGTAAGTCAAGGTGTGAAATTAGTGACTATGCTGGAACATTCTCAGAGATGGATCAATATAAAAACGGAAGATGATACAGTAACAGATCAGATGATACTTCAATTTAGATTATTTGACATATTAGAAGACGTAGCCACAAGGGAGGATGAGAAAGTAATTCCTGTGAAAATAGTGGATACAGAAAAAGGAGAAGGAGTAATTGTCAGTTATAACAATAACCGACTGGGAAATTATTATCCAATTCCAATTGTAAGAGTAAGAGCGAAAAGCGATAAAGAAATTATGTTGTGGAGAATTCCCAAAGAAATTAAGGAATATCATGGGAAAGCAGATATCCCAGAGCCAGCATACAAAATATCTTGAGGTGAGAAAGGAAGGCTATCCAAAGAAGAAAAAAATTTTAACTTTAAAAGGTTCTGGTCAGTAGTGTGGAGTGGAGGTGTCCACCGATGGCTGTACGCGGGATGGACAGGTGATGATGTGAAGATAGACGGAAATTGGAAAAGGAATGAGATAAATCAAGGAATATGCAAAGTGGTTTCAGAACCAGTAACAACTGAAAAGACAATTTATGCTGACATCCTAGGAAATGTCTCGGTTACGTATGTAACCCTTGTTCCCTGAGGAGGGAACCTGGTTCTCAGAACTGCTACTCCTTGCGACAGCCCCTCCCTGGCCTATTCCTCTGAGACCAGACCTCTTAACTCAGAGACGGGGCACCCTTTGGCACCCGCGTCCGGCGTTCTGGAAGCTCCACGTGTGGCTTCTGGACGGGACGCGGCAGGTTTGAGTAGTCTTCCACCTGCGGTGGTCGCTACCATCACTTCCGCTAGAGCTGAGTCTACGCGACGTCTCTATGCGTTGAAGTGGAACCTCTTCGTCACATGGTGTTCTTCCCGCCAAGAAGACCCCTGGAAATGCCCGATCGGGTCCGTGCTATCGTTTCTCCAGGAGGGGGTGGAAAGAAGGCTGTCTCCTTCCACCCTTAAAAGTGTATGTGGCCGCAATATCTGCCTACCACGATCTCCTGGGAGACAAAAAGGTAAGTCAGCACGACCTGGTCATCAGGTTCCTGAGGGGGTCCTCTCGTTCCCTCTTGGGACCTCTCAGTAGTCTTAAGTGCTCTGCAGAGGCCTCCCTTTGAGCCTTTGCGGTCGGTTGAGATTAAATTCTTGTCTATGAAGACGGCTCTGCTGACCGCATTGGCCTCGCTTAAGAGGGTCGGGGACCTGCAAGCATTTTCGGTTGACGAAGCGTGCCTTGAGTTCGGGCCGGCTAACTCTCATGTGATCCTGAGACCCCGGCCTGGATATGTGCCCAAGGTTCCTACCACTCCGTTCCGAGATCAGGTGGTGAACCTGCAAGCGCTGCCTTTGGAGGAGGCAGACCCAGCCTTGGCATTGCTCTGTCCAGTACGCGCTCTCCGAGCTTATGTAGACAGTACGCGATGTTTCAGGACCTCAGACCAGCTCTTTGTCTGTTATGGTGGAGAGCGGAAGGGAAGTGCTCTCTCGAAACAGAGGTTGTCTCACTGGATAGTGGACAGCATTGTTTTGGCTTACCAGCAGCAAGGTCGACCATGTCCCCTTGGGGTTAGGGCACACTCCACCCGGAGTGTGGCCTCTTCTTGGGCTTTAGCGCATGGCGCCTCGCTAACAGACATCTGCAGAGCTGCAGGTTGGGCGACACTAAACACAATCGCCAGATTCTACAATCTCCGAGTGGAGCCAGTGTCCGACTATGTACTCGCCCCTACGGGTGGCCGGTAATGGGCCAGGCTCAGGTGTCTTCGCTTGCTCGCCATTTCACTCCAAGGACTGGATACGTGCGATATTTTTCCTCAGGTGAGCTCCCCGAGAGCCCTGAGCTCCTCCAGCACTGCTGACGCCGACATCAGTTCAGTCTGCCCTTTCGAGCCCAGACCCTCATGTCTGGCCAGGTGCACCGTGTGCATGGTTCCCCCTCCGGCGACCCCCACACGAGTATTCCCACCGTAAGCCTCAGTGAGCAGGTGTCTTTCCCTTGGCAAGTCCCTGCCACCCCTAGGGTTAAAAATCCACCTTCGGCTGGTACCCTAGAGATCTTCCATATGCAGCCCTTAGCAGGTCATATGTGTATTCTTAAGTCCTCCCTACGGGTAGGCATCTTGGCATTCCCTCACTGGGATATGCTTCCCAGTGTACCTTGGTAATCCTGTGATAAGTGGGAGTCCTTCGTCCGTACTAGTCTTACGACAGGGTACTCACACTTACGCAGGGCACTGGATGACAGCTGAGTGGCGTTGTTGTATTGGAACCCCCATTCGTTAGTCACTAACGTACGTCGTAGTGACTGAACGAAAGGGAACGTCTCGGTTACGTATGTAACCCTCGTTCCCTGAGGAGGGAACGGAGACGTACGTTTCCTCTGCCACGTCAGCTGTGCTGCCTGGAACGCGGAGTTCAGTCTTGGCTCCTGCAGCAGTAACATAAAGCGATGTTGCCTGCGTACTTCCTTATATACCCACGAAGTGGGGCGGAGTTACGCATGCAAATTCCGCATGCCCATGGCATTGGCACTGCCATTGGGCGCTGTTGAATTCTCGAAGATAATTGGCTTCTAAGCGAAACCCCCATTCGTTAGTCACTAACGTACGTCTCCGTTCCCTCCTCAGGGAACGAGGGTTACATACGTAACCGAGACGTTCTGGCGTCTGGGGTGTTCATTTAACCAATCAGATAAGAGTAAATTGAGAGTCAGCAAGAAGCTCATTTGATTGGCTACAGAATAAGTTGGACACGCCTTCCTCTTTGTGCTTGCAAAACTCAGTGAGGAGAGAATCGTGCTGTGTTCACACCAAACGTGAAAAGAGCTTCAAATTCGCGTCTATCACGTCTAGTTGGATGCTTGAACATTTTGAATCCACTCACGTGTCCACAGCGAATTGGACGCGCATATAAATCGGGCATTTGAAGTGAAATAGACGAGCGTTCAAGGCGCTCCAGGAGAAATATGTCATAAAACACCACTCTGCCTCTTTTCATTTTCATTAAAAAATATTAACCATTAATAGCCACACAAATGTGGTTCAGGCAACGCACTACCTACCTATAATTTCTTCACTGCATGTATATTTAAATATCCTAAAAAATAAAGAAACTTGTCTCTGCCCTCTCTGATAGATTCATGAGCCCAAAGATCGCCCGTTAGATCTACACAAGAATAATTATATCTCATGTTTAACCACTACAGAGACATCAGAGCCAGCGGCAGATGTCAGAACGACTGTCCGAGGAAAGGCTGCTCTCACCAGGGTTAACGAGCGCCACTGATTGCCTGGATCTCACAACTCCAAAAACGCAAGATTACATTTTTAAAATTGGTGCTCTCTTTATAAATAGCCACAGATTTGAGCTTTAAAGGTAAACAACTACATTCTCACCTGAAAAACTCTTAAAACTACATTTTGTGACACAATAACAGTATTTTTAAATTATGCAGGGTTTCTCATCACGTCACTTTACCACGTGACAGCAGAAAGCAGGCTCCTGATTGGTTAACGCGGCGCGAAATGACGCCAAAGTTCAGATTTTTCAACTCGGACGTCAGACGCGTTTTGCGTAAAACCCTCAATTTGTGTGAACTGGACGCACGAAAGAGGCAAAATCGCATCCACCGCACCGTGCTAAACGCGTCTTCATGCCACACGACCTCCAGACGTGCGTCAACATGCCTTTCCATTGACTTGACATGGAAATCATTCACTCCAGACCAAGGTTATACTGAAATTTATAGCAAAATTGAAAACGATATTAAAATAAACACTAATTTAAAAAACGCAAAACTATAATAACCTTGCTCCAGACGCTCTTTTCGTGTTTGGTGTGAATGCAGCATTAGTGCAGCTAAAAGACAGACGGGACTGTATAAATCAGTTTATTTTGGGAACTTTTTTTGTCCTGCGTACACAAGTCATTTAGACATTTGCAATATTTTTTTTAAAAAGAAAGACTAGTTTTACACGGCCAATCTGTTTTGCAGTTCCGAACTATGTTGTTTTCATTTGCAAATCGATGTTCAGACGCTAGAATATGCGGCCCCTTTAAGAAAGACGACACTGCGCGCACTGAGCATGCACAGAAGAGAGAAACGCGAGACGAGAGAGTAGTATGAAGCTGCAGACTCCGGAGCCTGCTGCAGCTACAGTCCCGAACCCAGAGTCCCGCATTCTCAGACCCCTCGTTTTTTCGAGACAGCGCCTCCTATCAAATTGGATCGGGTAAACATCTTTGCAATGTGAAGGACTTAGGCCGAAACGTGAGTATCATCAATTTTATTTAACAAATTTCTTTTTTAATCAAACCACTTTATAGCTCATCGATACACCAACATGAATAGCTCATTTAATATTTGTAAAGATAGTTTTTTCCCCGGAAATATTTTTAATAGCTTAGCTAGCCTTTAACCTTGGACTTTTTGTAGACAAGCCATTGTAAAATCCCATTAAAATTAAGGTAGACCAATTAAATACATTGAGTGTGTTAATATCAAAGAATGTCATCATTAATTATTTAATCAGATTTACAGTTTGACCTTTTTTTTTAAATTACCTTTTACCTTAACTATAAATTGAATTAATTATTGTCAGATGGAGTCATTGTTTTACTTTATATAATTTATGTAGCCTACTTAAATTAGTACTTATAAAACTTACATATTAAAATGAATCCATGTTAATTAAACTGTGATATGAAGTTGTTGATATGAAGGATCCTGCAAATGGTGAAATAACTGAATATATAAATATTTGATATATATATATATAAACAGGGGTTAAAGCAAAAAAAAATCCTGCGCCTGAACTTTTTTTTTCAGTGGGGTTTGGGGTTGGGTGAGTGAAAAAATACGTTATTTGGCAAACAAAAGAAAAAACAACAGTATAATGTCAGGGGCGATAATAATGTCAATATCTGCCAGGGGCGGAGCCAAACATTTTAAAGATTCGGGGCTTAGCCCAAATCTAGTTTGTTCAATGACATTTTAATTTGGCTTTATCAACTTTACTGACTTTGAGGAACATTGTTGTACTAGACTGGAGTAAAGTTCATAATGATCATTTTGTAAAGCTATGTAGGGTAGACACTGGCCCTCTACGGGGGTTCGGGGCAAGCCCGTTGTGTGTTGGAGAGCGCCAAAAAATGTTGATGACAAATAAACAAAAAAATCTCAGGAAATTGGATCAAAACAGGTCAAATACATTAAAGAGAATGCCCAGGTGGAAACTGTCAAAACGGCAATCAAGAAATTAATTGACTAAACCCTCAGAAAAACATCATTTTCAATGTCAACAGTAAGAATAAGCCAATTTATGTGCAAAAAGTACAAATATAAGAGATCGGAAAAAACAATGTAATTCGCAGGCATTTCACACCAGGGACATAGCCACGAGGCCCCTTCATTTACATGTCTGGCCCCCCAGATTACTGATTGCTTAAAATAAAATTATGGATTGAGCGCACAGCGGCAAACAGAGATGCGCTTGTCAAGCACACATCCCTTTTTCACAGACATCGCTGAAAGTTTAAAGTTCAGTCGGATATTTTAACCATTAATTGCTTTAATGTCGTGCCTGTGGAAGCCGTATAGACCTTCACAGAGGAGCAGCGGACATGCACGGAAGCATATTCAATTATTATTATGATTACTCTACTTTTATTATTAAATTAATATTAGCTACACTCTAAAAAAAAAAAAAGGTTCTATATGGCACCAAAAATGGTTCTTGGCTCGTAATCATAGGGGAACCTTTTTTAGTGCTATATAGCACCAATTTTGGTGCTTCAGTGGTTCTTCAGAGGTGCTATATAGCACCTTAGTCAAAGAACCGGTGAAGAACCGCTGAAGAACCACTGAAGCAGCAAAAGTGGTGCTATATAGCACTAAAAAGGTTCCACTATGATTACGAGCCAAGAACCATTTTTGGTGCCATATAGAACCTTTTTTTTTTTTTTAGAGTGTAGGCCTACTACAATTCATAAGCCCCACAATATTTCACAGCGCATCAAAGCAACCGACATCCTGCTACTCATTTCAAAAACAACTTGTTAAACACGAAATACTTCACGATTCACGCAAATAGACCCCCCCCCCCCCCACAATAGGCCACTAGTGAAATGTTAAAAAATAAATTTGATTAACCTCTCGTCATCTCTAATAGAATATGCGCCCGTAATGCAGCGTCAGATAAACTTTCACTTTGAATAATTGACTGGCGTTTAAGACCATGTTTAAGACCCTCACCGGCATAACTCTCGCGCAAAGTTTGCACATTGCGATATGATATCCACTGGCCTGCCCTCATGGTTTAAGATGCAAACATTTTCAATATTGACGTGGCATTTTTCTTTATGGTCACGCAAAATGGTGGACAGACAATGATTCACATTTCGAGCGCATCATTTCCCGTGATAACAAAATTAAGTAGGCTAAATTATTGAATTATATATATATATATATATACCTATCACAGATAAAATCACAAAGTGCTTTACAAAGTATATACAATTTAACAAATTACAACAACCCCAAATAAAACATAAAACATAAAAGCCCAAAATTAACTAAAAGCTTGCCTGAATAAAAGTGTCTTCAGCTGCTTTTTAAAAGAATCAACAGATTCTGCCACACGCAACGCGGGGTGTTCCATAATTTAGGGGCATTTGCCTGAAAGGACCGGTCTCCCCATGTTTTAAGACAGGTTTTGGGGACACTCAGGAAATTTCGACCTGAGGAACGAAGAGTACGAGAGGAAGAGTACGGTGACAACAAGTCTGTTATATATTGGGGGGTCTGACCATGTAGTGCTCTAAAAGTTAGAACTAAAATTTTATAATCAATTCTGTATTTAACAGGCAGCCAATGTAATGTAAATAAAATTGGAGTAATGTGTGTCATTGTATTGGTTCCTGTTAAAAGCCTGGCAGCAGCGTGTTGCACCGTTTGGAGACGACTCAAAGAAGATTTGTTAAGTAAAAAGAGAATTACAGTAATCTAGACGTGAGGAAATAAAAGCATGAATGATCAACTCCATAGTAGCTTTGGGCAACAAAGTCCTCAGTTTAGAGATATTTCTCAAATGATAATAACAGTTTCTGACCAACTGTCTAGAATGACCATCCAGAGACATTGATTGGTCGAACCGAACACCAAGGTTTCTAAGGATCAGCTGAACGGTTGAGTCCAAGGAACCGAGATGCTGTTTAATTAGAGGGTTTTTTTGTCTGGAGCAATGATTAAGGTTTCAGTCTTTTTTGTATTTAGTTGTAAGTAATTATTATTTAACCAGATCTTAATGCAAGACATGCATTCCAGCAATTCAGTTAACTTACCTAACTCTGACTCTTTAAATGAACAGTACAACTGAATATTGTCGGCATAAAAGTCAAGTCAAGTCAAGTCAACTTTATTTATATAGCGCTTTTAACAATGTAGATTGTTTCAAAGCAGCTTTACAGTGTTAAACAGCAAAATAATGCAGCCTAATTTTATTCAGCTGTATAGCCATTTGATGTCATCAGTTCATTTCAATTTCCATACGGTGACAGTGTGGGCTTTAGATCAATAATTAGATCAGTAATTTAGTTTACATGGTTAAATTAGTTTATTAATTAGATTTATTTCGATGTTTAGTTGAAAAATATAGTGTCCCCAACTGAGCACGCCAAGCCAGAGGCAACAGTGGCAAGGAAACCAAAACCCCATTAGGTGACCTAATGGAGAAAAATAAACCTTGGGAGAAACCAGGCTCAGTCGGGGTGCCAGTTCTCCTCTGGCCAATTTACAAACAACGTATTATTATTATTATTCTGGCTGCTTTACAGGTCAGAGGTCATAATAGATCGGAATATTCAAAGGACCGGAGGCAACACGCTGGAGACGGGTTTATTGCGGATGACATATCGATTTAAGTATTATTTAATGATAATATTCGAACAATCGGAGTCATCACACTGGTGACGGGTTTATTTAGATGCCGTGTCGATGAGGCAGTTGCAGGGGGAGGATAATTGACACGGTCTCTGCAGACACTTCGGGGTCCTGTGTTGGTCTTCTCTGGTCCACCATCTGATTAGGATACGGCCCAGATCTGGCTGACTGCAGTAAACCTCGGGATAAAACAGAGAGAATATCATTAGCGTAGATGCCATTCTTCTGATGATGTAACGAGTACATCAGGTGTTATGGGAAGTGTTCCCGGTTCCGGCTGACCTAGTTAATGCAGCCTAACAATCAATTAATTGATAAAGTGTTTTATGTGTATGCCACAGTAAAGAGATGTGTTTTTAGTCTAGATTTAAACTGACAGAGTGTGTGAAAGGACACATTTTTAATATTTCGAATGATTTCACCAAGAGGGCTAATGTACATTAAAAACAAAATAGGACCTAAAACCGAGCCCTGAGGAACTCCACATGACAGTGGGGTCATTTCAGAATCAGAATCAGAATGAGCTTTATTGCCAGGTATGTTTACACATACTAAGAATTTGTTGTAGTGACAGAAGCTCCACAGTGCACAGAATGACAGTGACAAGACACAGATAATAAAAATAAAAAATAACAATATACAAATATACAGACAATGTGCAAAATAGCATAGACCCAATATACAAATTTAAAATAAATTATATAAGCAACATACTATGTACACGTATTTTAGGTTTAAATTAGAAATGTAAATAAGTGTGTTAAAAATAAGTGAATAAAAGGAATGTATATAAGTACAGATCTTGGAGAGTGGGGAGGGTTGTACCAGTGATTCGCTCAGCAGACCGCACTACCCTCTGTAGTCTCCTGAGGTCAGATCTGGTAGCTGAGCTGTACCAGACGGTAATTGAAGTGCATAGGATGGATTCAATGATGGCAGAATAAAACCGTTTCAGCAGTTCCTGTGGCAGATTGAACTTTCTCAGTTGGCGGAGGAAGTACAACCTCTGTTGGACTTTTTTCCCAATGGAGGCAATGTGAATGTCCCACTTCAGGTCCTGAGAGATGGTAGTGCCCAGGAACCTGAATGACTCCACTGTTTTTACAGTGCTGTCCATGATGGTGAGTGGGGGGAGAGCAGGGAGGTTTCTCCTGAAGTCCACGATCATCTCCATTGTTTTGAGCGTGTTAAGCTCCAAGTTGTTATGACTACACCAGACAGCCAGCTCTTTAGCCTCCTGTCTGTAAGCAGACTCGTCCCGAATGGGGCTGATGACTGTGGTGTCGTCCGCAAACTTCAGGAGCTTGACAGAGGGGTCTTTAGAGGTGCAGTTGTTGGTGTAGAAGGAGAAGAGCAGTGGGGAGAGAACACAGCCTTGAGGAGCTCCAGTGCTGATGGTACGGGTACTGGATGAGAATTTATCCAGCTGTGATGTAGTGTTGTGCATTTGATGCATGTAATTCTATATTGACTCCGCTAGAGGGCCATCTTGGTTGTATGGCAGTGGCGGATAACCATGAGGAGAAGTACAGTGTTCGGTTATGATATGTACATGTGAGTGAGCAGCAGCACGAGCTATCCGAGAGTGCTCGGTAATAAATACTACGTTCTGAGTAAAATAGATCTGCCTGTGTAGTTTGTCAAGCACACTACACCAGAAGGAATACTACATGGTGTCAGAAGACAGTCATTTTATGAACCCGAACCTGCATTTAACAGCTCTGAGACGCGACGGAGAAAGTCAGCGCATTGTGACCGAAGTGAGTCTGCACAAGAAAAAATAAACATGGATCAGTTCAGATTACCACCTCCATTAGTCCTAACGGGAAATATAGGTGAAAATTGGAGAAGATGGATACAACGGTTCAACATTTACATGACTGCTACAGGATCCGACTCAAAGAGTGAGAAGGTAAAAGTAGCCATTCTACTTCACGCATTAGGAGAGGAAGCCTTAGAGGTGTACAACTCGCTGTCTATTGAGGCAGAAGGAGAGGATGAAACAGTGAAAGACATAGTAACAGCACTGGAGAAGTATTGCTTACCCAGGAAAAATGTTGTTTTTGAAAGACACCAATTTTGGGCTTACCCCATGCCTGATTTGATTACCATCGATAAGTACGTCACTGAACTAAAACAAAAGAGTAAAGACTGTGAGTTCGGCTCAACAGAATATGACATGATAAGAGACAAGATCGTGTTCAGCATCGTTGATCAGCGTTTAAAAGAGAGACTTTTAAGAGAAATAAATCTCACTCTGGAAAAAACAGTGGACATTTGTAGAGCAGCTGAGGCAGCAAAAACACAGATTCAAGCAATGGGAGAGCAGAATAAAGCTGTTCACGCCATTAAAAGGAAAACAAAGGATGGAAAACAGAACAAGAGATATGAAAGAACAACATTTCAACAGCAAAAAGCAAATGTCGACTCAGTCATCTGCAAAAAGTGCGGAAAATCACACCTTCCACGACAGTGTCCAGCCTTTGGAGCTACATGTCATGCCTGTGGAAAGCGCAATCATTTTGCCTCAGTGTGCATGTCTGAAAGAAAAGACACTCACCCTAAACATAACAGAAATGTCACTGTTGATTCATTGTTTATTGGAACAGTGGAACTTAAAAAGAGTCCCAGCTCTGCACAGAAAGCGTGGTACACAGATGTAGATATTGGAAATGTGACAGTGAAGTTCAAGTTGGACTCAGGTGCTGAAGCCAATATTATACCTCTCGACATTTACCAGTCTCTGCACGAAACAGCGTCATTACAACCAACTTCGACAATGCTGGTGGCGTATGGCGGAACAAAATTGAAACCAGAAGGTGTGGCCAAGCTGCAGTGTGTCACACCTAAAGTGCAAGTTCTCTTACCCTTTTACATCACCAGACATTCGTCCATACCAATACTTGGAAAGGAAGCATGTGAACAGATGCAGCTACTGAAAAGAGTTGACACTGTTGTAATCAAAAGTCCTACCACAAAAGAGGAGCTGATAGCGCAACACCCTACAGTTTTTGAAGGACTTGGTCAGTTTCCGGGTGAACATCACATACATGTTGATCCGAAAGCAATACCAGTCATACATGGATGTAGAAAAATTCCCTTAGCTGTGCTGGGCAAATTGAAAGACACACTGGATCAGCTGTTGCAAGCAGATGTTATAGCGCCAGTCACTCAGCCCACTCCATGGGTTAACAGTCTTGTCATCACTGAAAAAAAAAATGGGTCATTACGAGTATGCCTGGATCCTCGTGACCTAAATAAAGCTGTTCTTCGCCAACACTTCTCTATCCCAACAACCGAAGATGTACTATGTCGACTTGCTGGAAAGAAAATTTTCTCCATCTTCGACGAAAAGGATGGCTATTGGCAAGTCAGACTAGACAAGGATTCTTCTCTCTTATGCACATTCAATACACCATGGGGTAGATACAGATTCAAACGTCTGCCATTTGGTGTCAAGTCTGCTAGCGAAGTCTTCCAACAGTACAACAATGAAGTGTTCGGTGACATTGAGGGTGTACATATTGTAGCTGATGACATGATCGTTGCAGCTGCCACAGAACAAGAGCATGATGTCATTGTTGCTAAAATCATGGAGAGAGCGAAAAAACACAATGTTAAATTCAACGCTGACAAGATTCAGTACAAAGTGAACAACGTACATTTCATGGGACATGTGATAACGCCACAGGGTGTGAAAGCAGACGATGGCAAGATACGAGCAGTGGTGAACATGCCAAAACCCACAGATAGACAATCACTACAGCGTCTTTTAGGTATGATCAGATATCTCGCCCCATTTGTTCCAGGTGAGGCATCGCTCACAGCACCCCTCAGACAGCTACTGAGAAAAGACATGGCATTCCAGTGGCATCCTGAGCACGACACAGCATTGTCTGCACTCAAAACGGCACTGACCAACACACCAGTCCTCAGATACTACGACCCCAACATAGCACTTACCATACAAACGGACGCATCCAAAGATGGCTTAGGATCATGTCTGTTACAGGAGGGGCAACCAGTAGCATATGCGTCCAGGTCATTAACTGATACAGAGAAAAACTACGCTCAAATCGAAAAAGAGCTGCTGGCGATTGTTTTCGCTACCAAAAAGTTCCATCAGTATGTATATGGACACAACGTGAATGTACAGTCAGACCATAAACCATTGGAGGCTATCTTCAACAAGCCACTGAACAAAGCACCAGCGAGACTCCAACGAATGCTTTTACAGCTACAAAAATATGAGCTCAAAGTCCAATACAAACCTGGAAAAGAGATGTTAATCGCTGATGCATTGTCACGCGCCATTGCTGAAGGTCAGCACATGACCATAGAGGATCTCAATGAAGAAAGAGTCGTTTATGCGCTTGAAGCAACAGAGGCTCTCAGCGAAGACATGCTAAAGCAGCTAACAGAAGCTACAGCAAGAGACAGTACTCTCCAGTTGCTTGTGAAGATGCAAAAGACAGGATGGCCGACACGCAGAAAGCAACTTGATCCTGCAATCTGTCAGTACTGGCCTGTTAGACACACTGTTGCTGTGCGAGACGGTATATTACTGGTATCTGAAAGGATCCTGATTCCAGAATCAATGAGATCTGAAATGTTGAAGAAACTTCACATCCCACACCAGGGGATGCAGCGCACGAAGGCACATGCCAGACAGCTAATGTATTGGCCTGGTATGACCAAACATATAGAACAGATGGTAGAAACATGTCCAGCATGCCAACAGTTCCAGCCCAGGAACCAGAAAGAGCCACTCATTCCTCATGAGATTCCAGAGCTTCCCTGGTTAAAAGTTGCCGCGGACATCTTTGAAATCAGAGGTCAGACGTTTCTGCTAATTGTTGACTATATGTCTAAGTTCCCTGAGGTCATGAACATCAAGGACAAGACAGCATCCATAGTCATTGAAAAGATGAAAGCAGTGTATGCCAGGCATGGCATTCCTAAGGAGCTAGTGAGTGATCACGTGCCATTCGCGAGCTACGAAATGAAGAAATTTGCTGCTGAATGGGGTATTAAGCTGACACACTCAAGTCCGACCTACCCTCAGTCAAATGGGTTGGCAGAGAGAACCATCAAAACAGTCAAACACGCCCTGAAAAAAGCAGAACAATCAGGTACGGACCATCACCTTGCTTTGCTTTCATTAAGGAACACTCCTGTCACTGGTATGTCTTATTCACCAGCGCAAGTTCTGATGGGAAGAGTTCTGAGGAGCACCTTACCAGCATCTAGTGATGTCTTGCGACCAACTACGCCCAAAGGTGTTCATCATGCACTTCAAATCCTGCAAAAGAAACAAGCATGTCACTACAATGTGGGAGCAAAAGCCTTACCAGAATTGCATGCAGGAAATACTGTGCACATTGAAACAGACAGAGGGTGGCAGCCGGGTCTTGTTATTTCCAAACGAGATGAGCCAAGGTCATACAACGTTGTCAATGCAGAAGGACGACAGTTGCGCCGCAATAGGCGCCACCTGAGGAAAACAAGCCACAAGTACACAGAGACATTTACCCCTGCAGATGACCACCATGGTGTTACACACTCTCACATCCCAGAGGCACAAGAAGTGACAGAAAGTTCTGTACAGAGTGTGCCAGAGCAGGTCTTACATAAAGGCAGTACTACTACTACCAGGAGTGGTCGAGTTGTGAAGGTTCCCGTCAGGTTTCAAGACTATTGTTTGAACTGACTTTATTCCCTTCTAATTAAATAATGCCGAGATATGCTTAAGCTTTGAACAGCTGTTTGTTACAAATGAGAAGGAAATGTTCCTGTGATGTGGACTTTAATATCCTTATTTTGTGTTCATGAGTACTGTTTAAAGCTAGTGTTTTGTTTTTGTTTTTTCCTGAGAAAAAGGGGGATGTGATATAGTGTTGTGCATTTGATGCATGTAATTCTATATTGACTCCGCTAGAGGGCCACCTTGGTTGTATGGCAGTGGCGGATAACCATGAGGAGAAGTACAGTGTTCGGTTATGATATGTACATGTGAGTGAGCAGCAGCACGAGCTATCCGAGAGTGCTCGGTAATAAATACTACGTTCTGAGTAAAATAGATCTGCCTGTGTAGTTTGTCAAGCACACTACACCAGAAGGAATACTACACCAGCCTCACAAGCTGCTGCCGGTCTGTCAGGAAGCTGGTGATCCACTGACAGACAGAGGTGGGCACTGAGAGCTGACTTAGTTTGGGCAGGAGGATGTTTGGGATGATAGTGTTGAAAGCCGAGCTGAAGTCCACAAACAGGATTCTTACATAAGTCCCTGGTTTATCCAGATGTTGCAGGATGAAGTGCAGACCCATGTTTACTGCATCATCCACAGACCTGTTTGCTGTGTAAGCAAACTGCAAGGGGTACATTAAGGGTCCGGTGATGTCCTTCAGATAAGCCAGAACCTGTTTTTTGAATGACTTCATGACGACAGACGTTAGCGCCACAGTCTGTAGTCATTAAGTCCTGTTGTCTTGGAGTTCTTTGGAACGGGGATGATGGTAGAGCGTTTGAAGCAGGAGGGAACCTCACACAGCTTCAGAGATCTATTGAAGATCTGTGAAAAGATGGGGGCCAGCTGATCAGCACAGGTTTTCAGACAGGCTGGTGTTACACCATCTGGGCCTGGTGCTTTTTTCCTTTTATTCTTCCTGAAGACCTGGCTCACGTCATCTTCACTGATCTGAAGTGGAGGAGTGGGGGAGAGGGGGGTTGTTGGAGGTGTTAATGGTGTTTTTTTAAACCTGCAAAAGAAATCGTTCAGTTCGTCTGCCAGTTGTTGATTCGCCACAGTGCTGGGAGATGGTGACTTGTAGTTGGTGATGGCTTTCAGACCTTTCCACACTGATGAGGAGTTGTTGGAATAGAACTGGCTCCTTAGTATTTCGGAATAGTTCCTCTTTGCCAATTTGATCTCCTTTTTTAGTGTGTATTTGGCCTGTTTATACAAGACTCTGTCCCCATTCCTGTAGGAATCCTCTTTGGACTGACGGAGCTGTCTGAGTTTTGCAGTGAACCACGGTTTGTCATTGTAAGTTAGATGAGTCCTGGTAGGAATGCACATAACTTCACAGAAACTGATATATGAAGTTACAGTATCTGTGAACTTATCCAGGTCGGCGAATAGAACGGCTTGCAGTTAATGAAAAGCGCTTCTAGATCAGTACAGCACATTTTCGTTAATACTGTTACATCTCTACACCACCTTTCGTTGATGTAAAAGCACGTCCCGCCGCCACGCGATTTCCCCGTTGATTCTGCGTCGCGATCCGCTCTAAACGGCTGATAACCCGGCAGATGAAGCGCACTGTCCGGTATCGTGTCATTCAGCCAGGTTTCCGTGAAACACATAGCAGCAGAGTTTGAAAAATCCTTATTAGTTCCTTATAATTTCTGAAAGAATGTTATTAGCAAACACACAAAATTATCTGTCACTCAAATAAGAGGAATGTCAGAATGGGAAAGAAAGGTGATTTAAGCAATTTTGAGCGTGGCATGGTTGTTGGTGCCAGACGGGCCGGTCTGAGTATTTCACAATCTGCTCAGTTACTGGGATTTTCATGCACAACCATTTCTAGGGTTTACAAAGAATGGTGTGAAAAGGGAAAAACATCCAGTATGCGGCAGTCCTGTGGGCGAAAATGCCTTGTTGATGCTAGAGGTCAGAGGAGAATGGGCCGACTGATTCAAGCTGATAGAAGAGCAACTTTGACTGAAATAACCACACGTTACAACCGAGGTATGCAGCAAAGCATTTGTGAAGCCACAACACGCACAACCTTGAGGCGGATGGGCTACAACAGCAGAAGACCCCACTGGGTACCACTCATCTCCACTACAAATAGGAAAAAGAGGCTACAATTTGCACAAGCTCACCAAAATTGGACATTTGAAGACTGGAAAAATGTTGCCTGGTCTGATGAGTCTCGATTTCTGGTGAGACATTCAGATGGTAGAGTCAGAATTTGGCGTAAACAGAATGAGAACATGGATCCATCATGCCTTGTTACCACTGTGCAGGCTGGTGGTGGTGGTGTAAGGGTGTGGGAGATGTTTTCTTGGTACACTTTTAGGCCCCTTAGTGCCAGTTGGGCATCGTTTAAATGCCACGGCCTACCTGAGCATTGTTTCTGACCATGTCCATCCCTTTATGACCACCATGTACCCATCCTCTGATGGCTACTTCCAGCAGGATAATGCACCATGTCACAAAGCTTGAATCATTTCAAATTGGTTTCTTGAACATGACAATGAGTTCACTGTACTAAAATGGCCCTCACAGTCACCAGATCTCAACCCAATAGAGTATCTTTGGGATGTGGTGGAACGGGAGCTTCGTGCCCTGGATGTGCATCCCACAAATCTCCATCAACTGCAAGATGCTATCCTATCAATATGGGCCAACATTTCTAAAGAATGCTTTCAGCACCTTGTTAAATCAATGCCACATAGAATTAAGGAAGTTCTGAAGGCGAAAGGGGGTCAAACACAGTATTAGTATGGTGTTTCTAATAATCCTTTAGGTGAGTGTATATATATGTATATATTATATGAATATAAATGTATATAATATGAATATAAAATAATGTAAATAAAATAACACTTTTTGTTTGCCCCACAGGATGTTCTCAATGGGAAACCAAAGTGGTTCCCCCCAAAGCCACGTGTGCCAGTCTACATGGACAATGAGCAGCAGCTAGCCATTCTGCATCTCAAAGCTCTGCTGGATAAGTCTAAAACTCAACTGAACTTCACAGAAGTGGAGTTAATTTGTAGTTTTCTTTTTCCTGAGGTGGGCCCAAACATGTTTGTCAATTGGATTGTTTCTATTATTGCCATATATGCAATGTTTGATATGTTGATTAATTAGTTAATTAATTAATTAATTTATATGGACAGGCCATCATTCGTGGCCTATGTGAGATGCAGGCATTGTCCTGGCAGGAGGCTGAGGAGGTGTTCCTCCGTGGCCTTACTTATGACCCTAGGTATGCTTGTAATTTGCATTTGCAAAAAATATATAATTTATTATTACACAATATTTTTGACAATGGCAATTATTTTAGTGAAGTTGAGGAATTTCACAGAGCGATTGCCGAACGAATGAAAAAACAGTCACCTACCAGAAAGTAAAGTTATTATTTTACCTTATGCAATTGAAGATGAAAAGTAAAGTCACTAACAAAATTATTTCTTACTTTTTTCTTTGCTTTGTCCTTTTTACAGCGAGATGATGTTTAGGTGATTGTTAAATAAAGTACAGAATTGTTTATTATTGGTGTTTTGTCTATTCTTATTTGAGTTTAGCTTTGCATTGCATTCAAAATGTCAAAAAACAGGTTTTGGAATGTTAGCATGGTATGTTAATTAGACCATTAGCATAGGTTGAACTGAAAGAAACATTGGAATTTTAATTAAAAAAACATTGAGGCAATATAATATCACACAATATTAATATTAATAATAAGATAGTTCAATCTGTAATTGTATCTCTTCCATCAGTAATTTTCTTTCAATTAGGCTACCACCCACACTCAAAAAATAAAAAATGGGTAATTTGTTAGAGAACACAGTGTGTTTTTTGGCCCATGCACTGAGCAGGGAACGCAAATATGTTATTTTGTCATTATTTTGTGTGAATATATTTCGAAAACTTTAAAAGAAGCGAGACCGTAATATTGCATCCGGAGTCTGAGAATGCGGGACTCTGTGTGCGGGTGTTATATGATCTTCCGAACAGCAGGAGGCGCTGTCTCGACGAGGGGTCTGAGAATGCGGGACTTTATGCAGTTTCACAATACATGAATTACACTTGCGAATAACAGTAAAATGCTGCAAATATTTTTTCCCTTCCACTTTTACATTTTACATTTCTTTGTAAAGGCGATTTACACCTTTACAAAGAACATGCTTTAAAAATATGCGGCCCCTTTAAGAAAGATGACACCGCGCGCACTGAGCATGCGCAGAAGAGAGAAGCGCGAGACGAGACGAGAGCAGACACTCCAGTTGAAGCTGAAAGCGGCGCTGTTAAAGATCGTGAATGAAGGACAAAAGTGGAATATTTTCTCCGGATGCCTTATATTTCCAGTCTGCAGGTGAGAGATGTTTCTCAGATTACAGAGTTTAACATTAATCAGCTCCAGAGTTTACATGTTTAAGGACCAATGTAATGAAATGCGTTGTGTCCTGGTTTATTATTAGAGTGTAATAATATGTTGACAGAGAGTTTTTCACAGACTCTGACTCTATTACACCAATAAAATGTGCTTAATGTGCCACTTTACAGAAGATCTCAGACATCAGCATAATGAATGAGGGGAAAACAGGGAACTTTAGGAGACAAAGAGGCTTTTCAGCAGCTCAGCTAAACATGATGGTCCTGTTGTTTCTCTCAGACTTTGGACAGGAGTTGAACAAACCTTGTATTGAAAGCAATTAATATCTAACTTGTACCAAACTACTTCATATTCCTGACAGAAAATATTTGTTCACTTCATTTAAGCATAAATGTAAATGTAATAAAAGTAATCCAGTATTAATTCTGTAATTTATTTTTCCAGATCTGGTCCTGTGGGTGTCAGTATCTCACAGTGATCACAGTTCACACCTGCAGTGAAGCCCCTCCCACAACAATTCACCAATAAATACTGGGAATATTCACATCATCCTACAAGAGAAGGACAAACTCCAGGTGTAGCAGCTGAAATCTGTGTGACTGTTAAAGATGGAGTTTATTAAAAAGGAGATTAAAGAGGAGATTGAAGACATGAGTTATCCAGAACCATCCAGAATAAAACATGAAGATACTGAGGAACAAATAGGTTGGTGTCCATTCTTGATTCTTCATTATTGACTGCTTTAGTAGCTGTGAAATAAGCAGTCCTGCACAGGTCCGATTTTGTAAATCCGCACCCGCCCGTACCCGCAGTGCTTAAAACGACATCCGACCCGTTGTTCGACAGCAGCACTAATTAAAATCCGCATCTGACCCGACCTGCTTAAAATAGAACCGACACCCGACCCGCACCCAAAATAAAAATAGTTTAGCATATCACATTATAGACGCCAGCATACAGAAGTTATTACACGATCATTAACACTAGGACAACTTCATCCGAAGCTGTCAAAATCCTACATCATGAATTACATAGTTATGTGTCCTTATCGTCTCTACGAGGCACATTCAGTTCTGTCCCCTTTTGAAAAATACTGTACGATAGAACTGCGTGTGCTTGGTTTGTTACCACAGTTATCCGTGACTGTTTTAAACCCATGTTTAGACCCGTGTTTCTCCCGTATCGGACACAGATAGGATGTTTTTCACCTGTTTCAGCAATATTCGCGGGTCACCTGTCGGGTACCCGCAACCGTGCAGGACTCTGATAAGCAGTAAATAATAAATAAATTTTTTTTAATTTGGGCTTTTGTTTTTAAAGTCAATTAAAAAAAAATGTATACTGGGGAAATATACTCTTGTTCCATGTTGTTACTGGGTAAGTGTGACATCTGAGGGGCTTCACTGCAGGTGTGAACTGTGATCACTGTGAGATACTGATGCCCACAGGACCAGATCTGGAGAAATAAGTTACAGAATTAATACTGGATTACTTTTATTACATTTACATTTATGTTTAAATTAAGTGAACAAATGTTTTCTGTCAGGAATATGGAGTAGTTTGGTACAAGTTAGATATTAATTGCTTTCAATACAAGGTTTGTTCAACTCTTGTCCAAAGTCTGAGAGAAACAACAGGACCATCATGTTTAGCTGAGCTGCTGAAAAGCCTCTTTGTCTCCAAAAGTTTACTGTTTTCCCCTCATTCATTATGCTGATGTCTGAGATCTTCTGTAAAGTGGCACATTAAGCACATTTTATTGGTGTAATAGAGTCAGAGTCTGTGAAAAACTCTCTGCCAACAAATTATTACACTCTAATAATAAACCAGGACACACAACGCATTTCATTACATTGGTCCTTAAACATGTAAACTCTGGAGCTGATTAATATTAAACTCTGTAAATCGCAATATTGGTTAAAAAAAAATCACAATTAGATTTTTTTCCAAAATCGTTCAGCCCTAGTCTAATTGACACGGTTTCTGTAGACACTTCAGGGTCATGTGTTGGTCACGTCTGGGCGCAGGTCCACCATTTGATCTGGATACGGCCCGGATCCGGGTGACTGCTGTAAACTTCGGGATAAAACAGAGAGACTATCATTAGCGTAGATGCCATTCTTCTGATGATGTCACGAGTACATCAGGTGTTATGGGAAGTGTTCCCGGTTCCGGCTGACCTAGTTAATGCAGCCTAACAATCAATTCATTGAAAAAGCGTTTTATGTGTATGCCACAGAAAAGAGATGTGTTTTTAGTCTAGATTTAAACTGACAGAGTGTGTCTGCTTCCCGTACAATGTTAGGAAGACTGTTCCAGAATTTAGGTGCTAAATAGGAAAAGGATCTGCAGTTGATTTTGATATTCTCTGTATTATCAACTGGCCAGAATTTTGAGACAAATTCAGTAGACGTGGTGGAGTATAATATGTTAAGAGCTCGCTCAAGTATTGGGGAGCTAAACCATTTAGTGCTTTGTAAGTAATAAGCAAGTTTTTAAAATGTATGCAATGTTTAATAGGCAGCCAGTGCAGTGTTGACAGAACTGGGCTAATATGGTCATACTTCCTGGTTCTAGTAAGAACTCGAACTGCTGCGTTTTGGACCAGCTGGAGTTATTATGCGAGCAGGGCAACCACCCAGTAGAGCATTACAATAATCTAACCTTGAGTTCATGAACGCATGAACTAACTAACTGTTTTGCATTGAGAGCATTTGCTGTAATTTAGATATATGTAATTTAGAACAAAGGGCGCCAATGTGAGTGTGCAAAATGGCAGGTGAAAAAGCGGTATAAAAAATGCATTGGGTTCGTTTTTTTTTTTTTTGACGCGGCGTGTTAACTTGCCTACCAATGAGATGGCCTCTTTTGTTCGCGCTGCTGAAGTTACAGTAAACTCCTTGTTTTCATTCACTCCTTCAAGTTAAGTATTGGTGGATAACGTAAGCGATAGTGAATGAGGCTTTAAAGGTCCCATGGCATGAAATTTTCATTTTATGAGGTTTTTCAACATTAATATGAGTTCCCCTAGCCTGAATATTGTCCCCAAGTGGATAGAAATGTTGATCGGTGTAAACCCGAGTTCTGGCTGTCTCTCTCTGCCTTTGAGAAAATGACAGGCCAGACGAGCCAATCCTGAAGTCTCCTGTTTTGACGTCCAAGCAGGAACAGTTACCTCCCTTTCCTCCGCCCAGAGATTCTGGCACGCCCATGCAAACGCTCGAGAGATCATTCCTTGTGAAGGAGTGAATGCTGGCAGTTTCTCAGTGTTTGGATGTACCAATGAAAACAGAAGTCTTTTTTCAGTTCCTTCTGATCTGTGATCAGTAATTTCTGATGTGTAGCTAATTATTTATTATTCGTGCACACAATGCGGCTTCTCTCTCTCCAGACAGAACGGTGTTTTCGTGTTTTCTATCTTGTGAGTCAGTGTTTTTGTACGTCCTCGTCGCGTCTACCGGTTCTAAAATGTGCATACAGTCGTGAGTTTCTGCTCAACATCGGCCTCACACACGCCGAAGCTCGGGCTGCACTGGCCGTTGGCCTTCAACATCCCCGACCCCCAGTACTGCATCTGGCCCACAGCGGAGGCACCAAACGCGGCGTGAGATTAAGCAGAAGGGGGGTAAGCATGAGCATATTCGGGCTAGCCAGCCTAGCCCCACAATAAACTGGATTACATTCGATTACTGCTGTTGTGTCTTTGTTTGCGCTGTGTACTCAACGCGCGTCACTGACGCTTTTATTTTATTTTAAAAATAATGCTATTATCAACACTTACTTTTAACTCGTTCATCTCGACAGCTGTAATGGTACTTTGCATGTGTTACAAAGTTGGTAATAATGATGAAGACGGACTCGGTGTGACTGGGACTCGTGTTTATTCAGAACTCTCAGATACAAACACAATAAACTCACAACGCTGACTGACAGCGCTCTCACAACTCAGTAGGTACTATAAATAACTTTGTTAGCGATCGCTGAGCTCCGTCTCTGGTACGTTAGTGATGTCCGGTTCGCGAACGATCTTTCTTTTGAACCTGTTCTTTTTAGTGAACCGAATCAGTTCACCAAATCGGACTGAATCATTCTAAACGGTTCGCGTCTCCAGTCAGCGCTGATCCATAATTTACTAAAGTTACTAACTTTCTGACATGAGTGACAGTCCCTCCGACTAGAAATAAACTAATATCCTGAAGTATATGCTGTAACTACAACAGTTCAGACATGCTGAGAACTGATGTGAAGTGAACTCAGGTCCATCCGTCTCTCTGCAGCAGCTCGCCTGCTCGTGCCTCGTAGACCAATTTAAACCACGCCCCCTCCGCTCATTTAAAATACAAAGATGTCAGCCAATCACAACAGTGGGCGTTTTTACTGAAGTCTCACAGCAGACACGCCTCTTGAAGCAGGGCATTCAGCCACAGGGCAAACAGCAGTATTGAAAAAATGCCTTTTATTTCTAAATTATGACATTTTATGATGTAAAAGTCATACTAACAATATAAGTACACCTCAGGAAACATTATAAAATAATAGAAAAATGCCATGCCATGGGACCTTTAAGGGGCGATTTCAGATTCAGCCACTGTCTCTCTTCTTCTTCTGTGTGACAAGCGAGTGTCAAGCATAAAGTGGCGCCGCACCACCTTGTGTACCGGCAGCACCATCTACTGAATTTGCACGTTCACTCGGCACATCGCCAGTGAATACCGCTTGGGTGTGAACACTTAATATGCACAGAAAAATTTCTCGAAAATTGCTGGCGATAAGCGCGCACGATATTCTTTATCCTGTAACTATGAAACAAGAGGGTAACAAACACGTCATTAATTAACAAATGCATTGCATTCCTGCTGAAAAACAAGCACTCCAGCGTGAAATTGTTGCCTATAAATAGTATTGCGCGCCTTCTTATCAAACCCGCCACAGCAATGATCAACCTCTCCTCCATTTTGCTTGGAACTAATGTTGTCGGAACCAAAGTTTACAGGACTTCATTCTGACTCTTACAGACTCAAGTATTTGACATTTTGGGAATGTAATAAATATTGACATGACTATCAATTTGAAACCCTTACAGTTGCATATTTGTTTTCAGAATGGGATTTTTCCTGTTAACAGGATTTACAGTTTTTTTGATCTTATACTTACCTCAAGTTGTCTTTTGGGACATACATGCATACATACATACATACATACATACATACATACATACATACATACATACATATAGTACATATCATACTTGCCTGTAGAGAGGAGTTTATTTCAGAATCATATAAAATCAACAGTAATGATAATAATAATATTAAAGCAAACACAGCTCTGGTATCAGAATAGTATCGGCATCGGCCAATGAAAAAATGTGGAACGGTGTCTCCTTAAATGCAATTTGTATTGTAAACTAATCTCATAATTGTAATCTTTTCAGTGTTCCTAACGTAATCATGTTCGCATCTTTGTAACTATGGGGCAACTTTTGGAGCAATGTTGCTTGTGCACTTTTCCCGTTTAGAACGGGCAACACATTTCTATCTGGATACTTTAGATCGGTCGTTAGCCCAGTGCCCAGCAACATTGCTCAAAAAGTTGCCCCGTGTATCATCATCTTAACTCCAACTGAAAAGGAAATTTATATGAATATGAAAATAAAAACTCCACTGCATCAATACTAATTTGTGATCAATTTAAATATTAAAGTTTCAATCTTAAATAAATTATTTTATTATAATTGCATTAAATGATTGGTGTCCTGCTGCTGTGACTTCACCCTTGCAGGCTCACTATTGGCTGATTCAGTGGTTAAGGGCAGCCATTTTGTTGACATTGTAGTCCTGAGTTTGTAACACTTGTGCACTTTAGTCAGCATTTTAAGTCTTAGACTCGTTTGAAGGTTGCTTTTAGCTTCTTTATAAAGGTCTCTTAGACAACTTTTACTAAGAATCTTTTGACACTTAAGTTAAAGATTAAGGCTATTCTTAAGAGCACTTCTGAAAGGTTTTATAAATACAGGCCCAGATTTCTTGTTTTCTACTGAGATGTTTTCTACGATTGTGTTTTTAATTTTCACATTTAACCTCATTGAACTGATTCTGACTACTTTATATGTTTATTTTAGATCAGATGGAAGTGACGGAGCAACTACACAAACTAAATGACATAAAGAAACTCTGTGACTTCAAAACTCAAGGAACAGAAGCCAAAAATCTGCGCACCTGCTCTCAGTGTGGAAAGAGTTTCACACAAAAACAAGACCTTAACAGACACATGAGAGTTCACACTGGAGAGAAACCGTATACATGCACTCAGTGTGGAAAGAGTTTTACTCAAACATCAGCTCTCAATGTTCATCTGCTCCGTCACTCTGGAGTAAAACCATTCAAGTGTGATCAGTGTGGCAAAGATTTTATTTCATCCTCAAATCTTAAAAAACATCTGATGGTTCATTCAGGTGAAAGACCTCTTGTGTGTTCTCTCTGTGGAAAGAGTTATTCACGGCTGTACAGTTTTAAACTGCACCAGAAAACACACACAGGTTTGAGAGATCATGTGTGTTGTGACTGTGGGAAGAGTTTTACTACATCTAGTCAGCTGAAAGAGCACCAAAGAACTCACACTGGAGAAAAACCTTACAAGTGCTCATATTGTGACAAGAGTTTCAATCGGTCTGGAAACCTGAAATCACATGAACGAGTTCATACTGGAGAGAAGCCGTACCACTGTACTCAGTGTGGGAAGAGTTTCAGAGATGCATCAGGTCTCAGTAAACATCTGCGCATTCACTCTGGAGAAAAGCCATTTAACTGTGATCAGTGTGGTAAAGATTTTAATTTGTCATCAAATCTAAAAAAACACATGAAAGTTCATTCAGATGAGAAGCCTCATGCGTGTTCACTCTGTGGAAAGAGTTTTAAACTGCACCAGAAAACACATGATGACGTGAGAGATCATGTGTGTTGTGACTGTGGGATGAGCTTTACTACAACTGGCAATCTGAAACTGCATCAAAGAACTCACACTGGAGAAAAACCTTTCAAGTGTTCATATTGTGACAAGAGTTTCACTCAGTCTGGAAACCTGAAATCACATGAGCGACTACATTCTAGGGATGGGCATTTCAAGCAAAAATAATATTCGAAGATCGCTGGGAATTATTTGATTTTTATTCGAAAATCGCAACTCCTCCCCCGCATGCACACATGTAAAGGCTACACGCATATAAACAGAGAGAGGGAGAGAGACCATTCACGCTCTCAATCTGTAGGCTATGATAACAAACTGTTTAATTCATTAGGGAATAGGCTATATCAACTCAAGCCATATAATTATTGTAACATGCTGAAACATATGACTGTTATTTGACATTGCCCCAAGTTACCGCAACCGTTAAATGCCACAAGTCTACAGTGTGCGCGTGAGGCGATGTGTTCTTCTTCTGTTGTCGCAGGGTGTTTTTACTCTGGCAGTTTAGTTTGAAATGGAGCACGGTTCGCATGAAAAATTGCTAATGTGAAAGCTTACATACAGAGCTTGGTGTGCACTGAGGTACTGAACCCGAGAACACACAACCAGAGTTTGGCTGATCTCGGAGCTGTGCCACTATTCATGTGAATGTGCAAACAACACTCGGGTGCGCACTTGTTCTGGAAGAAAAGTAACCAGCACATGCGTTTTAGCCGATTACAATGTCATTAGTTCAATAACATACATGTAAGTTATGATAGTGTTGATGATTTACCTGAGATGCGAGAGTGAGCCTGCAGTGTATTCGCGCATAGAGTGCAATCAGGGCAGCAAATTAATGGCAATTCACCGTCTCCTCAAAAGAGTCTGTTTGCAAGCAGCAAAGCCGCCTTCAAGCGACACACATACGGTAAACCTGTTGTTTACTCAGCGTGCCTACAGATTAAGAGCGTGAATATATATATATATATATATATATATATATATATATATATATTTGACCCGCGTTCTGTTTTCTATCATGCCCGTGCACGTTTGTGATGACATAAGATGAACGCAAACGCACCAGAATTCAAGTTGAGTATGAAACTAGACCAAGGGAAGGCACAGGGAAGAATCACGCTCGGACCGCATCAAACGTGCCCAGTATAAAACACCCTGGTGTTCAGGTGTTCAGGTTCAGGTGCGTTATTGGCAGCGCCTCCCTCTGGTTACATGAACACGTCAGCACTGACAACATGGGGATTTTTTGGGGGACTATAATCGCACAAACTACTCTATTCTATAATTAAATCAACTAATCGAATATTCGAAAATCGCGACCCATCCCTATTACATACTGGAGAGAAGCCGTACCACTGTACTCAGTGTGAGAAGAGTTTCAGAGATCCAACAGGTTTAAAAAATCATCTGCGCATTCACTCTGGAGAAATAATCCTTCAAATTCATAATGAAATGCACCAATCAGGCATAACATTTTGAATATTGTGTTGGCCCCCCTTTTGCAGCCCTGACCCGTAGAGGCATGGACTCCAAATAGACCCCTGAAGGTGTGCTGTGGTATCTGGCACCAAGATGTTGGCAGCAGATCAAGTCCTGTTAATTGCGAGGTGGGACCTCCATGGATTGGACTTGTTTGCCACCAGGGAATGCCGTTTGCATGAAAGGTGTACATGGTCTGCAACAATGCTTAGGTAGGTGGTATATGTCAAAATGACATCCACATGGATGGCAGGACCCAAAGATTCCCAGCAGAACATTGCCCAAAGCATCACTGCCTCTGCCAGAAAAAAAAGAAAACGTGATTCATCAGACCAGGCCACCTTCTTCCATTGCTCCATGGTCCAGTTCTGATGCTCTCGTGCCACTGTTGGCGCTTTCGGCGGTGGACAGGGGTCAGCATGGGAACTCTGACTGGTCTGCGGCTATGCCGCCCCATACGCAACAAACTGTGATGCTCTGTGTATTCTGACACCTTTCTATCAGAACCAGCATTAACTTCTTGAGCAATTTGAGCTCTGACAAACCCGCTCAAATCCTTACGCTTGCCCATTTTTCCTGCTTCTAACACATCAACTTTGAGGACAAAATGTTCACTTGCTACCTAATATATCCCACCCACTAACAGGTGCCATGATGAAGAGATGATCAGTGTTATTCACTTTACCTCTCAGTGGTCATAATTTTATGCCTGATCTGTGTATGTAGCTATTATGAATAACAAAATGCTTTCTCTGTGTCCAGATTTGACTGTAGTGCAAAACTGATACTTCAAATCAAAATAAAAACTCAACTTTGACTAAAAGTATTCTTTAATAATGTGTAAATATACTACGGCTGTCACTTTTGTGAAAAAATCCTGTTCGATTTTTGAGACATGAGTGTGCATTGAATCGATTGTAAAATCGATTTTCAATGTCTAAAGACATTTCCATTTTCAACACCAAAATATTGGCCGATCCACGGTCAATTAATAGGTGTTAGGACGAATGTAAAGAGGGCGCTTGAGATGCACGAGACATTAAAGGTCCCGTTCTTCGTGATCCCACTGTTCAAACTTTAGTTAGTGTGTAATGTTGCTGTTAGAGCATAAATAATACCTGTAAAATTATAAAGCTCAAAGTTCAATGCCAAGCGAGATATTTTATTTAACAGAAGTTCCCTTTCAAAGCCTACAGCGAACGGCTGGCTTGGACTACATCCTGGTACTTCCTACATTAATTACGTCAGTCAGTAGAACAGACTAACCTCCGCCCACAAGAATATGTGAAAAAGGGGGCGTGGTCTTGTTGCTGTCCCACGTGGAGAAGAGGACGGTCGCGTGGAGAAAAGGAACTGTAGTTTGAGTGTGTTTGTCGCCATGTCGTCGAGACACTGTTATTTTCATCCCGGAGTCAAATCACCTTTGTTTGGCTTTCCCAGGGACGCTGTAGAGATCATTGATCGCATACATCTCCCGTTAAGAGGCGTGACCTTTCTGTACAACTTGCACTAAGCTGCTATCGAATCACAACACAGGAACCGCTGGCATAATCAGAACTCGTTACGTATTTCTGAAGGAGGGACTTCATAGAACAAGGAAGTCATCAGGCCGTTTTTAGGACAGTGAAAACAGTGGTATACAGATAAGTAAATTGTGTGAAAAATACTGTGTTTTTTACACGCGAAACATGAGCACATGTTATATTGCACACTGTAAACACAATCAAAGCTTAAAAAAAACACGAAGAATGGGACCTTTTAATATTTCTGATGATTTATCGACGTGAAGTTTCACGCACCAATGACAAACAAGAGTGCAATATTCTCTAAAGCAGAGTGGACTGCCATAACATCAATGAAAAACGTTACTGCAGGCTTCAACATGGCTGTGTTTACGATTAGAAATGTCAAACAAATTGCGCCTACGTAGGCGATTGTAGCCCATGAAAAAGGTTCAAAATAAAACGTAAAATTCACTGAAGGACTAGCCTACCTCTACCGGGTCTATGTCTTTGTAATCATCTGGATGAAGAAGCTGCATATGCCCCCTCATAGTTGTAGTGCTGCTGTGATATGGGAACTTGCGATTGCACAGTTTGCATACCCCTTTTTCCTTCTTTTCCTGTTTGATCTACAGTCCAAAACCCGAAGTGCTTCCATATCGAACTCCTCAAGTTATTAGGGGTTATCACTCGTCTCTCATGTCGCACCGGTTGATCGCCGTTATCCTACATTTCTTTGGCAAAACACCAGCAGCAGCCGATTGAAACTATAGGCACGTAAAATTGGTGAGAATCTTCTTTTTTTAGTTTTTGTAATGTCTACTGCACTCTCGAAATTCTTTTTTATTTATCTAACGACGCATGCGCGGGAATATGACGTAGAGCTGATGGTTCGAGCATCCAGGATATGCACACTTTAGCACCATTTTGAGCACTACGCCAAGACATAAAGCACAATCAATGTAGAATTCAACAGCTGAGATACGGCGCGTCTTCCTCTGCTTGTAAACAAAGCTCCTTGCTTCCGGGTCATGTGTCAAAACGCCGGCTCTACGTGATATTCTTGCGCATGTGTCGTGGTGCTTCATGAGTTCACGTCAGAGGCCCAAACGGAAGACAAGACCTTGTAGAATAAAGGTTTTTTTTTTTTTTTTTGTGCACAAAAACTATTCTTGTCGCTTAAAATTATTGTAGAACCACTGTAGTGAGATGGACTTTGTAACAACGTCTTTAGTACCTTTTATGGGTCTTGTGAATGCAAGTTACAGTGCGGCCAATGGAGGCCTTTCTGAGCCATCGAATTTCAACAAAAATATCTTAATTAAAGGTCTTACGGGTGTTGAACGACATGAGGGCAAGTAATTAATGACAGAATTTTCATTTTTGGGTGAACTAACCTTTTAAAGGGGGAACTTTTTTTGCCCTACGTACACAAGTAATTTAGACATTTTCTTTTTCTTTTTTTTTAAACAAAGGCTGGGTTTACGCAGCCAATATGTTTTGCAGTTCCTGACTCTGTTGTTTTCATTTGCAAATCGATGTTCAGAGTCTTGCAATACTTTTGGCCGTATTTTGGCGGAAAAAAATGTCAGAAGTGTAAGCGTGGAAAAATGAAAGTCAAAAGAATACAGATCATATTTGTTTGTGTACACTTTTACAGATATTACACTGCGTATGCGATTCTTTATGGCATTATTTTACCTTCATAACAAACCAAACTCTTCTAGTCTCAGCTACAACTCCAGTGTTTGAGGGCAGGTCAAAGTGCACATTGTTCACAGGCAGCCAATAAAGACCATGTTCCTGTCGATCTTAAAAATTTTGCAGACCTACTACATATTTTAAAAAAAACTATAACACATTGCTTGAAAGGTAATATTCGAAAAAGCATAATTGACCCTTTTCACATTTCCGGGTTTCTCAGAGCGGAAGTCATCATGGTTGGGTTAAGTATTGTAGTTGTGAATGAGAGAATACATAAAATATTTTTTTGTGTAGCCATTTGCTCAAATAGCAAAAGAAAAACGCCACTAGTGATTTTACTTTCAAAAAGTGGGAAAAAATACAGTGATATTGGTAACGGCAGTTAAAAGAGAGAAATATGTAAATTTTTACCATCACTCCCATAGACGCTGTAGAAACGCCCTCACAGCAGCAGTAACTTTTTTTTTGTCATTTTATGCAAAATAAAATACAAAGTATTAGTGTTATAAATGTACATACATTTTTTTTAAATGAAAACACAAAAAAATGTTGCAGGATTTACGATATTGATGACCGTTAAAACGCGTTTTCACAGTCTGAAAAGGGTCTATAATGGATATGCGGCCCCTTTAAGAAACATGACATCGTGCGCACTGAGTATGCGCAGAAGAGAGAAGCGCGAGACGAGATGAGAGCAGACACTCCAGTTGAAGCGGAAAGCGACGCTGGTAATGATCGTGAATGAAGGACAAAAGTTAAATATTTCATTCGGATGCCTTATATTTCCAGTCTGCAGGTGAGAGATGTTTCTCAGATTACAGAGTTTAACATGAATCTGCTCCAGAGTTTGTAATTAAATGTGTGTCCTGGTTTATTATTAGAGTGTAATAATATGTTGGCAGAGAGTTTTTCACTGACTCTGACTCTATTACACCAATAAAATGTGCTTAATGTGCCACTTTACAGAAGATCTCAGACATCAGCATAATGAATGAGGGGGAAACAGGGAACTTTAGGAGACAAAGAGGCTTTTCAGCAGCTCAGCTAAACATGATGGTCCTGTTGTTTCTCTCAGACTTTGGACAGGAGTTGAACAAACCTTGTTTTAAATGCAATTAATATCTAACTTGTATCAAAATACTCCATATTCCTGACAGAAATAATATGTTCACTTAATTTAAATGTAACTGTAAATGTTATTTAAGTAATCCAACATTAATTCAGTAATTTATCTTTGATTTTTCCAGATCTGGTCCTGTGGGCGTCAGTATCTCACAGTGATCACAGTTCACACCTGCAGTGAAGCCCCTCCCACAACAATTCACCAATAAATACTGGGAATATTCACATCATCCTACAAGAGAAGGACAAACTCCAGGTGTAGCAGCTGAAATCTGTGTGACTGTTAAAAGATGGAGTTTATTAAAGAGGAGATTGAAGACACGAGTTATCCAGAACCATCCAGAATAAAGCATGAAGATACTGAGGAACAAATAGGTTGGTGATCATTCTTGATTCTTCATTATTGACTGCTTTAGGAGCTGTGAAATAATAAGCAGCAAAAGTCCATCTTTTTTTAAATTTGGGATTTCGTGTTTCAAGTCAATGTTGCTTGTGCACTTTTCTCGTTTAGAATGGGCAACAAATTTCTATCTGGATACTTTAGATCGGTCGTGGGCCCAGTGCCCAGCAACATTGCTCAAAAAGTTGCTCCGTCTATCATCATCTTAATGCCAACTGTACATAAGGAAAGTTATATGAATGATATGAAAATAAAAAATCAATAGAAAATGATTCCACTGCATCAATACTAATTTGTGATCATTTTGCACAATTCAAAGCAATTTAAAAAAAGAATTGTAAATATTAAAGTTTCAATCTTAATTAAATTATTTTATTATAATTGCATTAAATGATTGGTGTCATGCTGCTGTGACTTCACCCTTGCAGGCTCACTATCGGCTGATTCAGAGGTTGAGGGCTGCCATTTTGGGTTGACATCATTGTAAACCTTAGTTTGCTTTTAGCTTCTTTATAAAAGTCTCCTATCTTAGACAGTCCTACTTTTTACTAAGAATGTTTTGACTCTCAAGTTAAAGCTTAACCCTTGTGCATTGTTCAAATTCACTACCCTTTCGTTATGTTCGTGGATCCACTAACATCCACTAAATTATACTGCTGTAAAAATGTATCAGAGAATTTTTTTTTTTTTCTTCAAATTTTTGTTGCATAAATCTATTAATCAACCTCAGTCCTGATACAAAACTACTAAATAAATAAAAAATCTGGGCCCTTATTCATAAAGAATCTTAATCCAAAGAGTAGCTCCTAGTGACAAAATTCTAAGAATTTGAAATGTGGGGGTTTACTCTTAAAATTAACTAAAAAATCCTAGTAAAGAAAAAAGTAATTCAGAAAGCATCTTAACCCTTAAAAGAGGTCTTAAGGTCAAATTTGTTAGGAGCACGGACGAGGACTTTTAAGAGGCTTTAGAGTTTCTTTAGCAGCGGAGAAAATGGCAGAAAGACGAAGAGGGAGAAGAAATGTGTTGCAGACAATGGATGACAGTGACTTAATAAGACGCTATAGATTAGATCATGCAGGGATCATGTTTGTTGCATTAAAGGTCCCGTTCTTCGTGATCCCATTGTTCAATCTTTAGTTAGTGTGTAATGTTGCTGTTAGAGCATAAATAATACCTGTAAAATTATAAAGCTCAAAGTTCAATGCCAAGCGAGATATTTTATTTAACAGAAGTTCCCTTTCAAAGCCTACAGCGAACGGCCGGTTTGGACTACATCCTGGTACTTCCTTCATTAATTGTGTCAGTAGAACAGACTAACCTCCGCCCACAAGAATACGTGAAAAAAGGGGGCGTGGTCTTGTTGCTGTCCCACGTGGAGAAGAGGAAGTGTCGCGTGGAGAAAAGGAATTGTTGCGTTTGACTGTGTTTGTCGCCATGTCGTCGAGACGCTGTTATTTTCACCCCGGAGTCAAATCACCTTTGTTTGGCTTTCCCAGGGACGCTGTAGAGATCATTAAGCGCATATATCTCCCGTTAAGAGGCGTGACCTTTCCGCGCAAGTTACGTGCGCTAAGCTGCGGTCAAATCACAACACAGGAACCGCTGGCACAATCAGAACTCGTTACGTATTTCTGAAGGAGGGACTTCATAGAACAAGGAACTCATCAGCCCGTTTTTAGGACAGTGAAAACAGCGGTATACAGATAAGTAAATTGTGTGAAAAATACTTTTTTTTTTACACGCGAAACATGAACACATGTTATATTGCACACTGTAAACACAATCAAAGCTTAAAAAAAAAACACGAAGAACGGGACCTTTAAACCCAACTTTCAAACCACTAATTAAATAGACATGCCAGCAATTGGAAAGAGTGGAACAATGTTTATAATTCTAAGCCAATCAAATACCTTATAGGAAATTAACAGAATGGTAAATAATAAAAGGATTTATCCTCTTAACCTGTGCCCCTATTTTTGAGAATTTTTTGAAAACGACATACCCAAATGAAAATGTCTGCAGCTCTTAAACCCTATGGTCTATATTCATAAATCTGGTCTTATTTTAAACTAGACACTTGAAATGTTGCTACCCAAGAGTCATAATAACTCAAAGTAATATGGGAACAGAGTAATATACATGTAAATATACATGTAAGTGACTCACGTTTTTTTTTTTTTTTTTTTTTTACTTAGGGAAAAAAATATTATAATTTAATGTTAAGAGCCTGAAAATAACTTAAATATAAAACTGAATGTCTAATCATGTCATGATTCAAATATGAGGATGATTCTCTCAGTAATGTAGCTTCTGTGAGCTTTTATGTCAGGAAAAGACTAGGCATCCTTTCAAAAAGGCCATTTATTTCAGAACATTTGCTATTGTAAAGAGTAGTTTTTCATTCAAATAAATCTGCAATAAACTGCTAATTATAATGGATAAACAGTTACTGAAAAACTAAAGCAACTATTTACAGAAATTACAAAGTGTAAAAAACTAATTTAGCTGATGGGAAGAGTCTGCGCGCTCCACTGCAGTTGCGCCATTGAGAACGCGCAGACTGCGCACAAACAGTATTCACCAAAGCCTACTTGCGTAAACTGCGCAAGATAATGCCTTTTGATTGGTTACTAAGTCCATCAATCAAACCTTTGTTGGAAAGGCATTGGCTAGGCACCGAGTGCCTTTATCCAACGAAAACCATGGGCGCAATGATTGACAGCTCACCAAGCCTGTAAAGCGCTTCCTCTATATGATGCATCACAGGAGAGACTCTGATTGAAGGAGAGAGACGAGGGAGGGTTTATAATACGTGGGAGAGACTATTCTAGCAGGGGGAGTTTGCCAGAAAAGGATTAGAATCGATATTTCATTGAAAATGGACATGATTGATTACGCTAACTCAAAACTCCCTTGCAAACAACGAAGGATTTTTTGTTTTTTCCCTATTTTTTCGTTGTTTTGGATTAAAAAGTGGGATGCATTTTGAAGAGTAGACTCTTACACAGAGATGTATGCGGTGTTTATTGGATTCGTCCGATCTGATCCGAACGACAGGAGATGAAAGATGAGTACCGCTAATATTATGCTAATGTTTACATGGCCGGTCCTTTAGCGTTTCATTTAACCCTTTCCTCTCTGGTTTATTTATTGCAAAAACAAGTTCAGAACATGAATCTTGAGTGTTTTAGCTTTCAAATGATGCATAGTTTGTGATAGTTGATTGAATATTTTGTATAAAACAAAAGTAAATAAAAGTACACACACGCCCACTTCCGTCAACCCCCCCGCCCACGATCCGATGCGGGTTAAGAGGTTATATATATATATATATATATATATAATATATTAGGGATGGGCGATATCTTATCGTTTGCGATATACCGGTAAAGATTCTCCCCACGATAAGAATTTGTCTTCCCGCGATAATAACGATAAAGCCTAGTTGATAGCGCGACCCATCCGCACCGTGCCACCGCTTGCCGTCTCTTGATGCTTAAAGCGTTTACTTTATGATGGCCGCGGTGGCTGCGTTCGTCAATTTGTATAGCTGAACGGGGGTTGGAGAGAGAATTTTCTTGTAGTGCCCTCGCAGCACTCGGTGCCCTAAGAGCCGCGCAATGGGAGCGGCGGCACTGAATCCGCATCTCACGTGCAGAGCGAGCGAAAACAACCATGGCGGAAGCTGCGGAAGAGTTCATAGCTAAACGAGGGGCTACCTGAGGGCAATCTGAACCATACAGATGTATTTTCACTCGCTGAGCACTTAGAGCGAATATCTTAAGCGCTCAGTCCTTCTCAATCGATCGGTAAAGCACACTATTTCAGTTGATCTCAATGAATGCGCAGTGTATTTGACGCACAGTAAACACTAGTGTGAGGCGCGCGACTGAGAGCGCTCAGTGTTTCACACACACTCAAAGAGAGAACGAGAGAGTCTTATACCACACAGAATTGATGTGCTACATGTAAACAATATCCTGTGTTGTATTTTCCTGTAAAATAATGGCGTTTATTTGGAATTATTCAGCCTTTCATGAACAGGAACAAACGAATGCACAAACGGGAATCTCATTGGCTGGCGTGCACCTATTACTGTGCCTGTTTTGATTTCAGCAAATCAGTTTGAATGAGCGCTGACAACATGATTAATATTCATGAACCCAGAAGCTCATTATTCCTTAGTCCAGTTTATTTTTATCAGTAGAAGAATTCGTGGTATTATTATCTTATCAACTCAAATTACTGAAGTTCTATCATCAAATCATTATTTTCAACTTTTTTGTAATCTGAAGACATTTTTGGGATAATTACTTTTGCTGTTTCTGCTATTTTTACCACTGTTTGCACCATGAGTGTATGAATAAATACAGAATCGGTTTACATGTAAAACTTGTCATTGATTTGAATTATTATTGTTTGTATTGTGATGTTTTTTAGCACAGTTGCACTATTTAAACATTACCTGCACTTTTACAGAAGACAATTATATCTGCAACTTTTCCATTTCTGAAAAGGCTGGTGTGGAATTTTACATAAAAAATAATTAATTATATATATATATATATATATATATATATATATATACAGTTGTGTTCAAAATTATTCAACCCCCAATGCTGTAAATGGTTTTAGGGAATTTAGTGTACATTTGTAATTGTATTCAGAATGAAATCCTACAAGGACTTCTTAAAGAACCATATGCAACTAAAATGACATCAATTCGTTTTGTAATACAGTAGTAAATGTTTCTTTTGTGAATTCTTTATTGACACAATTATTCAACCCCTTAAAGACTACCACTCTGAAGAACAGAGGTTCATTGAATGGTTTTCTATCAGGTATTGAAAACACCTGTGGATGTCAGGGAGCAGCAATAAAGCCTAATAAGCACCAATTAGGCAGCTTTAAAATGACTGTGATACTCAGCTCCTTCTAGACATTTACTGGTGTGGTTAAAAACACGGTGAAGTCAAAAGAATGGTCCAGGAAGACAAGAGAACAGGTGATTACTCTTCACAGGAAGGGCAATGGCTATAAGAAGATTGCAAAGATGTTAAACATACCAAGAGACACCATAGGAAGCATTATTCGCAAATTCAAGGCAAAGGGCACTGTTGAAACGCTACCTGGTCGTGGCAGAAAGAAGATGCTGACTTCGACTGCTGTGCGCTATCTGAAGCGTAGAGTGGAGAAAAGTCCCCGTGTGACTGCTGAGGAACTGAGAAAAGATTTGTCAGATGTGGGTACTGAAGTTTCTGCTCAGACAATACGGCGCACCCTGCGTAATGAAGGCCTCCATGCCAGAACTCCCAGGCACACCCCCTTGCTGTCTCCAAAGAATAAGAAGAGTCGCCTGCAGTATGCCAAAAGTCATGTGGACAAACCACAGAAGTTTTGGGATAGTGTTCTGTGGAGTGATGAAACAAAATTAGAACTGTTTGGGCCCATGGATCAACGCTATGTTTGGAGGAGGAAGAACAAGGCCTATGAAGAAAAGAACACCTTGCCTACTGTGAAGCATGGCGGGGGGTCAATCATGCTTTGGGGCTGTTTTGCTTCTGCAGGTACTGGGAAGCTTCAGCGTGTGCAAGGTACCATGAATTCTCTTCAGTACCAAGAGATATTGGATGACAATGTGATGCAGTCCGTCACAAACCTGAGGCTTGGGAGATGTTGGACCTTTCAACAGGACAATGATCCCAAGCATACCTCCAAGTCCACTAGAGCATGGTTGCAGATTAAAGGCTGGAACATTTTGAAGTGGCCATCGCAGTCACCAGACTTAAATCCGATTGAGAACCTCTGGTGGGACTTAAAGAAAGCAGTTGCTGTGCGCAAGCCTAAGAATGTGACTGAACTGGAGGCTTTTGCCCATGATGAATGGGCGAAGATACCCGTAGATCGCTGCAAGACACTTGTGTCAAGCTATGCTTCACGTTTAAAAGCTGTTATAACTGTAAAAGGATGTTGTACTAAGTACTAAGATTGAATGTCACTTGGGGGTTGAATAAAACTGATAATGATGTGAGCTCAGAAAAGACATTTGTGGTTATTTCATTATAAATGTTATGTTATATTTGTCTGACCTACACGTGCCTCTTTGATTTAATTGTAAGCAGGATGACTGAATGATCAAAATCAATGTCAAACCGACCAAAACAATCAATTTCAGTGGGGGTTGAATAATTTTGAACACAACTGTATATTGTGTGTGTGTGTGTGTGTGTGTGTGTGTGTGTGTGAGAGAGAGAACGGTAAAATAGGGCAATTTGAGCTTGTAATTTCAAAGTGAAGGCTTAGAATAGACCCTATTCTTAAAAGCGCTCCTTTTTCTCCCCTTTTTGGACAACAAACCAATCACAGTCTTCAAAAGACATCATCGACACACACGGCACACACGACATCATCCACATCAATGGAATGGCTGTTGAGCGTGTCTCCAGTTTCAAGTTCCTGGGGATCCACATCTCGGCGGACATGTCGTGGACGACCAACACCTCCAGCCTGGTCAAGAAGGCTCACCAGCGCCTCTTCTTCCTGAGGACACTGAGGAAGAATCAGCTCTCCTCGGCTATCCTGGTGAACTTCTACCGCTGCGCAATAGAAAGCATCCTGACCAACTGTGTCACAGGATGGTATGGGAGCTGCTCTGTTGCGGAGCGCAAGGCACTGCAGCGGGTGCTGAAAACTGCCCAGCGCATCACAGGGACTCCACTACCTGCCATCGAGCACATCCAGAGGAAACGCTGTCTGCATCGAGCTCGCAGCATCCTTAAGGACTCCTCTCACCCAGCCCACAGACTGTTTTCTCTCCTGCCCTCCGGCAGGCGTTCCAGGATCCTCCGGACCAGGACCAGCAGACTTAAGAACAGTTTTTTTCCCCAGGGCTGTCTCTTTACTGAACTCAAACCCCCGTTGATCCACTTTCCTCATAAACTGCTAACTCTCCTACCTCACATCTGCCTTCACTTTGTTATTTGCACTACCGACTGTTTATTACAGTAACAACTGTTTACTTATGCATTTTGCACCACCATATCTTAACTGGATTATGCTCATTTGCACTGCCGACTGTATTTATAGTACCAAATGTTTACATTTGCATCTTGCACCGTACTTCTAACTGCAATATGCAACCACTTTCCACTGCACTTTTACACTTTTTATCGGATAGCTCTGTCCATAATTTATTGCACTACCTTAAACCACTGCTATTCCTCATCTCGCCTAACATATTATTGTATACCTCTAACTGTAAAATTCTGTTTAAAGTAATAGCCATCTGTATATTATATTCATAGTACATATTCACCTGTAAATTCTGTTTATAGTAATAGCCATCTGTATATTATATTCATAGTACATATTCACCTGTAAATTCTGTTTATAGTAATAACCATCTGTATATTATATTCATAGTACATATTCACCTGTAAATTCTGTTTATAGTAATAGCCATCTGTATATTATATTCATAGTACATATTCACCTGTAAATTCTGTTTATAGTAATAGCCATCTGTATATTATATTCATAGTACATATTCACCTGTAAATTCTGTTTATAGTAATAGCCATCTGTATATTTATTCACTGTACATATTCACCTGTAAATTCTGTTTATAGTAATAACCATCTCTCTATTTATACATATTTATATACAGTATATTCAGTACATTTCCATGTCCTGCACTTGCTGCTATTGCACTTCTGGTTAGACCTAAACTGCATTTCGTTGCCTTGTACTTGTGTAATGACAATAAAGTTGAATCTAATCTAAAAAGACTGTCATAAGTAGCAACGGGGTCAGCCCCGCCTCTTCACTAAGATAAAAGTTTTTGTATTTTCCGAGAGAGAGAGAGAGAGAGAGAGAGAGAGAGAGAGAGAGAGAGAGAGAGAGAGAGAGAGAGAGAGAGAGAGAGAGAGAGAGAGAGAGAGAGAGAGAGAGAGAGAGAGAGAGAGAGAGAGAGAGAGAGAGAGAGAGAGAGAGAGACCTTACGTCAACTTACCTTGATGTATCTGAGAAAATCAAAATATGCACCTCAACTCTCAGAACTACATGGAGTAAACAAAAACAAAGTAAGTGTATTTATGCACCTGCTGCCTTTTGATGGTGAGAAGTGCAGACTAAACAAAAACAAGGCAAGTGGATTCACACACTTGCATGCCATCCTGCTGGTCACTTGATGGTGAGAAGAGCAACATGAGAAGGGGCTTGAATTATACCGAAGTTTTAGAAATTATTATGCAGCCTTAGTGGATTGTTTTGGAAAATAACCATGAAATCATGTAGTGAAGTGTCCCACGTGTTTCACGATCACCAAATGACATCCAGCGCTGTGAAATTTTTTTATAAAATACACCCTAACACTGCCAGAAGTTTTGCCCAAACTTCAATAGCCTGTTTAAATGATTAAAACTAAAAGCATATCTTCACTTTAATATTAAATTTCTCATGTAAACTAATATACAACATGTTATATGCATGCATGTATGAGACAGAGGGGAACACGGTTGCATTTGCAGCCGATCTATGCTGCCCATTATAAATCAAAGCACGAGACAGACAGGGGTCGGAGGAGAATACAGGAAAATGTGACATAATGGACAATATTCGTCTGTATTTGCAATACACGAGCCGCGGTTCAGCTGCGCGAGACAAACGCTGTCAGTGTGAATGCACAACGGGGGCGCGCGGCTCCCGCTCTCCATACGCACCGCTCCTGCCCTGCCAACGCACTGCTTGCGCGTGCGGTGTTAGGGCGGCGTGACCCCTCCAGCGAGCTCCAGGATGTATTGTCTTCTCCCTCTGACACCACAGACTCAGGAGAGTCAGATCCTGATTTTGATATGGCACCCTCATCATCCTTTCCAGCTTCCACTGAAGGCGAGGAGGATTCAGAGGATCTTGCATGGATCTGGGTGGATTGGGAGACTGGTCGAAGTGGGGTTTTTCACCAATGTGGAGACAACTTAATTTCTTCAGCCTGCCAGAGGCGTGACTCCAGGGCTGACGTGCTATGCCATCGCAAGAGTCCAGGGTCCAGGGTCCACAGGCAACGTTTGGACTCCCCTCTGGACCTGTAGACACCAGCCAAAATCAGTCGCTCCATGTAGGCAGGGAGATCTGTGGAGTCCACCCCAGTCCAGTTTCTCATTGTGCGGCGCTCATGGAGGTTTGTCATGCTGACAATGAGGTCAATCAGCTCCTCCGCAAAAAAACAGATTGAACACAGAATCCACGTTCTGGACCCTTGTGATGGCATAGCACGTCGGCCCTGGAGTCACACCTCTGGCAGGCTGAAGAAAGGGAGTGGTCTCCACATTGGTGGAAAACCTCACTTCTCCGTTTCTCCCAATCCACCCAGATCCAGGATTCTCTGAATCCTCCTCGCCTTCAGTGGAAGCTGGAGAGGATGATGAGGGCGCCACAACAAAATCAGGATCTGACTCCTGAGTCTGTGGTATCAGAGAGAGAAGACAATAGAAGACAATAGATCCTGGAGCTCGCTGGAGGGGTCAGGGTGCATAATCATTTTCTAAAACTTCAGTACAATTCAAGCACCATCTCATGTTGCTCTTCTCACCATCAAATGACCAGCAGGATGGCATGCAAGTGTTTAAATCCACTTTCTTTGTTTTTGTTTAGTCTGCACTTCTCACCATCAAAAGGCAGCAGGTGCATAAATACACTTACTTTGTTTTTGTTTACTCTATGTAGTTCTGAGAGCTGAGGATTTTCTCAGACGCAGGTAAGTGTGCAAAGGTCTCTCTCTCACTCACACACACACACACACACACACACACACACACACACACACACACACACACACACACACACTCACACACACAATAATATGCTGTTATACTCCATATAAATGTCCCTTTTTTACACTTAAGTTAAAGAAGAGCATTTCTGAAAGGTTTTAATAAATTCAGCCCCAGTGGCCGTATTCACAAAATATCTTAAGGCTAAAATTAGCTCCTAACTTGTCGATTTAGGAGAAACTCTTAAAAATAATGGGTCGTGTCAGCCCTTATTTTAGGACTCCTAAATTTTTGCTCTAAGAGTGATTTTAGCGCTAAAACTTGCTCCCAAATCAGTGAAAGGCTAGGAGTAGTCGAGTGGACTCCCAAGCCACTAAGACCAAATCACATACAATCCTAGTGGCTGTTGCCTTAATCCGCCCAAAGACACTATACAACATTGAGGCAATAGTGATAATTTTTTGGATTAAAGATACATTTATGTCAGATTACCTGTGGCAGTTGTTTTTATTGAGTTCAGGGGCCATATTCACAAAACATTTTATCTTGGCAATCATAGTTCTCCTAAATGGTAGTAAAAGTTATCAGTTACAAGTTTTCTCTTAAAACCTATTCACAAAGCTGCTGAGAGCAACTTTTACTAAGGAATAGAGAGTCTTAAGCTAGGAGTAAGGGCAGGGTTGACCTCGTTGCTATGGATGATGTCATCACGCTTACTAACTATGACCACAGTGATTGGCTGATAGGGGAGGGGTCTCTGTCAGTGATTTAATTTTAGAAATATTTTGTTGAACAAGGTTTCATGTTGCTATATTCAAATAAAATGTTCGAAATAAGAATACCATTTTCAAGAATTACCATATTCAAATACAGATTTTAAAATAAAAATGTTGCCATATTAAAATAAAGATTTTAAAAAGTAGGCCAAGTGTCACTAATTAAACTAGTATATGTTCAGCTAATTGTCTGCCTCTTAAATGTCTGCATCTCGAGAGATGAATAAAAATTATATTTTATAAACAAAGTTTGAGGATCACGTTCAAACGGTCAATCTAACCAGCTTGAGAGGACAGCGGAGACACAGCGGAGAACCTCCACAGTTTTCTGCATCCCTCCACCACCCCGTTCTTCACTCACGGTCTGCAATGCAGGGCAGAACTCTGGGTTTGGGCTAAATTCCGAGCTCGGAGCCCTGAATCCTTTTGGACAGTGCGGCTAATATGCTTATATTTTGTTTTACTCTATTTAATCATTGGTAAGTGTGAACTCGTAAAATCAACTGCCACAGGTAATCTGACATTTTGTTTATTAAAGATACATTTATTATCACTATTGGTAGGCAGATAGGCAGTCTCGAATTCTGTTCCCCTGAGCTCAGCTCACCCGGGTCCGCATGACAACTTTCACATTACCAATTATTCGAACTAAACTGCCAGTGTGAAAACGCCCTCACATTTACATCATGATATAGACTACAGTATAAGCAATATAACATGAGTAACGAGTGCAATATCACACAAGTACTGTTTTTCTACCCAGAATAGCATGAGTGCTAATGCGATACTGATCTTATACAACAGTTTAATAAAATAAATAAGCTCATATTGTGTTCAACATAAGAAAGCAATAGCCTATTTGGAACGACATGGGGGTGAGTAAATGGTGATTAGAATTTTCATATTTAGGTGAACTACCTATTTAACTACTGGTTAAGATAAATGTTAACGTGTGCCCCCTAAAAGCACAAGTGGCCCCTGCCTGGCCCCCCTAGTTACCATGGTCTAGAACCGCCACTGCATTATAGCCTACACAGCCGACTCACCTAGTTACCTCAACAGCTTTCTGCATCCCTCCGCCACCCCGACTCCTCACTCTCGGTCCAGTCGGAGATTCAGGGGAGAACTCTGGGTTTGGGCTAAATTCTGAGCTCGGAGCCCTCGATCCCCTTGGACAGCACTCCAAATAAGCTTATTTTACTCTATCCGATCATTTGTAAGTGTGAACTCATGAAACAACTGCCACAGGTAATCAGACATTATTTCCTTTTGAATTTTTTTAATAAATAAATATTATTATTGGCATGTTTGCCTTTTTATTATGATAGGAGAGTGAGTAGACAGGAAACGAAGTGGAAGAGAGAAAGGGGAGAAAGGTCCGCAACAGCCATCAGGATTGTGATTTGGTCTTAGTGGCTTGGGAGTCCTCTCGACTACCCCTAGCATTTCATGGATTTAGGAGCTAGTTTTAGCGCTAAAATGCTTTGTGAAATACACTTGGAGCAAAAATTTTGGAATCCTAAAATTAAGACTGACGCCTATTATTTTTAAGAGTTTCTCCTAAATCGGCAAGTTAGGAGCTACTTTTAGCCTTAAGATGTTTTGTGAATACGGCCCCTGATGTCTAGTTTCCTGCTGAGTGTTTTTAATTTTGACATTTAACCTCACTGAACTGATTCTAACTGCTTTATATGTTTATTTTTAGACCAGATGGAAGTGACAGAGCAACAACACAAACTAAATGATGTAAAGAAACTCTGTGACTTCAAAACTCAAGAAACAGAAGCCAAAAATCTGCACACCTGCTCTCAGTGTGGAAAGAGTTTCACACAAAAACGAAACCTTATCAGACACAAGAGAATTCACACTGGAGAGAAACCGTATACATGCACTCAGTGTGGAAAGAGTTTTACTCACGCATCAACTCTCTGTGTTCATCTGCTCCGTCACTCTGGAGAAAAACCATTCAACTGTGATCAGTGTGGTAAAGATTTTATTTCATCCTCAAATCTAAAAAAACATCTGATGGTTCATTCAGGTGAGAGACCTCATGTGTGTTCTCTCTGTGGAAAGAGTTATTCACGGCTAAACAATTTTAAACTGCACCAGAAAACACACACAGGTGTAAGAGATCATGTGTGTTGTGACTGTGGGAAGAGCTTTACTGCATCCTGTGAACTGAAACGGCACCAAAGAATTCATACTGGAGAAAAACCTTACAAGTGCTCATATTGTGACAAGAGTTTCAATCGGTCTGGAAACCTGAAATCACATGAGCGACTTCATACTGGAGAGAAGCCGTACCACTGTACTCAGTGTGAGAAGAGTTTCAGAGATGCAACAGGTTTCAGAAATCACCTGCGCATTCACTCTGGAGAAAAGCCATTTCACTGTGATCAGTGTGGTAAAGATTTTATTTCGTCATCAAATCTCAAAAAACACCTGAAAGTTCATTCAGAAGAGAAGCCTTATGTGTGTTCTCTCTGTGGAAAGAGTTTTTCATGGCTAAAGAGTTTTAAATTGCACCAGAAATCACATGATGAAGTGAGAGATCATGTGTGTTGTGACTGTGGGAAGAGCTTTCTTACATCTAGTCATCTGAAACTGCACCAAAGAATTCATACTGGAGAAAAACCTTACAAGTGCTCATATTGTGACAAGAGTTTTAATCGGTCTGGAAACCTGAAATCACATGAGCGAGTTCATACTGGAGAGAAGCCTACCACTGTACTCAGTGTGAGAAGAGTTAAAAAATCATCTGTGCATTCACTCTGAAGAAGTAAACCTTAAAATTCATAATGAAATGCACCAATCAGGCATAACATTATGAATATTGTGTTGGCCCCCCTTTTGCAGCCCTGACCCGTCGAGGCATGGACTTCACTAGACCCTTGAAGGTGTGCTGTGGTATCTGGCACGAAGATCCTTTAAGTCCTGTAAGTTGCGAGGTGGAGCCTCCATGGATCGGACTTGTTTGCCACCAAGAAATACCGTTTCCATGAAAGGGTGTATATGGTCTGCAACAATGCTTAGGTAGGTGGTACTTGTCAAAGTGACATCCACATGGATGGCAGGACCCAAGGTTTCCCAGTAGAACATTGCCCAAAGCATCACACTGCCTCCGCCAGCTTGCCTTCTTCCCATAGTGCATCCTGGTTCCATGTGTTCCCCAGGAAAGCGACACACACACACCTGGCCATCCACGTGATGTAAAAGAAAACGTGATTCATCAGACCAGGCCACCTTCTTCAATTGCTCCGTGGTCCAGTTTTGATGCTCACATGCCCATTGTTGACGCTTTTGGCTGTGGACAGGGGTCAGCAAGGGCACCCTAACTAGTCTGTGGTTATGCAGCCCCATACGCAACAAACTGTGATGCACTGTGATGCAAACTGTGAAAATACTTCAACTTCTGATGATTGTTAACAGCACAGCAGTAATGACTTTATGAACTTCTTCACATGTAAAATTGATAATATTAGGAAAATTTTTTTAACCATGCAGCCGTCTACTACAGTATCACATCAGACAGAGCATTGTAGTGTCACTGAGGAAAAATTACAATCATTCACTGCTATAGGAGAAGAGGAATTGGCTAAACTCGTTAAATCATCAAAATCAACAACATGTATGCTTGACCCTGTACCGACTAGGCTATTAAAAGAGATGCTACCAGAGGTCATAGATCCTCTTCTTAATATCATTAATTAATCTTTGTCATTAGGATATGTACCGAAAACTTTTAAGTTGGCTATTATTAAACCACTAAAAAAACGCAACTTGATCCTACAGAATTAGTCAATTATAGACCAATCTCAAATTTACCCTTTCTGTCAAAAATACTTGAAAAGGCAGTGTCTTCACAATTATGTTCCTTTTTAGAAAGAAATGGTTTCTGTGAGGATTTCCAGTCAGGATTTAGACCGTATCATAGCACTGAGACTGCTCTCATCAGAGTTACAAATGATTTACTCTTATCATCCGATCGTGGCTGTATCTCTCTATTAGTGTTACTCGATCTTAGCGCTGCATTTGAAACCATCGACCACAACATTCTTTTGAATAGACTCGAAAATTATGTAGGTATTAGTGGAATTGCTTTATCATGGTTTAAATCATACCTATGCGACCGTTATCAGTTTGTAGCAGTAAATTAAGAGATGTCACACCGATCGCAAGTTCAGTATGGAGTACCGCAAGGCTCAGTGCTAGGACCGCTACTCTTCATCCTGTACATGCTACCACTGGGAGATATTATTAGGAAGCATGGCATTAGTTTTCATTGTTATGCTGACGATACTCAGCTCTATATTTCTTCACGCCCTGAAGAAACTTACCAATTCACAAGATTAACGGAATGCATAGCTGACATAAAACATTGGATGACTGGTAATTTCCTGCAACTCAATTCAGAAAAAACTGAATTTTTAATTATTAGACAAAAAAGCTCCACAAGTAGTAACCTAGAATACTGTCTAACACTTGATGGCTGCTCTGTCAAGTCTTCGTCGTCAGTGAGGAACCTGGGTGTGCTCTTTGATACTAATCATTAATTAATAAACCAATTAATAAACTAAATTAACCATATAAACTAAATTACTGATCTAATTATTGATCTAAAGCCCACACTGTCACCGTATGGAAATTGAAATTAACTGATGACATCAAATGGCTATACAGCTTAATAAAATTATGCTGCATTATTTTCCTGTTTAACACTGTAAAGCTGCTTTGAAACAATCTACATTGTTAAAAGCGCTATATAAATAAAGTTGACTTGACTTGACTTCTGACACCTTTCTATCAGAGACCAGCATTAACTTCTTGAGCAATTTGAGCTACAGTAGCTCGTCTGTTTGATCAGACCACACGAGCCAACCTTCGCTCCTCACGTGCACCAATGAGCCTTGGCTGCCCATTACCCTGTCGCCGGTCCACCACTGTTCCTTCCTTGGAGCACTTAGATAGATACTGACCACTGCAGACAGGGAACACCCCACAAGAGCTGCAGTTTTGGAGATGCTCTGACCCAGTCGTCTAGCCATCACAATTAGTCCCTTGTCAAACTTGCTCAAATCCTTATGCTTGCCCATTTTTTCCTGCTTCTAACACATCAACTTTGAGGACAAAATGTTCACTTGCAGCCTAATATATCCCACCCACTAACAGGTGTCGTGATGAAGATAATCAGTGTTATTCACTTTACCTCTCAGTGGTTATAATTTTATGCCTGATCTGTGTATGTAGCTAGTCTTCTTTTCCTTTCAGCTGTTCCCTTCAGGGGTCGCCACAGCGAATCGCCTGCCTCCATCTAGCCCTATCCCCTGCATCCTCTTCTCTCAGACCGACAACCTTCATGTCCTTCTTCACTACATCCATAAACCTCCTCTTTGGTCTTCCTCTTTACCTCCTTCCTGGAAGCTCTAACCTCAGCATCCTTTTACCAATATATTCACTCTCCCTCCTCTGAACATGTCCAAACCATCTCAACCTGGCCTCTCTAACTTTGTCTCCAAAACATCTCACATGTGCTGTCCCTCTGATGTAATATTTCCTGATCCTATCTATCCTCATCACTCCCGAAGAGAACCTCAACATCTTCAGCTCTGCTACTTCTAGCTTTTCCTCCTGTCTTTTCCTCAGTGCAGCTGTCTCCAAACCATACAACATCGCTGGTAAAAAACTCTACTGCATCTCTCCTAGACACTTCCACTTCTACCTCCACTGGTATGTCATCAGGACCATCTGCCTTTCATCTCTTCATCCTCTTCAAAGCTCTCCTAACTTCACCCTTGCTAATCCTTTCTTCTTCCTGCTCAACATGTTTGCCTCTACAACTCTTCTCTCCGTCATTTTCCTCATTCATCAGTTCCTCAAAGTACTCCTTCCATCTTTCCCTCACCCTCACCCTCACCCATCAACACATTTCCATCTCTATCTTTAATCACTCTAACCTGCTGCACATCCTTTCCTTTCCCTCTGCCTCGCCAACCGATACACACCCCTCTCACCTGCTTTACTATCTAACCTGACATACATGTCCTTATAAGCTTTCTGTTTGGCCTTTGCCACCTCTATCTTAACCTCACACTGCATCACCCTATATTCCTGTCTACTTTCCTCAATCCTCTTACTGTCCCACTTCTACCTAGCTAACCTCTTCCTCTGGATACTCTCCTGGACTTCCTCATTCCACCACCAAGTCTCCTTGTTTTCTTTCCCTCCTTCCAGAGGATACACCTAGCACCTTCCTACCTCTCTCCCTGATCACTTTGGCTGTAGTAGAAGCACCTCCTGACCACCTAAAGCTTGTCTCAACTCCTACCTGAAAATCACACAGCACTCTTCCTTTTCCAACTTCCACCACTTTGTCTTCTGCTCTGCCTTTGCTCTTTTCCTCTTCCTCACCACCTGAGTCATCTTACACACCACCATCCTATGCTGTCTATCTACACTTTCACATACCACTACTTTACAATCGCTAATCTCCATCAGATTACAGGGTCTACATAAGATATAGTCCACCTGTGTGCTCCTGCCACCACTCTTATATGTCACCCTGTGTTCCTGCCTCTTCTGAAAATACGTGTTCACCACAACTCCATATTTTTAGTAAAGTTTACCAACCTCTGTCCTTCTGGGTTCCTTTCCTGAAGACCAAACCTGCCCATCACTTCCTCGTCCCCATTATTCCCTTCACTAACATGTCCATTAAAATCTGCCCCATCACCACTCTCTCTTTTTCCTTTTGCTTACAACCTACTTGTGGTGCATAGGCACTAACTACATTCAACATCAGACCTTCAATTTCCAGCTTCAGACTCATCAACCTATCTGGCACTCTCTTTACCTCCAGAACATTCTTCACAAACTCCTCCTTCAGGATCACTCCTACTCAATTTTTCTTCCTGTCCACACCATTATAAAACAGTTTAAACCCTGCTCCAATGCTTCTAGCCTTGCTCCCTTTCCATCTGGTCTCATGGACACACAGAATGTTGACTTTCCTCCTCTGCATCATATATACAAGCTCTCTGCCTTTACCTGTCATCGTTCTAACATTCAAAGTCCCTATTTTCAGTCCTAAACTCCTGCTTTTCCTCTTCTCTCTTTACCTACGGACACGCCTTCCTCCTCTAACACACCTTCCTCCTCTCCTTCTTTGACCAACAGTAGCCCAATTTCCACCAGTGCCCAGTATGGAAGTCATATTCATGATTCGCATAAAGAATTCGGCAAAAGTTTTAAGTCGGATGCCCTTCCTGACACAAACCTCTTTATTTATCCGGGCTTGGGACCGGCACAAAAGGTACACTGGCGTGTGACCTCCTGTGGCTAGATTCTGTGTATGTAGCTAGTGTGAATAACAAAAGTGTGAATAACAAAATGCTTTCTCTGTGTCCAGATTTGACTGTAGTGCAAAACTAAAATAAAAAAAATAAAACTCAACTTTGACTAAAAGTATTTCTTAGGTCTTAAGTGTTTCTTATGTCTTATTTATACTCTTTTTTTTTAAAAAAAAAAGTCTGTTAATAGAGGGCTATCAACAGAATCACATTTTAATTCATTATTTATCTTTGCGATCAAGCCGAATGTAAAGAATACTTTCACTTATTGAAATAAAGTGGCAATATGTAATAAAGATTTAATTATGTTGATGCTGTTGAAGCGATAATTGTTAAAATGAATGTTTTGTATGTAATCTTTCCAATTTGATGAGCTGTCTGTTCACCGGCGATTGCAGTGCGAGGAGGCGCGATCTTCACGCTTCTTCAGAAGAGAGGGAAAGATGCTTTATGGTAAGTAAAATTTAAAATTCCACGTCGTTATCAGTTGTTTTTGAAACCATGTTTGCTTTTTTTGTAGATGTAACGTTACCATGCCAGATCGACCTATGATTGCTTCATTCTTTTGAGTTTATGTGAGATTATTTTTTAGAAAATAAAGGTTTCTATTATCTCCTCCTTGTTTACTTTAACAACAGTATGAATTCTTTTTCACATTTTATTTAACCCTTGTGTGGTGTTCATATTTTTGTTATTCAGCCAGTGTTCGTGGGTCTGGTGGACCCGCTGCATTTTTTTTTTTTTAATTCAACACAATCAAAAATGTTATGTTAATACTCAACAGTTGTTTACTTCATCCCAATTACAAGCAATATAAACAGCATATATGGTTAATATTTTCTGTTTACCTTTGTTAGATCACATTTAAGAATTGCAACCTCGTGTGGGAATGGCAGGGGTAGAAACAAAACCCCCTACACTAACCCTTCCCCTAAACCTACCAATCGCAGAAAACTTTTGGCAGTATGTTTTAGTATGAGGACACAGATGTCGTCATAAACCATGTTTACGTTACGTAATACCCATGTCATTATACACATTGTCCTCATACAAGGACACTGGGGGGGGATTTGAAATGTAGTGCTTTGAAAACATGATAGGCTAGCCTGAAACACTGGACAAATTGCCTTATCCGATCATTGGAAAATCCTAGGCCTAGGCTACTGTATTTGTTTCCAAGTATGCAAATATGTTCTGTTTAACTTAAAGGCAATTTTTTTTGTTTTAGATGCTCTTACACAGCAGATGGGGACAGCGTCGTCACCCAATTTACTTTTGCCCAGGCTGTGCAAAAGTGGCTGTGCTATGTGGCAGACCGGGCAGGAGGGACTGGATGACAAACCTTTCAGACGTCAGAGAACTATGAACTGTAAATAGGCTAAAGAGGACAAATAATGAAATAATAAATGCAATAGTTTTTTCCTTAAATAGTGTGGTGTGGTCAGTGTTTTAGGCTAGGCTTACAAGCTTTCAAATTAGGGGTGGGAATCTTAAGGCACTTAACGATCCGATTCCCAAAACGATTACATTTTCGAAACTTTACATTTTAACCAAAATTGGAGCTAATATGTGTTTTGTTTTTAGTTAGAATATCTGTTTGACAATATTGCCATATTAAAAATGATAATGATTTCTTTCAATACTTTTATTTTATTAACAAAGTTATATTCAAGATTAACAAGCTCTAATGAAACATAGTAAGCCATAAAATTGCAAAGAACAAATCTTTAAAACATAGGCTAATGCAGAAGAAAAACAACTTTAGCGCTCGCTGAGAAGCCAAATTCAGTGTGTGCGCATAACATCTCACATGGGAAAACTTACCGAGCTGCAACAGTCATGGAGACATTTAACGAATCACTCGCCAAAACAAAATCTTCGTTCAGAATTTTCCATTCGTTTGAAACATTGTGCAGTAGTTCAGCAATATTCGATAAGTCATTCCAAAAATTATGCCACGGATGTTGGTTTATGTCCCGGCCACCGCATTGGAGACATAGGAGTGTTAATAAGCATTAATGGCAAGGAAAGCACCTTATAGCCTACTTGAGCACCACTTCGTTATTTTGGCTCAGAATTTCGTTCGTTGGAAATATGAACTTAATTTAGAAATGCTTTTGAAATTAAAAACTTTGCATTTAACAAGCAAAATACATTTTTGAAATGGGGAGGCACCTGCAGCGAGCGCAGACACAGCGGCCAGAGAAACGGAGGAGCGACTGCTGTAAGGCGTTTGAGCAAAACTGCGGAAAAACTGCATAAAACGTGCGGGTGTTGAACCCTCTCAGCAGGAAAAGTGTCCCCATGGGTGCGACGCCCCTGAGCAGGTCGTAGTTTGTCCATTTTATCATAAACGACGCCAATTCACCAGCATACGAACGTGGCCGGTGACCGCGCGTTGAATTGAACACAGAATCGATTTTGAATCGTTGGATAACGAATCGCGATGCATCGACCTTTTCTTCCACCCCTATTTCAAATGTGCCATCACTCTTTAACATCCTGGCTGTAGATAAATCAGGATGTCCATTATAAGCTATTTAATTTATGGCATTACATTTTTGTATGTCTAGCAAACATTTTCTATGGCTTAATAACGATTGAAATCCCATTAAAATCACGTTGATCTTAAGTTCGGTTGAAATTTCGACATTGTTTCAATATTACTGATAATTGAAATTCTGTTGATCTATGGACAGAATTTCAACGTTGTTTCAATATTAAAACAGGGTGCAAAATGATGTAGAATCAACATCAGAGTTCGATGTTGATTCAATGACTTAATTTTGACAACATAATGTTGATTTAAAGGTCCCGTTCTTCGTGATCCCACTGTTCAAACTTTAGTTAGTGTGTAATGTTGCTGTTAGAGCATAAATAATACCTGTAAAATTATAAAGCTCAAAGTTCAATGCCAAGCGAGATATTTTATTTAACAGAAGTTCCCTTTCAAAGCCTACAGCGAACGGCCGGTTTGGACTACATCCTGGTACTTCCTTCATTAATTACGTCAGTAGAACAGACTAACCTCCGCCCACAAGAATACACGAAAAAGGGGGCGTGGTCTTTTTGCTGTCCCACGTGGAGAAGAGGAAGTGTCGCGTGGAGAAAAGGAAGTGGTGCGTTTGAGTGTGTTTGTCGCCATGTCGTCGAGACGCTGTTATTTTTATCCCGGAGTCAAATCACCTTTGTTTGGCTTTCCCAGGGACGCTGTAGAGCTCATTAAGCGCATATATCTCCCGTTAAGAGGCGTGACCTTTCCATGCAAGTTACGTGCGCTAAGCTGCTGTCGAATCACAACACAGGAACCGCGCCACGTGCGCTAAGCTGCTGTCAAATCACAACACGAGAACCGTGCCATGTGTGCTAAGCTGCTGTCAAATCACAACACGGGAACCGCTGGCACAATCAGAACTCGTTACGTATTTCTGAAGGAGGGACTTCATAGAACAAGGAACTCATCGGCCCGTTTTTAGGACAGTGAAAACAGCGGTATACAGATAAGTAAATTGTGTGAAAAATACTGTGTTTTTTTTACACGCAAAACATGAACACATGTTATATTGCACACTGTAAACACAGTCAAAGCTTCAAAAAAACACGAACAACGGGACCTTTAACATAGTTTCAATGACTGTTTGCTATCTGGGTAAAGACCATGTTCCTGTCGATCTTTAAAACTTTGCAGACTTACTTCTCTCACAAAAAGCTATATAACCCATTGCCTGAAAGGTAATATTCGAAAAAGCATTATAGTGGTGCTTTAATGATATGCGGTCCCTTTAAGAAACATGACACCCCGCGTACTGAGCATGCACAGAAGAGAGAAACGCGAGACGAGCTGAAGCTGAAAGCAACGCTTTTTAACGATCATGAAAGACAAATATTCCTCCGGATGCCTTATATTTCTAGTCTGAAGGTGAGAGATATTTCTCAGATTACAGTTTAACATTAATCAGCTCCAGAGTTTACATGTTTAGGACCAATGTAATGTGTCCTGGTTTATTATTAGAGTGTAATAATATGTTGGCAGAGAGTTTTTCACAGACTCTGACTCTATTACACCAATAAGATCTCAGACATCAGCATAATGAATGAGGGGAAAACAGGGAACTTTAGGAGACAAAGAGGCTTTTCAGCAGCTCAGTTAAACATGATGGTCCTGTTGTTTCTCTCTTTGGACAGGAGTTGAACAAACCTTGTTTTAGATGCAATTAATATCTAACTTGCATCAAAACTAGGGATGGGCATTTTTGTCAATTTCTCATTTCGATCATCGATAGGTCTCAAAAACGAGTACTCGAGTAATTGGGGGCGGGGCATGTGCAGGGGGCGGGGCATGTCCGTCATTGAGATAATGAAAATACTGTTATGAAAATGGTTGTTGACAAATACAAACGTGACATGAAAACGGGTATATGAAAACATGAACATATAAAACAAAAAATAACTGTTAGATTATGATGCATAAATGTCTTTGAAAAAGAAACATCTTTATAAAATGACCGTCTCAAATAACCAAGTCAGTAATATCGAGCATTGCCTTTGAGCTGAAACTGTGAAATAACACCACCCTGCAGAGCTTGCTAGCTGGTTAATAAACTCAACCAAACGCACCATATATCAATATTAATATGAAGATTATTATGAACCTATTACGACATAAATCAACACAAAAGGACGTGAATGCGCACGTGAACTTCAGCGTGCTAGATTTTACAGGCGACGGCTTTGAAACATTTTGAATGCGCTCTTCCCTTAACAACGCTCATACACGGACAACGAAAGCACACAGAAACAACATTTTATTAAAATCCTGTTCTCATTATAATGCTTTGACAGATTGACTCTGCACATCATGCACTTAATTTTATTATTCATGATCGAAGTGTTTACAGACATCACGGCGCGTTTTCGAACTCATAGCGAAAAACCAACTTTAAATAAACTAGGTCTACTGTTAAAAAATACGAGAACAGTATAGCACTGCTGCATTACTAATATCAATGATTCTGAGAAAGAAATAGCCTATCTGAAAAGAATATGACCGTCTCTAAAAACCATCATGTCGAGCATGAAATATGCGTTTGAGCTGAAACTGAAGAGAATGAACAACAGCCGGTATAACGGCAGCGCTTTTCTAGCTTATTAAGCTCAACCAAACGCTTCTTATATTAGATTAATCAGATATAGACAACATAAAAGTATCTTACAACGTGCATCTGCAGATAAGGACGCGGATGCTCACATGAACTTCACGCGCTAGTGTTCTCGCTAGTTTCTCTGTGGATCAGCTGATACACGGGGAACTAAGCACAGATCATTTACAGCATTCTATTTCCATCGTGTTTTCATTATAATGCTATGTAGGCTATGACAGATTGGCGCTGCCCATCTTGCACTAACCATTTAATGATCTCATGATTTCAGACATCACTGCAGTGCACGCCTTTATTTCGCCGCGGTCTGGAGGCGTGCTGTAAAACGCTAACCAATCAGACCTCCGCAAAACGATGCAATAACCAATAAAAAAGAGACAAATATATATTTTTCAGGACATTTGTCACGTTCGAGTACTCGATTACTCGACCACTGTTGCCCATCCCTAATCAAAACTAAATTTTCCTGACAGAAAACATGTTCACTCACAAGTTTAAGTGTAATTAAAGTACTCCTGTTTAAATTCTGAGTAACTTCTCTTTGATTTCTCCAGGTCTGGTCCTGTGGGCGTCAGTATCTCACAGTGATCACAGTTCACACCTGCAGTGAAGCCCCTCCTACAACAATTCACCAATAAATACTGGGAATATTCACATCATCCTACAAGAGAAGGACAAACTCCAGGTGTAGCAGCTGAAATCTGTGTGACTGTTAAAGATGGAGTTTATTAAAGAGGAGATTGAAGACATGAGTTATCCAGAACCATCCAGAATAAAACATGAAGATACGGAGGAACAAATAGGTTGGTGTCCATTCTTGATTCTTCATTATTGACTGCTTTAGGAGCTGTGAAATAATAAGCAGCAAAAGTGCATCTTTTTTAATTTGGGGTGTTTCAAGTCAAGTAAATCTTTTTATATATATATATACGGTGGAAATATACTCTTGTTCCATGTTGTTAGAGGGTAAGTGTGACATCTGATATTCTGTATTATGTATTAAAAGAAAATACAGTACTCCCAGAAATGTCCTTACTATTTAACTGTTTTTTTACCCTCATCTGAGAAGAAACTTTCTTTCTTCAGATGAACACAGAAAAATAAATAATCCCTGCTAATGAAAACTCATTTGGGTTCCTAAAAGTTGAAGCATTAAACCGCACATACAGCAATAACTACAGTAATCCACACGACCCCAATGGATGAATCAATGTCTTCTGAAGTAAACCGATACGTGTTTGTATGAAAAATACCAATATTTTAGACTGTAGACCATCGTCTCTGACCAACAGTCACCTGCACGAGCATGAGAGGGTTGAGTTCACACTTGACGTAACTTGAAGCGTGACTTAAGCGCGCTGAGAAACTGTGGTCACGCAGATGTTGGAGGCTGTCAGTTTTCATTTTCTTTTTTAATTAATGCTCACAAGAATATACAAACAATGAAAGATAATAGCAATGAGAAACAAACAAGACAGAGACGCCAGTTCTCGCGTGAAACTGGCACAAGAACGTAAAGAAAGCTTGAAGCTTCATGTTCATCTTTTAATTTACAGCCCGCAGATGTCACACTTACCCTGTAACTACATGAAACGAGGGTAACAAACACCACTTTAATTTACAGTCATTAATTTACAAATGAATTGCATTGCTGCTTAAAAACGAAAAAGCGATCTAGTGCGAAAAATGTTGGCTATAAAAAGTATTGCACGCCTTCTTATCAAACCCGCTAGCCTGATGTTGTCATACTCAATTCTAGTCAGAATATGAGTCTGATACGGCTCCATTGGGCCTGTTTAAACCGAACCAGGAAAGACCTCAATGGGATAGACCTACAACAAATCAGAGCAATGGATAACGTATAACGTTAGTTGTCAAATGTCAACAGAACTCAACTGCACAGTGTTGTCAAGTCTGCAGTTTTCCTGCGGGCTGTTTTTCCATGTCCGCGGGTTGAAGCGACCCCAATTATGTGATATTTAGACCCAGGAATGCGAATTTTAGCAGGCAACCCTGCCAATAGTTTTGAGTAGCAATTGGGCAGGTTTTGTTGTGAAAACTTGGTAACCCTGTCTGCACGCACACTGGAAGAAGTATAATCTTAACATCTTTGCCACTGTTATAAAAAAGAATTTAAGGATACACATAGTACTTACCAACACGATCATCATTTCTGAGAGAAATAGTGAAGGTGAATGCATATATGAACAAGTTCTCCATTTAGGATTAGAACAAATTCAACCCAAGCTGTCTTTGGTGACGTGGATGATTACGTTACTGTTTATCATCTGTCCATCCTCGTCTAAAGCCCGCCCTGACAATTTCATTGGTCCGAACAGTTTCTGTTCGGGCATAGTTGCTCCACAACGGATCAGGTCCAGACCGAACTGCCCCACCTCAAATGTTGTGGGCGGGGCTAAGTTCGGCTGGCATCCAGGCTACAAACCCGCCACAGCAATGATCAACCTCTCCTCCATTTTGCTTGGGAACTAATGTGGTCGGAACCTCTGTTATCCTCTCAAGCGGAGCACTTCTACATTCAGATTGGTTGCGGCCGAACAGCATCATAGCTAATTACCATAAAGTGTACCTGCTTTCATCTTTCATCGACGCCCAAATCTTCCAAGCCGTGCTGCTCTCGTCGGAGCTCACCGCCAACTCCCATTGAAAATTAATGACTTCCGGCCACTTTGACGCTCTCGCCGTCAGCGATGTGATGGCACAGTTACTTAAGTCCCTCTTTTTCTTCCTGCTGAGAGAGAATGTACTGACGACTTTCTTGCAGATAGATGTCATGCGTTCAACACGAGGGTCTTTGGCACTTTTTTTCTAAATAAAAAACAAAATAAACAAAAAAAACTGATAAAATGTGTTTTTAATTTTCATTTACAAATGTTTATATTTTTCAATTGTAATATTTTATTGAAATCAAACACATTGTGCTACAATAGCGTCATTGTTTCATATACAAAACATTCAAATATAATAATGCAATTTATATTGTAAACTAATCTCATAATTTTAATCTTTTCAGTGTAACAACAATAAGTTCTGGGGAATAATTAATTCAAATGGTATGAATGTTCATGAGTTTATGAATATTATTAGCTTGTTGTACAGAAAAATTAACGTATAACGGAACCTTTAATCATTTAAAAGTAACCTTTATCCAAATTGATTTCTTCATCAATTATCAATCTTACAAACCTTAAAGCTACACTGTGTGAAATTTTCCCCCATCTAGCGGTGAAAGGGTATATGACCATCCTGTGATTTTTAGTTTCTGTTCCTCCCAATTCCGATTTCGTTTTAACTCCTACGGTGGCCGATTTAGTCAAAAATTAACATGGCTTCCAGTTCGACCTCGTCCATTAGTGTTCCTTCAAGTGATGAGGTTACTTTAGAAAACTATTATAATTTGCAGTTATTTAATTTGTCAGTTAACATGTAGGTTATGACATCTATGTAAAATGAATAATAGTTTTACGTTTTCGTAATTTATTTACCATTTCATTGCTAACATCATCTATCAGGTTCCCAGACGAATGCAAGCTAATCTTAGTAAAGTAACTTTTATCAGTGCTGTCGTTATTCTGTATATTGTACGACATCACTAGCGTAAGGCAAAGTTGACATTGTAGGCTATATCATTTTCTCCGTGAGCAGAGATCAGTTGTCCGTCATAGACCACGGATTTATGTTACAAGGTAAACAATACTTTTTCATCATTGACGCGAGGAAAACTATCCTAGATGTCGTTCGAGTGTTATGCACAGCACACCATGATATAATTAGCCAATCAACAATAAAACTTCCAATATACACAAATAGTCTGAATTAACGTTAACGTTACCTGTCGAGAAGTAAGCAGGCAACGTCGGCGTCCTTTTTAAAATTGTTGCTCCTCATGAGCTCTTTCCATCTTGGAAAGGCCACTCCAATATTCACCTTTGTCTTGTTGATTTTCCATCTTAATTCTCTTTTTCGCTTCCTTGGCGACTCTGTTACATATCCTCGAGAATAAGAGTGATCCTCCATCAGCAACAGACTTTCAAAAAGGTATTCCGGTTTTCATATAGCAGTCTCAAGCAATCCCCCTCGTCCACATTCAACACGGCGCCATCAATTTATAAAACGCAAAGGGCGAAGCTTGAATTTACGGGTATGTCCCTCTTTGGCTAATGTACTTTCAAGATGGAGGGGCAACATGGCGACCGCCGTTAGATCCCATTACCTTATGTATTTTTAATGGCATATTATAAACTTACGAGAATACTTTATTACTTGAAAGAAGTAAATATACATTAATGAGCACATATATTTTTGAAAGAACTAAGTGTTTTTAGATAAGAAAAGACTCAAAAAGTTATACAGTGTAGCTTTAAGAAACATTGATCTGTTTGATCAAGACAAATAATATCTCTTATGTTTGCACAATTTTTATTACTAAAGTAGTAATACATGAAAATCAAGCTTAAATGGGTAGCTTAGATCTTACGCTTCAGTGACGGATTCAATTTAATGCAATTATTGGGTTTTAATAAAACCACTACAGAATACAAAGCTACGAATCACACGGGGGTAAATATGCATATATATAGGAGAAACAAATGATATGGTACAAAAAAGGAAAAATCAAACTTAATAGAATAAAATCAAAAGGAAAAGAATGATGGAAAGAGAGAATCCACGAGGGAGAGAGAGATGAGAGAGAGAGAGAGAGAGAGAGAGACAGACAGTTCAATCACTTCACCAAAACCCTTCAGACATTTATGATTTCGTGAATCAGGATTAATTAAGACAACCTCGTACACTTCTGTGAAGTTCAGGAAAGTCGCTCCAGAAGTTGCAGGTCTCTCTCTCTCTTGGCTTGGTGCCAAAGGAATCCCTCTCTCAAGAGAAGGTCAAAGGCCAGGGTGGTCTTCTCGGAATGGCGGAGCGCCGGGTCTCTCTCAATGGCAAGGAAGCAAAGAGTTAAGGTCAGTTCCCGTTTTTTATGGACACAATGACCAACGCCCTTATCCTGGAGTGATCCAATCGCGCACGAGAGACCAAAGGCGCGAGTTTTTCATTGTTCTTTGTTCGTGGACACCCCCTCCTCTTGGCTAATCAAAAGGGGTGATCGTTTTGAAACTCTTTCTTAGCTGTCTCAGCTGGAAAGCTGGTATTTTTGTAATAATGCATCCTGTGGTAATCTGTGAACGATATTCGGTACATTCGGGTTTCTGCGATCGAGAAGATACCAAACACTATCGTTCTGTGATTTTAGAATACAGAGGCACAGGAGTTCTTTGTTCTTTGTTTGTGGTTGATTTGATTAGGAACGTCATGAGATAATGATGATGAGTCCAAGATTTAGACTTCCTGCCAGCTGCCAATGCTGTTACACAGTGTTCCTAATGTAATTGAGGGAGCTCGTGTTCGCATCTTTGTAACTTTAAAGGTGATGATGTATGGGGCAAATTTTTGAGCTATGTTACTTGGGCACTTTTCCCGTTTAGAACGGGCAACACATTTCTATCGGGATATTTTAGATCGGTCGTGGGCCCAGTGCCCAGCAACATTGCTCAAAAAGTTGCCCTGTGTATCATCATCTTAACTCCAACTGTAAATCAGGGCAATTACATGAATGATATGAAAATATAAAATCAATAGAAAATGATTCCAATACATCAAAACTAATTTGTGAAAATTTTGCACAATGCAAAGCAATTAAAAAAAAATGAATATTAAAGTTTCAATCTTAATTCAATCTTTTTATTATAATTACATTAAATGATTGGTGTCATGCTGCTGTGACTTCACCTTTGCAGGCTCACATTTGGCTAATTCAGTGGTTTAGGGTGGCCATTTTGTGTTGACATCATTATCGTCCTGAGTTTGCAACACTTAAGTGCCACTTTAGTCAGCATTTAAGAATCAGTCTTAGACTTGCTTTTAGCTTCTTCATAAAAGTCTCCTACTCTTAGACAACTTTAAATAATAATCTTTTGACACTTAAGTTAAAACTTAAGACTAAGAGCATTTCTGAAAGCTTATATACATATGGCCCCTGATGTCTTGTTTTCTGCTGAGTGTTTTTAATGTTCACATTTAACCTCATTGAACTGATTCTGACTACTTTATGTGTTTATTTTAGATCAGATGGAAGTGAAGGAGCAACGACACAAACTAAATGACGTAAAGAAACTCTGTGACTTCAAAACTCAAGAAACAAAAGCCAAAAAGCTGCACACCTGCGCTCAGTGTGGAAAGAGTCTCACACAAAAACGAAACCTTAAGAAACACATGAGAGTTCACACTGGAGAGAAACCGTATACATGCACTCAGTGTGGAAAGAGTTTTACTCGAGCATTAGGTCTCAGTAAACATCTGCTCCATCACTCTGGAGAAAAACCATTCAAGTGTGATCAGTGTGGGAAAGATTTTATTTCATCATCAGATATAAAAAAACACCTGATAGTTCATTCAGGTGAGAGACCTCATGTGTGTTCTCTCTGTGGAAAGAGTTTTTCTCGGCTGAGCAGTTTTAAACAGCATCAGAAAACACACACAGGTGTGAGAGATCATGTGTGTTGTGACTGTGGGAAGAGCTTTCCTACATCTGGCAATCTGAAACTGCACCAAAGAACTCACACTGGAGAAAGACCTTACAAGTGCTCATACTGTGACAAGAGTTTCACTCAGTCTGGAAACCTGAAAACACATGAGCGAGTTCACACTGGAGAGAAGCCGTACCACTGTACTCAGTGTGGAGAGAGTTTCAAATATGCATCAGGTTTAAAAAATCATCTGTTTATTCATCCTTCAAATTCAAAATGAAATGCAGCAATCAGGCATAACATTATGAATATTGTGTTGGCCCCTGAAGGCTTCTAACACATCAACTTTGAGGACAAAATGTTCACTTGCAGCCTAATATATCCCACCCACTAACAGGTGCCGTGATGAAGAGATAATCAGTGTTATTCACTTTACCTCTCAGTGGTCATAATTTTATGCCTGATCTGTGTATGTAGCTATTATGAATAACAAAATGCTTTCTCTGTGTCCAGATTTGACTGTAATGCAAAACTGATACTCCAAATAAAAATAAAAACTCAACTATGACTAAAAGTATTCTTTAATAATGTGTAAATATACATATTCAAATCAAATGCAAAGTTACTAATTATGCCCGAATCAAAACACCATGTTGATATATATATATATATATATATATATATAAATAGGACTATACAGTCATCTAGAGGTTACACAATGGCATTATATTTGATAAATTGTGTATAATTTAGAGATGCCCTTAAAATACATGTTAAAGGGTAAAAAAACATTATTATAACTAATTTTAGTAAAATAATAAATCTAATAATTCAGGAATCACCCCTGATCAGGTGAAATTATGCATGCATAGTGCACATACAAGCCTACTCTCAGCAGAATCAAGATTACAAACTAATATAAATGCCTGCTGAGGAGGATAATGTTGAGCAGGATACATGCACTGAATACACAGACATTTTCTTTCTTAACACACCAGCTCGAAATTCAGTATGAACACATATAGTCCGACTAATAGTGCACAGCGTATTAAGCAACCATGCTTTATTTATTTATTAACATGTATGTGCATCAAAAACGAGAACGATGCTGAGCCAAATAAAGATGTGTTCTCAGATAAGAGTAAATTGAGAGTCAGCAAGAAGCTCATTTGATTGGCTACAGAAGAAGTCGGACCCGCCTTCCTCGTTGTGCTTGCAAAACTCAGTTGCTGCTTTCGATTGAGTTTTTAGTTTCACATTTTCAATAAGTACTTACTTAAAGGACAACTCCGGGTGAAATATGAACCTATGGGTAATTAACACATGGTTACCAAGTAGATCTTTCTCTGGGATGCATTTTCGTGAAAATCGAATGTAAAGAGTTTTATCACTAAAAACAGATTAGCTTATAACGCTAGTATATGGGGCATAGAATAAGTCAAATTAAATCGCTAGTTAATACCACTAACAAGGCTCAAAATAGCCTCACACTAACATGGTAGCATAATGAGGGTCCCTACATGCAAACCGAAGCATTGAGAACTTTGTAAGTGTACAAACAGTTTAATAAGAAGATACTTTATAAAGACAGTACATTACGCGTATATAGACAGGAGCCATCTTGGAAAACAGTCTCGACGAGTCGAGCCACGAACGCTGTGCTAAGTGAGCTGGACGATAAAAATTAAAGGACAACTCCGGGGAAAAATGAACCTAGGAGTAATTTACACATGGTTACTGAGTAGATCGTTCTCTGGGTTCAGTGCTTTCTTCCGGAAACAACAGACCATATGAGATTCCAAGTCACAGTTCATCTCTTAGCACAGCGTTCGTGGCTCAACTCGTCGTGCATTTGCTGTAAATTTGCGTGATTTGGCTGTAAAAAGAATTTGCTCTCCTGGGGGAGAGTTGACACCTGAAACCATTCTCTCCAAGGAGGTGGTGGTGTTTATTTCCATGGATGGCGAGTGACGGGTGAGGGAGGCAGTGTGGGGGGATGAGATCCCGGGGGGGTGTCCAGGGGGTCGGTTGTTTGTGCCGGTTGCGCTGCGTCCTGAGGTCCTTCAGTGGGGACATGAGTCCAGAGTCGCCTGTCATCCGGGGGTTCGGAGGTCGCTGGCTACCATCCGTCAGCGATTTTGGTGGCCGTCCATGGCCCAAGATGTCAGGCAGTTTGTGTTGGCTTGCTCGGTATGCGCTCAAAATAAGACGTCTAACCATCCTCCTGTTGGTCTGTTGCAGCCTTTGCCCATTCCTTCTCGTCCTTGGTCACACCTGGCCCTTGATTTTGTCACTGGTCTCCCCCCATCGAGAGGTAACACCGTGATTCTGACGGTGGTGGATTGCTTCTCCAAGGCGGCCCATTTTATCCCCTTACCCAAGCTCCCTTCTGCCAAGGAGACAGCACAGGTGGTGGTGGACCATGTCTTCCGGATCCATGGTCTTCCGGTGGATGTGGTCTCCGACAGAGGACCCCAATTTTTCTCTCGGTTTTGGAAAGAGTTCTGTAGACAGATCAGGGCCTCAACGAGTCTGTCTTCAGGTTTTCACCCCCAGACCAACGGGCAGGCCGAGCGAGCTAACCAGGATCTCGAGCGAGCTCTCCGCTGCCTGACATCAAATAATCTGAGCTCCTGGAGTTAGCAGTTACTGTGGGTTGAATATTCCCACAACTCCCTGCCGGTAGCGCCTACGGGTATGTCTCCCTTTCAATGTTCAGTGGGTTATCAACCACCTCTTTTCCCTGCACAGGAACCCGAAGCCGCGGTTCCGTCTGCCTTAGCCTTTGTTCATCGGTGTCGTAGCACCTGGAGAAGGGCTAAGAAGGCCTTGGCCCGGGCTTCCAGACGGCCCAAAGCGGCAGCCGACCGTCACCGGACTCTGGCTCCCCAGTATGTTTGCGGTCAGAAGGTATGGCTATCCACCAAGGACTTGTCTCTCCGGGGGTCTTCTCGTAAGCTTGCTCCCAAGTTCATTGGGCCATATCACATCATCAAGGTCCTGAGTCCGGTGGCAGTGCAGCTCAAGCTTCCTCACACTCTTGGTCGGGTTCACTCTGTTTTTCATGTGTCCAGGGTTAAACCTGTGTTTTGGTCCTCTCTTGAAGGGGCAGGTCAGATACCTCTGTTTCTTCTTTTATACACCTATCCTTCTCAATGTTTCTTTTTATTATTTCCATAACCGGAATAATTAAGTTATAACCATTTTCTACATTTGATAAATCAGTTCACCTATAACCTCTCTATATTTAATGAGTAATTTTGGAGATTTTAGTATATATATATTTGCTGTGTGCTTGTGGAAACACATTTCTTTAGGTGCTGCTCTGATGTCTGTGTTAAATGTGCTGACAGGCGAATGTCCTTGGTGTGTGCGTGTCAACACCCCGGGAGAACCCCTCTGCATGTGTTTAGCTATATGTCTTCCTAAAGTGACCTTAGGGTCATTGGATGTCAGGTCTACGTGACTTCTTAGGTACCCAGAGAAACTGTACCTCTTTTATATGCTTTCCTTACTAAATAGAATAAATTCACTTCTGTACTAGATGCCATATCAGCATGTTTTGGAGAAGTGCTATGTTGATAGTTAAAATGTTCCCAACCTTGAGGAAACTGTTATTCTCTGGAGCTTTTGTGTGTACGTGCACACAATTATCTGGAGCTTTTGTGATCTAAATCTAGTCATGGGGCGACAACTAGTCTACCCATTTTAGTGATATGCTCCTATCTGTCTACGTGTGGAAAGTTGCTTACATTGCATGTTGTTAGAGCCAATCAGAATCATTCCACATGACAATAATGACGTGGTTAGACCTTGAAAACAGTATAACTGTTCAGAAATTGTATGTACGTTAGGCGGAGGCGGGGAAACTGGTAGAGGGAGCGCGGCATACGAACCCCTTGTGAGCTGGCTGGCTTCTGCTGATGAAACTGCAAACTATTCTTCAGTAAATTTTTCTTTAATTAATCTAACTCCTGGTCTTCATTTTTCACTACTGGTCCTGGGTCCTAAGCTGTTACCCCAACACTCTTAATCCTGTTTCTTTGTACACTGTGAGAAAGCTTTTGGACGTTAGACGCCGTGGTCGGGTTTCCAGTATTTGGTGGACTGGGAGGGTTACGGTCCGGAGGAGAGGTGTTGGTTCTCGGCTCGGGATATTCTGGACTATTCTGGGATAAAACCAGACTCTGATTGAGGACTTCCGTCGGCGACGAGGTGAGCCCCTCTCAGGTGCGCCAGGTGTCTTGCTGTTTTTACAGCCAAATCACAACTATACTATAGCCTACTGTCTGTCAGGGAATAATACGGATTCAGTTGCAGGTAACAGAAGAGTTTATTTTGAGCTCAGAAATGGACACAGGGAAAAATATCAGGAACAAAAACAGAGAAAATATCAAAATAAAATTTCCACAGGTCCGGTGAGCTTCATTAAACAGGGACAGTTCCCAACGTCACCAGACGTCACAGAGTGGGGATCACCTGGGCTGGTATCAAAGGAATAAAGGTCTGGCAGGAGAGAGGGAATAGAACAAAAAATATATAAAACAAGAAAACAAACAGCACAGCACGATCCGGCAGGACTTGACAATAACGAGAGTCGGTCACGAGCAAAAGTGTTGCACAACATACAACAACAGTCGGACAAACAAGTGAGAAAGAGAGGATCTTATATAGGGGAGAATAATGAGGGGAAATTAGCAACAGGTGTAACGGTGAACACAAATGAGAATAGGGATAACGAGTGGGAGAACACCTGGCTAACTTGTCAACACAGACCATGTGCACAAGAAAAACAAAGCACGCAAGACACGGAGACAAAGACAAAACAAGATCAGACCAAAGTCATTACACTGTCGTCTTTACACCTTCAACAATTCAACAGTTTACTCTACAGTAGCTCAACAAATGCCATTTTAACACAATGAACCATGATTTTGTTTTGTAATACTCACATTTGAAATTCACATTTTCGTCTACTCTTTTATGATTACTGAGGTTTCGAACATGCTACTCTTTTCACGTACTGTTTTCTCCTACTATATAGTAGGTAAGTAGACATATTCGAGCGCAACATTAGTATACGCACGTCCGAATCTCGCGAGAAATTGTCAAAAACCCCGGTAGTTCTTGCACTCTTTTATGAATACTATGGATTCGGACATACTATTCGCTCGCCTACTGCTTTTTACATGCAATATAGTAGGGAAGTATGCGGTCGAACGCAGCCAGTGATGAGAGAATCGTGCCAAAACTATAAGGGCAGCTAAAAGAAAGATGGGACTGTACAAATCTGAAAAATAAAATGTGTCAAAAGTGTAAGCATGGAAAAATGGAAGTCAGAAAAATACAGATCATATTTGTTTTGCGTTAGCATTAAGCTGCTGTTTCACACTACATTAATTACATTGACAAATAACAGTAAAATGCTGCAAAAAAAAATTTCTCTTACACTTGAAGGCGATTTACACCTTTACAAAGAATATGCTTTAAGGATATGCGGCCCCTTTAAGAACCATGACACAGTGCGCACTGAGCATGCGCAGAAAAGATAAACGCGAGATGAGAGCAGACACTCCAGTTGAAGCTGAAAGCGACGCTGTTAACGATCGTGAATGAAGGACAAAAGTGGAATATTTCTCCGGATGCTTTATATTTCCAGTCTGCAGGTGAGAGATGTTTCTCAGATTACAGAGTTTAACATTAATCAGCTCCAGAGTTTACATGTTTAAGGACCAATGTAATGAAATGCGTTGTGTGTGCTGGTTTATTATTGGAGTGTAATAATATGTTGGCAGAGTGTTTTTCACAGACTCTGACTCTATTACACCAATAAAATGTGCTTAATGTGCCACTTTACAGAAGATCTCAGACATCAGCATAATGAATGAGGGGAAAACAGGGAACTTTAGGAGACAAAGAGGCTTTTCAGCAGCTCAGCTAAACATGATGGTCCTGTTGTTTCTCTCAGACTTTGGACAGGAGTTGAACAAACCTTGTTTTAAATGCAATTAATATCTAACTTGTATCAAAATACTCCATATCCCTGACAGCAAACATGTTCACTCACAAGTTTAAGTGTAAATGTAACTAAAGTAATCCAGTATAAATTCAGTAACTTCTCTTTGATTTTTCCAGGTCTGGTCCTGTGGGCGTCAGTATCTCACAGTGATCACAGTTCACTCCTGCAGTGAAGCCCCTCCCACAACAATTCACCAATAAATACTGGGAATATTCACATCATCCTACAAGAGAAGGACAAACTCCAGGTGTAGCAGCTGAAATCTGTGTGACTGTTAAAGATGGAGTTTATTAAAGAGGAGATTGAAGACATGAGTTATCCAGAATCATCCAGAATAAAACATGAAGATACTGAGGAACAAATAGGTTGGTGTCCATTTTTGATTCTTCATTATTGACTGCTTTAGGAGCTGTGAAATAATAAACAGTAAATAATCAGCAAAAGTGCTCTTTTTTAATTTGGGATTTTGTGTTTCAAGTCAAGTAAATTTTTTAGTTTTTTATACGATTTACTCGTTTTTTACGCTCTTGCCATCTGAGATGTATACAACTTTCTTTCTTCAGACGAACACAGAAACATAAATAATCCCTGTTAATGAAAACTCATTTGGGTTCCTAAAAGTTGAAGCATTAAACCGCACATACAGCAATAACTACAGTAATCCACACGACCCCAATGGATGAATCAATGTCTTCTGAAGTGAAACGATACGTGTTTGTATGAAAAATACCAATATTTTAAACTGTAGACTACACTGTTAAAAACTACCTGTCAATTTTACAGTAAAATACTGGCAGCAGGGTTTCCAGACAGTTAATGTAATTTTTACAGTAGTGGTTCTGTAATTTAATTTACAGAATTTTTACTGTATTCTTTGATTTCAGTAAATAAATTAAATTTCTGTAAATTCAATTAAAATTACATTTAATATATTAAATTAATCTATTAAATAATATATTCAAGTATAAATTACTTGAAACATATTTGCCATGCAAACTGCATAACTTTAAAACCACAAGTTGACCAATATGATCATAAAAAATAGTTCTAAACACCACAGATACTGATGAATTTTAACCACTTCATGAACAGACCAACATGGCCAAACAAGGCCCTGAGTGAGTCCAACAAACTTCTGATCAAAAAAGAGAACAATTCAGCTTCAGATGCTGTTCCGTCACAGGATGCAAATAGTGGCTAGATATAATTTAAAAAAAAAGAACAAATAGGAGGTATTGGATATATTACAAAACATAATGATACAGTCAAATAATGACAGAAGTATGATAGACACAATCAGATACAGTCATTAAAATTGGTTTTAGCTTTTAAGGCATATAATCATGTTTTTGAAATTGGGCCATGTATGTTTGAGCAATGTGTCTCAACTCCAGTTCTGAGGACCCACCTCCCAGAAAATGTTAGATGCCCCACTAATTAAAACACCTGATGTAACTCTTTAGCTTTTTAGTGTTAAATAGGGAGACATCTAAATAATTTGCCCTGATTTTTTTTTTTGTATCTCTTCTCGAGCTGAGAAGTACAGAGGACAGTAATATTGTAATGTAAAGAATTACTTTTAGATAACAGTAATAAGTAATCTATAATGTATTACAGTTTGGAAGTTACTTGCACAACACTGTTCCTGGTACTCAAGACTGAATATGTAATATGCTGCGAACAGAGTGGCAAGGCCAGACAGGAAGCTGGGATGAATACCCTCCTCACACATAAGCTGTGTCTCATTTCGGAAGGCTGCATCCTCCGGAGGTCGCATTTGAAGGCTGCATGCGTCTGAAGGCTGTCTCATTTCAAAAAAGTTAGTAGGACACTCCGAATGCGACCTTCAAATGCGCCCTTCTTTTCAGGAATTCGGAGTGTGCATGAGGTGTATCCTTCGTTGCTGCAGATAACCCACAATTCTTTGCGTCGCCATTAACAACCGTCGTGTTTTTAAAATATTATTTGGAAAAAATGGCGCCGCCGGCAGATATACATGCAAATGAAGATGTGGTGTTTAAACTTAAGTAGTTTAAAGCTTGTTTTTGTTTTATATACCTCAAATAGATAGTTGTGGTAAACAGGATTACAAGTGTTGTGATATAATTTTATTTTTTAAACGTTTAGAACAGTGCTTTGCTGTCAAGGCAAAACATTTCATAGTCATTTTCAAGTTATAAATAATTTTCATTCATATAACGTGTGAGAGCGCAACTCCACTGTGAACGTGTTGGCATAGCAACGTGATACTTCCTGCCTGTGTGTCCTACGGAGGACGTCTCGTTTAATTCTGATTAAGGACACTCCGTATACCGCATCCTTCACAGGATGTGTCCTTCAGAGGATGCAGCCTTCAAAATTAAATGAAATGAGACACAGCTACTGTCAGCATCCAGTGCCCACTAGTCGTCTCCTAAAACAATCATACCACATATGACAATAGTTATTTTTAACTAAGTTATGCCATTTTTTTTTTTTCAGCATTTTACATAATTATACATAATTATTTATATTTTAGTCTTGGTGTGGTTACTTTTTGCCCCACTGCAAGTGCCACTTTAGTCAGCATCTTAGACTTTGCTGAAAGTTGCTTTTAGCTTATTTATAAAAGTCTCCTACTCTAAAACTTTTAATAAGAATCTTTTGACACTTAACTTAAAGCTTAAGTCTAAGAGCATTTCTGAAAGTTTTTTCTGCGGAGTGTTTTTAATGTTCACATTTAACCTCATTGAACTGATTCTGACTACTTTATGTGTTTATTTTAGACCAGATGGAAGTGAAGGAGCAACAACACAAACTAAATGATGTAAAGAAACTCTGTGACTTCAAAACTCAAGGAACAGAAGCCAAAAAGCTGCACACCTGCACTCAGTGTGGAAAGAGTTTCAGACAAAAAGGACACCTTAACAAACACATGAGAGTTCACACTGGAGAGAAACCGTATACATGCACTCAGTGTGGAAAGAGTTTTACTCAAACATCAACTCTCTGTGTTCATCTGCTTCGTCACTCTGGAGAAAAACCATTTAACTGTGATCAGTGTGGGAAAGATTTTATTTCATCATCAGATCTAAAAACACACCTGAAAGTTCATTCAGGTGAGAGACCTCATGTGTGTTCTCTCTGTGGAAAGAGTTTTTCTCGGCTGAGCAATTTTAAACAGCACCAGAAAACACACACAGGTGTGAGAGATCATGTGTGTTGTGACTGTGGGATGAGCTTTACTACATCTAGTCACCTGAAAGAGCACCAAAGAATTCACACTGGAGAAAGACCTTACAAGTGCTCATATTGTGACAAGAGTTTCACTCGGTCTGGAACCCTGAAATTACATGAGCGAGTTCATACTGGAGAGAAGCCGTACCACTGTACTCAGTGTGGGAAGAGTTTCAGCGATCCAACAGGTTTCAGAAATCATCTGCGCATTCACTCTGGAGAAAAGCCGTTTAACTGTGATCAGTGTGGTAAAGATTTTAATTCGTCATCAAATCTAAAAAAACACCTGAAAGTTCATTCAGATGAGAGACCTCATGTGTGTTCACTCTGTGGAAAGAGTTTTTTATGGCTGAAAAGTTTTAAACTGCACCAGAAAACACATGATGGAGTTAGGGATCATGTGTGCTGTGACTGTGGGATGAGCTTTTCATCAACTGGTCACCTGAAACGGCATCAAAGAATTCACACTGGAGAAAGACCTCACAAGTGCTCATACTGTGACAAGAGTTTCACTCAGTCTGGAAACCTGAAAACACATGAGCGAGTTCATACTGGAGAGAAGCCGTACCACTGTACTCAGTGTGAGAAGAGTTTTAGAGATGCAGGAGGTTTAAAAAATCATCTGTTTATTCACTCTGAAGAAGTAATCCTTCAAATTCATAATGAAATGCAGCAATCAGGCATAACATTATGAATATTGTGTTGGCCCCCCTTTTGCAGCCCTGACCGGTCGAGGCATGGACTCCACTAGACCCCTGAAGGTGTGCTATGGTTTTTCTACTCAACGCAAATAAAGTTGCGTTTTTATTTTCTTCTGACTTGATTGTGTGACTTAGACTTAGATATATTCAAAATAATTTCCTTATTTACTATGTGTACTAAAGTGTGTTCTGAAAATCATGCAATTATGAGAAATAAAACAGAAACAACATCTTTTCTTGAACATGTCTAGTTTCAATCACATTAATGAGTTTTCTGTAGTTGTGGTCAGAATTATTGCCCCCCCTTGGTAAATATGATGAAAGAAGCCTGTAAAAAGAAATCTGCATTGTTAAAGGATTAGTTCACTTTAAAGGTCCCATGGCATGGCATTTTTCTATTATTTTATAATGTTTCCTGAGGTGTACTTATATTGTTAGTATGATTTTTACATCATAAAATGTCATAATTTAGAAATAAAAGGCATTTTTTCAATACTGCTGTTTGCCCTGTGGCTGAATGCCCTGCTTCAAGAGGCGTGTCTGCTGTGAGACTTCAGTAAAAACGCCCACTGTTGTGATTGGCTGACATCTTTGTATTTTAAATGAGCGGAGGGGGCGTGGTTTAACTTGGTCTACGAGGCACGAGCTGCTGCCAGAGAGATGGATGGACCTGAGTTCACTTCACATCAGTTCTCAGCATGTCTGAACTGTTGTAGTTACAGCATATACTTCAGGTTATTAGTTTATTTCTAGTCGGAGGGACTGTCACTCATGTCAGAAAGTTAGTAACTTTAGTAAATTATGGATCAGCGCTGACTCGAGACGCGAACCGTTTAGAACGATTCAGTCCGATTTGGTGAACTGGTTCGGTTCACTAAAAAGAACCGATTCAAAAGAATGATCCGTTCGCGAACCGGACATCATGGAGACTGAGCGATTGCTAACAAAGTTATTTATAGTAACTTCTTGAGAGCGCTGTTATGAGAGCGCTGTCAGTCAGCGCGAGTTTATTGTGTTTGTATCTGAGAGTTCTGAATAAACACGAGTCCCAGTCACACCGAGTCCGCCATTATTCTACCAACTTTGTAACACATGCAATGTACCATTACAGCTGTCGAGATGAACGAGTTAGTAAGTGTTGAGGATAGCATTATTTCTAGATATGTTCCAATCATATGAATAGCGTCAGTGACGCGCATTGAGTAACGTTACACAGCACAAACAAAGACACAACAGCAGTAATCGAATGTAATCCAGTTTATTGTGGGGCTGGCTAGCCTAGCCCAGATATTCTCACGCTTACCCCCCTTCTGCTTAATCTCACGCCGCGTTTGGTGCCTCCGCTGTGGGCCAGATGCAGTACTGGGGGTCGGGGATGTTGGAGGCCGAGCTTCGGCGTGTGTGAGGTTTATCTCTAAAGATGTGGCTGCTGATGTTAAACAGAAAAGACTGTATGCACATTTTAGAACCGATAGACGCGACGAGGACGTACAAAAACACTGACTCACAAGATAGAAAACACGAAAACACCGTTCTGTCTGGAGAGAGAGAAGCCGCTGCGTGTGCACGAATAATAAATAATTAGCTACACATAAGAGATCACTGATCACAGATCAGAAGGAACTGAAGAAAGACTTCTGTTTTCATTTGTACATCCAAAATCCAAACACTGAGAAACTGCCAGCGTTCACTCGTTCACAAGTAACGTTAATGATCTCGAGCGTTTGCATGGGCGTGCCAGATTCTCTGGGCGGAGGAAAGGGAGGTAACCGTTCCTGCTTGGACGTCAAAACAGGAGAGTTCAGGATTGGCTCGTCTGGCCTGTCATTTTCTCAAAGGCAGAGAGAGACAGCCAGAACTCGGGTTTACACCGATCAACATTTCTATCCACTTGGGGACAATATTCAGGCTAGGGGAACTCATATTAATGTTGAAAAACCTCATAAAATGAAAATTTCATGCCATGGGACCTTTAAAATGAAGATTTTCTGGATTTTTTTTCTCATTCTGTCTCATAGTTGAAGAGTACCTATGATGAAAATTACAGGCCTCTCTCATCTTTTTAGGTGGGAGAACTTGCACACGGTATGTAGTGAAACCATCGGTCATTTTAAAGATAAATAAACATTTAAACATTTATTAGTACTGCCCCAAGTGAACTTGCAAAGACTAATACAAACGCACTTTACAAAAAAAAACTCCATCTCCAACTTTAAAATCGTCCAACATCGTTGTTTTACCTTTTTTTGCTAAAGGATGTTTGCATTAGTCTTCGCACGAGTGCTTTGTAAACACGGGGCGATGCTTCTGCTATATAACTGAAATAACGCCTGCAATCCGAGGTGTGTCACAGAGCAGCGCAAGATGACGTTTTTATTTATTTTTTAGAAAGTGACTGATGGTTTTGCTAGAAAAGACCCTATTCCTCGCCTGGGATCGTGCAGAGTGGGTGTAAATACTACTCACTTTCATGTTTTTTTGTTCAACCTGCAAAAATTGCTCGATACCATTGCTGCTTCTGCAAACCGCTGATCAACAGTGTTGAGGGTAACGCATTACAAGTAACTTGAATTACATAATCAGATTACTTTTTCAAGTAAATATTAAAGATATTAAAAATATATAAAAATTTACAGCAAAATATCTGAGTTACTTTCTCAAATAAGTAACGCAAGTTACTTTGTTTTCCCATTTATTGACTGACAGCTCTCTTGTCCCAGTGTTGGGGGAAAAAATCATTAGTGCAGAGGCTTTGTATGTAAACATGATGGTTATTGTAGCTCTAGACTAAATGTGAACACAAAAAAAGATTCAATATTTATCTAAATGAATACAATCTGTCAAATGCTAAATCAGATCCTCCAATAATTAAATATGTTAAATAAAACAAATAGTTTTATGCCTTAAGTAGAACAATTATGTAAAAAAAAAAAAAACAAGCCCAGGAGAAAAAGTAACGCAAAAGTAATGTAACACATAACTTTTCTGATAAAAGTAACCAAATAACGCAATTAATTACTTTTTAAGGGAGTAACGCAATACGTTACGTTTCAAAGTAACTTTCCCCAACACTGCTGATCAATGCTACAAACCAACATGTTTGTTGAAGCATTTCCTGCCTAGAGTTTTCGCGTCGCTCTGCAAAGTGTCACCCTGATCGTTGGTCTGATTGGTTCTTCAACTGGGTGAGGATGCATGTACTCTGTCCGTTATTTTTTGCCAAGCCAACTCTGAAAAAATGATGAAGTCTGGGCCCACCAGAAAATTCTCAAAAAATCTCAAAGCTGGAGCCGGGCCTGATCGAGGCTTGTATCGCTTTAGACCAATGATGTCATTGATGACTTCAGCCTGACTGGTTCAGGAAGCGGTTCGAATCTTGCCCTCTTCCCAATTAAACCCTGCCAAATTCCAGTTTTATAGTAATAAAAATATTGCCCCTCCTGCCTATGACTAAAGAATTGATTTACACACATTTGATAGCCCATTCATTTCAAGCCAATATGTTTATTACACAGTTATGTTATACAATCATTATATATACCACGAGAAAATACACATATTAATATAAATAGATTAGTCTATGTGGAAATGTATTTTTTTCTTCCCCCTTAACTGACGCAAAATACAGTGTATTACAGACCACATCAGGTCATCTGTAATGTATCTGCTTGTTTTACACTATTTTACCTCCAGGTGGTATTGTGAGCAAATGAACCCTTTTGTGAACCATTTGGCTGAAAAGCTTCATGAGGCTTCATCTCGCCACCACATGCGGCCCCTTTAAGAAACATGACGCCGCGCGTACTGAGCATGCGCAGAAGAGAGAAGCGCGAGAGACGAGACTAGAGCAGACACTCCAGTTGAAGCTGAAAGCGACGCTGTTAACGATCGTGAATGAAGGACAAAAGTTAAATATTTCTGTCTGATGCCTTATATTTCCAGTCTGCAGGTGAGAGATGTTTCTCAGATTACAGAGTTTAACATTAATCAGCTCCAGAGTTTACATGTTAAAGGACCAATGTAATGAAATGTGTGTGCTGGTTTATTATTAGAGTGTAATAATATGTTGGCAGAGAGTTTTTCACAGACTCTGACTCTATTACACCAATAAAATGTGCTTAATGTGCCACTTTACAGAAGATCTCAGACATCAGCATAATGAATGAGGGGAAAACAGGGAACTTTAGGAGACAAAGAGGCTTTTCAGCAGCTCAGCTAAACATGATGGTCCTGTTGTTTCTCTCAGACTTTGGACAGGAGTTGAATAAACCTTAATGACCAATTAATATCTAACTTGTATCAAAATACTCCATATTCATAACAGAAAACTTGTGTTTACATAAAGGGGTGATGAATTGAAAAATCAACTTTCCTTTGAGCTTTTGATATATAAAAGTTAATTGTGATATTAGAATATCCTGTAAGTTTCAGAGCTGAAAACTTCCTTGTTAGTCAAAGAAAAGCTTTTATTGACACCAGGCCCAGAAAACGAGAGATCTCAGAATATGTCGACCATTGACGTTATAGGATGCAGAAGCACCGCCTCAAGCCCGCCCACCGACTCGTGGAGCTAAACGGGTCGCGCTACTGAGCAATAAAAATGCTGGTTCCAGCTCAAGTGCGTAAGACATTGCGCATTTGTTCGCTTCATTTCACCTCAGAATCGATTGTAAACAAGATACAGGTCGAGACTGGATTTGCAGACATATTGAGATTAAAACACAATGCTGTGCCTTCTATATTGGATCCGACAGGAATGGTGCAACACACTTATGTGAGTAAAACATGTTTTTTATATGTGTTAGTGTTGCATTGTTACAGATCGTTTGATATCTGTTGATTACATACCTTGGCACGCTGTCACAGGCTGGAGAAGATGTTATTGAGTCATTCGTGATCAGACTCGGACTTATAATGTTATGGGCCTGGGCTCGCAAAGCCCAATGTCCCGGGGCTATGTGTTTTTCAGACGGGCTACCAAAACGTATCACCGGCCTGCCAACGGGCTATCTTAAATAGGGAAATAACATTCCTTTCTAGCCTGTGCGCGCACGTGTGTGTGTGTGTGTGTGTGTGTGTGTACGGTTCGCGGTTATATTAACTGATCGGGCGGGCCAAGTAATACAAAAATAACATTCCAATCAATCGCGGGTGGATAAAAGATGAATAATTGTGTTTGTTTGATAAAGATATTTTTCGAGCCCTGTGAGCGCTTCCCCACACGCTTTTAAAACAATCCCCACATGTACTGAGGGGAGCTGAAGCTCATTAAATATGCAAATCTTATCCAATCCTAGTCGTGGGCGTTTACTTCCAAGTCTTAAGTGCGGCACGCCCATCAAAACTGAGTGTTTCTTCAGAGAGCCTTAAAACCAAGGCAGAAAATGGCCTATTACTTATTCATTATGATGTTTTTGAATGTAAAAACCACATGGACGTCATAAGTTGACCTCAGACAACAGTTTAAATTTTTTTTAAAGCCAGTTCATGACCCCTTTAATTTTAGTGTATATGTAAATGTAATTAATCTAATCCAGTATAAATTCAGTAACTTTGATTTTTCCAGGTCTGGTCCTCTGTTAAAGATGGAGTTTATCAAAGTGGAGATTGAAGACACAAGTTATCCAGATCCATCCAGAATAAAACATGAAGATACTGAGGAACAAATAGGTTGGTGTCCATTCTTGATTCTTCATTATTGACTGCTTTAGTAGCTGTGAAATAATAATCAGTATATGGATGATAAATGATAGAGAAATGCATCTAAATGATCACAACCCAGTTTTAATCGTATTAACAAGTGAATGACAGAACTGACCGCTACACATTAAAGATACTTTATACTAGGGATGTGTGAGACTAGTTGATTAAACGATAGTGCTGCTGCTAGTCAACTTGGAAGATACTAGTCGTAATTCTTTTTTTTGCATATTTAATTATTTGGTTTATATTTTTTACAAAGGCTTCCCCGTCATGTTAATGTTACATCTTGAAACTTAAATTTTTTTGAACAGTGTATATATGCAGCAAAACAAAATAATTAAATTTTACCTTAGGTTTTGTATATGTTGGGGTTTTTTGTTTTGTTTTTGGCATGCGCGTGTGGCGGCTTCAAAGAAATGTCTGGTGATGTCAAGGTAAGGGAGAATTTTGAAGGCTTACACAACTTTTCAGTTTTCTTTTATGTCATGTAAAACTAGTATAACAATTAAGCTAGTCAGCACACAGATATCCCTTTTCCACCAAGGCAGTGCTGGTGCTGGTTTGGAGCCAGAGCCTAGTTTCAAATCGGTTCTTTGTGTTTCCACACCCAAAGCACCAGCTCCGAGCCAGGAAAAGTGGTTCTTAAGTAGCACCAAAACATTGCTGGGCTAGAAGTAAGAACCTGTTACGTCAGGTGCTGGGGGCGGGGTCAACAAGACGAACACAAACTTGAGATCCGCCATTGTTGAAATATCAGCTAATGGAGCTAACAGCTGATGCTTGTTTGTAATCTCCACCTATACAAATTATGGCGAACTGCATGAATGCGTTGGATTCGCTGTGTTTTCGTTGTGTTTTGATGCTGATCTAGGATTGTAAAGCCATGTGAATCAATAGTAACGCAATGTTTGCATTGTTGATGGAAGGCTTGTTCGCAGCGGTGCTGTGCAGACCGATCGCGATATGATAACGAGTCCAGCGAGAGCATACGACTCCTTATGCTTTTGATTCACTCGTGCATTTTTTTTAAAATATCATACGTGGATTGGTCTGCGCAGCGCCAATGCATCTCGAACAAGCCTGGTGTGTTTGTGTTTCCCGCTGCCTCGCTAGCGTTGCTGAGAAAGAGGAGACGTATACAGTGATGCAAGACCTGGCTCTGTTGTGGCTCTCAGCATGTGGAAAAGCAAACGGTTCTTAGAAGGCTCTATGAACTGGGACTAGCACTGGCTGTGAACTAGCACCCGGTTCATTCTGGTGGAAGAGCGGAACCATTGCATCACAGTTTGTTGCGTATGGGGCTGCATAGCCGCAGACCAGTCAGAGTGCCCATGCTGACCCCTGTCCACCGCCGAAAGCGCCAACAGTGAGTATTGCCAGTGAGCACCAGAACTGGACCACGGAGCAATGGAAGAAGGTGGCCTGGTCGTATGAATCACTTTTATTTTACATCTTGTGGATAGCCTGGTGTGTGTGTGTCGCTTACCTGGGGAACACATGGCATTAGGATGCACTATGGGAAGAAGGCAATTGGGTGTGTAAGTTGCTATATTACCATTATGAGACAATGTGGTATGAAATTTTATATCGGACTAAAGGAGAAACATTATAAATTAAACTTACTTTACACTTGAACAGTTGCTATATCAACAACCTAATGATAAGAAAATATGGTTAAATAATGTATAGATGTCAGTACATGTCAAGCTTTTCTTGCTATTTTGATGCTCATCATCAGGCATAACATGTGCCTGTGTCCTAATATTGTGTTGGTCCCCCTTTTGACCCGTCGAGGCATGGGCTCCACTAGACCTCTGAAGTTGTGCTGTGGTATCTGGCACAAAGATGTTGGCAGCAGATCCTTTAAGCCCTGTATGTTGCGAGGTGGGGCCTCCATGGATCGGACTTTGGGAATTTGGAGGCCAAGTCAACACCTCAAACTCGTTGTGCACCTCAAACCATTCAGCATTATCCTGCTGAAAGAGCCACAGCCACCAGGGAATACCATTTCCTTGAAATGGTGTACATGGTCTCAACAATGCTTAGGTAGGTGGTATGTGTCAAAGTGACATCTACATGGATGGCAGGACCCATGGTTTCCCATCAGAACATTACACAAAGCATCACACTGCCTCCGCCAGCTTGCCTTCTTCCCATAGTGCATCCTGGTTCCATGTGTTCCCCAGGTAAGCGACACACACACACCCGGCCATCCACGTGATATAAAAGAGAACGTGATTCATCAGACCAGGCCACCTTCTTCAATTGCTCCGTGGTCCAGTTCTGATGCTCTCGGGCCACTGTTGGCGCTTTCGGTGGTGGACAGGGGTCAGCATGGGCACCCTGAGTGGTCTGTGGTTATGCAGCCCCATACGCAACAAGCTGAGGCCTTGGCCATCCATGACCCTGTCGCCGGTTCACCACTGTTCCTTCCTTGGAGCACTTTTGATAGATACTGACCACTGCAGACCGGGAACACCCCACAAGAGCTGCAGTTTTGGAGATGCTCTGACCCAGTCGTCTAGCATCACAATTTGTCCCTTGTCAAACTCACTCAAATGCTTCTAACACATCAACTTTGAGGACAAAATGTTCACTTGCAGCCTAATATATCCCACCCACTAACAGGTGCTGTGATGAAGAGATAATCAGTGTTAGTCACTTTACCTGTCAGTGGTCATAATTTTATGCCTGATCGGCGTATGCTTTTCATACACAAGAAGTAAGTTCAAACCCGGCCATGCTAGTGGTGGCCATAGTAACAAACAACAATACCGTAACATGCTGATTTGTGTGGACTAACTTTTATTAGAGGAAATCTCTTTAAAATAGGCTATTAGGTTTGAACTTATTGGTGCTGCGTTGCCTGACTCAGTTGACTTGAATAAATATGTCTATAATGGCTACGCTGCTTAAGTGAATGCTGAAGTTTAATACAATGATCATAATGCAAGGCAAGCATCTATTTTTAGCGGCGTTTAGTATGGGATTTGACTATTTGTAGAATTAAGTGTTCTTTCAAATGGTTCGCATTTACAGACTGTCTCCACTGGAGGACGTGCTTAGACTAGTCGGTTACTAAATTTTAGTTTAAACGGTTATTAAATTTGTTGCTGTGCACATCCCTACTTTAGACTCACACAGACAGGTGTCTTGTTTTCTGCCAAGTGTTTTTAACTTTAACATTTAACCTCACTGAACTGATTCTAACTTCTTAATATTTTTTTTTTAGACCAGAAGAAAGTGACTGAACAACGACACAATCTAAATGATGTAAAACATCTCTGTGACTTCAAAACTCAAGGAACAAACGCCAAAATGCTGCACACCTGCTCTAGAGAAAAGCTTAACACACACATGAGATTTCACACTGGAGAGAAATCGTATACATGCACTCAGTGTGGTAAAGATTTTATTTCATCATCGCATCTAAAACAGCACCTGGCAGTTCATTCAGATGAGAGACCTCATGTGTGTTCTCTCTGTGGAAAGAGTTTTTCACAACTGAACAGTTTTGAACTCCACCAGAAAACACATGATGGAGTGAGAGATCATGTGTGTTGTGACTGTGGGATTAGCTTTACTAAAGCTTGTCATCTGAAACAGCACCAAAGAATTCATAATGGAGAAAAACCTTACAAGTGCTCATATTGTGACAAGAGTTTCACTCAGACTGGAAACCTGAAGAAGCATGAGCAAGTTCATACTGGAGAGAAGCCGTACCACTGTACTCAGTGTGGGAAGAGTTTCAGAGATGCATCAGGTTTAAAAAGTCATCTGCGCATTCACTCTGGAGAAAAGCCGTTTAACTGTGATCAGTGTGGTAAAAAATTTAATTCTTCATCAAATCTAAAAACACACATGATAGTTCATTCAGATGAGAGACCTCATGTGTGTTCTCTCTGTGGAAAGAGTTTTTCATGGCTGAAGAGTTTTAAACAGCACCAGAAAACACATGATGAAGTGAGAGATCATGTGTGTTGTGACTGTGGGAAGAGCTTTACTACATCTAGTCATCTGAAAGACCACCAAAGAATTCATACTGGAGAGAAACCTTTCAAGTGCTCATATTGTGACAAGAGTTTCACTCAGTCTTCACATCTGAAATCACATCAGCGAGTTCATACTGGAGAGAAGCCGTTCTACTGCACTCAGTGTGGGAAGAGTTTTACACGATTATCAAGTCTTCAAACTCATATTACAAAATGTCGTAATTGAGCAACATTTATTTTCATGTCAAATAGTAAAAACTGTGAGATATGGAGTTTCTTCCACTCATCAGTCAACAACTCTTACAGTGTAAATAAAGCCCTTGCTTTTTTTCTTCTGTTGCTAAATAGTTCTTTCTAGAATTGGATATATTCATGTAATTTTCATATTTATTAAGTGTACTAAATTGTCTTCTGATTGTACAAGCAATTATGAGAAATAAAACAGAAACAATATCTCATCTTGAGTGATCTATTTAATGAACAGAGAATGAATTATAGTTGTAATCACATTAATGAGTTTTTATCATTCTATCTTTAATACTGTAATAAATATGTTTGAGATGTACAGTATTATTGTCAACCAAATGATCAGGTCTTGTATCATAATAGAAGCTGTAGTTAGAAAATTATAGAAGCTGTCAAATATGAAAATGTATAATTCATGAAAAAACTAACAGAACAAAAAGTAAAAGAAAGTCTTTAATTGAGCTTTATTGAAAAAAGCTTTATTCAATAAAAAAGCTTTATTGAACACAGCAGTATAAAAATGCAGATGGATGAACTGGTTTGTATAGACAATGCTGCAGGAGGATAACAGACAAATTGACACACACACACACACGTTTACAGTCATTGATGTATATATGTATGTATATATATATATATATATATATATATGTGTGTATATATGTATGTGTATAATGAACACTTTCCTTGCAGGATGAACACACGTGACTTGGAAGAGGATATGGAACTGTAGATCGGAGACGAGGAGAATAGAGACTTCGCTGAGGAGACGGACAGTAGGCAAGGAGTCTTCAGGTGAGTAACAATCCAGGAGAACGTAAAGTGAGTCTAAAGCCCTGCTTGGACGGGATTAGATGGAGTAAAGTAATTTTTACTTCAGGACATCTGTAATATTAATGGCCAATTTGCACGGGATAAGGTGAATGTGAAGTAAATAACACTGATTATATCTTCATCACAACACCTGTTAGTGGGTGGGATATATTAGGCTGCAAATTAACATTTTATCCTCAAAGTTGATGTGTTAGAAACAGGAAAAATGGTCATGGTCATGGGCGGCCAAGGCTCATTACATTTACATTTATGCATTTGGCAGACGCTTTTATCCAAAGCGACTTACAGTGCCCGTATTACAGGGACAATCCCCCTGGAGCAACGTGGAGTAAAGTGCCTTGCTCAAGGACACACTGGTGGTGACTGCTGGGATTGAACCAGCGGCCTTCTGCATATCAGTTCAGTGGTTTAACCCACTAGACCACCATCTCACCCACGCATTGATGCACATGGGGAGCAAAGGCTGGCCCATGTGGTCCGGTTCTGACAGAAAGGTTTCAGAATACATAGTGCATCACAGTTTTTTTTTTTGCTACGGGGAGGCATAGCCGCACACCAGTCAGGGTGCCCATGCCGACCCCTGTCCATCGCCGAAAGCGGGAACAGTGGGCATGTGAGCATCAGAACTGGAAGAGCAATGGAAGAAGGTGTCCTGGTCTGATGAATCACCTTTTCTTTTACATCACGTGGATGGCTGGGTCCGTGTGCGTCGCTTATCTGGGGAACACATGGCACCAGGATGCACTATGGGAAGAAGGCAAGGGCAGTGTGATGCTTTGGGCAATGTTCTGCTGGGAAACCGTGGGTTCTGCCATCCATGTGGATGTTACTTTGACATGTTGCACCTACCTAAGCATTGTTGAAGACAATGAGTGCGTTTACCTACATTTACATTTATGCATTTAGCAGACGCTTTTATTCACAGCGACTTACAACTGAGAAGTACAAGAAGCGATCCATCACAGGCAGCGAAACACAGAAAGTGCCTGAAGTACTAAGTTTTGGACATCGCACAGAGCATCACACACTAGGGCAGAGAAGAAGTAGAGGAAAATAGAAGGAAAATAAGGAAAAGGAAAGGTTTTTTTTTTAAAGATAAGGTTAAGTGCTCGCAGAAGAGGTGAGTTTTCAGCTGTCATTTGAATGCTGTCAGTGATTCTGCAATTCGGATGGAGGTGGGAAGATCGTTCCACCAGCAGGGAATGGTGAATGTGAATGTTCTGGAGAGGGATTTTCTGCCTCTCTGTGATGGTACCACAAGCTGTTGCTCCTTAGCTGAGCGAAGGCTTCTGGTGGGGGTGTAGACTTGTAGGAGCGAGTCAAAGTATGCGGGAGCTGAGCTTGTGGTGGATCTGTAAGCGAGCGTAAGCTCCTTAAACTTGATGCGAGCAGCGAGTGGTAGCCAGTGCAGAGAGATGAAGAGTGGTGTGACGTGGGCCCTTTTGGGTTCGTTGAAGATAAGACGTGCTGCTGCATTCTGCATCATTTGGAGCGCTTTGATCGCACATGATGGAAGTCCAGCCAGAAGCGCATTGCAGTAGTTAAGTCTAGAAATAACCAGGGCCTGGACAAGAAGCTGTGTTGCGTGCTCTGTTAGGAATGGTCTGATCTTCCTGATGTTGTGGAGTGCAAACCTGCATGAGCGAGCTGTCTTTGAAATGTGGTCTTTGAAGGACAGCTGGTCGTCAAAGATTACGCCATGGTTTCTGACCGACCCTGAAGGGGTGATCCGAGAAGAACCTAGCTGGATGGTGAAGTCATGTTGTATTGTCGGATTGGCCGGGAAAACGAGCAGTTCAGTCTTTGCCAGGTTGAGCTGCAGGTGATGTTTTTTCATCCATGCCGAGATGTCCGCCAGACAGCTGGAGATTCGTGCAGGTACTGTGGGGTCGTCTGGTTGGAATGATAGGTAGAGTTGAGTGTCATCCGCATAGCAGTGGTATGAGAGGTCATGTGCCTGTATGATGGGACCCAATGATGTAGTGTAAATGGAGAAGAGGAGAGGTCTAAGCACTGAACACTGAGGAACCCCTGTGGTCAGCTGATGTGCTTTGGATACCTCCCCTCTCCAGGCAACCTTGAAAGACCTACCTGTGATGTAGGACTCAAACCAAAGTAGTGGAGTCCCTGTGATGCCCAGTGATGAGAGGGTGGACAGAAGAATCTGATGATTGACCATGTCAAAGGCAGCAGATAGATCGAGGAGGACAAGGACTGATGATTTGGAATCAGCTTTAGCTATCCGCAGGGCAGGTCTCTGTGGAGTGGCCGCTTTTGAAACCTGATTGGTTGATGTCCAACTGATTATTCTGTAAGAGGAAGGATGAAACCTGATTGAAAACCACTCGTTCAAGTGTTTTCGCTATGAATGGTAGCAGAGAGACCGGTCTGTAGTTATCTATGAGTGAAGAGTTTAATGTGGGTTTCTTAAGCAGTGGAGTTATCCGAGCCTGCTTGAATGTGGTAGGGAAGATGCCGGTGCAGAGAGATGTGTTGATGATGTGTGTGAGTGTTGGTAGGAGTGTAGGAGAGATGGTTTGAAAGAGATGGGATCTAGAGGACAGGTGGTAGGATGGCTGGAGAGGACAAGTTTAGATACTTCTGCCTCAGTGAGTGTAGTGAATGAGGAGAGATGATGATCGGCTCTGGGTTTGGCTGATGTAAAATCCTGTGTGTGAGTGGATGAGAACTGACTGCTGATGGATGTTGTTTTGTTTGTGAAGAAATGGGCAAAATCATCGGCAGATAAGGGGGTGGTGGGAGGAGGTGGAGGAGGACAGAGCAGAGAGTTGAAAGTTCTGAAGAGTGTGCGTGAGTTTGAAGTGCTGTTGATTTTGTTGTGGAAATATGAAGATTTAGCCACATGGACTTCACCTGAAAAGGATGAGAGCAGAGACTGATACTTACTCAGGTCAGACGGGTCGGTTGATTTAAGCCATTTCCTCTCTGCTGCGAAGATAAGAAGATGACACAGCAGAGGAGAGATGAGAAGGAGAAAGTGAGTGCAGGTTTCGCCTAAAAGTAACTGGTAGAGGGGCTGGTGGTGCCTGAGTAGTAAGTTGTAGATTAAATGTGATGAAGTAGTGATCTGAGATGTGAAGCAGTTTGACCAATATGTTATCTGTAGTGCAGTTGCATGTGTAGATGAGGTCTAGTTGGTTGCCAGATTTATGGGTATGTGTGGTGTTGAGGTGGGTGAGATCAAATGAGGCTAGTCTGCAGTGGAAGTCTGCAGCATAAGGTTTGTTGATGTGAATGTTAAAGTCACAGAGGACTATAAGTGGACTGCCATCCTCTGGGAATGAGGACAGCAGCGCATCCAACTCGTCAACAAAGGTGCCTAATTGGCCAGGAGGACGGTAAATGACTATAATATGGGTTGTAATGGGAGATGTAACTGTAATAGCATGGTATTCAAATGAGTTGTTGGTGCATAGAGAGGTGTGTGTTGAGTATTTCCAATTGTTAGAAATGAGAAGACCTGTGCCTCCACCCCTCCCAGTGTGGTGAGGGGTGTGAGAGAAAAATAAGTTGTTAGAGAGAGCAGCAGGGGTTGCTGAGTCTTCTGGACGGATCCAAGTCTCAGTTAAGGCCAAGATATTAAGAGCGGATTGAGTGGGAAAGGCTGGAAGTAGTAGAGGAGTGTGGTTGAGAGACAACCGGAATGTACTGAAAGCACATGGTAAGAGAGAGGAAAGAGAAAGGAAAAACCAGGGTGCCTTACCGGTGGCGTCTTCGGGGGAGTCGCAGGGAGAGTCGATGTTTACCTGCACGTTCTTAAGCCGTTAATGCTTAATAAACCGACAACGAACATGGTCATGTAAACACAGTAACCCGTTTTCTTTTATCAGAGTAAGGTCATAAACGGCTTAGGCATAAACCGGTTGGAACAGGTAGTTTTTTGCCTCTTATCCCGATTTCGCGCAGCATGTAAACACATTAACCTGCTTTCTGACGGCTTAATGAAGTGCGCATGTGTGATAGGTGACAGAAGCGCATACTTAGAGCAGATTTAAACACATCTAGACAGAGCGAGCATTTTGCATGAAAGAAAGAAGGAAATATATTACAAACGCAGACTCTTTTTGCATGTAAAAGGGGAAAACTGGTTATTTCAATAAGCTGATATTTGTGAGTTATCAGCTTACTGGTGTGCATGTAAACATGCTCAATGTTGTATAACAGTTAGGTCCCTTCGAACGATTTATTAATTAAATTCTGATTAGATTATGTTGGTAATAGGTAGGGTGAATTCAGGGTGATTGGGACACTTTTTCCAAGTCATCTCAATTCACCCAACTCTGTGATGAAGTTTTGTGCCTCTGACAAGTGCTTTCAACCTTTTTTTTTATCTGAATGGTAAGCAGAAAACACTTGAGGTTTGCCACAGACTTGTCCCACCGCCTAAAACGCAACTAAATGCTGTTTCAAGGCGCCTCCATACTTGGAAAAACCATGGAAAACTACTTTTAAACAGGAAATCACTAAATATTTACGTACATACAGTGGGGAGAACAAGTATTTGATATGCTGCCGATTCTGCAGGTTTTCCTACTTACAAAGCATGTAGAGGTCTGTAATTTTTATCATAGGTACACTTCACCTGTGAGAGACGGAATCTAAAACAAAAATCCAGAAAATCACATTGTATGATTTTTAAATAATTAATTTGCATTTTATTGCATGACATAAGTATTTGATCACCTACCAACCAGTAAGAATTCCGGCTCTCACAGACCTGTTAGTTTTTCTTTAAGAAGCCCTCCTGTTCTCCACTCATTACCTGTATTAACTGCACCCGTTTGTACTTGTTACCTGTATAAAAGACACCCATCAACACACTCAATCAAACAGACTCCAACCTCTCCACAATGGCCAAGACCAGAGAGCTATGTAAGGACATCAGGGATAAAATTGTAGACCTGCACAAGGCTGGGATGGGCTACAGGACAATAGGCAAGCAGATTGGTGAGAAGGCAACAACTGTTGGCGCAATTATTAGAAAATGGAAGAAGTTCAAGATTACGGTCAATCTCCCTCGGTCTGGGGCACCATGCAAGATCTCACCTCGTGGGGCATCAATGATCATGAGTAAGCTGAGGGATCAGCCCAGAACTACACGGCAGAACCTGGTCAATGACCTGAAGAGAGCTGGGACCACAGTCTCAAAGAAAACCATTAGTAACACACTACGCCGTCATGGATTAAAATCCTGCAGCGCACGCAAGGTCCCCCTGCTCAAGCCAGCGCATGTCCAGGCCCGTCTGAAGTTTGAATGGGAGAAGGTCATGTGGTCTGATGAGACAAAAATAGAGCTTTTTGGTCTAAACTTCACACGCCGTGTTTGGAGGAAGAGGAAGGATGAGTACAACCCCAAGAACACCATCCCAACCATGAAGCATGGAGGTGGAAACATCATTCTTTGGGGATGCTTTTCTGCAAAGGGGACAGGACAACTGCACCGTATTGAGGTGAGGATGGATGGGGCCATGTATCGCGAGATTTTGGCCAACAACCTCAGTAAGAGAATTGAAGATGGGTCGTGGCTGGGTCTTCCAGCATGACAACGACCCGAAACACACAGCCAGGGCAACTAAGGAGTGGCTCCTTAAGAAGCATCTCAAGGTCCTGGAGTGGCCTAGCCAGTCTCCAGACCTGAACCCAATAGAAAATCTTTGGAGGGAGCTGAAAATCCATATTGCCCAGCGACAGCCCCGAAACCTGAAGGATCTGGAGAAGGTCTGTATGGAGGAGTGGGCCAAAATTCCTGCTGCAATGTGTGCAAACCTGGTCCAGAATTACAGGAAACGTATGATCTCTGTAATTGCAAACAAAGGTTTCTGTACCAAATATTAAGTTCTGCTTGTCTGATGTATCAAATACTTATGTTGTGCATTTAAATGCAACTTACTTACATGACTTAAAATTCATACAATGTGATTTTCTGGATTTTTGTTTTAGATTCCGTCTCTCACAATTGAAGAGTACCTATGATAAAAATGACAGACTTCTACATGCTTTGTAAGTGGGCAAACCTGCAAAATTGGCAGTGTATCAAATACTTGTTCTCCCCACTGTATTTACAGTGGGTCTATTCGCACAGGATTAATATTATCTGAGGTAATTTTTCTGGACCTTTTCCATAATTTTTCCGGACTGATGTTTCCATTGTGTTTCAGAAACTATCTCTGTCTACACTGCACGACTGAAAACAAGTCACATGACCGTTCATGCACAATGGTTGTGCGCGTACAAGCGTAAACAGTTGTCTCTTGCGCATTTAGGCAGCTGCAGTATTATTCAATACAGCGTTTAACTGCACAACGGCTGCTAAAAAGCACCACACTCATCAAGGCTGGTATGTTACAAAGCCGTTGAAAGAGACGGCTCTGGGCTGCGTTTCCTAAAAGCTGGTATGATCAACTATCTCTGCCCGGATAATAAGGAAATTATTTTAATCAAACCATATTGTTGATGAAAATAATGTGAGAACAATAAAAGTGCTAGTTATTAATAATAATGCTTTTTGAAAAAATATATGTATAATATTACATTAATACTAAACACCTTTAATATTAGTCTAATGTTTCAAACAACGTTGCTGTTTGAGCTGCGCGCGCCAAGTTTGAAGAGCATGAACAACCGAAAAACTGAAGTGCTTAGAAGGTTGTCAACGTATCATATATGAGAACAGTCAGTTATTTATACAAAAATTAATATAATATTACAACTTATATTTGCACAAAATCACGCACATGAACTAGGTTACGTAGTCAGAAGACCTTTTATAACACCTGTGGATGCGCTCTTCCCGTTTGAGAGCGTGCGCTGAAACTGAAGATGATCAACTGTACAATGCAGCGCTGCGGGTTATTAACTCAACGAAACACATCCTCAGTGTTGGGCACGTTACTTTAAAAAAGTAATTAGTTATAGTTACTAGTTACTTCTTACAAATAGTAACTGAGTTACATCATTATAAAAGTAACTAATTGCCAGGGAAAGTAACTACTGTGTTACTTGTTTTTTTTTTTTTTTTTCAAATATGTCAAATAACTTCGATGCCCCCAATATTAAATATGTTAAATGAATGAATTGGACACTAAATAGAATAAATTATTATTATAAAACTATTGTAATGTTGCTGTGGGACAATGTGAGAGACACCTATCAAATTCAATACATTATTGGAAATATTATCAGTAGGCCTACTATAGTGTAAATATTATCAGTACTATACTACTCCTTTGGTAGTGGAGCTCACGTTATCACCTGGGTTTTTAGCCACTAATTTTGTGGCGGCATGTGATGATGTGAGGCGCTTCATTCGATTAGAATTACTTGCCACCGACTTGGAGAGACTCTTTCTTCCTGGGCATAAGTTGCACGTTACATAAACATTCTTACCTTTCACCTCAACGAGGGAAAAGTAGTGCTTATACTTCCAGTTTTTGAAAGCTACCTTTGAAGTCGTTGGACTTGCCATCGCTCTGACTCCTCCTGGTTGTTGGTGTGTGTGACTGTGCATATGCGTGTGTGTCATAGGTGTGTGTGACTGTGCATATGCGTGTCCGTGTGTGAACTCAACCTATCAACCTCAACCTTGTCTCCCACCCACCAATCATCATCAGTTATGTGCACCACACCACCCACCCCCCAACACGCAAGGCATGCACGCACGCACGCACGCACGCACGCACACACACACACACACACACACACACACACACACACACACACACACCAACCAGCCAGAGGAAAAAAACATGTTGCAGGTCCAACTGACAGAGAGCCTGTTCGGATGAAAACCGCTTCAGTGAGCTCAATTATAGTAACGCCGCGTTTTATTCTCAGTAATGCTAACGGCGTTGTAACGGGAGAAACAGTCATTCGTTTGATTACACGTTACTGAAAAAAAAATTCTGTTAGTAACGCCATTTATCTATAATGCCGTTATTCCCATCACTGCACATCCTATATGAGATTAATCAGATGTTTATACTACATAAACTTAATATTACGATTTATATATGCTTAAAATGGCGCGAATGCACAAGTAAGTGACTTAGACGGCTGGTCTTCCCACAGCACGATGAAACACAACTAAACCCAGAGAATTCACATTTTATTACAAACATGTTCTCATTACAGTGTTAAGAATATGACAGTCCCAGTGGTTATTAATGATGTGCATTTCTGTTTGAACTGCGCGCACTGAGGCTAAAGACTGGTACAATAAAGCACATTACTGCGTTGTTAATTAACTCCATCAAATGCATCCTATATGAGATTAATCACATATTTTTGTGATCTTTTAATCGTGATAACTGATCTCTGGCTAATTTGGTTCTTCAAACGAATTTGCGGATTGGATTAAAATATCTGGATTAAATATCTAAGATTACTTGCGCGTTCTTGTGTTCCCTGAAGAGGGCAGATGCATCGATACTCAAAACCACGATCAGTAAAGCAGCGATTGGCTGGTCAAGACAGCAAGGTAATGACATCATCCCTTATTAAAAAAAACACCTGGCTTTTTTTATAAGGAAACAGCCAAATTACCAAACCAACATAAAATTTATAATAGATAAATGATAAATGTTTTTTTTTTTTTTTGAGCATGTACAGCACTCAATACTTAGTTGGGGCTCCTTTTGCCTGAATTACTGCAGCAATGCGGCGTGGCATGGAGTCGATCAGTCTGTTGCACTGCTCAGGTGTTATGAGAGCCCAGGTTTCTCTGATAGTGGCCTTCTGCATTGTTGGGTCTGGCATATCGCATCTTCCTCTTCACAATAAGGTCAGGCGAGTTTGCTGGCCAATTAAGAACAGGGATACCATGGTCCTTAAACCAGGTACTGGTTGCTTTGGCACTGTGTGCAGGTGCCAAGTCCTGTTGGAAAATGAAATCTGCATCTCGATAAAGTTGGTCAGCAGCAGGAAGCATGAAGTGCTCTAAAACTTCCTGGTATACGGCTGTGTTGACCTTGGACCTCAGAAAACACAGTGGACCAACACCAGCAGATGACATGGCACCCCAAACCATCACTGACTGTGGAAACTTTACACTGGACCTCAAGCAACATGGATTGTGTGCATCTCTTCTCTTCCTCTAGACTCTGGGACCCTGATTTTCAAAGGAAATGCAAAATGTACTTTGATCAGAGAACATAACTTTGGACCACTCAGCAGCAGTCCAGTCCTTTTTGTCTTTAGCCCAGGCCAGACGTTTCTGACGCTGTCTGTTGTTCAAGAGTGGCTTGACACAAGGAATGTGACAGCTGAAACCCGTGTCTTACATACGTCTGTGTGTAGTGGTTCTTGAAGCACTGACTCCAGCTGCAGTCCACTCTTTGAATGGGTTTTGTTTCACAATCCTCTCCAGGGTGCCGTTATCCCTTTTGCTTGTACACTTTTTTCTACCACATCTTTTCCTTCCCTTCGCCTCTCTATTAATGTGCTTGGACACAGAGCTCTGTGAACAGCCAGCCTCTTTTGCAATGAACTTTTGTGTCTTGCCCTCCTTGTGCAAGGTGTCAGTGGTCGTCTTTTGGACAACTGTCAAGTCAGCAGTCTTCCCTATGATTGTGTAGCCTACAGAACTAGACTGAGAGACCATTTAAAGGCCTTTGCAGGTGTTTTGAGTTAATTAGCTGATTAAAGTGTGGCACCAGGTGTCTTCAATATTGAACCTTTTCAAAAATCCGCCATGTAAATAAATAGCTTATCAAAATCTTGAAAAAATAAGCAGTATTCTCTGCTCTCAAATGCTGGGGGCGTGTCCGCTGGCGGCGCCGAAACCACGCCCACTCGCGGGAAAACTGCCGTAAGCACACAAGATAACACTCATGTTCAGTTCACGACGGCACCAGATGATAAGTTCGCCCCATTCTGCAGTGGATTATCAGTGAATCCCAGTTGTCTCCGATGAAAGTTTGTAAAACTATCCTGTGTAAAGTCACTGCAGAGGCAGATGTTGGTGGTGATCAAATTCACAAAATTAATCCAACTCTTCTTGATATTATCGTTTTTGATTTGTAAGTTGTAGACTGTAGCAACTAAACGCTACTGACAGTAACGCATGAACGAGCAGGCAAACTGATGCGAATGTGCTCTAGTTATTAGTGATGTGTCGTTCATGAACGATTCGTTCATTTTGAACAAATCTTTAATAGGACTCGAGAACGAGTTGTCTCAGAGAGCGATTCATTTTGTGTTAAATGAATCTTTGTGTTGTGCATGCGCAACATCCCATATGTTCTGTACAGTTAATCTCTCAAGTCTTCGGGTTCGAGTCGTTCGTTCAAGTCCCCATAGGCTGAATTAGAGTTTAGATTCTTTTAGCAACCATTTTAGCCCCGCCCAAAAAATCCTGAACACAGCAATGATGAAAAACTGTTTAACGGTCTAACTCCACAATTCAGTACTACACAGTTCAGTCTTTGTAAGGTGTTTCAGCAATATATTTCTAACATTTATAATGTGTTTAGAAACAAATATAAGAATTGCCTTTACATGGACTTAAAGCTTTATTTCTTGTTAATGTAGCTACTGTATCAAATAAATACCTAGGGTTGTGTTTTTTTCTTCTATAAGAATTGAACAGCAGTTTTAAGGCCTTTCTATATGTAATCATGCTCTCTTTCCATGAAATGCAAAAAAATTCCAGTTTTGTTTTCTTCCAGCTACTGTACATCTTCTTTAAGCACAAATGAGCAACTCTAGGCTATCTGGGATGCTGAGGAGATGAAACTGATCAGGAAGATTATTTATAAAGCAATCTTTAGAGGTAGGAATGATAGTTCTACCATATTTGTAACAAGGAGACAGCTTTGCAGCCTTGGCTATATGAAGTATACACACAATTAGATAATGATCTGAGATGTGATCGCTCTGCTGCAGAATTTCAACGGCATCAACATTGACTCCATGTGACAATATTAGGTCTAAAGTATGATTATGACAATGAGTGGGTCCTGACACGTGCTGCCTAACTCCAATAGAACAACAAATAGGTAACACTTTATAATAATATTGAGTAGGGGTGGGAATCTTAAGGCACTTAACGATCCGATTCTGGGAGTAACAATCCAATTCCCAAAACGATTCTTAAAGGAACTGTATGTAAGAAATGTATTTCAATTAATCATAAAATGGCCCTGATATATCACTAGACTAAGAAATCATGTTAATTTCAAATACTTATATCACTGACAACAGTTGTCCGGCAAGGATATTGTCATTTTAAAAGTGAAGTTGCAGCCCTCAACTGATGTTGATGTTGTGTTTTGGCCTGTAGCGCCACCCTCCACCTGACTACCAATCACGAAGTCAGTAGTGTTTCGGCATCTGAATTGCCAGCTCTGCTCTAGTTACCGCAGCGACAAACCTTTTGGATAAAAAATTTCTAACTTTACGAAACCTAAAAGGCCTCGTTATGAATCAGAAAAACGTTGTGACAATGTCCGAAATAAAACAAGGATTTGTATTGGAGATGCCTTTGAAAGATGGAGACGGCTGAAAACGGAGAAGAATTTGAAGACAGATGCCAACGTTGCTAATTTTCTCCTGGACAGGTAAGGTTCATCTATGTTTGGCTAACTTGTACTTAATGTAAATGGACATTTCAAATATTCATGACAGTCAAACAAAGTTATGCATGTTCGTGCAAAGTAACGTTAGGTTAGCGCATATGGAGGAGGTGGGTCATTGAATTGAAAAGGTAACGTTAAGAAATTGTTTGGGAAATAAAAACGGCTAGTCGTCATTGCTAACATTAGTGATGCATTATCAGAGCCCGTCTCTCTGTCATTATGCTGAGATGCTGAGGAAAACAACATTACCACGCCCATTATGGCAATGTGAAAACGTATTTGAGACAGTAGCCTAACGTTACCTCGGTAAAAATGATTCCTTATTCGTTCTTCGCATATATAGTGGACAACACATGCTGCAAGTTGACATGTATGACATAGTGACTTAGGCTTGTGCTTGTACTTTCATTAATGAGAGATACCTACCGTTACAAGTTAGACTAACAGCTAACTTACCCGTTCTAACAATGTACTGTCGAGCGTTCATATTTACGGTTATATTTTGCTAATCGCCATTCGTACATTTTTGCGATACATAATTACTTCACAAAACATCTCTCATGAAGCATAAACATAATTAACAGAAAGAAAAAAAATTGCTGTGTAGGACTCGTCACTTGCCATTGGAAGCTCCTTGTATACAGCCTACATTCCTGCTGGATCCTGCAGCCCATCTGGCAACCTCGAGTCAGGGGGGATACACCGCTCTACAGTAATTTGGTTTTGTAACTAAAGTTACTAAAGTAACTAAAGTTTTGGCCACAATCCTACATACAGTTCCTTTAACATACATTTTTGGTAACTAATTATTCTACTCTGCAAATACATGAACTTTACATTTTAACCAAAATTGGAGTTACTATGCTTTTTGTTTACAGTTAAAATATCTGTTTGACTGTATTGCCATATTAGAAATGATTATGAAGATTTCTTTCAATACTTTTATTTTATTAACAAATAATATATTCAGAATTAACAAGCTCTGAATGAAACATGGTAAGCCATAAAATTGCAAAGAAAAATTAAGAATAAACAGTTCTCAATTTACAACTAAGTGACAATTTTTCAGTTTCTTTAGAACATTTTAACAAATGACGTTAACGATGTGAGGGCAAATTGTAAATTACAGGTACTTATTTACTCATTGTAAATAAGTACCTGTAACTTTGTGCAAAATCCTTGGTTATCCACAACGGAGTAAGGGCGCAAATTGGCAATAAAAACCGCCACTGACCGGGTAATTCGTTTTCCTTTTCAGAATTCAGTGGAAGCTTTGCTACTTGCTCAAGGGTCCTTTGACTGTAACCGGGAGTGTTCGTGATTGGAACAGAATGCTGTTTCTCCAGCTCTGAGTGGAACCGCGTAATATGTTTCTTCATATTAGTCGTGTTGCCGAAATATTGGAGCAGGCTGTAGTTTGTCCATTTTATCTTAAACGAAGCCAATTCACCAGCATACGAACGTTCGTCTATCAACAGGTTTTTCTGTTTGGCCAGTGACCGCGTGAGCATGCACAGTGATGAAGTGGCGGTTTGAATTGAACTCAGAATCGATTCTGAATTTTTGAGAATCGATACTGAATCTTTAGATAACAAATCGCGATGCATCAACCTTTTCTCCCACCCCTAACATTCAGTTATAAGTCACTTATAAGTTATTAGTTAATGAAGAACTAATCATTTACAAAACATGACTATATGTTCATAAATTATTCAAATTTGGTCTTTATATGCAGCCAGAACTAACTCTGATAGAAAATCAGCAATTCTTTGATAAAGTCTGTATTGTGCCCTGGTGGCCTGTATACATTAGACAGCACAAATGTAAAGGCCGCAACATACTCACAACATTCTCGCTCCCCGGGGCTGCGAGAACAAAATTACGTCATTTTGTTCTCGGAGCCCTGGTTTGGGATTTCTCGCAGCTCATTCTCGACACATCGTCTGAGCAGAACATTTTTCTTGTGGGTGTCCGAGAACTATTGTGTGATTGATCAGAATTTTAAAGTGGGCGGGGTTAATGTGGAGAAACGGAGATGTTCGGCACCTGCTTTTCTCGTGAAGTATGTAATGTCCTGGCCAGAACGAACTTTGTTCTTGTTCTTGCCACCTCGAGAAAACGAACACATTTATTTGTTCTTGCAGAGTATGTTCCAAGCTTTACCATGGACCGCAAAACCAGTCATAAGTCACATGGATATATTTGTGGCAATATATTATTTATATATGTATTATATATGTACTATTAGTAGTGATATGCCTTGCTGACTTTATTTGGAGATTTTTTTGCACCCTCAGATTCTAGATTTTCAAATAGTTGTATCTCGGCCAAATATTGTCCTATCCTAACAAACCATCAATGGAAAGCTTATTTATTCAGCTTTCAGATGAGGGTGGCGCTTTAATTATGATTGACAGACACACGACAAACACATAGAATGGTATATTAGAATTGCCTTAATGTAGTATTTATTGCGTCTGAATGTTGCTTTAAAGGTCCCGTTCTTCGTGTTTTTTTTTAAGCTTTGATTGTGTTTACAGTGTGCAATATAAAGAAGTTTGTGTTCATGTTTCGCGTGTAAAAAAAACTGTATTTTTAACACAATTTACTTATCTGTATACCTCTGTTTTCACTGCCCTAAAAACGGCTGATGACTTCCTTTATTCTATGAAGTCCCTCCTTCAGAAATACGTAACGAGTTCTGATTGTGCCAGCGGTTCCCGTGTTGTGATTTGACCGCAGCTTAGCAAACGTGGCACGGTTCCTGTGTTGTGATTCGACAGCAGCTTAGCACACGTGGAAAGGTCACGCCTCTTTAACGGGAGATATATGCGCTTAATGATCTCTACAGCGTCCCTGGGAAAGCCAAACAAAGGTGATTTGACTCCGGGATGAAAATAACAGCGTCTTGACGACATGGCGACAAACACACTCAAACGCAACAATTCCTTTTCTCCACGCGACATGTCCTCTTCTCCACGTGGGACAGCAACAAGACCACGCCCCCTTTTTCGCGTATTCTTGTGGGCGGAGGTTAGTCTGTTCTATTGTTCTACTGACGTCATTTATGAAGGAAGTACCAGGATGTAGTCCAAGCCAACCGTTCGCTGTAGGCTTTGAAAGGGAACTTCTGTTAAATAAAATATCTCGCTTGGCATTGAACTTTGAGCTTTATAATTTTACAGGTATTATTTATGCTCTAACAGCAACATTACACACTAACTAAAGTTTGAACAATGGGATCACGAAGAATGGGACCTTTAACACGAAACAGGAAACTTGTGAATATTCATGTAAGGAATGCCCATTGTCACTGAAAATCTCAGATACTGAATTTTTTAGTTTAACATTACACAGCTCCAGAGTTTACATGTTTAAGGAGGTTTAATGTAATGTATGCGTTGTGTGTCCTGGTTTATTATTAGAGGGTAATAATATGTGTGTTGACACCAATAAAATGTGCTTAATGTGCCACTTTACAGAAGATCTCAGACATCAGCATAATGAATGAGGTGAAAACAGGGAACTTTAGGAGACAAAGAGGCTTTTCAGCAGCTCAGTTAAACATGATGGTCCTGTTGTTTCTCTCAGACTTTGGACAAGAGTTGAACAAACCTTGTTTTAAATGCAATTAATATCTAACTTGCATCAAAATACTCCATATTCCTGACAGAAAACATGTGTTCACTTAATTTAAGTGTATTAAAGTTATCCAACATAAATTCAGTAACTTATCTTTGATTTTTCCAGGTCTGGTCCTGTGGGCGTCAGTATCTCACAGTGATCACAGTTCACACCTGCAGTGAAGCCCCTCCCACAACAATTTACCAATAAATACTGGGGATATTCACATCATCCTACAAGAGAAGGACAAACTCCAGGTGTGGCAGCTGAAATCTGTGTGACTGTTAAAGATGGAGTTTATTAAAGAGGAGATTGAAGACATGAGTTATCCAGAACCATCCAGAATAAAACATGAAGATACTGAGGAACAAATAGGTGGGTGTCCATTCTTGATTCTAAATTATTGACTTAGACCCCCCTAAATTATTGACTTAGACCCCCCCACATCAAGATGTTGGGTCTGGGAACACACCCTTGGCAGGGCTCAATCCAAGGGGCCGGATAAACGGTTGTCTTTCAAATTCCCTCTGCACGCAATAGGATAGCACTACATCCAACCAGAGCGCTATCAGTGGTGAGACAACAATCACAAGCAGGTTGTGGCTGAGTCCCATGTGTTTTCCCACCAGTGGAGCTAGTTGATAGATTACATTTTTGCTGTATCCGGTCAGCGAAATCCTGAACACATCTTCCTTTTTTAAGAATGACTTCAGCGCCATTCTTTGGCAAATTGCATTTGCTGCCGCTAAGGTGCGTCTAGATTTCTAGGCTATGTTTTGGTACCTGTGAAATAATAATCAGTGTATGGATGATAAATGATAGAGAAATGCATCTAAATTATTAAGTTTTAATCATATTAAAAAGTGAATGACAACTGACCTTTGCACATCAAAGATATATATATTCACACAGACTGTCTTGTTTTCTTCTGTTTTTAATTTTCACATTTAACCTCATTGAACTGATTCTGACTACTTAATATGTTTATTTTAGACCAGATGGAAGTGAAGGAGCAACAACACAAACTAAATGATGTAAAGAAACTCTGTGACTTCAAAACTCAAGAAACAAAAGCCAAAAAGCTGCACACCTGCTCTCAGTGTGGAAAGAGTTTCAGACAAAAACGAGACCTTAACAGACACATGAGAATTCACACTGGAGAGAAACCATATACATGCACTCTATGTGGAAAAGATTTTATTTTGTCATCAAATCTAAAACTACACCTGATAGTTCATTCAGATGAGAGACCTCATGTGTGTTCTGACTGTGGAAAGAGTTTTTCATGGCTGAAGAGTTTTAAACGGCACCAGAAAACACACACAGGTGTGAGAGATCATGTGTGTTGTGACTGTGGGATGAGCTTTAGTAGAGCTGACCAACTGAAACGGCACCAAAGAATTCACACTGGAGAAAGACCTTACAAGTGCTCATACTGTGACAAGAGTTTCTCTCAGTCTGAACACCTGAAATTACACGAGCGACTTCATACTGGAGAGAAGCCGTACCACTGCACTCAGTGTGAGAAGAGTTTCAGAGATGTAACCGGTTTAAAAAATCATCTGTTTATTCACTCTGGAGAAAAGCCATTTAACTGTGATCAGTGTGGTAAATGTTTTAATTCATCATCAAATCTAAATCAACACATGATAGTTCATTCAGGTGAGAGACCTCATGTGTGTCCTCTCTGTGGAAAGAGTTTTTCATGGCTGAACAGTTTTAAACTGCACCAGAAAACACATGATGAAGTGAAAGATCATGTATGTTGTGACTGTGGAAAGCACTTTATTAGAGCTGGCAATCTGAAACAGCACCAAAGAACTCATACTGGATAAAAACCTTTCAAGTGCTCATATTCAGGCCCTGATTAAGAACATGTAGGGCCCTGGGGCTATAACAAATCCAAGGGCCCCCATAGTAGCCGATCTTGGTGTCACAACGTTTTCTACCACAGAAATAATTAGTATTTAAAAAAAACTAAATCTTCAAAGCACAGAGATACAATGAGTATATACTGTCTGAATATTCATTTTTAATATTAAGCAGGCCTATATATAAATATTCCAGGCTGCAACACATTAACAGCATAAATGCATCAACTCCAGATATGAGGTCAAACATAACAGGTTTTCAAACAGCAACATCTTTTGAGCATAGGCCTACAACTGCCTTAAGGAGTGTTAAAACACGCGAGGCCCCACATTTTGTGGGGTTTGGGGGGCATGGTCCCCCAAGAAAATTGAGTTTTTTCTGATCTATATATGTGCATTTTAAGGCTAAAAATAAATAAATAAATACCTTTCAAAACCATGTTAGTGGGGCAGTAGATTATCTATCATACCTGCACAGTCTACTTCTCTTGCCATGCCTCAAACTATTTCATGTGACAAATTGTTTGGACTTTTTATGTTTCTTGAACCAATCAGAATCATCCACGTGGCAGTAATGACGTGGCTAGACCATGAAAACAAGGCTGGGAGAAGGAGCGCGGCCTACAAACTCCTTGTGAGACTTGAAGCTGGCTTCTGCTGATGAAACTGCAAACTATTCTTCAGTAAATTTCTCGTTAATTAATTTAACTCCTGACTCTTGTTCTTCATTTTTCACTACTGGTCCTGGGTCTTAAACTGGTGCCTGTGGGTGTGGGGGTGTCATGAGGACTGGTAGGCTCTAGCAGAGGGGGGTCAAATAGTTCGAACTAGTTTGAATGCTCTGTTTCAAGGGACGTGTCTGCTGTGAGACGAAACGAGTGAGTGAAAACGCCCACTATTGTGATTGGCTGACATCTTTGCATTTGAAATGAGTATTAGATTATGTGGCGGAGGGGTTGTGGTTTATCGAGACACCGTCAGACTCTGCAAGCACTGCCAGTTCAGACAGAGACGGACTGTGCACTCGTGGAGCAGAGAGATGGAGAGCTGGGGAAAAATAGCTGAGAAACTTTTATTGTACTGAGTTGTTGAGAGCGCAAGTTTATTTTGTTTGTATCTGAGAGCTCTGAATAAACACCATGCGTCCCAGCCATGTGACCCTGTCTTCTTCCTCCTTATTCTACAAACTTTGTAACATGTGGAACCCCTCTAAACCCACTAAACTAAGTTTTTTTTCCATCACAGCCGTCGAGATGAACGAATTGTGAAAGTGTTGATTGTAGCATTATTTTTAGATCTTTATCCATCACATGAACGGCTGCAGTGATGAGCATTGAGTACACAGACAGTCTGTTGATCGCGTGAATGCAGTGATCTCGTCATTGCAATGCTATTTCTCTCACAAAATGCTTTTACCACAACTAACAGCAAACACAACGTCGACATGAATACAGTAAGAGCTTTGTTGTGCAGCATAACAGTGTCATTCGTTATTAGAGCAGTTGTGTACAGATACACTCGCTACATGTGATTGACAGATCCGAACATTATAAAGAGAGTGTTCTTTGATCGCTTTCTGTAGTTTAATCATTTAAATAACAGATTTGTGTCATGCTACTAACAGAAACGCTGTGAAGTTAATCGTTTTAGTCACTGGCTTGATTCACTGATGCATGAACAGTATTATATGATTTTATAAAGAAAGTCTGTGTGAACTTGAATGATTAGCTACACATCAGAAATCACATGATCACCGATCAGGCATTAATGAACACTGTTACTCACTGTTTGTGGCAGTGCTGTCGAATCCATATCGTAAAAGTCTGTTTGTAAAGCCTGTGCTGACATCGCAACTGATAAACTGATTCCATTTTCTACAAATTCTCTGGGCGGGCAACGCAGATGAAGGGGAGGTAACCCAGAAATCGGTTTACACCTATCAAAATTTCTAGCCACTTGGGGACCATATACAGGCTAAGGGAACTCATATTTACATTTAGTCATTTAGCAGACACTTTAATCCAAAGCGACTTAAAAATGAGTGCAATAGAAGCAACTAGGACAGTCAAGGGCAACAATATGCAAGTGCTGTAACAAGTCTCAAATAATCTTTTTTTTTTTTAATAGACAAACAGAAAATGAATAGAGTGATAAGTGCTATTCTTGATAAGTCAGGTGCTGCTGGAAAAGATGTGTTTTTAGATGTTTCTTGAAAATGGCTACAGACTCGGCTGCTCGAATTGAGATAGGCAGGTCATTCCACCAGGTGGGAACAGTCCAGGAAAAGGTCTGTTACCTCTTTTCCACCAAGGCAGTGCTAGAGCTAGTTCAGAGCCAGAGCTAGTCCCAGTTCATAGTTGGTTCAACTGAGGAGCCTTCTTAGAACCGTTTGCTTTTCCACATACTGAGAGCCACAACAGAGCCAGGTCTTACGTCACTGTATACGTCTCATCTTTCTCAGCAACGCTAGCGAGGCAGCGGCAGTGTTGCCAAGTACCTCAACACTGTTGCCGCGGGCTGTTTTTCATGTCCGCGGGTTGAAGCGACCCCAATTATGTGATATTTAGCCCCGGGAATGTGAATTTTAGTAGGCAACCATGTCAGAAAAACACATATTTTACCCCCAAATGTGATTTTTACCGGGGAAGCCCCCCTGAAACGCGATTGGGCTTGTTTTGAGTAGCAATTGGGCGTGTTTTGTTGTGAAAACCTGGCAACCCTGTGCAGCGGGAAACACAAACACACCAGGCTTGTTCGAGACGCATCGGCGCTGCATAGACCGATCCACGTATGATATAAAAAAAACGCATGAGTGAATCAAAAGCATAAGGAGTCATATGCTCTCGCTGGACTCGTTATCATACGGCGATCAGTCTCTGCACAGCACCGCTGCGAACAAGCCTTCCATCAACAATGGAAACGTTGTGTTACTATTGATTCGCATGGCTTTATGATCCTACATCGGCATCAAAACACAACAAAAACACAGCGAATCCAACGCATTCATGCAGTTCGTTGTAATTTGTATAGACGGAGATTGCAAATGAGCAGCAGCTGTTAGCTCCATTAGCTGCTATTTCAACAATGGCGGACCTCAAGTTTGTGTTGGTCTTGTTGACCCCACCCCCAGCGCCTGACGTAATTGGTTCTTACTTCTAGCCCAGCAATGTTTTGGTGCTACTTAAGAACCACTTTTCCTGGCTCGGAGCTGGGGCTTTGGCTGTGGAAACACAAAGAACCGATTTGAAACTAGGCTCTGGCTCCAATCTAGCTCTCTGCCTTGGTGGAAAAGGGGTAAGAGAGAGTGATTTCATGCCTCTCTGGTATGGCACCACAAGGCGTTGCTCATTTACAGAACGTAAGCTCCTGGAGGGTGTGTAAGTCTGAACAAGCGAATTTAGGTATAATGGTGCAGAGCCAGTGGTTGCTTTGTAGGCGAGCACCAGTGCCTTGAATTTGATGCGAGCGGCTATTGGTAGCCAGTGCAGACTGATGAAGAGAGGTGTGACGTGCACTCTCTTCGGCTCGTTAAAGACCACCCTCGCCGCTACGTTCTGGATCAGTTGCAAGGGTTTGATAGTGCATGCTGGAAGGCCCGCTAGAAGAGCATTACAGTAGTCCAGTCTGGAGAGAACAAGAGCTTGGACCAGGAGTTGTGTGGCCTGCTCTGATAGGAAGGGTCTAATCTTCCTAATGTTGTATAGTGCAAATCTGCAGGACCAGGTTGTTGCAGTAATGTGGTCAGTGAATTTTAGCTGATCATCAATCACAACTCCAAGGTTCCTGGATGGAGTTATGGTTGATGATCCTAGCAGAATAGAGAGATTGTGGTGAAGTGCTGGGTTGGTTGAGACCACAAGCGGTTCTGTCTTTGCAAGGTTGAGTTGCAGGTGATGTTCCTTCATCCAGGCTGAAATGTCTGTTAGGCAGGCAGCGATACGAACACCCATCGTAGGATCATCTGGTTGAAATGAGAAGTAGAGTTGAGTGTCGTCCGCATAGCAGTGATAGGAAAAGTCATGTTTCTGATCCTAGTGATGACATGTAGATGGAGAAGAGAAGCGGTCCAAGCACTGAGCCCTGGGGAACGCCAGTAGCTAGACACTTCACCTCTCCATGACACCCTGAAGGACCTACCTGAGAGATTAGGCATGAACCACTGGAGAGCAGTTCCTGAGATGCCCATCTTCATGAGAGTTGACAGGAGGATCTGGTGGTTAACTGTGTCAAAAGCAGCAGACAAAGCCAGTAAGATGAGTTCTGTGGACTTGGAAGCTGCTCTTGCCTGTCTCAGTGCCTCCGTAACCGAGAGCAGGGCAGTCTCAGTTGAGTGGCCGCTTTTGAAGCCGGATTGGTTGTTGTCCAGGAGGTTGTTCTGTTCAAGAAACATAGAGAGCTGGTTGAACACAATTTGCTCAAGTGTCTTTGCAATGAAAGGCAGAAGGGATACCGGTCGGTAGTTTTCTAAAAGTGCTGGGTTCAGAGAGGGTTTCTTAAGCAGTGGGGTTACCCGACTCTGCTTAAATGCTGTGGGGAAGGTCCCATGTGAAGAGAGGTGTTGATAATGTGAGTGAGTGCAGGAGTAACTGAAGAAGAAATGGCCTGGAGGAGGTGAGTGGGGACAGGATCAAGCGGACAGGTAGTGGGGTGGTTGGAAAGGATGAGTTTGGAGACTTCAGCTTCAGAGAGCAGAGAGAAAGAGGGTAGCGTGTGTGTGATGGTTGTTGAGATGTGCGTGTTGGTTTGTGGTGTGGAGAAATGGCTGCTGATGGAGGAGGTTTTGTTTGTGAAGAATGATGCAAAGTCATCAGCTTTAAGAGTTGATGAAGGAGGGGGGGAGGAGGACAAAGGAGCGAAGAGAATGTTTTGAAAAGTGTGCGAGAGTCAGAGGAATTGTTGATTTTTGTTGTAAAAGTATGTAGTCTTAGCAGTGGAGACATTTGCAGAGAAAGAAGCGAGAAGAGACTGATAAAGGGTAAGGTCAGTCACGTTATTAGTTTTGCACCACTTCCTCTCTGCCGCCCGCAATCCAGAGCGATGTTCGCGGAGAGCATCAGACAGCCAGGGGGCAGAGGGGGTGGTGCGGGCTGGCCTGGATGAAACGGGACAGAAGTTGTCTAAGCAAGATGTTAGAGTGGAGCAAAGAGTGTCAGTAGCACTGTTAGTGTCTAGTGCTGAGAACTGAGCAGGTGGATGAAGTGAGGAGGAAACCAAAGTGGATAGACGGGGAGGGAGAGAGTGATCATAGATTACGCTGAAATTGTTATCTGGAGAGGAGTGTGTGTTGTGTCAGGAGTCAGTATGAGGTTAAGAGTGATGAGAAAGTGATCTGAGGTGTGAAATGGAGTAACTAAAGTGTTGTCTGTGGAGCAGTAGCACGTGTAGATAAGGTCCAGATGGTTACCTGATTTGTGAGTAACTGTAGTAGATACTCGCTTAAGGTCAAATGAGGTCAGAAGAGTGGTGAAGTCTGCAGCCTGGGGTTTATCAAGGTGGATGTTGAAGTCACCGAGCAGTACCAGAGGAGTAACATCCTCAGGGAAGTGAGAGAGTAACATATCCAATTCCTCCAAGAAGTTACCCAGTTGATAAATAACTACAACATGGATTTTAGCAGGGTGAGTGATAGTGATTGAGTGTGATTCAAATGGACGGTTGCCAGATTTCCAATCATTTGAGATGAGCAAACAAGTACCTCCACCCCTCCCAATCGGGCGAGGAGTGTGTGAAAAAGTGAAATTAGTAGAGAGGGCCACAGGAGTGGCAGTATCCTCTGGTTTGATCCAGGTTTCAGTTAGGGCCATGAGACTGAGATGTGAATGAGTGGAGATAGATGAAATAAAGTCTGCTTTGTTTACAGCAGACTGGCAATTCCAGAGACCAATTGGAATGGACATTAATGTAGTAGAGGAAATAAGTACACTACGCAGATTATTAGGATTACTGCGTCTTGAAAATGAAGAGCGTGATTTACGGGAGATAGTAGTACTAGTAGAGATTTGAAAACACATCGTGAATATGGGTCAGAGAAAAACAGATAAAAAACAAGCTAAACACAAAAGGGGACAAAGTAAAAGGAAAGCTATACTCAAGTGCCTTGTTGGTGTCCTTGCTCGAGTGGAGTTGTGCAGAGTAGAGTTGAATGGTCTTTACACTCTTCGGTCTTCACACGAGGGCTGCCACGGAGTACCACTCAATTTATACTCACGTTAAGTGTCGTTATTGAATACAGCTGGCTACTCCCAGTGAAACGTCTTAGCTCGCACGAGGTCACGTGGTCAGCGCGTTAACAAACAAGACTACAAACAAATAGCCTACTACACCACACAGACAATGTTCTAAATAACCGGGTTATTTATGGTACCACCAGGTACCACTCATCTCCACTACAAATAGGAAAAAGAGGCTACAATTTGCACCAGCTCACCAAAATTGGACAGTTGAAGACTGGAAAAATGTTGCCTGGTCTGATGAGTCTGGATTTCTGTTGAGACATTCAGATGGTAGAGTCAGAATTCGGCGTAAACAGAATGAGAACATGGATCCATCATGCCTTGTTACCCCATTACACCACCACCACCAGCCTGCACAGGTGTGGGGGATGTTTTCTTGGCACACTTTAGGCCCCTTAGTGCCAATTGGGCATCGTTTAAATGCCACGGCCTACCTGAGCATTGTTTCTGACCATGTCCATCCCTTTATGACCACCATGTACCCATCCTCTGATGGCTACTTCCAGCAGGATAATGCACCATGTCACAAAGCTTGAATCATTTCAAATTGGTTTCTTGAACATGACAATGAGTTCACTGTACTAAAATGGCCCTCACAGTCACCAGATCTCAACCCAATAGAGCATCTTTGGGATGTGGTGGAACGGGAGCTTCGTGCTCTGGATGTGCATCCCACAAATCTCCATCAACTGCAAGATGCTATCCTATCAATATGGGCCAACATTTCTAAAGAATGCTTTCAGCACCTTGTTGAATCAATGCCACGTAGAATTAAGGAAGTTCTGAAGGCGAAAGGGGGTCAAACAAAGTATTAGTATGGTGTTCCTAATAATCCTTTAGGTGAGTGTAAGTAGTTCACATGATAAATGTAACATTAAAGTTAAGATATGCTTCTAGTTTTAATCATTTAAACAGGCCTTTGAAGTTTGGGCATAAACTTCAGTGTTGTGTTTTCGTGTATTTAAAAAAAAAAAATTCACAGCACTGGATGTTATATGGTGATCATGAAACACACAGAACACTTCACTTCATGATTTCATGGTCAATTTTGATTAGAACAATGTACTTTATTTCAATTCTTTAATTCTTTAAACTTTAATTCAGCGTGAATAGCGCGGCAAAAATAGACTTGCGCCGAAACGATCATGGCACTGCTTCTTCTGCTCTGTTCCAGCGACGCGCTGCCACGCCGCCTCTGCGTGCGGTGTGAATGCACTAATCTGTTAACATGGGCGTCGGAAAAAAATATGCGCTGCTTATGCCCTGCTAACGTGTGCAGTGTGATACTTGAAGCAGTGCATGCTGGTTAGAAATTTTGTCCGACTTGAGACAGCGCCGACGCCACATGACAGTGACGTATGTCAACAAAGTGTGAGAGCAGTCGGCTAATACAGCCGGTGCAGTTTCTCTAGAGCGGCTGCACTAGACTGCACGGACGACACAACTCTTCCACGATTGGCTGGATTAACCGCATGACAGCGAACACGTGTGTTTCGTGTTTATTCTAAAACCTTCAGTTCCACTAATGCGCACAAATTATAATGTCATGTTTATCAAAATAAAATTGATCAAAAACGTAGACCTCACTTCATTGATAGTGTAGGCTCATATGTTGAACTTTATTCCTGTACAAACACACGCTGAGTAAAGTATTACATGACAATAATTTCTCTGAAACATCTGTGTATTGCCAAATATTGCATTTATTTCACTTCATCTGTGATAAAGTATGCAAACACAGCGCAAGCGTCACCACGGGAAGCAGAAAGTGTCCGACTTCACGTCTCCGTTTGCAGCTCCTCCCTGCCTGTACGCGGCTACTCTCGCCGATCGCTTATCCAGCCACAGCCGATGTCAAACACACCTGTTCTCATTGGTTGTTTTAGTCATGTGTTCTCAGTTCAATTCTGTCATTGGTTCATTGTTCTGATTGTTCACAGGTGTGTCTTGTTTAGTCATTAGTCTTTGTGTATTTAAGCCCTCATGTTTGCCATGTGTCATTGTCCAGTATTGTTTGATGTAACCTGCTGTTGGTGAGTGTCTAGTCTAGTCTAGTCTACACAACCTCATTCATTATGGTGAGGTCATTAGTGTCAAGATGTGGTATGTCGTCGTGACTTGAAACGCAAGAGGAGAGGAGAGGACGCTGGCGTGGTTTGCTCGCCACTTCTCTGTTTTCTCTAACTGAAAACCCTCTACAGTACAACAGTTGTTGTTACGGTATAACCTATAGCATAACGTTTGTCGACCAGTAAAACGTTTAGTAAGTTATACTAGTGTTGCTGCTCACTAGTAAATATTGTTGATTTGTATGCGTTCTGTACGGATTCCGCCGACTCAAGCGGCTGTTTACCTACCAGTTTACAATCGCTTACAATCACTTCTCATCGGGATCCCTTTAAAAGCTTGCAGAGACTGCAGTATGTTCAGAATAATGCTGCAAGGATCCTGATGAGAGTTCGAAAATATGATCACATCACACCCATTCTCCATTCACTTCACTGGCTTCCTGTTTCTGCCAGGTTTGAATATAAGGTCTCCTTTTTAACCCACCAGTGCATCTATGGAAACCCCCCCAAAAAATAGATCAAGATGTGCTTAAAATCAATATTTTTTCAACTACAATTAAATCACTTATTTAACACTGAATCAACATTGAATCAATGTTAATGCATTAATCAAATTATCATTGAAACAATGTTGACATTTAACATTGATTTTTCATCAGGTTTGCACCTTGAAATAATGTTATTTTCCCCAAGAGGCATCCGCACACAAGTGCCCCAACAATTTATTAAAGGCCGGCCAATTAGTCCCCAGAATTATCGGATGCTGGAGGTGCGGGTTAACTGCCACCTCAACACTATGCGTTTGTCCCCGAAACTGAATACCCACGGGCAACAACGGATAGTTTACCACTTCTCCGTGCACACACCTCACCTTAACCATGCGGCGATTATCCAACACCTTAGACTGAATCAGGCTTTGATGGATGGAGGTCTGGTTACAACCTGAATCGACCAAAGCCTGATAAGTACCCCCCTCGATACTCACAGGTAACCGGTACAGGCCAGATGATCGGGGGCAGCTTGCGGCGCGGCGCGTTGGGGACCGATGAAGTGTCCCGGGTCCCCACAGCGCCAGCAAGCCGGCCCAGACTTACCCGCCGCCCTAGTGGCTGGAAGTGGGTCAGGCCATTGACGCGGAGAGAGAGCCGACTGGGACGAGGAGGGGAAAGGGTCGTTGGTCACTCCCTCTCCCCTGGGCGCCGGTCTGGGAGCTGCCGGTGCCTCGGGCGGAGCACCCGTCCTCCACCTCGGCGCTGGCCTGGGCAGTAACCCACCACGGGACCTGGGAAGGGGAACAGGTTTAAAGGGAGGAGTGAGAGAGAGAGAGAGAGAGAGACGCCGATGGCAAGGGCTCGCCGACCCCGTGGCACGCCACCATCTGGTCCTCCGCCAACTGGATGGCCTGGTTCAGCGACATCAGGCGGTGGCACTGGACCCACTGCGCGGTCTTCTTCAAAAGCCGCGCCACGAACTGCTCCGGTTCCACACGATCAATGACTCCCTCGATGTCGCTTCCGTCGGCCATCAGCCACTTGCGGCACGAGTCCCGGAGCTGTTTATAATTTTTTTACAAATTATATATTAATAAGAAAATAATCTCTTTTTACAACAGAACAAGTGAAAACCATCTAGGCATAATTATTATTATTAGTAGAGACTTATTATTATTACATAGAGACAGTAGCCTAATATATTCTGTCAATTTAAACATGTTTAAACCAAACTTTATTTTGACGGGTAGCCATGAAAATCTGTGTTCATGACATGATAGTTTTTTCAAATGAAACGGTAAATTGTCATGAAATTCTCACGCGTTCGTGTCCTCATAATGTGTATTGTGAAAAGCGCTATACAAATAAATTTGAATTTAATTGAATATAGTGACCATAGACTGTAAAAAAAAAAAAATGGACGTAGAGAAACTGGGGGAGGTTGCCGCTTGATAGTGACGCATGGCAGGGACTACCAAGACAGCGAGCGAGTGTCATGCGTGCGTGTGCGCGCAGGCGCCCGCTATCCACACAGAGACGAAATACTGCTAAACAGCGGACATACTGCTAATGCATTTTCATTTCTTCTTCGCTGCTCTAAACAGTGGTTGCTTGTGGCAACACAGCACTACTTCCTGTGTTTGCAATGCATTCTGAGCAGCGAAGAAGAACCGTGCAGTGGTTAGGCAAAGCTAGCGGTCATAATAACTAGGTCTTGTTTAAGAAAATGGTATCGGATCAGTACATGGGTTCAAGTACTCGCCGATACCGATGCCAGAATTTGTTTTGGTATCGGTGATATTTCCAATACTAGTATCGGAACAACTGTAATTTTTTTTCTTACACTAACGTGCCACTTCACTTCAGAAGGTCTTTATTAACCCCCCAGAGCCATGTGGAGCAGTTATATGATGGATAGAATATTAATTCACTGCCATTATAAAGCTTGGAAGAGCCAGGACTTTTTAAATATGACTCTGATTGTGTTCGTCTGAAAGAAGAATGTCATATACACCTAGGATGACTTGAGGGTGGGTAAATCATGGGTGAACTAACCCTTTAACACAGAGCCAGTGTTTGGTTTCTCCGTTCTGGCGTTGGAACACTGGTTACACACTACACTACACACTGACACTACTACACTACACACTGACATCCATTCAAAGCCAATGAGTTTCCTGATCAGTCCACACACTTGCTGGTTGAAATGTCCTGTCTGCCTCTTTGACTGTCTCTGGATTGATGCCCAAGATGCACCTATAAACAAAAAGGGAGAGAGGAAAGCTGTTAGTTTTATTAAAGTAGGATGAAAAAGGTGTCAATTCCCAGTCACCACCTTCAGTGTTAGTAAAACTAAAGTTATTTTGAACAAAGAGGCATTACTTTGGATCATTTAAACCACAAACAACTGAAAAACATTTCTATCACAAACAAACAATCAAGAACAGTCCTGCAACAAAGTATAGATGTGTGATTTACCCAGGCAGAGCATTTGCATACAACAATTTATATAATTTAATATACTGTTTGCTGTTTAATATACTGTTTGAATACATATGAAGTCACATTTTGTCATGATCCTGGTACTCTCCCTCTCTTTCTCCCTCTGCTGGTCTCATTCACAGTCTCACACACTCTCTCCGGTTACACACACGTACACTCACTTGGATTCAGCTGTTCCTCATTACCTGTTGCCATCACGCTCATTCATTCCACACCTGTCCCCTCTTCCTCTCTGATTAGCTTCTCTACTTCTAGTCCTCGTCTTTCCTTTGTTCTCTGCCAGATTATTAACTTTGCATTAGTATGTGTCAGATCTCTCTACCACCTAGTTCTTGTCTTGTCCTGTCTGGTTTACACGACCGTCTCTTCTTCCTAACCGTCTCAAGTATATGTTCTAAATCTGTGCTCTGCGCAGCTCACCTGCCGCTGAATGCAGTGATCGGTTCCTTGAGTTCACCTGTCTACGGCCACTAACACTATAAAATGTAATTAGTTGACCTTACTTAAAAAAAAGTATGCAAACTTGTTGCCTCAAAAACAATTAAGCAAAGTAATCTTAAGATTAGTGAGTTAGAAAATCTTGTTTATTTTAAGTGTGTAGTACTAAATCAAGTAGTACCACTAACACCAATGCTTAGTGTTAACAAAATTTTTTCATTTTGTATGGATTGCTGGATATAAATTTAACCCCACTTAGAATTACTAAATACCTACAACTTAACACTTTTAGTTCTGCTCACTCGTTTTTCAAATTCACTTAAATTAAAGAAACCAATTTGTGCGGAAACCAACTCGCAGCAAGATTTTGCACAGCTCGGTCTGCAGAGTCTCTATTGGGTGTTTGTCCCATGTAGAGAACTCTTGGTCTGTGAGTGGACCCCAGACTTCACTCCCGTACAGCGCGATGGGCTCTATTACGGTTCTCATTATTTTTAGCCAGATTCTGATTGGGATGTCAATTTGTATATTTCTCTTAATTGCATAAAAAGCTCTCCGTGCCTTTTCTCTCAAGTCGTTAACAGCTTTTTTTAAAATGTCCTGTGTTGCTAATATTTCTGCCAAGGTAAGTGTAATCCTGCGTGTGTTCGAGGGGCATGTGGCCTAATTTAAAACTATGATGTTGGTCTTGGCGTCTGGGTCTTTTTTGGAAAATCATTATTTTAGTCTTTTTGGGGTTAACTGACAGAGCCCATGACTGACAGAAGTTGTTTAGGAGGTCTAGATGCTGCTGCAGACCCTCTTTAGTGGGAGACAGCAGCACCAGATCATCAGCAAACAGAAGGCATTTGACCTCAGCGTCCAGTAGAGTAAGGGGCCGCAGACTGATCCAGGGCCTGCACTAGCTCATTTATGTAGATATTGAACAGCGCGGGACTTAAACTGCAGCCCTGTCTCACTCCACGACTCTGAGGGAGGAATTCTGTGTCTTTGTTACCAATTTTAACTGCAAATTTGTTGTTGGTGTACATTGATTTGATGATGTCATATGTTTTTCCTCCGATGCCGCACTGGATTAATTGAAGAAAAAGGCCTTCGTGCCAAATGGAGTCAAAAGCTTTGTTGAAGTCAACAAAACATGAGAAAATTGTACTTTTGTTTTGGTTGATTTGCTTGTCGATTAAGGTATGGAGAGTGTATATATGGTCTGATGTGCGATATTTTGGTTGGAAGCCAATTTGACATTTGCTCAGAACATTTCTGTCTCTGAGAAAATGGGCTAGTCTGCCGTTTAGGATGTTGCAGAAGAGTTTGCCTAGGTTGCTGTTTACACATATACCACGGTAGTTACTAGGGTCAAATCTGTCTCCGTTTTTATGGATTGGTGTAATAAGACCTTTGTTCCAAATGTTGGGGAATATACCTAAACTCAGGATGATGTTGAAGAGCTTGAAAATGGCGAATTTGAATTTGTGGTCTGTGTATTTAATAATTTCATTTAGGATGCCATCAACACCACAGGCTTTTTGTGATTTGAGAGTTTGTATTTTGTCTAATAGTTCGGCTAGTGTTATTGGAGAGTCTAATGGGTTCTGGTAGTCTTTGATGGTTGATTCTAAAACCTTTAGTTTGTCATACAGGGCATTTTGTTCCTGATTTTTGTTGATATTACTAAAAAGGTTGGAGAAGTGGTTTATCCAGACATCTCCATTCTGAATGGCTAGTTCTTGGTGGGAATATTTGTTTAGTGTGTTCCAATGTTTCCAGAAGTGGTTGGATTCTAAGGATTCTTCAATTTCCCTGAGTTGAATTTTTGTGTTTTGTTCTTTTTTCTTTCTTAAAGTATTTCTATATTGTTTAAGTTTTTCGTGATAGCGGTGACGGATGTTCTCATTGTCAGCATCTCTGTGTTTCTGATTGGATGGGATTCTTAATTCTTTCCTAAGTTTTTTGCAGTCATTGTCAAACCATTTCTCAGTGGCATGTGCTCTTTTTGGTTTTCTTCTGGTGGGTTTTAAGTTGGATAATGTTGCTGATACCTCAAATATTCTGTTCAGCTTGTCTACTGCTAGGTTTGTACCTTCACTATTGTGTGGGAAAGGAGTGGCGAGGAATTTATCTAATAGGACTTGAACTTTCGGTTGACTAATTGTACTTAGATATGTATCTTTACTGTTTTGTTTCCATCTATACGTGTTTCTAAATGAGTGGAGCTGGGTTTGTTTAGATGCTTCTTGGTTGGGCATTGCTCTGTTTAAGTAGAGGGTTATTTTACTGTGGTCTGATAGTGGGCTTAGTGGGCTGACTGTGAATGCCCTGAGGGAGTTTGGGTTAAGGTCTGTCAGGAAATAGTCGACTGTACTGCTACCGAGAGATGAGCTGTAGGTGTATCTACCGTAGGAGTCTCCTCGAAGCCTGCCGTTGACTAGGAACAGACCTAGTGTGCGACACAGATGAAGAAGATGTGTTCCGCTTTTGTTTGTTGTTTTGTCATAATTGTGTCTCTGTGTGTGTATAGGTGTGTGGAGGACGTCTCCTCCAGGCAGGTGTTTGTCCCCCTGATAGTTGAGTGTGTCCAGTTCTTCACCTGTTCTGGCATTCAGGTCTCCACAGAGCAGCACGCTTCCCTGTGACTGGAAGTAATTAATGTCTTCTTCAAGAATGGAGAAACTGTTTTCATTAAAATAGGGAGAATCTGCTGGAGGGATATAAGTGGCACACAGAAAGATTTTTTTCTCTGTTACGGTGACTGTCTTATTAATTTCTAACCAGGTGTAGAATTGTCCTGTTTTAGCTACTTTGATGGCATGGGCAAGATTTGATCTGTACCAAATAAGCATGCCACCGGAGTCTCTTCCTTGTGTCACTCCAGGCAGTTTAATGGATGGGATGATGAGTTCTCTGTAGCCTTTGGGGCAGCCGGTGGGTCCATCTCCTCTGCTCCATGTCTCCTGCAGGATGATGATGTCTGAATTTTTGATTTCTGAGTTGAAATCTGGGTTTCTGCTCTTGAGGCCAAAGGTTGATGATCTCAGGCCTTGAATGTTCCAACATGCTATGATAAATGCGTTGTTGTCCATGGGGTCTTAGTGTTGGTGATAAGTTTTGACCTATGACAGCAGGTGTGAGCAGATGAGGTTGAGCATCTGGCGGATGTCTCTTAGCTCTGTTGATGTGGCTTGCCCTGGTGCTGTTGTGGATGTTCTGCTCACTATCTGAGCGTAGCTGTGTCTGCCTGGGGCCTGCGGGGTATGAGGAGGGCAGGGGGTTGGCAGGAGGGGCTTTGGCCTGGCTTGATGTGCTGGATATGAGGGTGTGAAGGCTGGGAGGAGATGCTCAGGTGCTGGCTGAGATGGTCTCAGCATGTTTAAGTGCTGTTGTCTTCTGGATGTTCTCACTGGGGGTATACTGGGCTTTCTTACAGGTCTGGGTGAAGGTTGTTGGACTCTGTTGTGATTCCGACTCAGGGCCACATCTTTTAGGGTCCTGGCGAAGACAGGAACAGCTGTCTTGTACAGATGGACATAGTCGTAGAGGCATGTGGGGTCCAGGGTAGGGTGGTGTGCCAGGTGAACATTGGGTTTAAGTGCACAGGTGCGGGAGAGGTGGGCATTCACCCGCTGGATAGTGTCAGGGTGGAAGTCTTTTCGGGGCAGCAGTGTGGAGATGATAATTTTAGCTCTTGGGAAGGTGATTGAGGCCTTTTCAATCACTGTTTGTAGTGATGTAGCCACTCTCTCCTGTTGGGCTCTCAGATCATTTGTGCCGGTGTGGATTATGACATGGCTTGGGGATCCCAGTTTGTCAACACTCAGCCATTTGAGTGCGCTCTGAGTGTTCGGACACCAGAGTTTGGCCACTCTGTGTTTAGGAAAAAGCTTCTTTTCATCAATAAATTTCCTGTTTGAATCTATTAAAAGAGCGACTTCCGGTCGTAGTGTTCCTTCTGTTGGTGTGGAGGGGTCGTCTGAGTGTGAGGCTGGTTGTGGGGTGAGGGAAGATGGGAGAGGAGGATTCTGACTGTGCTGAATCTCTGTTGTTTGAGAGCTGTGATCAGGTGGATCAGATGCGTCCTGCTCCACCGGTTCCTCTGTGCTGTGCTGTGCTCCTCTGTTCTGCCTCAGTTCACTTATTTCTTCCCTCATTGCCGTTAGTTGTGCCTTGTGTAACTCAGTCTGTTGTAATAACTGTGTTTCTAGTGTCTCCAGCTGAGCCCTGAAGCCCTCTCTCTCCTGCTGGAGCTCCTTCAGCTCTCTCCTGAGGCTGTCCCTTTCTCTGTGCGTGACTGTGGGGCTGTTGCTGGTCTGCTCTGTTGTCTGAACTGTTTGCAGGCGGAAGATCATCTCCTTGAGCTGGACCATTTCTCCCTCTAGCTCTGTGAATCTCTCCCTCATGTCAGTGCAATAGCAGTGTGGACGGGGTTCTCCGGTCTGTTCTGTGCTGGTGTGGGAGACGGACTCCTCAGGAGGGATTAGTTGGTCGCTGGTAGTGGTCTCTTTCTGTGCTCTGTCTTTGATGCAGAGGAAGTCTTGTTTAAATAGCCCATTTATGCTTTTTACCACCACACATTGGTGGTGGTTATGTTGTCTTCGTTTCTTATTTTTAGCTGGAGTGGTAGTGGGCAATGTGAGGGGTAGTGTGCAATGATGGCCTTATGCCATGCAAAGGGCTTGTTGGTATAGAATATTAGGTTACTTATGCTGCCATCTTTATGTAGGTCTGCAAAAAGTGTTTCTGGGTTGTCTGTCAGTCTTTTGTTTTTGTAGACTTTCCGTGCTGATTCATTTGTGACATCTTTAGGATAGTGTAATGGGATGGCCTCCACATATGTGGGTTGTTTAGGCCTGGCGCTGTGGCTGTGGCTGGAGTGTTCAGAGCTCTTCTGGGGGCAGGGCCAGGATGATGATGATGATGATGATGTACTGGCCATTGTCCATTTAGAATGTCAACAATCAACTGAAATAACTGCCAATTTTTTGTTTATTTTCTCTCAGTGACAATATAGAGGGATAAAAATTAATAAATTAATCAAATTAATAAATTTCTCTCTCTCTGTCTGTCTGTCTGTACGCTCAGCCATCAGGAAGTGAGGTCTTCTAATTGACTTCACTTCTCTCCGTTGAAGTCTATGGGGTCGCTGTGTCCATTTCTTTTACTGTCTATGGTTAATACTGTGATAAATATGTTTGCGATGTACAGTAGTTTTTGGGTTCACAGAACCAATTCAAATTAATTAAAGATAACAAACATCTTTGTTACATTACAATTTATTTTACTTTCATTAACACATTATAATTTTAATTTACATTATAAACAATATGTTGCATACCGGTATATAAACAAATTGCTCACTTTATTCATTTTTGTAAGTTTTTTTTAAATCAAGAAGTAACTAAATTGCTAACTATAAACATGAAATAAAAACAAAATAAAAATAAAGGTTAACACAGACCATTTAAATGCAAGTTAGTCTTTTATTAAGTTACCACAAAACATCAACAATAAATTGTCAAATGGAAATACATTGTGCAAGGCTCTTGAAAATTGGGCTGAGATAACAACTATCACATTTAGGACTGGACAATGTGGATATCTGGATCCCCAGATGTAAACACTCCAGTAGAGTGTCTACAGTCTAACAGTAACTTAAACATATAAAAGTTATACTAGAATAGAATATAAGAAAAGGGGATTTTAAACTGACATTTCTATGAGTTGTATATGGAACCTATACCATGGTAGTAATTTTTATATGGAAAACCAACTAGGAAACTGTTCTGCAAAATAAATAATAGACAAAAAAAGTAAAAGGGGAAAGAAAGAAATAAAATACAATAGTGTAAAAATTGTCAAACATTTTGCTCAATGATTTACTACACTGCAAATGACCTTATTAGCATACAGAAATCAAAGATATGATTACTACAGTGTTGTACTGCAATGTCTGTCGTACTGTACACAACATTGATACAGTGCACACTGACCTTATTGGTTGCACCTCCATTATTTCACCACCTCTTTTGTGAGTGGTGGATTTCAGACCTCAAAACGCCCCCTTTTTGCAGCGTGTTTGTTTGTTTGCTAATCACCACTCTAACCACGGCCCCTGTATGATGCGTTGCAGGTGTATCTATTTAATTTTGTGCAAAAATATGATGCTAGACATATTATCTATCAACATGGAAGGACAACCAGCTGCTGATAATAATATAAGAGAGAGCTCGATGGTTTTGCGACCACTGCAATGAGACTGTTTCACATGCACATTTGTATCATCACAAAACGTTTTTTTCACAATGGAGCTTGGATTACAGCGGAAGCGAGTGCATGTGATCAAGAACTTCATCCACCCGAAGTGAGACCTGTGGCCTGGGATGATGCTGGTATTCCTTTGGGTAAGTTAATATTTTTTCCTGGAATGTAAAACCAAAAGTAAAATAATATAATGATCATCAGCAGTTTGTATCTTTTTATATATTTACTGATATTGTGCAACATTACACTGATGTTCATGTCTTTGTCCATGATCTGCTTTGGTCAGAGTTAACACATTTAACTCATTTAGTGATTTGCTTTGTTGCAGAATGTAGTAAGTTTGTGTTTTTTTGTTGTTGTATGAGTCTTGTTAATAGATTGTTCCTTGTATTTATTGCAAATTTGGTCATAGCTGTATTTGCTGAACATTAATGCATGATGGGCCATTCATAACAATACTAATGGTATTTGGATAAACCGTTATGAATGGCCCATTAACGTTTATATGTCCCATCATGACCCATACACGTGATGATGTAGTGTAAAGTGCATGATACTTAACAGGTGATTTTAGTGAAAAGCTGATAACCTTAAGATATGCTAGACAAAGTTATGCACAGCTGCAGCTATTGATCAAATTGGTATTGTGATGTTTCACTGTTTAAACAAAATCTTTGTACTACTTTGTGTATGTAAATAAGTGTGTAGCTAAAAATCATTGTATTGTTCTTTAATTGTTACAAAGGACAGAGACCAAGAGCAAGGGGATTTCTGCATATTTGAAGAAGCCATGCATTTACATGAGAACCAAGATTCAACAGATCTTCTTGATTTATCATCTATTACCGAAGGCAAGGCTCCTCACATTTAAATTAATGCACACCGATTGATGTGTATTATGTAAAGATATAAAACAAACTGCTGATGATCACTATATTATTTTACTTGTCATTTGGTTTTACATTCCAAAAAAATATTCAATAACTTACCCAAAGGAATACCAGCATCATCCCAGTCCACAGGTCTCAGTTCATTCACTCGCTTCCAACTCCGTGTCGTGATTTGTCGCAGTTGTAATCAAAGCTCCACTGTGAAAACCTTTTTTGTGACGAAAAAAATGTGCATGTGAAACATTCACGTGGCAGTGGTCGCAAAACCGCCGAGCTCTCTTTCTCGTATTATTATCAGCAGCTGGTATTCATGTAAGGAATGCCCAGTGTCACTGAAAATCTCAGATACCAAATATTTTAGTTAAACATTAAACCTCTCCAGAGTAGGGGTGCACAATGTTCACAAAATGTGATATTGCAATATCGTTATTAATTTAGATATTTTTAAACCTATGTAAAATTACAAAAGTTATGGAAAACGCATCAAAATAGATTCATAACAAATAAAACAAGTTCTTACAACACAAGGTTTATTTCAACTGACAGTCATATTGGACTGGTACAACATGAATAAATAAATAATAATCATGTCTGGTTGTAGAGTAGGGATGCAACAATTAACCACGGTTTTTGGTTCGGTTCGGTTCTGATTGCTTGTCACATCAGTTTTTTGCTATTCTATTCTTAGGCGACAGGAACAGAAGGAGGTTAAGGAGAAAAATATATATTTTTTTTTATTGCAATTCTCCTTCTTTATTTTACTTAAAAGACTTGAAAACTTACTTAAACTTAAAACTTTACTTCAAAAAACCCTTGTACACATCCCTAGTGTGTAGTTTAATATATATAAAAAAATATATATATATATAAGATTTACAGTGGCAGATCAGAGCTGTACAGCAGCATTACATTTTATGAATAATTGTAAAATTAAAACACTAGTCTTCAATAGAAAATATACATTGATTCTTATTACAGCTACTGTAAACGTTTTTTTTTTTTAGTTAAGAGCTGTGAGTGATTTTATCTGTCTTTTGTTATTTTATTAACGTTAAAGTGATAGTTCACTCAAAAATTTCAATTGTCATTGATTACTCGCGCTCAAGTTGTTTTACACCTGAATAAAGCTTCTGTGGGACATAACAGGCATTGGACATTATTTTGAAGAATGTTGGAAACCTAACAGTTGCTGGTCCCCATTGTAGGAAATAATAATATTGATGTCAATGGCTACCATCAACTGTCTTTGTTCAACAGAAGAAATGAATACAGGTTTGGAACAACGTTAGATGAGTAAATAATGACATAATTTTAGAGTGAACTGTCCCTTTAAGGACAAGCGGCAGCAGGTTCACTACTGCGCTGCTGTTAATTTAAAACCTCTACATGTCTAATATATAGACACACCCGATTTTACTTTTACTTTAGACATAACTGACTGTGTTTATGTTAACCTTGTGTGTATTTGATAGTATTAGCGCAATAAGACTACTTAGTCTAGTAATACTGTTTAACCGGCAAGGCTTTAAAATGCATGCAAATAATGAACTTTCGTGATTGTGAATAACTATAGTGTTCTGTGAGTATAACTCTCTGACACCAGCATTGTAAGCGTGGCTAAACACCCCCTAACTTGTGCATAGTGATTGGATATTTGCTTATATCAGCACGTAGACTGACAGTTTTTTTGACAGGTTTTGCATATTGCATTAGCCTGTGCAACATCAGTTGGCTTAAAGCCGAAGTATTTCCAAGCTACCGATGAGGCATTACTTTTGGCCACTAAAGTTTGCTCTTCAATCTCTGTTATTTCGTCTTCTCCCTGAGCAACACTCATTTTCTTACTTTTGTGTTCTTTCTTTTTCTCCACTGGCTCCCTTCGCTCTCTCTTTAGGTCCTTTCTTTTCTTTCACTTCGTTTTGTTGTGTGCTGGTGTGTGCGTCAAGACAAGAGTGAGTGTGTGTGTGGGGACTGTGTGGTAGAGTGAGGGAGAAGAGAGTGACGGTTAGTTTTGGAGCGAGTAGGAGGGACCCCGTTTTGAAAAAAAAAAATAGATCCGATATATACAGTGAAACGCATCTCATTTTGTCATAATCAAAATATTGCATAATTATCAAGAGACTTTCGATATAATATCGGGCAACGTGATATCGCGATAACGATATTGAATCGATATATCGTGCACCCCTATTCCAGAGTTTACGTGTTTTAAGGAGGTTTAATGTAATGTATGCGTTGTGTGTCCTGGTTTATTATTAGAGTGTAATAATATGTTGGCAGAGAGTTTTTCACAGACTCTGACTCTATTACACCAATAAAATGTGCTTAATGTGCCACTTTACAGAAGATCTCAGACATCAGCATAATGAATGAGGGGAAAACAGGGAACTTTAGGAGACAAAGAGGCTTTTCAGCAGCTCAGTTAAACATGATGGTCCTGTTGTTTCTCTCAGACTTTGGACAGGAGTTGAACAAACCTACATTACATATTTACATTTATGCATTTAGCAGACGCTTTTATCCAAAGCGACTTACAACTTGGGGGTACATGAAGCGATAGGTCATGAAGAGTCGAGAAGCGCAATAAGAGCCTGAAATCCTGAGACCGTGTACATTGCTCAGTGTAGCACAGGCTAGAGTAGGGAGGGAAGAAGAAAGAGATGAGGTTTTTTTTATGAGGTTAAGTGCTCACGGAAGAGCTGAGTTTTAAGTTGACTTTTGAATGATGTCAATGATTCTGCGTTTCGGATGGTGTTGGGAAGATCGTTCCACCAGCTGGGAACGTTGAATGAAAATGTTCTGGAAAGGGATTTTTTTCCCCCTCTGTGATGGTACCACAAGCCGTCGTTCCTTTGCTGAGCGAAGGCTTCTGGTGGGGGTGTGGATATTAATTGCATATTAAAAACCTTGTTTTAAATGCAATTAATATCTAACTTGCATCATAATACTCCATATTCCTGATCAAAATCATGTTTTCACTTAATTGTTTAATATTTAAGTGTATTCAAGTAATTCAGTTTAAATTCAGTAACTTATCTTTGATTTTTCCAGATCTGGTCCTGTGGGCGTCAGTATCTCACAGTGATCACAGTTCACACCTGCAGTGAAGCCCCTCCCACAACAATTCACCAATAAATACTGGGAATATTCACATCATCCTACAAGAGAAGGACAAACTCCAGGTGTAGCAGCTGAAATCTGTGTGACTGTTAAAGATGGAGTTTATTAAAGAGGAGATTAAAGAGGAGATTGAAGACATGAGTTATCCAGAACCATCCAGAATAAAACATGAAGATACTGAGGAACAAATAGGTTGGTGTCCATTCTTGATTCTTCATTGTTGACTGCTTTGGTGGATGTGAATTATTGTGCAGTATATGGATGATAAATGATAGAGAAATGCATCTGGAAATGATAGCTTTACACATCAAGGCTACTTTGGTAACACTTTACAATAAGGTCTAATTTGTTAACATTAGTTAATGTATTAAAGGTGCAGTATGCAAGTTTTCATTACACACGCAGTGCAAGAGTGCAAAATAATGCTTCACGAAAAATAAAGTAAAGATGAAGAACAAACGACAAGGAAGCAAGAGTTGGTAGTTAGTCGCCAGCACAGCAGCTCCAGACAAACAATGACACTCAAGACTGTGCAGTTACTATAGCTAACATTACGACAACAGCATTTCTTGGTTCTGTGAAACCGCAAAACTAATGTTACTCACGGATGGAGCAGAAACATTTCCAGGCCTTCCCGCATAGGTCTCTCTAGCACTAGAAATATTAACACAGATCCTAAAGCTCTTGCCTGATCATAACTCTTCTTTTCCAGAGATTTTCTCTTTTGTGTCTCTCATCTCTCTTTCAACCATCTTTCTTCAAATCTCCCTCTTGCTCATTCTCTCCTCCTCCATCAAACGCCCCCTAATGATGATTGGCTACACATTTGTTAGTCCAACAACTTTTCAACAGCGTTTTTAAAGGGATCTCCTGGTGTTAAGACTTGTATGGCTTATTATAACATAAATTCTGTCTCTTACTGAAATATGTAGTAGAAAACCCATGAATGATTGACGTTATTTAAAAAATCCATTATATATTTGGACAATGGGCGACACCATTTTTTTTTTTGCGTTCTTGATTGATGACAGAATGGTTGCACTCAGAAATCAACTGGAGCTACCCGAAAATGTTTCAGAGTTAAACAAAACCAATTAATTGCTTAATTGGCATTTAACACGCACTCAAACACACGTACACACACACACACACACACACATCCAATCAGCTGTAATGTTACATGAGGATTGACTTGCCAAATTTGTCACCTGGTAATGACAAAAGATTCGGCAGGCCAGCAATCCGAAATTGCCCCCTAAACCCTCATTCACTTATTCCCTACTTTAGTCCACTAATCCAGTTCACTTGAAGGAGTGAATGAAAACGAGTGTGTGAAGTCGGACAGCCGCTGTGTGTACTTCGGCTGTACACTCCTTATTGCAGAGCAATTTGGGATTGCATAAGTGCACTCGAACTTCCACTCGAATGTCCACTATGGTTTTGGACACCACTACAAATGGCTGTCCCTTCAAATAGTCTCCTATTTAAGGATATAGGGGGGCAATTTCGGATTCAGCCCCTGTCGTGGAGACTGATGAGGGCAGCCCATAACACATCTCGATTGAGACAGAGCAGTCTGTCAGATGTGTGTGTGTGCACGCGCCAACCCGTTTGTGTGTGTGAGTTTGTGTGCATATGGGTGTTTGAGTGTGTTTTAAATGCAATTACAAAGCAATTAATTGGTACTTGGTTTGTTTAACTCTGAAACATTTTCGAGTTATGTTGTGGTAAAAAAAGCTACGGGAAGCGCCAGTTGATTGTCGAGTGCAACCATTCTATGCCATCAATCAAGAACGCAAACAAAATGGCGCCGCCCATTGTCCAAATATATAATGGATTTTTTAAATAACGTCGATCTTTCGTGGGTTTTCTACTACATATTTCAGTAAGAGACATAATTTATGTTATATTAAGCCATACAAGTCTCAACACCCGGGGATCCCTTTAAAAAAAGCTCTTTACACCATTAATAATAATAATAATAAACGTTTTAATAATAATAATAATACACTTTATTTTATATAGCACCTTTAAATGCATCTTCTCAAAGCGCTTTACGCTTTACAAAAAGGACACAGTGTAAAAGATTACTAAACATACTACAAACATAAACCAGATAAAACCTGAATTTTGGACATACTGCAATATATTTAGAGTAGTTTTCGAGACCCCTGCTAGCAAAGCATTGCAGTAATCAAAAAGTCCCGCTGGTGTTTCTGACATCACAAACTACCGTATAACCAATCACGTCAACGTGTGGGTGGGCTTTAGCATATCATTAATTATTCTCTGAAGCAGTATTTATTAATCTGTGTTTGTTTATAAAAATCCAGCTGTTCATTGTTTGTTCATGTTACTTAACAAATTTTAATAATCAAGTCAACTTTTTTTATATAGCGCTTGTTTCAAAGCAGCTTCACATTGTTAAACAGGAAAATAATGCAACAGAATTTGATTCGGTCGTACAGCCACTCCGGAGAAAACGATGATGTCATCAGCTCATTTCAATTATCATATAGTGACAATGCGGGCAGATCAGTAATGTAGTTTATATGGTTAATTTAGTTTACTAATTAGATTCATTTGGATATTTAGTTGAAAATTTGAGTCCCCAACTTAGCAAGCCAAGCCAAAGGCGACAGTGGCAAGGAACCAAAACTCCATCAGGGCATAATGGAGAAAAATAAACCTTGGGATAAACCAGGCTCAGTCGGGGTGCCAGTTCTCCTCTGGCCAATTAACAAACGGTGTATTATTATTATTATTATTATTAATATTATTATTATTCTGGCGACTTTACAGGTCAGAAGTCATATTAGATCGGAATATTCGAAGGATCGGAGGCAACATGCCGGAGACGGGTTTATTTAAGATGACATATTCAACAATTATTAAATTAATAATGTATTTGTAGATGTTGAAATTTACAATAACTAAGAATAATAAATGCTGTAGAAGTGCAGTTCATTATTAGTTCATGTTAACTTATTTTCTGCTGAGGGTTTTTAATTTTCACATTTAACCTCATTGAACTGATTCTGACTACTTTATATGTTTATTTTAGACCAGATGGAAGTAAAGGAGCAACAACACACACTAAATGACATGAAGAAACTCTGTGACTTCAAAACTCAAGAAACAAAAGCCAAAAAGCTGCACACCTGCACTCAGTGTGGAAAGAGTTTCACAAATAAAGGAAACCTTAACACACACATAAGAATTCACACTGGAGAGAAACCGTATACATGCACTCAGTGTGGAAAGAGTTTTTCTGATGCATCAGCTCTCATTTATCATCTGCGCATTCACTCTGGAGAAAAACCATTTAACTGCAATCAGTGTGGTAAAGATTATATTTCATCATCACAGCTAAAAGAACACCTGAAAGTTCATTCAGATGAGAGACCTAATGTGTGTTCTCTCTGTGGAAAGAGTTTTACATGGCTGAAGAGTTTTAAACTGCACCAGAAAACACATGATGGAGTGAGAGATCATGTGTGTTGTGACTGTGGGAAGAGATTTACTAGAGCTGGTGATCTGAAACTGCACCAAAGAATTCACACTGGAGAAAAACCTTTCAAGTGCTCATATTGTGACAAGAGTTTTGCTCAGTCTGGAAACCTGAAAGTGCACGAGCGACTTCATACTGGAGAGAAGCCGTACCACTGTACTCAGTGTGAGAAGAGTTTTACACATTCATCAAGTCTTCAATCTCATATTAAAAAATGTTGTAAGTGAGCAACATTTGTTTTCATGTCAAATTTCTGTCAGGATGGGAGGGAGGGTTGCGAGCAGTTTAAGCATCCTTCCCAAGCAGAAATGACACGTACTGTATATATGTCCCCGGTCTAATAGGAGAAGGGTATAGATTGATATATGCAGCACTATGCCTACGTGGCCTGACTGAACTAACGCTGTGCTTGATTGGTAATCACATTAATGAGATTTTTTATCATTCCAACTCAATACTGTAATAAAAATGTTTGGGATGTACAGTATTATTTTTAACTAAATGATCAGATCTTGTATCATATAAAGAGATTGGAGTTCAAATGTCCTTCATTATCGACTGCACAGGAACAATAAAGTACCAAAGATTCAGTTCAACAGATTTAGTGGATGAAACTGTAAAAAATGAAACCACAAACAAACTGTTGATCATTTGCATTATTTACAGATGGTTTTAAATATCCCAGTACTGTTAGTTGTACGTGTGCACAAATAAAATGGATTTACAGGACAATCATAAGGATCTCATAACTGTAGAAAAGAACGTAATTGTTGAAAAACCAAACAGAATGTCTCAAACATACGACTAGAACAGAAGCCAAAAACTCTTTCACACGTCATCAGTGTGGGAAGAATAAATGAAGGACTTTAAGGAACTCTTAATAATTCCCATTGGAGAGAAACTGTGCTCCTGTTGTCAGTGAAAGAGTTTCAAATGGGCAAACAGTGTCAATCATCATATTCTACCAGAAATTATTAATTAAATTCAAACATCTTACACAACACACATGGCAATGTGCTCATAGTGTTATTTCAGGGGTTTGATGTCTTCTGTCAAGTGCGAGAGCGCTGTCTGTGTTATTGTGTTAAGTGGTTGTTTAAAGGGGTCATGAATTGAGAAATCAACTCCCCCCTGAGCTTTTGATAAATAAAAGGTCATGGTAATATAAGAAAATCCTGTTACAAAGTTTCAGAGCTGAAAACTTCCTTGTTAGTCAAAGAAAAGCTTTTATTGACAGCTGGCTCAACAAACGATCTTATTGAGCTAACAAGCAATAAACATGCCGCAATAAGCTTAATTTGGATTCCAATATCCAGTATTATCCTGGACTGCAGTCACCAACATTGAATGACGTAATGTCTTTCCCCCTACAGTCAGTCCCACCATGCCTTTACCCTTCATTGGTGCTAGTTCATCCATCACTGTAAGCAACTAGCCCATTCCTACAATCTCCCAGCAGCTCAAACGTTTTTTGGGGTTGGCCTCATATTACAGGAGGTTTGTGTAGGGATTTTCCTGCATCGTGGATTCCATTTTCCGCCTGCTGAAGAAGGATAAGTCCTTCGCTTGGACTGAGGAGTGTCAAACTCTTTTGCTGCCATGAAACAGGCTCTGGTCACAGCCCCTGTATTGGTTACCCCTGACCTGGCATCACTGGCCAGGTATCACTGGCATCCAGATTGCATGGCCCCAATCATGCGGACCCCATCCCATTTCCCTGGTTACTGGCCAGCTTAAGACACTGACATACTAAATGTCCAGTCTGCCCACAACCCCAACAAATCCTTAGTCGTGTGCGGGGCCATTGTTCAGGTTGCAGTACCACAGCTCGAATTAATTCAAATAATCTCAGAAACCCAGGCTGGCCTTTTGCTTAGCCCCTCCCCCACGTCAGTAGACCTCACCGAGTTCCACCAAGTTGCAAGTTCCCCAAACAATCTCCCTCACCAACACCATCTCCAAGGCATCCTGCAGGGTTTGAGGGTGGGCTAGTTGTGTCTGTCTAAGGAGCTCCCCAGGGGTAAGGGCCTCTATGAATTGGTTTCTCACAAGCTCCCCTTGAACTGACGGTGGCATGTGGGAATATGCTCGCAGAGTCAAATTTTCAATATCATTTGCCAGGACTCTCAGTTGCTCTCCTGGTTGCCTGCGTCTATTACTCAGTTCAGAATGCAAGAGCCCAGGCTGCTCAAATTGCCCAAAATGCTGTCTCAGTGCCCCGTGAAATAAAACAAACATAAACAAAACACCCATGAGGGGGAAAACCAAAATTGAAATAAACTTAAACATCAGGAAAAGTAAACAGGAAACACAACAGGGAGCAGACAACATCCAACAACGATCCAACACAGTACTGCAGACACAAGAAGGCTATAAAGGATAACAAATCAGGAGGAGGCCATGTGGGGTCAATTAAACAATAACCGGGTAACAAGATGAGCAGGGTTAACAAGGGACCAAAGACATGACAACCAAAGCATGATATCACACCACGGGCTTATACCATGAAGCCGGTTTAGCTGGCTAGCCAGATATGTTTAAGCTTAGTTTGTCCTAATCCTGGGTTTTAGGTACCATTAAAGTGGTTTGGTTTTAGCAGTGTTCATCTCCATAGTAACTTACACTCCACATCTAACCTGCTCCAGGGCAGGTTATGTTCTGGATAAGAGATCAAACTGAAATTGGACCAATCAGCTGTGAGCAAAGTGACACACCTCTGATGCAATAAAGTCACTCCCCCTGTTTCTACTCCAAATTAAAGGTCACTACATAGCAAATGGCTATTAAAGACTAAAGTGTCTGGCTTTTAACAATGCTTATTTATAATAATAATAATTTTGAATGATTTAGATATCATTTATGTAATTATTATACCCATAACCAATTACACATGTATCATTTTATTTAATCAATAATTAATAGGCACTTAGTTGAAATTAATATAAATAGCCTATACAAAGGTCGTACAAATAAGCTTTAAAATCAATAAATAAAGCTATAAAAATTACTACATTACTCAGTTCTCTATATATCAACTAAACTAACTTCATAACTTTTACTTGCATTGATGTAGTGAATATTGTTTTATGTTGTACTCTTTTATAGACAGCTCTTTTCTTCTTGCTGTGTAAATTTGTTTAAATTCTTAATATTTTTCAATCATGTAATATTCTGCAGAAGAGAGAAATTAATCTCGCTGCTTCTCTCGTGAGAAGTGAATCTCAGTTTTACTGATCCAGAGCGTGTGATTGGCTGTTCACTACTGATGTCACAGCTAAACTCATAAACTCAGGATCAAAGCCTGAGTTGACAGAGAAAGCTGATGATCAGCATCATGGGACCAACAAAGCCTCAATAGATTAGTTTGGTTTTGTCAACTCTAAACTAATCCTGTAACCCTGAGTTTGTTAAACTACCATCATGGTACAGGCCCCACATGTGCTCTACAGGACAAGACAGACATGTGACATTACCCCTCACTACAGAGCGGCTACCAGACGCTTCATCTGGAATAAACAAAAATACTCAGGAAAAAAATATGGAACAAACAGGTAGGACAGGAGGAACAGACCAGGATAGGAGGGGATGGGATGGGAGGGACAGACCAGGGTGGGATGGGAGGGACAGAAAAGGGTGGGGCAGGATGGATAGACCAGTGTGGGATGGGAGGGACAGACCAGGGTTGGACAGACCAGGGCGGGATGGGAGGGACAGACCAGGTTGGGACGGTATTGACAGACCACGGCGGGACGGGAGGGACAGAGGACAGGAGGGACAGACCAGGGTGGGATGGGAGGGACTGACCAGGCCGGCACACATAGTTCAAGAGGCCAGAGCAGCGCACACAGTTCAGGAGGCCAGGGTGGCGAACACGACCACCGGACTCTGGGACCACTGGACTCAGGGTCCACCGGACTCGGGACCACTGGATTTGGGACCACCAGACTCGGGACCACCGGACTTGGGACCACCGGACTTGGGATCTCTGGACGCTGGTCAGTGAGCCATCACTTGAGCCATCTCTGGATGCTACACTATGCTTTCTTTTCAGTAAAAAATCTGTTAAAACGGGTTCATGAACGTAGACACTTTAAGAACAAAAAATTATTGTTTATGCTGGGATGTGTAGGTCATGCGGTGACACAAAACTTGAAACTATTACAAAGAAATCTAAAAATGTTTTCAAAGTGGAAGCGCGTGTCCTCATGTGTTGGTTCACCCTCCGCCTATGATCAGAAAATTAATGTATTGTGTTTTGGTATTGTTTTAATATAGAACTTGGTCTATTTCAGTTACATTATGCTAAATGTGGTTATTGTTTTTGTGAATGTTTCTTAACCCCTTGAGTGTCAAAGATCGCAGACGGCCCCAGATTACTATTGTACAATATTCACTGCTTGTTAAAACATCACACTCTAACTTTATCTGGACAAACTCAGTATCATTAGACAGATTAAAGACTCTAGCTTCGTTATTTGAATACTGTTTATGATAAAACTGAGTTGTAGTGACATTCATTTCTTAATTTTTGTCAGGAGTGCAAAATAATGCATCTGTAATGAACAATATTTTGAATGGAATATCACACGCAAATTAATTCTCGTCTGCAGCTCGCAAAGAACAGATTTCAGTTCAGCTCTTAGTTAAAAAGTGCACATATTTGGAGGAATATTGATTTATTATCACGCGATTGCAAAATATTTTGTCTTACAGAATACCATTTCTATTAATTTCTCACTGAATAATCTTTACAGCTGAAACTGTGTACAGGGCTCTCTCTGTCTCTCCTCTTCCTGATTTGTGCTCATTCGCCTTTAGAGCTGTCAATCATCTGACGTGACTCAGTACTTCCCTCTGCATGACGCTCTCGTCTGTGTGTTTACTTCCTCATTCTGTCTCTGTGAAGAACGAACCAATTCTACATTTCTACGCGTTAACTAAGAAGCTAATAAACACACGATAACTATGGCATTGTTACAAGCTGGTGTAGTGCAGCAGGGATATGCCAGAATCTGACTTCCAAACAATAGATGAGTTTATTCAAGCAACGGGATTATACATCAACCAAACAAACACAACCCACCATAAGGAACAGAACATTCAGAACGGACCAGGAGTGCAGGGAAGAGAGCCCAATATAAAGGTAGCACAAATGATGAGGACCAGGTGCAGGGAATTCGGGGAGAGCGGGAGAGAAAATAATGGAGTGAGTTCAGGTGTGGGACGGGGGGGATTATGGGAAATTAAGTCCAGGACAGGCGTGGATTGTAACATTACCTCTCCCTCCCGGTAGGCGCATCCTCGCGCCTTAGATGTAACAACGGGGGAGAGGGGGTGGGCGCCCTGGAGACCTACACACAGGTGAGGGGGAGGTGCAGACAGGTACGTAGGTCTCCAGGGCGGGTCAAGGACATTGGGTGGCCATGGCGGGTCAGGAGCCGTGGGGTGCCATGGTGGTTCAGGAGCCTAGAGGTGGCATGACGGATCAGGAGCCGTGGGATGCCATGGTGGATCAGGAGCCCCACCCACGTGTCTCATCCATATGTTCCCCACCCACAGGTACATGTGATTTCGGCTATTTTATATCAATAATGGATGTCTACATTATAACTGCTAGCAGGTGTAGCAATTAGCTCCATATAAAATGCTAAATATAACATGTTCTAAGATCACCATATGAATTAAATCCCCATTATATCGCGACAGGAAGCTAATAAAAACACTTGATGGTGGTCTAAGTGACATTTTGAGTGAAAGTGTAATTTTAATCTTTTAAATTGTGTTATGTAGCATAATGCTAACTGTAGCTCTAATGCACCTATTGTGCCAAGAGCTTTATCTATTTTGTTACAATAATTCACATAAGGTTCCAATTTTTTTTTTAGAAAGAATTCAGATAATATGTAGATTACTGTAAAGTGCTGTTATATGGGCAAGGCTATAATGGCTTTTAATAATGGTGTAGGAGCCAAATTGAGTTTGAGTTAATTTCATGTTTAACAGCAAGGTAAGTGGAGACAAAAAGCCCAATGGATCATATATAGAGCTTACCATTGATAGGATGCCCCTTCTGGTAAGTGCACGCTCACTGATGGTGATGTTGATCAAATCGCTTACCTAATCTGTTATTGCAGGAGTTGTGCCGGCAGAACCTTTGATGGGATATGACCATTCCCAACACATTTTCTGACCAGTGGACCAAATGGATCAGCAGTCTCTCGCAACTCACAGACTTTGAAGTTCCACGCTGCTTTAAGCCAAATAATTTTGGTGAGTCAGTACATAACCAGATTCACCACTTCTCTGATGCCAGCGAGCTAGGCTATGGAACAGTCAGCTATCTCAGAATGACAAATGCAGAAGGAAAGGTCTATGTAGCATTCTTGATTGGCAAGACAAGAGTAGCTCCATTAAAAAGTCAAACCATCCCAAGATTAGAGTTAGCAGCTGCAGCCTTGTCAGTTAAAGTGGATAAAATATTAAAGGAAGAAATGCTACCACCTACAGATAGGTCAGTGTTTTGGACTGACAGCACATCTGTCTTAAAGTATATTTCAAATGACCACACTCGTTTTCACACCTATGTGGCAAATAGAGCATCCAGGATTAGAGAGGCCACACAAGTCTTTCAGTGGAGACATATTGATGCAAAAAGAAACCCTGCTGACGATTGCTCTAGAGGTGTGAGCGTAGAGAGGTTCATGAAGAACACAAGATGGATATCTGGACCAGAGTTCCTTTGGTTGTCAGAAGAGGACTGGCCAAATGAATCTGTGAACAAAGTTGAACTTTGTGAAGATGATCCAGAGGTGAGGAAATCAGCAACAGTGAATGCAATTATGCAGACATGTGAGGAAAGGCCCACAGACAAGTTGCTCAATCACTTTTCAGAAGTAGTCTCTATGAAAGAAGTAGCAATGCCTGAGGAAAGAAAATGTTCTGAAAGAAATGTTTTCTGTGAGGCTGAGGCAATTCTTAACAGCCGTCCCATTACAAAAGTATCTGGTGACCCACAAAATCTAGAGGCCCTAACACCGAATCATATTCTGTTGCTCAGAACTAACCCAATTCTGACCCCAGGAGTCTTTTCAAGGTCAGATCTATACCACAGAAGACGCTGGAGACAGGTCCAATATATGGCCGAGCTGTTTTGGAAGAGATGGCTTCTGGAATACCTTCCTCTTCTACAAGAAAAGACAAAAATGGTCAAGGGCAAGAAGAAATTTCATCCCAGGGGACATCGTCTTGATTACAGACAATACCGCACCACGCAGTTCGTGGTTACTGAGAAGAATTGTTGAGGCTAAACCTGATGCCAGAGGTTATGTACGGGTCGTGAAGCTGAAAACAAAAACAAGTGTATTGGAGGGGTCAGTGTCTAAAACCTGCTTGCTGTTGGTAGGTGACGAAGGTTCTGTAAAGAAGTCCTGAGCATTCAAGACCATTGAAGATAAGTTGACTCATTCAATTTTAAGTTTCATTTTGAATTTGAATTAATTGGAATTTTTTTTTTTTTTTTTGTGAGAAAGTTAAATTGCAAGTTGAAGTGGCTCCTTTATCATTTAAAAGAGTAATTGTTTTTGCCTCTACAAACACAATTAGGGGCCGGTATGATTGAGTTTGAGTTAATTTCATGTTTCTTTCTTGAAAATAGTAGTGTGTGTGTGTGTGTGTTGTGGATGAATGTGTGAGTGTTTATATATATATTTGGCAACAGGTCTGTCTACTGCCACCTAAAGGATGGTTGGGAGGCTGAATGTGTCACGTCACAAACAAAGGAAACTGGTGCGAGGACTCAAGTGCAGGGGAAAAAAGGTATTTATTACAAAACAAAACCCACAATGGAGCAAAACATAATCAAACTCATAAACAGAAACAAACTCAAAACATACCAAACACGGAGAAACGGGAGATGTTGACATGACATAGAACAACGTACCAGCACAGGACAGAGAACACAATGAGTTTAAATAAGGGACAAACAAGGCAGGTAATGAGGAACAACAGGTGGGGCAAATAATCAATGATTGGATAACAAGAGGGGTGGAGTCAGACAAGGACAAGAGCACATGCTCAAAATAACAAAACCCCACATGTGATCAACGAGACAGGACAGACATGTGACAGAATGTGGAGCCCAAGGGGAATGGCCTTAAACACAGGAAGCCACAGTATCGGGGTGTGGCTGAGAGGGCAAACAGGTTTTGACTGTGCGGTGGTGTGCTCTATGGGATCATGACGTGACAAACCGTTTGCTACCATATGATGAGACTACTTTAATTTAATTATTTATTTTGTTTAGTTCAAGATTATGTAACATTCTACATCATTAACAATAAATGATAATTTGATCGACTGAATCAACTTTTACTCATCTTTACAACTGCACGCGTCAAGCTATATCCAGCTCAACCAACAGTAATAGCCAATTGAGAACAAAGGCCCAGCAAGGCCCAGTTACAGCACCTGGAAAAATACAAAATAAAAGTTTTGAAAATATGAATGTTCATTGCGGAGAATAAACAATGCAAAGAAAAAAAACAGTTCCGAAAAAAATCTGGTCCAAATACTAATGATAAAAGTAATTATTACCAAGTCCTTTCGCTTCTCTGGCTTTGTCTTAATGTCGTGGTTCAGCGCCAAAAGAGCCTCAGCATCCCTCAATGGCAGGAAACTTCCGTCCATGTGGTGTCCATGTGGTGTAGGTGTAGAAGAGAGATCCTGAACAATCCGCAGCAGATTTCTTTGCATATCACACATCACCTCCTACTTGGCAATGATCTCTCGTAGTAATGCTGAAACCAGAACATTTTAAAAACTGTTCAGTCCTTGCCAGCTATAACATATAAATGCATTGTAAATGGAAATAGAGCATAAGATCTCACCAGAGTGCAGGTCCATCTCAGAAGCAGCATGAGGGGCAAGATGGAATGGCTCAGGAGTTCCATGGTGGCGAGACGGCTGAGAGGCAAGATGGAATGGCTCAGGAGTTCCATGGTGGCGAGACGGCTGAGAGGCCAGATGGAATGGCTCAGGAGTTCCATGGTGGCGAGACGATTGAGAGGCAAGATGGAATGGCTCAGGAGTTCCATGGTGGCGAGACGATTGAGAGGCAAGATGGAATGGCTCAGGAGTTCCATGGTGGCGAGACGGCTGAGAGGCCAGATGGAATGGCTCAGGAGTTCCATGGTGGCGAGACGATTGAGGGGCAAGATGGAATGGCTCAGGAGTTCCATGGTGGCGAGACGATTGAGGGGCAAGATGGAATGGCTCAGGAGTTCCATGGTGGCGAGACGATTGAGAGGCAAGATGGAATGGCTCAGGAGTTCCATGGTGGCGAGACAATTGAGGGGCAAGATGGAATGGCTCAGGAGTTCCATGGTTGCGAGATGATTGAGGGGCAAGATGGAATGGCTCAGGAGTTCCATGGTGGTGAGACGATTGAGGGGCAAGATGGTAGGATGGCTCAGGAGTTCCATGGTGGCGAGATGGCTGAGAGGCCAGATGGAATGGCTCAGGAGTTCCATGGTGGCGAGACGATTGAGGGGCAAGATGGAATGGCTCAGGAGTTCCATGGTGGCGAGACGATTGAGGGGCAAGATGGAATTGCTCAGGAGTTCCATGGTTGCGAGACGATTGAGAGGCAAGATGGAATGGCTCAGGAGTTCCATGGTGGCGAGACGATTGATGGGCAAGATGGAATGGCTCAGGAGTTCCATGGTGGCGAGACGATTGAGGGGCAAGATGGAATGGCTCAGGAGTTCCATGGTGGCAAGACGATTGAGAGGCAAGATGGAATGGCTCAGGAGTTCCATGGTGGCGAGACGATTGAGGGGCAAGATGGAATGGCTCAGGAGTTCCATGGTGGCAAGACGATTGAGAGGCAAGATGGAATGGCTCAGGAGTTCCATGGTGGCGAGACGATTGAGGGGCAAGATGGTAGGACGACTCAGGAGGTCCAAGGGCGTGAAACGGCTGCAGAGAGGCAAGTTGACTAGCTGGCGGAGACATTTCATCTGATGAGGAAATGGCGTCACACAACAGAGACGGCAGAGGTGGAATGGAGGGCACCTTAGGGAGGACTGGTTTGCGCTTCACAGGCTCCTCATCAGACTCCTGACTCAAGAGGAAGCACTGGTTTGGTCTTTGAAGAGAGAAAAATAACAAAAAGGATTTTCAACCCTACAGCCATGTAAGGCCCGTTTACACTGCCTACTATGAAGAGACCCATCTATGAATGAAACTATAAAACTGAGGTTTTAAAGTAAATTAAATCCCACAGTTACGGCTTCTCACCAACTACCCCGCATACAATTTTTTTCAGTGCTACTTACAGAAATTTGGCAACTTAAATGCTTAAATCGTATTACATGCCTTAGTTTAAAGACAAACATTATGTAGACAAACTGAGAAAAATCTGAGTGCAACACACATTATCTGGATTCAGCAGATTTGCAACATACCTGGTTTTTCTTTTTTCTGGCCTCCCCTCCTCTGCTTCTGACTGGAGGTCTGTGTCATCTTCTGGCCGGCAAAGTTTCAACCTTGCCTCACTAAAGCTATCTGTCAGGAATAGGAACCAAGTGAAAAACAAAGCTTTACCCAAACCAGTATTGGTGTTGTGAGATTAGATCATGATTGTTATATATTAAATCATTCGGTTCTTGTAATGTCTGCATCCCAGTGTCAACTTTACAAAACAAAAAACAAATAAATACACTTAATGACACCAGTCATAAACATAAAAGTGTCATTAATGATCATGATGTGCGTCATGCTAATAAGGCTCACTCTTATGTAGACACCTTCAAATAAAGTGTTACCGTTACATTTAAATTTTAAGAAATACATAAAAAGGTGGCTTGATTTAGTCTTGAACCATGAACAATGGATTAAAGTGAACACTCACTTCCTTTGTAAAGAACCCTGATGTCATAACTTGTCCAGGTCTCCTTAGGCATCTCACAGTTCTTGATGGCCTTCAACATGGCATCGAGTTTGTAGTTAGGCCATTTGCAGACCTCTCCTTCTACCCACACACCTGGCACCACCTCCACTTAATTTGTCTTAATGAAGCTCACTATGAGATACACTGAGGGTTGGGGTTGGGGGGGAATTTAAAGTTATTTTCGATGTAAAAGGGGAAAGACAACAAAACTGCCCTGTTCCCCAAATGGCATCCTGAAATATTTTAATACGTCATTCAGCCTTGTACATTTTAAGTCTGAAGACAAATTTGACACTATAAAAACTCCTACTTCTTGAGAATCAACTGGGTAATGAAAGAATGTCTCCATCTTTGTAAATTCACGGTAGATGATGTACTCCTGATCTTTATAGACAATAATATTTTCCACCAAAGCAACAATCTGATTGATTCCAACACAATTGTCTCCTTCTGTAATTCGGACATGCACATCATTCACTACCAGTTCTCTGAATTGTAGAACATCCCCTTCAAAGAAGTCTGGTACAGGCCCATTTCTATGCTCCATATTTACTTGCATTTTTGGCCACTTAACGCTATGTTTTTGGTTGTGAACTTCAGACACTCTACGGATCACCTGAGTTAGAGGGCTGTGTGGTTTCCTGATCATTTTTTTTTTAATGTACACAGGTAATTTTCAAATGGAAACCCAGAGATCACATCTAAATGACCATGAATTTTTACATCATCACTAAGATGAATCAACCCATGTATATTGTAGACAACAAACTCAGGACCATACAATTTACTGAAGTGCTCCACAAATGACACAAGTAACCTTTTTGCAAAACCATTCAGAGCTGAACAAAGGCGGGGACCAGCTAAAATCGAGATGGCAACTGACAGCAGCATGAAGTTGTTATACATTTCCTCAGGTAACACACCCCTAAGAACAAGAGGACCGGTGTACAGAAGGAACTGCCTGAGTTCAATTGCCTTCCACCTTAGTCTTTCTGCCAGACTCCTTGGCTTCCTAAAAAAATTCAACTGGGACGAATGCCTTCAAACTTACCAGCATTTCAGAGATCTCCTGCATGTCACAACCCGAACGATGACACCGAAGAGGGTCAGAACTGCCAAACCACAAATCTAAGAGCCTCCTCATTACTCCCAAACAAACCAAATGCATATAATCGTGAGGAAACTGACTGACCATACCGATACCCGTTTCAAGTAGAGGGGAAACTGCTATGTGATGTTCCTCATCTGTGCCCCTTGCAAATGACTCATCAGTCCTATCAGCAACACTTACCTCTGGGAATGTCATGTGGTGACGAGCATAAACACCTGGCTGTAAACACTTATCACATCCTGCATAGCCTGAATGGCCTTTCACCTGTTTGATAAAGGCTCTAGCAGAAGCATCACAAATTACCGAACTTACCTTCAGAAACAAGATTTTTGAGCTTATGACAAATCCCTCTCCCAGCATTGTCAATTCTTGAGCAAGGGCACCAAGATACTCTTGCAATGAAGTGGGTTTAGTCTCACCACAGAACAAAGCAATTAACAGTGGCCTGCTGGAAACATAATGTGACGCAACATGCCTAACACTGGCCAGAACTGAGTCGACGAGCTCTTAAACAGTGGCAATCCATCAAAATTAAGCATTAAAGAATAAAAACATTTCTATCTGGAAATTTGTACGACAAATACTCAAATGTTTTGCGAAACATGTTCAAAATACCAAAATAAAGAAACACCCCACCAGCCAACCTTTCCAGAGTGTACTTGGTTGCCTATTTTAAAAGGGTTCTCCCATCCTTTGGAAGAAAGGGGTGATACACTCTAAGGATGCATAGAAGAGCAGACAATGCCACTAATGATACACCATACTCAACAGCCCAGCCAGACAGAGCAGTGGACAAATCTAAAGGAGGAGAAATCTCATCATCCTCCTCATCATCTTCAGAGACTTCATCCTCACTCACCAACTCAGTGTCCACAACTTCACCAAAGTCACTACTTACCATCTCATTGTGCTCTACGACACCTGTGCAAAGACTTCTTTGTGCCTCTATAATTCTGTCATTTGTCCTTTTATGGCTCGCTTGCGCATGTTACTCCACTGGGACCGCTCCATTGTGAACTGGGGAAAAACCAAACAGACATTTGTTAACTCTACTGATTTATTTAGAGAGAAAAGAGAGGAGAAAGCTCTTTGTATGCATGTCTTGAACATATGTATGTGCCGAGAAGTCTAGGCTGTACTGTAGGGTAAACCTTAGTCACATAAAAAACAACTCCACTGCTCATTTGATTTATTTGTATTGAAACTTGACATCAAGTCTTTCAAATTTCAATAAACATACGCTGATCAAGGCATACAATGTTACACTAGCCAAATAAAACAGCTCCATTCAAGGACGTTTTTTGTTGGTGAGGCTAAAAACAAAAACGTCCGAACTTAGACGCAATTGGATAACACTATGACTGTCATCGGTTTAGCTATCTTATACCACCTATATCAGATACACCTATGTGATTGGCTCCCCGCGATACAAGTGGCAAAAGTAATGTGCATCATTACTCATTGAAATTGTGTAATTAAAATTGTGCTCTTGCGAGAACTCTGGAGTTTCCAGGGTAAAAGAAGGCTGTGGTACATCGATTTTCAAACAACGCGAACTCATAGCTGCCAACTTTTGAGTTTTGCTTGGAGTGAGATTTTGTTGTTGGGATATAAAAAAAATAATCTTGCATCACAATAAGTGTATTGTGATTGTCAAAACATGTTAGTATCTAAACTGAATTCCCTTTCGAAAGGGAACTTGTGCTGCGTTGGCAAGACGCTACGGGGAAACGCCTCGGCGTGACAGGTGTCTGAAACTACTATCGAATCACGGCAATCCTATTGACCGGCGACAGCCCATGATGTCATCAATGTGCGACCCGGAAGTATATAAGGGCGCCTTGCCAACACATACACATCTTTTCGTCTTCAGGGACTGTTCTGTCTGAAGTGCTATACGAGTTAAGGTAATACAAACTCATTTAATACCCATGAGTGTGTATTTACTGCCTGGGATCAAGAGCATGCACAGTCAGTTCATATGAAGTTATTTGTGTGTAAGTGTGAGTGGTTTTCAATCTGAGATTGCTCCGCTCTAGTCTGGCTTTCTTCTTGAGGAAAGAGAGTTTGGCATCTGGGACTGGTGATGTTGTCCCGCTCATGCCGAGGCTGAGCGCTGACACGCATCATGGGTTTTCTCAGATGGAGCTCGCTGATCGTCGCGAGAGGGTATATTCCTCTTGGACGATCTGGCGGCTAACGAGACTTATCAGCAAGTGCTCTTAGGGATGGCTGGCGAGAGTGGTATAAATCCTGAATCCTCTCAGCCACCCTGACTGTGTATGCTGAGCTGATGAATGTTATGGAACGTGCTGCATGCAGGCTGCGGCTGCCATGTTGGCGCGTTAGAGGAGAGATCGCTCGTGATAGATTGCACGACCGATTTCTCCTCGGCCATAAACCATCGGCTCAGATGAGCCTTCCATTCCTTCCTGATCTTCTTACAGAGATCGAGAGGGCATGGAAGAATCCATATTCGGCCCAATATTCCTCGACATCAGCGTTTTAACTTCGCTGATGTCGAGGGGATAGGGGAATATGGATATGTGTTGATGCTACCGATTGACGAGGAACGTTTGCAAACTTTTCTCGCATTTGGTTTGGCATCAACACTGATAGCTCAAACTCTGCCATCTACCTTTCAAAACCATGTTGTGCTTTAATGGCAGGGCATACACGGTCAGGCTGGTGCTGCTTTTCACACCATGGCGGTGTTTCAGGCGTACCTGCAGATCTGCTGGGGAATCTCAATCAGGGGTAGGTTTTTAACCCCTGATGCGGTGGTCAAACTGCGCCGCACCACAGGTCTAGCTCTCCGTGCCACCAAACAAAGCAGCTGCCGCAATCGGTTGATCGCTGGCGGTGATGGTGGCCGCAGAGAGATATCTGTGGTCGAACTCGGCGGATATCGTGGAGAAAGGAAAGAGCCTTCTCCACGATTCGCCGGTTTTGCTTGCAAACTTTTCAATAAAAGTTTGGAGAGGCGAAGGCGCGTTCGGCAGCATTTAACCTGCGTACCGCTGAGATCCGGATCCGCGCCCAGGCAGGCGGGAGGGCCTGGCCCGTCATGGCTGGAGACAGGGCCAGAGTGCCAGTATTGCCTTTCGTGCGCCCCCTCATAGGAGTAGGGCGCAAAAGAGGCGGGACTCCCGGAGGAAGAATGATCCCTCATTATACGGATTTCTTCAAACAACCATTGAATACTCTAAAAATGTGCATGTGCTATTATACCAATAAACTGCCCATCCATACACCATTTGCAATTTTCTCATCAAATTCCTGTCATCTAAAACTGCCATGACAATCTGCCTGGTGCTCATGAGGGCACGTAAACATTAGAGTGCGAAAAAAAAAATCTACTTTGCAGATAAAAGATGTTTACATAGCCTACGCAAAAAAATACAACATAGAGCAAAAGTTAAAAACATACAGAACACAACTTACCTTACTTTTACTTTGCTCTTTATAGTCACCGGTGAAATCTCTGTCAGGAAATGTATAGGAACATTTGGTTTGGTTAGAGAAACGGGCTCGGTTAGGTGAACATGCTAAACCTAGCAGCTAGCTAAAGCAAACTGCTGACGCTAAGGTCTGATACAACTATTAAAAAACGGGACAGTTTATGCTTCTCATATCATATAATGCCAGTTTACACGGAACTTACCACCTATACAACAGAAAATATAATTAGGCAACTGGCTATTTACACGATAGTTAATGGAATTACTAAAAATAAAGCATAGTTCAGCTTAAGCAACACACTTACCTTAACGCGGATCAGGTACTGAGGATGAGAATTGTGAGAATTAACCTTAACCTTAACCCTAACCCTAACCCTAACCCTAACCCTAACCCTAACCCTGGCATGGCAGCAAGGTCAAAGGGTAAATCACAAATGTTTTAATAAGTTTGTTTTTTTATACTTAAATATCATGTTTCAGTTTTTATTTTATTATGTCAAGTTAATTATGGTCAGACCCTACCTTTACATACATTTTAAATACTGTTGGGGTAACAGCTTTAGACCCAGGACCAGTAGTGAGAAATGAAGAACAAGAGTCAGGAGTCAGATTAATTAAAGAAAAATTTACTGAAGAATAGTTTGCAGTTTCATCAGCAGAAGCCAGCTTCAAGTCTCACAAGGAGTTCGTAGGCTGCGCTCCCTCTAACAGTCTCCCCACCTCCGCCTCACATACATACAATTTCTGAACAGTTATACTGTTTTCAAGGTCCAACCACGTCATTACTGTCATGTGGAATGATTCTGATTGGTTCTAACACATGCACGTAAGCAACTTTCCACACGTAAACAGATAGGAGCACATATCACTAAAAATGCGTAGACTAGTTGTCGCCCAGGCCAAGATTTAGATCGTCATGACCTCGGAGGTCGCAGAATGGCGTCTCCACGTCTCGTATCATCTGCAGAAAAGTCCATCTCCAATAATGATTCTGCAAAGATCATGCAACGCACATACACACAAAAGCTCCAAAGAGTAACAGTTTGCTCAAGGTTGAGAACATCTTAACTAACTATCAACAATTTCTTCTCCAAAACATCCTGATATCACGTTTTAGTACTGAAGTGAAATTATTCTTTTAATAAGAAAGGCACATAAGAGAGGTACATTTCTCTGAGTCCCCAAAAAGTCACGTAGACCTGTAACCTATGTGGACTAAGGTCACTTTAGGATGACATATAGCTCAACACATGCAGAGAGGGGTTCTCTTTGCTCCTAGAGTGTTTTACACCCCAAGGACAGTTGCCTGTCAGCACGTCTTGACACAGACATCAGAGCTGGCACCTAGAAAATGTGGATTCAAAAGCACACAGCAAATAATACTAAATCTCCAAAATATAGAGAGGTTATAGATGAACTGATTTATCCAATGTAGAAAATAGTTATAACTTGATTATCATTGATTCTTATTTTAATATTGAACATAAAATCATTCTTGAAGGATATGTGTCTGATGAAGAGACAAGTGATGTTTGGCTTGACCCTTGACCCTTCATTCCCCCCTTTTAGACCATATGTGGGGGTCCCATACCGCCACGTCTGGTCTACAAGTGAGGTCACTACGGAAGGTCAAGTGGTGACGCATGTTTCCCTTTAGGGTCACAATTGTCGCTTCACCTCATCACGGACATGCTGGCCACTAAAAAGACCAGTCCCCGTTTTGAGGCTCTTTTACCCCTTCCACTCACAAACAGGGCCCCAATGTTCTTCTTTTCTCAAAACTCCTGATCAACATACTGATAACGTGCTTTCTCTCATTGAGAGGGGAACAGACAATATAGTACAATAGTATTCATACAATTCTTTAGGGTTTCAGTAAAAGGAAATATAAAATAAAATAAAACAAAATGAAATAAAATAAAATAAAATGAAAGACAAATCCATATTTAATCTCTGGAAGCCGGGCTAAACGAGCACTCACTGGTGCTGCATTTCCATCAAGTTAGAGGTGTGTGATGCCTCCAAAATCTGAACACATGACTGAAATTTGCAAGGTTAAAGTGTCCAGAATGATCTCAGCTGACCCTTGAATGCCAATCTTTAAGGTGTTTCCTGGCTCTCAATTATGCGGTATTTGGTTAGCGGTATAGAGGGGCCAATATTAGGGCAGGGGCTGCCGTGTCCAGTCTTGACCTTGGCCCCTACGAAACACAGCTTCCCCCCCCCAACAGAGATGCTGCTGGCCTCACAGACATCTGCCTCACCTCTCATACACACCTCACATAAAAACACCCCCCCTTCTTGGAGGTGCCCCAATGGCGGTGACCCCCATTGGCGTGGGTTGCCCTCTGCTGGCCACAAGAAGGTCTTACCCCTCATCGGGAAATCACCTCATTCTCATTGGTCATCGCAACAGGATCCAATATTTTCCTGGAACCTTTTGGAAAGTGCATTCAAGAGTCACCAGAGCCATCTGGTCTGCTTTCAAATTAGTAAAAACATGGAGACAGGTTAATTATAGCTCCTGATCACACAGTTTTCCTGATACAAGTTCTCGTGAAACATCACACACGTCTAGGACGGACCCTCAGTCACCACTCAGAGACCAAATACAAAAACAAAATCATACCTGGACAGGCTCATTAAATTCGTGATAATAATATAGAAAGATAAATATTGATAAAGTCTTTGATTATAAATTTAATTTTAGAACCCACCCTTCACGTTTCTACCAATTTAGGCTTCTTCCTAATTTACAATGTCCCACCAAAAAGCACATATGCATCCTTACATATTAACTTAACCCCCATTTTCATCATTATCCAAGATATATCACCCAAAGATAGGGATTGTAATTAAAAGTTTTTTTTTTTTTTTTTTTTTTTTCAAAACAAATCTTTTTCAGGTATAAAACTCAATAGTGGCCTGAAATAGACATAACAATTAAATAAATAATAAAAAAAGATAAACCAACAATAAAAGGTAAATAAATAAAAATAAACAATGGAATAATCCATTCAATTTCATTCAGTCTCATATAGCATGTACCCCCTTAATTGCACAACACATTATACATTTCTTTCTCAAAGAATAGAAAATAAAAGAAAACATTCATATCATCCATAACATTCTTTCCACTTAAAACATAAACTTGTTCCTAATTTTTACTCAAGAAACCTTTGGTTAAATGTACTATTTCCAACAGACCCATTCTTCACCCCTCATAGCCCACATGACCGTTGATGAACGTATCCATAAAAATAAAAATAAAAGTTAATGTTAAAACCATTTCATCAAAAATTACTTAATTATCAATTCTTATTACACCCAATCAGCTTGTTGTTAGTAAAACATTCAAAATCATTCATCAGGGTTTTCTTTAAAGTACCCTTCTTTAAATTGTCTTGTATTTCTGTTCTCAATGTGTTGTCCATTAAAACTCTTCAGGTGTAAGCTCCAAATGACCAAAATCTTAAACCTCTTAATTCTTGTCACTTGGCAGTGATACTTCCTCAAATCCTCACTAGCCTTATCTTGCCACTTACACCCGAAAGTGTCATAACTTTACCAAGAACACATTTTCATAATCTCCCATATTACTTTAAATTTGGACTATAAGACTATAAGTCATCATCAATTTCTTTAAAGCCGTTTTAAAATAATGTGTTCAGCCATATCTATATTGACTCCATTTAACTTTACAAGTGTTCCTAAATTCTGTCAGAAAATCAATTTTTCACAAAAAATCTATCTTTTGGGGCTATTTCTCATTATTCCTCTATCAAAAATATGGTCTGCAGATGCCACACAATATGATCATTATTGTTTCTTATCTCTACTGCTCTGCAGAAACCAAAATATTATATTCCTCTTATCTCAATCTCAGTCACACAGAAAGACTTAAAGACACTTGCTTCTTTAACATTAATTGTGGTTCTGTATAAATCAAAATATCATGAAAAATTTAAATAAAGTAAAAATAAAACTTTTCCTTTTATAAGTTATCTCTTTGGTCGCCCTCCGGCCTTTAAGAATTTTGAGGGAGTCTCCGGATAATTTAGATAGTGACTTCAGCCAATTTGTCACTTTGTCTCTGCCATCAAGTCTATAATATTTTCGTTTACCATTTTTAATCAATTGACATGATTTAAATTTAAGCCCTCAGTTGAATTTAGACAAGGATTTTAACCCATGATGGACGGCAATCTTTAACTTTACAATTCCACTTTAACTAATCCAGAGAGTAATTCAAATCAACATCATAAATGACAAAAGTCGTCACAACAGACAGAGCTGGATAAGAATCCATTTAAAGCTCGTCCTGTGTTCTGGATCATCTTTTCACCAGATTTCTTCAAAATGATCAGTTTCTCTAAAGGTTGTCGTTTACCTTAACCAATCTGTAATGGTCAAACACTCATTCCAGAGGTTAATGACACCCAATCAGGACAGAACAGTTCTAGGAACAGACCCATACAAAACATAAAGTGCAGTCACACCCACACATACATTAAACATGAATGGCTCATTCTCAAATTTTACTTTTAGTGTTAACTCAAATTATTATTTAAACTCAGCTTTTACGTCTGCTCATTATTAATTTGTCTCTACAATAGTCAGCTGGGTTGTTTTGGTTCTGATATCATTTCTTTGTTTTGTTTCAGCTTTAGCAGGGCGATAACAAATTGTACCATCCCTGCTTCCACAAGCAGTCTCTCTCTCTCTCTCTCTCTCTCTCTCTCTCTCTCTCTCTCTCTCAGTCTCTCTCTCTCTCACTCTCTGATAACTTTTTCAACAGTCTTCTAAGACTTTAACTTTAATGTTAAATTCATTCTCATTTAAAGTCTGTGTGTAAAAACATCTTATACGTTTTTACACACCATGTTTTCCTAAAACATGTCTTATTATTCTCAAGTGATGCCCTGTGCATTTACTCATCAATATCTTCGATCATCTATGGCACAGTCTCAGATATCAGATAGCTGGTTTCCAAAATAGAGAGAGACTCTGAGGCATTCAGGACTGGTACTGCATTTTCATAAACTTTTAACTTGTCACTCTAGAACAGCATAAGACTTGGCTAGAGATTATATTTGTTTTCCAATAAACGTCAGACATGATCCTTTTAACTCTATCCTTTGCCAGAAATTACATTTTCAAATGATCATAATTTTATATTTGTCTTTTGCCCAAAACAATACATTCAGACTTCAAACATCCAAATTGAGTCTAAGTTACTCTTCTAATTTTAGCCACAGCACCAGAAATGACATGGTGGGCCAGATTCAGATAAGCGAATTGTTTTATTACAGCTCAGCATGAGCATTTTAGCTTTTAACACCAATTATTGCCCACAAGCAGTGTTTTTACCAACATCCAGTCCAATAAACTTTATCAGAACTTTTCACGAGTCAGAGGAACAGGAAAATGTATTATACATTTTTATCATTTAAACCCACTATGTTTCTAATTATATATCTTTTCTGCTCACTGTGCCCCTCTGTTTAAAATCCCTCCGTGTCCGTGACACATATCTGCAGCTGCTCTGAGAAGAGAGCGCCGGAGGGGAGGGGGCAGATAAGACTGGCTGCTCACACATCTCTTGGCCTTTTTGTTTTGTTTTTCCTGCTTTGTTTCAAAAACAACTTCAAGTCCTTTACTCAGACTACACAGACCAAATCTTACATAATTTCCAGTGATTTCTGCCAATTTATCTCACAAACAATTTAGAAAGAAAAAATTTTCCAGTCTTTTAGCTTTTAGCCAGGCAAGTTTCTGATTAACTTTTTCCACTTAGAATTAAACCCTTTGCCCATTTCCTTAATAATTCCTTCAAATTTATTTGATGTCAGGGCTTCAGAGCAGAGCTGCTTACAGCGTTTGCTCTCTTTTGTCTCAAAATCTTTATCTGGACTGATCATGTCACAAATTGTTAGCCATCATTTTAGTCAAGGTTCATACTCACCTGAAATTATACCAGCGGAGATGGAGGCGGCGATCTTTAACCAACACAGCTGTGGCTTCTGCGTGATGAAACTGCAAAGTACACTTATACGAAAAAGTCACTCATACTGGTCCATGCCAATTTGGGTCATACTTTACATTTTCCTCGGGATCGTTCCTGATGCATCCCTGGCAAACAACCCTGAATCTATTTTTATTTTGTTTAACTAATAACTTAATCCCTAACTGTCTATTTTCCTAAATTCGGGGGCCCCCTGTCTGAGTTGGAAGAGACGGAGCAGGTTTGCGGTGATCACTGAACCATTCAGTGCTGTCTTGCCTCTAGGAGTGGTGTGGTCACCAAAAAGCCCCCCTTAGGCTTTCTCTCCTCTACCTGGACAAGACTCCCCTTATACCCCTTTATTGTTTCTCCAAGCTTTACCTCTTAACTCAAGACGTCTCAGCCGAAACACATTTTACTGGGCTCCTTATTCCCGTCGAAATAAAGCTCTCCCGTTCCCCTTACCCAGTCTCTTCCAGTCAGACAAGTCTAATAATAAAAATATACTACCTTATCTACTTGTTTGCCAGAGGTGTACCAAGGATTGATTGCTCGCGCATTCCTCCACCAAAAACTGTTGGGGTAACAGCTTTAGACCCAGGACCAGTAGTGAGAAATGAAGAACAAGAGTCAGGAGTCAGATTAATTAAAGAAAAATTTACTGAAGAATAGTTTGCAGTTTCATCAGCAGAAGCCAGCTTCAAGTCTCTCAAGGAGTTCGTAGGCTGCGCTCCCTCTAACAGTCTCCCCACCTCCGCCTAACGTACATACAATTTCTGAACAGTTATACTGTTTTCAAGGTCCAACCACGTCATTACTGTCATGTGGAATGATTCTGATTGGTTCTAACACATGCACGTAAGCAACTTTCCACACGTAAACAGATAGGAGCACATATCACTAAAAATGCGTAGACTAGTTGTCGCCCAGGCCAAGATTTAGATCGTCATGACCTCGGAGGTCGCAGAATGGCGTCTCCACGTCTCGTATCATCTGCAGAAAAGTCCATCTCCAATAATGATTCTGCAAAGATCATGCAACGCACATACACACAAAAGCTCCAAAGAGTAACAGTTTGCTCAAGGTTGAGAACATCTTAACTAACTATCAACAATTTCTTCTCCAAAACATCCTGATATCACGTTTTAGTACTGAAGTGAAATTATTCTTTTAATAAGAAAGGCACATAAGAGAGGTACATTTCTCTGAGTCCCCAAAAAGTCACGTAGACCTGTAACCTATGTGGACTAAGGTCACTTTAGGATGACATATAGCTCAACACATGCAGAGAGGGGTTCTCTTTGCTCCTAGAGTGTTTTACACCCCAAGGACAGTTGCCTGTCAGCACGTCTTGACACAGACATCAGAGCTGGCACCTAGAAAATGTGGATTCAAAAGCACACAGCAAATAATACTAAATCTCCAAAATATAGAGAGGTTATAGATGAACTGATTTATCCAATGTAGAAAATAGTTATAACTTGATTATCATTGATTCTTATTTTAATATTGAACATAAAATCATTCTTGAAGGATATGTGTCTGATGAAGAGACAAGTGATGTTTGGCTTGACCCTTGACCCTTCAATACGATTTCAGTAAAATTAATTTATTATTAAAATAAATTGTGTAACCGTGTAATTTCATAAAGTTATGACAAAGAAAACTTTGTCCATTAGAGGCTATATATATTTTACAAAGGCTATGTTTAAATTACTGTTGTTTTAATGTTATATCTTGAAATTAATATATTATTTTGAAAAGTGTATATCTGCAGCAAAACAAAATCATTTAATTTTACCTCAGGTTTTGCATGCAATGGTTTTCTCTGGCACTCGCGGAGGCTTCAGATAAATCTCCACTCGGGTGAAGGAGGATTTTGAAAGCTTACACAAAACTTTTCCATTTTCTTCCATGTCACGTCAAACTAGTATAACAATTAAGCTTGCTTAGGCTTGTTATACTACCGGGGTTAGGCTAGTCATTGCACACATCCCTACTAAACAGCCCTTCACTTTCAGCACTCACTACCGAGAGGTATCTGCCTCACGAGCGGTTAAGCTTGGTTTATACTCGCCGTGTCCACACTAGTGTTCGGGTGTGCGCAGCAAAAATGAAGCCATTATGGCAGTCGTGCGCTTTGAGAGCACGAGACCCCTTTGCACTTGGCACGGCGGTGTGCGGGTGTGCACGCCGAATTATGTAACTTTCCGCGCGGCTCCGCATCCGAAGATGCGTTGCCATAAAGTGGTATCGGGTGCGGTTGTATCGGGGTAGTTTTACGAGTACGAGTACGAGTACTTCACAACAGTATCGGACCGACACCCGAGTACTGATATCGGTATCGGTGCATCCCTATAAACAGGAATAGAAAAACATTTTCCTTGCCTTACAGTTTTTCTCCTTTGGCTTGGCTCATTTCTTGAAACAGAAATGACATTCTCAAAATTGTAAGATCATTTGGAAAAACAGTCAGCACAACATTATAGCTCTCTTGCAAAAGCTAAAATCTCTCCCAAAACTGTTCACTCATGCTTCAGAACTAAATTCCTTTCCAATATAAATAGTCAGTGCCACGAAAATGGCAAAGATCCTTCTCAATTGCTTTGGCTCATTTATTGAAACAGACCGGATGATCTCAACACTCTTGGTGCTTTTGCCAAAATAACGTGGATGGTTCGGCACAACACTATGATTCACCTGCAAAAGCTCATACCTCTCCAAAAACAGTTCACTCATGTGTCTAAACTAAATTTCCTTCTCATTTAAACAGTCAGTGCCCTCAAAATGCTTCGTCCCTTTGGCATTGTGTAAGCACTGCAAGTCAAAATGTTTAGATGTTTCGTCATTATGCCAGAGGACCATTGAAATATCCCTCATGTCCACCTTTCAGTCTTAGCCCAGTCCTTCATTTACAAGCTAACAGAATACAATTGTGTATAAAACTGAAAAAAGAAATAGGATTTTAGGGTAAGAGTAGCCTCCAAGGTTTGACATCACACATTGCACTCACACTGCCAAGTAAATTGTAACCATTATCATTCACACACATAAAGTAACTTCCATACATCAGAGTATGGAAGTTGTATGGAAAAACTGCTGTTCTCAATCTTAAACACTTGTAAAATTTCTACTTTTCTAATGATATAATCTGGGTTTGATTTTTTTCAGAGATATTGTTAGAGTAAAGTATATGAATATATTGACCAAACAGTACACACAAGACCAGTACTGCATATTGATGAAAATATTTATTTCTCTCCACATTTGTAAAATCATTCGATTCATTCATGCATTTTCAAAGGTTTGTTTTTTATATCTGCTGAGGTTGGGCTGAAGTCTCTGTTCAGCCTCTCTCAATGTCAACCCATGGGTACTCAGTAGAATCGCATCTGATAAATTTGGTACCCGTCTTCTTTGGCCTCATCCTACTCCAGGTCCACCTCTTCCTACCCCCCCTCTTCTCCTCTCATCCCCCCTTCCCCTCTCTTCCCCTCTCATCCCCCCTTCCCCTCTCTTTCCCTCTCTACCCCTCTCTACCCCCTTCCCCTCTCTTCCCCTCTCTACCCCTCTCATCTTTTCTTTTAATTGTTCTTTTTTCAGGTAGTTTGCCCTCCACTTTTTGCTTTCTTTCCGACTCCATTTGTTGAAGATGTTTCAGCAGCTTGTCCTTATTTTCTAAACAGTCATAAAAAACATTTTCCTTGCCTTAATAAAATACATAATGCATTCATAGAAATATAAAAATAATTACATTCTGCTTAACTGTTTACCACTCAGCTTCAAAAGAATTGCTGCAGAGCTTTCATCTTCGTATTTGACATCAACAACATCTCCCTCATGAATTACTTTTTGAAGTATGTCCTTCCTCTTTACAATATCAAGTGAAGCATCAATCTCTGTCCATTCAATTAAAGCCCACATCTTGTACTATATAGAAACAATGGCTGCGTTCGAAACCGCATACTCATTGAGTAGGTACTCATTTTCAATAAGTACTTACTTAACGAGCTCTAAAAGAGTAGGTACTATATTGCCTGATCTCGTTAAGTATGAATGCGATCCGCACTTTATGCGCCATGTTGACGTAATCATGTGACCTACGATGTTATCTCAAGCGCAACGACTTGAAAGATGAGTGACCGGTTTAATTCATCGATCTATAAATATCTTAATATTGATTAAACTTGCTAATTTTGTGGTCTTGTTGATATAAACAGCTGCCCATTTATTTTGTGATATTAACCCTACTAATCTGACCCAGTTTTATCCTTACCCAAGTGATCAAGTGATCTCTTGAATATGTTGTCAATTTCTTTATTTTACATGCAAAAAAATTTCATCCACAATCAAAATTGGCCTAAATCTCCTTTTATATTTTCCTTTTTCTTGTTAAATTTAACTCCTGTTTCATCCCTCAAGCTTATGAAATAATATTTTTATTGCATTATGATGAATTATTCAAAGATATCTAACCTTGTTATTGTTTTTTCTTTGTATATAATGTATGCAAACCCATATTTGTTTTATCATAATGATTGTTAAAGATACAACCATGTAATTATAAAATAAAAGATATGAGTGACAGGTGCAGTAACAGCTCAAAGCATCAGTAACTCCACAGCCCGACCTGTGCTGTTTCCGTCAGTGCCTGCACAGAGACGTCTTTCAGCTGCTCGAGGATCTCACCTTTGGAGAAAACTGTTGATTTTATACTCGAAAAATGTAAGTATCACTATTCAAAATTAAGATTACCCCAGAATGAATTGCATTGCTAGCCCACTAAAACACTTACAATAATAATGACAAATGCTGACCAGTACTTAATTATATTACTTTTCTTTTTTACTGAAAATTATATTGTTTTAGTAAAACAAGCAAAATGCAACTTGTTGTCATATGACATAGCGATGCATGAATATACACTAGAACAAACGCAGCCGCTGTAAATACCAATTTTCAGTGTTAATAAAATATTTTATTTACTGACAACAATAGGAAACATGAATTATGAGTAAAAATCATGAGTAAAAGAAGAAAGTAAACATCACAAATGAATGTCACCAACACATGAAACAAAACTTTATTCAAACGTATTGTTCTAACAAACCATCACGGATTTACAGACGGTGAACCCCACATCTGCTGCTATCTCAACACAGCTGTGCCAGTTCTGCGGCTTTATATTGATGAAGCAGTTGACCACCGTGAACACCTTCGCCTGTCCTAGCCGTACATCATGTCCCTCCTGAACCCCACAACCTTGAAGCAAGAGTGGGAGAACATGTGCGGGACAATCTGACTGCTGATGTCTGCTCCAAACATCCGTGTGCCTGCTCTCCATCAGCATGACTACTTAAAATGTTTTACAATTCATGTTGTCAGCATCCCATTTCTTGCCATATTTAATTTAATATTTTTACAATTACATGCTATTTGTATTGTAGCTTTATCACTTTTGTGGTGTAGTGGACTAAAGCAGAAGGTTTCTGCTTGGATCTCCGCAGCCATCTCCACCAGTGTGTCCTTGAGCAAGGCTCATCCACAAAAGCTCTGCAACAAGTGATGAGAGATCAAGAATCAAAAAGTGCTGTAATAACTCAAGTGCTGAAATAAATTCAATTATTTTCTATGGTATACTTACTCGAAGCCTTTTATTGCAGCATTTCTCTTTCCAGTGAAGAGGGCTTCATTAGCCACTCTCCACTGGATAAGGCTGCGTGTGTGTTCAGCAGTCCCTGTAACATCCAAACAAGATTTAATGTACATTAGTCATTTATGTGATAAAAAGTAAATATATATCAAAAGGTTGATGTGTATACTTTGATAGCGGACTTGTTATTTTGTGTTTCATCCAACACAAAGATCCTAAATTGGTCAATAGACAAATTAAATCTAAAATGCATCTTCAGTTGTGTTAATCTGTTTCTTTAAATCAGTAAAATAAGCATGTATGTGTGTAATGCAAAGTGTTGACAAAAGCTTAGGCCAAATCAATGACATGTCTGTAAAATGTCCCCTGTCAAATGTTAAACGCACATTTAGGAAACGTCTATATTGCATATGGTTAAGAGTGCATTCACACCTTTTCTTTAAACAAACGTTTATCAGGTTCTTGTCCACAGTTAAAGCAATGCTTTCAAGAAAACGATGATTAAAAAATATTCAGAAGTATGTGTGCTTAATAAAGCACGACTGGTGCGTTAGCTATATCAAATAAAATGTTTTACAGCTATTTAATATCTTTTAATATATCAATATTTAATATATATTAATGTCTTAAAACCAACAGTTTCCTCGTCGGTTGTTAAATATGTGAACTTTAAATACAATTAACAGCAGTTCAGTTTGTTGTACTTACACTTGAAAACAGCTGCGTCTCTGTCCTCCGACATGTTCGAAAATGATGGTTTCCCATGGCCTCATGGGATATTAAAGTGTCCATTGGATGCACACTTCAGAATCTGGGCGGACGCAGTAGGCCATCCGGGGATTTCTCGCCTATACTATTTTATAAATACTGAGGTTTCGGACATACTACTCCATTCACGTACTGTTTTCTCTTACTATATAGTAGGTATGTAGGCATATTCGGACGCAATTTAAGTACACGCACGTCCGAATCTCGCGAGAATTAGTTCATCCGCCCGGTAATTCTCGCCTACTCTTTTATGAATACTGAGGATTCGGACATACTATTCGCTCGCCTACTGCTTTTTACATACTATATAGTAGGGAAGTATGCGGTTTCGAATGCAGCCAATCTTTTAGATATTACATAATGAAGACATAACGATAGATAGATAGATAGATAGATAGATAGATAGATAGATAGATAGATAGATAGATAGATAGATAGATAGATAGATAGATAGATAGATAGATAGATAGATAGATAGATAGATAGATAGATAGATAGATAGATAATCATCTAATCATCACAGCTGTTCGTCATCTAGGTTATCATCATGTGTATATTAATATTCTAGAACCGGGTCTGTTTAAGAATACGCGGCCCCTTTAAGAAAAATGACGCGCACTGAGCATGCGCAAAATAGAGAAACTCGAGACGAGAGCAGACGCTCCAGTTGAAGCTGAAAGCGACGCTGTTAACGATCGTGAATGAAGGACAAATGTGGAATATTTCCCCCGGATGCCTTATATTTCCAGTCTGCAGGTGAGAGATGTTTCTCAGATTATAGAGTTTAACATTAATCTGCTCCAGAGTTTGTAATGAAATTTGTGTCCTGGTTTATTATTAGAGTGAAATAATATGTTGGCAGAGAGTTTTTCACAGACTCTGACTCTATTACACCAATAAAATGTGCTTAATGTGTCACTTTACAGAAGATCTCAGACATCAGCATAATGAATGAGGGGAAAACAGGGAACTTTAGGAGACAAAGAGGCTTTTCAGCAGCTCAGCTAAACATGATGGTCCTGTTGTTTCTCTCAGACTTTGGACAGGAGTTGAACAAACCTTTTTTTAAATGCAATTAATATCTAACTTGCATCAAAATACTCCATATTCCTGACAGAAAACGTGTTTAGTTAATTTAAAGGGTGAGTTCACCCAAAATGAAAGTTCTGTTATTAATTACTTACCCTCATGTCGTTCAACACCCGTAAGACCGTAAAGAGTAACTAAACCCTAAACCAACTTTTTTTAGTTAATGATCTGCAAGACTGGGGCTTTATTAATGCTGTTCATTGATTCGAGTAAATGTTTTGACATTTGGGTATAAAGTGTTGTAATTAAAAAATGTATGGTGTAAAACCGTCTAAGTGCTGCCCTCTTAAGGTCGAACGGTGGCTACTGCAGTTGAATTTTCCTATTGGACGTTGTAGGTCATCGTGATGTAGGATGGTTTTTTCCAACCATAGATATCCATAATAAAGGCTAGATGTCTCGTGCGCGCTCTGGCCAATGGAGGTCGACGTCCGCACCTGGCGGCCATCTTGTCACCGTCAGCTCGCTCACTCGTAACATTATTTTCATGGGTGCTTGCACTTTTTAAATAACCATAACTTGCTAAATTTTCTACCGATTTTCAAACTGTTTGGTTTGTTATAAACGTCAGAGATGTAGTTATGACACTGCATACTTATGAAAAATTATTCATAATTTGTTCAAGCATCCATAATTATAGCCACGTTAATAACGTTTGTAAGAAACCAAACCATTTGTAAATCCGTCAAGATTTCAGTGAGATAAGAGTATTTGTGTTCATGCAGATCACTCGCCTTACATCAGGTACCACAGAGCCCTGCCTGTGACAAGATGGCCGCCGGTGATGATGTTAGAGACTCCGCCGTAAGACATCTAGCCTTTATTATGGATATCTATGCTTCCAATGGCTCACTACACACACCCCTGGCACGAGCTCACCACGCCCTCAGAAATGTTTTCTCCAATCACATGATGAGAACGGCTTCACTCCAGTACCTCATGTTACGTGAAGTAGAAATATTATGAATGAAACTTACTTGACACATGCTTTTAACATTGTAATGAAGAAAATGCGGTTAAATAATGTAGTTGTCAGTACACGTCAGGATTTTCCTGCGATATTATTGCCGCCTGTCATGTGTACAGATAAGTTTCATACATGAGACGCACTTTCAAACCCTGACACGCAAGTGGTTGCCGCGGTAACGAACAACAATACCATAACGTGCTGGCATATATAGTCTTTTATTTGAGGAAATCTGTTTATAATAGGCTATTAGGTCTGAACTTATTGGTCCTGCGCTGCTCTGTTGCGGAGCGCAAGGCACTGCAGCGGTGGTGAAAACTGCCAGAGGAAACGCTGTCTGCATCGAGCTCACAGCATCCTCAAGGACTCCTCACACCCAGCCCACAGACTGTTTTCTCTCCTGCCCTCTGGCAGGCGTTTCAGGATCCTCCGGACCAGGACCAGTAGACTAAAGAACAGTTTTTTTCCCCAGAGCTGTCTCTTTACTGAACTCAAACCCCCGTTGATCCACTTCCCTCATAAACTGCTAACTCTCCTACTTCACATCTTCCTTCACTTTGTTATTTGCACTACCGACTGTTTATTACAGTAACAACTGTTTACATTTGCATTTTGCACCGTACTTCTAACTGTAATATGCAACCACTTCCCACTGCACTTTTACACTTTTGTTTTTTTCGGATAGCTCTGTCCATAATTTATTGCACTACCTGAAAGCTACACTGTGTAACTTTTTTAGTTTATTCTTAGCTAAAAACACTTAGTTCTTTCAAAAATATATGTGCTCATTCATGTATATTTACTTCATTCAAGTAAAAAAGTATTCTTGTAAGTTTATAATATGCCATTGAAAATACATACTAGGGATGGGCGATATCTTATCGTTTGCGATATACCGGTAAAAATTCTCCCCACGATAAGAATTTGTCTTCCCGCGATAATAACGATAAAGCCTAGTTGATAGCGCAACCGTGCCGCCGCTGGCCGTCTCTTGATGCTTAAAGCGTTTACTTTATGATGGCCGCGGTGGCTGCGTTCGTCAATTTGTATAGCTGAACGGGGGTTGGAGAGAGAAATTTCTTGTAGTGCCCTCGCAGCACTCGGTGCCCTAAGAGCCGCGCAATGGGAGCGGCGGCACTGAATCCGCATCTCACGTGCAGAGCGAAAACAACCATGGCGGAAGCTGCGGAAGAGTTCATAGCTAAACGAGGGGCTACCTGAGGGCAATCTGAACCATACAGATGTATTTTCACTCGCTGAGCACTTAGAGCAAATATCTTAAGCGCTCAGTCCTTCTCAATCGATCGGTAAAGCATACTATTTCAGTTGATCTCAATGAATGCGCAGTGTATTTGACGCACAGTAAACACTAGTGTGAGGCGCGCGACTGAGAGCGCTCAGTGTTTCACACACACTCAAAGAGAGAGCGAGAGAGTCTTATACCACACAGAATTGATGTGCTACATGTAAACAATATCCTGTGTTGTATTTTCCTGTAAAATAATGGCGTTTATTTGGAATTATTCAGCCTTTCATGAACAGGAAAAAACGAATGCACAAACGGGAATCTCATTGGCTGGCGTGCACCTATTACTGTGCCTGTTTTGATTTCAGCAAATCAGTTTGAATGAGCGCTGACAACGTGATTAATATTCATGAACCCAGAAGCTCATTATTCCTTAGTCCAGTTTATTTTTATCAGTAGAAGAATTCGTGGTATTATTATCTTATCAACTCAAATTACTGAAGTTCTATCATTAAATCATTATTTTCAACTTTTTTGTAATCTGAAGACATTTTTGGGATAATTACTTTTGCTGTTTCTGCTATTTTTACCACTGTTTGCACCATGAGTGTATGAATAAATACAGAATCGGTTTACATGTAAAACTTGTCATTGATTTGAATTATTATTGTTTGTATTGTGTGATGTTTTTTAGCACAGTCGCACTATTTAAACATTACCTGCACTTTTACAGAAGACAATTATATCTGCAACTTTTCCATTTCTGAAAAGGCTGGTGTGGAATTTTACATAAAAAAATAATTAATTATATATATATATATATATATATATATATATATATATATATATATATATATTTTTTTTTTTTTAATGTATTATAGGAGCCTATTTGATGACATGTACGTTTTACTTTAGATGATTGTTTGTTTTTCTGAAACTCGCAAGAATGCATGCAGCTTTCACTTGTATCCAAAAACATGGGGAATGATACTACATTTATCGTCATTGATATCGTTATCGCAATAAATACTAGAAAATATCGGGATAAATTTTTAAGTCCATATCGCCCATCCCTAATACATACGGGTAAGGGGTTCGAATGGGGGTCGCCATGTTTCCCCTCCATCTTGAAAGTACATTAGCCAAAGAGGGACATGCCCGTAAATTCAAGCTTCGCCTTTCGCGTTTTAACACTCGATGGCACCGTGTCGAATGTGAAGAGGGTGATTGCTGGATTGAACTGAAAGCCATGTTAATCTTGGACTAAATCGGCCACCGTAGGAGTTAAAACGAAATCGGAATTGTGAGGAACAGAAACTAATATTTACTGGATGGTCATATACCCTTTCACCGCTAGATGGGGGAAAATATCACACAGTGTAGCTTTAATCCACTGCTATTCCTCATATTAGCCTAACATATTATTGTATACCTCTATCTGTAAAATTCTGTTTATATTAATAGCCATCTGTATATTTATTCACTGTACATATTCACCTGTAAATTCAGTTCTGTTTATAGTAATAACCATCTCTCTATTTATACATATTTATACATATTCAGTACATATCCATGCCCTGCACTTTCGCAACCATTGTATATCCTGCACTTGCTGCTATTGCACTTCTGGTTAGACCTAAACTGAATTTCGTTGCCTTGTACTTGTACTTGTGTAATGACAATAAAGTTGAATCTAATCTAATCTAAAGTCTGAATTTAATGGATGTCCGAACTGTGCTCGACGTCATATTCTTGCGCAATCGTCGTGGTGCTTCATGAGTTCACATCTGAGGCCAAGAATAAAGTTGAATAAAGTTGCTATTTTGGTTTTTGTTTGCGCACAAAAACTATTCTCGTCGCTTCATAAAATTATTGTAGAACCACTGTAGCGAGATGGACTTTGTAACAACGTCTTTAGTACCTTTTATGGGTCTTGAGAGTGCAAGTTACAGTGCGGCCAATGGAGGCCTTTCTGAGCCATCGGATTTCAACAAAAATATCTTAAATTGTGTTCCAAAGATGAACAAAGGTCTTACGGTGTCGAATGACATGAGGGTAAGTAATTCATGACAGAATTTTAATTTTTGGGTGAACTAACCCTTTAACTGTAAGTGTAAATGTAATTAAAGTAATCCAGTGTAAATTCAGTAACTTCTCTTTGGTTTTTCCAGGTCTGGTCCTGTGGGCGTCAGTATCTGACAGTGATCACAGTTCACACCTGCAGTGAAGGTCCTCCCACAACAATTCACCAATAAATACTGGGAATATTCACATCATCCTACAAGAGAAGGACAAACTCCAGGTGTAGCAGCTGAAATCTGTGTGACTGTTAAAGATGGAGTTTATTAAAGAGGAGATTGAAGACATGAGTTATCCAGAACCATCCAGAATAAAACATGAAGATACTGAGGAACAAATAGGTTGGTGTCCATTCTTGATTCTTCATTATTGACTGCTTTAGTAGCTGTGAAATAATACTCAATATATAGATGATAAATGATAGAGAAATGCATCCAAATGATCATATATTAACATTTTTACATGTTTTAACTGTAGCGTCTCATCTTATTTATATTAATAAGATGAATGACGCAGTACTTGTGTAGTATCGCAAGGGAAACTCTTATTTTATTTTTTTTTAAATACAGTACACCCAGAAATTTCCTTACCATTTACTTTTTTACCCTCTTGCCATCTGAGATGTAAATGACTTTCTTTAGATGAACACAGAAAAATAAATAATCTCTGCTTATGTAAACTTTTCCTAAAAGTTGAGGCATCAAACCGCACAAACAGCAATAACTACAGTAGTCCACACGACCCCAATGGATGAATCATCATTCACCTTCATCTTCTGAAGTGAAACGATACGTGTTTGTAAGAAAAATACCAATATTTTAGACTGTAGACTATCGTCTCTGACCAACAGTCACCTGCACAAGCATGAGAGGGTTGAGTTCATGCTTGACGTAACTTGAAGCGTGACTTCAGCGTGCTGAGAAACTCTGTGCTGTCAGTTTTCATTTTCTGTTATATTTTAAATAGTGCTCACAACAATTAACAAACAATGAAAGAAAATAGCAATGAGAAACAAACAAGACGGAGACGCCAGTTCTCGCATGAAACTGGCACGAGGACGTCAAGAAAGCTTGAAGCTTCATGTTCATCTTTACTCACACAAACACCACTTTAATTTACAGCCCGCAGATGTCACACTTACCCTGTAACTAGGGCTGGGCAAAAAAAATTTTTTTTCCGATTAATCGTTTTTTAAAATGTGGTCGATTCAAAATCGATTCTCAAAGGCCACGAATCGACCCCCCCCCATATTTATTTTTGCAAACTTTGAACATAAGATTAACGTAAATCTAATTACTAGTCTTCTCCGCTAGATGTCACCCTCTTGTTGGCCTTGTGCAATGTTACAAAGGAGCGAGAGGCACGCGGCCTGTCATTCATCATTCACTGGTTAAATGGCGGCTTCCGGTGCGTTGACGTTTATAATGCTGAAGTGAAATGCTACAAATCTGCAGAACCCTTTGATGATGAGACGTCACCCAGACGTTGCAAGAACAGCCAAGCAAACAACCGCTAAAAATAGATCACATACATGCGAATGCTTGCCTTGCATTATGATCATTAAACTTGAGCGTTTACTTGCGTACGTTAGCCATTACATTCAAATCAACTGAGTCAATACAGCGCAGGACCAATAATTCAAACCTAATAGCTTATATTATAAACAGATTTCCTCAAATAAAAGTTAGTCCAACTTGTGTCCAGGTATGAACGCGCTTCTTGTGTATGAAAAGTAACGAGCGGTGGCGGCGTGCGCGCAGAGGGAGGCTCGGATGCCGGGGGCTCCGTCTCATCCCCCGGCAGAGAGATGACCGAGCGGCACGCCCCGCAAAGAAAGCACCCATTCCCGGTTACGGCCTCAGTCCTTGAAAGGCCTCGTCAGACACTACGATTGACCCAAATTACAGACGGTTTCGCCAGTGCGTTTCCTAGATATAGCCGGTTAAAGTTTCAACTGGTCTCGTTTGAAGGAAGGCACGCAAATAACAGTGACGAAATCTAATGCACCATCCGGGGCACGAATCAGAAGCCCCTAGAGGAAAAAGCCTCCATAAAAACGGACAAAGTCTGAATGACGGTCTGCAAAATCGCAAGAAAAGCTTGTCCTTTACTGAAAATTGCTGAAAATCATCCAATATCCTTTTTATGTTTTAGAATAAATATATAAAAATATCCATAAAAACAAAATTGTATAAAATACTTCTCAGATACATTTTTTGAATAAAGTTGCATTAAAATTGTATTGTATTTAACATAACTGTAAGCATTTGAAATTTAGAGATGGGTTCTGTTTTAATGTACCCAAGTATACCTAAAATAAAGAGTTTAATATACAATTTTGTAACAATTTAATTACCCATTTGTAAACTTGTTCACTGTTCTTTTTTATAAATACAGTATTTGTATTAAAACTGTATTCATTGAGTTGAATTGAGAATCGAATCGGGAATTGAAATCGAATCGATTTGAGAGCTTGCGAATCAAAATCGAATCGAATCGGAACATCTGAATCGATACCCAGCCCTACCTGTAACTACATGAAACGAGGGTAACAAACACCACTTTAATTTACAGCCCGCAGATGTCACACTTACCCTGTAACTACATGAAACAAGAGGGCAACAAACACCACTTTAATTTACAGTTTCTTGCAGATAGATGTCATGCGTTCAACACGAGGGTCTTTGGCACTAATTTCTAAATAAAGAAAAAAGGATAAAATGTGTTTTTAATTTACAAATGTTTATATTTTTCAATTGTAATATTTTATTGAAACCAAACACATTGTGCTACAATAGCATCATTGTTTTATATACAAAACATTCAAATATAATAATGCAATTTATATTGTAAACTAATCTCATAATTTTAATCTTTTCAGTGTTCCTATTGTAATTGAGGGAACTCATGTTCGCATCTTTGTAACTTTAAAGGTGATGATGTATGGGGCAACTTTTGAGCAATGTTGCTTGGGCACTTTTCCCGTTTAGAATGGGCAACAAAATCTGGATACTTTAGATCGGTCGTGGGCCCAGCGACATTGCTCAAAATGTTGCCCCGCGTATCATCACCTTAACTCCAACTGTAAATGAGGAAAATTATATGAATGATATGAAAATAAAAAAATAAATAGAAAATTATTCCACTGCATCGATACTAATTTGTGATAAATTTGCACAATGCAACGCAATTATTTAAAATAATTTTAATTGTAATCTTAATTAAATTATTTTATTAAAATTACATTAAATGATTGGTGTCCTGCTTCTTTTGTGTTGACATCATTGTAGTCATTAGTTTGCAACACTTAAGTGCCACTTTAGTCAGTCTTAGACTTTGCTGAAGGTTGCTTTTAGCTTCTTTATAAAAGTCTCCTACTCTTAGACAAGTCCTACTTTTAACTAAGATTTTTTTTTTACACTTAAGTTAAAGTTTAAGAATATTCTTAAGATCATTTCTGAAAAGTTTTATAAATACAGGCCCAGATTTCTTTCTTTCTGCTTAGTGTTTTTAATTTTCACATTTATCCTCCTTGACCTGTTTCTAACAGATTAATATGTTTATTTTAGACCAGATGGAAGTGACGGAGCAACAACACAAACTAAATGATGTAAAAAAACTTTGTGACTTCAAAACTCAAGGAACAAAAGCCAAAAAGCTGCACACCTGCTCTCAGTGTGGAAAGAGTTTCAGACAAAAAGGACATCTTAACACACACATGAGAATTCACACTGGAGAGAAACCGTATACATGCACTCAGTGTGGAAAGAGTTTCAGACAAAAACAAGACCTTATCACACACATGAGAGTTCACACTGGAGAGAAACCATATACATGCACTCAGTGTGGAAAGAGTTTTAATCGCACATCAGCTCTCAGAAAACATCTGCTCCATCACACTGGAGAAAAGCCATTTAAGTGTGGTCAGTGTGGTAAAGATTTTATTTCATTATCAGATCTAAAACAACACCTGATAGTTCATTCAGATGAGAAGCCTCATGTGTGTTCTCTCTGTGGAAAGAGTTATTCACGGCTGAACAGTTTTAAACTGCACCAAAACACACACACAGGTGTGAGAGATCATGTGTGTTGTGACTGTGGGAAGAGCTTTACTAGAGCTGGTCATCTGAAACGGCACCAAATAACTCATACTGGAGAAAAACCTTACAAGTGCTCATATTGTGGCAAGAGTTTCGCTTGGTCTGAAAACCTGAAATCACATGAGCGAGTTCATAATGAAGAGAAGCCGTACCACTGTACTCAGTGTGAGAAGAGTTTCAGAGATCCAACAGGTTTCAGAAATCATCTCCGCATTCACTCTGGAGAAAGGCCATTCAGCTGTGATCAGTGTGGTAAAGGTTTTAATTCATCATCAAATCTACAAACACACATGAAAGTTCATTCAGATGAGAAGCCTCATGTGTGTTCTCTCTGTGGAAAGAGTTTTTCATGGCTGAACAGTTTTAAAGAGCACCAGAAAACACATGATGGAGTGAGAGATCATGTGTGTTGTGACTGTGGGATGAGCTTTTCATCTCCTGGCAATCTGAAACGGCACCAAAGAACTCATACTGGAGAAAAACCTTACAAGTGCTCATACTGTGACAAGAGTTTCACTCAGTCTGGAAACCTGAAAGATCATGAGCGAGTTCATACTGGAGAGAAGCCGTACCACTGCACTCAGTGTGAGAAGAGTTTCAGACAGTTATCAAGCCTTCAAACTCATATTAAAAAATATTGTAAGTGAGCAACATTTGTTTTCATGTCAAATAGTAAAAACTGTGAGACAAAATATGGAGTTTCTTTCACTCCACAAGTCAACAACTCTTACTGTGTAAATAAAGCCGTTGTGTTTTTATTTTCTGTCAGCATGGATTATGTGCTAAATAGTTATTTCTAGAATTTGATATATTCATGTCATTTCCTTATTTACTTGACGTCTGATTGTAATGCAATTATGAGAAATAAAACGGAAACAATATGTTGTCTTGATAGACCTGTTGAATCAACAGAGAATGACTTGTATAGTTTTAATCACATTGAGTTTTTAGCATTCTATCTTAATACTGTGATAATGTTTGAGATGTACAGTATTATGAAAACGTATATTTAATGAAAATATGAAAAGTTATGAAAACTGTTAAGAAAAGTTGCAAGAAGCAAAAGTAACAAAAAAAGTAATTGTTGAAAAACGGAAAAGAATGTATCAAAACATAAAACTTGAACAGAAGCCAAAAACACGTCATCAGTGTGATTTAAAAAAAAAAAATGTTAATGGAACTTTAAAGGACCCGTTCTTCGTGTTTTTTTGAAGCTTTGATTGTGTTTACAGTGTTCAATATAGCATGTGTTCATGTTTCGCGTGTAAAAAACTGTATTTTTCACACAATTTACTTATCTGTATACCGCTGTTTTCACTGTCCTAAAAACGGCTGATGAGTTCCTTGTTCTATGAAGTCCCTCCTTCAGAAATACGTAACGAGTTCTGATTGTGCCAGCGGTTCCCATGTTGTGATTTGACCGCAGCTGAGTGCACATGGCACGGTTCCTGTGTTGTGATTCGACAGCAGCTTAGCGCACGTAACTTGCATGGAAAGGTCACGCCTCTTAACGGGGAGATGTATGCGCTCAATGATCTCTACAGCGTCCCTGGGAAAGCCAAACAAAGGTGATTTGACTCCGGGACGAAAATAACAGCGTCTCGACGACATGGCGACAAACACACTCAAACGCAACAGTTCCTCTTCTCCACGCAACACTTCCTCTGCTCCACGTGGGACAGCAACAAGACCATGCCCCCTTTTTCGCGTAGTCTTGTGGGCGGAGGTTAGTCTTTTCTACTGTTCTACTGACGTAATTAAAGAAGGAAGTACCAGGATGTAGTCCAAGCCGGCCGTTCGCTGTAGGCTTTGAAAGGGAACTTCTGTTAAATAAAATATCTCGCTTGGCATTGAACTTTGAGCTTTATAATTTTACAGGTATTATTTATGCTCTAACAGCAACATCACACACTAACTAAAGTTTGAACAGTGGGATCACAAAGAACGGGACCTTTAAGGGATTCTTGTAGGCCCCTGTGGTCTAGCCTGACAAGCCAGACCCACATCAAGATGTTGGTTCTGGAAACTCACCATTGACAGGGCTCAATCCGAGGGGCGGGATAAACGGTTGTCTTTCAAATTCCCTCTGCCTACAATTGGATAGTGCCAGGACTGCCACAACCGACCAGAGCAAAAAAGAAGGTGAAGCCGAGCTAACGTTAGTTGATAGACTTTCGCCGTATCCGGTCGGTCAAAACTTTGAACATATCTTCTTTCCTTAAGAATGACTTCAGTTCCGTTCTTTGTTCTTTTCTCAAATAAAAGCTTAAGCTTAACTCCAAGTCGCGGCCAAAGCTGATTCAAAAGGCCGCTGTTCGCCACCTTCTGTGTTTACGAATAGCACGCAGAACCTCCGCAACTCTGCCGTGACATGCCGTCATTATGTTAAGCCTGCCCACCGACTCTACACACGTTGTGATTGGCCTGACCAGAGTTTGGTTTTTCCAGCTCTCAGGTCTACCGAGAGTTGCTAGACTACACTCGCGGCAAAATACATTTTCTGCGTATATAAGAATAAGAGCTATAGAGACTGACGAACGGTATGAGTAACAATCTGAGAACGTGACCCTGTGACACCACCACCAGTATTTGCATGAGGATTACTTAGAATATGGACATTGAACATGCAATAGATATGGATATTGACATAGGTGTTAAACCAATAAACAGAGGGAATTGTTATGCTACTACAAAAGCCGCGTAGGCTGTATGGACTGCCACGTTGGCCAAATATCCATTGCCTCAATAGGCCATGGTACAGAGAGCTGCGTAGGCTGTATGAACTGCCACGTTAGGCCGTGTATACTGCCTCAATAGGCCGGGGTACGAAAAGCTGCGTAGGCTGTATGGACTGCCACGTTAGATCGTATATACTGCCACAACAGGCCGGGGTACGAAAAGCCGCATAGGCTGTATGGACTGCCACGCTAGGCCGTGTATACTGCCTCAATAGGCCGGGGTACGAAAAAAGCCACGTAGGCTGTATGACTGCCAGGTTAGGCCGTATATACTGCCACAACAGGCCGGGGTGCGAAAAAAGCCACGTAGGCTGTATGACTGCCAGGTTAGGCCGTGTATACTGCCTCAATAGGCCGGGGTGCGAAAAGCCGCATAGGCTGTATGGACTGCCACGTTGGCCAAATATCCATTGCCTCAATAGGCCATGGTACAGAGAGCTGCGTAGGCTGTATGAACTGCCACGTTAGGCCGTGTATACTGCCTCAATAGGCCGGGGTACGAAAAGCTGCGTAGGCTGTATGGACTGCCACGTTAGATCGTATATACTGCCACAACAGGCCGGGGTACGAAAAGCCGCATAGGCTGTATGGACTGCCACGCTAGGCCGTGTATACTGCCTCAATAGGCCGGGGTATGAAAAAAGCCACGTAGGCTGTATGACTGCCAGGTTAGGCCGTATATACTGCCACAACAGGCCGGGGTGCGAAAAAAGCCACGTAGGCTGTATGACTGCCAGGTTAGGCCGTATATACTGCCACAACTGGCCGGGGTGCGAAAAAAGCCACGTAGGCTGTATGACTGCCAGGTTAGGCCGTATATACTGCCACAACTGGCCGGGGTGCGAAAAAAGCCACGTAGGCTTTATGACTGCCAGGTTAGGCCGTGTATACTGCCTCAATAGGCCGGGGTGCGAAAAAAGCCACGTAGGCTGTATGACTGCCAGGTTAGGCCGTATATACTGCCACAATAGGCCGGGGTGCGAAATAAGCCACGTAGGCTGTATGACTGCCAGGTTAGGCCGTGTATACAGCCTTGATAGGAGAGTGTACAAGAAAGACGCAGCGACTGAGAATGATAAGCCAGTGTGCAGAGAAGGCTGCTATAGCCCATAGTGAGGAGAAAACAGCGTGGGTCTCGATAGACCCCATGAAAAAGTATCAGGAGTTAAATGATAAACTGTAACTTACCTGATGCTTGTTAAGACACATAGGTAATCTTAGGATTACCTGAAGGATTGAGCATTCTATAATATTAGAATGCTGACGACCATCTTGACCATCATACAATCCTGTGTTCAGTTGCTGTTGTAGCAGCACATAACCCTGAATGAATGTCCGGTATACTGATGAGATGGTCTGCAGTTCTATAGGTTTGTCTCTAGGTGAGTTTTAACCACCTTCTTGATATGGGAGACCCGTTGGGGAATATAAAAATTGCAGAATGATTAGGGGTGCAGGGATGTGCTTAGAGATATCCTCTTTTACAGAGGCGAAGGCCACGCTGATGAAGCCGCAGTAGGCCACATAGAGATGAAGGCTACAATAGGCCACCTGGACAGAGATCACGTTAGGCCACAGAGAAATTCATGAAAGGCTTATAGAGACTAACGAAAACGCACCTCCAGTATTTGCATGAAAATTATTACTTGAAGTTGCTGAATGTTTGAGTCAGATCTTGCTTGTATTATAATGCTGAGGTTGACCATGTACACAGCACCTTGATAGAGTATGCAGACTCCACACATTGAGCTGCGTTCGTAGCAGCCCCAATCCGAAGAATGACCTAGGCATAGATGAGTTGGGGAACTGCAGTTCTTAGCATCTGCAGTTGGAGGATTCAAAACCATTGGGCAGGACTCCAGCTCACAGCTAGATAGAACACAATCTAACCATCAGAACCTGTTGAGAGAACCCCCAGAAGAAAATAAACCTGAACAGCACGACAAATACATAACCGACAATTGAAAACCCTAAAACAATGCCCTTGCGGAAGGATAAGAATGTTTTAGAAGACGCTGGCTATAGAACCCTGCAAAGCAACCGAACCAATGAAAAACAATAATCAATGTGAGAGTCATCGTTTGATAACCTAAGCCAAGTTCATACTGTATGATTTTTTGGCCACGTTTGGCAGTCTGAGACAAATATCGCAATCCTAAATTCTTTTGACCCCAGGCTAAAATCTTTTGTCTTTGATAGCATGTTTGACATACTCACCAACAGCCATGATAAAATTGTAACCTGAAGTAAATTAAACAAATGTGAGTGGGTTGATGTAACCTCCAGACAAATTCTTGTGCGTTTGATTATCATGCAGTCTGACATTAATGCAGCGGAGTCTGACATCAGGATCACAGTCTGAAAAGCAACGAATCACAATGATTATAAGCCGCACTGTGTGTGCCAGCTTTGGTGAAGAGAAGATAAAAAAAACTCACTGCGAGAGAGCTCGTCATTTGCGGGAATCAGTACGCATGTGCAGACTTTGTCAAACAGTCACACTATATTTACTCCCCTGTACATTGTGTTAGTCTCGATAGACTGACAAATGTTGGTGTTTACAATGCGAGCGTAGCCAATCACAGACACGTCTTTCCTGTAGCTCAAACAGTAGAGCGTAGAATCAGCAACGCCAAGCCATGGGTTGGACTCCCAGGGAAAGCAAGATCCGACAAAATACCAAATGTGCACCTTGAATACGATGTAAGTCACCCTGGACAAAAGCGTCTGCCAAATGCGTAAATGAAGCAAAAGTGAATGCGTAAATGCTCTGTGGAGCGCTTGAATGCAATGACTAATTGGAGGAGTTAACATAACACGGAATATACACAATCAGGACTGAATGGTTCAGCGCTTGTTCACTGACTAATTCTGCCTTCTAGTGCATACGTTTGACCAACAAAGAGTAGAACATGCTATAGATTCATGATTTGGTGTAGTCAGATTGACCGAAATGGTTTCCATTAGTGTCGGAGTTTAGTTGAACTGAAGCATTTGACGGTTTCATGCGTTTATAAAGGGAGCGCACTCTGCTCACTTACTATATTCATAAAAGATTTGAATAATTGTATTCCCGTGCTGCGATTTAGTTGCTGTACAGGATGCAATCTTTATGTAAAATGGGTCGGATTGAGTACGGAATTAAATTATTGCTGCTATTGAATATCCAGTCAAACCTTGTTTTGTATGCAAACCTTACTTGACATATGGTGCTTTGAGTACTAGCGAGATACACTTTGTTTAATTCATAATTGTAGCCATGGCGTCGTAGTACAGAAGGACCAAATGAGACGTAACACTAAATTCTAAAGTTCCTAAAAATAGACAGAGGCATCCAGATATCAGTAGCGGAATAAAACACGAATAGAGTCAAATTAACTGGAGTAACGCAAAGACTAAAGCACAATTACTATACATGTTTGTTTTTATTAACTAATTTTATTAATATGTAGCGAATGTTTATAAAGCAATAAGCAACGGCACCTTTATATGAGCACAGAACGCTACGGTTCTTCCTCATAGTAAAGGAAGCCATGTCGAATCACACAAGGAAGCCATTTCAACATTGGCATTGGGTGCCCCGTATGTTTGAGCAAAATATGTACTCTGCTGGATGACGGGCCCAAAACACTTCTAAGCTTGAAACTATTGTGTCAGTTTCAATTGCATTTTGTATGTGACGAACTCACAGCGCTTGCCAGATGAATAGCACGATTGAATGAGAACGAATCAAGCACTGATGTCGGTGCTATACTTTAAAAACTATGCTGAGCAAATTAGCATAGTTAATTCAACTTTAGCGATCTGATAACACTGAACCCATTCGCGATTTCAGTTTAACTTCTGTTAATCATGAAGCCCCGATTAACGGGGTGCATGTTGCTTTAAAACACATGTTATGTTGGTTTCCTTGCATTCGTGGGGAGAATGATAGAGGCGAATATGCTGTGCAATCTGTTATGTTTCAGCTTTTCTAAACAAAATACAATCATTAATGGTAACCGGTGTCATGCAAATCATTTACGAGGCACTGTGGATAGTTTACGACACAAGCAAGCGATAACGAGCAACGTTGCACAAGCAGGTGCGCGTCTCATACGATGCATGCATGCTTGCGACAAATTGAGAAAGAGTAAAATACTACACCCAATCGACATTGGAAATGCATAATCATATACATATCACTGTGATGAATGCTGATGTAGTGATGACGCCAGAATGGTGATGAAGATCACAGCCGTGTCTTTGATAACATGCCCAGATAGTCCTCCATTGAAAGTGATGGTTCTGGATCTAAACGCGAGATTTTGCTCTCGTTAAATCGCGTCTGTTGCTGCGACAGCCTCATGAACAGAATGATAGGCTGACATGGACTTTGAACGCCACTGTATTGCACATTATTAATTTTATATTAGGACCAGCAATCGACTGCTACGGAACGTCCGGATCAACAACTGAAATGTTGGCGTCAGCATCTGTGAACTCAGACATGTGTAATTACCGATCTTTTATACTCTGAGAATTATGACTTGATTGGATAGGTCTGAATGTGATAAGTTGGCAGCCACTTTCTAAAGCCAAGTGGTGTGTTATCTGTACGCATTTTGAGCTATCTGCGTGCATGTCTACGCTGGAACGAACCATTATCCCCGGCTGTGATTCAGCGTGTATGCCTACACCGAAACGAACCATCATCCCCGAATGTGATTCCGCGTGTATGCCTACGCCGAAATGAACCATCATCACCAAATGGGATTCCGCGTGTATGTCTACTCCGAAACGAACCATTATCCCCGGATGTGATTCCGCGTGTATGTCTATGCCGTTAAATGTTCTGAGCGAAACGAACCATTATCCCCAGATGTGATTCAGCGTGTATGCCTACGCCGAAACGAACCATCATCCCCGGATGTGATTCCGCGTGTATGTCTACGCCGAAACGAACCATCATCCCCGAAATGTGATTCCGCGTGTATGCCTACGCCGAAACGAACCATCATCCCCAAATGGGATTCCGCGTGTATGTCTACGCCGAAACGAACCATTATCCCCAGATGTGATTCCGCGTGTATGTCTATGCCGTTAAATGTTCTGAGCGAAACGAACCATTATCCCCAGATGTGATTCCGCGTGTATGTCTATGCCGTTAAATGTTCTGAGCGAAACGAACCATTATCCCCAGATGTGATTCCGCGTGTATGTCTATGCCGTTAAATGTTCTGAGCGAAACGAACCATTATCCCCAGATGTGATTCCGCGTGTATGTCTATGCCGTTAAATGTTCTGAGCGAAACGAACCATTATCCCCAGATGTGATTCCGCGTGTATGTCTATGCCGTTAAATGTTCTGAGCGAAACGAACCATTATCCCCGGATGTGATTCAGCGTGTATGCCTACGCGGAAACGAACCATCATCCCCGAATGTGATTCTGCGTGTATGCCTACGCCGAAACGAACCATCATTCCCAAATGTGATTCCGCGTGTATGCCTACGCCGAAACGAACCATCATTCCCAAATGTGATTCCGCGTGTATGTCTACGCCGAAACGAATCATTATCCCCGGATGTGATTCCGCGTGTATGTCTACGCCGTTAAATGTTCTGAGCGAAACAAACCATTATCCCCGGATGTGATTCTTTCCTACATCTACGCAGTTCCCCAGATGTGATTCCTTCCTCAAATCGGCTAAGCAGGTGTGGTAAGGTGAGGTACTGGATTTGCTAAATGCAAAATTACTTTTTGTGGCATGCTTTGCATCAGCTCGAATGATTACATTCAGAAACCAATGTCTATGCCAGTGGTTCCCAACCACGGTCCTGGTGGACCCCCAACAGTGCACATTTTGGATGTGTCCTTTGTCTGACACACCCACATCAGGTCTTGGAGTAGCTACTAATGAGCTGATGACCTGAATCAGGTGTGTTTGATTGAGGAGACATGCAAAATGTGCACTGTTGGGGGTCCACCAGGACCGTGGTTGGGAACCACTGGTCTATGCTATGACTGTCTTACGTGGTGGTCTATAAACTCAAATTTAAAACTGTTAGCAAAGCTACGATAGCCAGTTCCGGTCAGACAGTCGAAACCAATCTGTGTTAAGAATGGGGTAGGCTAGTCCAAATTGAGCATGTTTTTATAGGTAGATGCCTACAAATTTTATTCTGTGTACCCATTTAGCGTTAGTGTTACAAACATTCTGATTCCATTAATATTTTGATTCTACTGGTTGCAGAAAGTCATATGCCTCACCCTTATTAAAATTTCTGCAGCCACATTGTGTGTAGATATTAAGTGTTGAAAGTGTACACATCTAATGTGACAAATATGCAAAACAAATGTGGAATTAAGTTATTAATAAGATCTACAGTATATGTGCACTGGAAGCTTCAGCACCAAGAAAAATTCCTTGTGTGTGCAAGCACACTTGGCAATAAAGCTCTTTCTGATTCTGATATCTGGATCCCCAGATGTAAACACTCCAGTAGAGTGTCTACAGTCTAACAGTAACTTAAACATATAAAAGTTATACTAGAATAGAATATAAGAAAAGGGGATTTTAAACTGACATTTCAATGAGTTGTATATGGAACCTATACCATGGTAGTATTTTTTTTATATGGAAAACCAACTAGGAAACTGTTCTGCAAATTAAATAATAGACAAAAAAAGTAAAAGGGGAAAGAAAGAAAATACAATAGTGTAAAAATTGTCAAACATTTTGCTCAATGATTTACTACACTGCAAATGACCTTATTAGCATACAGAAATCAAATATATGATTACTACAGTGTTGTACTGCAATGTCTGTCGTACTGTACACAACATTGATATAGTGCACACTGACCTTATTGGTTGCACCTCCATTATTTCACCACCTCTATCCATAGTTTTCAGTCACGTGACTGTCGCGGAGCCTTGGAGGGCAAAACCGCCATAGAACGACAGCACAAGTCTGTCAAATTTCCATCTTAAAACAAAAATATGTGAACAAGATGCACATTTTGGGCACTTATGATCCATATACAGCACCTGCTACTGTAAAACCGTTATAGAGCTGATCAAGCAGCACACAAAGGTGAACTGAAGACAGGCTAAAGAATCCTTAGTGCAACCCACCCTTAAAGTGCTGTAATGTACTGTTACGGATAAGGGTAACATATTTTCCCGAAACGGAACCTGGTCGCCTTTAGGTGGCGTTCTAGATTCTGTTGTGTCTGTGTTCGTCTTTGTGTATTGCAGGGTGGAGTCGAGTTACAGGTGTAACAGGTTGCCCTAGTTGATCTCTTGATCGCTCTCCAGCACCAGTTTTTGTGTTATTGTTATTTTTGTTTGTTAGTTTATTATGTGTTTCTTCTGTAAATAAACATATTTTTGAGTCACCTTGAGTTGAGCATGGCCTCCCCGTTGTGTTACGCTGCCATGAGCCAGGTTGTATGTAACATGTCGTCTCGGAGTAACTGAAAGAAATAATAAGTATTTTTTGATCGGTTTTGATTGAGCTGATTCCAAATCCGTGGGGAGAGCTGTGCTGTTTTCTTTTCTTTCTTTTTTTTGGTGTTGGAGATGAGAGATCAAGTAAGTAAATGTATTATTATTATTGAATATGTGGTCTGGGGTAAGTTGCCATTGTGTTGCTGGTGCTGGATTCATTGAAATGTTATTAGTAGGTTTACTTTGTAAGAGCTAAGTTACCCTCGTGTTAGTTAAAGAGCGGTTAACGCTGTTTTTTGTTTTAATTTTTAATTTTAGTTTTTTGTGTTTGATGTGTCGGACGCGGGTAGACTGCTTGTGGTGGCAGTTGAGCTGCATGTGGGCACATCGAAGAGTTTAGGGTTTGAGTTTGTTTTTGTTCATTTTACGAGGTAAATCTACGTAAACCTACTTTTTTTCTAATAATAAAGTTTCATCTTGTACTTCACAACCTCTGCCACTATCCTATGAACCAAAAAGAAAATGAAGAAAATAGTGATTCGATAGTTTTCATTTAATTTCTAACTCTTCTTTTTGAAATCGAAAATAGGTTATAATGGATAAGTTAGAGAGTTTTTTAGCGGCGCCTACGGAGGAAAAATTGGAAGGTCTCACGAAAGATCAATTGCGTAAAGCTGGTGAGCATTTTAATATGGAATTGGATTTACCTAAAACTGCTAACCTACAACAAATTCGTAAAGTTGTTAAAGAAAAATTAGTGGAAAGGTTAGTTTTAACTTTAGATATGAAATCTGATGTGGACAGTTTAGCCCCAAAGGGTGCTTCGACTCCGCATTTAGCTGAACTAAACAGTGACGTGGGGAATTATGGTTTAACGTTTGAGCAACAAAGATAATTTTTAGAATTTAAAAGCAAGGAACGCGCATTAGATCGTCAACTGGAATGTGAAAGAGAAAAGAGTAGGGAGTGAGAGCGTGAACGTGAACGAGAATTTGAAAAGTTTAAAGCTTGACATAGGTTGGAGGAGTTGAAATTGGAGCAAGAAAGGGAGCAGCTTAGATTAATTTCTGAGGGTAGAGTGCCTAACGTTGATTCGGAAAGTTTAACAAATGATCAATCGGTTGGAAAAAATACATTTTCCAATATCATAAACATGGTAAAAATTTTGCCCAAATTCAATGAGAAGGATCCAGATGTATTTTTTTCACTGTTTGAAAATGTCGCTGAAGATAGAGGGTGGGATGATACAGAGCGCACCTTTCTTCTACAGAGTGTTTTAGTGGGCGAGGCACAAGAGGCTTATATTGCCTTATCAAAATCTCCACGAAAAATATATGATGTTGTAAAAGAAGCTGTGCTCAAAACGTATGAACTTGTTCCAGAAGCGTATAGACGGCGTTTTAGAGGCTGGAAGAAGGGAGACAGGCAAACGCATGTAGAAGTCGCGAGGGAGTTAACTGGTCATTTCAGTCGCTGGTGTGTTTCTGCAGGAGTGGACACTTTTGAAAGTCTGAGCGATTTAATGGTGTTGGAACAGTTTAAAAACATAGTCACGGATCGGGTAGCTACTTATATAAATGAGCATAAAGTGAAATCCGCTGCTGAAGCTGCCGTTCTTGCAGATGAGTTTGTTCTAACGCGGTTCTAAATCATGATGGTAATCGTAGAGAGATTCGAAGCACGGATGCATTTCATTCGGTTAATTTGAAAGTCGATCCAAATAAAAAAATAGATCTGAATTCTACGTGTAATTATTGTCTCGAAAAGGGACATTGGAAGAGGGAGTGCCCTGTATTATGAGGCAAGTATAATAAGTCCATTCCGAAGCCTGTGGCTTTAGCCTCTGGACAATTGTGCTAGGACTCGAATACAGGTATCGACTCTGATATAAAATCTATGGGCCGTTGAATCCATCTAAATCTGGCTCAAAATATTTGTTAACGGTCATGTGTCAAGCTACGCGTTATCCAGCTGCGTATCCGTTGAGATCTATTCATACGAAGTCTATTGTAAAAGCTTTGACACAGTTTATTTCGATCTTTGGCATCCCAAAGATAATTCACACTTATAGAGGGACTAATTTTTAGTCTCTCATGTTTGCAGACGTTTTGCAACATTTGCGCATTAAACCACATAAAAGTATTGCACGACATCCACAGAGTCAAGGAGTCCTCGAACGTTTCCATCAGACCCTAAAACAGTTATTGCGTGCTTATTGTATTGAACTTAATAAGGATTGGGAGGAAGGTCTCCCTTGGCTGATGTTGGCAGCCAGGGAGGTAACGCAGGAAAGTTTGAGCTTTAGTCCTAATGAGTTGGTTTTCGGGCATTCGGTGAGGGGGCCTTTAGCAACACTGTTTGATGAACCACGTAACCCGCATCGCCTAAGAATTTGCTTGACTATGTTAATGGATTTCGTTGTTGGCTTTTGCTGGCCTGTAAACTGGCTCATGAAAATTTGACTAAAGCTCAGAACAAAATGAGAACCTGGTTTGATGGCAAGGCAGTAAGTAGAGAATTTAGTCCCGGTGATCAGGTACTGGCTTTACTTTCGGTTCCGGCTTCTCCTTTTCTAGCCAAGTATAGTGGTCCTTATGTCGTTGTGCGGAAAGTATCTGATTTAAATTATGTAATTTCTACTCCTAATCGTAAGAAAACAACCCAACTGTGTCATATAAATTTGCTCAAGCCGTATTACCATCGTACTTCGGTGCCAGAAGCTGTTTCTTATACCAAAGGGAGAGCTGCAGCGTTGTGTGTAACTGACAATTCGTTTTTGCTTTCGTCAATGGAAGCTGCCGTTGTTGATGAGTTATCCGAGAATCGTATTATTCAGCCTAGGCTATGTAATTCTGAGGCACTTGAGAATTTGGAGACCCTGTTTTGTTATTTAACGTGTGATCAAAATGCAGAGGTGACAACACTTTTGCGTGAATTTTTGTCACTTTTTTCCCGTACTAACTTGATACAACATGATACAGATGTGGGAGATTCCCCACCTATTCGCCAGTCATTTTATCGAGTTTCTCCTGAGAAACGGCGTCTTTTGGAACAAGAAGTGAAGTATTTGTTAGATAACGGTCTGGCTGAACCGTCTAGTTCTAGTTGGTCTTCCCCTTGTTTATTGGTCAAAAAACCTGATAACACACTACACTTTTGTACTGATTACAGAAAACTGAATAGTCTTACTAAATCGGACTCTTTCCCTTTACCTCGTATAGAGGATTTTGTAGACTGTGTCGGTTCTGCTAAATTTGTAACAAAAATTGATCTTATTGAAGGGATACTATCAAGTTCCGTTAACGTCCTGTGCACGTGAGATGTCAGCATTCAATACTCCATCAGGATTATATTCTTATACAGTCATGAGTTTCGGATTACGAAACGCCCCGGCCACATTCCAGTGTCTGATGAATCGGGTGGTAGCGGGACTGGAAGGATGCGCAGTTTATCTCGATGATGTCATCGTTTACAGTGATACTTGGAAGGAGCATTTATGCCGGTTACATGCTCTGCTTTCACGGTTAGTGGATGCCAATCTTACAGTGAATCTGGCTAAGTGTGAGTTTGCCAGAGGCACTGTAATTTATTTGGGAAAAGTGATTGGGCAGGGTCAAGTGCGCCCAGTGCGTGCTAAGGTTGAAACCATCGATAAGTTCCCGTCTCCCACCACCAAAAAAGAATGAATGCCATTCATAACAATAACTAATGGTATTTGGATAAACCGTTATGAATGACCCATTAACGTTTATATGGCCCATTATGACCCATACACGTGATGATGTAGTGTAAAGTGCATGATACTTAACAGGTGATTTTAGTGAAAAGCTGATAACCTTAAGATATGCTAGACAAAGTTATGCACAGCTGCAGCTATTGATCAAATTGGTATTGTGATGTTTCACTGTTTAAACTAAATATTTGAATTTAGTTTGTGTATGTAAATAAGTATGTAGCTAAAAATCATTGTATTGTTCTTTAATTGTTACAGAAGACATTGGAGACCAAGAGCAAGGGGATTTCTGCATATTTGAAGAAGCCATGCATTTACATGAGAACCAAGATTCAGCAGATCTTCTTGATTTATCATCTATTACTAAAGGCAAGTAACCTGACAAGCCAGATCCACATCAAGACGTTGGCTCTGGAAGAAGGTGAAGCAAAGCTAACGTTGGTTGATAGACTTTCGCCGTATCCGGTAGGCAAAACTTTGAAAATATCTTCTTTTCTTAAGAATGACTTCAGTGCCGTTCTTTTCTCAAAGAAAAGCTTAACTCCAAGTCTTCCAGAGTCGTGGCCAAAGCCGATTCAAAAGGCCGCTGTTCGTCAGCTTTGTTTACGAGTAGCATGCAGAACCTCCGCAACTCTGCCGTGACGTGCCGTCATTATGTTAAGCCCGCCCACCGACTCTACAAACACTGTGATTGGCCTGACCAGAGTTTGGTTTTTCCAGCTCTCAGGTCTACCGAGAGTTGCTAAACTACGCTTGCGGCAAAATAAATTTTTCTGCCGCTAGGGTGCATCTAGATTTAATCTGAAACAGCACCAAAGAACTCATACTGGAGACAATTAGATGGAGATGCATGCTGTTAATATTTGTGCCATGTGGACATTGTAGAGCAAGTCATGCCGCCTTGTTCTGTACTAGCTGGAGTTTGCTTAAATCTTTTTTGGTGGCATTAGCCCAAACTATCTTGCAATGGTCTAGCTGTGAAAAGAAGAGTACCTAATACCATGTTCATCATATCCGATGTAAAATATTTTCTGCATCGCCTTACTACAGCTATTTTCTTAACCGTGTTGTCAATGTGTTTTGACCATGACAATTTATTATCAAGGGTGATACCCAATAACTTAGTTTCCTTCACTTGCTGAATAAGTGTTTAATCACATTAATGAGATTTTATCCATTTTAATATTGTAATAAATATGTTTGGAATGTACAGTATTATTTTAAACTAAATGATCAGATCTTGTATCATATAAAGAGGTTCACTGCATGAAACGAGGTGTATCCGGACCAGTACTCCTGTATACACTGCTGAAATTCAGAAGAGTCCAGGGGTCCGTTCTTCTTACCTCGCTTAATACATCTGAGATGATTTGACAGATCCCAGATCTTCTAATCGTGATAACTGATCTCTGGCTAATTTGGTTCTTCAAGCAAATTTGCTGATTGGATTAAAATATCTGGATTAAGTTGTCTGAGATTACTGCACATTTCTGTGTTCCCTGAAGAGGGCAGATGCATCGATACTCGAAAACACGATCAGTAAAGCAGTGATTGGCTAGCGTCAAGACAGCAACGTAATGACATCATATAATTACAACGTAATGACATCATTAAAACTCAGCTCTTCCGTGAGCACTTAACCTCATAAAAAAAACAAAAATAAAAAAAAAACACTTTCCTTTCCTCTTTCTCTTCCTTCTTCCCTCCCTACTCTAGCCTGTGCTACACTGAGCAATGTACACGGTCTCAGGATTTCAGGCTCTTATTGCGCTTCTCGACTCTTCATGACCAATCGCTTCATGTACCCCCAAGTTGTAAGTCGCTTTGGATAAAAGCGTCTGCTAAATGCATAAATGTAAATGTAAATGTAATAATTAAAAAAGCCACCTGGAAAAAACTTGACAAATTGCACACAAAAAAAAACACACATTTCTGGATCTTTATAGGGAAAAAGCCAAACGACCAAACCAACATAAAAGTTCTAATAGATAAATGATAAATGTTTTTTTTTAACCTGATTCCCAATTATTTATAATCACGATTTTATAGTATTTGTTAAGGGTGTGAACCTACACTGGTCTCACGGTTCAGTTTGATTACGATTATCATGCCATCGATTCGGTTCGGTTCGATATCACAATGCATTGACGATGCACTGCATCCTCATATACAGGTGCTGGTCATATAATTAGAATATCATCAAAAAGTTGATTTATTTCACTAATTCCATTCAAAAAGTGAAACTTGTGTATTATATTCATTCATTACACACAGATTGATATATTTCTAATGTTTAGAATTTTTTTTGATGATTATAAGAGACAACTAAGGAAAATCCCAAATTCAGTATTAGAATATTACTTAAGACCAATACAAAGAAAGGATGTTTAGCAATCTTTGCCAACTGAAAAGTATGAACATGAAAAGTATAAGCATGTACAGGACTCAATACTTAGTTGGGGCTCCTTTTGCCTGAATTACTTCAGCAATGCGAATGTGGCATGGAGTCTGTGGAGATCAGGCTGCTCACTGCTCAGGTGTTATGAGAGCCCAGGTTGCTCTGATAGTGGCCTTCAGCTCTTCTGCATTGTTGGGTCTGGCATATTGCATGGAGTTAAGGTCAGGCGAGTTTGCTGGCCAATTAAGAACAGGGATACCATGGTCCTTAAACCAGGTACTGGTTGCTTTGGCACTGTGTGCAGGTGCCAAGTCCTGTTGGAAAATGAAATCTGCATCTCCATAAAGTTGGTCAGCAGCAGGAAGCATGAAGTGCTCTAAAACTTCCTGGTATACGGCTGTGTTGACCTTGGACCTCAGAAAACACAGCGGACCAACACCAGCAGATGACATGGCACCCCAAACCATTACTGACTGTGGAAACTTTACACTGGACCTCAAGCAACGTGGATTGTGTGCCTCTCCTCTCTTCCTCCAGACTCTGGGACCCTGATTTCCAAAGGAAATGCAAAATTTACTTTCATCAGAGAACATAACTTTGGACCACTTATTTTCCTTTTCGTCTTTAGCACAGGCAAGACCCTTCTGACGCTGTCTGTTGTTCAAGAGTGGCTTGACACAAGGAATGTGACAGCTGAAACCAATGTCTTGCATACGCCTGTGCGTAGTGGTTCTTGAAGCACTGACTCCAGCTCCAGTCTACTCTTTGTGAATCTCCCCCACATTTTTGAATGGGTTTTGTTCAAAATCCTCTCCAGGGTGCGGTTTTCCCTATTGCTTGTACACTTTTTTCTACCACATCTTTTCCTTCCCTTCACCTCTCTATTAATGTGCTTGGACACAGAGCTCTGTGAACAGCCAGCCTCTTTTGCAATGACCTTTTGTGTCAATGGTCGTCTTTTGGACAACTGTCAAGTCAGCAGTCTTCTCCATGATTGTGTAGCCTACAGAACTAGACTGAGAGACCATTTGTTTTGAGTTAATTAGCTGATTATAGTGTGTAAATGACAGCTAATTTGTGAAAGAGAATTTAAAGTGTATCTATTGATTTTGTTTGTATTGAGTTATTTTTGAAGGACTTATATTTTGATACGGCTTTAACGTGCACCAACATGGTTGTATAAAGCACGCCTTCTTTCCGCTTTGTGTATGTGCGCACGCTTTTATGAAGGACGCAGCCTGCAATTCATGACGGTTTCTCTTCCCATTTGTATTTTTGTGCATCCCACTTGAGGGTTATAAGGTAAACAAGTTTTTTAATGTCTTTCAGTTATTAATTGTATTGTGATGTTGGTTATTGTGTGGGAGTCATACAGTGTTTGTTTTGTTTGTGTTTGCTGTAGCTCTTACGGTGTCTACATGAGTGTCATGAATAAAACGCTAATGGAAACATCAGTTTAAGGAGTATTCGACCATCATTCCAGTGGGTTAGCAACAGAGTGTGGTATCAGGTGTCTTCAATATTGAACCTCAATATCACAATATTCAATATTTCTGAGATACTGAATTTGGGTTTTTCCTAAGTTGTCTGTTATAATCATCTAAATTAAAAGAAATAAACGTTTGAAATATATCAGTCTGTGTGTAATGAATGAATATAATATGCAAGTTTCACTTTTTGAATGGAATTAGGGGAATCAATCAACTTTTTGATGATAATTATCTAATTATATGACCAGCACCTGTATATCATTTTGTCAGTCACTTATATGAATTGAACCTTTAATTTTACCTGCTCAAAGAAAACACGCTTCCTGAATGTATCAAACATCAAACAAAACTCATGTCTGGGCACAAAAGACAACAGGAGCATTTAGAACAAATGCACAAAATACTAAAAGCCACTTCACGATGTGGTCTGGGCCGCTTTACAGTGAAAGCTCAAGTCTAAATGCATCTTGTTGTTGAAACGTTTTACTCCTGCCAACAATGCTAAAAAATAAATATGAGAGCATTATGGGCTATATGCAGGGGCGCCGCTAGCAATTTTGGGCCCTATGAAAGAATATGAGGTTGGGCCCCCCCTAACACACCCATTCTGCACCAAACATACAAGCAAAGCTAGTTATCCAAAATCTAATACTGACTCGAGAATCTAATATTACTCGAGCTTGCTAATTCCGCTCAGCACTGCTCGCTCATCCCAGAATGCACATTTTGACATGTTGGTTAAAAATATGTAAAATAAGTAGGGCTGTCCCCGACTAAAGTTTTTTTGTATATTAGTAGTTGTTCATCTAAGCCATTCGTTGACTAAGCACTTTTATTAATTGAATCACATAAATATGAGAGAATTCTAAACCTTAGCGTTTACATAATATATTAATATACCGTAATGAGTAGGCTACCTATATAATAGGCTATTATTATCCCCACAAAGACATTTTAATTGTTTATTAATAAACTCTAGAGTTTTCTGTGTCAATGTCGGCTGACGGTGCTGACTCGCCATCTCCGCAGTAGCGGAAGCGCCAAGAGAGAAATGCACATTTTATTACATAATCACAGAGGAGCCTATTTCTTTTCGTTTTTAATTGTTTCGTTTAAAAGTAGACATTTCAAGCAACATATTTCTCATGTCTGTGAGATGCGCTCCAGTTCACATGCAATGCTATTAATATATATATATATATTAGGGGTGTAACGGTACACAAAACTGACGGTTCGGTACGTACCTCGGTTTTGAAGTCACGGTTCGGTACGAGTTCGGTACAGCAAATTTACAAAATTGCTTTTTATTTATTTTTTATATTTAACAGTGGTTTACTGGGGAAAAAAGTGTCTGTCCTTGAATTAATTAAATTATATCTAAAAGTGTATTTAAGATATTTCTGTAAATTATATAGGGATCCCTTACTTGTACATTAATATTAAAGATTAGCCCAAACTATTAGCCTAAATTCAGTTGCTATTTATTTTTAGGTATAATAATCAACACTCAAATAACACATTGTGTGCAAATATGTAAACTTCACATAAGGCAGTTTTTGCATTAACTCCTAAATCTAATAATAAAATAGTTTTTTTTCTCCAAATCGTTGTTGAAATATAATACTTTATATACAGTGTTTGTCATTTTCATGACAGGTTTATTTAACATGCATGAAATAGTCAAGACATCACTAACAGGTTCAGTAGAATATAATGAATATTACGGCTAATATAGAGCATATATTTAGTGAAAGAGTTGATTTCTCTAGTGAATATAATTCTGTGGACACTGAATGACTGCCTGAGATAAATGTGATGCTAACGTTACATGACATTGTTTAGTTTACAGCAGTTATAATGACGTCTTTCCGCCGTTGAAACACTGATTTAGCGATTACACCACATATATAGGCTACATGATAGTAAGTTGTAATGTATCCTCAGCATACCTTCAGATCGTCATTCATGTTTATTCTTTAGGAAGAGATGATCGATCGCCTTCACAGATGATCGCGTTCACGCGCGTGCGCGTCGCGCGGCCGCTTGAACTGTGATCAGTGACCAGTCACGCCACATACAGCGTCAAAACGGCATTTATCGTTTGAATTTCGTGATAAAATGAACTGAATACTTAATATGTTTGTGTGGGAACTCGGATTGAAGTGTGTTCCGCGCTTACAACAAGCCGACTGTGAACTGTTAAAGATTACATTCAGGACTTCCGGTTTGACGAACCAGGAGATGGCAGCTTAGAGAACGTGCTCCCGACAATTTCGGACATAGTTACCCACTACAACTCGAATATTTAGAAACAAACTTAGTTTACAGAGTGATTTAAGACAGTGGGTCTCGAGAATGCCCAAAGGGAAAAATAAAAAGTTAAAGCAGAAGGAGTTACTCGACGTTGAAGGAGCTAGCCAAACTTCATCGCCTAGCAGCGTAATGGAGGATGATGATGACGATACGCATACGCAACTCGGAGCGGGTCAAAGTGAGACTGGGGACTTTGGCCTCATACTTAAAGAGTTGAGAGAGTTCAGAAAAGACAGCAGTCAGCAGCTGAATGCGATACGAGAAGAAATTAATAAATCTAATACTAGGATCGAAGAGGCGGAGAAGAGGATTGATGCGACTGAAACACGGTTACAAGTGGCGGAGGATACCGTGCAGGAGCTGCTACACCTTCAAATACACCTAGACGCTAAGCTGACTGATTTAGAGGGCCGCTCCAGACGAGAAAATATCAGAATCCACGGCGTTAAAGAGGGAGCGGAGGAAAATTCCCCATCGATGGTGATGTATGTGGAGTGCTTGCTGGGGGAGGGCCTGGAGCTTCCGGCTACATTTGAACTTCGAGTGGAAAGAGCTCACCGCGCCTTGATGCCGAGGCCGCCTGGGGAAGCTTCGCCGAGGTCCATCGTTGTCAAGATGTCAAGCTACAGGATGAAAGAAGAGCTGATGAGAATGGCCTGGCAAAAGCGAGGATTTCAATATCTCGGGAAAAGAGTCAACCTCGATCACGATTATGCCCCGGATGTCTTGAAAAAGCGAAGGGAGTATGCCGAAGCAAAAGCGATATTGAAGGAGAAGAAAATCCGATTTCAGACGCCGTTCCCCGCCAGGTTCAGAGTTTTCTACCAGGAGGGAGTTGTGATGTACGATTCGGCGGAGGAGGCTACAGAGGATATGGCGAAGAGGGGGTTCCCGGTTTCGGTAATTAAACACCCGGTCTCGCTTTTGGAGCGGATTCAGCGGTTCACGTGGCATACCGTCAAAAGACCAGGGAACCGGCACAGAGCTGGCAGGGCTTTGGATTATAAGGAAAAATTACAGGCTTTTAGACACCAGGATTCAAGATGACTGTTAGTGAATTGAAAACTGCTGTGCGCGAGTTTACTGGGAATATAACGTGTGAGTCCGTTGAGTCGTTATTTTCTTTTTCTTTTTTCGTTCGGGATTCCCGGAAGAGAGAGGAATTAAGACCTTTAACACGTCCTGTTTATTAAAGAAACTTTGAACGGGCTGCATAACCAATGGTATAATGTAAACGTCGGTGGGTTTTTCTTTTATATGTTGCCAAGACAGAGACGTTATCATGCATGAAGGCCCTCTCCCACCTGTTAGGGGGGAGGCTTTACCTCAGAGCCCTTTTTCCATCAGGGCTTCATCAGGGTCAATATTAAGACCCCACAGTTGGAAGTCTTTTTATTTCTTTTCTTATTGTTCTTATTGTGTTTTGGGTGTTGCAGCAGTTCCTGCTGCGGTTCTTTGTAGTTTGTGTGATGTAACCTGTGATTCTTTTTGGTACTCATGTTCATTATGGGGTTTTTATTTTATTTTTTTATTTTTTGGGGGGTTTATTTCATTTCTCATTTTTCCCCTTACACTGAATGCAATCAGTTAAAATAGCAACTTATAATGTGAATGGCCTTGTCAACCCCATCAAGAGAAGTAAAATATTAACTAAACTAAAAAGAGAGAGAGTTGAGGTGGCGTTTTTACAAGAAACACATCTTTCGGATACAGAACACGCTAAATTAAAAAGATTGGGCTTTAAATATCAGTACTCCTCATCATATAAGGGGGGGGCACAGGAGGGGGGTGGCAGTATTGATATCTAACAAGACTAGTTTTGAACCCATTTTTGAAAAAAAGGACATAGAGGGAAGATTTATTCTCGTAAGGGGAAATCTAGAGGGCTCATTGGTTACTCTATTTAACATCTACGCTCCTCCTAACTCTGACTGGAAGTTTTTCAAACAGATATTCGATTTAATAACAGCAGAGACCCATGGGGTCCTAATCTGCGGAGGGGATCTCAACATTAGGTTAAATCCTAAACTGGACACCTCAAATACACACACAGCCCAGCCCAATTTGATAAGTAAAAAGATCAATCTGGCTATGAAAGAAATCGGGTTAATTGATATCTGGAGAGAATTAAACCCTTCAAAGAGAGACTACACTTTTTTTTCAAATCCACACTTGGTGTATTCGAGGATTGATTATTTTTTTACTTTTGCTCAAGATCTAAACAGGGTAGTGGATTGCGATGTAGGGAGCATAGACCTTTCAGACCATAGCCCCATGTATTTAAAACTAAATCTGGAACAATACCGGAAAGACACCTTATGGAGGTTGAACACATTTGTACTGAGTCAGATGAAGGAACAAATTAAGAAGGATATTGCTGAATACTTAGAACAGAATGACAATGGGGAAGTTCCCCCTCCAATATTATGGGATGCATGTAAAGCTGTGCTTCGAGGCAAGATAATTGGATACAGTGCTCATCTAAAGAGAATAAGACAAAAAGAGCTAATTCAGTTGGAAGTAGAATTAAAACAATTGGAACAATACCACAAAGACACAAATGATAAAAAAAATAGAGAGCTACTTAGGAAGAAAAAGAACGAAATAAATGAGATTTATACGAAGGATATACAAAAAAAGTTAATTTTTACAAAGCAGAAATATTATGAAGGGGGTGGGAAAGCCAGCAAACTACTAGCTTATAGGCTGAAAAAACAACAAGCAGAGAATTCAATTCATAAAATAAAAAATCCTATTACTAATTCTATGCATTACAAATTAAATGAAATACAAGATTGTTTTGAAAATTATTATAAAAAACTATATTCCCAACCTCAAATAGATGGAGGGAAAATGGAGGATTTCTTTCAGAAAATTCATCTGCCTAAATTGAATAGTGAACAAAGTAGGAATCTCGTAGCAGAAATAACAGAGAAAGAAATTCGCTCAGCCATATCGCATCTTAAACCAAATAAGGCTCCAGGTCCGGACGGGTTCCCTTCCGAATGGTACAGAGTCATGGAGGGTTCTTTGACCCCTGTGCTGCAGTCCACCTTTAACTGGGTACTTAAAGAGAACAGTATACCTCCCTCCTGGAGGGAGGCGGTAATATCTTTAATTCCGAAGGAGGGGAAGGACAAGTCTGAATGCGGTAATTTTAGACCAATAAGCGTGTTGAACCAGGATTATAAAATATTTACCCATATACTAGCCAAACGAATAGAGGGACTGCTACCATTAATTATTAGTCTTGACCAGACGGGTTCTATTCGTGGAAGACAAACTCAAGACAGTATCAGAAGGACTTTACATGTAATTAACCATATAACAGAATATAATTTAGATGCAGTACTAGTGGGGCTGGACGCAGAAAAAGCGTTTGACTGTGTAAATTGGTCTTTTTTATATAAAGTTTTGGACAAATTTGGATTTCATAGTACATTTATTAAAACATTACAAGCTCTCTATGATAACCCAAGGGCAAGAATTAAAATAAATGGGGCAGTCTCTAGCCCCTTTACATTAGAAAGAGGAACAAGACAGGGCTGCCCAATTAGTCCCCTCCTGTTTGCAATTTTTATTGAGCCCCTGAGCCAATGGATCATTCAGGACAACAATATTAAAGGAATTGCTATGTATGGGGGAGAACAAATTATTTCGTTGTTCGCTGATGATGTACTGGTGTATTTAACCGACCCTGAGCAGTCTTTGGCACGACTATTGGAATTATTGGAGCAATATGGATCCTTCTCTGGATATAAGCTGAATGTTCCAAAAACACAAATTCTCTGTTTTAATTACAGCCCTTCTGTTAATATGAAAAATAAGTATAATTTGAAATGGGACTCGGTTTCAATTAGGTATTTGGGGGTAAACATTCCAATAGACTTGACAAAATTGTTCTCACTTAACTACCTCCCCTTGAATAAAAAGATTAGGGAAGACATAAGGAGATGGGACCTTCTACCTTTTCTTAGTTTCGGATCACGCGTGGAATCTGTCAAAATGGTTATTTTGCCGAAATTGCTGTATCTCTTTCAATCTCTTCCACTAGATATACCTGACCAACAATTTCAGGAGTGGGACAAGTATATTTCAAGGTTCATTTGGCAGGGACGAAGGCCAAGAATTAGATACCAGAGTTTACAATTGACAAAAAACAAGGGCGGGGCCGCTCTCCCATGCTTAAAAGACTACTATACTGCTGCTCAATTGAGGCCATTAGTATGCTGGTGCAACCCAGATTACTGTGCTAGATGGAAGGAGATTGAGGGTGCTATGTCAGATGAATTTCCAATTCAGGCTGCAATCGGGGATAAGGACCTGTTGTACAATTTAAAGGAATTGGGAAACCCATGGATATGTTTGTCACTTAAGATATGGAGCAAGGTAATAGCTCAAAGTAACCTGAAGGATGGGGTAAAGGTCCTGAGATGGTGTGCATTTGATGCCGATTTTTTGCCTAATAGATGGGACGCAAGATTTAAGAGATGGACTTCACAAGGTTTAACAGCGTACTGTACATTTTTGCATAAGGGGACTATAAATAGCTTTCAAAATCTGAAGAGGCAATTTGGCTTAGTTAACGACGATTTTTACAGATTCCTTCAGGTCCGGCATTATATTGACCAAATGCAGAAGAAGTGTACGGTAGGCTGGGATAACATTTTGTTAAAAGTGTTTATAGAGGCTTATCTTGCTGGCTCTAACCGGAAGCTCATCGCAAGAATATACAAGGGGCTACAACAAACAAAAGGTAGTTCACTGTATGTAAAGCAAAAATGGGAACGGGAAGGAAACTTTGTTCTAAAGGAAGAAGATTGGGAGAACTTATGTGAGATACAGTGGAAAACTTCCAGTTCAGCTTTATGGCGAGAGTTTTGCTGGAAAAACCTTATAAGGTTTTTCATTACTCCAGCTCAGAAGAAGCACTACACCAATTCTTCGGCTTGCTGGCGACAATGTGGGTGCCTCGAAGCAAATCATTTTCACATTTTCTGGTCCTGTACATTATTGATTCCATTTTGGCGGGAGGTTTATAAAATTTTGCAAAGCATTTTTCAGATGGACATTCAATTCAAATTTGAGTCTTTATATTTAGGTGCCTTAACAACAGAAAATGTTTCTTCTCATGTCAAATACTTATTTCAAATCCTAAGTGCTGCTAGTAGAAAAGCTATTACTAGAAGGTGGTTAAAACCAGGAAAACCTACCGTGGAGGAATGGATTGACATTATCTATGATATTTTCAAGATGGAAAGGATTACTTTTGCTTTGAGATTGCAGCAGGGGACTTTTTTGAAAAGATGGGAAAGATGGATAACGTATATCACTCCATTACGACCATCATTTGTTTAAAATGGATTTCGGTATTGTTTTTTTTTTTCCTCTATTCCCCCTCGGAAGAGGGCTCTGTGAGTCATTGAGGTTTATCCCATTATGTTTGTTTTAGTTCTCGTTCTGATTTTACTATGTCTAAAAATTATTAAGCATATGTAATGTAGAATGAAGGCCTATTGGACCCTTGCTTACGTTAGTACTACTTACCGAGTCTGTGATGCTTTTCTTTTTTTATATGGGTTATTAATGTACATTTGCAGATGTCTTAATGAGAAATATGACAGGTAATATCATTGATTGTAATGTATGGACCTGTAAAATCAAAATAAAAAAAGAATAAAAAAAAAAAAAAAAAAAAAGATTACATTCATAACCGTTCGATACACGCGTGCACGTTCACAAATTATCGCGTTCACGCGCGCGTGCCGCGCGGCCACTTGAACTGTGTTCAGTGATCACTGATCAGTCACGCACATTAAAGAGCATCAAAACGTCATTTATCGTTTGAATTTCGTGATAAAATGGACTGAATACTTAAAATGTTCGTGTGGGAACTCGGATTGAAGTGTGTTCCGCGCCGAACCGAAAGCCCTGTACCGAAACGTTTCAATACGAATACGTGTACCGTTACACCCCTAATATATATATATATATGGATATATATTTTTTAATACTGTGTAATTTACTTTATCTGTATACCGCTGTTTTCACTGTCCTAAAAACGGCTGATGAGTTCCTTGTTCTATGAATTCCCTCCTTCAGAAATACGGTACGAGTTCTGATTGTGCCAGCGGTTCCTGTGTTGTGATTTGACCACAGCTTAGCAAACGTGGCACGGTTCCTGTGTTGTAATTCGACAGCAGCTTAGCGCACGTAACTTGCAAGGAAAGGTCACGCCTCTTAACGGGAGATGTATGCGCTTAATGATCTCTACAGCGTCCCTGGGAAAGCCAAACAAAGGTGATTTGACTCCGGGATGAAAATAACAGCGTCTCGACGACATGGCGACAAACACAGTCAAACGCAACAATTCCTTTTCTCCATGCGACACTTCCTCTTCTCCACGTGGGACAGCAACAAGACCACGCCACCTTTTTTCGTGTATTCTTGTGGGCGGAGGTTAGTCTGTTCTACTGTTCTACTGACGTAATTAATGAAGGAAGTACCAGGATGTAGTCCAAGCCAGCCGTTCGCTGTAGGCTTTGAAAGGGAACTTCTGTTAAATAAAATATCTCGCTTGGCATTGAACTTTGAGCTTTATAATTTTACAGGTATTATTTATGCTCTAACAGCAACATTACACACTAACTAAAGTTTGAACAATGGGATCACGAAGAACGGGACCTTTAATAACGCGATGTGATTTACTGAATGCGGCCCCTTTAAGAGACATGACACAGCGCGCACTGAGCATGCGCAGAAGAGAGAAGCGCTAGAGCCCTTCTATACGTTTTGTTTTCTCTCTTCTCTCTCTCTCTTTTTGCTTTTTGTTGTTTCCTTTGAAGCTATTGTGAATGTAACAGTCGAACACACTGTGATCCCTGTAAGTGTGTGTTATGTTAATGTTCTTGTTAATGCAATAATGAGAGGGAGGGGGGTCGGGGATAGAGAGGGAGAGAGAGAGAGACGAGATGAGCTCTGAAACTTTCTCCAGTTGAAGCTGAAAGCGACGCTGTTAACGATCATGAATGAAGGACAAATGTGGAATATTTTCTCCGGATGTCTTATATTTCCAGTCTATTTCCAGTCTGCAGGTGAGAGATGTTTCATTTATAATGTAAGAGTTGAATTTTGTTGTGGGTTGCCTAAATGCACATTGTTTGTAGTGTAACTTACAGAGAATTAAATATAGACGTTAATTTTGATCAGCCTCTTTTCAGTCTGTACATACTGTGTATGATTTCTCTTATCTTTGTTAGATTTCTGTTTAATTCAATACAGAGCCGTTGAAAAACAGAGTTAAGACACTCCCATAGACTTCCATAGGAACTGAGGAATGCGGAAGCAAAGCGTGTCATGGAGCGACCAAGGGGGTAATCCATCCCCGGAAAGCGTACCTTCCATAGGGGCGGCCATTGCTAACCAAGCCATCACCTGCTGTTAGCATCCCATTGACTCCCATTAATTTTGGCGTCACTTTGACAGCGAATAACTTTACATCTGAGGTGTTTAAAGACTCCATTTGTCCAGTGTTTATTTCTAAAGAAACACGACAATGTATAAAAGGCTCCATTACCTTGTATCTTACACTACCGCCCCGTAGAAGCCGTTTTTGTAAAAAATAGGCTCACGATTGCGTCAGAACCATAACATAGAGAAATGACCGTATATACCCTTACGAAAATAAACCATGGTTTACTACAAATAAAACCAAAAAACCATGGCTATTGTAGTAAAACCATGGTAACCGCAAATTAACCATGGTTTTTCTTCTCTAACCACAGTTTAACCATGGTTTTTTGTGGTAAAACTGTAGTTATATAAATGGTATTCAATTAGCCAAAAAAACATGGTTACTAAATTTTTACTACAATAAAACCATGGTTAATTTTCGTAAGGGTACCCGTATAGGCAGGAAGCATTAACTTAAAATGCCGTACTGGCGTTACATTTTAAAATAAATACATACTATGCAAAATGACAAAATAATTAATCAGAATACTAACCAAAAGTTGGTCCTGATCACGCTGATTCAGATTTCACTTAGCACAACTACTAGACTTACAACTGTCAGACAGGTTGCTCACATCACATCTACGTCGTCAAGCTCAGTCTGAGGCTGCGCAGTACACTCAGCCATCAGGAAGTGAGGGCCTCTAATTGACTTCACTTTTCTGCGTTGAAGTCTATGGGAAGAAATATACATTTCTTTTACTGTCTATGTGAGCGACCAATAGTTCCAGTATTGAACCCCATTCATTTCAGTGTGTCTCGAGCACACTCGCTGGCAAATTGATTAAATTACTGCATATTTTGAGATTTTATGGCATTAGTCGACCTCTCAGGAATATTAATAGAAGTGGTATTTTATGAAGTGCGTTATAGTTAATGTTTATTGTTATAAAATAGATCGTTCGACTCTAACTGCAGTTAGATAACGTGAGCAGCACTGCAACAGCTACTATATTCAGAAGCTATCTGTCATTGACATCATTCAAAAGTCAACTTAAAACTCAGCTCTTCCGTGAGCACCTAATCTCATAAAAAAAAAAAAAAAAAAACTCTCCTCTTCCTCTTTCTTCTTCCCTCCCTACTCTAGCCTGTGCTACTCTGAGCAATGTACACGGTCTCAGGATTTCAGGCTCTTATTGCGCTTCTCGATTCTTCATGACCTATCGCTTCATGTATCCCCAAGTTGTAAGTCGCTTTGGATAAAAGCGTTTGCTAAATGCATAAATGTAAATGTAAATATTTCAACAGTTTTTTGTGAGATCTTTCTGTCGAATGCGTTTCTATGAAGTCAGCCCATTCAATGAATAACATATAACGCCTATGAATATGAATAACGCCTGGATAAAAAGAGTTGAATTAAATTGGTTTCCCTGTTTTTTTAAACACTATTTAAAACTTCTTTCTTGGGTTAAATTCTGTATATGCTAGAATCATTCATTTATATTCACCTGTTGTATATGCCTATGTAAGTATCATAAAATAACATTCGGACGTTAACAACATTAAAATTATAAAAGAAATTACCACTAACCAGTAGATGGCGGAAGAGGAACACTTATTGGCTCATTAGCCATTTTTTCTCTTTTTTTTTAATTAATTTTTATAGATCATCAAATCACTATTAAAACATTAAAATATCTATTTTTGTTACTTTATTTGTACTGAAGTGTTAAATATATCGGCTAATTGTAGGGAAAATCACAAAGTCTCATGAAAAAAAAAACTTCTGAATAAACTTCACAATAAATATTTAAATCGTCTTAGTGCTTTGTTTGTTATGAATATTTGACCTAGTCTAAGTCGATGCACATATTGTGTTAATATTTACCAGAAATTGCTGCAAATATAGTGAAACTGCTGTCTGTCCTGCTTAATCCTATTCGAACAGATTGACAGCCAGAGTTGTTTGGAACTATTGAGAGATCCATGAACCACGTGGCGGCGAGATCAAAGAGTGTCGCAACTCTCTTTTTCTGTCTCTGATTCAAAATCTGAATTGGTCTTTGTCAGGTGACATCACACTCGTGAGAACCGAAGTGCATTATGGGCGGCGCCTCCATTTGTAAGGTATCAATGCTGTGGGGTTCAATTGTTAGAGAGTTGTGTGTTTGTTTAATTTCTTTTCAGCTGTAAAATGGCAATTGTAGGTCTCATGACAGAAAGGGTCAAAACTAAACAACGGGGAAAGGTTTTTTAGTATGTAGCGGACGTAACGATGCGTCCGATGGCCTGGGTTGCAGTGGTGCGACATCACCTCTGCAAACATATCTCCCAATGTATTATAATAAAATACACTACATTGATATTAATTGTATTTCAGGAAGGGTAGTGTACATAGTATGCCATTTTATAATGAAATATATGAACACAAGAAGCTTTTTAAACATAATATATAATGATACTATTCATCATAAAATGTATACAGAGTATGCCTAATTAGGAAAAGTTGTTTACTATAGTAGTTGAGTATGATTTACTTATTGATTTGTGTCAGTAGTAAACGAAAATGCACTTGTATTTATCTGCAAAAGGTTCACATACAGGAGCTTTCAGCATAGTGTTAATGTATAACTAGTCGTCTATTTTGAAGATACATGTGCATAAACAACGACTAAAGCTGCCAGAAGTTTTTGCCCAAACTTCAAAGACACATTTAAATGATTAAAGCTAGAGGCATATCTTAACTTTAATGTTACTTTAATCATGTGAACTACCTACATACAGCAAGTTATTATGCATATGTGTTTGGGACAGAGCGGAACCAGGTCGCATATACAGGAGATATATGCAGCCCATAATAAATAAAAGCACGAGACGTACTGGGGTCGGAGAAGAACCCAGGAAAATGTGACCGTCTGTTGCAATACACGCGTGGCGCATTCAGCTGCGCGAGAGAACACTGGCAGCAGGGTTGCCAGGTTTACACAACAAAACCCACCCATACGTTACTCAAAACTAGCCCAAAACAAGCCCAATCGCGTTTCGGGGAGGTTCTCTGGTAAACATCGCGTTCGGGGGGTTAAATATGTGTGTGTTTTTTTGCTTCAACCCGCGGACATGAGACACAGCCCGCGGCAACAGTGTAGAAGTAGCCCAATTCCGCGGAAAAAAAGCGGACTTGGCAACACTGACTGCAGTGTGAAAGCTCCCGCTCTCCACGCGCACAGCTCCTGCTCTGCCACCGCGCGCAGTGTGAAAACGGCGTTACAGAGCGAACAAAGCACAGTTTTATTCGGCTTCTGTTTAAAGTACTCCCACACTTTTGAAT